>OY728148.1:1069910410-1071263737 GCA_963277665.1 Viscum album
GTCCCCACCACCCCCCTTCCACCCCCACCTTCCAGTCCCCCATGCCAGTCCCCCTGCCACCCCCCTGCAGACACTCTTGGACACCCCCACCCCCTGCCAGCCCCCCCTGGACACCCCCTCCCCCTGCCAGTCCCCCCTGCCGCCCCCCTACAGTCCCTCCTGGACACCCCCTCCCCCTGCCAGCACCCCCGCCTACAGACCCTCCTGGACACCCCCTCCCCCTGCCAACCCCCCTTCCACCCCCTGCTAGCCCCCCCTGCAGACCCTCCTGGACACCCCCTCCCCCTTCCAGTCCCCCTCCCAGTCCATATTTCTCTTATATAATTAACACATGCCCATGAATCTTGTTCTTGATTCCATCTCAATGTGGACATCAGTTAATAATGTCACTTGCTTCCTTATCAAGGTGACAACCTAATGATCAAAGTTTACTAGAATTTAAATTACATTGTATATTTAGACAATCCCATTAATATATTTCTCATTTCTGGAAGTGAGGGAATCTTATGCTTGCCACATAAAAGTAAAGGATGGATATTAAGTTATGATCTGGGAAGGAAGGCTGTTATATCTTCTTCATCAATCCATATAGACATCTTAGGATCATAATCTAAGGAATACTATTCTCATCACCTATATAATCCCAACTTCATCACCAAAGTCATCATAGGCTAGTCACCTGTGGTATTTTTAGGCTCATCACCTAATGAACTCTAGGCTCATCACCTAAGGAATTCCATGCTCATCACCTAAGTAATTCCATGCTCATTGCATGAGGAAGGATGGTATTATCATGCATTAGGAAAGGTGAATCATCCTATTCTCATCACATAATAAATCTTATACTTTTCATATATGGAAAGGTAGGGTCCTCTTATGCTCATCACATAATTCTAGTCATGATTTTAGGTCTAGTGGGGACTAGTCCCCTTATTCTCATCGCATAAGTTTGGTCACGATTTAAATTCTAGTGGGGACTAATCCTATTATACTCCTCACATAAGACAAATAATTGCAGGATTGTCTATAATATCATCATATAACCTATTCAAACTATTATGGTGACCAACCACTCATGGAAGGTCCATATCATATTCCAATACATTCTGAATGCCAACCCATAATAAAAAACATTGATTCACGTACTTTTTAAATATAATTTAATAAAAAACTATAAATAAGAGCATACAATGATGATCCTCAATGAAAATAAATGGAAATAAAATCTTTTATCATCTTTATTATCTCACTAGTGATTCCAAAAAAAACCCATGACATTGGATTATTTCCACCATAATCTAGTGGAAATCATCTCCAACTCTGTTCTCATTTTCACTAAATTAGTTAGATGAGAAATGAGAAACTAGAATGAAAGGAATATGAGATCACACATTGAATCACCATGGAGGTCTATAAAAACCACCACATTTAAAGGTGAAATTGAAGGTGAATAGGGGATGAATCTCCCTCAACCTCCCCTAATTCACTCACATGTGTGGGAGGAAGAGAGGAGGGGTGAGTTGTTTAAAAACTCAAAGTGGATAAATGTTTATTTACCTTTCTTTGAGTGAGCCTCCATCCTCATCATTTCAATATACATTAAAATATTCATTTTGTTGTGGTGGTGCTCTCCATTTCCTGGGGGGAATCCTCAGAAGTACCAAACAAACAAAACACAGTTCCATTCCTCTATGATATCATGGACCTATCCAATGAAACCCACAAGCCCTATACACACTAAGGACCATACAAATCCCTCAACCCTTTATAATAATTTTTCAAATGACAACTAATGAAATCACTCATCTATAAATCTTTAAAAAATTCCCAACTATAAGGTGCTATATCATGGTTGTATTTCCCAAGAAGCACCACTATCACCTAAATTTCCCATCTAGTGCATTTTGACTCGATGTTTCTATAGTTGTGAATATAGGAAACCATACTTAGCCAATCATAGTATAAATGGGAACCAAAACAATAAATATCAACCACCACAATTTTCCACCATGCCAAACCAATAAAAAATGGTATTTTTCTTTATTTTTTCAATAGGGATAATCCCATGGGACAGTCCCTCCAAAACACCTGACCACCTCACCCAAGAAGAGACAAAACAACCAAAACCATGACCATGGTAAACTGATATTTTACTATAGGGATACAAGTAAAACAAAATTTCCCAACAATAGGGAAAAGGTCACTCCACCTGGGTATTTTCCCTCCAAAACATGAAGATCTACTCCATGGAGGCTCCATGGTGAGAAACCTAAAGCTTAAAATGGTTATAGGTCCACTCATCTATGCTCAGATGCACACCTGAGAGCCTATATCACCCTCAGGCCTCAATTCACATAACTGAAAATCTTATTGAAAATTTCCAAATATATATTCTCTAACCAAATAATGGTTCTAAAAATTACCACATCCTTGGAAAACCAAAATTCTTACTTCCTAAGAATTTATCAACCAGTATTGGCATAAATATTTAAATTTATCTTAACCATGAGTCATGGATCATGGGAAAAGTTCCAAAGTTATAAGAAACACTGCGTTTACTCATTAGACTAGGATCAAAACTGCAAACAAAATCCACATAACAGAATTAAGTAAATTAGTTGGTCCAACACACCGTATGGAGGAGGAAGTCCTGAATAAGGGTATGGAGGGAGGAACCCTTATGCTAATGCACCGAATGGAGGAGGAACTCCCAAAGAATGGTATAGAGGAAGGGATTACTGCTCGAGGGATGGAGAAACCTTGAATGGAGAAGCTGAGCCGTGATTGGAGAATCCACACCGTGAATGAAGGAACCATGATGAGGTATGGAGCAACCGAAGCCGGCAAGGACGAATGATAGAGGACAACAGCGAGGGAGAGAGAGGAAAGCCGCGAGGGAAGAGAGGAGGGTGCAGTGAGAGAGGTCATCGGGGAAGAGGAGAGGCCGTCGAGGGAGGAGGGTGCCGCGGTGAGAGGGTCGCGTATTGGGGATGGGGAAAGAGCCCGAATGGAATCGAAAAAAGGGGGGACGCATATTGGGGATAGAGGCGGAGCCTGATGGGAATCAAAAAAAAGAAGGGGGAAGAAATTGTGTAGCCATAGATCAAAAATTAAACCATGGATATAAACGAACCTATAAAACTGTGGCTATAGGACCGTGGCTATAACTTAAATTTCTAGTAGTGGATTGCGACATCCCAATGAAAGGGTCATCCTTAGTTGAATTTTTATCTGACCCTTCAGTGGTTTTAGTTAATAACATAACAATTAACCACTTTTGTTTTGCAGGATCTGGAACATAAAATACTTGTACTGCCTATGATTCCATTATAAATAGTTTGTCTTTATACCCCTCCTTATTTAAATCCACTTTCATGAATCCCAATTCATCTATTTTAAAAACACTTCTATTATAAACCCACTTGCATTGAAAAATTATCACTTGGAATGTTGTATAATCCAACTCCCATATTTATTTGATGATGCCAAAGTACAACACATTCACGTAAATTAGATTTTTTTTCTTAATACTAGAAACATGCATCGCTTGAACCACAAGTGTAACTATAATATTTTGCATGGTACTATCTTCATCATGTTTATTTTTATAGAACATATAACCATTAATTATATAACAATTTTAAGATAATACATACACACTTGGTCCTCCAGCTATCCATCAAAGTTGTTTTGAAATTGAATCTGGATTTTCATATAACTTCTTAAAAATATGGTCCCAAAACCATCCTATAAACTATTTATTATGTGTATTTGATATCCATATTTAATACCTTGATGGATTTAAATGCCTAATAATTTATTTATGGGTTTAAAAATATGGGGAAACCTCCAAACTATTATGCAAAACCTAAAGGTGGGTATGATCCTAATCTATAATATTAATTGTGACAACATCTCTTCCAGAAATTCCTTCACCCGAAACTCACCTAGTGTGACGAGATTTTGGTAGACCAATGTTTTACACACCAGATAGGTATTCTGTACAGAATTCAATGGATTAATCAACAATATATTTCTATAAAATAAAACCCTACAGCTAAATTCAATTTTTGACATACCCTTTCAAAATCTTCATATACCGTTTAATGGGGTACATCCATCTATAGTGTATAGGACCATATAGTCTAATCTCTCTGACCAAGTGAACCATCAATTAAATCATCATATCAAAGAATTTTTGTGGGAAGAATATTTAAAATTCAAATAATATGAAGACAATTTCTCTTTCCATAGTCATCAATTTCACCAGATCTATAACTTTACTACATATAACTTTGAAGAAGAAACAAAGTTTGGTTAATGTATGATGGAAATTATTGGGTAAAATTCAATGTAAAGCTATATGAATTAGATCTTGAATCAAAACATGAAAATCATATGATTTCAGACCCTTTAACTTCAAATCAGTCATTGACATGATATTCGATGAATACCTCTATGGAACCTTTACATCATTCAAGAAGTTGAAAAACTGATATCTCTCCTGCCTGGAAAGAGTGTATGTAGTTGGAGGAAGAAAATTTCATTTTCACCCTTCATTAGGACCAAATCTTCTTGTATTACCATGTCAACCATGTCCAACCTATCCTTAATTCCATCATTTTTTTTGTGATTTTCATTTAGAAATATGTCTATGATACCATTACATACATTTTTTTCAACATGCATAACATTAAGAAAATGTATAACATATAGAAAATTCTAGTATGGTGATTAAAAAAATTGATCACTTTTTTCCAAATGGGTTTTATAAGGTTTTTTGAAAATGGTTTACTAAAAGTAGTTTCCATATATTTTACTCTCTCAAACAGTTGATCACTTGTTAGTGGAGACCGTATTATAAATTCTTTTGAACTTCCATCGAATGATGTCATCTAAGATCGGTACTTATGTCATCGGGGTAGAAATATATAATGTCCTAGAAACACAGTATTTGATGAATGTTTCAACCTAATTGATTGTGTACCTTGTTCGCAAATGGGACACCCTTAAGTTACTTTAATTCTATATCCTGAAAAATTTTCATAAGCAGTAAATTCATTTATCATCCTGTATAATATGGCACTCAACGTGAAATCTTCATTTCTATAAGAATCATACAACGTAACACCTGAATGCCACAATAATTTCAAATCCTCGATCAATGGAGCCAAATAAACATTGATATCATTACCCTGTTGTTTTGGTCTTGATATAAGCATATATGACATGATGTATTTTCATTTCATGCATAACCATGGTGGAAAGTTATACTTTACAAACATAACCAACCATGTACTGTGAGTACTTCTTTGAAAATAAAAAGGATTCACTCCATCTGTAGATAAAATAAGACAAAAATTTCTTAGCTCGTTTCCAAATTTAGGATACTCATGATCAATTTTCTTCCACTAAGGAGATTCTACTGGGTGACTTAGTTCCCTAGATTTATTTCTTTTATTTTTGCACCATGTCAATTGCCCTGTAATCTCCTCACTTCCATATAGGTGCCTAAACCTTGGAATAATTGGAAAGTACCATAAAAATTTTATAGGACCAGATTCATTTTTATTACATTGAGAAACACCACACTTTGGGCATTCTGTAAGTGATTTGTGGTCCTTGAGAAACAGTATACAGTCATTCAGGAAGACGTGCATTCTTTTAGAGATCATACCCATCGAGCATAACATTTTTTTGGCATTGTATGTATAGCTAGGGATCTCATTATATTATGGGATCATGTCATTCAAGAGAGAAATTAGTTCCATAAAACCAGCATCACTCCATCTATTGTCTACCTTTAAATTATGAAACTTCAGTATGAATAACAATACTGTATATTTAGTGCAACCAATATACAATGATGTCTTTGCAAAACTCTTTAACTTCTCAAACAATTTTGGATAATCACAAAGTTCATCTTCAACTGTCCTTGTCATTTCCTCAATACAATCTTCATCATCATTTACATATATAACCACATCCTTTATACAATCTTCTTCATTGTACACATTATAATCATATCAAATAATCCATAAAATGTAGTTTTATCCCAATCACTAGATACATTCACTTTTTCCTCATGTTTATTCCAACATTTATAACTTCGATCTATTCCATGATAGATCAAGTGTTCTTCCAACTCCTCTAGATTAATTATTCTTGAATAAAAACAATGTAAACATGAACAAAGGATTTGAGAAGGGTCATATGTATGATCTTTTTTAATCTCAATGAACTCATTTACTCCATCTTCATACTCTTTTATTATAATATTGACATCCATACATTATTTATTCATATCCATCCTATTTTATTCCATAATATTAATATTTTAAAAAATAAATACACAAAAAATGTTCAAATAGGTTCATCATCCAACCATATATCCCTCTCATAAGGTCTAACGGAAACGAAACAAGGCATAACACACATGAACCTATAAAATATAGGAATGATCTAAATGTCCAGTATACCAACACAACCTACCAAATATAAGAGATCACTTTCGTATTGCACCTTAAAAAATATAGTTTGAAATACATTATAAAAATAAACATTTTCAATAAAGTTTTACAAAATAAATAGTAACACATAAAAGTGTGTTAAAACTCTTTTTCTAATACTTTCATTAAATGAAAACAATCACTTAGAAAACATTTTTTCTCATCCAATACCTCTTAGTCATATAATTTTTTTAAAATTTGACTTTAAACTATTTCATAAACACTTATTTTTGAAATACACATTTTAAAACTCAACGAGGTTTCCAACAATCATATAGTTTTCTAAAACATGTTTGAAAACCAACCATTTTCATAAAACTAGGCATAGTGTCCTAAAACCCCATTTTTAAAACTAAAAAATTCTCGGTGTTTCAAATAAAAACCATTCTAAATTTTCCCATTTGAGAACACTTTTCAAGCTCATTATTAAAATAGTTTGAAAACACTTCAAAATCATGCTTTCCTTTTTTCCTTCTTTAAAGACCTCTCACAATCCATTTTCAAAAAAAATCTAAAAATCAAACCATACAAAAAAGGAAGAAAGAATAAGGTCAAGAACCACTATGTAAAGTCACACAAAATGAGGAAAAAGATAAGAAAACATGTGTCAGATAATAATATAAATAGCAGGAGATACAATAAAAGTAGAGAGATAAAACCCATAAATGATTCTAAAAAAGGTTCTAGTGTCATGGGAATCATCACTAGGTTGTATTAATAAAAGGACTTAAAACTGGAGATAAGGAAACTATGTCATCACTACTAAACCTATCCACACCCCCAAAAGTCCCATCAAACCAGGCCGTTAATAATAAATATCCCCACATGGGATCATACGCTACAATGGTCATACAAGAATCAAAGGGGCTTAAGTGGGTATCACACCTTTTATGAAAACAATTTTTTTTATAAATTTTCAAATGGGCCTTCTCTTTTCAAAACATATTTGGAATGACAATCCATTTTATCATTTATAAAAGTCATCCTAATCTACTCTTTAGACCAATTTTATCAAAACACATTTGAAACTCAAATGGGAATTCACACTACCCTTTAAATGACCATTGAAAAACATTCAAAGATACAATAAGTTTAAAAATCCAATCCATATGGTAAAACATAACCTTTTGAAATAATACATCTCATTTGGAAATATTAAAATATTTAAACACCCCAAAATGTTGATATAAAAATTAACCAAGGCTAAAAAAGTGGTTTTAAATATAGATCACAAGGGTTAACTCACCAATTTAAAAATAAAACAACATTTTCCAACATTTTTACACTTTAAAATCACCCAAACTCTTAGTTTGAAATCCAATTAACAAAAGAGGTATTCTCAAATTTTAGGAAGATAGTTTCATGAACTCTACAAATATGAATCTTGGCAATGTATAGATCCCATGAAGCATTTTAAAATCTAAAATTTTTTAATTTTAAAAATATGAATTTAATAGGAGAAATATCATTTCACTCCCCTACTTCTCTAGAAACCTTAGTGACTCTCCTCATGCTGACCACACCTTCCCTCCCCCTCATCTCAACATTAATATGAGCAATTCTCCATTAAAACTCAAGGTATGCATTAAATAAGTGGTCCTTATCTCTTCTTTCCACCTTATTTCTCTCCGTTTCTCCATTCTCTTTCTCTCCTATGGTCATGGTAGCCATTTGTTAAAAATTTTATGGGATTTACTTGGGGATTATTTTTTATAGGGAATCTTGTAAATCGTTAGGAATCTTTCCTCTTATCTTTTGGTATTTTAACAACCATTGACAATGAATTCAATGATTATTGGTAGGTGTCCCTATGTTAATCATTTAACCTTATAAACTAATAAAGTACATGATGCAAGCAATTTTTCTTGGTTTACACAAATTAAGATACATCCAAGGAGTATATTTAAGTGATTTATTGATGTACTTACTAAAATCCACCAAGTTCACCAATTGTATAAGTTTTAAAATAGAATCATTATTCCTTTTTGTTTACAACTACACCTAAAGATAAATGTTCATTTATTTATTATAGAATATAGACTCACTACCCCTCAAGTGTATGATTTTAATCCTTACTAATCAAAACAAAAAATAAAAAAATACTCTATTGGTAGATATTTTTACGACATATTCATGAAATTTGATGAACTCCTTCTCATTCCTACTCTTATTTATCTTTATTGATCAATAATAGCCAAATCCTCACTGAATTTATAGAATTTTTCTCTTTATATTCCTCAATCAATTCTCTAAAATTCCACACTCTTCATTAAATAATATCCAAACTCTTTATCCTCACTTCATAAGAATTTATCAATATTCATGATCTATCTAAGTTTTTCATAGCCACCGGGATCATGATACTTTTCCATCCACCATATTATATTTTCAAAGACAACCAATAGGGTGAAACTATATCTTTTATTCTCACCTTACAACCTCCAAGTTTGAAGGATTATGAATTCTTTAAATTTAATAGATATAATCTTTATTATGGTGTAACATAGATAAATACAATAAAATCCATTCAAAATTTATACTCCTCTAAGAAACACAACACAATCCATCTAACTCTAAATAGTGTGGCATGGCCAAATCTAAATTTATATCTATAAAACCCCTTACAACCTAATGAATAATATCACAATATATTCAACAGTTCATGAACTTCATTTATCGTGTAATAAATAATCCATAATGTATAGTCTTAAACACTTTTTTAAGAAAAATAATCTTTAACAAAACATAGGGTTATTACATCTCAAAAATTATCTTCATAATGAATACAATGAACCAAAAATCAGTCACCCGAATCTCAAATGATTCATGATTGTCAATAACCCAATAATAAATTAATTATGGGAACATAACATTCCATGAACTATACCTTTGGGGGAGCGAGTGACGACGAAGGAGAGGGAAGCCAAGGTGACGTCGAGGGTAGCAGAGGTGGTGGGGGAAGTGAGGTTAGGGGAGAGCGGCCCAGAGGTAGTGTGGCTAGGGGAGAGTGGCATGTGGTGGAAATGAGGTTTGTCAAGAGCGGCGGTGCAGTGGGGCTGTAGTAGTGTAGTTGGGCGAGAGCAGAGGAGCAGCGACAGTGGGGTTCGGCAAGAGCGGTGGAAAGATGACAGTTGGATTCTGCGAGAGCTTGAAGGTGTGTGAGAGAAGAAGCCAACTGTTAGGTTTCATTTATAAAATCAGGTAATGCTTTTATCAGCACTACTTAAAAAGCCCTGATAAAGTTATATTTTATCAGCGCTAAAATAGAAAGTCCTGATAAAATCTACATTTATTAGCATTTTTTAGCACTGATAAAGATGCGCCATTATCAACACCAAAAAAGTGCTGATAAATAGTGACTTTATGAGCGCTAAATTATAGTGCTAATAATGACACAGTTTATCAGTGCTTTTTTAGCACTGAAAAATGTGTATCTTTATCAGCACTAAAAAAGCGTTGATAGAGATATAATATTAATAATTTATTTATATTATTATATATTTATAAAATTATATATATAATAAATAAATATATTTATTTATAATTATAACTATAAATAAATAAATATAAATATATTTATATATATAATAAATATATTTATATTATATATTAGGTTCTTAGGGGTATAATTACATTTAAATATATCTATATTTACAATTATTTAATTAATATATTTATTTATAAATACAATTAAAATTATAAATATAATAAATATATTTATTATTTAAATATATTTATTATAATTTTATAAGTATTTATGAGAACATAATAGATTCATGGGTATAACATAAATTAATTATATACCTAGTAAAGTATAGATCATAAAAAATGATTCATCACATATATAGACAACATGGATAATAATAAAGATGTAATGTATAAATGAACATTCATGATGAATACATAACATATGCACATCAATTATACACACGCATCAATATATTTATTGACCAAATTAATTAGAAACATATATTTATTTATTGATAATTATAATTATAAATATATATATTTAAAAAGTATTTATATATAATTATAAATATATAATTAATATATATATATATTTATTATTTAATAAATTTATTATAATATTATAATTATTTAAATATATAATTATTTAATTATAATTTTTTAAATACTTTTTAAAAAGATTATATATATTTGAATTATTAAAAAATATATATTAATTATAAACATTTGTTTTTTATTTAATGTATATAAATAAACATTATTTTTGAATATAAATATAATAATTTTATATAAATTAATAATATTTTTTATTAAAATATTTTGTCAGTGCTAATAAAAGCACTGATAAAGGGTACACCTTTATCAATGCTTTATCAACGATGATGATATTGATATAACAAATGAATTTGAAATATCAAGAGATGATGAAGCTGGAACTCTTATGAAAATTGATGATACTGAGGGGGAATATGAAAATATTGACACCATCATATACGAAGATGAGGATAAAGATGAAGATTGACATAATTAAATGTTGGTTATAATCATATACAATATATATCTATATATAATACTTATTTTCAATTATTTGATAACAACAGTCATTTCGTGTTTCAGATATCCAATGACCATTTATATAGATCTATTTCATGAGTTGGAGGAGGCTACACTACCTGGTGACGAGCCTGATGCTACATCATCTGACCCTCAGACTGCTGGCGGTTCAACAATGACTCAGAGGGAGCGTGGTCTTATGTGATTGATGATTCCTGACCCTATCCCCGACGATGTCCACTTATTGAGTTTGATCCACACACGTGGAGGCATGTTTAGTTGTGTATTTTAGTCAATTTTCATTAATTTATTTATATACTAATTGTTTGATTATTTTCTCTTTTTTCACACCTTTTCACATATAGCTATTGGAAAAAGCAGTGTTATACTGCAGAATTATTTTTCTGAAGCATGGGTGACATGATATCAGATTCTCATTGATGTTAGACACCACATGTTTGATCATTGGATGATACATAAATAAATAATAGTTATTTTGAAATTTATTTAATTAGTAACTTGACATTATTAATTATTTGTAGGGTTTATGGTATCTCATCGATGGTAGCATGTGAGCTTCTATTTGGGAGGCATGAGAGGTCTGTAGCATGACCGTTGCCATCAGTTTTTGCACAATCTGAGAAGGAAAACCATGCAGAAAGTGGGAGTCACGAATTTTGATTAGTTTTGCTGCACCCACCGACCAAATTACATCTCATATCACATTTGGGATAGATTATTTTCACACTAGATAAGAGATAGTTTTTAGAGGAGAGCGTCATTAGGTCAGCAGAACCAGGGGAGGCAAGAGGTGACACATTGATCTGGTATTTTTACATTTAGTATGTATCGACGATATATAGTAAGTACATTTTTTCAATAATTTATATAACTTTAAATGTGAACAATTTATTTTATACTCATAGACAGTCAAACATCATGTTATTATGAAGTTAGACACTTATAAGAGGATGTACATCGATCCTATCACTAGAGAGATTGCAAGTGGTTTCCATCATCATATTGTGGTCAGTATAATTTATTTTTGAGTTTTAAAATTAATTAAAAATAATATTTTAACTATTTTAATTTTAAATTTCAATTAAAGAAGTTATATGAGGTCGCGACATCTGAAACATAATATGAGAATCAGGCCGAGACCAAGGATTAGAGCACTAGTACAACATGATTTGATGATGTAACATGGATATAGGTGACCTAATATGTTTTCAAGAATGGACGAGTTGTTGGTATCAACTCTCGATTGACGCCTATGAGTTATTATGGTACCAATGCAGTGTCGCCAGACAGCTTGAAGGGAGCTCGTGGAGAGTCATCATCATCTGCAACACAGTATGAGGAGCAGTTGTGAGCTCTATGTGAGCTTATAGAGACCATGCATAGGGAGAAGGAGGAGATTCATCTACAACAACATCAACAATAGTAGGAGATGCGTAGATGGCATGAGCAACAACATGAGTAGACGATAGAGTACATGCAATATCTGACTCATGGTTTAGGGATGAAGTTCCCTCCCACACCTCCTCCATATGAACCCCTCAGCGATTTATGTATTTTTTTATAAACATTTGAATATAATATTTTTTTGTAATATTTTTATTAATTCATATATTTACAGTTCTATATAGCATGTTTTTTTATATTGTTGTGAATATTGTCTCTTTATTATTTTATTATTATTATTTAATTTTTTTAATTTTTTTTACTTATTTGCGATGGGTGGATATTCTCACCAAAAATGGTTTTTTTTATATACCGAAAAATTTATTTGCAATGTTGTTTTCTACAATGAGTTATTTGGAATGCGGTCCTGTTGAAAATGACTTTTTTTATGGGATACCATCGTAAATACTTCAATGTTTAGTTGTGTATGAGCGAAGGGATTTTCAGAATAGATTTTGTTACAATTACCATGGCAGAATGGGAGCAAGCGCACCTTTAAATCTTACATAATAGTGAATATGTTGATCCATACATTGAATCCCATGAAGAAATTCTTAGAGATTTGAATCCATAAAGGGAAGAAGGATGGATATCAAATACAAATAATCAAAAAATTATTGGATAGTTTCAAGATCAAATTTATAAGGATTTATCTAAAAATATGAATTCAACTGCTGAATGACTTCAATGGATAGCCATGTAAGAACCTGGATCTTCATTCAGGTATGGATATTTTTTTTTCGGGTTGTTTTTGAGGAAAAAGGGAGAATTGAGAAATTTTCTAAGTACATGACGTGTACTCTTGAGTACACGCCGTGTACTCGGTTGCCACATTTAGCCATGTACTTGTGTGTAACGGCTGAGTACATGGCCATGTGAGGTGACCTGGCTGATCGCCTAAAGCAGGGCCGATTGAGGCTAGTACACGACATGTACATTAAATGAAAATGCAGTGTATTTTTTTTATTTGATTTATTAGACCGGGGTTGCGTCACATCTCTAGAACTCTTTTCTTCTTCCTATGTCTCGTATAGGAGAGCGGCGTATGACCGAAGGTTTTCGAGATCCCACCAGTGAGTTCTCTCTTCTCCTAGAGTCTCTCTTCCCGATTTCTCCTCTCTTGTGAGTTATTCAAGTTTGAATGATTTTAACCTTTTTGTATATCTACGTCATTCTAGGCTGATTCAAGGGTCGACGTTCAAGATTGTTCTTCATACAAAATCAAGGTAGGTGGTTTGTGCCTTTCTTTGATAGTCTTTGGATTATATATGATTTAAGTGATGGATACCCATGTTTAGGGTATTGTGTGTTTTAGAATTTAACCATGTTTAATGCCTATTATGGTTTGTTTGTTTAAGAAAGTGTTATTGATTATGAACAAGGTTTATTACCTTGCTCATGGATGTGTTTCCCATGTTTTATTGTTTTTGGCTATTTGGTCCAGAATTTCCTATTAGGTTTTCTTTGTTTCTATGCCTCGTGTTGTTAGGATAGAGTTGATGTTTATTTGAGATGAATGTGATTTGCATTATGAAAGTATGACCAATGGGAATTGACTGTGAGAGATTCCCAAGGTAGGGTCTTTTAATTATGAATTATTATTATGAATGACCATAGGTATTGACTGTGAGAGATGTCATGGGGTCATAGACCAGAGGGGTTAAACTATGAGAACTACCCAGAGGGTCGTTATTAAATGAACATTGGACCATAGGGTATTGACTATGAGAGCTTATAAAGGGTCATTATAAATTATTTTTTGCTATGGAGACCAAGGGGTATTGACCGTGAGAGCTACCCAAGTGGTCGTTATATCTGATTAGTGCTATGTGAGACCAAAGGGGTTAGACTGTGTGAGATTTCCCAGAGGGTCATTATTATTATATTGAATTGATGATATGTGAAACTAGAGGGTATTTGACTGTGAGAAATTTCCTAGAGGGTTTCTTGTGAATAATTGAATTATTGTGATGATTCTGCCAAGCTAAAGCACAAGATTTGACTCGGTCTTACCAGATTGTTAGACGGTCTTCTGAGACATTTGTTTTACTATTACATGGAGGGATACTGAGATTAGGCTAGATCTCGGGGTTAATTATTCAATGGTTTTAAGAATTAATAAAATAAAAATGAATATAATCGGAAACTGTAGGATTGTTTACTTTTGAGTACTTCATAGTTTATTCCTTTATTTTTCATATTGCTTGCTATATATATTCACTAACAGTTAGGCATAGATATTTTGGTGGTTGCCTACTGGGATTTGTATCAGACCCTATTTGGGTCATGCTTTTGGACCCAAACATATTATATTGTTGCAGGTATAGATAAGGGAAAACACCCTTCTTCATTAGGTACTTCATTGTTGTTGGAGTTGGAGAGCATGAGACCAAACTGAGGCTTGCGATGCTGTTGGAGTTTTAATGATTTTCTATACTTGGGTTTAGTATTGTATTTCCATCATTTTGACTTGTTTGGATTCTTTCCTAGACACATGTTCCATGCATCATTTATACAATTGCTCCAGTTTTTACATTACTATCAGTCTTTCGCTGTTGTATGGTATTATTGCTTCCACTATTATTACTATTTGTTTCCGCTGTGTTACTCTTCCAATGAGGTCATAGTTTCCCCACTATCACACCTAAGGCCCTCACTGCTAGTTGTCAGCCTATGGAATTCAGGAAAATGCACTCGAGGCCATGTGACCAACCGGGTACAAGGAACCTTTGGGCGGCACCTGGAACCGGGATGTTACAAAGTGGTATCAGAGTAGTTTTTTTTGTACTTTACCTTACTATTTGGATCCCATAGATAGGGATAAGAAAGAATAGGTAGTTGGTAATAAGATGTGCCTAAGAGTATCTAACCCATGTATAGGGAAAATCCAAGTTACCTTGAATATTGCAATTTTTATGGTTTTTTAAATTGTTACAGTTGATTTGATTTCACCATTAGGTGATTCACTTGTGTTGTGCTGTTATGATTTATATCATTATGGTTCTATTTCTGTTGCAATCCAATGAGATGAGGGTATTACATCTCATGCATCATATATGCACTTGCTAGATATCACATGCCATGCATTCTCATTATGCCGTTTAGGGTGCATTACTGATTGCATGCTATTGTGATAGATGTTGTGATAGATATGCATGTTGTTGTGATAGATGCCTTGATAGAATACCGACTATTTTGATAGGGTATTGATATATGTAAAGTTTCATTTGGATGGATGCCAAAATTTGGTCCCTGAGGTGTTATGGGCCCTCTTGGATCAGAATTTGGTGGATCATGTTGAACTTTAATTGAATTTTATCATGCATTGGGAAAAAATTTAAGTTTTTAAGGGTTTCAGAGAAGTTTCGGTGGTTTAATATCTAAAAACCTAGACAACACACACCATGTGATGTTATGAACACACGCCATGTGAACACACGCCATGTGAACACACGCCATGTGAGGTTATGAACACACGCCACGTGTTCTTCTGTTCTGGAAGAAACAACATTTCTTAAGTACACACTGTGTACTGTATGTACATGCCCTTTAATATTTAACCATGTGACTGACTGTGTGAGTAGAGACATGGGGTTGGGAAACTTTTGGTAGAACACACCATGTCTGTATTGTACACGCCTTGTTGTAAGGACCATGTGTCCGGCTATGTGACTAATGACACAGGTGGATAAAATTTAGGTTGTACACGTCGTGTCCTTTTCTTTCACACCATGTAGAGTCAACCGTGTCTTTGACTGTGTGACCAATGACACATGTCGATGGGACTTAACCAGTACATTCAGTGTCTATGGAGAACACGCCGTGTCCCATTCTTGCACACTGTATAGAGTCAACCGTGTTTCCAACCATGTGACCAATGACACAGGTTGATGGGACTTAACCGATACATGCCATTCTAGGGAGAACATGCCATGTAGTGTTATGCCAGCAGACCCCATGTGGTTTATCCATGTAGAAGTACTTGGGTAGGAGGAAAAATTCAAGCACACACTGTGTCTCAGGAGTAACACACCGTGTGTATGGGTGTTACATGACCAGGTTTGGTAGAGGTACATGCCATGTTAAAAGATTAAGGGAACATGCCGTGTAGGGATTATACACACCATGTAACCCTGTTTTGTAAAACTTGAATGTTTTCTTTCTCCTGTTCCATTCTTTCACTTCTAAATTTCATCCCTTGATAATCTTGTACTAAGGTGTGCATTGATCATATAGAGTCATGCCACCGAGATGTCCTCCGGTTGTACGCTAGATATAGGGTAATGACCAGACACCAGAATTGGTAGATCAGGGACTACCAGTAGATCCTCCCGTCATTCCCATCTTGGCACCAGCTGTTATACCGGACGTAGGTGCCAATGAAAAGTTCTATGAAGGATTTATGAGGATGTTACAAAACTTTCAGGGAGAACCACATCCTACCCCTTCTATGGTAGAGATGACACGAGTGTTCCAGTAGTAGCATCCTCCCATTTTTTCAAAGGATGGAAATCTATAGGCTATAGAGTCATGGTTAGAGACCATGATTTCTATATTTGATCATCTGGAGATGCCTCCAGAGAGTATGGTGAATCTCACAACGTACATGTTACGTGATTCTTCCAAGAGATGGTAGGATGTTATCTCTGAGGTGGGACGTCATTGGGATATGGATTGGGAAGAGTTTTAGAGGACCTTCTATGACTATTTCTATCCCAAGATGTTGAGGGATAATCGAGCATGAGAGTTCATGCATTTGGAGCAGGGTGATCTTTTAGTGATGGACTAATCTTCTTGTTTTACAGAGCTTTAGCACTTATCACCTATTCTGGGAGGTGATGAGTTACCTTTGGCTAGGCGGTTTGAGGATGGTCTCAGGCATGACATCTGATCGCAGGTGAATGTCTTCAGGATAACTTCCATGATAGCTATAGTGAATCAGGTGCTAATTACTAAGTGAAATCTGAGGGAGTTGGGAGCTGTGAGCTAGGGAGGTTCAACATACAAGGCTGGTACTCATTCGACAGATAACAAGAAGTGCCATAGGGAGATTTCATACAATGTTTCTTCAGGTAGTCAGGTGGTATGCTACCAGTACGGGAAGAGTGGGCACACAAGACCTCAGTACTCGAGAGACCTAGTTGAGTGTCGGTCTTGTGGTAAGATGTGTCATCTTCAGCATTTTTGCAGTATGTCTTCACCAGAAGCTGGTGAGATGGGGTCAAGTATGACTCCACATTCTGGAGTGAGACCACCAGTTTCTCAATAGTCCAGAAACTGGAGTTCGTCTGACCGTTCAGGCCAAGTAGTAGGTCGTGGTTGTGATAGATAGTCAGCAGGCTTTCAACGACAACAGGGTGGATCAACTCAGGGTGGTCAGGTAGGGCCACAGGGCTATATTATAGGTCAAAATTTTGAAGTAGAGTAGACCCAATAGGAGTAGGATTCTGAACCCTCTACGGTTATAGGTTCGATTCTAGTTGCCTCAGTTTTAGCTTCTGCTCTTTTTGATACATGGGCTTCCCATTGTTTTATATCTATTTCCGTTGTGAAGATCCTAGGGATTTGTATCTTTACTTATGAGGATTTTATGGCCCTAGATACTCCATTGGGGAATAGGAAAACTAGTATACATCAGTTCAAGGAGTGCCCTCTTGAGATTGGTGGGTGTAACTTCTTATGGGACTTCTATGTCTTAGAGATGAAAGACTATGATGTCATCCTCATAATGGACTAGTTAGTATCCTTTTAGGACTTTGTTGACTATTATCACTATAGGGTGAGTTTCAAATCACCAGAGGATGAGTATTTTATACACAAGGGTGAGTGGGATATCCAAGAGAGTAGATATGGACTCAAGCATCATGGGCTGGGAGGAATTACAACCTAGATTTCTAGTTTATATCTGGATGACCAGGGGAATTTACAGATGGACTTTCCTCTAATGGTGGATCATTTTAGAGATGTCTTTCTAGATGAATTTTCAGGTTTACCTCCAGAGCGAGAGGTAGGCTTATCTATTGAGCTTGTTCTAGGAGTGGCATTGATGTCTATTCCTCCTTATAGTATGGCTACACCTGAGTTATAAGAGCTCAAGAAACAGTTATAATAGTTTTAGGCAAAGAGTTTCATCCAACCCAGTACTTATCCTTGGGGTTTGCCTATCCTTTTTTATGAATAAGGTAGATGGTACCCTCAGACTTTATGTGGATTATCGGAAGTTGAACCAGTTGACAGTTAAGAATTGATATCCCTTACTGAGGATTGATGATCTCTTTGGTCAGCTTCTAGGAGCTTGCGTGTTCTTGAAGATTGACTTGAGATCCAGTTATCATCAGTTGCGCATTAGACCATCATATATACCTCTTATATCCTTTCAGAATAGGTATAGTCTATATGAGTATTTGGTTATGCCATTTAGTCTCACGAACACACTGATAGTTTTCATGGAACTGATGAATCGAGTGTTTCATACTTACTTGGATTATTTTGTGGTGGTCTTCGTGGATGATATCTTGGTGTACTCTCACACTCGACACGACCATTCCACACATCTTGAGATCATTTTGAGTACACTAAGAGAGCATAGATTATATGCTAAGATTTAAAAATGCCACTTTTGGATGGATTAGATTCACTTCTTGGGTCATGTTATCTCAAAGATAGGAGTATCAGTAGACCTAGAGAAAGTGAAAGAAATAGTTTCTTAGGAGCATCCAAAGAACATATTTGAGGTAAAAAGTTTTCTAGGGCTAGATGGTTACTACATGCACTTTATACAGGACTTTTCACACTTAGCAGCACCACTGATGGGATTGACTAAGAAGGGTGCAAAGTACTTGTGGACAGATTCCTATGATTCAACCTTTCAGGAGCTGAAAGGGAGATTGACTTCAGCACCAATAATGATTTTTCTAGAGCCGGGAAATAGTTACAATATTTACTATGATGCCTCATGTATCGGGCTAGGAGTAGTGATTATGTAAGGGGAAGGAGTCGTTGCGTATAAGTCTTGGAAGTTGATACCAAATGAGATAAATTACCCAACACACAATCTCGAGTTAGTTGTAGTTGTGAATGATTTACACTTTTGGAGACATTATCTTTTGGGAGATAATTTTTTGGTATTAACTAAACACAAAAGTCTCAAATATATATTTACTCAGCGTGATATAAATTTGAGACAACAAAGGTGGGTCAAGTACCTTCAGTCTTTTGACTTTGATCTTGCCTACATTATTGGGAAAGGCAACACAGTGGTTAATGTGTTAAGCAGGATGAATCAGATACAGTCAGTTCAAGAGGCCATAAGTGAGTGGTATCTTATAGTTATGCTCTCTGAGATTCATTTGGAGGTGCATGATAGATAGGGACATATGTTTCTTTCTTCTATAGTGGTTACCTCTACTCTTCTGGATCAAGTGAAAATGAGGAAGCTATCAGATTATAAAGGCCTAGTCTTACGGGATAGTGTGTCAGAAGAGGACCCTACTCTTTGGTGGACCATAGGTGACGATGAGATCTTGCATTTTTATGGGCACGTATGGGGGTCAACAAACATACGCGAGGAGATATTGAGGGATTTTCTTGCCTATGCATGGGCAGTTCATCCTGGTGTCGCCAAGATGTATCGAGATCTACACCATCAGTATTGGTGGCCAAGTATGAAGAGGGATGTTGCTGATTTTTTATGAGATGTTCCACCTGTCAGTAGGTTAAGGTAGAGCATCAGTGATCGGTGGGGATTTTACAACAGTTACCCATTCCCGAGTGGAAATGGAATGATGTCGTGATGGATTTCATGATGGGTTTACCAAGGTCACCTAGAGGGAATGATGCATTTTGGGTTGTTTTTGACAAACTCACGAAGGTTTCACACTTCTTTACGATCAAGGAAACCTTCAGTGTTGATGAGCTTGGAAGGTTGTACATCTAAGATATTTTACCTTTGTATGGGGTTGCACACTCTATCGTTTGAGACAAGGATGCATGTTTTACTTCTCAGGTCTAGTAGGGACTACAGAGGGATTTGGGTATATAGGTACTTATGTTTACAACTTACTATCCCTAGATAAATGGCCAGTACGAGTGAAAAATTCAGGTTTTGGAGGACATGCTTCAAGCATACGTCCATAATTTTTGGGGCTCTTGGGAGAGACACATACCCCTAGTAGATTTTACTTACAATAACAGTTTTTAGGCGTTGATTCAGATGACACCTTATGAGGCTTTGTACGGTAGGCCATGCCGATCACCCCTATGTTGGCTGGAGGTAAGAGAGACAACTATGTTGGGACTTCATCTTTTTTAGGAGACCACTGAGCAGGTGCAGTTGATTTAGATGAGGATGGATACTATATAGTCTCGCCAGATGTCTTATGCTGATCGACAAAGATGACCTCTGGAGTTTGAGGTCGGAGATCATGTTTTCTTATGTGTCACACCAAGGTTGGGACATAGGAGGATTATGAGGTAGGGAAATCTTTCACTAAGATACGTCAAGCCGTTTGAGGTTTTGGAGAGATTTAGGATGGTTTCCTATTAGTTGCAGTTACCTCAAAGGTACCAAACTGTGTACGACATCTTCCACATTTTTCAGCTACGTTGTTACTTCTCAGACCCATCTCACGTTTTTCAACCTGAGGAGGTTAGGTTGGAGGTGGATGCATCCTTCGAGGAGCACCCTATACGGATTGTGGATCATAGCATGAAGGTTCTCTATGGCTGGTCTATTCCTATGGTATGGGTGCTATGGAAACATGGGTGAGTATAAGACGATACTTGGGAGAGGGAGGCCGATATACGATCATAGTGGCCAAAGTTGTTTGAAGTTTCTTCTTCACCACCCTTAGAAGGGAAATTCAGGGATGAATTGCTTTAAGGGGGAATTTTGTAAGAACTCAGATCTTCATTTAGGTATGGATATTTTTTTCGGGTTGTTTTTGAGGAAAAAGATAGAATTGGGAAATTTTCTAAGTACACGCCATGTACTCTTGAGTACACACCATGTACTCTATTGCTACGTGTAGCCATGTAACGGCTGAGTACATGGTCGTGTGAGGTGACCTGGATGACCACCTAAAGTGGGGCCAGTTGAGTCTAGTACACGACATGTACATTAAATGAACATGTCGTGTACTTTTATTTTTATTTGATTTATCAGACTAGGGTCACGTCACATCTCCAGAACTCCTTTCTTCTTCCCTACGTCTCGTACAAGAGAGTGACATATGAATGAAGATATTCAAGCTCCTCCCATTACCCCGTCTGAGCTCTGATTGAGACGCTACTGGGTGCATTGGATTTCCACTGGTGAGTTCTCTCTTCCCCCAGAGTCTCTCTTCCTGATTTCTCCTCTCTCACGAGTTATTCAAGGTTGAAATATTTTAACCTTTTTGTAGATCTACATCATTCTAGGCCAATTCAAGGGCCGAAGTTTAAGATTGTTCTTCTTACAACATCAAGGTAGGTGGTTTGTGCCTTTCGATAGTCTTTGGATTATATATGCTTTAAGTGACGAATACCCATGTTTAAGGTATTGCATGCTTTGGAATTTAGCCCTATTTAATGACTACTATGGTTTTTTTTGTTTGAGAAAGGGTTATTGATTATGAATAAAGTTTATTACCTTAGTTATGGATGTGTTTCCCATGTTTGATTGTTTACAGTTGTTTGGTCTAGAATTGCATGTTAGGTTTTCTTTGTTTCCATGCCTCGTGTTGTTAGGATGGAGTTGTTATTTATTTGAGATGCATGTGATTCACATTATAAAAGTATGACCAAGGGGAATTGACTGTGAGAGCTTCCAGAGGTAGGGTATTTTAATTATGAATTGTTGTTATGAATGACCAGAGGTATTGACTATGAGAGCTTCCGTGGGATCATAGACTAGAGGGGTTAGACTGTGAGAGATACCCAGAGGGCCATTATTAAATGAATGTTGGACTATAGGTAATTGACTGTGAGAGATGCTAGAGGGTCATTATAAATTATTTTGTTGATATGTAGACCAAGGGGTATTGACTACGAGAGCTACTTAGGTGGTCGTTGTATCTAATTAGTGCTATGTGAGACCAAAGGGGTTATATTGTGTGAGCTTTCCCAGAGGGTCATTATTATTCTATTGAATTGATGATATGTCAAACCAGAGAAGATTTGACTATTAGAACTTTCCCATAGGGTTTCTTGTGAATAATAGAATTATTGTGATGAGTTTTCCAAGCCAAAGAACAAGCTTGGACTCGGTCTTAATAGATTGTTAGATGGTCTTCTGAGACATTTGTTTTGATATTACACGGAGGGATATAGAGCTTAGGCTAGATTTTGGGATTCATTATTCAACGGTTTGAATAATTAATAAAATAAAAATGAATGTTATTGGAAAATATAGGATTGTTTACTTTTGAGTACTTCCTAGTTTATTTCTTCATTTTGCATATTGCCTACTATATATATTCAATGAAATATAGGCACATATCTTTTGGTGGTTGCCTACTAGGATTCGTCTCACACATTTTTTAGGTCATGATTTTTTACCCAAATAGATTATATTATTGTAGGTATAGATAAGGGAAAGTTCCCTTATTCATTAGGTACTTGATTGCTATTGGAGCTAGAGAGCATAAAACCAAGCTGAGGCTTGCGATGCTGTTGGAGTTTTATTGCTTTTCTGTACTTGGGTTTAGTATTGTATTTCCAACATCGTGACTTGTTTGGATGATTTCTTAGAAACATGTGACATGAATCATTTATATAATTTCTTTGGTTTTTATATTACTATCAGTCTTATGATGTTTTATGGTATTACTGCTTCCGCTATTGTTACTATTGGTTTCTACGGTGTTACTCTGCCAATGAGGGAATGGTTTTACCACTATCACACCCAAGGCCCTCACTGCTAGTCGGTAGCCTCTGACATTCAGGGAAATGCGCTTGAGGACATGTGAACAATCAGGTACGGAGCACCTTTGGGTGGCACCCAGAACTGGGACATTACAAGCCAGGGGACCGAATGAAAATATCATATCTTACAATGGTTTTGTAATCAATGGTTATACGTCATATACAAAAGAACACGATGACTGCAGTACGATGCAAAATAGTGATGTTATGCTTGTGGTGGAAGTGATGCACATATCTGGTTCCAAGGATAGAAATAAAATTCATGCAAATATGTCATATTTTGGTATTATGGAATAGATCTATGAGTTTGATTCTACAAAATTTCAAGTGCTGATTTTTCATTGCAAATGGGTTGACAATATGAGTGTAGTGAAAGTTGATGAAATGGGTTTTGTGTAGTTGAATTTCAGTGTATAAGGGGAAAAATATGATCCATTCATAATAGAATAACAAGGGGTGCAAGTATTTTATATCTCAAATCTAGCAAATAATAATTGGCCGATTGTCTTATTGGTTATTAAAACAAATGTCAGGTTAGATGAAAATTCAATCAAGGATGACCCTTTCATTGGGAGATCACAATAAGTTCATATTGTTCCCAATGTAGACAATGTCTTGTATGTTATAGGGGACCATAAATAGGGGATTTTGATTCTCTATAGAGGAACAAAATCCCTAAAACCTTAAAAAAAGAGTTCAATGAGAAGGTAAAAGTGTTTTTTTTAAAATGTTATGTTTTTGTCATAATATTATATATTCTCTATTACATTAACATAATCTAAATTAAATGTTTGACTAATCATGTAGACAATGTCTTATATACATGATTATGTTACCAATCCCTTATAAGAACAAACTATAATGAAAGAAACCCTTTGGAAAGATTTAAAGGTAATGCTGCCATATACTTCCTTCATTTTACTGAAAAATTATATAATGAAATGTTGATTTAATTTTCATTATTCTTTTTAGATTTAATTTATTTTAGAAGATTTATATCCATATTTCATTCATTTATGCATCAAAACTTCTACAAACTTCTTCCCCCTCAAAACCTTTTCACCCTTTAAGTGTTTCATTTATCACTTTCCTTATAGTTCTCTCCATCCATTTGAAGGAAGAGCAACGATGTTGCCTTTACTCAATCACAAAGGTAATCTTGATGTTTGTAAAATAAAATCATTATACATAGAATTAATGTATTGTTTCATATTTATTTTTAATTTATTTCTTTTTAGTATTACTCAAATACAAATTTTTTTCTTATACAGGTAGATTATTTTGTTCGAGTTGGGGTGGTCTGTCCATCTTTCATGCCTTTCTACACTGACTGAAAATTAACTTTTTTTATTATCAAAACACTTTTATGGAAAAAGTGAGAAACCACAAGATCCATACAGTACATCCACATAAAACCATTAAAATAGATAACCCATATCAAGACTATAGAATCTTCCCCTCCCCAGTGAATACATCATGATGAAAAGCCTCCACCATTGAATGACCACTCAACAAGCTATCCTATGTAGGGTTGCATGGTCCTGGTACCGATGGCAGAGCCATACCCTCTCTAACTTCCAAATCCAAATGGAAATGCTTAGGTGAATGCTTCTTTCTCTCAACCTCATCTGGAGAAGATCTTAATAGTGTGTTGGAAGCATGCACATCCAAAATTCAAAATGAAATTAGGATCCAAAATGCTCCCTCAAAACCCTCCCATATAGATTCCAGGAACTGACATTGAAAATTTAAATTTGTAGATAAAAAAACCCAGATCAATCTGAAAGTTCACCGCCATCAGCACGTTTCCAGCCAAACCCCTTCATTATCTTCACATCAACACATCACCAAAGTCTTCATCCTATACACCTCGTCACTTCTAGCCTCAACAATAACAATGTCCACCTGCATCCAATGATGCCTGGACCTTCAATGCCAAAACAAGCCACCACCATCGATTACCCTGTACTGGCTGCTCGATCTCACAACCCAAAAAACCACAAAGACCGCCACACTGCTCTGCCTTCGAGAGATTGGGGGAGTCCTGCAACTAGAGTAGAGAAAAAAAATTTAACCAAGATAGGATGAACCATCGATGAAACCACATATATACACCATTATGATTCCATATTCATTAACAAAACATCACGAGCATCACTGACATTAAGCAAAATTGAACTCACCGTGAAACACAAACACACAAATAAAAACCCTAAAATCATGAAACAATTCCATCAGTGAAGGGCCACGCCATGAAAGCCGATGACCATCACACCGCACATCCCAATTTCTCACCATTAACACCACTCCCAATCTGCCTTGGAGGGGTGTAGAAGAATGAAAAACCAGAGCAAGGAAGAAGCAGCCAGGGGCTTCGAGCACCGACACCGTTAGTGAGGCAAAAAAACAGATCCAGATGAAGACCAACACCCAAGAAAGAACCACCGAAGACAAAACAAGAATAAGGAGAATCAAGAATAGAGGGAGAGGGAGAGAAAATTCTAGAGAGCCTCAGAAAATCCTCCCCCACTCCAAGCCACAACGAGGAAAAACCCTAGCGTGAGATCCCTTTCTACACTAAAACTTCCACAAACTTGTTCTCCCTCAAAACATTTCACCCCTATAATATTGAAATTTATCACTTCAAGTTCCCTCCATTGCTCAATCATAGAGGTAATATTGATGTTTTAAAAATAAAATCATTATCCATAGAATTAATGTATTATTTTATATTTATGTTTAATTTATTTATTTTTAGTATTAATCTTATAATAATTGTTTTCTTATACAAGTAGATTATTTTGTTCAAGTTGGGGTGGTTTGTTCGAAGCTACTCATGCTCATGAGAGATTAGAATTTGAGCCTACAACTGAGATAATTATAATAAGGAAATTCATCAAGAATGCATACAACCATCATGAAAAGTTGAATTCCTACTAATTATTTAATTAATTTTGTCATCATTTTATCTACTATTTGTAAGTTAATTTTCTTATCATTTTTATCTAATACTTATTTAGTTTTTTCACAGATCTTTTGGGAAGTCATATTTTACTTTCAACTACCAACAACAATCCACAAAAGAGATAAAATGTTCCTTTCTTACAATGTTTCCATGCTTCCATTTCCTTTCTTTATCAAACTACAACACTACATATTGATTCGATTTTATTAGCTAAAAAAGGTTTTTTGGATAAGAAAATCAGGTCAATATGCAGTGTTAGAAGTTTCAAAAATAAATCCAATGTAAAGCATGGAATATTATAAGTTTATAATGTTTTGAGACTTTGGGATGTACAAGAATCAGCCTCACCTAAATCTGATACACGGTGTGACCAGTATGACTCCAAGTGCTTCTTTTTATTTAAAATTGATATTAATTTTAGTAAAAAAAACTGATATACTCATAAAATCACTTTTAAAGTTCATTGACACCATTTAATATATGTTTCCAAACCTTTAAAAAAGAAATATTAAAGAAAAATCCTTATATATTTCACATAATCCTCATAACTATTAGAATATACCAGAATATCATTGATAAATATCACCCACTAATGAAAATGAATAATATTTAAAAAAAATATCAATATTTCTAGCTTAGTTAAGTCTTGGAAACTCACATTTACCATCATAATAGGTATATACTAAATTTCTTAACCATTTATGTATACTCCATTATTTGGTTATAAGATATAGTGGTTTCTAGATGTATACCTTTCTCAATTTCGTCTTCATAATCCCATTTCAACCAAATATTAAAATAAAAATGGTTATTATAATATCCAAAAAATTAATATGAAAACATTAATATGAATATGTCCTCCCATATGAAACCTTCATTTTTAACAAATGATACTTTCAGTTTTACCTATGACTCTCTTAGTTCAATACTTAGTAATCCATGATCAATTTTCTATTAAGTTATTTAACATAATTCATTAACATCATACTAAAATAATTTATAATGGTTCATAAATATAATGTTATTAACCAAATAATATCCCCTGGGAGTGTCAAACCAGGTGCACAGTTATACCTCTTTGTCGTGCATCAGATGACGATCAAGTTAATATACAATCTACCACTTTTGGGGTTATTACCACTAGATAAATTTGTTATAGAGCCTAAATTCACTTATAATATCCATAAATATATTTAATTTCTTATATAACCACACAATCTACACTTTTCTAAAACTTCAAGATGTTATCCTATACTTAGACTTACCCCTAGACTTATCCCTAAGGGTTTCACTAAAGTTTCCTTATATTAATACCAAAATAAAACTTACATTATTAACTTAACATTAAATCATATAATATCATTGAAACACCCAAAATTTTTATTTTAAAATAATAATAGTCTCGATATCTTGCTTAACACATAACACCAAGCTTTAAATGAATTGTGATTTAATATAAAAATATTATTATTTAAATGTAACCATTATAACCCAACAATTAAATAGATGAATATAAACATGAATAAACACATTATTAAATAAATTTATAATTTTCCTACTCAATAAAAAATTATTTATTAATTCTTATTAAATAATCACTCGTTTTACAGTGAAGTCATTTTATAATTCCAAAATGAATTTTCTTCACACATATTTTTTATTTCATTTTGTACATAGAAAGTATAATTAATTTATGATAATTTTAGAAATTATATTTTATAAAATGAAAATTATATTTTAAATAATAATATCAAAATTAACTTAGGGTGAATTTTTGGGATTTTTCTAAAATGGCTGACTTTCTAATGAATAGTGAAAAATATCGACTTTTCAAATACTATAATTTCTTTTCATTAAATCTAGTTTTTTAAAAATCCCATTTTATTTTAGATTTGGACTTAAATTGATATATAATAAATTTTATTATGAATAATATAATTAATTTCATTTGAATCATAATTATTCATGATTTTGATATAAGTTAATCTTTATGCTTAGATATGCATTTTTTTTCTAAAAATCGTTTTTCATTTCATTTTACACATTCATATTAAAATTATATTTTACCAATTATAGAGATTTAAAATTGAAAAATTTATACCATATTTTGAATCTAGAGAATCCAATTTAGTAAATAGGTCACTTTTTTTTGTCTTTATAATAGTAACCTTGGTAAAATTTATCACCCCGGTAAAGGGTAAATCAAGTAATTAAGGTTAAAAATAACGTGATAAACCATTAAAAATACACCCAAAACTTAATTTTATTTCATTATATGATATTAATTCAACCTTAGTAATCATAAATTTTATTATATTGAATTTGGGTTAATTTTCCTTGAATAATGACATTTATATTATTTTAAGTAAAGAAAAAAACAAAATTTCACTCTCTTGCATTTAAAATTACCTTATATGTTCACATATAGATAATAATAAGATATGAATTAATATTAAATTATATTTTGATAATAATTAAATCATTTTTATTATGTAAATTTATTTTTAATTTTTAGTGATTATATAATTACCTGAAACACTTATACAATGCTAACATAGTGCTTGTGCAAGCAGTGAAAAAATCAAAGTAAATAATTTAAAAAACATTAAAACTAATATTTTTGAAATAAATTATGGTTAATTTTTTTATAGTTAATAATAATATATTATTAAAATTTAAAAGGATCATATTCAGATTAAATATTTTTATTTATGTCTTTAAATTCAAATTAAATGAATAGTATCAAAATTAACACTGATGATTTTTTATGAAAAATAATATTTATTAAATTATTTAAAAATCATAAAAATATTTAAATAGAAAAATTATGATAATATATAGTTTAAAATTTTATCACTTTACCATTTATGAGCCAATTATTACCTTGTAAGTAAAATTATAACCCTTTAAGATTGAAATAGTTGTTACCTTGGTTAAGATTAAAATTGGTTAACCAAGGGGTTAAACCAAAAGACCTGGTTTAAAATGACACCAAAACCTATATAAATTTAATTGAATGATTATATTTAAACCTTATACTCTTTTAATTTTAATATTTTTTAATTTAGAATCATTTTTCTTGAGAAATACATTAATTATATTTACATCTTTTTAGTAATTCCAAGTGTGTCCATTTCTCTCCCTTATAAAAGGACACCCCTTATCTATTTTATTCACACTACTTTGAGCCATTTAGCTCAACCAAACACTGAAAAATTATATTTAAAACTTCCATAGACATGAATTAGAGGTTATGGTGTTCTTTAAATTCCATTACAAGTTTCCTTAAGAAATGATATAAAAGAGGCATACTAAAGAAGAGATAATCTTCCTACCCGACCTCTCTCAATTTATTTCTTATTCTAAATTCTCTAAATCTTTATTATTCATTCCAAAAAAATAAATTAAGTATCATAAAAATACTTAAATATTATTATGACTATGTATCTACCATCATCCGCCATCTTTTCTATCAAATGGGAAGTGAAAGTATTGTGTGCACATACATGTGGATTGTTGCCTCCACATAGCGATATAATTCATTTTCCATCACCATATTTCATGGATACTTATTATTATGGTTTTAAAGTTTATATATGATATTTATGATATAATTATTCTTCTGGAATTATAATATCATATCTACCTTCTTCCCTTCCCATCCTTTGGAAAATGATAACGTCGCTTGTGTGTACGTATGGACCACCACCTTCAAAAAGAGATGTGATTCATTTTTCATTTATATTTTACATGTATTATAATAATGTAACAACCCACAATTTTTAAATGATATTTTTTTCTTGAGAAAATGTGTGTTATATTATATTATACACAATAAAACCATATCACTTTAATAATAAAGTGATATTTATAGAGTATAAATGGAAATGTGACCATCGAGATTCAGCTGTTAAATGACCATTGGTCAAATATGAATATTGATCAATATGGGAATTAGAAACTATACTCTTAGTAATAAATTTAATTCATTTATAAGTAGTAATGAAAAATAATAATTAATGTATAAAGGAGAATCAACGACCTTAATCAGTAGAGTCGTGCTGTATGGAGCCTTTTTATCAGAACTTGGGAGGGAGGTAGATTCACTGGAGTTTTCCCTTGACCTATCCCAAGTCAAGCTTAAAAAAGTAAAGATATAAAGAAATCACCTATGGGATAATTTCAAGTTAGTTTAAATTACCACTCAATCGATGTTAGTCAAATCACCCCATGAATCTATCACCATCACAAACCTTACCCTTAGGTCATACATGAGTGTTATAAGGGGTTACATGTCCAGACCTTAGTTACTTAAAGTGTAATTAATTTTTAGAAATGAAATTTTTATTCCATCAAATAAATTTTAAGAATAGTTTTTATTAATAAAATATAGGTTTAATTGAGATGAAATTTAATACACCAATCTTTCAGACACAAACCGTAATTTTCAAAAAAAAAATACATTTTTATAATAAAATATGGTATTATGAATAATATTTATTTTTAATGAATCAATATATTAATAAAAATCTTATTTAAATATAAATTATAAAATAATTTTATTATTTCCTAGGAAATTTTAAAGTGTCATAAATTTGATTATGCCTTAAAACCCACTATTTTTTTAATAAATAAGGAATTTTATATTTAAAAGTTAAAATTATCATATTTAGAGAATTATTATAATAAAATAAACATAATTTTTGAAATAATCTAGTTGAAATTAGGTTAGGGTGAATTTATGATAATTTTCTAAGATACTTTATTTTTCCATGAATAGTAAAAATATAGTTTTGGGTTTTTGGTATCTTTAGTGACTTTATAATTATTTCATAATGATATAATAACTAATTAAACACAATACACGACCTAAAACATGTTATTTTATTAATATTAACTATTTTAATGAATTTTTATCAATTTCCAAACCTATAAATGACTTTCCAAATTCTAAAATTGAAACTTCGATTTAAAAAACATTACCTTATGGAAACTTTAATTTTCCGTGAAAAAAGAAGTAATATAAAATGATGATAAGTTCTTGTGGGTTAAAATAACTTAAAATATGACCCAAATTTACAAAAATATGGGAAAAAACTATGGTAAAGCCAATGATTTTTCTTTTTCCACAACCAAGATTTCCAAATCCTATATTTGGAAATTATTAAACAAATCATCCACTTTTGCTATAAATATCCACACATTTATCCATTTACTTTCACTTTCAATCCATCCTACATGAATTTATAGTAGGGTTTTCTTTCAAGGAGTCCTCTAAGGTGGCCTCAAGCCCCCAAGGTTCCATTCTTCAATATTTAGGAGTAACTCTTCAAGGTAAGGGAATTATCCTTCTTTTCTCTTCAATTCATGAACCTTTTTTATATGTCTTCTAAATGTTTTGGTTAATCTATTTTATTACCATTTTTGATAATAAACATACTAAAAAATTATTTTTTATCAATTGTACACCCTTTTCCCCTCTCATTTTACCTTTTTCTAAAACCACGTTTTATACCTGACATGCTGCCAAATTTACTCCTCAAAATTTCTCTCTCTACTTAAGAAATTATATTATATTTTCTTTTTGAGAATACCCAAACCTCTTTATTTTATAGGTTATTCACCTAGATGTAAAAATGATTTATTTTATTCAATAATTAAAATACATGAAACCTATATTCCCTTTCGGTGGTTTAAAAATGACATAATGATCATGTCTTTAAGCACTTTTGAAATGCCATGATTTTGATAAGAAACCCGTTATTTATTCTCCATGGGATATTTATGAAAATTTTTATTATGATCAATGTGGCTCACATTAATTAATATATATGAAGTTTTCATCCTGATATCTCTCCAATTCATTAAGTAAAGAACTTAATCTCTAGAGATGACATTTTTTTACGATACCTTGGTGAATAACCTTGGTAATTTTCATTTACGACACCTTGGTGATAAACCTTGGTGATATAATTATGAATGACTCATTTAAATATTTTATCCAAATTTACATGTTATGATTCATATTCTTTTTATTATGACATACCTCATGTTCTCTTTCTTATTCCATAATTATATTCCTCACTTTTTTTTTGATATTCCTCATGATCACATGTAAACTGTTTCCCTTGATTATTCCCTTACTGGGGCTCATGCTCACCCATTTCCTTTGATGTATGTCCCTAGGATATGAGGTGAGATATATGTACTTATAATGAACCCACAAATAATCCTTATAAGTTGATTAGAATAATATTTTATGTTTTCATGTATTATGCTCTTGATTTCTAAGAAACTAAATTTTAAAAGATCCTCTGTTTGTACCATGTAATGAAAAGTTATGTAATAAAAATGTGAGATGCCATAGTTGTTATCAAAGGATAGTTTATTTATTTGTGGGAATTAGGAATAAAAATCCTTAGTATGAACCCTATAGAAAATTTTAAGTATATGAAAACATCCTGGTATTTTAGTGAAGTATTAATTAAGTGGAATCTGAGAAAAGAAATCCCTGTCTAGATACGAACAAGTGGATGTAGCTCTAGCATAGATGTATCTAGGGGTAACAACCAAAAACACTGCACTGAGCTATACTTTATCAATAACTATTGAAAAAAATGGGATTTGTTTCATTCCTAGTTTTACACTCCTGAGGGATATGTTTGGTTAATCACAAGCTTTTGTATGAACCATTATAAAGGATATATAGAAAATGTAATTATTGTTAAAGAATAATATATTTAAGCATGATGTTTTAAGAAATAGAATTCCTTTAGAATTATAATATTCTTAAAATAAACACATTTATAACTAAGGTTTTATTCTTTTAGAAAATATAAGGAAATAGGAGGAACCATAGAAATGATGAGCGCCACAGATGATGCGCTGACGACCCTCTAATGGAAGCCGAAATGAAAAACTTCATGAGGATGATGAATCAACTATCTTGAGATGTGAATAATAAATTGAATCATCTTGAGAGGCTAGGCTCACCTCAAAGGGAACAAATTTCTATTGAGTCCTTCAAGTTTCAATAACCACCTTCTTTTAGTGGATCTATTGACCCATAAATTATTGAAAAATGAAGAATCTTTATAGAAAAATTCTTTTATGTACTTAATTGTTTAGAGAAAAAGAAAGTCACCCTGGCAGTTTATTGCTTAGAAGGAGTAGCTGATCAGTAGTGGACACTGATTACAAAAATAAATCCAAGAAGTGAGATTAATGCTATGAAGTGAGAAGTGTTCAGGGGAATCTTTTTCAATAAATATTTTCCCCATTTAATGCAAAAAAAGGATAAAGAATTCATAGAGCTGAATTAGAAGGAAAATGAATCTTTGGGAAGATATGAGATGAACTTTACAAGAATTTATCATTACTCCTCTAGATTTATTATGGATCATAATGGAAAGGTTGATATATTCTTCGGTGGGATGAGACCCTATCTGTGGAGGAATCTAAAAAATCGTAATACAGAGTTCTATGAAGGCTGAATTGGAGTTTAGAGGAAAAAAATGGTCACATAGGTCAAATTAAAAGAAGTGAGTCATGGATCCAAACTCATGGAGAAACTTTGATCATGGAAGAGGAGGAAATAAAGAGAAGCTTTCCATGTACAACAAATGTGGGAAGAAGTATTTAGGGAAATTATTGCTTGATATTAGAAAATGATACAATTGTGGAAGATATGGACATATATCTCAGAACTATCACAGTGAGTTAAAGCCTAAACTTCACAACACTAACAACGAAGGGAATATGGTGCAAGCCCATCTTGAAGTAAAATGCTTCAAGCGTAGAATACTTTGGAACTTTTCCAATCACTGTCCAAATTAGAAGATAATGGAGGTAAATCACCATCGACCTCAACTTATGCCAAGGGATAAAGGTCAAGAATTTTCTATCATGATGGCTGAAGTAGAGGCTCCAAATGATGTGATGGCAGGTACCCTCATTGTTCTCTCAAAACTAGCAAGTACTTTATTTGATTATGGTTCTACGCATTCCTTTATTTCTTCCAAGTTTGCAAAGAATATAAAATTGATCCCTAAGATACTAGAAGTAGAGTAATTATTCAAGACTCCTAGAGGGATTATCCAAGAATCAAAATTGTATATAAACCCTAGTATTTAATTTGGAGATCACAATATCATCACAAATCTAGTAGTCATTCCCATGGTGGAATTCGACACTATACTAGGGTTGGACTGACTCTCAAATTATAATGCCAATATCAACTGTAGAAGCAAGGAAATATCAGTAGTATTGAATAAAAAACCTATAGTTATTTTTAAAGGAGAGATATCCTGACCTGAGTTTTATCTAGAAGCATCTCCTATAGCCTTCTTTATGGAGATGATCAGTGAATAGGAAGAAGAAAATGAAAGTATATGAATAGAAAATATCCCCATAATTTATAAATACATTGATGTATTTCCTGAGGAGTTACTTGGACCTTCACCTAGAAGAGAGGTAGAGTTATCCATTGAACTCATACCAGGATATAAGTTAATATCTAAGACCCCATATAGAATGGAAAATGTGGAGCTAGAGGAATTAAAGAAATAGCTTCAATATCTTTTGAAGAAGGGATTTATCAAACCAACTGTATCTCCTTGGGGAGATCCTATTCTCTTTGTGAAGAAGAAGGATGGATCAATGTAGCTATGAATTGATTATAGAGAACTTAATAGGATCATAGTGAAGAACATGTACCCTCTCCCAAGGATTGATGATTTATTTGACCAGTTTCGTGGGGCTCAATTCTTCTCCAAGATTCATCTTCAATATGGTTATCATCAATTAAGGGTGAAGAAAGACTGTATTTCGATCAAGATATGAGAATTATGAGTTTGTTGTTATGACCTTAAGCTTGAATAATACTCCTTCTATATTTATGGATTGATGAATAGAGTATTTAAGGACTAACTTGATAAATTTATGGTATTTTTTATTGAAGATATTATGATATATTCCAAAATTCATGAGGATCATGAGGAATATCTAAGGTTTATATTGTAAACTATAAGGAATGATAGGATATTTGTAAAATTTATCAAATATGAATTTTGGTTACAACAAGTTTATTTATTAGGGACCAATACAACCAATGAAGGAATCTTAGTTGACCCTGACAAGACAAAGGTTGCAGAGGAGTGACCTCATCCTACAATAGTAACTGAGATTTGTAGTTTCCTTGAATTAGTGGCATATTATAGGAGGATTTTGAAAAACTTTTAATGATTTTCTAATCCACTAACCAAGTTAACTCAAAAGGGGATAAGTTCACCTGAAAAAAGGAGTGTGAAGAAAGTTTACAAGAACTAAATAAGATATTAGTTACTGCACCTATGTTAACTCTACCCTCTGTGGAAGAAGGATTCGTTATTTTTAGTGATACATCTCTAAAAGGGATTGGGTGTGCCATCATGTAAAATGAAAAGGTGATTGCTTATTCATATCAAAAGTTAAAGCCTCATGAGTAGAATTATCCTAAATATGACCTAGAGCTAGTTGTGGTTATTTTTTATCTAAAAATATGGAGGTACTATATTTATGGGTAGAAATGTGATATATATATAGACCACTCACATTTTAAGTATATATTCACGTAAAAGGAATTGAACATAAGAAAAAGGTGATGGTTGGAACTTCTTAAAAACTATTATTGTTAAATTTATTATCACCCGAAAAGAGCTAACAAATTTTTTAATGCATTAAGTAGGAAAGAACCTATTGTGTTGGAAATGATGATGATTCAAGGAGATCCATTAATCAAGGACATAGTAAGGTTAGACATGGGAATCATGTGGGAAAGGACATCATCAATCCCATCACATATGATTTTTCAACCATAATCATTAGATAAGATCAAGAAAGTTCAAATAGAAGATCCTTTATCAAAAAAGAAGATAGAGTATGTAAATAATGAGAAGTTTCATGAGTTCAATACTGATTAAGAAGGTGTACTGAAATTTCATACAAGGTTATGTGTTCTATCTATTTCGGAGATAAAGAAAGTGTTGATAGATGAATATCATAACTCTACATTCTCTACACATCATAGTAGCACTAAAATGTATACGAAACTTCATGATCATTATTGGTGGGATAATATGAAAGGGGATATTTCCAACTATACTTCAAGGTGATTGGTATTCCAAAATTAATTTTCTTCATAAATGATTTTTATTTCATTTTGTACATATAAATTATAATTAATTTATGATGATTTTAGAAATTATATTTTATAAAATGAAAATTATTTTTTAAATAATTATATCAAAATTAACTTAGAGTGATTCTTTTTGTATTTTTCTGAAATGTATGATTTTCCAATGAATAGTGAAAAATATCAACTTTTCAAATACTCTAATTTCTTTTCATTAAATAAAGTTTTTTAAAAGTCCAATTTTATTTTAGATTTGAACTCAAATTGATATATGACCCATTTTATTAAGAATTATACAATTAATCTCATTTGAATAATCATTATTCACAATTTTTATATAAGTTATTTTTTATGCTTAAAAACACATTTTTTCTAAAAATCATTTTTCATTGCATTTTACGCATTCATATTAAAATTGTCTTATGCCACTTATAGAGATTTAATATTGAAAAATGGATACTATATTTGGAATATGGAGGATCTAATTTGGTAAATATGTTACTTTTTTTTGTCTTTATGGATAGTAACCTTGGTAAAATTTATCACCCCGGTAAAGAGTAAATCGGGAAATTAAGGTTAAAAATAATGTGATAAACCATTAAAAGTATACCCAACACTTAAATTTATTTCATTATATGATATGAACTAAAAATTAGTCATCCCAAATTTTAATATATGGAATTTTGGTGCAATTTTCCTTGGATAATGACATTTATATTATTTTAAGTAAAGAAAAATACAAAATATCACTCTCTTGCATTTAAATTTACCTCATATGTTCACATAGGGATAAGAATAAGATATGAATGAATCTTAAATTTAATTTTGTGCATAATGAAATCATTTTTATTATGTAAATTTATTTCTAATTTTTAGTGATTATATAATTATTTGAAACACTTATACACTGCTGGCATAGTACTTGTGCAAGTAGTGAAAAAATTAAAGTAAATAATTTTAAAAACATTAAAACTAATGTTTTTGAAATTAATCATGGTTATTTTTTTATATTTAATAATAATTTATTATTAATATTTAAAAGTTTAAAATTCAAATTACATATTTTTCTTTATGTCTTTAAATTCAAATTAAATGAATAGTGTCAAAATTAACATTGATGATATTTTATAAAAAACAATATTTATTAAATTATTTAAAAATCATAAAAATATTTAAAGAGGACAATTATGATAATATATAGTCTAAAATTTCATCCCTTTACCATTTATGAGCTAATTATTACCTTCTAAGTAAAATTATAACCCTTTAATATTGAAATAGTCGTTACCGTGGTTAAGATTAAAATTGGTTAACTAAGGGGTTAAACCAAAAGATAAAGTTTAAAATGACACAAAAACCTATATAAATTTAATTGTATGATTATATTTAAACCTTATAATATTTTAATTTAAATCTTTAGTAATTTAGAATCATTTTTCTTGAGAAATACTTTAATTATATCTATATCTTTATAGTAATTCCAAGTGTGTCCTTTTCTATCCCTTATAAAAGGAAACCCCTTATCTCTTTTCTTTACACTACTTTGATCCATGTATCTCAACCAAAACCTAAAAAATTCTATTTAAAACTTCCCTAGACATGAATTAGATTTTATGGACTTCTTTAAATTCCATTACAAGGGTCCTTAAGAAATGATATAAAAGAGGCCTACTGAAGAAGAGACAATCTTCCTATCTGACCTCTTTCAATTTATTTCTTATTCTAACTGATCTAAATATTTAGTATTAACCATAAAACAATAAATTAATTATCATAAATATATTTAAATGTTATTATGATTATGTATCTACCATTTTCCACCATCTTTTCCATCAAATGGGAAGTGAAAGTATCGTGTGCACATATGTGTGGACTGCTGCCTCCACATAGAGATACAATTCATTTTCCATCACCATTTTCATGGATTCTTATTATAATGGGTTTAAAGTTTATATATGATATTTATGATATAATTATGCTTCTGGAATTATAATATCATATCTACCTTCTTACCTTCCCATCATTTGGAAAATGATAACATCGCTCATGCATACGTATGGACTACCACCTTCAGGAAGAGATGTGATTCGTTTTTCATTTACGCTTTACATGTATAGTAATAATGTAACGATACATAATTTTTAAATGTTTTTCTCCTGATAAAATCTGTGTTATATTATTTTATACACAATAAAACCGTATCTCTTTAATAATAAAGTGGTATTTATAGAGTATAAAGGGAAATGTGACCATCAGGATTCGACTGTTAAATGACCGTTGGTCAAATATGACTATTGGTTAATATGATAATTGGGAACTATAATCTTTGAAATAAATTTAATGTGTTTATAAATAGTCATGAAAAATAATAATTAATGCAGAAATGAGAAGTGATGACCTCAATCAGTAGATTCATGCCGTATGAATCCTTTTTATCAAAACTTGCGAGGGAGGTAGCTTTATTAGAGTTCACCCTTGACCAATTCCAATATGAGATTCAACAAGTAAAGCTAGAAAGAAATCACCTATGGGAGAATTTCAAGTTAGTGAAAATTACCACTCAGTTGATGTTAGCCAAGCCACCCCATGAATCTATCACCATCACACACTTTACCACTAGGTCATACACAAGTGTTATAAGGGATTATGTGTCCAAAACTTAGTTACTTAAAGTGTAATTACTTTGTATAAATAAAATTTTATTCCATAAATTCTATTTTTAAGAATAGTTTTTCTTAATAAAATATAGGTTTAATTGAGATGAAATTTAATAAATCTATTTTTTAGACACAAACCGTAATTTTCAGAAAAAATATAAGTTTTTATAATAAACTAAGGTATTCTGAATAATATTTATTTTTAATGAATTATTATATTAAAAAAACTCTTATTTAAATATAAATGATAAAATAATTTTATTATTTCCTAGGAAATTTTTAAATGTCAGAAATTTGACTATGCCTTACAACCTGCTATTTTATCAATAAATAAATATTTTTATATTTAAAAATTAAAATTCTCATATTTTTAGAATTATTCTAATAAAATAAACTTAATTTTCGAAATCATCACGTCGAAATTAGGTTAGGGTGAATTTATGATAATTTTCTAAGATACTTTATTTTTCCATAAATTGTAAAAATACATTTAATTTAGAGTATATAAATACAACAAAAAATGGATAATAAAATAAGGTAACATGATGTATATTAGAAAAAAATTAACCTAATTATTGAACTCTCGTTTTCTTTTTTAAAGGATGAAGGGATTTTACCCCTCTATTGACAATACAAATCCCTTTATTATGGTCTCTTTTGACATACAAAATGCCATCTACATTGTGACCACTACAAAATGATTACAACATCCCAATTAAAGGGCCATCCTTAGCTGAATTTTCATCTGACCCTTCAGTGGTTTTGGTCGATAACATAATAATTGACCACTTTTAGTTTGTGGAATATGGAACATAAAATACTTGTACTGCCTATGATGTCATTATAAATGGTTTATATTTGTATCCTTCCTTACTGAAATCAAATTTCATGAATCCCAATTCATTTATTTTAACAACACTTCTATTATCAAACCACTTTCATTAAAAAGTTGGCACTTGGAATGTTGTATAATCCAACTCCCATATTTTTTTGATGATTCCAAAGTATGAAATATTCATGTAAATTGGATTTCTGTCCTTAGTATTAGAAACATGTATCACTTCATCCATGAGTGTAACTCCACTATTTTTCATGGTACTGTCTTCATCATGCTCATTTGTATATAATGTATAACCATTAATTACATAAACATTGTGAGATAATACATACACACTTGGTCCTCTAGCTATCCATCAAAGTCTTTTTGAAATTAAGTTCAGATTTTCATCTGACACCTTTAAAATATGGTCCTCAAACCATATTATAAACTATTGATTATGTGTATTTTATATCCATATTTCATAAATTGATGGATTCAAATGCTTAAGAATTTTTTTATGGGTTTAAATATATGATAAAACCTATAAAATGTAATGAAAAATGTAAAGGTGGGCCTGCTCTCAGTCTGTAATATTGATTTTGACAACATCTCTTCCAAAAATTCCTTCACCTACAAACCGTCCAGTGTGACGAGATTTCAGTAGACCGATGCTTTCCACACTAGATAGGTATTTAGTATAGAATTAAACAACTTACTCAATAATATATCACACTATAATACAACCCTCTTTCATAATTTTATTTTTGTCATACCCTTTCAAAAATTTTATATACCGTTCAATGGGTTACATCCATCTATAGTGTACATGACCACATAGTTGAATCTCTCTCACTAAGTGAACCATAAAATGAACCATCATATCAAAGAATTTTGGCAGGAAGAACATTTAAAATTCACATAATTTGATGGAAATTTCTCTTTCTATAGATTTCACCAAGTATATAACTTTACTGTATATATATTTGAAGAAGAAATAGATCTTGGTTAATGTATGACGAACATTCTTGAAAAAAATGCAACAAAAAGCTATAAGCATTAGATCTTGCATCAAAACATGGAAGTCATGTGCTTTTAGACCCTTTAAATTTAAATCGATCATTGAAATGATGTTCTTAATATTCAATAAATACTCATATGGGACCTTTATGTCATTAAAGAAGTTTCAAAATTGATATCTCTCTTGCCTAGAAATAGTGTAAGCAACTAGAGGAAGAAAAGTTCATTTTTCACCCTTCATCGGCGCCAACTCTTCTCGTATTCCCATTTCAACCATGTCCAACCTAGCCTTAATTATATCATTTGTTTTTTCAGGTGAATTTATAAATATATTGATGACACTATTAGATACATTTTTTTTCAACATGCATAACATCAAGAAAATCTCTGACATGCAAACAATTCCAGTATGGTAATTCAAAAAAACTGATATCCTTTTCCAACCAGTTTTTGTAAGGTTTTTCAAAAATAGTTTACCAAAAGCAGTGTCCACATTTATTACTTTATCAAAAATTTTATCACCTATTAGTGGAGACTATGCTATGAATTCTTATGAACTTCCATCAAATGATGTCATCCAAGATCGGTACTTATGTCATTGGGGTAGAAATCTGCAATGTCCTAGAAACACGGTTTTTAATGAATGTTTCAACCTAATTGACTATGTACCTTGTTCACAGATGGGACACCCTTGAGTTACTTTAATTATATATCTTGAAAAATTTCCATAAGCAATAAAGTCATTTATCATCCCGTACAACATGGCTCTCAACATGAAATCTTCATTTCTGTAAGCATCATACAATGTAACACCTGAATCCTACAATAATTTCAAATTCTTGATCGATGGAGACCAATAAACATCAATATCATTACCCAGTTATTTTGGTCCTGATATAATCTTAGATAACATGATGTATTTTTGCTTCATGAATAACCACAGTGGAAAGTTATAATTTACCAACATTATCTGACCATGTACTGTGAGTACTGCTTTAAAAACCAAAAGGATTCACTCTATCTGTAGATAACACAAGATGAAGGTTTCTCAGATCATTTCCAAATTCATGATACTCACGATCAATTCTCTTCCACTGAGGAGAGTCTATTGGGTGACTTAGTTTCCCATCTTAAATTATTGTGTCTGCGTGCCATGTCAATTGTCCTACAGTCTCCTTACTTCCATGTAGGTTCCTAAACCTTGTAATGATTGTAAAATACCATAAAAATTTCATAGAATCATATTAATATTTATTGTATCAATAATCACCACACTTTGGGCATTTTATAAGTGATTTTTGGTCCTTGAGAAACAGTATACAGTCATTCAGGCAGAATGTATTCTTTCAGAGATCATACCCATCGAGCATATCATTCATTTGGCATCATATGTTTAGTTTAGGAGCTCATTATCTTCTAGCCGCATGTCATTCAAGAGAGAAAGTAATTCTGTAAAACTGGTGTCACTCCATCCATTGTCTACTTTCAGATTATACAGCTTTAGTATGGCTGACAATTCTATATATTTAGTACAACCACCATAAAATGGCATCTTTTCACAACTCTAACTTCTCAAACAATTTTGGGCAATCAAAAAGTTCATCTTCAACTGTCATTTTCATTTTCTCAATACGATCTTTATCATCATTCAAATATTTAATGACATCCTTGATACAATCTTCTTCATTATCCACACCTGTAATCATATCAGATGATCCATAAAACATAGTGCTATCCCAGACACTAACTATATTTTCTTTTTCCCCATGTTTATTCCAATATTTATAACTTCGATCTATTTTGTGATAGATCAAGTGTTCTTACAACTCCTCTGGACTAATTTTTATTGAATAACAATAGCATAAATACTAACAAAGGATTTGAGAAGGGTCATATGCATGATCTTTTTCAAACTTGATGAACTCTTTCATGCCATCTTCAAACTCTTTTATCAGATGATTGAAATCCATTCATTATTTATTAATATCCATCCTATTTGATTCAGTAATATTAATATTTAACAAAATAAATACACAAAACTTTGATATAAAAATTAAACAAGGATAAAAAAAGTTATAGACTTTAAGTCTCCTTCAATATTTATCCCCAATATTCACTTTTCGAAACCAAGGTCCTTCATTTGGGATCTTATAGATAATTCAATCTTCAGATCTTCCAGTATTTCCTTCATTGGTCCAACTAAGAGTAATTAATCCACATAAATAAGTAAAATTACAAAACTCTTGTAATAATACACCTTTATATAGTATCAATTATTTACATTACACTACATGACCATTAATTCTACCATTAAAGCATTGAAATTCTAATTAAACTATATAGGTGCCTACTTAAGCCCAAAAAAACTCCATTTGAGACTGTAATCAAACAATATATTCCATTTATCATCAAACCTTACAATTGATATATGTAGATATCTTCCTCCAAATCTCTATGAAGGAATATAATCATGACATCCATTTTTTCTTGAAATATATTTACCCTTTCCATGGTGTTATTATTGATCTAATTGTCTTCCCTATATAATGTAATGGTTTTATTAATTCTATAAAAATATAAACATAAAATATTATAAAAAACTACATTTTAGATGTCCTTTGAAAACTATTTATAAAATCATAGTTGAAATATCATTAAAAAAACCAACCATTTACACAAATTAATCTTTAAAATAACACACCCTTTTTAAAATAAACCAATCAGTTCTAAACACTCTTTCACAAAAACCCAATTCCTTTTTTTAAAGAATTCAAGGAAAATTCATTACCCAACAATCTTAATCATTTAAAATGAGTGGCAACCCTCTATATTTTACAAATTTTCATTTAAAACTTTACACACCCCTTGTTAAAATGAAACCAGTATTACATACACTTTAAAAATATTTACATCCCTTTATGAAAGCCAATCAGGTGAGTTGATAAACACTTGACATGCAACCTAAGTAAATGCGAAGTGTATAAATCATTTTAATTATATTTAAAACCAAAAAAAGGGTATGTTGAACACGTATAATTTTTTAAGAAACATTTCAAAACAGTTGAATCATTTTAAAAGATCTGCATTTTCATAAATATATAAATCCCAAGAGAGGAACTTTATAAAGGATACATGAATAAAAAATAACCAACATTTTATAAAATATAAAGTTATAAAAGTTTTATCATGTATCTCATGAATAAATAGTATGAATCCTATAGTTTACTCCCATAATACTACTGAGGAGTGAATAAGTGATAGATAAAGACATAAGTGTCACTTGGCCATGATACTTTTGAACATAAAGTCACATCTCTTCAAAATGGGAAAACATCTTCCACTTGATGCTTGAATCATTCACTACCTAAGATTGATCCTTCCAATATGGTACATTAGAAAAAATGTTCCCCTTCCCAAGGGTATACATTAGATCAAAGTTAAAGTACTATAGGTACTCAAACCTTCTCTTCTATCAATAGTTCATTTCACTTTGTGATTAAATATATTTCAAACACTTTTTTTAGTTTATTCCAAAAATATCTCACCCTAAAGATAATACCAATAACACATTATATAAAGCACCACTATTTAAAAATATAGGAAAGGATTTGGGAAGTTTCTCTTATGTGTCCTTAACTATCTGGACCCATAAGAAACCACATGACAATCATGAACTAGAAATATTCAAATCCTAACTCCTGATACATCACAATATAATCCATACTCATTACCCAACTCATTTATGGTTAAGATTGGTGTTTTCATCAATCTCCCATTAAGATCTTAGAATGAACTCTCATGAAAATATAAGAAAAGGAACCATACCACATTCTTGGTTAATGCCTTCTTATCACTTCAAATTATAAAGAATCCCAGTTGAACCTCTTGTAATAAGTGGAAATTCCAAAAAAGATTTGGATCTCAAAAACATTATTTGGCCTCTCTAAATAAACTATACCATCGAACTTATGAGGTTCTAAAAACATGTTATACACTAATATCATTTTCCCCATGAAGTGTACATTATCAATCCAAAACATACACTTTGAGATCATGGCATATAGTTGATGCTTCCTAAGTTTTCTCAAAATGATCTCCAGATATCGAGCATGTTCCTCCCTCAACTAGGAATACGTGATGATATGATTAAAAAATATGGCTACAAAATTATCTAAATAAGGATGGAAAACCCAATTCATCTCAGCCATGAACACTACCATTATCTTTTTCAAACTGAATGAAATCACTAAATACCCATACAATACATACATACTTCTAAATATAGTATGTGGTATGTCAAAATACTTCACCATAAACTGATGATAATTTGATATCAAAGCAATCTTAGAGAACACTTTATCACCTTTAAGTTGATCAAATAGTCCATCAATACGTATAAGTGGAATTGATCATAGAAAATTGTACAATGAGAAAATACAAAGGAAATACTAAGACAATTACAAGAATAATCACAATGGTAGCACCTGAGGAGTTGGGTTCGCGACAGAGGAGGGTTTGTAAAGGAGAAGGGATTAACAGTAGTGGTGGGGTTCAACAACAGATGGGGTTCAGTGGCGGAGGTGATGTTCATGGAAAAAGAGGGATTTGTGACGGTGGTAGAGGAGTATGAGGAGTTCGTAGTGGAGGAGGAGGAGGAGGAGGCGGAGACATCGACAACAGAGTAGAAGTCAGAAGTGGAGGAGGATGAGGATGAGGAGTCGGCGGTAGTGGCAATGGTATAGGAGGAGGATGAGTCGGTAATGGAGGACGAGGAGTCAGTGGCAGAAGAGGAGGAGGAGGAGGAGGCAGTAGGGTTCAACTTCCATGAGAGATTTAGGCATGCGAGAGAAGGAGGAGGAGTCGGCATTGGAGTAGGAGGAGGAGTCAGTGACAGTGTAGGAGGAGGAGGAGAAGGAGGAGGAGGAGGCGGCAGGGTTCGACTTCTGTGAGATCTTGAGGCATGTGAGAGAATGAGGAGATTGTTAGGGTTTATTTATAAAAGAAGTTAAACCTTTTATTAGTGCTATCTAAAAAACACTGATAAAGGTATGTTTTATCAATTCTAAAATAGAAAGCGCTGATAAAACATGTCTTTATCAGTGTTGATAAAAATATAATGATAATAAATTATTTATATTTATATATATATTTATAAAATTATATGTATAATAAATTTTTGGACTCCTAATGTATTAATCATGTTTTAATGATCACAAATATTATTCAACCTAGTTAACTCCTATAAATTATATCCAATCATGTGTATTTATGTTTAAAGTTTTCTCATGCTTTAATAAGTGCCATGCAAGATCTTAATTGCTCCAGATTCCATTTACCTACTTTATACTATCTTTGATATACTATCATAATACATTCTTTGACAAATGCTTAAGTCTAATCCTTTCTATTATCATCATTATTTAAGTCTAAACACAGTTACTTTGAAAAGTCTAAGACATCGTGAGTCTGCCACTAGCTATGTATTTCTGGCACCGTGAAGCCAGAAACCATGAAACAGACACCGTGAAGCCAGATACTGTGAAGCTAGACACCGTGAAGCTAGACACCGTGAAGCCAGACATCGTGAAGTAGACACCATGAAGCCAGACACCGTGAAGCAGACATCGTGAAGCAGACACCGTGAAACAGACACCGTGAAGCAGACACCGTGAAGCAGACACCGTGAAGCTAGACACCGTGAAGCTAGACACCGTGAACAAGACACCATGACCATGAGACACCGTGACAATCAGACACCATGATCAATCTATACACTGTGTGAAGGAGACACTGTTTCCATGACTTACTGTGACACCGTTTCTTAAACTATTTTTCGTCTTTCAATTTAATTTATAATGGTCATATTTGATGATTTTAATGCACTGACATAATTAATGTTTCTTTTTAGACATATCATCGGACAGTACGAGGTATGAGGTGCAGAACACATGCAACCTGTTGGCTCCAACACATGCATTCCAAGTTAAAAGTGAAGTGTGGCCAAGAATCATTGTGCACGATACAAAAACTAAAAGCAAGGCCGTGATCATGATAACAAAGAAGATACTCAAAGAAAGTTTCAAAATAAAGACACACTGCATACAACTCGACAGCTTCTGAACACACGAAGCATATTTGAAGCTTAAAGAACATCCTCGCTCTGTTGAACCTCACGAAGAACACAAGCTAAATCGTGACACTCTGTTTTTCGCACAACTTCCAGAGGACTCAAAGATTCATCTGATTCAATCCAAAGGAGTCCAAAGCTGCATTGACATCACACAAGAGAATTCTAAACTCATCTATATATTCTTTCTCTGTTGTGATCATTATTTTCCTTACATTATGAGTAGTGTGTGCTTCTGTCTATTTGGACACACACTGACTCCTACGATGAACTAGAGGATATTGAAATCCTCACACCAAACTCTTTATACCTTTGTGTATCCCACATAGAACTGTGGTAGAGGTCTGAGGTCCTGGACAACCTACGTGCTGTTGTTGTTGCTTTACCATGTAGAACTGTGGTAGAAGTATGAGGACCTGGACAGTCTGAGTACTGTTGTAAACCCCGATCCATGGTGTGGATCAAAGTTATATATAAACTGTTTGAGAGGACTAAGTCTAATCTTGAGACTAAAACTCTTGGTTAAAACTGCTGTGCATCTTATTTTATTTTAAAATATTTCCAATATTCCCCTGCTAATTACTTTGAAATTCAAATCTATTTTAAAGTAACTCTAATAGTTGAACTAGAAAGTGTTTGTAATTATTTCTATCCAATAAGTTAGTTTCAAAAGCTAACTTAATCTTCAGATTAAGTTAACGGAGAAATAATCAATATTTAAGAAACTAATTGAACACTCACAATCTTTATAAATTCACTACATTTTAACTTGTTTTATTAATTGGGGATTTCAATATAAATATTTTTAATAGAAATTTTTAATAGGAACTCAATTCACTCCCCCTCTTGAGTATCCACTCTGACCAACATTTGGTATCAAAGGATTTAGATAATTTTTTTTTTCAAAACACTCTGTTTGTGAAAAGTTTTCAACTGTGATTTTAGTTGAATCTCAAAGATCTAATTTTTTTTGTTAATTCTAAATTTTTATATATTTATACATATTTTTAAAACTTATTTATTATGGATAATAGATTAGAAGATGTAGCTACCAACATGCCACCTTTTCTTTAGTGGTGTTAATTATTCCCAACAGAAAATAAAAATGAAAATCCATTTATAAAGTATGGGATTTGACATTTGGACTACTATAGAGACTCAGTATAAGATTCCAGAAATTGTTAGAACTAATTGGGATGAACCTATGAAAGCTACTTACAATAATAATTGTAAAGAAATGAATGCCCTATATTTTGCTTTAGGAGATGAATAATTTAATTGAATATCTTCCTGTAAGACTACTTATGAAATATGGGATACTCTAGTAGTTTTTTCCATGAGGGAACACCCAATGTTAAGGAAATGAGACTAAATACATACAATATTAAGTATGATAATTTTAAAATGAAATTTGATGAATCTATTTTTGATATGTATCTCAGGTTTAATGAGATAGTCAATACAATGAGATCACTGGGAAAAGTTGTTCCAGCAAAAGAGAAAATCATGAGAATACTGAGATGCCTACCAGACAGATGGAGAGGAACCTCTGTCTCTATACGAGAATCATGTGACATTGGAAAGCTACCTGTCAAGGAGCTTATTGGTAAGTTGATGATATATGAATAAGAGATAAAGGTAAACAAAGAGGAAGATGATGAACCTAATAAGAAGTCAGTGGAATTTAAGTCTACTGCCTCAAAGACCAAGGACAAGGAGAAAATCCACATACCTGTCGAAAGCTCAACAAGTGAAGGTTCAGATTTAGATAGTGATGAATAGATGAATCATATAGCCAGGAGATTCAATAAATCCTATAGAAAGAAGAATTTTTTTTCAGAAAATCAAATTATAAGGGTAAGTATGACCAAAAAGGTAATTGGAAGAGAGATTGGAAGAAATCTGATAAAAATGATGAGATAGTCTGTTATGAATGTAAAAGGAAAGGACATGTTAAGGCTGACTGCCCAAAATTGAAGTTTAAGAAGAAATATGATTATAAGGAAAAAAATATAATAAATCTATGAAGGCAACATGGAGTGCTTTGTAAGATATCACAAGTGGATCTGAAGCTTCTGATTCTAAAGAAAAGAATCATGCCAACATGTGTTTCATGACTGAAACATTTGAGGTACCTGTTTCCCCTATGCTGAATGATTACTATTTTGGGAATGAATGTGATTCAAATAATGATGATAATATGTCTAAAGATGAATTATTTGAATACTGTAATATATTATAAGATACTTGTAATGAGCTAAAAGATAAGTACAAATCATTAAAGAAACAATATGCCTTGACTAGTACTGTTAAATATGATCTTAGTATAGAAAAGGAAAATAATTCTAAACTGTTAAAGGAGAATACTGAACTCAAATTGTCTAATGAGAAACTTAGAAAAGACTTAGAGAAGTTCACAAGTGGAAATAACACTCTAACTCAAATTCTTGGAAAACAAGTTGAACTAAAGTATACTACTGGTTTAGGATACTAACCTGGACATAGAAAAATTGTTAAGAATAAATTTATTCCAAAATCTAGATAGTATACTGCTAGTTCAAGTTCTGGAAGTTCTTATGCTTCATATAGCTATTCAAATTATTATAGATCAAACAAAGTTTATTTATCAAAATCGTTTGAATCTGTTAATTATAGGAAACCCATCAAACAAATATGAGTGCCTAAAGTTTTACTTGCTTACCTTTCTAGACCTAAGAAAATCTGGGTACCAAAATTATCTTCTGTCTAAATCTATTTTGTAGGAAACTTGCTTGAAAATTTCCTATAAGAAGATATGGTACTTGGACATTGGATGTTCAAGACATATGACAGGAGACGAATCATACTTTAAGAGCTTAATCAAAGTTGATGGAGGACATGTCACTTTTGGTGATAACTCAAAAGGAAAAATCATCAACTTAGGCCAGATTGGTAACAATGACTCAATTTTAATTTCTAAAGTATTATTTGTTGATGGACTAAAATATAACCTATTAAGCATTTCTCAGTTGTGTGATGATGGTTTCAATTTAAAATTTGAAAATGATTCATGTAATGTTTTTAATTCTAAAAATGTTTTGGTATTTAATGCATTAATAAATGAAAATGTATATGCTGTAGATTTGAATTCTTTATCTAAAAAAAGTGTTACTTGTTTAAATGATTTTCATAAATAATATTGGCTATGGAACAGAAGGCTAGGACACTGAAATGTGCACTCACTTAGCAAATTGACTAGGAAAGTTTTAGTTAGAGACTTACCTAAACTAGAATTCCCACTTAACAAAGAGTGTAATACTTGTCAAAAGGGAAAACAACACAAAGTTTCTTTCAAATAAAAGAAAGAAGTTTCTACTTCTCAACCTCTCGAGTTGGTTCACATGGATTTGTTTGGACCATCAAGAGTTTCAAGTCTAAATGGGAAGCACTATGTTTATGTTCTTGTGATGATTTTTCTAGGTACACTTGGGTATACTTTCTTGCTCACAAAATTGAATATTGCTCTTATTTTATCAAATATTCCAAGTCTGTAGAAAACCTTAGTGGACTTAGGATCAAGACCTTGAGAAGTGATCATGGCCATGAATTTGAAAATCAAGAGGTTGAATCTTATTGCTCACACAATGGCTATAGTCACAACTTCTCTACTACTAGAACACCTCAACAGATTGGTGTAGTAGAAAGAAGAAATAGGACTCTTCAAGGGATTTTTAGGAAAATTCTCAATGAATATGATTTTCCAATTTACTTTTGGGATGAAGCTATTAATACATATTGTTACATTATCAATAGAGTCTTTATTAGATAAATTCTTAAAAAGACTCATTATGATATTTGGAACAATAGGAAGCCTAAGGTTAATTACTTTAGAGTTTTTGGTTGCAGAGTTTTTATCCTTAACACTAACGATAATCTTGTCAAATTTGCTTCCAAAAGTGATGAAGGAATTTTCCTTGGTTACGCAATCTCGAGTAAAGCCTATAGAGTATTCAATAAGAGAACCAAATGTGTGGAAGAATATGTACACATAAAATTTGATGAAACTGATCCACATGAACCTAAGACCCCTCTTGAAAACCTTAAAGAAGATATGTCCATTCTAAACCTTAATGAAAAAAACACTAAACCTGTTGTTAGGACAACCAGTTCTGGAAATTTTCCAGAACCTATTTCTGTAGAACCCAAACCTGTAAATGAAACTGAAATTTCTATCCCTACCTTCTCTAGACCAACTAGGACCATTAAAAACAATCCTTTAAATGTTGTAGTAGAAGATTTAGATAGAGGAACACACACTAGAGCTTCTTTGAGAAACCAGGTTGAACATCAAGCTTTTCTTTCATAGCTTGAACCTAAAAATATCAATGACGCAATCAATGATGAATTTTGGGTGATCGATATGCAAGAAGAATTGAATCAATTTGAAAGAAACAAAGTTTGGGAATCAGTAGAAAAACCTAAGTAAACTTTGACCATAAGAACTAAATGGGTTTTAGGAATAAAGATGATGAAGCAGATAACATAGTTAGAAACAAGGCTAGACTAGTTTCACAAGGCTATAGTCAAGAAGAAGGAATTGACTATGAGGAGACCTTTGCACCAGTAGCCAGACTTGAATCCATTAGAATCCTACTTGCCTATGCTGTACATTTGAATTTCAAACTATATCATTGCGTGCGATATAAAAACAAAAAGCAAGGCTGTGAGCATGATAGCGAATAAGATACTCAAATAAAGTTTCAAAAGAAAGACACACTGCATGCAACTCGATAGCTACTGAACACACATAGCATATTTGAAGCTTAAAGAACATCCTTGCTCTATTGAACCTCACGAAGAACACAAGCTAAATCCCGACACTCTGTTTTTCACACAACTTCCAGAGAAGGACTCAAAGCTTCATCCGATTCAATCAAAAAGAGTCCAGAGCTGCATTGACATCACACAAGAGCATTCTAAACTCATTTCTATATTCTTACTATGTTGTGATCATTCTTTTCCTTACATTACGAGTAGTGTGTGATTTTGTCTATTTAGACACACACTGACTCCTATGTTGAACTTGAGGATATTGAAATCCTCACACCAAAATCTTTATAACTTTGTGTATCCCACGTAGAACTGTGGTAGAGGTTCGAGGACCTGGACAACCTGTGTGATGTTGTTGTAGCTTTCCCATGTAGAATTGTGGTAGAGGTCTAAGGACGTGGATAGTCTGAGTACTATTGTAAATCCCGATTCAGGGTGTGGATCAAAGTTATATATAAACTGTTTGAGAGGACTAAGTCTCAGCTTGAGACTGAACCTTTTGGTTAAAACTATTGTGCAACTTATTTTAGTTTAAACTATTTCCAATATTCCGCTACTAATTACTTTGAAATTCAAATATATTTTAAAGTAACTCTGATAGTTGAACTAGAAAGTGTTTGTAATTATTGCTAGCTAGTAAGTTAGTTTCAAAAGCTAACTTAATCTTCAGATTAAGTTAACTGAGAAATAATCAATCTTTAAGAAACTAATTAAACACTCACAATCTTTATAAATTCACTACAGTTTAACTAGTTTTATTAATTGGGGATTTCAATATAAATCTTTTTAACAATTTTTTTAATAAGAACTAAATTCACCCCCTCTTGCGTATCCACTCCGACCAACATAAATAAATAAATATATATTTATAATAATAACTATAAATAAATAAATATTTATTTATATTTATATATATAGTAAATATATATATTTATAATTATAATTTTATAATAAATATATTTATTATATTTATAATTATATATAATCAATATCTTTATTATAATTTTATAATTATTTAAATATATCTTTATTTATTTAGAATTATAATTGTAAATATTTGCATACATATAATTTTATAATTATTTAATAACTATAAATTTATATATATTTATTTATAGTTGTAATAAATATATATATATTTATAATCATAATCATATATATATATATTTCAATAATTATAAAATTACAACAAATATAGTTATTATGTTTATAATTTTATAAATATATATAATTAATATATTTATTATAATTTAATAAATTTATAAATATATCTGTATTATTTAGAATTATAATTATAATTATTTGTATTTATTTATAAAAATTCATATATATTTTAAAATATATTTATTTAATTATATATATTAATATATTTAATTAATATATTTATTATAATTTTATAATTATTTAAATATAAATATATATTTATTTAAATAATTATGAAATACTTATGAAATAAATATATATTTATAATAAATATATATTTTAATCATAGTCATAAATATAAATAAATATATATATATTTAAATACTTATGAAATTAAAATAAATATATTAATTATATATAGTCATAAATATAAATAGATATATATATAAACTTAAATATATATGAAATTAAAATAAACATATTGATTATATATATATATATATTTATAGTTTCATAATTATTTAAATAAATATATATTTATATTTAAATAATTATGAAATTATAAAAATTATATATAATTAATATATTTATTTTAATTTCATAAGTATTTAAATATATATATATATATATACACCTATTTTTATATTTATGACTACATATAATTAATATATTTATTTTAATTTCATAAGTATTTAAATATACATACATACATACATATATATAATTATAATTATAAATATAATAAATATATTTATTATAATTTTATAATTATTCACACACATATATATTTTTTATAATTATAAATATAAATATTTGTATATATGTATAAATATTTGTATATATTTATAAATATATTTCTATAATTATATATATTTATAAAATTATAATTATTATAAATATATTTATCGTGATTTTAAGTATTTATGATAATATAATAGCTTCATGGGAACATGAATGAATTATACACACCGAGTAAAGTATAGATCATAAAAAACAAGTCATCATATAAATGGACAACATGAATAGTAATGAGGGTGTAATGTATAAATGAACATTCATGATGAATACATAACATATGAACGTTAGTTATATTCACGCATTAATTGACCAAATTCATTGGAAACATATATTTATTTAAATATATATATATATAATTATAATTATAAATATACATATTTAAAAATATATATATATATAATTATAAATATATATATTTAAAAAGTATTTATATATAATTATAAATATATAAATATATAAATATATAAATATATAAATATATAAATATATAAATATATAAATATATAAATATATATATATATAGATATATAGATATAAAGATATATAGATATATAGATATATAGATATATAGATATATAGATATATAAATATATAAATATATAAATATATAAATATATAAATATATAAATATATAAATATATAAATATAACAAATATAATAAATATATTTATTATTTAACGAAATCTATTATATATATATTTGAATTATTAAAAAATATATATTAATTATAAACATGCGTTTTTTATTTAATGTATACAAATAAACATTATTTTTGAATATAAATATAATAATTTTATATAAATTAATAATATTTTTTATTAAAAACTTTTATCAGTGCTAAAAATAGCGCTGATAAAGGTCCCCCTTTTATCAGTGCTTTCTATTTAGCACTGATAAAACCTAGTGCATCCCTTGCCCAGATCCGTGGTAGTGTTCCTTCCAAGGAGCCCCCCAAGGTGTCCTCAAGCCCCCAAGGTTCCATTCCTCAAAATTTAGGAGTAACTCTTCAAGGTAAGGGAATTATCATTCTTCTCCTCAAAGATGATCCGAATGCAAAGGCCAATGTGCTAAAATGGAGTCTTTACCAAGGTAAGGTGTCTAAATGACTTAAACTGCAACTTAAAGAGCCGACCATTACTTATGAAGTTGGTTGAATGTATGGTTTTGTACCCAAAGGTTTCCCACTTTTTCCTTAAAAGTTCTTTCTTTAATAAATAATTATATTATGGCTAAAAAAAGGGAATTATCATTCTTTTCTCTTCAATTCATGAAAATTTTTTATATGTCTTCTAAATGTTATGGTTAATCTCTTTTATTACCATTTTTAATCATACCCTTACTTCCAAATTATGTTTTATCAATGGAAGAACCTTGTCCCCTCTCATTTTACCTTTTTCTAAAACTATATTTTATACTTGTCATACTGCCGAATTTACTCCTCAAAATTTCTCTCTCTACTTAAGAAATTCTCTTTTATTTTCTTTTTGGGAATACCCAAACCTCTTTATTTTCTAGGGTATTCACCAAGTTGTAAAAATTATTTATTTTATTCAGGGATTAACATACATGAAACCCACATTCCCTTTCTGTGGGTTAAAAATGACATAATGATCATGTATTTAAGCACTTTTGAAATGCCATGATTTTGATAAGAAACCCGTTCTTTATTCTCCATGGGTTATTTATGAAATTTTTGATTATGATCTATGTGGTTCAAATTAATTAATATATATGAAGGGTGTATCCTGATATCTCTCCAATTAATTAGGTAAAGAATTTAATGTCTAGATATGACATGTTTTTATGATAACTTGGTGAATAACCTTGGTAATTTTCATTTACGACACCTCGGTAATAAACCTTAGTGAGATGCTTATGAGTGCCTTATTTAAATGTTTTAGCCACATTTACATGTCATGATTCATGTTCTTTTTATTATTATATACCTCATGTTCCCTTTATCATGCCATAATTATATTCCTCATGTTTTTATTGATATTCTTCATGATCACAAGTAAACTATTTCCCTTTCTTATTCCCTTACTAGGCCTTATGCTCAACCCTTTCCTTTGATGTATGTCCCTAGGATATGATATTCAATAAATGTAATTAGAATTAACCCAAAAATAATCCTTTTAAGTGGATTGGAATAATTTTTTATGTTTTCATGTATTATGTTCTTGATTTCTAAGAAACTAAACTTTAAAAGATCCTCTATTTGTACCATGTAATGAAAAGTTATGTAATAAAAATGCAGGATTCCATAGTTGTTATCAAAGGGTGATTTAGTTATTTGTGGTAATTAGGAATAAAAATCCTTAGTATGAACCCTAGATAAAAGTTTAAATATAGGAAAACATCCTGGTATTTTAGTGAAGTATTAAGTAAGTGGTTTCTGAGAAAATAAATCCCTTTCTGGATATGAACAAGTGGATGTGGCTCTAGAAAAGATGTATCTAGGGGTAAAACTTGAAAACAATGCATTGATCTAGACTTGATTGAGATATGGTGCATGACAACGGGCCTTGTTTCACTCCTGGTTTGACACTCCCAGGGGATATGTTTGGTTAATCACAAGATTTTTTATGAACCATTATAAAGTATATATAGAAAATGTAATTATTGTTAAAGAATAATATATTTAAGCATGATGTTTTAAGACATAAAATTCATTTAGAATGATAAGATTCTTAAAATAAACACATTTATCACTAAGGTTTTCTTCTTTTAGAAAATGGAGGGAAATAAGAGGAACCACAGAAATGGTGATCACAACAGATGATGCTCTGAAAACCCTCCAATGGATGATAAAATGGAAAAATTTATAAGGATGTTGAATTAACTATCTTGAGTTGTGAATAATAACTTGAATCAACTTGAGTGGCCAGATTCATCTCAAATGGAACAAATTTCCATTTAGACCTTCATGTGTCAACTACCACCTTCTTTTAGTGGATCTACTAACCCATAGATTACTAAACAATGAAGAAGCTCTGTAGAAAAAAATATTGTATGCAATTTATTATTCAGAGCAATAGAAATTCACCCTGGAAGTATACCACTTAAAAGGAAAAGCTTATCTGTGTTGGACACTAATTAAAAACATAAATCCAAGAAGGGAGATTGATGCTATGGAGTGGGAGGTGTTCATGGGAATCTTTTTCAATAAATATTTTCCTTTTTTGATGTGAACAAAATTGGATTAGGAATTCATAGATCTAAAGTAGAAGGAAAATTAATATGTGAGAATCTATGAGATGAAATTTACAAGAATTTCTCATTACACCTCTAGCTTTATTATGGATCCTAATGGAAAGGTTGATATATTCTTCAGTGGACTGAGACCCCATATAAGGAGGAATCTAAAAAACCATGATTATAAAAGATATGAGGAGATAATGTAGAGTTATATGAAGGTTTAATTGGATTTTGGAGAAACACACTGGTCACATAGTTAAATGAAAATAAGTGTTATAGATCTAAACTCATGGAGTAAGTTTTATCATGGAAAAGGAGGAAAGAAAGTGTAACTTTTCATGCACAACAAATGTGGGAATAAGTATTCGGGGAACTAATTGCTTGAGAGTGTAAACTGATAAAATTGTGGAAGATATGGACATACATCTTAGAATTTTCATGGTGAGTTGAATACTCAACTTCACAACACTAAAAATGAAGATAAGATGGTGCAAGAACATCCTAAAGTACAATGCTTCAAGTGTGGACAACTTCAACACTTTTCCAATCACTGTCAAAATTAGAAGATAGTGAAGGTAAATCACCATCAACCTAAACTTAGTCCAAGTGTGAAAGTTCATGCATTTTCTATCATGATGATTGAAGTAGATGATCTAAATGATGTGGTGGTAGGTACTCTCATTGTTCTCTCAAAACTAGAAAGTACTTTATTTGATTCTGGTTCTACGCATTCCTTTATTTTTTCTAAGTTTGAAAAGAATATAAAATCAATCCCCAATATAATAGAAGTAGAGTAATTAGTCAAGACTCTTAGAGGCATTTTCCAAGCACTAAAAGTGTATAGAAACTCTAATATTGACTTTGGTTAGTACAATCTCATCTCAAATATAGTAGTCATTCCCATGGTGAAATTCGACACTATATTAGGGATGGACTGACTCTAAAATTGAAATGATAAGATCAATTATTGAATCAAGGAAATCTTATTAGTATTGAATAGAAAAACTAAAATTATTTTTAAAGGAGAGATATCCCAACTTGAGCTTTGTCTAGAAGAATCTTTCATAGCCTTCTTTATAGAGATGATTGGTGAATAGGAAGAAGAAAATGAAAGTATAAGAATAGAAGATGTCTCCATAATTTAGGAATACATTGATTTATTTTCCAAGGAGTTACCTGGACCTCCCCCTAGAAGATAGGTAGAGTTCTCCATTGAACTCATACCTGGATCCAAGATGATATCTAAGACCCTGTATAGAATAGAAAATGTGGAGCTAGAGTAATCAAAGAAACAACTTCAATGTCTTTTGGAGAATGGATTTATCCAACCAATTGTGTCTCCTTGGGGAGCTCCTATTCTATTTATAAAGAAGAAGGATGGATCAATGCAGTTATGCATTGATTATAGATAACTTAATGGGATCACCGTGAAGAAAAAGTACCATCTCCCAATGATTGATGATTTATTTAATCAGCTTCGTGGGGCTCAATTCTTCTCCAAGATTGATCTTTGATCTAGTTATCATCAATTGAGGGTGAAGAAAGACTGCCTTATGATCAAGATATGGGAATTATGAGTTTTTTTATTCCCTTAGGTATGACTAATGCTCCTTTTATATTTATGGATTGATGAATATAGTCTTTAAGGACTACCTTGATAAATTTATGGTAGTTTTTATTGAAGATATTATGATATATTTCAAAATTCATGAGGATCATTAGGATTATCTATGGGTTATATTTCAAACTCTGAGGAAGGATAGGATATTTGTAAAATTAATCAAATGTGAATTTTGGTAAAAACAAGTTTCTTTCTTGGGGAACATTGTAACCAATGAAGGAATCTCAGTTGACCCTGCCAAGACAAATGTTGTAGAGGAGTGACCTAATCCTACAACAATAATTTAGATTCATATTTTCCTTGGATTGATAGTATATTATAGGAGGTTTGTGAAAATATTTTCACAAATTTATAATCCACTAACCAAGTTAACATGAAAAGGGGCTAAGTTTATCTGGATAAAGGAGTGTGAAGAAAGTTTCTAAGAACTGAAGAAGAGATTGGTTACTGTACCTATGCTAACTCTACCCTCTGTCAGAGAAGGATTTTTTATTTTTAGCAATACATATCTGAAAGAGCTTGGGTGTTTCCTCATGTAAAATGACAAGGTGATTTCTTATTAATCTTGTTAGTTAAAGCCTCATTAGTAGAATTATAATATGCATGAACTGGAGCTAGCTGTGGTTATTTTTTCTCCAAAAAATATAGTGGCACTATCTTTATGGGGAGAAATGTGATATATACACATACCACCAATATTTTAAGTATATATTCATGAAAAAGGAATTGAACATGATACAAATGAGATAGTTGGGACTTCTTAAAGACTATGACTGTTCAATTCATAATCACCCTGAAAGAGAAAACAAAGTCACCAATTTATTAAGTAGGAAATTCCCAATTGTGATGTTAATGATGATGATTCAAGGATATCCATTGATCAAGGACCTAGTAAGGTTAGACATGGTAATCATTTGGGAAGGTACATCATCAATACTATCCAAAATGAGTTCTCAACCATCATTATTAGAGAAGATCAAGAAAGTTAAAATAGAATATCCTTCGTTACAAAACAAGATAGAGGATATAAATAATGGGAAGTTTCTTGAGTTCAATATTGATTAAAAAGGTTTACTAAAATTTCATACAAGGCTATGTGTTCCATCTATTTCGGAGATAAAGAAATTTATGATAGATGAATATCGCAACTCTACATTCTCTATAAATATTAGGAGAACTAAAATGTGTATGGACCTTCATGATCATTATTTGTGGGATAATATGAAAAGTGATGTTTCCAACTATACTTCAAGGTGCTTGGTATGTCAACAGGTGAAGGCAGAGTGAAAAATTCCTAAAGGGGTATTGCAAACACTACCCATACCAACATGGAAGTGGGATAACATCACTATGGAATTTGTCAATGGTCTACCAAGAACATCCAAAGGAAATAATTAGATATGGGTTATAGTGGATCAACTCACCAATATTTCCCATCTTATTGCTATTCATGAAGATTTCTATCTTGACCAACTTTCCAAGATATACATAAAGGAATTAGTGAGGCTACATGAGGCACCAATTTATATCAAATATAATCATGATCTAAGTTTCACATCTAAATTTTGGATAATTATTTAGCATTATCTAAATACTTAATTGAATTTTAGTACGACCTATCACCCCCAAACTGATGGCCAATCTGAAAGGACTATTGAGACACTTGAGGAAATACTGAGAACGTGCTCAATGGAATTTAAAGGTGTATAGTATAAACACCACCCATTAGTTTAGTTCTCATACAATAATATCTTCCACTCGAGTATTAAAATGGCACCCTATGAAGCTCTATACGAGAAGCGATGTAGAAATCCTAATTTTTGGGATGAAGTTGGTGAGAGAAAGATACCTAGGCCTAATATTGTGCAAGAGATGAAAGAAAAGGTTCATGTCATCCAACAACACATAAAAGATGCTCAAATTAGGAAGAAGAGCTATGCTAATAACCATCAAAGGGACTTGGAGTTTGATATTGGTGATAAAGTTTTTCCTTGAATATCACCATGGAAGAGAGTCATGTGGTTTGGGAAGAAAGTGAAGCTTAGCCCCAGGTACATTGGATCTTATGAAATACTTGATCACATAAGAGCAGTGGCCTATTAGATAGAATTTCCATCAAATATAGATCAAGTTCAAGATGTATTCCACACCTCTCTCTTGATGAAGCACATACTTAACCCTTTACATGTACTGAATTCGGAGGTGGTACAAATGGACCACGACCTCTCTTATGAGGAGCAGCCGGTGAAGATCTTGGTCTCTAGAGACAAATTTCTATGTAACAAAACTACCAAACTTGTAAAAGTTTTTTGGGGGAACCATAAATATGAAGAAGTGATGTGGGAACCAGAGGAGACAATGAGACATAAGTACCCAAACCTTTTCTCAACTGAGATAACGAGTTGAAATTTTGGGGACATAATTTCTTAAGGGGGAAGAATGTAATAACCCGGAATTTTTAAATGATATTTTGTTCCTAATAAAATGTGTTTTATATTATATTATACACAAAAAAACTACATCTCTTTAATAATGAGGTGGTATTTATAGAGTATAAAGGGAAATGCGACCATTGAGATTCAACTGTTGGTCAAATATGACCATTGATCAATATGACCTTTAGAAACTATACTCTTGGTAATAAATTTAACATGTTTATAAGTAGTAATGAAAAAGTATAATTAATTTAGAAAGGATAAGTAATGGCCTCAACCAGTAGAGTCATACCGTATGAAGCCCTTTTATCAAAACTTGGGAGGGATGTAGCTTCACTAGGGTTTTCCCTTGACCAAACCCAAGTTTACCTTCAATAAGTGAAGTTAGAATGAAATTTCCTATAGGATAAGTTTAAGTTAGTATAAATTACCACTTGTTCTATGTTAGTTTAACCACCCCATGAATCTATCACCATCACACACCTTACCCGTAGGTCGTATGCTAGTGTTATAAGGGGTTAAATGTATAAGAATTAGTTACTTAAAGTGTAACTAATTTGTATAAATAAAATTTTTATTCCATAAGTTCCATTTTAGAAATAGTTTTTCTTAATAAAATATAGGTTTAATTGAGATGAAATTTAATAAATTGATTTTTCAGACACAAACCATACTTTTTAGAAAAGATATAAATTTTTATAATAAACTAAGGTATTATGAATAATTTTAATTTTAATTAATTATTATGTTAAAAATAATATTATTTAGATATAAATGGTAAAATAATTTTATTATATCCTAGGAAATTTTGAAGTATCATAAATTTGACTATGCCTTACAAACTGTTATTTTTTTAATAAATAAGGATTTTTATATTTAAAAGTTAAAATTATAATATTTAGAGAATTATTATGATAAAATAAACATCATTTTTTAAATAATCATGTCAAAATTAGGTTAGGGTGAATTTATTATAATTTTCTAAAATACTTTATTTTTTCATGAATAGTAAAAATATAATTTTGGGTTTTTTATATGTATAATGACTTCATAATTATGTCATAATGATGTAATAATTAATTAACCACAATAAATGGACTAAAATATGTTATTTTATTAATATCAAGTATTTTAATGGATTTTAATCAATTTACAAACCTATAAATGACTTTCCAAAGTCTAAAATAGAAAATTTTATTTTAAAAACATTACCTTGCGGAAAATTTAATTTTCTACACCAAAAGAAGTAATATAAAATGATTCTAGATTCTTGTGGGTTAAAATAACTTAAAATATGACCCAAATTTTCAAAACCATGGGCAAAAATCATGGATAATCTAATGGTTTTACTTTTTCCACAACCCATATTTCTAAGGCTTATATTTGGAAATTATTAAACAAATCCTCCACTTTTAATATAAATAACCACCCATTTATCCATATCCTTTCACTACCAATAAATAATCCATAAATTTCTAGTAGATTTTAATCCCAATGAGTACCCTAAGATTTCATTAATCCCCCAAGTTTTTATTCATCAATATTTATGAGTAACTCTTCAAGGTAAGGGAATTATCCTTCTTTTCTCTTCAATTCAAGAACCTTTTTTATATGTATTATAAATATTATAGTTACTCTATTTTATTACCCATTTTTATCATAATCTTACTTCAAAATTATGTTTTATCAATGTGATATCCTTTTCCCCACTCATTTTACCCTTTTCTAAATCCACGTTTTATACCTATTATATTACCGAATTTATTCCTCAAAATTTCTCTCTCTACTTAATAAACTCTCTTTTATTTTATTTTTGTGAATAACCAAAACTTTTTATTTTATAGTAGTGTTCAACTATATTTAAAAAATATTTATTTTATTTTGTTATTAATATATATGAAATCCACATTCCTTTTCCGTAGGTTAAAAATGACATAATGATCACATCTTTAAGCACTTTTAAAACACCATGATTTTGATACGAAACCTGTTCTTTATTCTCCATAGGTTATTTTTAATTTTTTTGATTATGATATATGTGTATCACATAAATTAATAAATATAAAGGTTTTCCCTGATATTTCTCTAATGCATTGGGTAAATAATTTAATCTCTAGATATGACAAATTTTTACGATACCTTGGTGAATAACCTTGGTAATTTTCATTTACGACACCTTGGTGATAAACCTTGGTGATATTCTTATGAATGTATCATTTAAATATTGTATACAATTTTTCATATAATGATTAATTTTAATTTTATTATTATATTCCTCATATTCCCCTACTCATTCCATAATTATATTCCTCATGTTTTTATTGATATTCCTCATGATCACATGTAAACAGTTTCCCTTGATTATTTCCTTATTAGGCCTCATGATCACCCCTTTCCTTTGATGAATATCCATAGAATATGATATGAATTAAATGTACTTAGTATAAACCCATTAATAATACTTTCAAGTGTATTATAATAATGTTTTATGTTTTTATGTATTATGTTCTTGATTTCTAAGAAACTAAACTTTAAAAGATCCTCTATTTGTACCATGTAATGAAAAGTTATGTAATAAAAAGAAGGGATTAAATTAATAAGGATAGTTTTAATTAATATATGTGATAAATATGATATCTTAAAGATTTTTTAAATATTAATTATTATTTAACTTTCTTTTTTTCCATCCTTTGAAAAGTGAAAATAACATTCATGTGTACGTATGACCCACTGTCTCCATGAATGGTGTAATTCATTGTTCCATATCTAAATTTTATGGATGAATATATATATATATAATTAATATATATGATATTCATATAATTATTAACATTATTGAGATGATTAAACAATGATAAAAGTACAAGGAATAGAACCATTGAATTTAAATTCTTATGAACAACGAAACAATTAACACCCAGAAACGACAATTTTAATAAGGAATTATTAATAATTGGGTGTTTAAATGTTGTAAGTGGGTAATTTATGATATTATAAATATATAAATTATTATTTTATATAATTATAATAAATTTAAATTTATCATACATGAGGTTAGATCACTTTTAAATCAATTTTAACTCGAGGTATGATATTTTCATCTCACTTTTATTTATATGAGACACGTGACAATTCACTACTTATTTATTTTATTTTGTGTATATATGAACCATTAATATATTTTTTAATAATTATAATAAAAATTATGTACATATATATATATATATCCATTTAATTTTCTCTCTTTCATGGGTTTTTGATACAAAAATTACCAAAGCAGTAAGGATTATTCGTCTCAATATTGTTTCATTGAGACATGTTTAATGTTATGCACCTATTTATATTTATGAAGTGTATATATTGACCATTTGAAACTATATATCATGATTATAATTATTTTATTTATATTTAATGTTTTAATTGAAGCTATTATTTTATGAGGCTTATGATTCAAAAGTTACCAAAGTGGTAAGAGATTTATGTCACAATGTCATTGTTTATCAGAAATTTTTATAATCAAGTTTCCAATAATGAAGTTTTATGATAAATATCTCAATAATATCATGAATTTTATTATAATATAGTTATTTCTTGATATTACATTTTTTTCTTTCATTTTCCTCTCTTTAAGTGTTCAAGTGACTGTAAGAATATTTTTAACGAAAACAGACTTTAGTTCTCTCTTAAATTAAAAATCATTTTTTTACATGTATATAATTTCTAAAAATATTTCCAATAATGTTTTTAATAATATAATATGATTGTATAAATTCACTTTAACCCATTTTTAACCTTTTAAAAAATGTTTTAAAATGAATCTTTTTTTCATTTTCTTAATGAGGTAATTTTGACTTTTTATTGAAAATGTGAAAAGAATATTTGTTTTTATATAAAATATATGAATGGAATTTCCCATCGTCATGACTGCATAATGATTTGATGCATCCTTTACAAGTTTCCAAGGTTCTTTCAAAAAAAATCCTTAATATTTGGTAAATTTTTAGATTTTAAATAACTGATTTCAAAATTAAAAGGGTATTTTCCTCAAGAAATATTCCAAGTGATCTTTTAATTTATAAAAACATCCCATGATGTTACTTATGCTTTATTGGGTATATTATCCAAGGATAACATCCTTATTCTTTCTATATATGGTTTATTATTATTATGATGAGATGTTTATAAAACCATTTTATTTTCTATGAGCTATGATATGATGAAATGATGAAATGTTTATTAAACCCATTTATTTTCCATGGTTTATGATATATTGTTTTGTTTAGAAATGCGTGAACAAAATTTCCCAATGTGCGTAAACATGCTTCCTTTTGTAACTGTGAGGTTTAAGTAAAGTCCAAAATTTTTGTTTCATGTAGAAAATCAAGTGGGGATTGAATGGTTCTTTATGGTGGTAGTGTTATAAACCTTCATATCATAGACACCTTTTTATTTCAGCATCCCTTATGAGTGGTTTCTAATGAGTTTTATTCATGGAACTGGAAAATACTAGAGTTAGTTCTCTAGAACCAACTTCTTCTGTACTTTATGCCAATTTATATTCATGGTTTTTAATATTAATAAATTCCTTATCACATCATGTTTTTTTTTCTACATGACATTATATGTGACAATTTCCTAAGAGTAGCTATTGCACTAAAAGGTCATAGCGGATCCCTACTATGATGAGAACTTAGAAGTTCTATGACACTATTATTGAATATATGTTCTATAGCTGGATGATATCATTTGAGGGACACAAATAATATAGGCTATTAGGGCTGGAGACTCATAGGACCTTGATACACCTTCTCATAGTGTATGACCTTGGTAATGTCTATGAGGATATTATGAGAATGAGATCCACTAGTATGAAATCCACATTTATAAGTGTCATTGGATGATCCTATTTGAGGATGTGTGTATTGGTCCTTATAATTTAATGATTGTTATGACTTGTGTACTTAGATGTATTGATTAAAACCATGAAGACATATGTTCACGGTGAGGTAGGATATATTGGGTGTGTCATGAGTAATACTACATTAATGAATAATGCGAGAAAGGATTTGTCCCTTATATTCTTTAACAGAAGCTAATGTCTCAATCCATTTGATGGAAATGATATGGCCTAAATAAATCCATGGCCATGGTGTTCAATAGTCAAGTTCAATTTATAGGAAGTCAAAGAAAGAGAAATCAAGTACATTAGTTGATGACACCAGCATGCAACCTTCTTGATTATAGATATTGAGAAAAAAAGATTATATTGCACGGTAAGCATTCGTATTAGGTGACATGTCGTTGTGACATTAACTTCTTTATCTATGGGTGCCTTGGTGTGTTTTTAGATGCTAACCTTGGAATTTAGAATGCTCCACCTAATTCCACTAAAAAAGAGGCCTAAAGGGTCACACATTAAGTGCATCCAGTATCTCAGTTAAATAATATATTATTCATTATTTAACAAGTTGAATAAATATTATTCCCGATTTTGGTTTAACAATTATTCATGGATGCCTTATCATATTTATTTTGATACTAGTTATTTGAGAGAATATATTGTGGGGGAATATTTAATAAATATTTATTTTCTATTTAGTGAATATAATATTTATATATTTATTGGCGAATAATATAGTGATATTTATTTAATAAATAAATAGATATTATTCAACATCCAATAAATATGGTGGAGGATTGGCAGACTGAGTTCCAGGGTCCGATGAGAAATAATAATGTTGAATATTATTTTATTAAGTAATATTTAATTATAATTAAAAATTTAGGCGCATGTCAATAAATAATAATAATAATACTATTATTATTTGACATGTGGCTTCTCTAGGATTAATAAAATAAATAAGGGAACTTGTGAAATTATGTTATTTTAACCCTATAAATACAAATACCCAATTATGTTTATTTTTTCATAACCCTAGCCAAGAAAATATTTGTGCACAATGGATTAGAGAAAAGATCTCAATCCTAGAGAGTTCAACCCTCTCCAAGAACGCTCTCAAGAACGCGATAGATCCTCCTCCACCAGATTAAGAAGAATGCTTTGGAAGTGGTTCTCAAGGTGATCGAAGGTGGACATCGCAAGCACATGGATCTTCCACACTAGCACCCAGAGACTCCTTCGTCGATGTCTGGAGATTCGTGGAGCACGTGTGGATAATCTCTAGAGGAATCCTATGATTGGATTCTACAATGCAATGGCGACACACTACAGATCTATGAAAAAAACACATCAACGAAGAAATAATAACCTTTGCGGTATTTATTATTTAATTAAATTAATTGTAAACGATATGTTATTGATTTCATATCTCTTGGTTCTGGGTTAATAACCCTTACTTTTTAATTGATTCAAATCCATTGATCACGACATTCATTGTCACTTGATCTCAGATTAATCATTGATAATGGAAAAAATCAAATTTGGGCACCACCCCTCCTATGCTTCCGCTGCACCCGGAACCTACAAATGGTATTAGAGGCAAAAAATCATTGTTTATAATTATTTAGTTTCATCGATGATTTACGCATTCATATTTTAGCTTTTTAATTCAAGTTTAATCATTATTTAAATTTAAATTATGAGATCTGTCACTTTCTCTATCATTTCTTAAAGATCCAACAGAAATGATTAATTTTATGATTAAAATAAAATTAAGGAACTCATCCGGAGGTGTCAAGGATATTAGCTTTACAACACCAAACTACACGTTGTGTAATCATCATTACACGCTGTTTATTAATGTTCAACACATCAATATTGATTCAGAAATAAATTTGAGATTTTGTATTGATTAGGGAATTAATTACACTATTAATGCATCGCATGTTGACTAGGATTATATGGAGCATGGTTAGCTGGACTACACACTGTGTGGCCCATTAGACATGGTGTTTAGTCCCTTAAAGTCAAGGCTGGGCCATGTATTCCATACATGGCCTACTCGATCGGTGACCATGTAACATGGAGTCAACACGACTTGTGGCCCACTAGACATGCCATGTAATCCAATATTTCCAAAGTATGCTTCACACACAAAGTACCTAGGTGTGTACTTCAGATAAATGGTGAAGGGTGTACATGCCATGTAGATCAGATCTACATGCCGTGTACTTTTACCAGATTATGCAGATTTAAAATTTATTTATTTTACTATGTAAACCTTGAGACATGTACTTGCGTGTGGTCGTAAAGATAGGACACACCATTTGATAGGTTTTAATATACATAAATATTTAAATGTTTAATTAATATCTATGTAATGTTCAGATCTACATATCATGTATGAGTCATGTTACAAGTTGTTACTCTACGTGCATTGAAGCATAAAACATGGCCAAAAAATCATGCAATTCATGCAATAATCTATGAAGTACACATCATGAAAGTACGTGATAAGTTATGTATTCTATATGTTACAAGATTAATACAATATACAAGTTTAATACACGTTGGGAAGAATTAGACAAGTATTCACCGTGTTGCCTCCAAGGTATAAGTTATGCACACAATTAATTTTAAATGAATTTATTTAATTTGTTTAAAGTTATAAAGGATGATAATCTAAAGGAAATTTAGATAAGTATTAAGATAAAAGTATTTATTAATTAAAGATAATAATTAATAAATTCGATCAAGATTTATCTTAAATAAGAAATATTAATAATTGAATGCTACTTTTATTAAATGAAAAATTTGTTTCATGAATGTATATGATCATTAGATAGACCAGACCTTTGTATGTGATTGGTTTCATTTTAATTTATTATTAAATTAAATTGCTGGTTTGTGAGCCTTCTCTCCTCATTAATATATAGGGCTTGTGTGCCCATGGTTTCTTTTATGTAAACCCCCCTTTACCCCTCACCTGTATGTGAGTAAAATCACATGTAATGGATAGATCTCCCAAGCTAGTAGAGGTAGTTCAAGTTAGGAGCCAAGGTGAAACCAATCCAAGCAAGATAAAAAGGCGGATAGGTGGAAATCTGTAAATAAAAACCTTATATTGGTTCAAGGTGTTTCTCCCCCAGGACAGTGGTTAGTTTATCAACTACTAGATAAACTAACCATTAGAACAAGCTCATTATCATACCCTTTATTTTATTTCTATCAGTTGCATGGTTATTCATTATGGATGTTTTGTCGCGATCACATAATTAATGAATTAACAAGCATGTAATATGGAATTAAAATAAACTGGATTATGCATAAATATTATCTAAAGACATGGTTAATCACTTAAGTAATCCCACTTAATATTAACAAGCATGTGATAAATATAATAATGGGAAATTTATGCATAAAGGATAAAATGACTCAATAAAATACTAAGTTGGTATAAACTTCCATTACTTTGGTTAGAATCGAGCCATAGTTTAAAGTGCTTGACCATCCAAAGTTGAGGTGATTTCAATTATCGGGGAATTATAACATGAGGTTTTGGGTTGAATTTACTTAGTTCACATCAATGATTGAATTCTAAATAAGTACTTAGTGTAACTGAGAGGCAAAGGTTGAGGAAATACAATTAAAATATTTCAAGATTGGGGAGTCCACTCAACGAATCATGGAACTGTGAGTTAATGAAGTTGGAATTTGGAATGCCTACCTAAAACCTTTAAAGTTGCTTAACCAACCAAAGTTGGGGTAATGAGAAGGGGAATATGGATCCTTACCACTTGAATGTCCAAGAAATAGGATATTCTGAAGCTAATGGTGAGGGATATTGGGTTTAGATAAAATAGCGAGTGACTAATAAATATAATATTTATTTATTTGTCTAAATTTATCAGATAAATTAATAAATCTATTATTATCTTATTTGTAGAAACAACATTAAAAATGACATCAAACATATTGCTATGATCCATACTTTAGAAGTAAAACCTTCTCACTAACATGATTTTCCAGGAATGGTAGAGGCATTTACGCGTCATACTTTGACATGAAATGAAATTATATGTGTTCTAAGAACCTTTACCCATTGCGCCTGGAAATGAGGAAAGTGATGGATAGATATATATCTATGAGGAACATCTAAATGATGCTATAGATTTTTAGTAATTTATGATATCATCCATGTTTAATGATCTCTTGAAGAAACATGAAGATATGGATTCCTATAGCATGTTGTCTGAACTTCAGGATCTCTATCAAGATAAGGTGAGACAAGAGAGGTATGAGATCTCCAATGCTTTGTTCACAACTAATCTTGGAGAGTCTGTGCTAGTTGGGCCTCATGTAGTTAATATTGTTGGATACATTGAATGCCCAAACATCTTAGAGATTAAATTCCTATATTATTTGTGTACATATATCATACTTTCATCACTGACTAAGACCTTATCTAGTTTTATTGTGAATTATAATATGAGAAATAATGAGAAGAGTCTATCAGAACTCTTAACCTTGATTCTCTAAGTGGATAAGGTCATAAGGTGTGATAAACCCACATTCCTTATAGTTAATAAGAAGAGGAAGGACAAGTAAAAAGGTCCCAAGACTTATAGATTATCTAAAGCTCTCAAGCACTACCCTTTCAAGAAGAATAAGATCCAGAGGCAGGACAAGGAAAAGGAGGCAGTGTGTTTTTCATGTTGCAAGACAAGCCACTGGAAGATGAACTTCACCCAAAAGCATAGATAAGATAAAGGCGTGTTTATTATCGAGTGAAATATTTCCATATCTACACATTGAGTATTAGATATAGCTTGTGGTTCTCACATCTGTATCCAAATGCAGGAACCAAGTATATTCCAGAAGATTTCCTGAGGAGAGGTGGATCTGGGAGCTACCAATAGTACAAGACTGACTGCTATAAACATTGGCCACTACCACCTATCATTACCAACAAGAATGATTTTGATTTTATGTGATTGTTATTATGTACCCACGATTACCAAAAACATAATTTTTGTATCAAGTTTAGATACAAATGGGTTTGTTTTAAAGTTCAGGAATAAAAGTTGTTTCTTTTATAAGGACAACATATATTATGGTATGAAACATTTAAATAAAGGTATGAATGTATTAAATTACAAAAACCAAGTGTTAACAATTGATAACGAATCAAGTTCACATAACTTATATAACACCCAAATTTGGCATCACCGTCTTGGTCATGTAAATGAGAAGAATTTGACAAAGCTCTATCAAGATAGATATTTAGACTCTTTTGAGCTAAAACCACTTGATATATGTCATGATTTTTTACAATAAAAAATATCCAAACCACCATTCGGTGGATAGGGTTAAAGGGAAAAAGAGATTATAGGATTGGTACACACTGATGTGTGTGGACCATTTCTAGTAGAAGCTAGAGGTGGATATTCTTACATCATAAATTTTATTGATGACTTGAGTAGATATGGATATATTTACTTGATGAGGTATAAGTTTGAGTCCTTTGAGAAATTCAAGTAATTCAATAATAAATCATAGAATCATCTTGGTAATAATATAAATAAGATTTGATCAGATTGAGGTAGAGAATATCTTAACCAAGAGTTCATATACTTTTTATGGGAGTTTGGGATTCTATCTAAACTCACTCCACCTTATACACCACTGTGGAATGATTTTAGTGAAAGGAGGAATCGTACCTTGTTGAACATGGTAAGGTCAATGATGAGTCATGAAAATATTCCATTATACTTTTGGGGATATGCATTAAAAATTGTGGCATACACATTAAACTGAGTACTAACTAAAGTGGAAAACAGAATTCCCTTCGAGCTATAGAGTGGAAAGAAACTCATTTTTTCGTATACACATGTATGGGGTTGCAGTGTGTTTGTTAAGGCCTTATCAGGAAAAAAACTAGCACCTTGGGGCACTAAGTGTATCTTTATAGGGTATCCTAAGAAAACAAAGGGATACTACCTATAAAACTGCTCAGATAGGAAAGTTAATGTAGCCAGACAAGCTATCTTTCTTGAGAGGGAGAACATCCTCAAAAAGGATAGTGGGAGAATTATTGACTTCGATGAAGTTGATGCTCAATATACTCAAGATTTGGTATAGTAATAGATCACATAGTTCCCTATGGAATAATTAGTTACTGGAACACAAGTAATGTGTAGGGGTGTAAGAGAGGTAGGATAACTAGAGAGATATGGTTTTCTAGTCACTAAGGATGGTGACTCATTATTGTTGGACAATGATGAACCTCTCTCCTACAAGGAGGAAGTAGAGAGCTCATAAGCTGCAATATGGAAAGAATCCATGAATTCTGATATGGATTCAATGTATTAGAACCAATTTTGGGTTCTAGTCAATGTGCCAATTGATGTAAATCCTATTGGGTTTAAATGGGTATTCAAGGGAAAACTGGATATGGAAGGTAAAGTAAGTACCTATAAAGTAAGGCTATTGGATAAAGTTTTTAAACAACATCAAGAAATTTACTACGGCAAAACCTTTTCACCATTTTCCATGTTTAAATCCATAATAATCATACTTTCCATATCAGATTACCATTACTATGAGATTTGAAATATGGATGTCAAAACTTAATTCCTTAATGGGAACCTTTAGGAAGATGTCTATATGAAACAACTATAAGGGTTTGTGGAACCAGGTGATTCCAAAAGGGTTTTCAAGTTGCAAATATCCATCTATGGATTGAATCAAGCATCCAGGTCATGGAATATTTGATTCGATGAATCCATAAGAGAATTTGGTTTCATTAAGAATGAATGTGAGCCGTGTGTTTACAAAAGTTTTAATGGGAATGCAGTCGTTATCCTAATAGTGTATGTTGATGACATATTACTTATTGTAAACAACATATCAGTCTTACAGTCAGTTAAGGACTGGTTGAACAAGTGCTTCTCCCTGAAGGACTTAGGTGAAACAACCTATATTCTAGGGATCAAGATCATTTGTGATATATCCAAGAGGTTTCTTAGACTAAGCCAAAGTATATATATTGACCAGATAATAAAGATATTTAGTATGGAATAATCTAATATGGGATTGGTTCCAGTGTTACATGGTTTACATATTTCTAAGAAAATGTTTCCCTAGACACAATAGGAGAAAGATAGAATGAGTAAGATCCGATACACTTCAGTGATAGGATTAATCATGTATAACATCTTATGTACTAGACTTGATGTTGCCTATGCATTGAGCATGGTAATAAGATATCAAGTAGATCCATGAGAACAAAATTGGATTGTTGTTAAGACCATCCTTGAGTATTTGAGAAGAACTAAGGATATATTCCTGGTGTATGGAAGAAATGAGGAGATTGTCATCAGAGGGTATGCTGATACTAGTTTTCAGATAGATTAAAATGATCTGAAGTCACAATCAGGATATGTTTTATGTCTCAATGAAGGAGCTGTGAGCTGGAAGAGTTCAAATCATCCATTTTTAGACGATTCTACAGTGGAGTCCTAGCATATAGCGACTTATAGTGAAGCCAATGAATTCATCTGGATTTGGAATTTTTTCTAGGAGCTCGATGTGGTACCTAGTAGTAAAGACCCTATCACATTTTATTATGATAATATTACAGTGGTGGCTCTTGAAAAATACACAAGGTCACATCAACAGAAAAAGAACATAATCCAAAAGTATCACCTATGGAGGGATTTTTATCATAGGGGTGAAGTTACAGTGAGTAGAGTACCCATAGAAGAGAATGTGGTAGACCCCTTTACTAAAGGTCTATCTCAAAAGAAGCATGAATATCATGTGAGATCTAGTAGACTGAAGGTTGTTAGTAGTTGGATCTAGTGCAAGTGGGAGTCTATTAGATTTGGTGCTCTGGAACCAACTTATTTTGTACTTTATGATAACTTATATCCATGGTTTTGAATATTAATAAATTTCTTATCACATCATGATTATTCTTTTGCATGACATTGTATATGATAATGTCCTAAGATTAGCAGTTGCACTAAAATGTCATAGCAGATCCTTTCTATGATGAGAACCCATAAGTGCTATGAAACTATTCTTGAATATATTTTCTTTAGCTGGATGATATCATTTGAGAGACTAAAATGATACATGATATCAGGGTTGGAGACTCATAGGACTTTGATACACCTTATCATGGTATACACCCTTGGTAATGTCTAGGAGGATATTATGAGAAAGAGACCCACTAGTAAGAAATCCACATTTATAAGTGTAATTGGATGATCCTATATATGAACATGTGTATTGGTCCTTAGACTTTAAGATTATTATTAATGAGTATTATGACTTGCACAATTAGATGTATTGATAAAAACTGTGATGGCATATATTTGTGGTGAGGTAGGATATGTTGGGTACGTCACGAGTAATACTGCATTAATGAATAATGTGATAAATGATTTTTATCTTATGTTATTTAACATAAGATAATGTCTCATGCCCTTTTATGGAAATGATATGTCCTAAATAAATCTATGTCCATGGTGTTTAATAATCAAGTTCAATTTCTAGGAAGTCAAAGAAAGAGAAATTGAGCTCATGGGTTGATGACACTAGCATGCAAACCACTTGATTAGAGATATCATGACAAAGGGATTATATTACACAATAAGCATTCATATGAGGTGACATGTCATTGTAGAATTAACTTCTTTCTCTATGGGTGGCTTGGCGTGTTTCTAGATACTAACCTTGTACTTTAGGCTGCTCCACTTAATGCCACTGAGAAAGAGGCCTAGAGGGTCACAAACTAAGTGTATATAGTATCTTAGTTAAATAATATATTATTTATTATTTAAAAAGTTGAATAAATATTATTCGCAGTTGTGGTTTAATAATTAATTGTAACACCCTAAGATTTCATAGTAAGTTATTTTCTTTAAAGTAATTCAATAGCTTGTGCTACACGCAACACCGAGTTTGAGCACACCACGACTTACCAAACTAGTCGTTCAAAAAGCAGTTATGAATAGTATTAACTGAATTTTGAATTTTATATACTCCATATAATTTTAACATCCATATTTTGTGTTTCTTAGACATAATATAAGAACCAATTCAATTTTTCAGATAAAAGAAGTATTTTTCAGAAAATGCAATTTTACTGCCTTTTAATGGAGAACCCTTTTTAAATACAATATTTGACACTTTTATATATTCAATTTGACAAAATAAACTTCTTCTTTAGAATCATGACATAAAAATTTAGTTTTGATAAATTTTTAGTGTTTTTATGATAACTTTCATATTTTGGTGAATAGTGAAAAATACTAAATTTTAATTGAATTTTTTTAATAAAAATATTTTTTAGTCCTAAATTACAAATTTTAATGGTTTGGAAGTATAATTGGATTATATTTTTATCATTTAATACAATTTAGGTCATTATAAGTAATTTCACATTTAAATTTGACATAAACACATGTCAATCTTTTGATAGTTTTTTCTTTTTAAAAACCCACTTTTTTGGTTTTAACAATGGGAATTAATTTTAAATTAATTAATGAAACTTCTTTGTTTTGAATTTGGTAAAATAGAATTAATTTTTGAATTTGGGATATCAAAATTATCTTAGGGTGAATTTTTGGTATTTTTCTGAAAACTTTCAATTTTGATGAATAGTGAAAAACACTGCGTTATTGTTTAAAAACTAACTTTTTATTTAAATAATTATTTATTTCAATTTATTTTAAGTCAAAATAGATACATAATACCAATATTAGTTCAATATAATTCATTGGAGTAATTTTATAATAAAATTATATGTATAAACTTTTATTGAAAATTTTAACATCTTTTACCCATCTTCTAGGCACGTTAGCAAATTTACATAAAACATAATTTTTCCGCTTTTGTGGATTGAATTTAAAAAATACGAGAGACACAGTTGAAATCAGTAAGTAAAATTTGGTTCAATAAGATGAAAATAATTTTTGGTGAATAATAACTTTTGACTTTTATTTAACACGGTTAAAAGTAAATAGGGTAATTAAAGGTAAAAATGATATTATAATTACCCTAACACATGTTCGAATTCTATTAGATAAGTGTATTTCGACCAAAACCAACCTTATTAATAAAATACGACCCTTTTGGCCCACTTGGATTAGATTAGGACATTTATTATTATTTTATTTAAAGAAGAGTTAAAAGTGTTAAATTCAAAGTTTAATAACTAAACCATTTTTAATATAGGGTTATACATAAGATAAATTCGAATATAAATATTCATTAGAAATATAAAAATATTTCCTACATAATGGTATTTTATTTATAATTTTTAGACATTAAATAATTAAATTTAATTATGACACAATGATGACACAATAATTACCTTATTAATGAAATATTAAAATAATTGATATTATAAATATCCAAATAAATTTAAATTGAGACTTATGATGAATTACACTAATTTGATAGGTTAATATTACATGTTAGGGTTGATTAAATAAATTTTATTCTAAGTAATCAAGTTTTTAGAACTTTAAAAAAAATCAAATACCAAATAGTGTCAAAATTGACATAAATGAGTTTTTAAAACAAATAATATATTATTAATTGATATAATATTCCTAAAAGTCTAAGGTTTGGTCAAAGGAATTATATAAGGTTATATTTATCAAAAATTAACCACTTCAGGTTCTCTTGTATTTTTATAGTAAATGTATTAACCATTTATTATAATAATACAAGAATACATGGTAAAAGTTAAACTATTTAACTAAGAGTTAAATCTAAAAGATAAGGTTAATATAGTGACCTAAACCTATTGAAAACCTATTGGTTGAGATGTTTTATACCCATACCCACCTTATCCTATAAATAAATCCATTTGGAGCCATTATAAATGGAAAATGAATTTATAATAAAATAATATTTCAAGGTTTTCCTAAAGTGACCCTCACCTCTCTTATAAAAGGGTACATCCCCTCCTCTTATTAAACACCTCCAAAGTCGTTTTTCTCTGCCAAACCCTTCCCAATTATCTTCCCAACTACTGTCAATAAATCCTAGAGGCCTTCCTTTGATCAGAAATCCAACCTAAGGAACCCTTTTGATCAAATTAAAAGGAAACACCTGAAGAAGAGGTAATAATTTCATCACCTCTTTCAAAGTTATCTTCTTCATCCACTTCCTATTTCTTTTTTGTTTCCACACCAAAATAATATCTATAGTAACTTATACATACTATGATGTTATTATAAATATGGTACAACAATATTCATTATTATATCCATCCTATGAATGAAAAAGTCACCATACGTGCATACGTACGACTTACCATCTCCACGTCGTGGTGTAGTTGTTATTCAACACTTAATTATTTGGATGGGTATAATAATGATGTATAATTGATGTAAATAATAAATATAACATGTTAATGATTCTGTATATATGATATAAAATCAAATTATATATGATCTCACCTTCAATTGAATGATATTTTCGCTCGTGCGTATGTACGGATTACTGTCTCCATGAACGCGATGAGATTCATTTCCCATCGTAACCATTCAGGAATAATTTTCATTTTATGATTAAAAATATTGTTTAAGAACTTAATATAATTCTGGATATGAATTAAATAAAACCTATCCATAACAAACATGACTTATGTTACAAAAAATATAAAGGAAAACAGATCAGTTAACACCCGAAACAATGATACTACTAAAATATTATTAACAAAGAAATATTAGAAGATCGTATATGATATCATATTTATGTATGTGGTTCTTTTATAATTTAATAACAATTATTTAACTATTATACAGGAGGTTAACATTCCCTCAACTAAGGAAAAGTACAAGGTAATGGGTTTTCATCTCACTTCTTATTCCCATGAGATTCATGCTATATTGTCACTATTTCCTTTTGTGTGGTGTATGTACTGCCCATGATTGTATTTATGGGTATTTAAAACTTCATTGTATGATCCTTCCTTCATGGGGTGTATGTTTTTTAAGTTACCAAATCAGTAAGAGAATTTCTAATTTCGATTTCTACTTATTGGGTTTCACGTAAACTTCATTGATTATTTTACTCCAAGATTATGTGTGAAATCACTATTTATTTATTTATGTAGTAATTTACACTCCCATTTGTGTAGATATACTTTTTATACACATAATAACTCCATTTATAAATTCTCAAGTCATTGATATGAACTTGATAATAGTAATCTTAACTCAAATTCCATTCATTGAGTTAAACATCCAAGTCATTGGTGTTGTTGTTTCAAGAATATGTGTGAATGTCCTATGACTGATTTACACTGAATATCCAATCATATTGAGTGTATTTATATTTTTCACACATAATTATGTCATTTATTTATCCTTAAACTAAGGATATGGTCTTTATAATTGATTTCATCTCAATTTATATTCTATTGAGACTTCATTGTTGTTATGCACCAATTCACTTTTATATGTTGTATATACTGTACTTTTTCATAGTATATCATGAATCCCTTTATTATCATGATATTATAAAGTTTTTATTACCTCAATTATTTGTATTCAAGCGTCTCTCATTTGGTTAGGAACTCTAACTAAAATATCATTTTAAATGTTTTAAAGATTTATTCTTCTAAATCTTTCTCATTAATGTTCATATTTTAAAAATGGTTTTAAGGATTTATTTATATGGAAATTGATGTTTTAAAATTAAAATTCTCTTTAAAAATTTCAAAGTGGTATGGGAAACTTTGATTCAAAAATCTATTTTAAACGACTTCTTGATAAATAGTGAGACTTTTAAATGTTTTCAAGAAAAAGGGGGATATTTCTCTCAAATAATTTTGATGATTATTTTCATCTATGTCAATATCCTTCATTATTCTGAATTGAGGTTAATTTATTATAATACAATCTTTCATATTGTATTGAATGAGTTATGATTGTCCGTGGATGTGCTATTTTTATACCATTCATGGTTTGTGGTTAAAATATTGACATTTTGTATGCTAGTTTTAATACGAATGTTTAGATTATGTTTCAACCTTTTCATATGAGGAATGCATTGGACTTAGTAAGTGATGGGTGGAGCCCGCTATAGCTCCTTGATGCATCCACTACGGGAAAAAAGGGCATTTGCGACGGGTTATTTGCGACGGGAATAAATCCCGTCGCAGATAGTCCTGTTAAAAACTTATTTGCGACGGGGTTATTTGCCCGTCGCAAATAAGTATCCTTTTGCGACGGGACAGCTTTACCCGTCGCAAAAGGACTGGCGCGGTTTGCGCGCCAAATCGCGGGAAACTTATTTGCGACGGGGGAATATTCCCGTCGCAAATAACCGGCGGCGGTAAAAGGTATTTGCGACGGGAATATTCCCCCGTCGCAAATAGTATGTCGGCAGGTGGTTATTTGCGACGGGTCCCATCGCAAATAACTATTTACCCGTTGATCGTAATAAATGTTGGCTAAGGTATTTGCGACGGGTACCGTCGCAAATAATACTATTTGCGACGGGATACCCGTCGCAAATGGGCCCGTCGCAAATAATCTAACCTATAAATACCCCCATCCGTTTTTTTCATTTCATTCTCATTCTCTATCTTCTCCTTCTCTCAAAATTATATTTCTAGAGTTCAGTTTTTTTCCAGTTTAATTTTTTTCTCCGGAGCTGATATTAAAGTTTTGAAGAACGATCAGAGCAGATCAATTTTCAAGGTATTTATGTTCATTTTAATTTAATATTTATTTTTAATTTTTTATTAGTTTCAATTATTCTTAATTAGTTGTAATTTAATTATGTTTACATTGTTTTATTACTTAATAAATTTAAATTATCAGTATTGTTCATAGTTAATGGTAATTAGGAATAATTAGTAATAATTTTTAATAATTAAGAATAAATATTAATAATTAGTAATAAATACCAATAATTAGGAATAATAACATTATTACATTATTAGTCTATTTTATTATTAATATTAAAATAATATAATTTTTTATATATATACAATTCTCTTTTCATCTGTGTGTTTGCTGTCTTCACATGTATTATTTGTATGTGGAGATAGAAAACGCACAGATGAAAGAAGAATTGTATATAAATTAGAAAATTATATTATTTTAATATTAATAATAAAATATATTAATAATGTTATTATTTGTAATTATTGGTAATTATTCCTAATTATTGATAATTATTCATTTAATTACTAATAATTAGGAACAATTATCAATAATTATCTATAATTAAGAATAATTAGTAATAATTAGTAATAATTACCAATAATTAGTAATAATTAGTAATAATTATCAATAATTAGTAATAATTACCAATAATTAGTAATAATTACCAATAAGTAGTAATAATTACCAATAATTAGTAATACTTACCAATAATTTGGAATAATTACCAATAATTAACAATAATTAGTAATAATTAGTAATAATTACCAATAATTACCAATAATTAGTAATAATTAGTAATAATTACCAATAATTACCAATAATTAGTAATAATTAGTAATAATTAGGAATAATTAGTAATAATTAGGAATAATTAGGAATAATTAGGAATAATTAGTAATAATTAGTAATAATTAGTAATAATTAGTAATAATTAGTAATAATTAGTAATAATTAGTAATAATTAGTAATAATTAGTAATAATTAGTAATAATTAGGAATAATTAGTAATAATTAGGAATAATTAGTAATAATTAGGAATAATTACCAATAATTACCAATAATTACCAATAATTACCAATAATTACCAATAATTACCAATAATTACCAACAATTACCAATAATTACCAATAATTACCAATAATTAGTAATAATTAGCAATAATTACCAAAAATTAGGAAAAATTAGGAAAAATTAGGAATAATTACCAATAATTAGTAATAATTAGTAATAATTAGTATTAATTACCAATAATTAGTATTAATTACCAATAATTAGTATTAATTACCAATAATTAGTAATAATTACCTATAATTAGTATTAATTACCAATAATTAGTAATAATTACCAATAATTAGTAAGAATTAGGAATAATTACCAATAATTAGTAATAATTAGTAATAATTACCAATAATTAGTAATAATTACCAATAATTACCAATAATTAGTAATAATTAACAATACTTACCAATAATTAACAATAATTGCCAATAATTACCAATAATTGCCAATAATTACCAATAATTAGTAATAATTAACAATAATTGCCAATAATTACCAATAATTGCCAATAATTAGTAATAATTGCCAATAATTAGTAATAATTGCCAATAATTACCAATAATTAGTAATAATTAGTATTAATTACCAATAATTAGTATTAATTACCAATAATTAGTATTAATTACCAATAATTAGTAATAATTACCAATAATTAGTATTAATTACCAATAATTAGTAATAATTACCAATAATTAGTAAGAATTAGGAATAATTACCAATAATTAGTAATAATTACCAATAATTAGTAATAATTAGTAATAATTACCAATAATTAGTAATAATTAGTAATAATTACCAATAATTAGTAATAATTACCAATAATTACCAATAATTAGTAATAATTAACAATACTTACCAATAATTAACAATAATTGACAATAATTACCAATAATTGCCAATAATTACCAATAATTAGTAATAATTAACAATAATTGCCAATAATTACCAATAATTACCAATAATTAGTAATAATTGCTAATAATTAGTAATAATTGCCAATAATTACCAATAATTGGTAATAATTACTAATAATTCTTTATAATTAGTAATAATTAATAATAAATATTAATAATTACCAATAATTAGTAATAATTATTAATAATTAGTAATAATTACTCATAATTAGTAATAATTACTAATAATTAGTAATAATTACTAATAATTAGTAATAATTACTAATAATTAGTAATAATTACTAATAATTAGTAATAATTAGGAATAATTAACAATAATTAACAATAATTAGTAATAATTAGTAATAATTAGTAATAATTAGGAATAATTAGTATTAATTACCAATAATTAGTATTAATTAACAATAATTAGTAATAATTACCAATAATTAGTAATAATTACCAATAATTAGTAATAATTATTATTAATTACCAATAATTAGTATTAATTACCAATAATTAGTATTAATTACCAATAATTAGTAATAATTACCAATAATTAGTAATAATTAACAATATTTACCAATAATTACCAATAATTACCAATAATTACCAATAATTACCAATAATTAGTAATAATTACCAATAATTACCAATAATTGGTATTAATTACCAATAATTGGTATTAATTACCAATAATTGGTAATAATTACCAATAATTGGTAATAATTACCAATAATTGGTAATAATTACCAATAATTAGTAATAATTAGTAATAATTACCAATAATTAGTAATAATTAGTAATAATTAGTAATAATTACCAATAATTAGTAATAATTACCAATAATTAGTAATAATTACCAATAATGAGTAATAATTACCAATAATTAGTAATAATTAACAATAATTAGTAATAATTACCAATAATTAGTATTAATTACCAATAATTAGTATTAATTACCAATAATTAGTATTAATTACCAATAATTAGTATTAATTACCAATAATTAGTATTAATTACCAATAATTAGTATTAATTACCAATAATTAGTAATAATTACCAATAATTAGTAATAATTACCAATAATTAGTAATAATTAGTAATAATTACCAATAATTAGTAATAATTAGTAATAATTACCAATAATTACCAATAATTAACAATACTTACCAATAATTACCAATAATTACTAATAATTACTAATAATTACCAATAATTAGTAATAATTACCAATAATTAGTAATAATTACCAATAATTAGTAATAATTACCAATAATTAGTAATAATTACCAATAATTAGTAATAATTACCAATAATTAGTAATAATTACCAATAATTAGTAATAATTACCAATAATTACCAATAGTTACCAATAATTACCAATAATTAGAAATAATTACCAATAATTAGAAATAATTACCAATAATTTGGAATAATTACCAATATTTACGAATAATAACATTAGTACATTATTTGTATATTTTATTATTAATATTAAAATAATATAATTTTCTATATTATATACAATTCTCTTTTCATCTGTGTGTTTTCTGTCTCCACATGTAATATTCGCATTCTTTTTCAAAATTATCAACCTACTCGCCAATGGAGAGGTGAAAGTGAATGCAAATATTACATGTGGAGACAGAATGTTAAACACACAGATGAAAGGAGAATTGTATATAATATAAAAAATTATGTTATTTTAATATTAATAATAAAATATACTAATAATGTAATAATGTTATTGTTATATAATTAATGTTTATGAAAAAATTATATTAGTATTATTAAAATAATAAAAAATCAATATAATATTAAAATTATCAATATTTGTAACATGTTTTGCTTTATTCTCAATATATTCAATATTTACTTGAGTGTTTTTTCTAACAAATTATTCAAAACCAGTAATGCTTTTATATTTTACAGAGAAATATGGAACAACGAGGTCGTCAACAATCATTATTAGGTGACCGCATATGGATAAATCAACGTAGAAATCCAAACGGTTCTAGTTTAAATCCAGTATATGTTGAGGGTGTGGAGATTTTTTTTATCATTTGCGGCATCAAATTCAGAATTTGTTTCAGAAGGCAAAATAAAATGCCCTTGCAGAAAATGTGCATTGAGAACGTTTGACACGTTTGACAAAGTGGGAGAACATCTCTTGCGTTTTGGTTTTCAACCAGATTATGTTTTTTGGTATCAACACGGTGAACGCAGTTCCAGAGCAGGTGATACCAACTTGATTCCGGATCCATCCCGGTTTCAATATTTAGTACATGATGTTGCAGGTTCATCTGTTCAACATACATAAACTCCGGCTGATATAGCTTCAAATCCTGAGTTGGCACCGTCTGAATTTTATGAGTTGTTGAATAGTTGTCCTACATGTGGGCAACTGAGATATAAAGAAGGACAACACGGGAAGTCTGGTTTGATTCCTGTAAAACAGTTGAGATATTTTCCGCTTACATCCAGACTTCAGCGTTTATTCATGTCTAAGAATACAACGACAATGATGTCATGGCATAAAGAGAATATTTCAACCGATAAAAGCTTGAATCATCCAGCCGATGGTGATTCATGGAAACATTTTGATAGAGTGAATCCATCCTTTGCTTTAGAAGCTAGAAATGTTCAACTGGGCCTTTCCACTGATGGTTTCTGTCCGTTTGGATCTTATGGTAGTCAATATTCATGTTGGCCTGTTTTTTTAACTCCGTACAATTTACCTCCATGGATGTTGATGAAGGAGCCATATATCTTTTTGACTTTACTAATTCCAGGACATCTGAAGAAAAATATTGATGTTTATTTGAAGCCATTGATTGATGAATTAAATTTATTGTGGAGTACTGGTGTCAGTACATATGATGTTGCAACGAAACAGAATTTCATACTGAGAGCAGCATTGATGTGGACAATAAGTGACTTCCCGGCTTATGGGATGTTATCTGGCTGGAGTACACATGGTCAGAAATCATGTCCTTACTGTATGGGAGAGAACAAAGCATTTATGCTCATTCATGGAAAGAAACCTTGTTATTTTGACTGTCATCGCAGATTTCTTCCAGCTGATCATCCTTTTCGCAGAAACAGATCTCATTTCAGAAAAGGAACAATTGAAAGGGATGGACCTCCAAAAATGCTATCAGGTTCGGAGTTAAAATCAGTTGTATTTTCATTACCTTCCATCACTTTTGGTCCCACAATAAACCAACAGAAAATTTCTGGTTTTGGGAAAGAACACAATTGGATTAAACGTAGCATATTTTGGGATTTTCCATATTGGTCTGATCTGTTGGTCCGACACATGTTAGATGTCATGCATATTGAGAAGAACTGTTTTGATAATTTGTTTCATACAGTTTTGGATATGCCAGGAAAGAGAAAAGACAATGTAAATGCACGTTTAGATCTTGCCCAAATTTGCAGGCGTCCAGAATTGGAACTATTTGAGAATGTCAGAACAGAAAGGTTACTGAAACCAAAAGCAGCTTATACACTGTCTAAAGAAAACCGTTTATTATTTTGTCAGTGGATTGCAGATTTGAGACTTCCAGATGGCTGTGCTTCTAATTTGGGTAGATGTGTAAAGAATGGTCATATTACTGGATTAAAAAGTCATGATTGTCATGTTATAATGGATAGATTTATACCCATTGGATTAAGAGGTCTGTTGAATTCTGTGATTTGGGATTCCATAACAGACATGTCTCATTTTTTTCGGGAAATTTGTGCGGCTATGGCAGATTATGATGCTCTAGGCAATCTTGAAAAAGATGTTGTTGTAATTATATGTAAACTGGAAAAAATATTTCCGCCGTCTTTCTTCGACTCAATGGAACATTTGATGTTACATTTGCCATATGAAGCCAAATGTGGAGGTCCGGTACAGTTTCGATGGATGTACCCATTTGAAAGATGCATGCAAAAATTGAAAAGAAAAGCACGTAACAAAGCATCTGTTGAAGGATCTATTGTAGAAGCTTATTTGCAAGAGGAAATATCTTTTTTCTGCTCCCATTATTTTTAATCTGAGTATCCTTCAAAACACAACCGAATGGGACGGAACGAGAGGAATATTGATGAAATCGACAGTCAATTATCTATTTTCAACCAGTCAGAGCTTGGTTTTGGTGGAGTTTATGAACGCTGGCTTTCAGATGATGAACATCAGAGAGCTCATACGTATGTTCTGCTCAACTGTGAAGAGATGACATCAGTTGTACTGTAAGTGTTTATATCACTTATTCTATCATTTATGTTACAGTAAATAACTTTGGTTTTTATAGGTTGTATGATAATCATATCAAGAAACAAATTCCACAAATTACAGCAGCTGCTCTCGAAGAACGTCGACTGAAAAATTTCTCTCAGTGGTTTCAAAAACTGGTAACATAAATTCTTTATCTTTTAGCAACTCATTCAATGTATAGTTTACTATATTGATAATTATTTCACAAATTTTCAGGTGTCTCGACATGCTGATAAAATTGACAAATGGCTGTGTGTATTGAGTAACCCACCTTCCAAACTTGTTAAAACTTATAATGCATATGTGGTGAATGGATTTCGATTCCACACACATGCATATGGGGAATCGAAAAAAACAATGAACAGTGGAGTTAGCTTGAGAGGATCTCATCATCGAGAAAATGAAGTTGACTTTTATGGCATACTTGATGAAATCATTGAACTCTGTTATCTTGGACAACATTACATAACCATGTTCAAATGTCGGTGGTTGGATACAGAGAGAGGCGTGCGTGTTCATCCGACTCATGGAATCATCGATATTAAATGCAAAAGTGTTCTCGCAGTAAATGAACCATTCTTATTGGCTCAACAGGCATATCAAGTTTATTATGCAAAGTACTGTGCAACATCAAGAGACTTGACTGATTGGTGGAGTATAATAAAAATCAAAATTCGAGACAATCAGTTTAGTCAAAGTGAATGTGCTTTCACTGATGTGCAAAGAATTGAAGTTTTTCAAGAGAGTACTCAAAATCAATCTTTTTTACAAAGAGACATGAGTATCGATGACGACACCCCACATTTAAGAGTCGGTGATGACGATGATGTTAATGATGTCACATATGAATTTGAAATGGTAAGAGATGAAGCAACTGTAACTCGAATGGATATCGATGATGTTGAGGAGGAATATGAAGATGACATTGACATATATGAAGATGATGATGAAGATGAAAACTGATAGCATTCCATGGTATTTATATACAATCATAATATGTATATATGTATATATGTATATATAATAGTAATTATCAATTATTTGCTAACATTAACATTTTCTGTTTCAGATGGACGAGGCCACATTTCGTGAGTTGGCGGATGCTGACCTGACTTTCGATGCGGATGTGTTGCTGAAAGATGACCCTCAGCCTGCAGGTGCTCTAGGGAGTACGCGGAGGGGGCGCGGTCTTGCACGATTGATGATTCCTGACCCCGTCCCCGAGCGACGTCCACGTCTTGGGTTTGATCCACGCACACGGAGGTGTGATAACCTATGTGATAACCTGTGGATTTGACTAAGATTTCATTAATCTATTCACATAATAAATGTTTATTATTTTTTCAGTTTTCTGCATATAGCAGTCGGACAGGGCAGCGCTATTTTGCGCAACTATTTCTCTCAGCCGTGGACCACATGGGAGCAGATTCCCATTGATGTGCAGCAGGCCATGTTCGACCATTGGTTGGTACGTATGTAAATAAATAATTTTTATTTTGAAAATTATTTCATTTCTAACTTGATATTTTGATTTATTTGTAGGGTTTATGGTATCCGATCGAGGATACCATGCGTGACGCCATCCACGAGGCATGGGAGGTGGCCATGCGTGATCGCCTTCGTCAGTTTTTGCACAATTTAAGAAAAGCTGCGATGAAGAAAGCAGGAGTGTTAGATTTTGAGGAGTTATGTAGAGCACACCGACCAGAGTATATTTCATCTCATGTATGGGATGGATTATGTGCGCACTGGTTGAGTGGTGCCTTTCAGAGGAGATCATCGGTGGGGAGGTAGAATCGGGGGAGACAGGAGGTGACTCATCGAGCTGGGAGTCGTTATTTCAGTACTCATAGACAGCATCTGGTACGTACATTATTTATAAATATTTTATATAACTATAAATATTAACAGTTTATTTTTTATTCTTATAGGCTGTCGAGCACCCCGATATTACAGAGTACGACGTATATCGGAGGATGTATAGTGATCCTGCTACTGGGGAGCTCAGAGGTGATCGTCAGCATCACATCGTGGTCAGTATTATTTGTTTTCAAGTTTAAAAATTAACTGCATATAATATATTCACAATTTTAATTTTAAATTGCAACTATAGGAGTCATATGAGGCCGCAGCGTCACATGCCCGGCCTGAGAGTCAGGCCGAGTCATCAGATCAGACCACTGCCCGTCAGTTTGATGAGGCGGCATGGATACAGGCCACCCAGTATGCCTTCGAGAAGGACCGGGTAGTTGGTATCGGCTCTCGACTGACTCCCGGAGATTATTATGGCAGTGCTACGATGCTGGCGTCCAACTCGAGAGGAGCTCGTGCATCTTCTTCTACTACACAGTATGAGGATCAGTTGCGATCTCAGACTGCACAGATAGAGAGTCTCTGACAGGAGCAGGAGCAGATGCGTCAGCAGCATGAGGAGGAGCGTCGACGCCAGCAGCAGTTGTACGAGGAGCAGACGAGTCGGTGGCAGCAGCAGCATCAGGAGCAGATGGAGTACATGCGCCGACTCACTCATGATTTAGGGATGGAGTTTCCTCCACCACCATCTGCAGATCCCCCACCTCCCCCCCTCCTTCAGATTAGAGTTTGTATTTATGTTATAAAATTTGGGAAATCAAAATATTTTTTTTTTCTATTCTTAGTTTTTGTCTCATTATAAAATATTAATAATATTATATTTTTAAATAACAATATTAATATGAATAATAATATTATTTATATTTTATAATATTAATATATATATATATATATTACAATTTTATAATATTATAATTTAATTATATTTTTTGTAATACTTGAATTATTTTAATATTTGAATGTAAAATAATTCTATTATTTTTATATTAATTAAAATAACTTATTAATATTTTTTTTATTTATCATTTATAATTCTAATATTATTATATTAATTAAATCATTTATTAATATTCTATTATTTTTTATTTTTGAATTATAATTCTATTATTATTATATTAATTAAAATAATTAATTATTTTTATTTTTGAATTATAATTCTATTATTATATTAATTAAAATAATTTATTAATAATTTATTTATTTTATTTATTTTATAGTATTTGCGACGGGATACTATGCCCGTTGCAAATACTAGTATTATTAATAGTTTTTTATTTTTCTTAAAAAATAGTATTTGCGACGGGACCCGTCGCAAATACTATTTATAGTATTTGCGACAGGATACTATACCCGTCGCAAATACTAGTATTATTAATAGTTTTTTATTTTTTTTAAAAAATAGTTTTTGCGACGGTACCGTCGCAAAAGGTATTTGCGACGGGTCCCGTCGCAAAAACTATTTTAAAAGTTTTTTACAAAAAAACGGAATACTATTTGCGACGGGGAGAATGACCGTCGCAAAAAAAGGCTTTAGCGACGGACCCGTCGCAAATAAGTGTTGTTGCGACGCCGTTTTCAGCAACGGTTCATTTGCGACGGGCCCCCGTCGCAAAAAGCCATTTGCGACGGGATCCCGTCACAAATGCCCCGTCGCAAATACCTATTTTTCTAGTAGTGATCGGTAGGTCTCATGAGACAAACTAGTGTCTTGGAACAAGGCCTTGACAAAATCTTATTTGTAGTCTTGACACAAGGACTTGACTATGTGGTTATGATGTCTGGCATTATGCAGTCCATCATTATGAAATTGGCTATTGATATTACATTTGATTATTCAACTAGTAGAATATCCATGTGAATAAGAAAATGACATTATTTGATTTATCTCTGCCATTTTATGTTGAAGTTTAAGTTTAAAAGGCTTGTGTTTTAGTCTTATAGATTTCCTTAAATTATTATTATTATTTATGATAGTTTATGCTATATTGTTATCCTTAATGAGCATATGAGGTCACCCCTTTCTTATGTTTTATTTTTACCAGGATGTAAAGAAGTATATTATGATTAACTTGCAGGAATAGTCTAAGGGATATAACAGTGTTCAAAGGGTACAAAATGTTGTTTTTTTAATTTTAGGATGTAATGCAAAACTTATGTATGTATCTAGTACTTATAAGGCTACTAAACTGATTGGTATTTCGGGACATAATTCCTTGTATCATGCCAATGTTATGTAATAATGCATTGATTCTGGGTAACTGGGGTCAGGGCATTATAGTTGGTATTAGAGGAAGTTTAGTAAAAACCTTGGAAGCTAAATTTAGAAAAACTCTGATTAGAAAACACTACCCTATGATAGACTTTGAGGATTAGTATAGAAGAACATCCGAAAATTTTGGTAATATAAATATTATGTGGGTTTTCTAAGCAATACATCCCTGTCTGGATACGATCAGGTAGATGTGGCTTTGGAATAGATGTACCTAGGAGTGAAAACTCTGACAAGGAGTTTCGATCTTGACCTAGGGTATCCTGGTACATGACAACATGCCTTACTGCACTCTTGGTTATGACACTCCTAGGAGACATGCTTAGGATAATTCACATTTTCTTTACAAACCGATTTGAATGATTTTAATATAAGATGAGAATAAGTAACCTTGGTTAATCCTAAGGTGTTTTAGATTGAAAATAAGGTTTCATGATATCCTCTAAATGATTTTATGACTCACACTATGCTTTCTTGTGTTATTCAATAGCTGGATTCCAAGGAAGTCATAGTAACATTGAACATGATGTACAAGGTGGGCATGATGGTGGAAATGAGAAACGAAATGGAATTTTGATAGGTATAAAATATATCATGTTCATGATTAATCGGTTTTCCAAAAATATGATCAACAAAATATATATTAACCAACTCCCGGACTCAACGAAGAAGAGAAAGGCGGTGAATGATAAGAGCTTCAGTAGTGGAAACCGTGGAGAAAATAAATCTCAATTTCTATCATGCCAGAAATGTGGAAGGAGACAACCAGGAAAGTGTCTTAATGGAAAAAAGAAATGATTTATGTGTGGGAAAGTAGGAAATAAAGTAAAGAATTTCCGAGGAAAAATGAAGAGTAATATGGAAGAAAATAAAAATGATATTAAGAATCCAATTACAGTCATTTTCCGTAAATATAAGGGACCTTGGCATTACCTGAGTCAATTCCTTATTCTATAGGATAACCTCTAAGTCAAGGAAGAACCTATGTGGAAATAAATGGATGGATAAATGTTTAAAAGTACATGATTACTTTGGAAGACTATTATCTTGTATGTGTAACCATGCAGTTTGTTATGTTAAAATGCCATTTAGGGAAGAATTATCTTTTCTTTTGTGGATATAGTTATAAAGAACCATTTGGGTTTATATGATCCTTGAATTTGAGGAAATTATAGGTTATTAATTTTTGGGATGAAAATGAGAGGTATGAGATAATATTTGTGGTTAAATTATGTTATGGTTATTTTGAGGAATTTATCTCATTTTAATAATGTTATAAAATATAGTTTTTGAAAAATTACAACACGCTGACCGTGTGACAACCCATCGAGTCAGACAAAGCTGCGGGAATCGAACCCAAAACCAGAGTTTGATTGGGATTTATCACATACCACTGGACTACATGAAGTCCCTGGTTAGTGTGACTAATTAGTTTTAGTTAAATGATTTTATTGATCAATAATAAGTTGATATGGGATCTTATGTCTTATCAAATGGATATACTTATCATAGAAAAATGATTTGGTGATTAAGTGATACATGTTATTTTGGAATACGTTCACTCTGTTGGGAACACTATATGCCTAAAGAAAATAGAATACTATGGGATTTAATTTGAGGAATAATGGTGGATTTTTATCTATGTTTTTATTGTGTATTTATAGTGATTTGGGTTATTTATGGAAATGATTAACCTATCATAGAGAATATGTGATTAGGTTAATTACTTTTAAGTATGTGACTTTAAGAGTAGTCTATGTTATTTGGAGATACAATTTAATGTGGAAGATTATGTAATAAAATTCTTCCGAGTTTTGGGTTTAAATCTTAGTTAGTATTATATTGAAGGATTTTAAGGATGATTGTTTATTAAATGGTATTTATTTAACTTTGGGTATTGTTGGTTTAATTTTATAAATTAAGATTAATATTTCTTTCTCTAAAGGATTATCCTTTTTGGGGATCATCTGATCTTGTACTAACCATTTTGGTTTTCGTTAATCTCTAAAGACAAGGTAAATATATAGTTTATCCTTTACAGATCATGTGATTCTCTAGAATTTGATTCTAGTGCTTTAGGTGTAACCAAGTCATCTTAAATACTCATCGTTTGGAAAAAAGATGAGTTAGTGGTAGAAATTTATTAAAGTATGAAACTCTACTTAAAAATTAAGTATATCTCTTTATGTTCTTAGTCAATCTCAGAAATAAATTCCTCAACTTTATGAAATGGAACTTAAAACAAAAAAACATTGTCTGTTTACTTTTCTTACTGGAAAACTAATGACCGTTTATCCTATCATAAGTTTGTGGTTTTCTTGTTGTTAACTTTCTCCTGATCATGTTTTCTATCACTCTCCATCAGAACTTGACACTTAGTTTATCTTCTGTATCCATGTTTTCCTACATGGAATCCTAGTATGGGTTATCTCGAGTGACCTTTATACTTATCTTTCTTTCTTTTAAAGTGATAGTTTTATTGAATCTTTTTCTGATGCAAAACTTTCAATGAAGTTCCCAAGCCCAATTTTAAAATTTCAAGGATGAAATTTCCAAAAGGGGAAGAATGTAACACCCCAAGATTTCATACTAACTTATTTTCTTTAAAGTAATTCAATAGCTTGTGCTACAGACAACACCGAGTTTGAGCACACCACGACTTACCAAACTAGCCGTTCAAAAAGAATTTATGAATAGTATTAACTATATTTTGAATTTTATATACTCCATAAAATTTTAACATCCATATTATGTGTTTATTAGACATAATATAAGAACAAATTCAATTTTTCAGATAAAGAAAGTATTTTTCAGAAAATGAAATTTTACCGCTTTTAATGGAGAACCATTTTTAAATCCAATATTTGACTCTTTAATATATTAAATTTGACAAAATAAAATTCTTCTTTAGAATCGGGACATAAAAATTTAGTTTCAATAAATTTTTGGTGTTTTTTTGATAACTTTCATATTTTGGTGAATAGTGAAAAATACTAAATTTTAATTGAAAATAACTCTTTTAATAAAAAAATTTTATTGTGTTAAATTATAAGTTTGAATGGTTTGTAAGTATAATTGGATTATATTTTTATCATTTAATAAAATTTAGGTCATTATAAGTAATTTCACATTTAAATTTGACATAAACACATGTACTCTTTTGGTAGTTTTTACTTTTTAAAAACCCATTTTTTTGGTTTTGACCACGGGAATTAATTTTAAATTAATTAATGAAACTTCTATGTTTTTAATTTGGTAAAATATAATTCATTTTTGAATTAGGGATATCAAAATTAGCTTAGGGTGAATTTTTGGTATTTTTATGAAAACTTTCAATTTTGATGAATAGTGAAAAACAATGCATTATCATTTAAAAACCAACTTTTTATTTAAATAATTATTTATTTAAATTTATTTTAAGTAAAAATAGATACATAACACATATATTAGTTCAATTTAATTCATTGGTGTCATTTTATAATAAAATTAGATGTATAAAATTTTATTGAAAAATTTAACATCTTTTATCCATCTTCTAGGCACATTAGCAAATTTGCATAAAACGTAATTTTACCATTTCTGTGGATTGAATTTCAAAAATACGAGAGACACGGTTGACATCAGTAAGTAAAATTTGGTTCAATAATATGAAAATAAATTTTGGTGAATTGTAACTTTTGACTTGTATTTAACACGGTTAAAAGTAAATAGGGTAATTAAAGGTAAAAATGATATTATAATTATCCTAACACATGTCCTAATTCTATTGGATCAGTGTATTTCAACCAAAACCAACCTTAGGAATAAAATATGATCCATTTGGCCCACTTGGATTAGATTAGGATATTTATTATTATTTTATTTAAAGAAGAGTTAAAAGTATTAAATTCAAAGTTTAATAACTAAACCATTTTTAATATAGGGTTACATAGAAGATAAATTCAACTATAAATATTAATTAGAAATATAAAAAGATTTCCTACATAATGTTATTTTATTTTTAATTTTTATACATTATATAATTAAATTTAACTATGACAAAATGATGATGCAATAATTACCTTATTATAATGAAATATTAAAATAATTGATATTATAAATATCCAAATAAATGTAAATTAAGACTTATGATGAATTAAAATAATTTTATAGGTTAATATGACATGTTAGGGTTTATTAAATAATTCTTATTCTAAGTAATCAAGTTTTTAGGACTTAAAATAAAATAAAATACCAAATAGTGTCAAAATTGACATAAATGAGTTTTTAAAACAAATACTATATTATTAATTGATATAATATTCCTAAAAATATAATTTTTGGCCAAAGGACTTATATAAGGTTATATATATCAATAATTAACCACTTGGGGCTCTGTTTATTTTTTATAGTAAGTTTATTAACCATTTATTATAATAATACAAGAATACGTGGTAAAAGTTAAACTATTTAACTAAGAGTTAAATATAAAAGATAAGGTTAATATGGTGACCTAAACCTGTCTAAAACCTATTTTTTGAGAGTTTTTAGACCCATAATCACCTTATACTTGAAATAAATCCATTTGGATCCATTAGAAACCGAAAATGAATTTATAATAAAATAATATTTCAAGGTTTTCCTAAGGTGACCCTCACCTCTCTTATAAAAGGGTACTTCCCCTTCTCTAAATTTCACTCCTCCAAAGCCATTTGGTTCAGCCAAACCCAGCCCAAATATCTTCCCAACTAATTTCAATACATCTTATAGGCCTTCATTTGATCAGAAATCCAACCTATGGATCCCTTTTGATCAAATCAAAAGGGAACACCCGAAGAAGAGGTAATAATTTCATCACCTCTTTTAAAGTTATCTTCTTCTTCCACTTCCTATTTCTTTGTTGTTTCTATAAAAAAATATTAAATATAGTACCTTATACATACTGTGATGTTATTATAAATATGGTACAACTATATTCATTATTCTATCCATTATATGAATGGAAAAGTCACCCTACGTGCGTACGTACGGCTTACCGTCTCCACGTCATGGTGTAGTTGTTATTAAATACTTCATTATTTGGATGGGTATAATAATGGTTTATAATTTATGTAAATAATAAATATAACATGTTAATTATTTTGTATATATTATATAAAATCCAATTATATATTATCCCACCTTTAATTGAATGATATTGTCGCTCGTGCGTACATAAAAATTACCGTCTCCACGAACGCGATGAGATTCATTCCCCATTGTAACCATTCAAGAATAATTTTCATTTTATGATTAAAAATAATGTTAAGAACTTAATATAATTCTGGATATGAATCAAATACAACCTGTCTATAACAAACATGACTTACGTAACAAAACATATAAAGGAAAACGAATCAATTAACACCCGAAACAATGATGCTACTAAAATATTATTAACAAATCAATATTTGAAGATCATATATGATATCATATTTATGTATGTGGTTATTTTATAATTTAATAACAATTATTTAACTATTATAAATAAGGTTAACTTACCCTCGACTAAGGAAAAGTACAAGGTAAGGGGTTTTCATCTCACTTCTTATTCCTGTGAGATTCATGCTATATTGACACTATTTCCTTTTGTGTGGTGTATGTACTACCCATGATTGTATTTATGGGTATTTAAAACTTCATTGTATGATCCTTAATTCATGGGTTGTATGTTTCATAAGTTACCAAATTGGTAAGGTAATTTCTAATTTTGATTTCCACTCATTGGGTTTCAAGTAAACTTCATTGATTATTTTACTCCAAGATTATATGTGAAATCACTATTTATTTATTTATATAGTAATTTCCACTCCCCTTTGTGTGGATATACTTTTGATACACATAATCACTCCATTGATAAATTCTCAAGTCATCGATATGAACTTGATAAGAGTAATCTTAACTCAAATTCCATTCATTGAGTTAAACATCCAAGTCATTAGTGTTGCTGTTACAAGAATATGTGTGAATGTCCTATTATTGATTTATAGTGAATATCCAATAATATTGAGTGTATTTATATTTTTCACACATAATTATGTCATTTATTTATCCTTAACCTAAGGATACGGTCTTTATAAGGGATTTCGTCTCAATTTACATTCTATTGAGACTTCATTGTTGTTATGCACCAATTCACTTTTATATGGTGTATATACTGTACTTTTTCATAGTATATCATGAATCCCTTTATTCTCATGATATTATAAAGTTTTTATTACCTTAATTATTTGTATTCAAGTGTCTCTCAATTGGTTAGTAACTCTAACTAAAATATCTTTTTAAATGTTTTAAAGATTTATTCTTCTAAATCTTTCTCAATAATGTCCATGTTTTAAAAATGGTTTTAAGGATTTATTTATATGGACATTAATGTTTTAAAATTAAAATTCCTTTTAAAAGTTTCAAAGTGGTATGGGAAAATTTGATTAAAAAATCTATTTTAAACGACTTCTTGATAAATAGTGAGACTTTTAAATGTTTTCAAGAAAAAGGGGGATATTTGTCTCAAATAGTTTTGATGATTATTTTCATCTATGTCAATATCCTTAATTATTATCAACTGAGGTTAATTTATTATAATACAATCTTCTATATTGTATTTAACGAGTTATGATTGACTGTGGATGTTCTATTTTTATACCATTCATGGTTTGTGGTTAAAATATTGACATTTCCTATGCTAGTTTTAATATAAATGTTTAGATTATGTTTCAACCTTTTCATATGAGGAATGAATTGGACTTAGTAAGTGACGGGTGGAGCCCGCTATAGATCCTCGATGCATCATTAGGTCTCATTAGACAAACTAGTGTCTTGGCACAAGACCTTTATAAAATTTTATTTGTAGTATTGGCACGAGGCCTTGAATATGTGGTTATGATGTCCGACATTATACATTCCATAATTATGAAATTGGCTATTGATATTACATGTGATTATTCTACTAGCAGAATATCCATGTGAATAAGTAAATGACATTATTTGATTTATCTTTTCCATATTATGTTAAAGTTTAAGTTTAAAAGTCTTGTGTTTTAGTCTTATACATTTCCTTAAATTTTTATTATTATTTATAATAGTTTCTGATATATTGTTATCCTTACTGAGCATCCGAGCTCACCCCTTTCTTATGTTTTATTTTTCTGAGGATGCAAAGAATTATATTATGATTAATATTTAGGAATAGGCTAAGGAATATAAGAGTGTTTAAAGGGGACATAATGTTGTTTTTTTATTTCATGATGTAATGTAAAACTTATGTATGTATCTATTACTTCCAAAGATACTAAACCAATTGGTCTTTTGGGACATGATTCCTTGTATCATGCTAATGTTATGTAATAATGCATCGATTCTGGGTAACTGGGGTTAGGGAATTAAATTAATCATGGATACTTGATTTCATTTATTCCAACACTAGTTATTTGAGAGACTATATTATGGGTGTAATATTTAATAAATATTTATTTTATATTTATTGAATATAATATTTAAATATTTATTATAGAATAATGAAGTGATATTTATTTAATAAAAAATAGACATTATTCAAGGTCCAATAAATATTATGGAGGATTGGCGGTCTGAGTTGAAGGGTTTGGTGAGAAATAATAATGCTGAATATTATTTTATTAAATAATATTTAATTATAATTCTTAAGTTAGGAATGTGTTAAGAAATAATAATAATAATACTATTATTATTTTACATGGGGTTTCTCTAGTATTAATAAAACAAATAAGGTCACTTTTGCAATTATGTTATTTTAACCCTAGCGATATAAATACATAATTATATTTATTTTCTCATAACACTAGCCAAGAAAATTGTTGTGCACAATGGATTGAAGAAAATATCTCAAGCCTAGAGAGTTAATCCCTCTCCAAGAACACTCTCAAGAACAAAGAGATCCTCCTTCACTAGATCAAGGATAACGCTTTGGAAGCGGTTCTCAAGGTAATCAAAGGCAGACATCATAATTGCAAGGATCTTCCACACTAGCACCCGAAGACTCCTTCGGTGATGTATGAATATTTGTGGAGCATGTGTGGATTACCACTAGAGGAATCATATGATTGGATTATACAATGAAATGGAAGTACACTGTAGATCTGTGGTCGGATGCATCAATGAAGAAAGAATAACCTTGAAGGTAATTATTATTTAATTAAATTAATTATAAACAACATGTGATTGATCTCTAATCTCTTGGTTTTGGGTTAATAACCCTTTATTGTTCTTTGATTAAAATCCATTGATCATGACATTCATAATCTCTTGATCTCAGATTAATCATTGATAATGGAAAAAATTAAAGTTGGGAACCACCCCTCCCATGCTTTTTCTATGCTTGGAACCTACAGAAACACCCAAAAGTTCATTTATTCATGATATTTCATAAACCTGCTTTCCAAAGGTAGGTGGTCATTTGTAAATGGTTCCAACACCACTTAGGGACACACATTTATCAAGAGGATGGGATTTCAGGCTCATCACACCTTTTTTAGGGGGAATTATTTCCTACTTTGGGACTCTATTATAGATTCAAGACATGTATATGAATCCTTTATTAAATCCAAAATATAGGATGATTCACACTTACATTAACAATCAATTATTATTATTTATTGGATTTAGAATCATCTAAATGTATCTGAGGTTCTTCATCGATGAAGACATCTGTATGTATCCAAGTTTCTCCATCAATAGTACCATTTGTATATGGATTAGAGATTCTTATGTTGTTTATTATCATGATGTAGGTTTTAAGAAATATAGTGGGGAACTCTAAAATTTATCATCATCCAGGAAGACATGAGTTGTTTTTATGTTGGGATTAGGCCCATGAGAAGGGATTCCTATGTATCCTCATGAAAGGAACCATAACCCACATAGTTTGGTGTCACTTAACAGGACACATCATACATTTTAAGGTCATGTAAAAAGAACCATACTGTATAGTTTAACATTGTGAGACAAGGTCGTCAAAGTGAAAGGATCCTAGAAAAATTTGGTGTGGGACTTATATTGAAGTATCCTGAAGGACCCGGAAGGAATATGTTCCTCTAGGTTAAATATGATCCTACTAGAAATATGGACTAGAGAAGATTAGGGTGAGTTTGAGGGTTCTTGGTTTAAACCTCACAGAGGCTTCCTACGTATCCTGTATGGACATGAATTAATGCCCATGTCGTTATAAAGGTTGAGGCTTACACCTATGGAGGAGGCCCAATGGGTTGCCTCATTGGTAATATGTACCATTTAGGTGGTAATAAAATGGTTGGGGATTATACCGAATAGGAGGACCAAGAGGATATTTGATCGTACTGATGACATGACCGCCACTAACCTTTAATCCCACACGAGTTCTGCTCGATGTGAGAAACAGAGGAAGCGAAAGATCTAGAAATCCATAAAATATCCTTCTTATTCTACTGGATGTGGGAAATGAATGCATGAGAATTTCCTAAAAGAACAATTAGAGGCTTAGTCCATTAGGGATAACCTTATAAATACCCCCTCTCCACCTTTGACATATGGAAGTGAGGATGGCGGTAGGGCTATGGGAAACAAATGATGCAGCCTAGCCTGACAAGCCATCTGCCACCATCCCTAAGGTCAGGGTCCTCATTACCTTGAGAATACAATATTGGGAACATTTTTAGGATCCCACCCACTATTTAGGGTAAAGTAGGGGCTTTGAATACCATGGTAATGCAAGAATGGATGGGGGACACATTCGTGTGTCCTTTCCCTAAGTCGAATGAGTCAAGTGGCTATGGTGGAGGTCTTAATTGAAGTATTCCCAGGTTCTAATAGGAGAGACATAAATACATTTGGACAGTTCATGAAGGGACCAATATGGGGCCAAATTCTACATAGAAATATGTCATAAAATATGTAAAGGAAAAAAACCCTAAGGATACCCCATTCCATATATTGGTCTTTGCCATGTGGGGTGGGGAACCTCAAAGGGTTCCATGAAGATGACTACTTCATGGTGAGTTTCACTTATGGGTGCAAGATAACTCTTTTTAGGTGGACAAATAGGTCCTATCATAAAGGATCCCTTTTCCGAGTCTCCTTCATGGCATGCGGTAGGTGAATTATCTATATGAGACTTCTCTAGTCTTATTTTCCATTTGTATGCCTATCCTTTTTTTGAAGACCAGGTATTTATAGGCGTGAAAAATAATCTTTTTCTTGGGATAGTCAGTTGGACACATAGTATACTTAGCACCATCTGGTTGAGTGATAAAATCGTTATCCACATAACATTTTGTGGTTTGTGGGGTAGTGAAACAGATGCCTTTCACCGTAAATGGATTATTTTTTTGTGGGGGAATTAAATCATAGTCTACCCCTATAATCAAAAAGTTCATTTGAGGGGGGGGGGGTTATTTCACTACCTTATCCCACAAAATAGACATTCATTTGTGAGGGGAATTATTCCACTGCGTCTCCCAAAAATGATTTCTTTTCGTTTGCAGAAGCATAATGTGAAGAGATGATCCATTATAACATGTGAACTATGTGGGAGGGATGGGAAGATTTGTGGTTCTTGTTACTTTACCAATTTAAACTCTATGAATTCCTTAACCATTTAATTTTTATCTTCCCTAAATTCATTAAATATTTATTAGATTATTTGTGAATTTTATCAGGTCCCACAAATGCCCCCATCAGTTTGGGGTCCGATCAGTATGAAGATGATTCAATTCTAAAGAAGAAGAAGAAGGCTCTTTGCAGGGTACATGTGGACCCAGAGGAAGGAACATGCCTATAAAAGGTTTTAGGTTGACTCATTTTTCACCTAGATACCTACAGGTTCTTTTTGAATCACCCTGAGCTCGTGGCTTGACATCCTTCCCCACATAGTGATTTCCCTTTGAGAATAGTCTTTTACACATATTAAAGACTTATCATATTAAAACTAGTTTTCCTATGAAATAATTACTTTTTTTCATGTCATAATGATCTCTACATAGTGATGAGTAACCTACATAGTGATTTTGATCATTATATGGTTCACATAACATGCTACGTGGTCCATACACCACGCTATGGGGAATTTTTCACTTTGCTAAATATGATATATTTTTGTTGACTTTTATTTCTAGAGGGATAAAATGAGTTATGACCAAAAGCCTTTATCTCATTTTATGATCACTTCGATGATTATGATCTAGAGGAGAATTACTATTTCCAGAAACATCAAAGCCGACCCCCAAAATTATATCATTCCTCAAGAAGGTATTCTGAAGAGTCTTCTTTATCCAGATATTTCGAATTATCCATTATTAAAAAAACTACCTCTATACAATTTTGTGCTTCAAGATGATGCTCCAATTATATCGGATGGTCATAAACTTCTATATTCTTAGTTTGAAGTGTCCACAGATTGTGTTTAAGTGATTATTTCTATTGTGGGCCACATCACTCATAAAGCGAGTCAAGGGAAGGTCTTCATACTGAACGGTTCATTATGGAATCATAGAAATAATCCTAATCATGAAATATACTTGAAGTCCGATATTCAAGATTACCCATCCATTTTTAATCTCTCACGAGGCTATTCCACTGGAGGGTCTCAAAGTGGGATTTGCAGTTTGGAGGGAGTTTTTCTAATGAATGGGCCTGGGAATTTTGGGTGTGCCAAAATTATGTGGAATTTATTAAATAGTTGGAAGTTGTTAGATTATACCAAACAATATGGATTTCCCAGTTCACAGTGTATTCTCTAACCATGATCTTTCTCGAATTAACCAGTCATTACTGTTCAAACACTAGCACCTTTCACCTGCTGTATGGAAAAATTGATATCATTTTGTGAGATATTTACCAATTAGGGGGAATTCACATTATTATTAACATGTATAATGAGTTCCTTCCTGCATCCAACACATGGGAAAACATTGAACAAGTTTATCCATTAGCGAGATACCTAATGATCTTGACAAAGAAGTCACTTGGTTATCCTCTTAACACCTATTCATTTATTACATTTAGTGACTGGATAAATCCATTCTTGTAAGCTAGTGGGACAAGGTCAAAGGTTTGGCACACCAAGAATCATTTGACTCAACAATATTGAGATGTTCTAGGTTCATACAAGGCCACTTCTGAGGTATGCCAACATACCACATGGAGTTATTGGATTTAGCCAGATATATCTCTAGAATTTGGGATGACATGATTTTTTTCCAAGTTTTTGAGTGGATATATCTTTCCATATTTTGATTCTTATACTAGTTTCAGGGTTTTCACCTTGATTATAGAGACCATTTTGGTAAAGTTATAACCTATAAACCTATATATACCCACCCTTTCTTTCATTTATGAGTTATTGGGTCATATAGAGGAGGGAAGATCCCCACATCACATTAGTAGACCCTTCAAATTTTTATCTAGATGGGAAATGAAACACTTTAGATGTTATGAGTATCATTATACTATAAATATTCATCATTTTTTCCTTTCACCCCACAGTGATCGACATTTATATTGTTCACCTGACATACCTGGGTGTCGATAGTGTTATTGAGTTACTAAGGGATATCACCTACTTTGCTTTTATTCCTTATTTGAAACCTTCTGGAGTGGTGATGGATAATGGTGGAGGAACTTCAGAAGAATTCTCCTACATAATCTCATTTCGAGATGGGATTATATCTACTTGAATAGATGGAGTGACCATTTACAAATATAATGCCCTGTATAGGTTTGATCAATAATTAAGATGTCTGTAACAAGTTTCATCCCTACCCCTCATCAAGATTAAGAAGGAATCACTTCCATTCATCATCCTCCAACTATAGTTGATGCTAATGCATGAAGAATCTAGTATGAAAATTATTTTAACTTCTACAGATGACCTAACCAACTTGTTATGGGGTTATTAAAAAACATGGGTGGAATAATATCTAGATGGGATGTTGGGGAAACCCGTACAATGGGTGAATAAACCATTAACTTATTCGAGTCCCTTTCTTTTCATGCCTTCATTGATAACTTTTGAGTAAAGAAATCATACATCCAAACATTATAGGAATTATAGGGTAGTTTCATATTCAAGTTTGCCTCATGATGGGATTGGTGTAGACCAAACATTTTTAACTGACACTATTGGACTCCCCACTAACATTGGTCCTAGAAAAATTGAATTAGGAACTTCATTTAAAAACAACAAACTTACTGACTCAGTCCTCGAAATCAAACGGGAATCAGTGATATAGGAATTTCATATAACTATATCATAATTTGAATCAATCCTATCCATTTTGATTGTGATCCCGAATTATATACTAGTAGAAATAGGTGAACATGGTTTGGATCCCAATACTTTCATCAAGAATCAGGCTGTGTGAAAGTGGGCTTGGTACCAAGTTTACACTTTCATCATGGATATTCCTTAGACAATATTATTGATAATGTAGAAAATATTCATAAAATTTTCCTTGAATTGTGTATAGGTGGGTTTTATTACTGGTATTTTCATATCTTTATTCATCAAGTTCTCATTTTTTGGGAGGAGTTGGCTTTTGGTAAATGAGAAATTATCCAGTTCAATCTTTCCAATCATCATGAAGAAATTTTGAAGGATGCTGCTACTGAGCTATATCATTTAATTGTTGAGGAAGAAAATATTCATGATTGTATCACTTTAAAAACTTCAGAGTTGTGAGAATATAAGTCTCATGTTGTCAGAGTGAAATCCTAACTACAATAGAAAAATATGGAGTTGGAATCCATCAGACAAAAAGCACAAGACCTAGACACCTTTATTAGGAAAATGCATCTATTAGCTAAATATAAAGATGGGTAGAGAGCCAATATTTAGTAGTACATCAACACCTCACACTAGGAATTAGTCAATTTGTTGAAAAAAGCTGTTCAATATTCATTGTAGTTATTTCATTTGTTTCTTATCTCTCCATAATATTAAGGAGAGAATCCAGGGTGTGGACATTCCTCTCAATTTTTTTCCAATGAATGGAAACTTGGTCATTATAAATTATTTTTTATTTATATCATGTCACCTCATATCAACTTTTTGTGTTTAAAAAGATTAAAATCAAGATATACCGAATCATTTGACTACCGAGTAACAAAATCATCTGTAATCATGAATAATTTAACTAATGTACTCTGTTTATTTTTATTTTGGTGTGGATTACTGATGCGTATAGGTATTATTTCCATCATTGTAACACTATAGTTGACTTGTTTGAAAGAATTAATGATCTTATATTAGACTTTTTTGAATATATTAATTGAAATGTTGTGATTTTTTAACTATACTCTATTTTTTTCCTAGGCTGAAGGACATATAGAGCATAGTTTGACTATTTATAGGGTCACATGGTGGTCCCTAAAAACTTTATGCATCTTCTTTTACCTCCCTAATTTTTTCATAAATCCGATGTAAAGTGGACTCAGTATGAATTGATCAAATTTTACTCAGGTCACCCTTTGCAGGTTTTCAACCTGATGAGTTTTACGTCTCCTTAGATTGGGGGTTTAAGGTCTTGCAAGCCGGACTGGTATAACTGATGTTTTAGGTCAAACAACTTTGACCATGAATTACCAGGAAAAATATTCCCAGTCAAGAATACTTTGAAATCTTTAGATGTGGGGAGAGTAATCGTAAACCATAATCTCGAGGCTCTTAAATATGGAAAGAATAAAATAGGGCTGGTATGCAAGGAATGTACATGGACCATGTTTGAAAGCTAAACTTCATCACAATGTTATCGAGGCATGTAGAAACAAAAGAGTTATCTTTTAATAATGAATATGCCTTTGGTTGACAAGCCAAATTTAGGGTAAAAATTATGCAAAGACACATTTGGGCATATTATGCATAGTTAGAATAAGGTGTCTTATAAGAAGCATGTTCTTACCATCGATAAATAAGGAGTGTTTATGTAAATTCAAGTTTTCTTAAGATAATGGGGTTTGGTTTATGAAATAGATGATGCATCCAAGAAGTATGATGAGAAGAATCTTGATCAGCATTGGCCATGGGTGAAATCTTCCTATACAAACTTGATTTGAATGAAGGGAAGAAATTTTCTCCAATCATGAGTTTGAAAGTGATGGGAACCCATGATAGGATTCCTTACACATATTGGGCCATACATACATTTTTTAAGGTTGATGGGCCTATATTAAGGAATTTAGGCATCACTACATATCTCATTGATATAAGAATCAAGTAACACATAGTTCTGGAGTTATACTGTAATGAGAGGCTGCAATAATACAAAGTTTTACATCATATGATAAATATATAAACCATATAGTTTAGAATCATGTGTAAAGGATGTTTCCCCATAGTTTAAGGTTATGAAATAAGGACATCTAGCGTGCCTTTTAAGGTCTTACATCAAGGACCATCCATTTTAGGGTGATCTAACTAAAAATTCTCTAACATTCTCTAGGCGTAAAGGGGAAGGTTATAGGCTGTGGCCTTGGGGTCCTCAGATCTGAGTGAGTGAAATGAGATAAGCATGTAAGGGATGACCATAGAACATGTTTAAAAAGAGGTCCCCATTACAATTTTCTAGAGAATATAGAGATAAGAGGATTTCCTCTAGAGAATGAAGATGGCTATAGTTGATGAGCCATATTTAGGGAACACATTATGAAGAGTCATAGCTGGGAATATTAAACATAATCAAAACAAAATGTGTCCCTTATATTTGAACACTCTTATTAGAGATATCTAAATGAGAGCTTATAGAGATATAAATTTCTCAAGGTATGGAGTATGATCTACGAAAGGAACATGCCTGAGTATGAAGGGAACATTTAGCCTAAAATTGACTAGGAATGAGTATAATATTCCTTACATGGGCCTAATACATATATATATAAGGTAATATTTATGACTGTAATTTGGATTTAAGATCCAAATGTCACTACATATCCTGTGATGACAAGAATCAATCCCTACGCAGTTCTAGGATAAAAAACTCCCCAAGCGGGTCTGATCCATACATAGGGAGGGGACATTTTTATATTATAGCTAGACCTAGGATTTGAGGTTTTTCCATCACTACATATCTTGTGGTAATAAGAATCAATCCATACATAGTTCTAATATAGATTCCCACACTGATTGAGATCTTATGTAGGGAGGGGTCATTTTTATCATATTTTAGCTGGACCAGGATGTAGGATCTGGGTGTCACTATATACCTCATTAATATGATAATCAAGCAACATGTAGTTTTTTAATGGAGGTGTAGTGGGATAACAACACTAAGGATAATGTTCCTCTAGGGATAGGTCTATAGAAATGCATAGTTTTATGTCATGCAATAGACATCAACCATTCAGTTTTAATGTTATGTGGTAAAGAAGATTGGTGTTCCTTTTAAGGTATTTCATCCAAGACCATGCTAACCCTAACATGAACTGATACATCTCAATCATTTAGGGAAGACCTTACCATAATTTATAATCCCATGTGATCTATGCTTAGTGTGAGAAATTGGGAATAAAAAAGGTTTTTTTTCACCACATAGAATCAATTAAAATAAAGGGTAGGGAAATTTTATCATAGTGAAACTAAACTAGGATGTAAGATCTAGGTGTCACTACGTATCCCATCAGGTTAAGAATCCAGCTGAACATAGCTCTGGGAGAATTTTAACATTGAATGAGTGGGAAATCAACCATGTAGTTTAATGTCATATGTTAAGGAAGAAGGTTACCTGACATGAAAAATAAGGCATAAATCCCCATAAACACTACCTAGGAATTCGATAAATCATCTCATTAGAGGAATCCTGTGTTTATGACATGAAGATTCCTGAGATGGTTTCCTAAGGAATACCATGCTTGGTACACAGGGTAAGACTACATTTTAATGTCATCAACTGAATACTTTGTTGTACAATTTAATGTATTGTGACTATAATGATATGGGTTATTCACTTTAGGGTCATGCGACATGGACCTCTCCATAAAGTTTAGCATCATGTGGTAAGGACAAATGACATCTTGTAATTTTAGGGTCATACGACTAGGACCATTGGTTCATGCTCTTTAGAGAGAATTTCATGACACATAGGAGGTAATAACTCGACGTTAAGAGGGGGAACAATGGAGGCCCATTGTCATGGAAATTTCTAAGGAAATTACACACAGTGAGGAGAGGGATGAAAGGCCAAATTTTAAGAGAATTTTCGGCTATAATAGAGACAAGAGGTCTAGGTTTAATTATGTATCCCACTAAAATGGGAATCAATTCGTATGTAATTCTGAAACATAATATGGTAAATAACTAACACTATAGGTGAGACATCCTCTCTAGTGAGGGACAAAAGCATCATATAGTTTAAAGTCATTAAAGGAGGAAATTTCCATGTAGTTTAACATCATGTGACAAGGATAAAATATATGTGAATTTTATGGTCGTGCAACAAGGACCTTTATGCAATTTATAGTCATAAATAAAGGACTACACTGTCTTTTAGTTTTGGGTCATACGACTAGGACAATGATTCCTTGCAGTTTGAGGTCTTATGACTAGGACCATGGGGTTGATGTTGTTTAAGTTCACAAATATTTGAACAATATTAGGGTGAAAATATGTCCTTTACATCCAAAAAGTGACAAAATCGACATGAATAGAGGCTTAGGGGCCAATGGTTGGAGAAAAAAATCTTGTAAAGGGGTGGATTTGTGGCTGGGCCTAAGACAGAGGCCCTAGGTATCTCTATATTTCTCGTCAAAGTTATAATCAATCCATACATAGTTATAAGGATATATAGGTTGGTGGTGTGGTAGGATACCGAAAACAAGATTGGGGACCTCTTAGGTGAGGACCAAAGTGTTATACAGTTCTACATCTTACAATAGAGACATGAACCATGCAGTTTTACATCATGCGATGAGGATATTATCGCATAGTTTAATAACTTATGATAAGGACATCCATCATGCCTTTTAAGGTCATGTGAAAAGGACCTTTGGTCATTAATTTTAAGGTCATGCGACTAGGACCTCATTGTATTGAAGTTTTGGTTCATATGATTAGGACCATTGTGCCTTAAAGTTCAAGGTATTACGACTAGGAAATTGGTGTCTTGTAGTTTAAGGTCTTATGACTAGGACCTTATGTTGTTAATCACATGAAATATTTTTTGATAAATATTACATTAGTAGGGGGTGTAGTACGATCTCCTTCCATGATGATTAATAATATGTTCCATTGGGATAAACCTTATGGATGGAAAAAGTTCTGTCCCATTTTTGTTCATGATTCAGAGGATTCTTCCTAGGTATCATCAGGGTTCTGAGGATCAAAAATAGTTTCCCTTGAAGAAATGAGTGAAGTCAAACCTTTTTGTTGAAAGTTCAATCTATTTGGTTTTGGTGAACCTCTAAATGATACAAGGTACAAAATATTTTCTCATCCAGCCATTACAATTCATTCAAACACTTTTGGGACTGCTCATCCGCGAAAAATTGATCATAGATGGTGGTACAGAGTGAGGAAAACTATACTTTTATGGGAATAAATACTTATTTCCCATATAACAATGAATATGGGGTCACATTTATAGTAGTATGGGTTGTGTTATGGTAGGCCCACAAGGCATGTAGAAGTTTTTTGGTCTAGGATTTCTTATCCCTGTCTACCATTTTTTGGAGTATGTTTGATAGGGTTTTATTGAAACCCTATATCTATCCATTTTCCACAGCATGATAGTGGGATGGACAATTGGACTCAATGTTATATTCCTGTTATATCCTCGTAAATTCAGAAAAAAAAGTTGGTGTCATTTTTTTTCAGTATTGTATGAGGGGCACCAAGCCAGGTGATGATGTCAGAATTCAAAAAATTAATAATTCTTTTGGTTCTAACTTCTTTGAGGTCTATTAATTCAACCCATTTGGAGAAGAAGTTTGTAGTAATGAGTATATACTTAAATTTCTTGGTTGTGATGGGAGGTTATGGTCCCACAATATCCATTACCTATATGGTGAATGGTTGAGAGTATTTGGCGGTATGCAACAACTCTGGGGGTTGATGGATGAAATTGGAATACACTTGACAAGGATGAAAATTTTGGTGAATTGGGTGAAATTATATGGAATCAAAGGCCAGAAATATCCAAGCCTCCTAATTTGGTGAGAAATATTGGTTCTTGACTAGTGATAACCATAATAACCAACATGTAATTCTCACATAATGGCGATAGTCTCTTCTCCATCAATGAATTTGAGGAGAATTTCATCAAAGACTTATTTATAGAGGGTCTTATGATGACCAGGGCTATCATAGATGATGAAGTTGACTATCCATTGTCATATTTGATCTTTCTTGGACCTATATATCAGAATAATTACATTCTGTAGGTAATCCAATATGGGGGTCATCCAACCATTCAAAGGATTATCTAGTTTAGGGGTAGAATTGATCTCGTTGATCTCTTCCATGCTACTCCGAACAAATGACGATACCATTCTATGATGTGCAATGCTGATGAATGTTTTATTTCTATCTGGATCTTCCAAAGACATAACTGATTTTTACAATACATATTCTTGATAATTATGTGAACATGAGACATGATTTAGTGTTGGATCATAGGGGAATTTTTCCATCAACTCTTGAACATAATTACATAGGGGGTTAACTCTTCTTTTCTGATGGAATAATCATTATTGATCTACTTAATCACTAACTCGGAGTCACCTTTATTTCTCAGGCGAGTCATTGGTATTTTCATAGCTAATTCTAATCCTACAATGATGGATTGGTTTTCTACATCATTGTTAGTGAAACCTTCTGGTAGTATTAAATAGTAGGGTAGAATTTCCTATACTGGAGAAATGAAAATGAATCCCAACCCGACTTTGTTAAGATTGAGGTATTATATCCTCATTATATTTGGGATTTTGGATGCACCATTGAAGTAAATTTCTTATATTTGGGTAGTGTCTTGAATGAAGAAGATCTCCTCATATGGAAATTCATTACTCACAGACACTTCTTCCATAGAGAGATATTATGCCAGGAAATTTACTAAAGCCTTCCCTTTTATCTCCTTCTATGGTATGAATCAGATGTCAAACTGTTATAGAATAACCTCCCATCATTCCAAAAATCTAGTCAACATGGGATAATTGAGGATATATTTTATCGGGTCATTTTGAGAGATCAAATGCATCACATGGTGCTATAGATAGTGCCTTAATTTTTGAACTGAAAAAATTAATGCCAAAGAGTACTTATTGAAATCTAAATAATGAGTCTTAGTGTCGATCATGGTATGAATCAGATAATAAAGTCTATTTTCACCACTAGTGTCATTTTTTTGTGAGGAAGGCCTCTAGTGGGCGTTCTAGAGATGTAACATATAATATGAGTGACATTACTTCAACTGGAGGTATCAACACTGGTGTGTTTGGGAGGTATTTCTTGAGTATGTTGAATTATTCTTAGAATTCATTAGTCCACTAAAATATAATACCATTCTTCATCAACATGGTAAAGGGAAAACACTTACCTTCAAGGTTTTTTATAAAGCGTCAAATGTAGGAAAGGTGTCCATGAATCCCTCTCAACTCATTGAGGTTTCTAGAGGGTGACATAACCAATATTTCCTTAGTATTTTCAGGGTATACTTTGATGCCACAATGAAATACAATAAAGATAATAAATTTTACTAAGATAAAACTGAAAGAACATTTAGGGGGTTCATTTTTATACTGTTTTGTGGTAGTTTTTCAAAAAATATTTCCAAATTGGCATAGTGATTATAATGTTGTCTTGAATTTACCACTAAATTGTGAAAATAACACTCGAATGATTTTCCTAGGAAGGGTTTGAATATATGATTCATGACATGTTTATATGTAGAACCAGTATTCTTTAAACTAAAGGGAATCAACCGGTAGTAGAATAATCCTTAGGAGCCCTCAAGGATGTGGCTTCTTCATATTACAGGGACATTTAGATTTGGTTGTATCCCGAATAGACATCCATGAAATATAGGTATTGATAGTCATCCATTATATCAATAAAAAGTTCTATAATTGTAACCAAGAATTAATCTTTTAGAAAGTTTCATTTGAGGTATTTGAAATCAATGAAAACCCTAATATTCCCATTCTTTTTCTTGATGGGGATAATGTTGGTGAGCCATTTTGGGCATTGGACTTCCTGAATGAATTTGGATTTGATGAGATTGTAAATCACAACTGCAACCTTGGTGACATGAGTTAAATGTGTCTTTATAGTTTCTTTCTTGTTATCGTGGTGATCTCTTAGCAATTCAAAGTGATGGGTAGCCACATTGGCATCAAGGACTGATATTTGTTTATAATTCTAGGAAAAAATGTCTTGGAACTTATTTAAAAAATAGGTGTAAATTTCCTTCTCATCAAGGTGTATAGTTATACTGATCAATATTGGTTGTATATCCTCCTATAATGTAGGAGACTCCTTCCTTTAATGTAGGAGGAGTATCTCAGAGGTTGTATTCTTCCTCTTCTTCCTCTTTCTCTTCCTTCTTCTCTTCCTATATGTCTATTTTGGGATGGATGAGATAAAAAGGGAAATTATTGAGGTTAGGGGGGATTTCAATGTTTTGAGAGTTTAATTCCAATGGAGATATAATGACTTCCTCAAATTTAGCTAATGAAGCTGTGACCTATTGAAGTTCTGGGGATGAATTTGGTGCATTTTCATTCGAGGTATCACCACCAATGGGGAAATAAAATACTTCTTCAATTCCCTCAGATTCAACTGATGTGGTTGATATTATGAATAATAGTGATAACATATCTGAATATGAGATTATGTATTTGACCTGATTGATGGGAAAGACATATTCATCACCAAGGTCTTTGAATGGGTTATCCGAGGTCATTTCAAGACCATTTAGGTTGGTAACCTGAGTGACACCATCAATTATGGGTTATTTATCCTATATTTAGTATAATCTTATATTAATATATTGAGATTAAAAATATTAAAATAGATATTTATCACTATGTAACATCTCAATATTCCGTTTGCTACAGTATTTTAGGCATGGATTATATGATAAAGGGAACACTACATACTAGTGTAGCCAATGCCTTACTAGAAAGACATTGAAAGCTGTATCTTTCAGGATAACCAAGAACTCAGATTCAGACACCAAATATCCAAACTAAACTTTGATATTAACATGTTCAAGGGGTTTCTATTCTATTTTATCATACCCTTGAAGTGTTAGAGTGGAAGGGGATAAATCATCTTTGATGTATCCCAACCGACATAGTGTTTTGACTGGAATGAGGTTAACCCCTAATCCATTTTCAATGACTGATCGACAAATGTCAATTTCATCTAATATTCTAGATATGTACAAGGTCTTGCTGTGTACTTATATAATAACATCTCTATCATATTATGTGAAATATATAACCACATGACATTCTTTAGGTCCAATCTCTACATGATATACCTTAATGGTAGTAACTTCAGCTTAAAACTCTTGAGGGCTCAACAAAACCTCTACAAGTGCTTCTTGTAAATTCTTTGACATGTTGAGAGCATCCAAAATTGAAAGTTTCATTGGAACCTTGGGCAATTAATTTAGGATGTCATATTTTTTGAGTCAATGGCCTACATATTCCTATGGGGATCTATTCCCTAGTAGGTACTATAGGGACTGATGTGTCTGGGGTAGGCGAGTTAGGTGGATGCACAGATATTGAAGGAGTCTTTGCTACTGGAATGGAAAACTTTGACATGCCAACCTATATGGGCTCTTGAGACTAATAAACCCATTCCAGTCATTTTTCTAGAATTATCAGGCCCAAAAAACTCTTTGTGAAGGTGGGTCCATTTCCCTACCCTTTCCATGCTCACTTAAGGGGTCTTTCATGAGTCTCAATAGCATAAACGATCTTGGAAAGGATGTGGTTGTGCCTACCTACCTAGCCTCTTTGACCTTTAGCCGTGGTTTCCCAACTTGGAATAGGGAATTCAAGCTTGTAATCCTTCTTATCATCATAGAATAGATCCATTAAGTGAATGAAGTTAATGGAACCGAAAATTATTTCTTTATCTGATGAGGATTCTTTTTAGAGGGACGATTACCACTATATCATTTGTTGGGATGGTGCCCCTTGTCTTGGGACTAAAGGTATAAAGTCTGAGAGTGTCAATGATAACTTTGGACTTAGTGTAGGTTCATCTTCTCATGTTTGTTTTATACTCTTATGGTTAATTAGTTTCTTATAAGAATGACCTTTAGAGAGTTGTGTCATTGATGAAGTTAGTTGTGTAACAATTGGTTGTTTTAGTTGTTCTTAGAGGATAACATGAGTTCGGTTGATTATTTTTATAGGAATACAATCACCTAATTTCTATTTATTCTTACTGGTAAGTTCCTTACATTCATATTCTTCCTTTAGAGTGTTATTATAAACACATGATACATATACTGATGGTTTTCCCAACTTCATATGCCTAGAATATGTTGTAATAGTGGGTGCCCCAGACCCAACTACATAGTAATTTTGATTACCATATTGTGTATACAGTTTCATATATGTGATGTATTCTTACCATTATAGTGTAGATATTTTTTGTCCACTATTTAATGGTAATGTACATAGATCAATTATCGTATGAAAAGGTTATAACATATCCCAGGTTATAAAGAGAACCTTTATATACTATGGAATTAATCTTAAACAAAGGTCTTATGGTCTAGACACTTCTTACTAACTGGGCATAATAAATGCTCGACTATTAGGTGCTGGGGGGTTATAAGCATTGATAATTCTTCTCATGAAGTTTTCACTTGGTGATCTATAGTATTTAGATCATGAGGACAAATCCTCCAATAGGAACACCATATGTTTTTGGTGTCATTGGAAGTTCCTATCTACAAACACATGTAATGGTCTCCTGACTTGATATCATTACCAATGTGTGCCATTTGATCATGTACTTTTATGCAAGGTAGAAACCATGATAATGAAATCATAGTGAGGTAGCTTGTGTTGGTTGCATCATTAGTGGTATGACATTGGTTGAATGACCAAGAAAGGATTTATTTCTTCCAGGATAAGGAAGGAATATATCTCAGGCCATGTTGATCAGGATGGTAGTACCTTTATAAGACCATTAACATGGTAGTAGAGGGTAAATCCATCCAATTAGATCAAAACATAATAAAGAAAGAAAATGGTGATGACACGGGTGTGCTTCCTTCTCTATGATATATTAAAGACAAAGAGATTATATTACACAATGTGTGTTCGTAGGTTGGTTATCATTGCTATGACTCTCCTTATATCTTTAGGGGCTATGATGGGTTTCTATATTCCACTTTTGGTCTATGAATAATATTCACTACTATCGAGATAAGGGCCAAGAGGGTCATACATAATAGCATATTCAATAATCTGTCCTATTCAGTTGAATTGGTATATTGGACATGATGGGACCCACCACTGAGGTCTGGGATATTTCCAAGGAGATACAATCACCAAAGGAATAAATAAATCATTATTATTCAAGTTAAGAATAATTTTCATTGAATTTATTTATTAAATTTATTTACAGATTTTAAAGTAAATACATGAAAATATTATTTGAATGAATATTAGTTTAAAATATTCAAGGTTCATTTAATATTTGTGGGAACATCAATCTAAGTTAATGGATTATGTATTATCACATAATATATTTATTATATCACAAGAAAGTGATAATAATATTTATGACTTAGTAAAATCGTCATAATATGCCATTTATTGTGTGTTAATTATTTGAGGGTCTGGAGAGGAAATTCCGAGTAATTGAAGACACACTATAAATAGAGAAGGAGAGAGATTAACTATGTCTCTCTCTATTCTTCTCTCAATCACATCCTAGATAGAGAGGCTCTGAATCCAAGTTTTCAGATTGAGCACACTCTTGTGCATCGCAAGCAAAGAAATACGGTGATCATCAGAGCATCGAAGTCATCGTCGGATCTCCATGATAGAACCTATATTTTGATGATCGATGCTCATGTAGTTTCTTAAAGTATGTGTGGATGATCTAGAGGAATTTGAATTTGGATTCTTTAAATAGTGATCACCAATGATGGGTAGACATCAAATGTGGCTTAAGATCTAACCAGGTATTTATGGTTTTAATTTTGTGCTTAAAACTTTTCATATGAGATCATCAGGCTCATATCGAGAAATGCTTCACTGACGTCAATGAGTTCATGTCGATCATTAGTGGAAAATTTAAAAATACCATTTTTTGGGTCTTACACTGCATGGATGGTACCTTCAATTTGTATCAAAGTGAAATGTGAATATTTTAATCCAAGAGAAAAAAATAAATTTTCATTAAATGAAATAGAGGGTGTTGTTCCGGTCCCAATGCTGCAAACAATGGTTTAATCCAAGATTGTATAGCCAAACTGAAATGATATAAAGTTTTTAATATGGATTGAATTTTTATTAATAGGTACTTGTTTCTAAAGAAGATTTATATATGTTTGTTATGCTAACCTGAAGGTAGTTTCTAGTAAAGTCTATCATCTGTCAAATTTCTGGTAGTCAGAATAGTAAGATCCGACTAGTGATGATTATTTCAAAAAATTTTGGAATTGAAATTAAGAAATTTCAATAGACTATAAGATATGAATTTAGAAATTTGGAAGTAAAACAAAAAATGTGTTAGTGGATGTGCGGGTCAAAAAAAAGGTTCAACCCCTACTATTTTTCTACACAGTCTGATGACCCACCTACTTGGTCTAGCTGGTGGCCCCCTCTCCTGTCGAACACACCCCTATCCACAAACCTACATTGGATTAACCTCTCTACTCATCTAGGTCATTGGCCTCCCAGGTAGCACACAACCCACCTGCTCATCGACTCCTCTAGCCTACGCTAGAGACCCCTCCCCACCTACTTTCAGAGACCACCAAGCTACCTTCTTCACATCACCAGAACAACACACCAACCTCCATCATCCAACCGGGCTCTTGCACTGCCCGCTGCACTAGGTAGTATGACACCACCACCGCTGCGGGCTCTACTGCCCACAAATCTATAGATTCGGCCACTTCACTGAACCAGGAAGGGTTCCCACCACCACCGCTTTGTGGATTTCTTCTCCTTCCGAGCTCCGTTGATCAATTCCACTCTGAATTCGATTGCCACTAGCCTTAGTATCCTCCTCTCACATCGAATCATATCTAGACTCCCCAATAACCTCCCATAGCATTGGAGCCAACCTCTTTCCCACCACCTGTGATCTCAGCTCCTCGCGGGTTCCTCTGCCGATGACCACCTGCCAGAGGTGGATCAGTCCACAAGATCTCGCTTCCTCCGGTCTCTGCTATATGGGAAGCACACCATTGGACAGCCCAGATCTGGTGAGACCTAGAACTACATCATCCAACACCACCCAAGTCCACTAACTACTTGTTCTAGTGACCTGGATCCAAGGTACTCCCCAACAGAGACCTCGTTCACCCTAAAAATGGCCCTGGACGGGTCCGCCCAACCCCAAACCAATTTGGGCAGACCTACCTAGCCCAGAACTCCCCTGCACGGGTTCTACAAGGCCTGGAATGGTCCTTCCTGGGTTCATCCTGACTCACATAGGCCTTATTTGGGCTTTTTAGGGTCCTACTAATTTTTATAATAAAAAATTAATTTAGGTAATTAATTTAATTTTTGTTTTAACTTAAATTAATGAAATATTAATATTTTATTTAAAATTAGTACCGTGGGTTACATTAATTTAATTTTTTTTAAATTAAATCAATCAATTAATTAATTTGTTGGTTTTAAAGTTAAATTAATTAATGGGACCGAACATCTTAAATATTTAATTAAAATAAGAGTGAATTTTAATTCAATAAAAACACCCTTGAGTACAATTAATTTAGGTTTATTTTTTATTTTGTATTTATTTTTAATACGCAAGATTAAGGTATACTATACTGATCATGAGCCATTGACTGACAAATATATGCCTGGTGCATCTTTATTTATTTATTTAATTTAATTTAATTATTGCAATGTTTATTTGTAATAATTATTTTAATTAAAAGGTGATCTGTGCATCGTTTAAGAATCATTATATGTATAAGGGTCTATTGTCCATTTTTTTGAGTTGTATTTTTACTCCTGAGATCCCCTCGCCTATGTGTGATTATTGTTGTATGATGACGATGATGACCAGTGACACACTTCACACTGAGCTATGGAGACACACTAGATAGGAGATGAATGCATTAGATGAGAAATTATTGCATTTCAAGTCACAAGTGACGTGGATATAAGTATTACCCCTATGGCTAAGTTGATCCATTATTCACTCAATGGATTAACCATTATTATCAGCGCATGATCACATCATTATTTTTTTTTCATGTTTTATTATGTTGTGAATATGTAGTTTACATGCAGTCACATAGAATAATAAACAAGCATGCACAAATAAAATGAACATGTGACGCAATGAATATTTTCTATTTATTGCATGGGCAGTTGTGAATATGGTCACATAGTACATGCTTAGAAGATAAAAAATGATTTTTTTCATCACATAAAAATATAAAACCCTCAAAGAAATATTAAGTCATAACCATCTTCCATCATTAAAATTTAGAAAAAACCGAGTGTTTAGGGTGCTCGTCAACCAAAATTGGGGATGCCTCTTACTACTAGGGAGTTCTTATGAGAGTGGTGGGTTGAATTAACTAAAGTGTTAGTAAGAAATATCCATATTTAACTTGCTATCATTTTATAGGGAAGCATTGAGTAAATAAAATTATGATTTTAGAAGTTGATACTTTACTCAACAGGTCAAGGAACCATGATTTAATGTGGTTGGCCATCCAAACGCCTACCTTGAACCTTCCAAGTAATGGAGTAGCCATATCTTATAAACTATGAGGGGTGGTTCAAGGATCCTTTCCACTAGAATACTCAAGTGAAAGAGTATTTTGATTCTAGTACAGAGGGTTCCTAGAATTCGATAAAATAGTGAGAGATGTTTAATGATTTAATTAATTAATCAAAATTTCTAAATCAAAAATCAATATAAAAAGTACTAATCTTCTATAATTTTATTTTTTCATAAAATGGAAAGTTATACCACAATAAATACTGTGATGACCCAGACCCAAACAGCCACTCGAACAGTGCTAAACGGGTCGGGTGCTACTACCTTAGGCGCACCTCCCCGAACGCCAAAGGATGCCGACTAGCAGCGAGGGTCTGATAGGTATAGTGGGAAGGCTATAACCTCTAGAAGGGTAATAATAATGGTACTGGTCCAAGTATAACAGTAAATATGCAGCGGAATAAATGACTCAGTAGTCTTAAACTAGACCCATAGAGCGGAAGCACAATCAATCTCAATAAACAGCGGAAACAATAAATATAACAACAATAGCGGAAATAAACACAAAAACATGCTGATCACATGTAACTAATACTAAAAAATAAACATGCATCCAAAGCCGGTCATACATATCTGAATATAAAAAGGCACCAATAGATAACCAACTGTAGCTACAAAAAGTAAGCATGATGATACAAAAAAGAAAAAAAACATAGTAACTCCAACTAGGTAAGACCTAAAGGTCCATACCATCTCCATACAACAACTAATGTAGCCCAGATCCTAAAGCTGGCCTCTTTCCTGAATGCAAATCCATAAAGTCTACACGTATCCCAAAGGTCTCGTGCAGGGTGTGAGACAAATCTCATTAGGATACCACCCAACAGTGCATACAAAATATAAGTGTTTACACATGCATGCATTTATAAGGAAAGCACTAAACATAACGATGCACAAATAAACACAAACTCCACTGGTGCTCAGCAGCCACCATGGAGTGTCACCTACTTCGGCCAACACCAGAATCTCTATCATGTAACCTGACACTATGTGCCTCCTGACACCTCGTGCCTCAAGTACTGACATCCCAAAGGCATTCCCAAGAAGTAACCTAGAGGAACAATGATGTCTATCCTCAAATAAATAGCCAGAGGGTTAGTGTTTTCTGCCCTCAAATCAAGTAACCAAAGGGACATCGATGTCTTCCCTCAAATCAAGTATCCGGAGGGACAACGATATCTACACTCAAATAATGGCGAGCCTCTTCCCCAAACCCAATAGCCTCAATGCTATCCCTTGAAGGCTCCTCACCTCCCACATGGAATTCTATAGCAATCACCCCCAATAAAAGTACCTAAACTGCATCTACGGGGGCCTCTACCCACACGAGTGGTCAAAACCACCTCACCACAGAGTATCTCTGTGTGCACACTACTCAAAGTTCTGGGTGAGTGGTATTCACCAAAATAGTACCTAAGCCACCACACATCTGACACCTCGTGTCCCTGCGACCGTGCCACTCAAGTATGATGGCCTCGCCATCCAAATAACCCGAGTCATGCCCAACCTGACAGTCGTACTGTCTCAAGCCGACGTCCATGACACCTAATCCCATGGTCAAAACCACCCAATGTAACCTGGGCCAAGCCCAACCTGTGATCAGTATCACTCAACAACATCTGGGCCATTCCCAACACCACCTAAAGGGTCTAGCACATGAATTCATAAATTTAATATATAACATATTTAAACAAACCACATAAATAGGAAAAACAATCTAAATAGTTGAATTGCACTATTCAAGGTGCTGTCCCATACCAGCACTGAGGTCTTGAATGCCTCTAACAATTTATATCAGGCTTAATAAATTAAACTCAACCGTTTATAACAATATAATTCAAATTTAACTATTTTGGCATCCCCCAACCAAAATGCCCCGATGAGCTACGACCCCTCGCCCAACCCTGCTCAAGAAAAACTGGTAACAGGGAATACCCAAAGACATACCATAGGTCCAATAAACAATTCAATATGAAACAACAGATAAAACGGGGCCCGCTCAAAATACACGAAAATGCACTGAAGGCCGCGCCACCCAAATGACCACGAAAACTCAAAAAGAGGTATGCAACACCAACCTGAGACTCGTACGATGCCACTCCTCCGGTAACAACCTCCAATTCGTTCTAAAACACAATAGATCTATAAAAGAGTAAAAACCACTCAAACCCCTATAACTCATTCTAGAACAGAAATAAAAAAACGGCTCCAGAGGAATCGAGGCCTTACTGAGGGGGTTCCAATGCATCAATCAGTGATCGAATCCGACTTCGGACGAAGAACCAGGAGATAAACGAAGGTTCGGCCAACTTGGTTTGTGAAACCCAGCAAAAAAAGTGAGTTCCTCCTCCAAACGAGGCTACTGCCCATTTTAACACAAAAAAAGAAACTACACAACATGTACTTTAGGAATACACGCCGTGTATATCATTTAAATGTTCATTTGGTGGCTGTAATTATGCCGAATTACTTTCCCGGACCTGCTGACATGAGTACACAGCGTGTACCTAGGGGTACACGGTGTGTACGTGGTTTTCCTTTCCCTTCCTCGCCGACTTACCCACACGCCATGTATTTATCTCATACACAGCCAGAATACACGGCATGTCTAGGAGGGACACGACGTGTACTTGATTAAACAAAACTACCCGGCCAACAGGCCTACACACCATGTATATCCTCCACATGGTCACAGGTACACGATATGTCTAAAACTACACACCGTGTAGTAAGAAATTTCTACATGGTCCTCACACATCATGTACTCAGTGAGCACACGACTAGTACTCGCTTAACATATACACGATATGTAATTGGAAGTACACGGCGTGTATTTTGGAAATTTCCAGAAACTGCCCATTTTCTCTAGTTTTCTTAGAAACAAATCAAATATTCAAACAAGGTCGGGATTTAACCCGTTCTAAAAACCCGGGTTCTTACAATATCCCCACCTTAACATAGCTCATCCCCGAGCTATCAAACAAAACCCAGAGATGGCACCAAACATACCACCCTGTTGAAAGTAACCTGGACTTCCCCAGTCTCAAAGGTCTCAGCTAAATTCTTCAAGGGGGGATCCCCACCTTAGAAATCTCCTAACCCGGTCTCAACTCAACAAAACTCAAGCAACAAGGTTCACTAACCTGTTTTCCGGACGCATAGTCCTCCCGTGACGCGTCTTCACCCCTGCACCTCATTGGTGCTCCTATGTCATTCCCGACACCCTACGTATCCTACACCGCACCAGTGTACACCTCCATGAGGTCCTGGTGCCTAGAACCTCAAGTAGCCTGCATCCTTGATGCCCCGATGCCCGAGGCACCTCAAGTAACCCAAATCCTCGATGCCCTGATGCCCACGACACCTCAAGTAACCCGCATCCTCGATGCCCCTGATGCAACGCATCTCATACATACATACATACATACATACATACATACATACATACATACATACATACATACATACATACATACATACATACATACATACATACATACATACATACATACATACATACATACATACATACATACAGACATACATACAGACATACATACATACATACATACATACATACATACATACATACATACATACATACATACATACATACATACATACATACATACATACATACATACATACATACATACATACAGACATACATACAGACATACATACAGACATACATACATACATACATACATACATACATACATACATACATAGATCATGTATGGTGCCAATCCCACTGACTAGCATCTAGTCAGTCCACATAGATCATGTGCATCATGTGCCCCCAAAAAGGACATGACTCTATTGGTCATGATAAAAAGAAAACATGAAAATCGTGGCCACACCGCAGTGTACCTCTAACCTCCGTCGTCTCACCAGTCTGCTCAGCCTCTAGAAGCTCCACAACGTGCACCTGGCCTAAAGTATGAATGCCTGATGCCTGACCTACTTGCAGTGCTGCTCCAACCACCGGCCATTGACCCCTCAGCTGGATCCTGCTGTCTCTGTCACTTCCTCCACATGCAGCTAAACCTCAGCTACCCTCTTCTGGTACTGGACCTGAACCAACTCCAGATGCCACTGTCTGTCCTGGTCCTTGCCTACCGGCTATCTAAGAAGGCTGCCTGCAAAACCTCTCCAGATTCCCGACCTGTCCACATGCCCGACACTCCTTTGGAGGCCTATCGCACTGAGTCTGAAAATTCCCTGGTTGTCCACACTAGAAGCGAACCACTGCAGAACTACTACGAGGCGGTCTAGCTGAGTCCTTGGCCTGACTACCCTGCTGGAACTCATCTTTTCCTCGCTTCCTACTGTCCGAACCATCACCTGAAGCTGTCGCCCGACCAACCTGGGGCCTATCCCTCTGGTTTCCCTATGATATGAGCGCCTGGTTCACCGTATCTGAGAAAGAACCCAAACTGAAGATATTCACCTGGACATGAATGGCATGTCATAAGCCATCCTCGAAGCATCTCACCCTAGCCGCGTCATCTCTTACCATACCAGGTGCAAAGCGAGACAACTCTGCAGAGTCTATGACGGACATGTCTCCCTACTGAAGACTCAAGAACTCCTGAGCTCTCTCTTCTCTTAGTGTATCTGGTTAGAAGTGCTCAAAGAACCCATCCTCTAAGTCCTTCCATGCCAGTCCCTCATTCCTATGATCCTAAACCTGTACATCCCACCAATGCTTCGCCGGTCCTCTCAGTATGTACGTCGCAAGCTTGACCCTCCACCCTGGAGGAATCTCGAGCTGCTCAAAGATCATCTGCATGCTCTCTATCCAGTTCTCAGCCGTCTGCGGACCGCCCTCACCTTGAAAAATCGGTGGGTGATACGACTGGAACTCTCAAGTAAGATATTCCATAGATGGATCTGTACCATGTGCGCCTCTGTCGATCCCCTACAAGACACACACTAGGCTAGCTCGAAGCTGCTCGTCGAGCCATGGTCTGAACACTGCCAAACCTGGCTGTTTCCCTTCCTATACTGGATCTTGAACCTGATCATGTCCCTGAGCCTGTACCCACGGCTCCTGCTCTGCCTGTACTAGATCCAGAACCCGATCCTGCACCTGCGGCACTGTACTATATATCGTCTGATGCTCCATCTGAGTCGCCCAAAAAGGAACCTGCTGAATACCATAAATGGTCAGGCAACACACACACATATATATAACAATATATATTCAACGCAGATAAGAAATAAGTAAAAGGTAGTGCATAACTACTACCCTCAATCTCCCCCACTACAACCCATGCCCCATGGAATCCTAGCCTCATGGCCTCCTTACCCGCCCTTATCAGGGCCAAGTATCAAAAGTACCTCGAGCCAATCCTGTCCTGACAACTAACGTTTCCTCAAACCGACGACCGAGTTGCCCGATCCTAGTGATCAAAATCACCTCAACTATGTACCTTCCTACTCTTATAAGAGCCAGACCCAAATATCATGCCACATGCAATTCTACAAAAATATAAAGCATGGCATAACACATTGCAAAAACAAGAAATTATATCAGGAATTTCACCTATTTCACATTTCAAAGCATATAAAGCATGGAAATTGATTTTTATTCACATGGTATTATCACTTCACAAAGTATACGTACAATTATGAAATTGAAATACCCTAAAAATGTGCCTATCAAAATCCAAGAAAATGAGCCTTTCCATACTGGGCCAAGGTCCAATTCTACCTTACCACACCGGGTTAAGGGTCACATATCACATCAAATAACATCACACACCAAGTGAGCCACCGATGTGGAAATCATATAAACTGTAATCTAAGAAAAAGTAAACAACAATTCTCACCCATGGAAACTTGGTCCATCCCTCGTACCTGGGGCCGCAGGCACCCAAACACAAGCTAGAAACCTAGTTCCAGTAACAACCTATCTCCAGTCTACCATATCCCAAATAGTAAAACCATCAAAAATAAAAGATAAGTCTCAATCTCATTAGTATACAGTAAAATGCTACTACTAAATCCCTGTCAAGAACTCCTCTGATACCACTTTGTAATGACCCGGACCCAAACAGCCACCCGAACAGTGCTAAAAGGGTCAGGTGCTACTACCTTAGGCACACCTCTCTGAATGCCAAAGGCTTTTGACTAGCAGCGAGGGTCTAATAGGTATAGTGGGGAGGTTATACCCTCTCGGAGGATAATAATAACGGTACTGGTCAAAGTATAATAGTAAAGATGCAGCAGAATAAATGACTCAGTAGACTCAAACCAGACCCGAAGATCAGAAGCACAGTCAATCTCAATAAACAACGGAAGCAATAAATATAACAACATCGGCAGAAATAAACACAACAACATGCTAATCACATATAACTACTACTGAACAATAAACATGCATCCAAACCAGGTCATACATATCTAAATATAAAAAGGCACTAATGGCTAGCCAACTATAGCTACAACAAGTAAGCATGCTGATACAGAAAACAAAATAAAATAGATAAACTCCATCTAGGTAAGACCTCAAAGTCCATACCATCTCCATGCAATAACTAACGCAGCCCAGCTCCTGAAGCATGCCTCTTTCCTGCACGCAAATCCATAAAGTCTACACACGTCCTGAAGGTTCTGTGCAAGGTGTGAGACAAATATCAGTAGGATACCACCCAACGATGCGTACCTAATATAAGTGTTTACAGAGGCATTAATTTATAAGGAAAGTAGTAAACAAAATGATGCAAAAATAAACACAAACTCCACTGGTGCTCAGCATCCACTATGGAGTGTCACCTGCTTCAGACAACGCTGGAATCTCTGTCATGTAACCCGACACCATGTGACTCCTGACACCTCGTGCCTCAAGTACCGACGTACCAAAGGCACGCCCAAGAAGTAACCCGGAGGAACAACGATGCCTGTCCTCAAATAAATAGCCGGAGGGTCAGTGATGTATGCCCTCAAATCAAGTAATCGGAGGGACAATGATGTCTTTCCTCAAATCAAGTAACCGTAGGGACAATGATATCTGCCCTCAAATAACGGCGAGCCTCTTCCCCCAACCCGATAGCCTCAATGCTATCCCCTAAAGGCTCCTCACCTCCCACATGGATTTTTACGGCAAGCACCCCCAACAAAAGTACCTAAATCGCATCTACGGGGGCCTCTACCCACACGAGTGGTCAAAACCTCCTCATCGCGGAGTATCTCTGTGTGCACACTACTCAAAGTTCCAGGTGAGCAGTATTCACCAAAATAGTAAATAAGATACTACACATCTGACACCTCATGTCCCTACGACCATGCCTATCAAGTCTGATGGCCTCACTATCCAAGTAACCCGGGCCATGCCCAACCTGACATTAATACTGCCTCAAGCTGATTTCCATGACGCCCAATCCCGTGGTCAAAACCACCCAACGTAAGCTAGGACAAGCCCAACCCGTGATCAGCATCACTCAACAATATCCGGGCCATGCCCAACACCACCCAAAGGGTCTAGAACATGCAATTCAACAATTGAATATATAACATATTTAAACAGAACACATAAACAGGAAAAACAATCTAAACAGTTGAATTTCACTATGCAAGGTGCTGTCCCATTCCATCACTAAGGTCTTGAATTACTCTAACAATTTATATCAGGATTAATAAATTAAACTCATCCATTTATAACAATATAATTCAAATTTAACCATTTTGGAATCCCCCGGCCAAAATGCCCCGATGATCAATGACCGCTCGCCCAGCCCTAATTAAGAAAAACTGGTAACAGGGCATACCCAAAGGCATCCCATAGATCCAATAGACAATTCAATATGAAACAAAAGATAAAACAGATCCCGCTCAAAATACCCAAAAACGCGCCGAAGGCCGCACCACCCAAATCACCACAAAAACACAAAAAGAGGTATGCAACACCTACCTGACTCGTACGATGCTAATCCTCTGGTAACAACCTCCAATTCGATCCAAAACGCAGTAGATCTACAAAATATTCAAAACCGCTCAAACCCCTATAACTCATTTTAGAACAGAAATCAAACAAAATGTCTTCAGAGGAATCGAGGCCTTACCGAGGGGGTTCCATCGCATCAATCTGTGATCGAATCCGACTTCAGACAAAGAACTAGGAGAGAAACAAAGGTTCTACCATCTTGGTTTGCAAAACCTGTCCAAAAACATGATTTCTGCCTCCAAACGAGGCTACTGCCCATTTTAACGCAAAAAAAGAAACTACATGACAAGTAATTTAGGACTACACACCGTGTATATCATTTAACTATTCATTTGGAGGCTAGAATTCTAACGAATTACTTTCCCAAACCTGTCGACATGAGTACATAGCGCGCACCTAGGGGTACACAGCGTGTATGTGGTTTTCCTTTCCCTTCCTCACCGACTTACCCACACACCATGTATTTCTCTCATACACAGCCAGACTACACGGCGTTTCCTGGAGGGACACGATGTGTACTTGATTAAACAAAACTACCCGGCCAACAGGCCTACACGCCATGTATATCCTCCACACAGTCATAGGTACACGACGTGTCGAAAACTACACGCCGCGTAGTAAGAAATTTCTACATGGTCATCACATGACATGTACTTGGCGAACACACAGATAATACTCGCTTAACATATACATGGAGTGTAATTGGAAGTACATGGCGTGTAGTCTAGAAATTTCCAGAAACTTCCCATTTTCTCCAATTTCCTCAGAAACAATTCAAAAATTCAAACAGGGTCAGGATTTGACCTGTTCTAAAAACCCGGATTCTTACAAATAATGTGATAAATAATGGTAAAAATAAATGTCCACACTAGCATGAATTTCCAAGAATAGTAAAGGCACCTACACACAATACTATGATATAGGAAATTCAAGGTGATGGTGTCCCTATACCTATTTATCCACTTATTGAAGCAAGGGTGAGAAATATGCTTACAGGAGACTCATGCGATTAAGCACATGATGGTTATGTCATAATTCTATCATCAACGTCCGATTCTAGTTATGATAACTACATAAAAACATAGATGATATAACATGTATTCTCATCTCTGATAAGTATTCCTGGAGAAAGTGAAGCAACATATGAATAAGGTGATGATTATACTGGACATGTGTAAAATGAAAGATGGATCATGATCTTTCAATGGATCCCTTTATCATATTATTTTTACCCATTTACTCCAGTTTCATTTAAGGTTACAAAATGAACAGGATGGAGTAAACACATCATTACCTTTTTGGTATAGTTCTCCAATTAAATAAGAACAAATAATAAAGTTTCATCTTTATTTATTATGGTGAACAAATTAAAAGGCAAGGGTAAAATTCCAATGGAAAGTAATACAAGACACACATTCACAACGTCCTTCAATAAAAGTGGTATTAATATGTGGTTATTTACTTTGCATATAATGAAATAAATTTATAGGAGTTTAATCACAATAATTTGAATTAAAGAAGAAAGTTATCACTTCTTCTTCAAGTATAGAAATGTTAAGGTAAGTAAGGTTTATTCTCCAAGAATCTGAGAAAGGGTGATTCCTAAGTCAGCAGTGAGAAACATGTAACTTCTAATTTCCAAGTTAATGATTCTTGTAAAACTATTATTGAGTATAAACCAAAAATTTATATCACATGTCCTTTGGACACACAAAGACATTATTCCAAATTCTATAATGAATGTTGTTTTTGGTGTTTAATACACAACCTATAGTTCAACGATACATGAATCATAAGCAATATATGATGAATATAAAATGCAAGACTTATTTACCCAATTGTGGAAAGATAAATATTTTTCAAGAAAAACTAAAGTAAACATCACAGATATATCTAGTATGGTATTTAGAATCATAAGAGCTAAACCCCTTAGGTATTATCGATGCATATACTTAGTTTTGGACAAAGGAACATTTAGAAATAATGGTAAGCCACAAATCTTTTGGAATTAGTTCAACAAGAGAGTGTGAACTATTATAATGGAAATATATTGGTAAATATACTTCATTATATTCCTTTAAGTGAATAAGAAATATAAAAGTGAAGTATGAAATATACATGGTCATAAGATATGAGTTGCTTCAGACTGGTATGTTGAAGAATATCTTGACCAAGCAATCATCGATCAACAAAATGTAGCATGGAGTAATTCCTAAATGCACATTACCTTATCTACATCATGACATTGATGTTAATGAGGATGATTTATGATGAAGTCTTACATGTTAATATTGATTAACAAAATGTAGCATGGAGTAATTCCTAAATGCACATCTTATACATCACAATTATGATGTAAGGAGAATCAATGTTGCAACTTTCATAAAATTACATTATATTTCATTACATGATTTATAAAAAATGGTGATATCCCATAAACATATACCAACTATAATGAAAAATGGATATCATATGAGTTACAATATGATGAAAATCCATTGTCATAAGACGTGTTTAGATGCAAAGAGTTTTTTAGGATATAAACAAACTTGCATAAAATAAAACACAATGTGCATCTATTGTTATTATCCAAAAATTTGCTTAGGATATTACCTAAATTCCTGAGATAGAAAATATGTAGTCAAGTAATAGACTAAATTTATATAAAATGGTGTACATATCTATTAGATATAGTGGGAGCTAGATTGAATTGGGTTTAGTAAATGCTTAATATGCACATGTAGTTGGCATAGGAACTAGTTTCACTAGTGCATGTGGAACGTGAATGTTCTAAAGACATGTACTATTTAGGAAGGAAAAAATCATTTTGATGGTTTTTAATTCACCACGAATAGTGAAACATTATTCTTTGTGAATAATGTTTCCTACAAGTAAACACTATATGTAAATTATCTAATATTGAAAAGACCGATTAAAATTCAATAATGGATTCTATGTATCGAAGTGAAAAGAGGCTTATTATTTTTGAATATTGTATTGGGTATTTAAATGAGATAATACATGGATGGTAGAATCACGATACCGATAAGGATTGATTGGTTATACCAAGTCATTATGCCTAAATCCATTATAATTTTACTTGTCATAGCTAATTTATATGATCATTATTGAGAATTTAATGTCATGACCACCATTCATGGAAGGTGTCTATACGATGCAACCAAAAAGGGGTGGTCACATCAAAAAGTGCTAATAAAGGTTGCAAGTTATTGAAATCTAGTTTAGGATTGAAGTAAGAAACTAGATCCTATAATGTTCATTTGGAATGAATGTTTTCCATATGTCCACCAGAGGTTAGTGTGAGCACCATTGTTTTCCAAGTGAAATATATTTGGAAATATATGGAAAACAGATATTGGTCTTATAGTTAGTTAAGACCAAGGATGAAAGTAATTATCCATTGATTGACTTAAAGTAGCAACCTAAGTTCTAGGGAATAGGATCTATTAAGGTAGATCCAACAGTTGATTGGACTTATCCAATCATACATATAGTGGCATAGTAATGAAAAATAAAAGTTGGAACAATTTGTGAGAGAATTTTTACCAGTTTCACATGGAATATCTCTCTCTAGGTTGACATATCCGGGACATATGAGGAGATTAACATGGTGAGTTGAATTCCATACGATTTAGTAATGGATCAATCACATATTCCAGGATGTACAATAATTGATATTTTCAAGATATAATTTATAGTAGGAAAATATTATTTATATCTAGGAGAACTACAAGTGAAGCAGTAAAAACTATCTGATTGTACTTTAGAAAGTACAAAAGATATGTACCTGGGATGTGGAGAAGAAAAGATACTAGTTTTGTGGGGACACAAACTAGTATTACTTAGATCAATGTGATCTAATATCATAGTTAGGCTAAGGTGTTGAGTGAGTTAAGTTCATAAAAGCTAGTGGTATCCATACATACAAATATTAAGTATATTGTAGCTTTCGAGGCAACTAAGAAATAGTTAAACACAACGATTTGTTCCAGTTCTTGGAATTTTACATAGTAAGTAAAGTATTATCATAATGTTAATTATGATATTCTTACTATTCAAGATGTCAAGTTATGAGGGAAAAAATGCCGCCACACTCCCTAGGAGAACGACGATCTTAGGGTTTCGAGTTTTCGCGGTGCCCCCATCTGGGCATCGACGTCAGTCCGGCCTCGACTTCACTCTCCGACGGTACCCTTCATCGGCTCCTCTCTTGCTATTTTGGTCTTCATCTTCTCACTTCTGTCTCCTACAGTTATGCCTCGCTTCTACCTATTGACTCCGGTTCTAGTGAGCTCTAACACGCGTTTTCCTCCTTCGAGTTTTTGCAAGCGACGAATCACTTTTTCAGAGGATGTGGTGCTTCTCTGTCTTCGGATATGCTTTAGATCTGTGAAAACAAGCTGGATTGTCAGTTACAAGATCTCGGCAATTATCATCAACGATCCTTTGCGTGAAGGATAAGGACCCTGATTGGCTCAGGATCCTTCGAGAGGTGGACCCTTTTGATCAATTGAGGTATGAAATTTTCATTCTATTCATGCATGCATTGATGATTTGGTCGATACCTTCTTGAGTTGTGCTTCGGTATCTGCTTCTTGTGGTTGCTGCTCTCAGTTTCATTCAGTCTTCATTTTGTGCTTCACCTCCTGCTCGATTCTGAAGCTTCTGCAATGGTTTCCTCTCATACCTTCACCCTTCATTTGATGCGTGTTTTTTGTTCCTCACCGTGATGTATCTGGGATCTCTGAAAGGGGTTCGAAGTGCTCTTTCTTGACCTCTTTCTGGGGACTTGTGGGTGGTGGATTTGTCCATCTTGCAGTGAACCAGTGTTACTTCTCTACCTTCGGATCTGGTTTCAGATTTGGACACCACCGATGTGGATCTATCTGTGTTTTTGTGTTGGCATTTCATGTTCCAGGTGGTGGCGGTTCTTCGAGCAGTGTCTTCGACGCTTCTCTTGCAGAGGCGAAGATTTATGAGCTAACTTAGGCTCCTCCGAGCGGTGGATTTTGAATGATTGGAGGTAGTGTGTGGATTTTGATTGGGGGTGTCTATTTCTTCATGTTGCTGAGATTTCTTAGTTGCTACCTACTCAGGAAGTTATATTGGTTCTGCTTGATTGGTGACTTTGCTGCCACTTGGAAGGTTTTAGGATGGGTGGTTCTTCGCGTTGTAGACTCTTGATGGACCGTGATTTTGGTGATTAGTTTCCTCTTATTTTTTGATGTGTTTTATGCTGCAATGGTGGTGGTTTCAGGAGCTATTCGTATGAATTTACTCCTATTTTTCATTGGTCTCAATGGCTATGTTTTCTCTTGCGCTGCTGATTTATTCGCGAGTTCTTGTTTTCCTTGTTTCATTTGGTGCGACACAGCTCTTTGCAGGTGTCTCTGGGTGGGCGGCCTCAAACGAGGTATGGGTGTGTTGACATTCATCATCTAGCCATTGGTCATTATCTTGATGGACTAATGGGTTCCTTTCCATGACTTTTTCTTAGTGTTTTTTTGTCTGATATTGCGTCACATCAGGTGACATTGCTTGAATCCTTTTCATGCTTTGTCTAGGAGGGTGGATCTTTTAAGAAAAGGGTGAGATGACACCTTTCATCCGGCTTTCCTCCACACTCCTGTGTTGGTTGGAGAGGTGCTTTGACACATTGTACTGCCATCACGGTGCAACTTCTTGGAAGAAGGGGTGATGCAACCTTTGGACTGATCTCACTGTTGCACTGTCTGGTGAGGGGGGCAATGAGGCTTCTACATGAGCTTGCTGGATGTTGTCTTCCTTTGATCTTATAGCCTCATTTTGACCTTTGAATTTTTTGTTTCCTTAGGAATTTTCCCTTCTCTGTAATAGGTTCCCTCTTACCTAGTCATAAAAGGGGTTCTTTTGGTTTTTTGATCAATAAAGAGGGCTTGACCCTCAACCTTTTCTCAAAAAAAAATATGTCAAGTTATGATAGTGGAAAAAAGATATATATTTAGGTATACCATCTCTTGATAAGTTTTACTCAAGGATATGAGGTTTCATATAGCAGAATAGCCACATGATAGAAACATGGAAGACCCAACAGCTAAAGCTATGACTCAATAGGAATATGATATTAATCATGTATGATCTTACAAGTTTGGTTATCAAGTTGTCTCTAGTGCAAGTGGGAGTTTTGTAATAGTGGGTTCCCTAGATCAAACTATACAGTACTTTTAATTACCATATAGTGTATACAGTTTCATATACAGTATTTATTCTTACCATTATAGTGTAGATATTTCTATGTCCACTATTTAATGGTAATGTCCATATATTAATTATCATATCAAAAGGTTATAGTATATCCTATGCTATAATATGAACCTTGAGATAAAATGGAATTAATATTAAAAAAATGTTCTATGGTCTAGATACATCTTATTGAATGTACCTAGTATATGTTTTACTATCAGGTGTTGGGGGCTCATAATCATTGAGACTTCCTCTCATGAAGTTTGCATTTAGTGATCTCTAGTAGTGAGATCACGAGGATAGACCCGCCAATAGGAACACCACATGTTTTGGGTATCATCAGATGTTACTATATATAGACATGTGTAATGGTCTCATAACTTTATATCATTACTAATGTGTGCCATTTGATCATGTACTTTGATGCAAGGAAAAAACCATGATAATGAAATCATGGTGAGGTAACTTGTGTTGGGTGTATCATTGGTGGTATGGCATTGGTTAAATGGTTAAGAAATGATTTTTTTCTTCTAGGTTAAGGAAGTAATATATCTCAGGGCATGTTGATTAGGATGGTAGTACCTTAATAAGACCATGGACATGACAATCGAGGGTAAATCCATCAAGTTAGATAAAAAATTAATAATGAAAGAAAAGGGTGATGACACGGGTGTGCATCCTTCTTTATGCGATATTAAATACAAAGAGATTATATTACATAATGCATGTTCATATATTAGTTTTCATTGATATGACTATCCTTATCTATTTAGGGGTCATGATGGGTTTCTTGATCCTACTCTTGGTTTGGGAATAATATTCACTGCTATTGAGATAAGGGCCTAGAGGGTCACACATAATAGCGTATTAAAAAATCATCCCTATTCATTTGAATAGGTATATTGGACATAGTGGGCCCCACCACTGGGGTCTAGGATTTATCCAAGGAGATGCAATCACCAAAATAAAAAATAAATTCATATTATTCAAGTTAAGAATAATTAGCATTGAATTAATTTATTAAATGTATTTATAGGTTTTTAAGTAAATACATGAAAATATTATTTGAACAAATATTAGTTTAAAATATTCAAGGTTCATTTAATATTTTCAGGAACATCGAGCTGAGTTAATTACTTGAGTATTATCATGTAATATATTTATTATATTACAATAAAGTGATAATAATATTTCTAACTCAGTATAGTAGTCATAATATGCCATTTATACTATGTTAATTATTCAATGGGATGGAGAGGAAATTCCGAGTAATTGCCGACACACTATAAATAGAGAAGGATAGGGATTCACTATGTACTATTAACTACCTATATCTCTCTTCTTATATCACCTGTATCCTAGAGAGAGAGGCTCTAGATCCAAGTCATCAAATTAAGTACACTCTCATGCATTGCAAGAAAGGCGATGCAGTGATCTTCAGAGTGTCGAAGGTGTCATAAGATCTCCATGCTAACACCCAAATTTTGATGATTTATACTCCCAAAATTTCATAAAGCATGTTTGGATGATATAGAGGAATTTGGATTTGGATTTTTCGAGCAGTGATCGCTGACGATGAGTAGATGTCGAACGTGACTTCAGATCTAACAAGGTATTTATGGTTTTAATTTTGTGCTTAATACTCTTCACGTAGGATAATCAGGCTCATAATGGGAAACACTTCATCGATGTTTATGATTTCATGTCAATCATTGGTGGAAAATTTTAAAATCCCATCTTTAGGGGATTTCGCTACTACCCGGTACCTTCAGAATCAACAATATTTTTTAGGGAATCCTTGAAAATGAAACATTCCTAGATGGTGTATCCCAATATTCAATGAAAGGGGAAATAATTTGGGTGATCATTAAGACCAACTTGGTTAGGTCACTTAGGTTCTTGAAGTGTTAATATGATAATAACAAGTATCCATGAACCTTATCATATCAAAAGGAGTAAACTTTATTCTTCCAGTCATCAAAATCGGAGCATTTTGACTCTTTCATTTCATCATGATGTGGTTGTTGTTTTTATTTTTTCTACCCAAAAGGGGGTTCCAAATGAGAAGGTTTTGGATTTATATTTGGAGTTAGAGTAGAATCCAGCTTTAAATTAACTGTTGTAGTTTATACTATACCCATCCTCTTCCCTTGAGTCACTAACATGATATGGGAGTTAGCCTTGGGTCTAAAAATAGAATCTTTAAACCTTTTCACTACTTTGACAAGATCCATAAAGCCACCTGGATAATTTAATGGGTTAAACAATATTCATAGTTCATCATGAATATTCTTAATAAAAAGACCCAAAAAATCTTCTTGAGTAAGTTAGAAGTTCAAGTAATAAGTTAGACCCCTCCACCTGACAATGAAATATGAAACCCTCACATTTTCTTATTGTCTACATTTTGATAGATCAAGTAATGTTGTCTTCTACAATATATAGATGAATTGATAAATGAATTATTAGTGAAGATCTTATCACCCCTTGATTAATTCAATTGGTAGACTGGTATATTGGGTGAAGGATGGCCCCTCTAACATCTGTATGAAACATATAAGCTTAGCCTCCTCTTAATGATCAAGGGTCCCCATCATGGGGCCACACCAAGAAACAAAGTGCATTAGATACTATTCTGAATCCCTTAATCCATTAAATGCTGAGAACATATGATTCCTAAAGTTTGGTGGGGGAAGAGTTGTATCAACCTACTCAGGGTAAGGCTTTATCTCTAGCTTTACTAGTGCACATCATTTTTCCATAGGTTCTAATCAAGCTGTGGGTGAATCAATAGTGTTTATGAGTTGGGGAGGAATGAAAAATTGGGCAGGATCCTATACAAGAGGAACAATAGGTTGGGCTATATGTGGTAGATCTACTTGGACTTGTGGTGGATAACCCATAGGGGCTGTCCTATGAGGATGCATCTGACCTAGCTTCAGTTGTGTACCCAATGGAGGGAAATTCTGATATCTTACTGCCATGGGGTCCAAATATATTGGTTATCTGTAACTCATGTTGAGTGGATGTTCTAACTCCATTTTAGTTTCAATGATGAATCCACTTTATTAAGGTACATCAACTAGGAGTACGAGATGTGGCTTTGCTTGTGGAACATATCCAATAGGTATGTTTCATTAGATTAGTTCAAAATTGGGTTTTCCCAAATCCTTTATCTCTTTTTCATACTAAGAAAATATTTCCTCAAATGTGAGAGGTTCAACCACTTTGGGTGTTGGGTGAGATATGACCGCACCTTTACCCTTTTCCTTGGAAGATGTTCACTGAGAAGATGGTAGTGGTGTAGTTGAGGGAATCCAAAAATTCATATCAAGAATCTAGTTTTGTGTACACATGCCTTCTTAAATAATTTCTATACGGGCCATATTATGAACATAAACCTCCTCCTCACGTTCCTATGTATCAGAATCATGTTATACAACATTTTCAGGGTCAGTGATAATAATTTTCACTAATGTATAAGGAACTTTAAGTGCCACATTAGTAATAGAATGAAAAGAGGGTCAGTTGTCTCAGGGATATCGTCCGAAAGAACCATGATTTTCAAGAATGGTTGTACCCTTGAGAGATTTCTTTTGTTTAAATATTTCAGGGGCCTCATTCTCTCCTTCACTAATCCTATTAGAATCATTTGATGAAGGTTTATTTGAAGGGAATCTCTAGAAAATTTTGTTGTGAATGTTCCTAGAGAGGACGTCGATTCACAAGATAGGTCTAATTGGGAGGATTCACCTTGCAGTGCTCCTCCTAAATAGGAAAAGTTCGACTTCTATTGAGGAGGAATATGGGGTAAAAATGCCACCAACCTTGTGGGATTTGGATGATTTTGTTCCATTTTCATAATATTTTGGTCTTGGTTTGTCACCCTCAAAGGTTTTATTAAAAATTACCCCATCCCAATGTGCTGGGGTTGCTCCTATATTGTCATGGCTACAACTGCCGCATATTCTCTCTTGATTTTATAGAGATTGTTTGAACATGGTATGGATAAATTGTATGATTTTATCTTGATCCATTTGATTCCAAAGATATTGGAAATTACTGATGATTATCTTACCTTAAGTGGTAGGATTTCTCAATATTTTAAGATGATTGATTCAAGAGTATTTTTATATCCCTCTCCCTTCTGTATCGATGTCTTTAAGAGACATTCAAGGATGTTTTTTGTTTAGCATACCATCTATTGTAAATAGATCCCATTTCTTGAAGATGGAATGAGGAAATAATGTTACAAAATTTCACCTTGGGTGGGATTTACTGATTAGGGAGTGAGGTTAAATGCAATGCTCAGTGTTCACCCCATCTGATCACATTGTCAAATGCATCAAATTAGTTGTTTATTTTTTACTAGAATTTATACAGTATAGCAGGAACCCTATGTCATATATTGATGGAGACTTAGATAATTAATTTAAAAAAAGGTTTCAATTACAAAAATAAAAGGGTAATTGGATTTTGTAAAACTTGGGGTTTTATGATTTAATAATCTAATAGAAAAAATGAAAATGATAAAACAAAGTGAAAATTAACAGCATTGATTAAGTGTGATCAACTCGGGGAAATATCATGATGCTCATCCTTCATCAATTCAAAATATAGGGTTTATATCTTTTAATCCCTAGTTTTTAACATATATAAATATAATTTTTCTGATTTTATAATAGGATTCCTCCTAGGGTTTTTTCAAAAACACAAAATTATTCACCGACTGTCATCGATGATTGGGTGATTTGTGTTTGGATTAATAACTGAAAATCACCAAGGAAACACATGAAGAACTCAATGAACTATCCATGTTTATATATTATTTCAATGTTTTACCATGAAATGAAATTACATGGCCATGTTAGTGTTTATGAGAGTTCAATTGAACAATCTGAACCACAAAAACACTGCTATTAAAAGGTAGAAGAAGAAGTGGTGAATTGTGTGTGAAACATCACATGAATGGGTACCCCCAAACATGATCATATGAGTTGAGTATGACATACCAGTACATAAATAAATTAAATAAGAATATATGATGAAGAAAAACAACATAAAAACCTGGAATTAAAAAGATTATTCAAATATTACAAACAAGAATCCCAGGATTCACATTGCATTCCTCTCCGGGTGATCACAAGGAGTTTAGAACTCCATAGAAAGGGAGGAAGCCATAGATGTTAAATTAGAACGTCTAATAGCCTCTAGAACTTCTAGGTTGAGGATAGGAATCCTATGGGTGACTAAAATGGAATTTCTTTACTTCCTGGTCTAACTTCAAAATGGGGTGCCCAAGGTGCCATTTTATAGGTAAAGTGGAAGGTGGTTTTGAGCAACTAGATTTCGAGAAACCACTTGGTCCATAGTTTTGGATGGACATACAATATTATTTCACTTTTCAAAAAAATATAAACTCGTTTCCCCATATCTTTATATCTCCACCGAAAGTTTAGAATCAATATAATAATAAAGCCCGAGATATGGAAAAAATATATAACAAAACTTTTTATTTAGAGTAGATTCAATTACTTGGAAAAATCAGTTTGGATGGGACCATTAATGGACAAATTGGGATTGTGTGTATTTATAATAGTTGTATCCCACTGAATTTTGGATAAAAAAATCATCCCAATTGGATTCACTTATTAGTTTCCATATGCCTTTGAGTTTACAAGTGTGCTTGGGCTCTTGCATAGTTTGACCCATTTTTCTTCAAATTCATCCCAGGACCTCCAAAGCACCTCCACCTATAATGAAAACATCAAAAAAATTGAAATTACCCTTTTTAAAAGTGAATAAAATTATATTATTAATTCAAAAATGAATTGTAATTATTTATTATATTTGGAATTTTCAATACAAAAAAAGTTTAATACAGTGGTGTAAGGGTGGAAATGAATAGTGAATCTCTACGTAATCACACCCCCATACCTAAAAATTTTCAATTTTGGGAAAATTCATATTAAAAAAAATTCATGTAGATATTCCCTATTTCATGAATATTTAAAATTTAATAAAATTTTATTTCATTATAGCAATGTGATCAAATAAAAAACCATACCAAGGAATTATTCTCCATGATATGGAAAAATATGTCTCATAAATTATATCAGAATGAAATTTAAGGAGATGTATGATTACAATATGATAAAGGAATTCAAAAGTAAACCACGCCAGTAACTCTACATGCATGCATGTGAAAACCATTTCATGCTATTCTTTCTAATTTATTTCTAGTAAATATAGGTTTTTTTTAAAAAAATCTTACCAAATTATTTTCACTGAACCTTCCCTACATCCTTTGTAATTAAATTTCAAGACCCACTCACTTAATAATTTCCAAAATTTAAACCATAAGATACCAACCTAGATATCCCCATATGTTTCACATTTCATCACTCCACTCATTATTATTTTTTTTTGTTTTTTAGGGTGTACAACAGTCGGATAATAGGTACACATGCATAGGTCAATCTGATACAGTAATGAAATAGATCTGATAAGGAATGATAATATGGAATAACTATTTTAGAAATCTGATAAATATTAACCTAACTTATATTTACCTTCTCTTAAGTAATAAATATTCACACTTCATGGTTGGGTGAAAAGATGTGTGGAGATATTAATAATTTTTTTTAATAAACTACTCACACAAAGGGTATGATTCACCTCAAAGGTTTCATAAATATAGAACCATTTATATTATAAAAAAATAACCAATTTACTGAAAATAACACCCTAATATTAAATTCTTTCAAACATTCACATTCCATAATTAAGACAAATTTTCATTAAATGTTAAAACAATATGGAATCAGGAATTTTGACAAGCATTTTTAGTAATTTCCATGATTTGGTGAGCATAAGAGGGGATAGGAAAGGTAAAAATACTATTCAAAAAGAGAAAAAGAGAAGAAAGAATAAATATGATGAAAATCATAATGAAATCAACAAGGTGGGTAAAAGTAAAAATACTATTTAGTAAGATAAAAAGAGAAGAAATAAGAAAGATAATGAAAATCCTAACAAACACATGACTGTACCCACCCCCACACCTAGGGTGTGTAGTGTCATCACTATTAAAAAAGAGAATGTGGGATGGAAAGATAAAAACTAGTGAGTTTCATTGGTATTTTTCTTTTCAAAGGTGGATTCCCTCCATCAGATGCTTTGGAAAATCCTGATAAAAGTGTTCAATAATTTTCCCACTGATGGTAATATTTAAGCCACTCTGATCATGAAAACTTGTATTGCACCAAAAGGGTAAACATTAGTAACAGTGTAAGGACCGAATCGTCAAGAATGAAGCTTACTTGGGTGGAGCTTTATCCTAAAATTGTAAATGAGGAACTTCTCACTAATATGAATCTTCCTCTGATGAATTATATCATCATGGATAGCCTTTGTCTTCTCTTTATAGATTAGGGAGTTCTCATATACATCACACCTAATTTCTTTCAACTCCTGAATCTGTAACTTACTATGTTCACCTGCATATGATAGATTCATATTATATTGTTTAAAAACCCAATATGCATGGTTCTCTACCTCCAAAAATAGGCGAAAATAATTTCCAAACATAATCCTATATGGTGAAATTCTTATTGGGGCTTTAAAATCTATTCAGTATTCCCAAAGTGAATCATCCAAGTACAAACTCCAATATTTCCTATTGGGTTGTACTATTTTTCCAAGATTCTCTCAAATTATCGATTTGATATTTATGATTTTCCATTAGTTTGGGGTGATATGGAGTGGATACTTTCTGAATAACCCCATACTTACAGAGTATGTTTTTTATGTTAATATTGAAAAAATGAACCCTAATCACTTATGATGAATCTTTTGAAACAAAACCTATTAAAAATTTGGGACCTTAAAAAATCAACAACCACTCGAGAGTTATCTATCCTCATAGCCTTTTCTTTCACCCATTTAGAGATGTAGTAAACAACTAGTAAGTTGTACATAAAGAAAAATTAATTTGGAAAATATCCCATGAAGTTAATTCCCCATGCATCAAAGATCTCACAAAAGAACATGGGTTGTTGGGGAATTTCATTCCTCTTGGAGATATTACTCATGAATTGACATCGATTACATGACTCAAAAAAACAATATGAATATATATGTAATTTTGGCCAATAAAGTATCAAGTCAAGGACCTTTCAAGATGTACGTTGAGAGCCAAAGTGGCCCCCATAAGTCAAAGTGTGATAGAAGCTCAAAATAGAGGTGAACTCATGGTTAGGGACACACCACCAAACAACTTGGTCACTAAAAATTCTCTACAAGTAAGGGTCGTCACAAATATACCATCATGAACCATACTTAGGTCTCTGAGATTGTGAAGTGATAAAATATGCGAGGACCCTATATATTGTTAGAAAATTTATGAAGTCTGCATACCATGGGTTAAGGTCAATAACATCACAAATATTCTCATAAGGGAATAATTATCGAACAGGTAGGGGTGATTTAATATGATGGTCCAATGGTGGGGAAATCCTACTAATGTGGTTAGATACCACATTTACACTCCTCTCCTATCTCGAATCTCAACATTAAACTCTTGGATGAGGAGCATCCACTGAATGAGGTGGGGATTAGCTTTAAGTTTCTTTAAGAGAAAACAAAAGACAACATGATCAGAAAACACAATGATTTTTGACCCAAGAAGACATGAATGGAATTTTTCTAAGTAAAAAACAATATAAAGGATTTCCTTTTCAGTGGTTATATAGTTCTCCTAGAAAGGGTCAAGGGTACACGAGGCATATGCAATGACATGAGGATCCTTATCAACCCTCTATGATAAAACTTCCCCAACTACAAAGTTAGAGGCACCACACATAATTTCGAAGGGTAAATCCCACCTTGGTGGTTGGATGATGGGAGGTGATGTGAGACTCCTTTTTAGTGAATTGAAAGCATCCTCAAAATTTTTATGAAAAAATAATTTAGAATCCTTTTGAAACAATAAATACAAGAGAAGTGCAATATTACTAAAGACTTTAATGAATCAATGGTAAAAACCATCATGAACAAGAAATATCACACCTCAAGAACACATTTTGGATATGTAAGGGATGGAATTAATTTAATTTTTGATTTATCCACTTGAATTAACTCATTTAAAATAACATTACTAAGAACTATTCCCTTCTCAACCATGAATTGGAATTTCTTGTAATTTAATATGAGATATTTTTTAATGCAAAAGTAGAGGAAAGAACCTAGGTGTGCCAAATAGTCATCAAAGGAAGATCTATAAACTGTAAAATCATTCATAAAAACTTACATAAAATTATCAAGGTACTCAAAAAATATACTCAATATACATCATTGAAAAGTACCATGATCATTATAGAGACCAAAAGGCATTGTTCTGTATGCAAATGTGTCAAATAAATAGGTAAATATTGTATTTTATTAATCCTGAAGGGATATATGTATTTAAAAATAACCCAAATAGTTATAATGGAAACAATAATGTGATTTACCAGATAGTATTTCTAACATTTGGTCAATTAAAGGTAGAGGAAAGTGTTTATTTTGCATGGATTGATTCGATCTATGGTAGTCAATACAGACCTGCTAACAGTTTTTCACACATGTTGGAACCAATTCATTCAGTTTATTTGACACAACCATTATTCTAGTTTTTTAAGCACAATTTTAAATGGGCTAACCCATTTACTCTTAGATATATGATAGATGATCCCAAAAATAAGTGATTTATTGATTTCTAATTTTACTACTTCAAGGAGAGTGGGATTTAACCGGTGTTAAGCCTACCTTATGGGTTTAACCTCATCATCTAAAAGTATATGGTTCATACAAATAGATGGGATAATCCTAGGAATATATTCTAATGTACATCCTATCAACTTTTTTCACTCTCTCAAAAGGTATAGAAGTTTTGATTCCTATTGTAGAGATATGTTTATGAAAATAATGATAAGAAATTGGTCAATACCCTAAAGATAGGTATATTTTAAATTATATTGAAGTGGTTTTAATTCCAACACCAATGGTTTTTGGATTGAGGGAGGGAATATAGGGAGAGTGATGTCTATGAAACTATCTATCTACTCATGTTTATTCTCTAAGTAAAGATAATCAATGTAAATGAGATTTTCAAAATCATCGATGGTCATGGGTACCTCATAATGAACACACTTATCAATTAAATCACAAAATTTACACTTTTTTAAACCCAAAAAACACTCAAAACATGAATCAAAACTCAAATCATCCAAGGGTGAAGAAGAGGAAAATGAATTAGATTATGGGTCAAGGAGAGAATTTTGTATGTGTGTGTTATTAGAGTAAACTTCCATCGAATAGATAGGAAGAGTGGAGTACTCTTCAACAAGGTGTTTCATAACATTGAAGATTTTGGAACTTACCTTTTCTACACCAAACTCCATGGATAACATACCATTGTGAATATTGATGATCATATTTTTTGTTTTGAGGAATGGACTTACAAGTATGAAAGGACCATATCCTCAGGTTTGAGTATCTTCCATCTCAAGAATGTAGAATTATATAGGGAATTTGATATTCTTCACCCTTACAAGGACATAGTTGATCATTCCTGATGGGTGAGTTGTGCTCCGGTTGGAAAGTTTCATGATAATGACTGTTGGTTGAAGCTCTCTAACCTATATATAAGTGTACACAAAGTAAGGAATCATATTAATTAAATCACCTAAATCTAGTACTACATCAGAAAAGAAGGTCTACCCTATGGTTCAAGGTATCATTAAAGTGTCCAAATCCTTACATTTGGTTGGAATTTCTAGTTGTATCAAGGTTGAGACATTTCTTCCAAGGTTGACTCTCTCATCCCCCTTCAACTGTCATCTATGTGTGTAATGTTATTTAAGAAATTTGGTGTGATGATAATTTTTTAATTGCATCCAAAATAGGAATGTTAACTTGTACATTTTTAAATGTACCCATGATTTATTTATCAATATATTTTTTTAAAATTTTCTTAGATTTATAGAGTCTTTGGTGGAAGGGAAGAGGAATGAATTTTTCAGGGGAATCCTTAATGACAATTTGTTTACCTGATTTGTCTTATTTTTCTTCTTATGAAACTTTTGAGGGTAGGTAAAGAGAGTTTTCAAGAGGGGGACATACCTATTGGGTATAATCCTTGGAAGAAGAAACTTCTCTACTACTATAAAGTGTGATTACACATACATTACCATTTTTTAATTTGGATTAACAATGGGATGGGATGGTTTCTGTATAGAACTTTGCATCTTTATCTCACTAATGGTATATTATAATTGTTCCAATTGAGTTCATAGGTCTTGAATAACTGATTGTGTGGCCTGTTGGAATTGGAGGTTCTGGAATTCCATTTTCTCCACCATTTCCTTGAGACCTGGTTTAGATTTGGGAGGAAGAGGATTGTTTTGAGATGTTGAAGGATAAAAAGGTTTCATACCATGGCCTTGTTGATACTAGTTCTATTTAGGATAGATCAAGTTTACACTTTGTTATTACTATGGTTGTGCTTGAACCCATGGTTTGGATTTTGCATGAATGGTTCTTTCTTAAAGGGTGGTTCTTGTTGAAATGGATTCCCTTGAAATACTGCTGTGCAAGCCTTAGATGAATCCTAAAAATATGGGAACTAGTTAGAAAAATTAGTGTTATCATAACAAATACCACAATGTAATGGAATTGAAGGATAGTGTGAATTATCTTGAGTTTGAGATAATTATATTAGAATTTTATGCATCACATTAATTTTATTAACTACCTATTGTTCTAGGGATAAATTACTTACCTTATATAATCCATGAGTGGGTGAAATTTCCCATTTACCAAATTTTTGTTCATTTTGAGCCATGTTGGATATTAAGTCATGAGCTATAGCCAAAGTTTTATCAACCAGGACACCACTAGCTGTAGCATATATCATTCCATGATCCATGGGGATTATTCCCTCATAGATGTATTAAATTATCAAATTTTAACTTATTTGGTGGTGGGGGAAACTTGAGTAAAGTCATTTGAATATCTCCTAAAATTCATGAAGGGCATCTCTTTGTGATTTCCCAATTCCACTTATTTATTTTCTAATTGATGAATTTTAGGAGGTAAGAAAAAAATTATCTAGAAAGAGTCATTTAAGGTCACTCTATCCCCCAATTGTGGTAGGCAAATAGTATATTCATTCTTTGTCTACACCATTAGGGGAGAAAGGGAAGGATATAAACTTTATGAGGTCCTCAGTCATATTTTGGGGTTTCATGGTGGAGCACACTATGTAAAACTCCTTGAGATATTTGTGAGGGTCCTCACTGGGAAGAGAATGGAATTTTGGAAGTAGGTGGATGAGACCCAATATTATCTCAAAGTTGGATGCTTCCTTGGGGTATTGTATATACGCAAGTTAGTACTCCACATCAAAGACGGTAAGTTCTTTTAAAGTTTGATTATTTGCAACCATGATTTATGGGGTTTTATTTGGTTCAAATTTTTATTGGTTTTGGAACACTTTATATTCCAAAAGTGGTTCCTTAGTGTAACTTTATTATCCCACTTTAGATGACCTAATTTATGAGTGAAGATTATTTTCAATTTCTAGGTCAATTTGAAGTAATAATTCTTTTCCAGATATATCATGCGATAAAGTTGTGAAGTTTATTTTTTTTGTTTTATTTTTTTAATAGAATATAAATAAAATAAAACCACTTAAGAAAAATTAAAGGATAAAAGAAAAGATAATGTTACACTATAGAATTAGATATAGAGAGAGAATATTAAAGAGATATATAAAAAGAAACACACAAAAAAAACACAAACAAACAAAAGGGGAGGGGTAAAGATTTAAATGGGTAATAAATAAAAAATAAAAAACAAATAAAAGGAAAAAATTATATTGGATCCCTGAAAATGGAACCAAAATTTGATCACATTGTTGAGTGTATCAAATTAGTTGTTTAATTTTTACTAAAATTTCTGTAGTATAGTCGGAACCCTAGGTCATCTATAGACGAAGGCTTGGATAATTAATTTTAAAAAAGGGATTTGATTATGAAAATAAGAAGTGGATTGGATTTTTTAAAACTTTGGGTTTGATGATTTAATAATTAAATATAAAAAGTAAAGTGATAAAACAAAGTGAATATTAATAGAATTGATTAAGCATGATCATCCTGGGGAAATATCATGATGCTCATCCTTCATCGCTTCAAGAGATTGGGTTTAGATATTTTAATCCATGGTTTATAACTTCTATAACCATAATTTTACTAATTTTATACTAGTATTATAAGGCCCCATCCTTAAAACTTACTTAATCTTGAGTTATTACAAGATTACACATTGAGGATCTTTTAGGGTTTAGAGTTTTAGAGAATTAGATCATAAAACTTTCATTACATTCCACATTTAAACAAAGTGGTTACATAAAAGATAGTATTCATTTTTCCCATCAATGGAAACATATTTAAAATAAAACATGGATTCTTTCTTGACACTTCCTTGACACTATGATCATATCATGTACCTTTCCCTTGACCTGTGAAAAACATTTCAAAAAACTTGGGATGAACATAAAAAGATCAGTAAGGGATATAAAAATATGGAAAGGAAACATGGGTACATATATACATAAGAATGAAATCATATTTTACCCATAAAACACAAGAACTTTAACATACCTCATCAAATCATGAATAAATCATAGAAATCATAATACATAAAGGTAACTTGAGGCATTCATAACATTCTTACGTAGGGAGTAACCCTCTTAGTTACGTTTGGAATACCCATCACAGTATATTCCCTAAATCTCTTCAGAGAAACATTAACGTTTCACTTCTTCGCATTACCCAATTCATTGGAGAGCTATATCGGGCTCACCCACCCTTAGTTTATCACGGAACCACCCGTCTTCATAATAATGCCCAAGAACCTCAACATAATCGTATCACATAAACATGCATAAAGGAAACATAACATTTACACCTTTCAATCACAAGATATCAATAAAACACATTGATATAAAAATATTATGAAAACCATTTTTAATACCAAAATAAAAGAAAATTAAAACATGGTATTTATTTTTCTTTTAAAAAGAAGGTATGTCTTGTAGAGGAAGCCGAAACTCAAATAACGGTCACGGCAGTGGAGAAGTCATTGTCACCGCATACGTATGAAAAAAACATTCCCTTTTTTCGTTTAGTAAAACGCTTCGTATAAAAAAGATTCCTTTTTGATAAACGTAAAAGTCAAAGGGGTTTATACACCGTATAAAAGAAGGTTGTGTATAAAAAAAAATATGCCTCAATGAAAGGAGATTGAGACGAAGTCCCATACCTCGGGTCCGACTCGACTCGATCGTTCTTTAATGTCCTGAATAATAAACTTGAGTTAATTTCTACTTTCTTAAGAACCTTTTTAAAGTTCATTATTCCTTTTATATCACTTATTTCCATGTCATGAACACTATGTAATTATTTAAGTTAATAACGGTCGTTTTATCGATCATTGGTACTTGAGTCAAAAATAAACCCTCTATAATTACAAGTTGTTCATGTATCCATTATATCCTGAATTATAATCATGATGTATATATCATATATATCATTCCTTTATAATATTACATAATCATTTAGAGGTAAGAAATGAAATGCACCGTTCATGGAGATGGTAAGTCGTACGTACGCATGAATGCTACTTTCATTTCTATTTCGTATTTTATAGAATAGAATCATAATTATATAAAGGTATATTATAATTCCAGTATAATATCATATATAATATCATAGTTTCATCCTTTATACGTCCCACATATGGTATTTAACGAATCAAATCACTTTGAGGGGGCGGTAGTCCGCACATCCTTAAATGAAGATATCGCGTTTACCCATAATGGAAACCATAAAGGTATGCCCAAAATGAAAAATACAGAAGCTTAAGGAAAACATAAACATATTATATATCATATATAAATATAGTGACATCTTAATGTCCACCTTTGAAGGTGTTAAAAGAATGTTGAACAATCATCGTTTCAAGAGGCATAAATTCACCATCCACAGAAACAATATGTTCTTTAACCATTAGACGTAGGTGTGTGTAATTGTAGCTCGAATCCTTCTCATAAAAACATCCTAGTATATTGAAGATACTGGAGTTGTTACAAAATAAATGAATAAAAAGAGTTTAGGGGGTTGGAGTAGCAAAATAAAACAAAAGGACTCAAGTGAAGACATTACCTTAAAATCGGGTAACTCCCTTTGGTTTGAGCACAAAGGCTTCCTTGGGAAGAATTCTTCCCAAAGTGAGGCTTTAAGGGGTAATAGAGGGAAGTGGAGAGACAAAATGGGCAGGGGTTGGCCGAGCCAAAGGCTTTGGGAGTGTGGGTAAGGAGGTAGAGGTGGGGGCCTTTTATAAGAGGAGAGGAGGGACACTCTTGGAAAGTAAAGAAATGTTACTTTATTTGAAAATGATTTTCGGATTCAAAAGGTCTCACATTGATATAATTATAGGGTAAGGTGATAAGGGTTCTAAATACACCCATAAAATAGGTTTTGGACATGTGTAGGTCATATATTTTACATTATCATTTCATTTTATTTAAATCCTTTATTAATGAGGTAATCGCTGCATCATCATGATGTCATAAAAAATTTAATTTATTTAAAGTCTAAAAATTATAAAAAAAATACTATGATGTAGGAAATCTTTATATATTTCTAATGAATATTTATAGTCCAAAAGATCATATATGTATACAAAATTAAAAATATTTTACTTAGGTGATACATTCTTTGTCACATTTAACATTCTTTAAAAATAAAAAGATAAAAAGTCACTTTCTCACAAAAGTGATTCCATGGGGCCCCCAAGTTTGGCACAAGGAATCCCATGGTCGGACATGAGACAACCAGTAGCCTTAGGACACATGTTGTGGTCTTTTTGTATTATTATTATATCATTTTATTATCTTTAACTACCTGATTACTCATTAATCAAGATAATTAAAGATAATTACCATCGTTACTATTCATAATGTCCAAAAATAAAAGAGTCTTAATTACATAATTTGGACCTTCTGATTCCAAATATGTAATCCATTTTACCAAATTCCAAACACATAAATTGCAATAATTGATTTAAAAATAATTCCCGTTGTCAAAATAAATAGAGGGTTTTTTTGAAACAATATCTATGAAAAGTTTGGCATTAGTTTATGACCAATTACAAAGTGAAATTAATCCTAATGACCACCATTGGATTAAATGGTAAAAATATATTCAGATTACACTTTAAGGCCAATTAAAATGATAATCTAACCATATAATTAAATTAAATGAAAAAGCAGTTTTGATGTAAAATGCAGTATTTTTTCACTATTCATTAAAAATGAACATTGTTAGAAAAATACCAAAAATTTATCCAATGTAAATTTCAATGTCCCAATCATAATGAATATGTTTATTTTGACAAATATAGATTATAAAATTGTCAAAAGTTTGATTTAAAAAGGGTTTTCCATCAAAAGGCAGTAAAACAATCTTTTAAAAAATATTAGTGTATTCCATGCTTAAGATTGGATTTATTTTCATTTTAAGCCTCTAAAACACTATCTAATTAATTAATAGACATAGATAAAAATATCTATTATTCATTACTTACTTGGGATGTTACATCCTTCCCCCCTTTAGAAAATTGCGTCCCCGCAATTTATTTACTTATCGAATAAATGGGGGTACTTATCCCTCATTGCATTTTCAGATTCTCATGTTGCCTCTTCCATCATGTGGTTTTTCCACAAAACCTTTACCTGATTAATCACCTTATTTCGTAACACTTGCTCCCTGTGGTCAAGAATCTGGACCGGTTGTTCCTCATAAGATAGGTTCTCTTCCAGCTGAACTACCTCTGGACTCAAAACATGAGATGGATCTGGCATATACTTTCTCAACATCAAAACGTGAAAAACATTGTGTACCTGAGATAAACTCGGAGGTAAAGTCACCCGGTATGCAACTGATCCAACTCTCTTCAGAATTTCATATGGTCCAATGAACCTTGGACTCAGCTTTCCTTTCTTACCAAAATCTCATCACACTTTTCCGTGGTGAGACTTTGAGAAAAACATGATCACCTACCTAAAAAGTTAGATCCTTCCTCCTGTTGTCTGCATAACTCTTCTGTCTACTCTGAGCTGTTCTCATGTGTTTCTGAATCAGCTGAACTTTTTCTGCCATCTCTTCTACCAATTATGGTCCCATCAACTTCCTTTCACCCACTTCATCCCAGAAAGCTGGAGTTTGACACCGCTTCCCATATAACGCCTCAAATGGTGCCATCTGTATACTGGAATGAAAACTGTTATTATATAAAAATTCAACCAAAGAAAGATGTTGGTCCAACTTCCCTGATAATCCATCGAACAAGCTCGTAGCATATCCTCCAAGGTCTGAATTGTTCATTCTGACTGCCCATCTGATTGAGGATGAAATGCTGTACTAAAATTTAATTCAGTACCCAACGACTTCTGAAGGCCTTTCCAAAAGTTAGAAGTGAACCTGGGATCACGATCAGATACAATGGAGAGGGGAACTCCATGTAACCTGACTATCTATTTAAGATACAAACGGGAAAGTTGATCTAGGTAAAAAGTATCTTGTATAGAAAGGAAATGAGCAGATTTAGTCAAGCGATCAATAATAACCTAGATTGCATTATTACCTCGAGATGTCTTCGGTAATCCCACAACAAAGTCCATGGATATATTCTCCCATTTCCACTCTGGCACTGGTAAAGGCTGAAGCATCCCTTTCGGTAACTGCCGCTCTGCTTTAACCTTCTGACAAGTCAAACACTTCACATTAAAATTAGCAATATATCTTTTCATTCCATCCCACCAGTAATACTCCCGCAGATCTCTGTACATCTTAGTACTGCCAGGATGAATTGAAAACGGAGAACTATGAGCTTCACATAAAAATTCTATCTTCAACTGTGAATCACAAGGCACCCACAATCTCTTCCCAAATCTCAAAACACAATCATTATCAATGTTGAATTCAGGAAACTTACCTTTCTGAACTAGATCTACCTTTTTCTGCAACTCACTGTCTTGCTTCTGTGCTTTCTTGATTCTATATGATAGAGATGATCTCACTGATACCTGAAACAAAACAGAAGAACTTCCTGCACCAACAACTTCTATGCCAAAGTTCATCAAATTCTTAACCAAAGGATCATGTTCCAAACACAACATTATTAATGAAGCATTACTTTTTCGACTCAAAGCATCAGCCACTTTATTTGATTTTCCTGGATGGTAATGAATTGTACAATCATAATCCTTGATTAATTCTAGCCATCTCCTCTGTCTCATGTTCAATTCTTTCTGAGTGAATATATACTTTAAAATTTTGTGATCAGTATATATTTCACACTTTACTCCATACAAATGATGCCTCCAAATTTTTAAAGCGAAAAAAACAGCAGCTAATTCCAAATCTTGTGTAGGGTAATTTACCTCATGAGTTTTCAACTGTCGTGAAGCATAAGCAATTACATGATCATTCTGCATTAGGATGCAACCAAGTCCTTTAAATGAAGCATCAATGTATATAACAAACTCACCATTCCTGGAAGGTAGTGCCAAAACTGGAGCATCCACCAATCTTATTTTCAATTCCTGAAAACAATCATCACATTCTTTTGTCCAGATAAACTTAACACCCTTCCGAGTTAGCTTAGTCATTGGACTAGATAACCGTGAAAAATTTCTAACAAACCTTCGGTAATAGCCTTCCAAACCAAGGAAGCTACGAATCTCAGTTACATTTGTGGGTCTTGGCCAGTCTTCCACAACTTTTGTTTTTGCAGGATCAACAGTTATCCCATCTTTAGAAACAATGTGACCAAGGAAAGAAATTTGTTGCAACCAAAACTCACACTTGCTGAATTTTCCATACAGTTTCTTTTATTTTAAGGTTTGCAAGATAACCCTTAAATGTCTTTCATGCTCCTCTTTACTTTTAGAAAACACCAAAATATCATCAATGAAAACCACCACAAACTTATCTAAGAACTCATGGAAAATTCTATTCATTAAGTCCATGAATACAACAGGTTCATTGGTTAGCCCAAAAGGAATTACTACAAATTCATAATGGCCATATCTTGTACGGAACGCGGTCTTCGGAACATCCGCTTCCTTTACCTTTAGCTGATGGTACCCCGATCTCAAGTCAATCTTTGAAAAATACTGAGCTCCCTGGAGCTGATCAAACAAATCATCGATATGAGGCAAATGATATTTGTTCTTAATAGTGATGTTATTCAAGGCTCTATAATCAATGAAAAGTCTCATTGAACCATCTTTATTTTTAACAAATAAAACAGGAGCACCCCATGGTGATGTGCTAGGTCGAATGAAACCTTTCTCTAATAAATCTTGCAATTAATCCTACAACTCTAAAAGTTAAATTTGAGCCATTCGATAAGGGGGTTTTGAAATTGGATTAGCATAAGGAACTAAGTCAACAGTAAACTCAACTTCTTGATCTGGTATTATTCCAGGAAACTCATCAGGAAAAACATTAGGATACTCATTTACCACTGGCACATCATTAATCTGAACAGTTCCCTTGTTTTCAAAAATATGTGCAAGGTAACATTCATTTCCATCTTTTACAATTTTCTCGGCCTCTTGATATGTTATCAACAATAAGGGTTCATTTTTGTACACAAACTGAAAGTCTTTCTGAAAAGAAACTTCTTTAGCTCTACAATCAATATTAGCATGGTAAATAGAGAGCCAATCCATACCCAGGATAACATCAAACTCTACTAGAGGTAGAACAATAAGGTTTGAAAGTAGGTTCTTTCCACAGATAAGGATAGGAAGATTCTTATAAATTCTTTTTGCCTCAACATTTCCCCCAGGTGTTTTTACCAAAAGTTCAGAAGTCATTTATTGAGATGGTATTCCCATTTTACTAGAAAAGTTTTCAGAGATGAAAGAATGTGTAGAACCCGAATCAAACAACACACTGGCATAATCTGAAAAAACAAAAAAAGTACCTGATACAACTTCATTTGATGGCCTGACATCTGCTGAAGTAGTTGCAAAGGATTTAACCACCCCTTTCTGCTTGTTTTCTAACCACTTACCATCACTCAATCTCTTTTTCGGACACTCGTTTGCATAGTGACCCATCTCATTGCACTTAAAACATTTCACTAACTTTAAATCAAATTTGGACTTACCATCACCTTGATCTTTTTTAGTGCAATCACGAGCCTTATGTCCCATCTTACCGCATCGGTAGAACTTTCCAGAATTCAGAATACATTCCCCAGCATGCCTTTCCCCACATTTATCACAAACTGGAAACTTATATTTCTTACCATCAGACTTTTTTGAAGAATTCTTCCCTTTCTCCTGCCACCTTGGTCTCTTCTTTTGCTGGTTGTTATAGAACACTTGATCATCAAAAAACTCCATTTTCACCTTCTCAGCACATCGAACAAGCTTTTCATAACTTTTAAACTCACGAGAAGCTAATGCCCTTCGATATTTTGGCTTTAATCCTGAGTAAAAACGATTGATTTTACTATCAAGGTCTCGGATAAAATTTAGAGCATACCTTGACAATCGAGTGAACCTTTCTTCATAGGTAGCCACTGAGTCTTCCTCTTGCCTCAATTACAAGAATTGTTTTTCCATCCTAAGTCGAACATCCTTAGGAAAATACTTTTCAAGAAATATACCTTTGAATTCATCCCAGTCGAGAGCATCAATCTCATCAGAGTCCCTGATATTTTTAACCATCAACCACCACTGATATGCTTCACCCTCCAAACGGTAAATAGCAAGACTAACCTTTTGATTGTCTGAACACCCCATGACATCGAAAATCTTCTCCAGTGCTTTAATCCAACCTTCAGCTAGCACAGGGTCAGATGATCCTCTGAATGATGGGGGAAGTTGCCTCATGAAATGTTCCACCACTGACATGTTCCTCTGTGGTTGATCTGGCTGATCTCGTGTATGGATACCACCGCCATTTATCGCTTGAGTCAACTGCGTCATTACTGCAACAAACTGTTCAGTTCCAATTCCGAATATCTCAGGATGCTGATTCGGAAGGTTATTTCCTTCTGCATTCCTTCCTATCACTGCTTCCCTGTTTCCTCTGCAGAAAACCATTCTGAATAAACATGTCTTAGATGAAGCAACATGGTAATCTTCAAATACTATATCACTTCAATTTGACCATAAAAAAAATATTTTTGGATAATCATTTAATATAATTCTAACTCCTAAAGTTATATAAACCGACCTCTGATACCAACTATAAGGCCCCAGCCTTAAACCTTACTTAATCTTGAGTTATTACAAGATTACACATTGAGGATATTTTCGGGTTTAGAGTTTTAGAGAATTAGATCATAAAACTTTCATTACATTCCACATTTAAACAAAGTGGTTACATAAAAGATAGTATTCATTTTTCCCATCAATAGAAACATATTTAAAATAAAACATGGATTCTTTCTTGACACTTCCTTGACACTATCATCATATCATGTACCTTTCCCTTGACCTGTGAAAAACATTTCAAAAAACTTGGGATGAGCATAAAAAGCTCAGTAAGGGATATAAAAATATAGAAAGGAAACATGGGTACATATATACATAAGAATGAAATCATACTTTACCCATAAAACATAAGCACTTTAACATACCTCATCAAATCATGAATAAATCATAGAAATCATAAGACATAAAGGTAACTTGAGGCATTCATAAAATTCTTACGTAGGGAGTAACCCTCTTGGTTACGTTTGGAATACCCATCATAGTATATTCCCTAAATATCTTCGGAGAAACCTTAACGTTTCACTCCTTCGCGTTACCCAATGCATTGGAGAGCTATATCGGGCTCACCCACCCTTAGTTTATCACGGAACCACCCGTCTTCATAATAATGCCCAAGAACCTCAACATAATCGTATCACATAAACATGCATAAAGGAAACATAACATTTCCACCTTTAAATCACAAGATATCAATACAACACATTGATATAAAAACACTATGAAAACCATTTTCAATACCAAAATAAAAGAAAATTAAAACATGGTATTTATTTTTCTTTTAAAAAGAAGGTATGGCTTGTAGAGGAAGCCGAAACTCAAATAACGGTCACGGTGACGGAGAAGTCATTGTCGCCGCATACGTACGACAAAAACATTCCCTTTTTTCGTTTAGTAAAACACTTCTTATAAAAAATATTCCTTTTGGATAAACATAAAAGTCAAAGGGGTTTATACACCGTATAAAATAAGGTTGTGTATAAAACAAAATATGCCTCAATGAAAGGAGATTGAGACGAAGTCCCATACCTCGGGTCCGACTTGACTCGATCGTTCTTTAATGTCCTGAATAATAAACTTGAGTTAATTTATACATGCTCAATAACCTTTTTCAAGTTCATTATTCCTTTTATATCACTTATTTCCATGTCATGAACACTATGTAATTATTTAAGTTAATAACGGTCGTTTTATCGATCATTGGTACTTGAGTCAAAAATAAACCCTCTATAATTACAAGTTGATCATGTATCCATTATATCCAGAATTATAATCATGATGAATATATCATATATATCATGCCTTTATAATATTACATAATCATTTAGAGGTAAGAAATGAAATGCACCGTTCATGGAGACGGTAAGCCGTATGTACGCATGAACGCTACTTTCATTTCTATTTCTTATTTTATAGAATGGAATCATAATGATATAAAGGTATATTATAATTACAGTATAATATAATATATAATATCATAGTTCTATCCTTTATACGTCCCACATATGGTATTTAACGAATCAAATCACTTTGAGGGGGCGGTAGTCCGCACTTCCTTAAATGAAGATATTGCGTTTACCCATAATGGAAACCATAAAGGTATGACCAAAATGAAAAATACAGAAGCTTAATGAAAACATAAACATATTATATATCATATATAAATATAGTGACATATTAATGGCCACCTTTGAAGGTGTTAAAAGAATTTTGAACAATCATCATTTCGGGAGGCATAAATTCACCATCCACAGAAACAGTATGTTCTTTAACTATTAGACGTAGGTGTGTGTAAGTGTAGCTCGAATACTTCTTATAAAAATATCCTAGTATATTTAATATACTATAGTTGTTACAAAAGAAATGAATAAAAAGAGTTTAGGGGGTTGGAGAAGCAAAATAAAACAAAAGGACTCAAGTGAAGACATTACCTTAAAATCGGGTAACTCCCTTTGGTTTGAGCTCAAAGGCTTACTTGGGAAGAATTCTGCCCAAAGTGAGGCTTTAAGGAGTAATAGAGGGAAGTGGAGAGACAAAATGAGCAGGTTTTGGCCGATCCAAAGGCTTTGGGAGTGTGGGTAAGGAGGTAGAGGTGGGGGCCTTTTATAAGAGGAGAGGAGGGGCACTCTTGAAAAGTAAAGAAATGTTACTTTATTTGAAAATGATTTTCGGATTCAAAAGGTCTCAAATTGATATAATTCGAGGGTAAGGTGATAAGGGTTCGAAATACACCCATAAAATAGGTTTTGGACATGTTTAGGTCATATATTTTACATTATCATTTCATTTTATTTAAATCCTTTATTAATGAGGTAATCGCTGCATCATCATGATGTCATAAATAATTTAATTTATTTAAAGTCTAAAAATTAGGAAAAAAATACTATGATGTAGGAAATAATTTTATATTTCTAATGAATATTTATAGTCCAAAATATCATTTATTTAGACAAAATTAAAAATATTTTACTTAGGTGGTACATTCTTTGTCACATTTAACATTCTTTAAAAATAAAAAGATAAAAAGTCACTTTCTCACAAAAGTGATTCCATGGGGCCCCAAAGTTTGGCACAAGGAATCCCATGGTCGGCCATGAGACAACCAATAGCCTTAGGAAACATGTTGTGGTCTTTTTGTATTACTATGATATCATTTTATTATCTTTAACTACCTGATTACTCATTAATCAAGATAATTAAAGATAATTACCATCGTTACTATTCATAATGTCCAAAAATAAAAGAGTATTAATTACATAATTTGGACCTTCTGATTCCAAATATGTAATCCATTTTACCAAATTTCAAACACATAAATTGAAATAATATATTTAAAAATAATTCTCGTTGTCAAAACAAATAGCGTGTTTTTTTTGAAACAATATCTATGAAAAGTTTGGAATTAGTTTATGACCAATTACAAAGTGAAATTAATCCTAATGACCACCATTGGATTAAATGGTAAAAATATATTCAGATTACACTTTAAGACCAATTAAAATTATAATCTAACCATATAATTAAATTAAATGAAAAAGCAGTTTTGATGTAAAATGCAGTATTTTTTCACTATTCATTAAAAATGAACATTGTTAGAAAAATACCAAAAATTTATCCAATGTAAATTTCAATGTACCAATCATAATGAATATGTTTATTTTGAAAAATATAGATTATAAAATTTTCAAAAGTTTGATTTAAAAAGGGTTTTCCATCAAAAGGCAGTAAAACAATCTTTTAAAAAATATTAGTGTATTCCATGCTTAAGATTGGATTTATTTTCATTTTAAGCCTCTAAAACACTATCTAATTCATTAATAGACATATATAAAAATATTTATTATTAATTACTTACTTGGGATGTTACAATTATACCTCTTAGGGTTTGGTAGGAAACACAAAATGATTTACCAACTACTACCGATGATTGGGTGATTTATGTTCGATTTCATAACCAAAAATTACCAAGGAAACACATGAATAACTCAAGGAATTCTCTAGGTTTGTATATTATTTAATTTTGTTACCATGAAATGAAATTATATGGCCATGATAGTCTTTATAAGAGTTTAATTGACCAATATGAACCACACAAACATTTCAATTGAAAGGGGGAAGAAAAAGTGGTGAATGATGTGTGAAACATAAACATGATCATATGAGTTGAGTATGGCCTTTTAGTACATAAATCAATTAAATAATAATATAGGATGAATAAATACAACATAAAAACCTATAATTAAAAAGATCATTCAAATATTACAAATAAGAAGCTCAATATTTACATCGCGTTCCTCCCTAGGTGATCACAAGGTGTTTAGAACTCCATGGAAATGGAGGAAGCTATAGATATTGAAGTATGACTTAACATACCCCCAAGAACTTCTAGGATGAGGAGATTACTCCTATGAGTCTCCAAAATGGTAGAGATTTTCTTCCTGTTTGAACTTACAAATGGGGTTCCCAAGGTTTCATTTTATAGGCAAAGTGGAAGGTGGTTTTGAGTACCCAGATTTCAAGAAACCACTTGGCCTATAGTTTTGGGTGGTCATACAGTGCTATTTATCATTTCAAAAAACAAAAAATTTGTTTCAAAACCTCTTTAATATATCCACTGAAGGTTTGACATAAATTGTAATAATAAATACTGATATATGGATGAAATAAAGAACATAATTTTTTGACTTTGAGCATATTTGATTCCTTGGACAGATCTATTTGGTTGGCCCCTTGATGGAAGAATTAGGATTGGGTGTCTTTAGAAGATTTTTATCCCATTGAATGTTGGATCGAACTACAAAATTTTATCCCAATTGGATACAAAATTTTTTTAGCATACGTTTGAGTCCAAATGTGTGCTTGGGATCTTGTGCAGTTTGGCCCATTTTTCTTCCACTTCATCCTGGGCCCTCCAAATCACCTCCACCTATAATAAAAACATCAAAAAAGTGAAATCACCCTTTTTAACAGGGAATAAAATTATATTATTGAATAATAAATAAAGTTAAATTCTTTATTATATTTGAAAATTTTAATACAAAACTAGTTTAATATAGTGGTGTAAGGGTGGAAATGAATAGTGAATCACTACACAATCACCATCCCCTAATATGAACACTGGATGGGGTGTCGATGATCAGTTGATGAAACTATTTTAACACACCTATACATATATATCGAATGGATCCTTTCTATTTTCCCAATCTCAGGTGTTTCACAACTAGAAGGGATACCAAATTGATTTGATGTCGCATCTATTCTATTACCTTAACGTGAATTGAGTATTCTTCAGAAGGAAATACTTTTTTTTTTCAGGTAATGAAGATTAGTCTATAAATTCAGGCAGATTTCATGCATATATTCTTCTAAAAATGACACTATAATTCTATATTAGGGAGTGGATAAAGGCTATAACATGACTAGTATATTATCTTTAGCCAGTTGTCTCCTAATAATGAATATGTCTTCTTCATCCTTTGAAATAAGTTCCTCAACCTGATCTAAAACAAGTGGTCATTTTCCCATTTCTTTATTGTAAATAGTAGGGTCAACATAGATTTCCTCTATCATATTAGAAGATAGATGATCCAAGGATGGTTCATATAATGACTGTTTCCTTGGGATATCTTTTGGTTGATAAATAATATCACCTGTCAATGATGAGGCATCAGGCATGACTGACCTCATTTTTCCAAGCACCTCATGATAGGAGGTATTCCTCATAGTAATTTTGGTAAGGAGAGGACCTTATTAATGAAATGAAGTGTCATTATAGGTAAGACCTTCACAATGAATTCCATCATGGGGATTACTAATATCACAACTTGACATCCAACTACAAGGATAATTTCTATTTCATATACCCTTGGGAGGACCTTCAGGGTGGATGATAGTAAGGGGAGGTTATTCTTACTATTTGTTCTCCTAGCCATGAGGAGGGTTTTCGCTAAGCTCATCAGGAGATATGCTCTCATAATCAAGAAGATTGTGGACATGAAGTAAGCCTACATGGTAATATTTCTGGGGAAGACCTCTAGAACTACTTCTAGTAACGTTTTAGGGAAGAACTTAGAAATTATAGCTATTATATCTATAATTTGGTAATAAATGGTTAGGATCTTGTGCCACTATAGATAAACATCTAAGGGATTCAATAACACCATCATTGAGTAGAGTGGGACTATATATTGGATCTTTATTTTCCAATTGCCTTTGGTGAGCTTTCTTTTTGGATTCTCACCTGTAGGAACTTGGAGTTGCCTAATGTGGATAGTGGCTTTCATATATATGAGATTTTTTTGAGTAGCTCCCATGTTACTATCATAATTTTTCAACATATTTTTGGAATTTTGGTAGGGATATATGCCTGCCATGGAGTGTCCACTAGGATGGACCGATATCCTCTAGTTGGAATAGAGATATGTGTCATGACCCCCCTCCAAAGATACTGTAATGAGGGGAGAGAGATAATGACCCCTGAGTCCCGCCTCCAATAGGCCCCAGGTTGGCGACTAGCATCGATGGTATAAAAATATCATGTATGGGAGGAAATACCCTCTATAATATAAACTGGATCAGAATATAAGGTGAATCAACCACAATAAACTCCATGACACACACACACACACACACATAAGAAATCAAAAAACCACCCCATAATGAATGTGCAAATGAAACTGATATAGATAAAAAGTCTCCAAAGTAAATACCCAAAAACTAGAGCAGTGATACAACAACTATCCCAAATTCCTGGCTAGTAAAGTCCATCATGGTCTATGAAGCCCTCCTGGAATCCTAAAAATAGTTTATATATGTAGGGTGAGAATAAAAGTATACTCAGTAGGAAAACTAAGGTCTCTCGTGCATGTATGAAAAGAGAAAACTAATGAACCCATGTGAAAGTATTAGAATGAAACAATACCTAAAAAAGTTTACAAAAAAAACCCCAAACTTACCAAGGATCACTCACCAAATAACGCAACCAAGTATATAATATATTATGAAGCACATCGATGATAAGATACCCACACCACTTTCCCATTTATTTTCCACTCTCACACCCTAACGTTGTACATCCTGACGCTCCCACACCTTCTGAATAACATCACAACACATCACATCCTGCTTGCACACACCTAAACCATCATATCACATATAACCTGAACACACCTAGGCTATCACATCACATCACATCACAACTCGACAATGACACTTTTGACTTATGGCCATCATAGCCCGTACTTGTCCTTATCATCTCCTAGAAGAGGGAGCAGGGAAGAGTGGGTATCCTACCATCTATCCTCCCACCAAGATGTTGGAAAAAACACCCCCTACATGACTATACAGGTGTTGGAACATAGTTCTCAATAAGGGTGGGGTGATTATAGAAATCACAAGAATATACAGAGTAAATACATATATAGTTACAACACACATGACCCTTTATAAAGGTTAAAAAAGGAACAAGAAAACTCACAGGAACCTCCACATCCACTTCTGAAACTAAAAGCACAAACCCCCATAAGAAAAACACAAGACACAAGACACAAGACACAATTCATATTTTAATTTTTAATAATCATTAATCCATTTTACAAATTCTATGTTACCAACCCATTCCATTAAAAAATTCAATTTTCTTACAACAAAACAATCCATATAATATTAATTCATTAAATATGCCCAATATTATTATTCATTTCACCATCCATTACTAACCAGGAATCTAACTCAGCATATCACACAATAATAAGTACAAAACAATTTCCCAATAGTTATATCTAGTTTAACCTTCCACCGTAACCTCACTGTATAACCACATCAGAACCCCCATCACAGCCCCATTGCACCACTGTACCATACAACCATCACAGACCTATTGTACAACCATATCTCATCCACTTCCCCCATAAACATCTCATTAGATACCACACCACAACACATTTTTAGATTTAGAAAAGGGTCACTTATTCAATTTCACTTCCTTAACTAAGGGTGTTATCACACAAGCCATTAGATCCTGGGGAATCCATTCCATTAACTAGATATACATTATTATCCAGTTATTTATGATGATATCAAAAAATTACAAAAAAACATAGGTTTCAAAATAAAGTCACTTTAGAATAATCAAGCCACTAACAGACATAGTTTTCATAAATGCATTATTCCCATACAATCATAATATTAGATCAAATCAATAAAAAGCTATAATATCATGCTTCACATTCCTCTTCCCCTCTAAATTCAATTTAAGATGATTCATTATCTTTATTAATCCAGATGCAACCATGTTCACAAGAGATAATAATAATAATACCACCCTGTATGATACACACAAGGAAAAACAGAGGAAGTACTACCTAGAAGACATAATCTTTTATCAAACTCACCACACCAAAACATTGTTTGCACATACAAGAGGGAAATTATTTAGGGGGAACTTGAACCAACTATAGGAACCAGATATACGACTCCCAGGTAAGAAGTATTTGGAACCTCCCATCCCAAAAGAAAGAATAAAGAGAGGAACAAAAGAAGGATCTTCACTTTAGAAAGATCAGATATGAAACAAGTGGGATTTGAAATGGTTTAGATGGGATATTAAAGTAGGATCTTATTAAATCCACATGGTTTATTCATTTGATACATCTCCATATTTTTCGTCAAAAAGAGTCAAAATTGAAAATTTGGAAATTTATAGAAAAATGGAAAACTGTTGGAATGACCTACCATTGGAAATGACTCACCATTGGACATTAAATACCATTTTAAAATGAATCATCATTGGAGAATGACTCACCGTTGGAAATAACCTACCATTGTAAATAAATCCTCTCCAATCCATTTTTTATTATTATAAAAAAACCACTTTTTGGTTAAGTGGGAACCCAAAAAATTCATAATTCCATGCATTCAACCACCAAACATCATATTCAAATTTCAAATTTTGATTTTCAAGATTCAAAAAACAAATGCATCGCTGCCTCGAGCAACATCCCGCTTTGTGTCATGAACCCTGATAGAAATCTAACCCATCATCACTATATAGTTGTCCCATAAAAAAATTTCAATCATCATTATAACATTAACACCATCAACAGGAAACGAATGTAACCCGCACCACCATCAACAAAGTCATTATGGCCGATCACCACACTAGTCGTCAGAGAAGATGACCACCTAAGTCCATCATCCTCACTATAAACCACCAAAACATATCACCACAATACATCAAAACCACTAATCGAAGCTGATCCACAACATCATCATCATCATCTATTACCATCATCAACACTACCGACTTATCAGCACACCCATTCATCGGAGATAACCAAATACTGGATTCCATCACCACCACCACAAAAAACCAAAAAATACCACCACTGAAACCTAAAACTAACACCATTTTCAGAAAATACCTTTTATCAGGACCGAAAATGCACCAAACTAGAAATCTAAGGCCATGCCTCCTGGAAACCACTTGAAACTCAAGAAAAATTTCACAAAGATACGGAGAACCACTGCACCTGATCGAACTGAAGAGGATAGATGAGAAACAAAGCTAGTATAGAGACAACCAGCTTACAGAAACCATACAAGGTTGATACCATTTCCAATAAGAAGCCTATGAAACCAATACCAATGCCAAAAACCCAAATTAGTATAAGAGTAAAAAAAAATTGAGGAGGAAGTGAATCCAACACCTACAAAGAATAAGACTGAGGCCTATGCCAACTCCCTTTAGCACCATCCAAAGCTGAACTAGAACCCGCATAGAGCTCGACCAAGATGGGGTCAACCATGATGGGTTTTACATTAAGAGTAGAGGATAAGGAAGACACAGAACACCACCACTAATTCCGACCCAAGCCGTCTGAAACACCTACACCCATACACAAGATGGAGGTATGATGATTATGTGTAAGGCAGAAAGAGGGTTAGTGAGAGACGTATGATGTCCAAACTAGTAGCAGATACATGAAAGAGGAGGGAAGGAGAAGGAAATAATTGGAATATAAAGTGAAACTAGGTGATGCGAGCACCATCATTTTCGAGAAAAACCACAAAACCCTAGAGAAAAGGGTAAGGCAGAGAGAAGACAAGAGCATCAGGCGAGTGGGGAGCCATATTGGAAATGAATCACCATTGAAAATGACCCACCATTGTAAAATGAATCACTGTTGGAAAATGAATCACTATTAGAAATGACAAACCATTGGAAATGACTCACCTTTGGAAATAACCTACCATTGGAAAATGACTCATCGTTAGATGGAAAATGTCTCACAATTAGAAACTAACATACTGTTAGAAAATGAATCACTGTTAGAAAATGAATCATCATCAGAAATGATCTACCATTGGAAATGAATCACCATTGGAAATGACCTATTATAAGAAAATTTCTGGAAAAATGGAAAAATATTGGAATAAACTACCATTAGAAATGAATCACCATTGGAAATGACCTATTGTTGGAAAATTTCTATAAAAAAGGAAAACTGTTGGAATAAAATACCATTGTAAATGATTTATATGTCTCAAAAATGCCCCAGACTTCCCCTGAACACCTCAATTATTAGTTTTTTGGTAAATTAATGAGCTAGAAGGTTTGGTATATTACATCAGATACCTATCAAAATATTCTCTCCCTAGATAATTCAAAACCAACTCAAAAGGAAGGAGATAAAGGGTTTGAACAACCATCCCTTGAGATAACTCTCAAAGATCTCATTACACTTGAAAAAAATTTCCATAAACCAAACCTGTTATCCTAAACACCCACAAAAACTAAACAAAATGTACTTCCTCGAACATAAGAATCAAAGAATTCCATCCTCCATGTCAAGACACTATCTGATCTGGGAAAACTAAAAACAAATCTGGTTTCTAGGATCATATCTGTGTCTCACACTCCCAAGTACTCTTCTATAGGCCACTATGACTCCATAGCACATGAACCAGGGGAATGGTCCATCCTCACAATACCTTCTCTCAAAGGTCTTGGATCTTTAATGGATGATCCACAAATGTCCCATCATCATAAATATCAAACTCTCCATAGTAAATGGAATGAGAGTCCTTGTGAAGATACTGATAGAGCCGAGAGAGGTGGAAGACATCATGGATCTAGTCAAATTGAGGTAGAAGTGCCAACTGGTAATCCACCTCGCCAACATGCCACAACACCTTTAAGGGACCAAAAAACCAGGGTGAGAGCTTACTTCTTTTTCCGAACCTCCACTGCCCACGCCGAGGGGAAACCTTCAAGAACATGTAGTCCCCAACCTCAAACTCAAAGGACCTACTCATACGATTGACATAATACTTTTTTAAGTCTTGTGATACTTTCATCCTCTCTTGAACTAATCGAACCTTCTCTGTTGTGATATGCACCACATCAAGTCCAAGAGCTGCTGCATCTCCAACCTCCATAGAATACAATAAATAATTAAATGACCTTCCATACAAAGCCTCCAATGGATCTATTCCAATGGAAGAGTTATAACTATTATAATAAGTGAACTCGAACAATGGCATGTGTTGTTCCCATGATCCACTAAAGTCCAAGACACATGCCTAGAACATATCCTATAGTTTTTTGATAGTCCGTTTCATCTGCCCATCTATCTGAGGGTGGAAAGCAATGTTGAGGCGTAGTTGAGTACCAAAAGAATGCTATAATACCCTCTAGACTCATGAGGTAAAATGTGCATCTCTATCTGAGACAATGGACTTTATAACTTCATGAAGCCACACTACATCCTCCACATAACTTGTTTTTTCAAAATATCCACTATCCTAGACCCCTTGATTTCTAGGAAGTGGTCCAATTTCATTAACCAATCCACAATCACCCAGATAGAATCATAGCCACCCTGAGATTTGGGTAACCCTGTGATTAAATCCATTGAGATGTCATCCCATTTCCACTTGGGAACATCCAAGGGCCACAAAAAACCCCTAGGGACACAATGATCGGCCTTTGCCTACTGGAAAACCAGACACCAATCCACAAACTCTACCACTTCCCATTTCATTTTGGGCCACCAAAACTATGTCCTCATGGTAAGTTACATCTTGAAAACTCTTGGGTGTACTGAAAAAATATGATCTATGAAACTCATGAAGGACTCCCTCGCACATCGATACTAGAACAAACAACATCCCATGAAACAACACCTGGTTCTGACCATTCTCTGACCATCCCTCTAGAGTATCACTATGGAAAAAATGACCAAAAAAACCTCTACCTATGAGTCTCCCCACTAAGACTCCTCCACCTACTGCATCAGAGAAGACTGAACCATCATCTAAAATAGGCAGTCTCTACCACCATCCACCCTTTCATTTAATTATAGAGATTAAAACTCCTCCATCTCTCTCCAAGCATCCAGAGACTCCCGATCAACATCCTTTTATGAATTTATGCTCAAAGCATCAACCATGACATTCCCCTTTATTAAGGTATAGGATATCTCAAAATAATAGTCTGAAAGAAACTACATCCACCTTCACTACCATAGATTCAGATCACACTGATAAAAGACATACCTAAAACCCTTTTGATCCATGAAGACCACAAAGCACTCCCCAATGAGGTAATTTCACCACAAATTTAGTGCAAACACAACTGCCACTAGCTCTAAATCATGGGTGGAATAGTTACATTCATGAGTGTGTAACTACCTAGAAATATAAGATATAACTTCCTTCTACTACATCAAGATTCACCCTAATACCAAACGGGACACATCATAGGAAAACTCAAACAACACACCCTCTTATGGTACTTGGAGCACTAGAGAACAGACCAAACTACCCTTCAGGTAACTAAATGCTTCCTGACACTAATCGATCCACAAAAAAACTTGGTCCTTCCTAGTCAATTCTTTCAACGGGGATGCAACTTGATAGAAATCTGGAACAAAACTCCAATAATATCCTATTAGACCATGGAATCAATGGACCTCTACCACATTCTTGGGTTCCTCCCAAGAAAAAATTGCCTCAAACTTTGATAGGTCTACTGCCACAGCTTGTTGAGACACTATAGTCCCTAGTAAATACACCTATAATATCCAAAACTTACACTTGGAAAAATTTACATAGATCCAGTGTTGATAAAGAACCTGAAAAATAACTCTGATATGTTCAAAATACTCCTCCTCTAACCTTGAGTAGATCAGTGTCATTAATAAAGGAAATGAAAAACTAGTCTAGGAAATAATAGAACATGGAGTTCATAAGACCCATGAACATGGTTGGTGAATTCCTAACACCAAAAGGCATGAACACTATCTCAAAGTGTCCATACCTATATCTGAAGGAAATATTTTGAATTTCTCCATCCTTAACCCTTAACTGGTGATATCCAGAACACAGATCAATCTTAAAGAACCAATAATCTCCCCTAAATTGGTCAAAAATTTCATCAATCCTTGTAATAGGATAGTGATTCTTGATCATCACTTGGTTCAACCTCCGGTAGTCTATGCACAACCTTATACTACCATCTTCCTTCTTAGTGAATAACACTAGGGCACCCCATGGGGACACACTAGGTTGGATGAAACCCCTCTTCATAATATCATCTATCTGAATCCTCAACTCTCACAAATCATAAGGCGCCATATGTTAGGGAGTCATCAAAATTAGAGAAGCACCAGGATACAAGTCTATCTGAAACTCAATGTTGCATCAAGGGGGTAGTGTCACAACCTCCTTGGGGAAAACATATAGGAATTACCTGATAAACTTGGGAGCCTCCTATATCATCATGTTTACTAATTTCATATAAAACTCATCCAACAATAAATGAAGGGTTTCCAAACACCAATTTCCCACCTGGTAACCCCTCTCTCCAACAAAAACCACATGCAAGCCATTTACATATGAGAATGCGACTCTACTTAGAAATAAATCGATAATAACACACACAGTATAAAACCAATTGATGCTGAGGATGACATCGTATGGTTGCATCTCAATTAATATAAGGTCCACACATGAATGATGCCACCCCATCATCAATGCACATCCTTGAAACACATCAAATAAGATGGACTAGATTCTGATTAGAGTAGTCAACACTAGGGGAATGAGAATCCTCTCTACATCTAGTATTAGAGCGTGGAGTAGAGAGGGTGAAACAAAGGAGTGTATAGATCCTAAAATAAACAAGGAAAACATAAGGTTAAATTATAAAATGATCCTACATAGAATGGTATCTGGCCCCTCTAGTGATGTTTTCACCACTACTTTCAACTGTTCACGTCCAACTCCTCTGACCCTTTGCTAATAGCCACCACCATAACCATGCTTGGGTAAAGGTCCATGAGGATTAGGTATATCTTGAGGATAGACTCTACCTTCCCCATTCACCATGGCTTGAGCATAATCTTGCTGCCCCTGCAGGTGGAATGACCTCATTGGTAACTACTGATGATGTTGATGTTGAACCTGACCACCTCTACCAAGACGGTCTTGAGTAGCCACTAGGCATTGATCATGAATATTTCCATAAACCCCATAGATGAAACACACTGGTTTGAAGTACCCAGGATGAGTACAAAAGCCACTGGCCCCAGTTGTCCAGAAGGGAAGCTACTGAGGTCGAATCCCAGCTGGTCAAAACCTAAAAGGGCCTAGAGCCTGAGACCTACCAATGAAAACTATACCCCTTGAGGAACCCTACTGGTTCCCCTCTCATAATAAACTCCTTTCAAGTGCATCTCCTCAATAAAAACTTCCTTATTTTGAACCTCCAAATACATTAGAAACATAAAAGGAGTAACTGCATACTGGATCAAAGGAAGGAGTGCCTCTTCAAGAAACCTATCTCAGGACTCCTCATATGAGAATGGATCTGGGGAAAAGAGTATAAGGTCCTTGAACTTTATCCCAAGATCCCGCATTGACATGCTTCCATGCTAAAGGAAGAGTAACTCTTACCACTTCACAACCTTCATGGATGATGAAAGGAATTACACATTAAACTCCTTCTAGAAGTCATCCCATTAAACACCTACCTCCTTCTGCTCAATGAGGTCCAATTTCAAACACTAACACATAGATTCTCACATCTGAATAACTTCCAAGGTAATCCAATACTTCATCGGGGCCTAAATAAAACTGAAAGTGATCTTAATATCCTCTAACTAGCCCTATATCACCACATCAGAAACATTTCCCTCATACTTTCCCAAATTCTTCCACTGAAAATATCATAATGTCATTTGCCACTGGTCATCATCCTCAATTGGGTCAAACCTTCGACGATCAACTAGGTCAGCCTGCTAAACCTCCATTTGCTGAGCCATATGCGAACTATGACCAGGAGACATAGCTGAAAGAGAAACAAGTATTTTCTAATACCATTAGTATGGATTTTTATTATGATATATTTTAATTGAATTTAATCTATTTTATTCATTTTAACTTTCCCAAAAAACCCAATTCAAATATGAACACAAGTCATCTTAATGCATGTACCTCTTCTAGGTCTCTACCCTAAAAGATGTTCCATATCACTTGGCCATTCAATAAGTTTAGAGTACATACACTAGATTATGGGGGAGACCTAAAATACCATGTCCTAGCTAGTCTCTCTGGCCTATATCACACACTAAGGTCAACTAGATCTGCAACTACACCAACCCATGCATTCCTCACTATGCCTAACTCTAGACTCCACCCTATCTATCAACCATTAGCATTGATACCACTTTGTCACAACCCCCTTCCTCCAAAGATACACCAATGAGGGGAGAGAGATAATGAACCTCAAGTCCCACCTTTAGTAGGCTCTGGGTTTTCGTCTAGAACCAAGGGTATAAAAATATCATGTGTGGGAGGAATTACCCTCTATAATATAAGTTATATTGAGAGATATTGTGAACCAACCATAATAATCCATGACACACACACACACACACATGAAATCCAAAAACCATCCCATAATGCATGTGAAAATAAAACTGAGAAAGATAAAAAGCCTCCAAAGTAAATACCCAAAATAAAAATTAGATCAACAAAATAGGAACTACCCAAAGGTCTTGCATAGTAAAGTCTAGAATGGTCTATGAATTCTTCCTATAATATTGAAAAATAGTATATATACATTGGGTGAGCATACAAGTATACTTAGTAGGAAAACCAAGGTCTCTCATGCACATTTGAAAAGTGAAAACTAATGCACTCATGTAAAAGCAGTAGAACTAAACAATACCCAAATAGGTATACAAACCGAAACCCTAACCTCACCAAGGATCGCTCATCAATAAAAAAACAAAGTATAAAATATAATATGAAGCACATCAATGATAGGGTACCCCACACTGCTTTCCAAATAATTTTACACTCTCACACCCCAACATCATACGTCATGGTGCTCCCACCCCTTATGAATAATATCACAACATGTCACATCCTTCCCGCAAACACCTGGCCCATCACATCACATATCTCCTAAACACACCTAGGCTATCACATCACATCACATTACAACTCGAAAGTGGTAATTTTTTATTTATGGACATCACAACCTATAATTTTACTTCTCATGTCCTAGAAGAGGGAGTGGGGAAGAGGGGGTATCCATCCATCAATCCTCTCAACGGTATGTTGGAAAAAACCCCCATGTGACTATGCGGGTGTTGGCACATAGTGCTCGACAAGGGTGGAGTTCATATAGAAATCAAAATAATATAAAGGGTAAATAAATATATAGTTACAACACACATGCCCCATTATAAGGGTTCAAAAAGGCCTAAAAAAAATCACATGAACATCCATTTCCACTGGCGAAACTAAAAGCACAACCCCCTATAAGAAAAACACAAGAAACAATTCATATTTTAATTTTTAATCATCATTAATACATTTTATAAATTCTCTATTACCAACTCATTACATTAAAACATTCACTTTTCTTAGCACATAATAAGTTTCATAATATTAATTTGTTAAACAAGCCCAATATTATTATTCATTTCACCATCCATTACTAAATGGGAAACAAACACAACATAATACACAATAATCAGTACAAAACAATAGCCCAATAGACACATCCAGTTTCACCTTCTATCATAGCCCCACTGCATAATCACATCACAACCCCCATCACAGCCCCACTACACCACCACACCATAAAAAGCATTGAAGCCCCACTGCACAACCATATCTCATCCAACACCCCCACACACATCTCATTACATACCAAAACACAACACATTTTAATATTTAGAAAAGGGTCACTTATTAAATTTCACTTTAATTAAGGGTATTATAATATAATCCATTAAATCCTAGGGTATCTATTCCATTAACTGGATATACATGGTCAGTTGGTTATTTATGATGATATCAAACAATCACAAAAAATAGAGGTTTCAAAAGAAATTCACTGTAGTATAATCAAGACACAAACATACATGATTTTCATCAAGGAATTATTCCCATATAATCATAATATAAAATCAAATCAAATCAAACCAAACCAAATCAAATCAAATCAATTCAAATCAAATCAAATCAAATCAAATCAATAAAATGCTGTAAGATCATACTTCACATTCCCTTTCCCCTTTAAATTAAATTTAAATTGATTCATCATATTTATTAATCCAAATGAAACCATTTTTATAAGAGATAACAATAATAATTCCATCCCATATGATACACATAAGGAGAAGCAAAGGAAGTACTACCTGGAAAAAAGAAGTTTTTTTTAATGTCGCTACACCAAAATAGGGGGTGTGTGTATAAGAGGGAATTTCTTCAGGGGAACTCAAACCAACTGCGGTAACCAGTTATAAGACTCATAGGGAAGAAGGATTTGGAACCTCCCATACCAAAAGAAAGAATAATAATATGAATGAAGGAAGGATCTTCACTTTAGAAAGACCAGATTTGAAACTAGCGGAATTCGAAATGGTTTAGATTAGACATTAAAATAGAATATTATTAATTCCACATGGTTTATTCATTTGAAACATCTCTAGACATTTTATAAACTGAAGATATGAATAATATCCTTTTAAATGGATTTAAAACCCATTAATTAAAGCATTAAACCTATTTTTCATAAAAAAAGATGTCAAAATTGAAAATCAAGAAATTTATAGAAAAATGGTAAACTATTAGAATGAACTACCATTGGAAATGACTCAACATTGGAAAATGACTCACCATTTCAAATGAAATACTATTGGAAATGAATCACCATTGGAAATGACCTACCGTTGGAAAATGAATCACCGATGGAAAATGAATCACCATTGGAAAATGACCTACCATTGGAAAGGACCTAATGTTGGAAATTACTCACCATTACAATTGAACTACAATTGTAAAATGACTCACCATTAGAAAATGACTCACCATTGGAAATGAACTACCATTGGAAATGAATCACTGTTGGAAATGAACTACCATTGGAAAATGACTCACCATTAGAAAGTGACTCACTATTGGAAAATGAATCACCATTGGAAAATGACCTACTATTGGAAAATGACTCACCATAGGAAAATGACTCATAATTGGAAATAAACTACCAATGGAAATGAATCACCATTAAAAATGACATACCATTGGAAATGACCTAAATTGGAAAATTTATGAAAAAATGGAAAACTATTGGAATGACCTACCATTGGAAATGACTCACCATTTTAAACAACCCACCATTAGAAAATTTCTAGAAAAAAGGAAAACTGCTAGAATAAAATACCATTGGAAATGAATGACATGTCTAAAAAAAACCAGATACTTCCCTCTAACACCTCAATTATTAGATTTTGGTGTAGTAATGGGCCAAAAGGTTCGGGATTTTACAATATGGAACCAATCTGGTTATCCATTTATCATGGCATTTTACCAACAGCAATCCTAGATAGAAGCAGAGATATGAAACTACTTCAAAGTGACCCTCACATTATGTTGATCAGTCACCCAAATTATGAGGGTGAGGTTGTATGCCAACCCTTTAACCACTACCACTACCGTCATTATATCTTGGAAAGTTTGTAATATGTGGGTGGGGATTTATGTCAACCCTTTCATCATTATTAAGATATTTTTTGTGACTTCAGTAGCCATAATAGGGATATATTCCCATTATGTAGTTGGATTAGGGATATAGGCATACTTTTTCCTCCATTTCCTATCTAGATATACTAACATCCATTTTTTACGGGGGGTAGAGACATGATTTTACCCATATTTGTTGTCAAGATTCTTTAGATGCTTTCTTTAATTACTGTTAATCTAGGATAATATTCTTGGTGTATGCAGGTAGGTATGTGTGCCCACTCATAGTTTTCCACCATATTTGATAGTCAAGATTCTATAGAGGGAATATAGGTATGATCATGTTCCCAGTTGCTTGATCACTGCCCTTAGTGGGCTGTCCTAAGTGCCTAGATCTGAGTGACCTAGGATGGACTCCTGAGGGTAGCACCCCCATAATGCTAAGGGTTCTATGCTGCATGATATTTGTGGTAGAATATTTTGGTAGGATCCATTTGTTGGTACCTTTTTTTCATTCTAATGAGGATTTATGTGACCTTTTAATCTTCCTCCCTAAGATAAGGGAGGAATTTGTTGTTGTGTTCTGAGGATAGACTCTCAAAATTGTTTGAGACTATGATGAGTTCCATATTCTTATTTTCCACCAACCACTATTGGGTGAATTTTCTATAGGGATTCATTCCATAGAGGGATTTATGTGCGGACTCTAGGGTTAGTATAATACCATTATTGTGGTACTCCCTAAATAACACATTTGAGACCCAACATTGAAGATGCTGGGTTGGTGACAGTATCCTCTGATTTGATGAGGATCCTGCTTGTACGGTAGTAAATACATAAATTTTTTACGGTTCTTCAGAATCTATTTATATTTAATGGAGTTATGATGAGTTTGACTGAGGGTACACAACAAACACAAATAAGAAAAATCCATCAAAGAAACATCTTAATAAACAAACACATGGATAATATATTTTTTTAGATCTATGTTTTTACCGCTTTCATTTTGTGAGAGTATTAAAGGGTCCAAACTTGTGGGAGACACATTCATTTGGATTAAGGGTTTATGTTAGGTTCACCATTTTTGTTTCATTTGGAAAGGAGAGAACAAAATTTCCTGATGTGAATAAACCTAATTCATTTTATAGATATGATTTTTAACATTAGGTCCACCATTTTTTTCACATAGAAAACCAAGTAGGTTTTGAATGGAACTTTGTGGCGGTGGTTGGAAGACTCTTCATGTCAGACACACCTTTTCATTTCCATATCCCTTCCGAGCGGTTTCTAATAAGGCTTATTTGTGGAATCAAAAACACATAATGGTTCCCTTATTCATAATGTTTCACATACCTACTTTCTAAAGGTAGGTGTTCATTGGAAAATAGTTATAACAACACTTAGGGACTCAAATTGGTTGAGAGTATGGGAGGTTAGGATCATATTACCTTTTGGGGAGAATTATTACCTACTATTGGACTCTATTATAGATTTAAGACATATTTGTGAATCATTTTTTAAATCCTAAATATAGGATGGGTCACCCTTATGTTAATAATAAACCGTTAGCATGGATTTTATTTATAATCATATGTATGTATCCAAGGTTCTTCATTGATGGAGAAATATGTATGTATCTGAGATTATTTTTTAATGGTTCCATTTATATACATATTATCGATTCTCATTTCATTTATTATCATGATGCTAGATTTAAGACACACATTGGGACCCTTTGGAATTTATCACCATCTAGGAAGACCATAGTTGTTTTGATGTTGAGATCAGGACCATAAGATAGGATTCCTAATATCCTCATGAAAGGAATCAAAACCCATGTAGTTTGGTGAAACTCAATGGGATATATCATACCTTTTAAGATCATGTGTTGAGGACCAGACTGTAAGAACCCGAAACTTCTTTTCAGATATGTTTTTCCTTTTCTGGCCGTTTTTGGGAGAAAGAGGAATTTCGGGAAATTTTCGAAGTACACACCGTGTACTTTATGAGTACACGCCATGTACTTCCTTACCGTAGTAGGCCATGTGCTGGACAGGTTGTAACCACACATACGACCATGTGGGAGTGAATTAGAGGCCGCCTAATGCGGAGTACATAAATAGCAAGTACACACCGTGTACTCCAAAAGTACATGTCTTGTATTTTGTTTTTTTTCATTAAACACACTAGGGTCACGTTTGATGGAAAAAACTCACATCCTATAGGTCTTGTTCATCCGAGAGAACCTGTATGACTAAAGATATTCGATGAGCCCCCAAGCCTTCATCCGTCTTCTGATTTGAACACCGTTGATTGCGTTGGAATCGCATCGATGAGTTATCTCTTATGCTGGAACCTCATTTCATGATTCCTCTTCTTTTCCAAGTTATCATGGGTTGAATGTTTTATACGTTTCTTAGATCTATGAAATTCCAAGGAGATTCAAGCTTTGAGGTTCAAGTATATTGATCTCCTAACCTTGAGGTAGGTGGTTTGTGCCTTTCTGTTTGAAGTATTTGAGTATTATGTGAAAAAATCCACCAATACCCTTGAACGAGATATTTTGTGTTTATTGTTTTACCCCTGTTGTTTTCATTCCATGATTGTATTTCTGTGTAGAGGTAAATTGGATATGTTTTGGGTTGATTGCTATGTCTTGGATGTTCTGCTCATGCTTTGTTCTGTTTACGACCGTTTGGTCTTTTTTATCCTATTGGTCGTTTACCTGTTTTCCATGCCTTGTGGTCGTAGAATGGAGTGTTGTTTTCTAACATGCTTGAGATACTGTAGAATGGTTATCCAATTAGTTATATAGGTTTACTTTGGCCATATAGAATTACTATGCATCTACTTACATGGGGCCGTGAGAACCTGGTGTTATAGACTAAAAGAGGATAGACCGAGCAAGCTTCCTCATAGAGTATTTGGACATTATAGACTATAGGGGGATATAACTAGTGAGATTCCTCAGAGAGTCTTTGAGATTTATAGACTATATGGGGATAAGACGATTGAGATTACTCAGAGCGTCTTTGTTTTACATGAATTACCTTGAACCACTCTAGGCTATAAGAGGAATTGACCGGGTGTGCTTCCTCAGAGAGTCTGTGAACGACCTGGGGATATAAGAGGAATTGACTGAGTGAGCTTCCTTAGAGAGTCTCTTGACCTTTAGGATATAAGGGGAATTGACTGTGTGATCTTCCTCAGAGAGTCCCTGACTACCTTAGACTATAAGGGGAATTGACCGAGTGATCTTCTTCAGAGAGTCTTATAATTCTCACATAACCAAACTAGAGGGGTTAGGCTGAGTGTATTTCCCATAGGGTTGTTGGTACTTGTTAAGTAGGACCATGGGGGATGGCTGTGAGTACTTCCCAGAGGGTTACCTATTTGTTTTAGCTGATTTTTAGCTGCTTCTTGATATTGGAACTGTGGATTGATTACTGCTGAGTATCTTCCTATTTACTGCTTTCTGCACTTTTACCTGCCATATATTCACTGACTGTTAGTCAAAGATATTCAGGTGGTTTTCTAATGGGATTTAGTCTCACACCCTTTTTGGGCTATGCTTTTGGGCCCAAAAATATCATATTACTGCAGGTATAGATAAGGGAAAGAACCCTTCTACTTCAGGTATTTGACTTGCTGTGGAGCTGGAGAGTATGGGACCAAGCTTTGGCTTGTGATGTTGAGGAGCTATTTATCTTTTCTTTTGTAGTTTGGCTCAGTATTTTTGTATTCAACATTGTGAATTGTTTGGATGTTTTCTTAGACGTATGTATCATGCATCCTTTATTATTCATTGCTCCAGTTGTTTATTATCTCTAGTCTTACATTGTTCACTTGTGTATGGATTATTACTACTTTTGCCATTGTATATTGTTTCTCATATACTATGCACTCTGCCAATGAGGGAATAGTTTTCCCACTATCACACCCAAGGCCCTCACTGCTAGTCGGTAGCCTCTGGCGTTCAGGGAAATGCGCTTGAGGCCATGTGACCAACCGGGTATGGGGCACCTATGGGTGGCTTCCAGAACCGAGACATTATAAAGTGGTATTATATGGTTTCTTTTCTCTTGAATTACTGTTTGGATCCTACAACTAGGGATAGGATAGAATAGGTACTTGGTAGTAAGCTGTGCCCGAAAGTAGCTAAACCGTGTACAGGGGAAATCCAATCTACCTCGTTTATTGCAAATTCTTCTGGTTTTTCAAGTTTACGGTTGATCTGATTTTTACTGATGGGTGACTCACATGTTTTGTACTGTTACTGTTGATATTATTGGGGTTCTATTTCTATCGCAACCCGATGAGATGAGGGTATGCCATCACATGCATCATATAGGCACTTTCTAGAAATCACATGTCATGTATTTTTACCATGCCATTTAGGGTGAATTAGTGATTTCATGTTGTTGTGATAGATGTTGTGTAGAATATGCATGCTATTGTAACAGATGCTTGATAGAATACCTGCTTTCAATAGGTATTTCTATATATAAATTCTTGTTTTAATGAACACCAAATTTTGATTCTTGAGGTGTTATGGGCCCTCATGAATCGGAACTTGGTGGATAATTAACTTGTTTCCCTTGTATATGACATGCATAAGATGTCAATATTTGATTCGTGGGGAGTAGGGGCCCTCACAGATCGGAATTTGGAACCTTAATGCTTGTTTTCTGTGTTTTCTGGGCTCCAGAGCAGTTTCTGAGGCTACTATCCGGAAAAACCCAGAATACAGGATGTGTACTTTATGAATACACTCCATGTAGTAAATAACCGTGTCACTGACTATGTGGGAAGGGACACGGGGATGTGAAAAATCTTGCAAGAACACGCCATGTACGGTATGTACATGCCGTGTTGTAGTGACCGTATGTCTACCCGTGTGACTAACGACACAGATGGATGAAACTTTGACTATACATGATGTGTCCTGATTTCACACTCTGTGCAGTGTAAACTAGGTACTCAGCAGTGTCACGAACATCACAGATCGGGGAAATTCTTCAAGTACACGCCATGTGCACATGGAGCACGTCGTGTAGAGTGAACCGTGTAGCCGTCCATGTAACTAACAACACAGGTAGTTGAAACTTTTCTAATACACGCCGTGTCCTTCGTGAACACGCCGTGTAGTCTAAGATTAAGAGGACCAAGTGGGTTATCCATGTAAGGAGACTCGGGCAGGGGAATAGAGTTCAAGTACACACCTTGTGTGGGGAAAACACGCCATGTGGTTGGGGTGTTACACAAATAGTTGTGGCGGAAGTACACAACCATGTGAATGGCTTAAAAGGACATGCCGTGTAGTGTTTATACACGCAGTATAGTCATGTTTTGTAAAACTTGAATGTTTCTTTCTCCTGTTCCCTTCATGTACTCTTATGTTTTCAGTCCTTGATAATCCTGATCTAAGGTGTGCATTTGACCTTTCAGAATTATGCCATCGAGACATCCTCCGGTTGTATTCCAGTTACTAGACGGTGATCAGACACCGGATATGGCTGATCAGGGGCTTGCAGTAGATCCTCCTATTTTTCCAGCCTTGGCACCAGCCGTTATACCTGGTAAAGGTGTTGATGAAAAGTTCAGGGAAGTCTTTCTGAGGATGATGCAGGATTTTCAGGGAGCGCCGTCTCCTGCCCCGTCGATGGAGGAATTGACGCGGGTTTTTCAACAGCAACATCCTCCTACTTTCTCTGGGGATGTAGGACCCCAGGCTGCAGAATCATGGCTAGAGGCCACACCAATGATTTTCAAGTACCTGGAGATTCCTCCAGAGAAGAGGGTGAAGATCACTACCTACACACTCCGAGACTCCTCCAAGAGGCGGTGGGATGTGATCTCACATGTGGGCCACCTGTAGAATATATTTTGGGATGAGTTTCAGCACATCTTATATGATTACTTCTATCCAGAGACCTTGAGGGCCGATCGAGCCTAGGATTTTATGAGTCTGGAGTAGGGTACTCTTACTGTTATGAAGTATTCCTCTTACTTCACAGAGCTGCAACATTTCATCCCTATTCCAGGAGGTGATGAGTTGTTCCTTGCACGGAAGTTAGAGGATGGTCTGAGACACGACATCCAGTCACAAGTGAACGTATTTAGGTTGAATTTGATATCTTCTATCGTCAACCAAGAACTAATCACAGAGCACAATCTGAAGGATTTTGGAGCTGCGATCTAGGGCGGTTTGACGTCCAGAGTTAGTGCTCCTACAACTGATAGCAGGAAGCACTATAGGGAGGTTGCATGAGGAGATCGGAGCAGGAAAGATGCATCTTAGAATATCCAGGTGGTGTGTTACCAGTGTGGGAGAAGTGGGAATACGAGTCCACATTGCCCGAGAGACCCAGTGGAGTGATGATGTTGCGGAAAGATGGGTCACCTTCAGTGCTTTTTTCAGTTCTTATCACCATAATCTAGTGACAAGGGTTCTTCTATGACTCCTCATTCAGGATCAGCGCCGCCAACTTCTCATTAGTCTGGGAACTGGAGTTATTCTGGTCATTCAGGATGAGGTGGAGGTCGTGGACATGGTAGATAGTCGCCCTATTTTCAGCGACATCAGTGTGGATCAGCTCAGAGTGCTCAGGCAGGGTCACAGGGCCACGGTACAGGCTATAATTTTGTATTGGAGTAGACCCAGCAGAAGTAGGATCTCAGACCTTCTACCATTTGAGGTACGATCTTAGTAGCCTCAGTTTTAGATTCTTCTCTTTTTGATACAGGGGATTCCCATAGTTTTATCTCTGTTGCTATCGTGGAGATCCTTGGGCTCTGTATCTTTTCTTCTATAAATAACTTGACGTTAGAGACACTCCGTTGGGGACTAGAACAGCTAGTGTATGTCAGTGCAGAGAGTTCCCTCTTGAGGTTGGTGGGTGTCACTTTTTATGGGACCTCTATGTCCTAGAGATGGCAGACTATGATGTAATTCTTAGAATAGACTGGTTAGTTCCCTTCCAGGTAGTCGTCAACTGTTATCGCCGTAGGGTGAGTTTCATATCACCAGAGGGTGAATCTTTTCTTTATAGGGGTGAATGAGACGTCTAGGCGAGTAGAGCGGGTCCAGATTATCATGGGTTGGGAGGAGTTACAACCCATATTGCTAGTCTTTATCTGGACGACCAGGGGACTTCACAGTTAGAATTTCCTCCAATGGTGGATCGTTTCAGAGATGTCTTTATAGAGTACTTTTCAGGTTTTACTCCAGAGTGTGAGGTAGAATTCTCAACTGATCTTGTGCCAGGATCGACACCGGTGTCCATTCTTACTTATAGGATGGCTACACCTTAGTTGTAGGAGCTCAAGAAGAAGTTAGAGGAGTTGCAGGCAAAGGGTTTCATCCGACCTAGTACTTCTCCTTGGGGTTTTCCTATCCTGTTTGTGAAGAAGTTAGACAGTACCATCATGCTTTTTGTGGATTATCAGAAGCTAAACTAGTTGACGGTTAAGAACTGATATCCCTTACCTAGGATTGATGATCTCTTTGATCAGATTCGAGGAGACCGTGTGTTCTCGAAGATTGAATTGAGGTCCGGTTATCATCAGTTGCGCGTTAGACCATCTGATATACCTCTTACAGCCTTCTAGAGCAGGTATGGTCTATACGAGTACTTGGTTATGCCGTTCGGTCTCACGAACACGCTTGCGGTTTTCATTTCACTGATGAACTTAGTGTTCCATACATACTTGGATTCTTTTGTGGTGGTCTTCATGGACAATATCTTGGGGTACTCTCACACTCGACATGACTATGCTACCCATCTTGAGATCATTTTGAGTACACTGAGAGAGCATCAGTTATATGATAAGCTCTCAAAGTGCCACTTTTGGATGGATCAGATTCACTTCTTGGGTCATGTTATCTCAGAGGTAGGAGTATCAGTAGACCTAGAGAAAGTGAGAGCTGTAGTTTCCTAGGAGAAGCTGAAGAACGTCTTTGAGGTGCAGAGTTTTCTAGGGCTGGATGGATACTACAGACGTTTCATACAGGACTTTTCACGCTTATCTGCACCACCGATAGGTCTGACCAAAAAGGGGGAGAAGTTCTTATGGTTAGATTCTTGCGAGTCATCCTTTCAGGAGCTGAAAGGGAGGTTAACTTCAGCACCGATACTAGTCTTGCCAGATTCGGGCAAGAGCTATACTATTTACTGTGATGCATCAAGTATCGGGCTAGGAGTTGTGCTTATACAGGGTGATGGAGTCATTGCGTATGGGTCTCGATAGTTGAGGCCACATGAGAGGAATTACCCGACGCACGATATGGAGTCGGCAGATGTTGTTCATGCCCTACGCTGTTGGAGACATTATCTTCTGGGAGAGCATTTTGTGGTTTTCACTGACCACAAAAGTCTCAAGTATGTCTTCACTCAGCATGATCTGAATTTGAGACAGCGCAGGTGGGTTGAGTATCTATAGTCCTTTGACTTTGATCTTGCCTATACGCCTGGTAAAGGCAACGCAGTGGATGATGCGTTGAGTAGAAGGACTCAGATACAAGCAGTTTAGGAGGCCAATAGTGAGTGGCAGGTTATGGCTCTATTCTCTAAGATGCATTTGGAGGTGCACGACAGTCAGGGCGAGTCTTTTATATTATATTTTCTACCAGACCAAAATAGTATGACAAAAGAAATGAAACAACCTATGATACCACTTTATACCATCTTGGTTGGACTTACCACTAGAACAGTAGCTGGACCGGTGGGTCACATGACCTCAGTCACTACTCCCCTTACACCATAGGATGGCGAATAATAGTTAGGGTCTAAGGAAGTTATATTAGGGAGACTACATCCTCATATTAGAGTAGAAAAATGGTATATCATAAGGTAAATAACAAACAAAAATGGAAGAATTAATAAATTAAAGACAAAGTAGTGGAAGAATAATGGTAATAACTAAATAATAAATGATGGACAATGCCAATGTATACAATGCATGAATGTATAGATGGTGATACATGAACTAAAATAGTTTACATATAGTTGGTAGCAAGATATAATACAAGACATGAATATATAAAAGAAATAGATTACATAAGGGAAATCCCCATGAGCATCCTGAGCTCCATCTCAGTCTAGTGCTCCTAACTCCCAAGTATAAGCAGACAACACAACTAAAGTCCATGGTCCCATGAAAATAAGGTCTACTTGGGAACCCTAGTGAAATGGAATCCCGAGCAGGGTGTGAGATAAAAATCCCAGTAGGTTACCACCCACAATGTCTACGGCTAAATCCAGCCCATGATTATAAAATAAAGAAGTGTACAAGTAATATGTATAATAAAGAATAATAAAATAAATAAGAAACAGCCCTCTCGGGTTCCTAAAGGACACCTGGAGGCTCTACTTTCTTTAGATAATGAACAAAAAGAGATTTTTTAACCAGTAACTATATATATATATATACATTAATAATTATATATATAGTTTAGTTATATATTCCATCCACCTATATGAACCAAGCATGTGCAGACGTAAGTGGCCGTATACCTTGAATACTAGTTGCTGGATGGACTGAAGAATAACTCAGACATCGATAACTAGTTTAAATGGTCCTAAAATCTCAACCAATAGGGAACATTACCTACATCCCAATTGAGTGTGATGCATCATGCAAGACACTCGGGATGGTGAGTGTGCCATCTTTCCAACACTCAAAGTCATGAGTGTGTCATCATGCCAACACTAAACAAGGTGCATGGTGCATCAATCCCACCATCCACATATTATCAATGGTGCAAGACACCATGAATCAACACCCGATTTAAGGGAGCATGATTTTCCTCCATGATTGACAGAACCCTTGCCATCGTTCCACAAACTATGTATAAGGCGTAAACATATAATAATAATAATAATTGAATCCATAAGGAATTAACTCTCATGATTTACATTTATCAATCCTATTTAACAATAATGGAATCACATTTAATTATAGCTTGTACTAAGCATGAAAGATCAACATTTCCTTACCACCCTTTACAATTCAGTTCATTTAAAACATTAAAAGAATGAAAGCCATCATGTACAATCTAATAAAATTAATATATGATACTTATTTAAAGAAAAAAACAACCATGAATAAATTAATCAATTAAACACTTGCCTTTGAATCTATCAAAACATGAAAATTCATTTAATAAGGCTCAAGGAGGTACTTAGAAGGTACCATGGTCTAATCGAGAAATTACTTGCATGGGAAATCCCATTAATTTAGAAAGACAAGCCCTTATAAGGATCTTGGTCCATTATTAATTTTTATAATGGGTGCAATTAATTTTATAGCTTCAATAAAGGACATGTCTCAAACATTCCATATACCAAAACATGACATCAAAGAATAGAATAAAAACCAATGCAACAAGACAAGAATGATTTAAAACATAAATTACCACTTTGTAATTTTGAATACAACACACCTCATTTGAGGGGTTTTATTATAAAAACATGATATTTTTTATCAAAAAATTCATTTAATCATAAACAATAATAACATCCAAGAATCACAATTCAACTAAAATTTAAAAGCATTTTAGAAAAGCTACCCACCATGGAAATTTAATTTATAAAGGATCAACATGGAACTTAGGAGGTTCCATTCTCAATTGAACAATCACATACAAGGGGAAAAACCATTTATAAACCAAGATAAATTCTTATAAATCATTCCAAGAATTTATTTAATTAATTTTAATGGGAATAAGAACCATAACACCCAAGGGGTGTCTGTGATCGAGTTTGAAATCCTCTATATTCTAAATAAGGATTATATAGAGTGTATTTAGGTGTGTTGATCAATTTGATATGAAGAACTCAATAAAAAGTAATTTTTGACAAAAGTTTACATATAGTACTATGGAAACATTAATATTTCAATGAAAATTTAGGAAAAATCCACAGACCACCCACCTCATTCTTAGGATGATAAACTCATCCAATATAGAGGCCTGATTTGGTTTGGTTTGGAAGAAATTTAAGAAACAAATATTCTCCCTAAAAATAAGGAAAATTAGATTTCACCTCGATAAATTTTTCAAGAGAATATTAAATTAGGAAAGGTTAAAAAGGAATTGAGAGCTTACTGATGCAGATCTATAGAGACTAATGGCACTCGAATCAGAAAAATAATAGAGGAGTTATGTCCATGTCTAGCTTGGAGAGGAAGAGGGCTCAATGTGGGAAGGGAGGAGCTTCACACAGCTACCAAGAGAAGAAGAAAAAAATAAATGAGTACTTAAACTATTTAAGTAAAAAATGGTCATTTTACCCTAAAAAATGGGTCACATGGTTTGGCCGCATGGTTTGGCCAAACTATGCACCAACCGTGCGACACCCACTACCTATGAAACCCACCTCTCATGGTTTTCCCATACGGTTACCCTAATCATGCACCAACCATGTGATGAATAGTGTATAGGTACTGCCTAAGTGAAACTAGGATAGGAACATGATATGGGTAAACCATTCACAACCCATGTTGAGAATTTCTACTCACCTGCTAGAGCCACATGATTTGCTGCTGGGGGCTGCACGGTTTTAGACAAACTGCGCACCTCTATCAGACCACCCAAAACTTTTATTTCTAGGACCTGAAACTCCCAAAACTCAAAGAGACACCTGTGGGACCCCTCATGCCTTTACCCAAGTCTAAAAACAACACATTGAAGTTTTTTAAAATCTCATAATTATGTTCTAAAGCTCAGTTCAAAGAATAACCCATCCATTAAATGTCAAAATTCAAATTCCCTTGAAAATTTTCATTATCTCAAAACATGGGTCATTAAACGATAAGGAAAAATGGTGTCTTATAGTTTTAGGGTCAAATTAATAGGACCACTAGTTCATGTGATTTAGATAGAATTGTACAATAGGTAGGAGGTAATAACCTGATGTGAAGAGAGGCAGCTAATGGAGGCCCAGTGTCATGCAATTTTCCAAGGAAATTTCACAAAGTGAGGAGAGGGATGAAAGGCCAAATATTAAGAGAATTTATGGTTGGACTAGGGAAAAGAGGCCTAGGAATCACTATGCATCCACTATTATAGAATTGGCCTTTAAGAATGCTAAAAAATTCCTTTATCAATGCTAGAGATCCACTGACTACTAGAGTTATATTAAAAGCTCTATCCTTTTATCTGCACTAAAAAAGTACTACTAAATGGGTCCTTTATCAGCAATTATAGAAGCACTAATAAAGGGACATACTATAGTGTACTATAAAAGAACACTACAGAACTAGTGCAGTGTGCTGTAATAGCACATCTCAGTACCAAAAACACTAAAAAATCAAAAAAATAAAGTACCAATACATAATTTAAATGAAATAAAATTTTCAAGACAAATACAAGAAAAAAACTATATTATAAACATTTAAAACATTGGTTTATACAATTAAATAAGTAAAAATTATTACATACATTAAAAAACATCAGTGTTCCTTTGTATTTTAATCCTAACCCCTTTTTGAGAAAAAATGCACCTGTATAAAAAAAATATTATGTTAGTAATAATATAAAGAAATAAATTAACAGAAAGTGTTAATTTTAAACTAAACTTTGAGTCATACCAGAAACAATGTGTGTTAGATTGAGTTGCAATTGATTCTTGCACATCAAACCATTTATTTTTCATATTCAAGAATTAACGATATGAAAATCAAATAAATAAGTATAAGATAAAAATGATAATGAGATTAATTAAGTAATAGTAGATAGATTTATGAGAAAAAAATCTATGCTCATTTGCTTGGTTTTGATGATGTGATGTATGCTTTAAACTAAAATGACACTTATATACTAAAAAGACACACTTGGAGTCATACCAGTCACACTTTTCATCAGATTGAGCTGGTGATGATTCCTAAACATCTCAAATTACTTATGGATCATTTTCTTAAAGTATCGAAACAATATGAATGTATTTACTCAGTTTTGATCAAGTCACTTATATTTTTTTTACTAAAATGTTATTTTAAATTGGAAACACACACTTTGAATAATATCGGTCACAAAATGTATCGGTTTGACATAATACCAATTTATATATTTTAAAAATTAATTATGATTTTTTCCAAAATTATCCAGACAATCCGAGTGTGTTTTCTCAGTTTTCAGTAAGTGACACTTTTTGAACTAAAATGTCAATTTAAAACAGATAACATACACATTGAGTCATATAGAGAACATCATGTATTAGATTGAGGTGCAATTGACTCCCACACATGAAAAATTACTTATAGATATTTTTCCTAAAGTATAAAACAATTCTAATGTCTTTGCTCAGTTTGAGTAGGTCAGTTGTTCTTTTTACTAAAATTGATGTCAATTTTAAATAAAAAGATGAACTTGGAGTCAAAACAGTCATACCATGCATTATATTGAGGTGATTCTGATTTTTACCCATATAAAATGACTTATGGATCATTTTAATAAAGTATCAAAACAACCCAAATGTGTTTTCTCAATTTTAAGTACATCACTATTCTTTTTTACTAAAATGTCATTTTAAACTAGAAACACACACTTTGACTCATACTGGTCACATTATGTGTCAGTTTGACATGATAATAATTCCTACACATAAAAAATGACTTATGAATCATTTTCCTAAATTATAAATACAATTTGAGCATGTTTTCTTGATTTTTAGTGAGTGAAACTTTTTAAAATAAAATACCGATTTTAAACTGATAACGAACACATTAAGTCATACTGAGAACATAGTGTATCAGATTAACGTGATATTTATTTCTATACGTAAAAAATGAATTATGGATAATTTTACTAAATTATCAAAACAATATGAATGTATTTTATCCAATTTGAGTAGGTTAATTGTTCTTTTTACTAAAATTGATGTCAATTTTAAATAAAAATACGCACTTGGAGTCATACAGAGAACACCGTACATCAGAATAAGGTGAGGTTGATTCCTACATGTGTAAAATGAAATATGGATTATTTTCATAATGTATCAAAACAATATGAATTTATTTACTTTCTTTTGAGAACATAACTTGTCTTTTTTACTAAAATGTCATTTTAAACTGGAAACACACACTTTGACTAATATCGATCACATTGTGTATCAGTTTGATGTGATAATTATTTCTACACATCAAAAATTAATTATGAATAAATTTACTAAATTATAAGGAAAATTTGAGCATGTTTTCTTGGTTTTCAATGAGTGATACTTTTTAAACTAAAATGTCAATTTTAAACTGATAACGGACACATTGAGTCATACCAGGAACATCGTGTATCATATTGAGGTGTGAATAATTCTCAAACATAAAAAATAACTTATGTATCATTTCTCTAATGTATCAAAACAATTAGAATGAGTTTTCTTGGTTTTGAGTAGGTTAGTCATCATTTTTACTAAAATTGATGTCAATTTTAAATAAAAAGACATACTTGGAGTCATATCGGGCACACCGTGCATCATATTGAGGTCCATTTGATTAATACATATCAAAAAATACTTATGGATCATTTTATTAATGTATCAAAAAAATATGAATGCATTTACTCAGTTTTGATTATGTCACTTTACTTTTTTACTAAAATGTCATTTTAAACTGGAAACATGCACTTTAACTCATACCGATCACATAATTTATCAGTTTTATATGAGACCAAATCCTAAACATAAAAAATGATTTATGAATAGATTTAGTAAATTATCAAGAAAATAAGAGCATGAATTCTCAGTTTTCAGTGACACTTTTTGAACTAAACTATCGATTTTAAACAGATAATGAACACATTGAGTCATACTAGGAACATCATGTATCGAATTGAGATGAGGCTGATTCCTACACATAAAAAATGACTAATGGATAATTTACCCAAAGTATCAAAATAATTGGAATGAATTTTCTTGGTTTTTGATATGTTCAGTTGTCTATTTTACTAAAATTGATGCCAATTTTAAATAAAAAGATACACTTGGAGTTATATCAGTCACACCATGCATCAGATTGAGGTGTAGATGATTTCTAAACATCCAAAATAAATTATTGGTAATTTTAATAAAGTATCAAAATAATATAAATATTTTATCTTAGTTTTTAGTATGTTAGTTGTCCTTTTTCCTGAAATTAATGTCAATTTTAAATAAAAATAAATAATTTGAGTTATACTGGTCACACCATGTGTTGGATTGAGGTGAAACTAATTCCTACACATCCCTAATGACTTATGGATCATTTTACTAAAGTATCAAAAAAATACAAATGTGTTTTCTTAGTTTTGAGCACGTCACTTTTCTTTTTTAATAAAATGTCATTTTGAACTGGAAACACACACTTTGACTCATACATATCACATCATGTATTAGTTTTATATGATACAAATTACTATATATTATAAATTATCTATTAATTGATCTAAAAAATTTTCAAGAAAATACAAGTGTGTTTTCTTAGTTTTTAATGATGTACACTTTTTGAACTAAAATATATATTTTAAACTGTTAACAAAAACTTTGAGTTATACCAGGCACATCGAGTATCAGATTGAGGTTCAGTTGATTCCTACACATCCAAAATGACTTATGGATCATTTTATTAAAGTATAAAAATAATTAAATTATGTTTTATTAGTTTTGAGTATGTCAGTTTTCCTTTTTACTAAAATTAATGTCAATTTTAAATAAAAAAAAACACTTGGAGTCCTACCGGTCACACCGTGTATCATATTGAGGTGAGGCTAATTCCTACACATCCCAAAGTCTCAAAAAAAATCCTAACTTCTAATGTTAGCATGATTTATATTGCCTTTATTTGTTAAAATACCAACACTATATATTGAATTGATGTTATTATATAAAAATCCTTTCTTATTGTTGAAAGCAAGAGGAGAAGAGGAAGCTCATGTGCCCATTATATCATGAGTAGTCACAACAATGGTCACATGAGATTCCTCTACTATTATGGATATTTATAATGAGAAGGTTTTTTGACTAAGAATATCGACTCAATATGTAGTGTTGAAAGTTTTATAAAGAAAGAAAATGGAAATGGAAACCATGGTAACATCAGTAGAAAGAACCATTTTTTCTCTTTTGTGGCTTGTTACAAATAGTTGAAATAAAAATTTGACTTCCCAAAATATATTCTAAAAAAACTGAATAAGTATTATATAAAAATGATAAGGAAATAAAATTACAAATAATAGATAAAATGATGAAAAAATTAATTAAATAAGTAGTAGGAATTCACCTTTTCATGACGGTTGTATGCATTCTTGATATATTTTCTTATTGTCACTATCTTAGTTGAAGGATTGAAGTCCAATCTATCATGAGTATGAGTAAATTTGAACAAACCACCCCAACTCAAACAAAATAATCCACCTGTATAAGAAAACATTTATTATATGAGTAATACTGAAAAGAAATAAATTAAACATAAATATGAAACAATAAATTAATTCTATAGACAATGATTTTACTGTGAAAACATCAATATTAACTATATGATTGAGCAATAAAGTGAAATTTAAGGAAAGTGATAAATTTTAACACTTCATGGGTGAATATGTTTTGAGGGATAAGTATTATGTGGAATTTTTGGTACAAAAGGCATGAAATATGTATATACCACCCCAACTCGAACAAAAGAACCCACCTATATAAGAAAACAATTATTATGTGAGTAATATTAAAAATAAATAAATAAAACCTAATTTTAATATAATACATTAATTCTATAGATAATGATTTTACTGTGCTATCATCAAGATTACCTTTGTGATTGATCATAGGTAGCGTCATTGCTCTTCCTACAAAGGCAGTAGAGGGAAGATGGAGGAAAGTGATAAATGAAATACTATAGGGGAGAAAAGGTTTTGAGGGAGAATAAGTATATGGAAGTTTTGGTGTAAAAAGGAAATAAATGTGGACAAAAAACATCTAAAATAAATCAACTCTTCAAGAAATAATGAAAATCAAATCAACTTTTCATTATATGATTTTTCAGTAAAATAGAGAAAGTATATCATAACATTACCTTTACATCTTCCCAAAGGGTTTCATTCATTATAGTTTGTTCTTATGAGCGACTGGTAACATCATCACGTGTAGAATACATTGTATGCATGAGTATTCAAACATTTAATTTATATTATGTTAATATAGTAGAGAACATATAATACTATAAGGAAAAATATTATATAAAAAAAAAACTTTTACCTTCTTATTGAACTCTCTTTTTTTAAAGGTTTAGGGATTTTGTTCCTCTATCAAGAATAAAAATACCATCTTTTTGGCCCCCTATAATATACAAGACATTGTCTACACTGGGACTGGCATGAAATTATTGTGATTTCCCAATTAAAGGGTCATCATTTATTTAATTTTCATCTGACCTGACATTTTTTTAGTCGCTAGCAGGACAATCAAACAATTATTATTTGTTGAATCTGATACATAAAATACTTCCATTGATTGTGATGCCATTATGAATGACTCATCTTTTCCCCTTATACATTAAAATTCACCTTCAAAAATCCCATTTCATCAACTGTCACTACACTCATATTGTCAACCCATTTTCAATGGAAAATCGACACTTGAAATGTTTTATAATCCAACATGTATATCTGTTTGATAATGCCAAAATATGACATATTTTCATAAATTGGTTTTTTATTCTTGGAACCAAATATGTGCATCGCTTCCACCACAAGAACAACACAACTATTTTGTGTCATACTACAATCATCGTGTTATTTTGTATATAACATACAACCATTGATTAAAAAACTTGTGTATGATATAAAATTTTCATTTGGTCCCCTAGCTAGACATTGAAGTTTTTTATCAATTGAATTCATATTTTTAGATAAAACCTTATAAATTTGATCTCAAAACCATCCTATAAAATATGGATTGTGTGTATTTGATATCCATCCTCATCAACTCATATCTCTAAAATTTATCATTGTATTTTTTTGTTTGACACACATCCTTTATCTCTAGTAGACATTCACCAATGTTTCTTGAAATAATCTAAGAAGTAGTCATCCATGGTATGAATAATGCTAAGAGTAGTAAAATAAACATAAAATAGATGGGGGATGGGTCTCAAGTTAACAAAATGAAATAATAACTATTCTAAAGATAGAGATGATGAGGATGAAAATTATACTACATTGTATTCTCTAAAAGGGGTAATGCCTCTCATTTGCGATAATTACTCAACTATAACTAGTTATTAACTCATGGCCTATTGAAGGTGATATTTGGGGGGCATAAACATTCCTATATGTGATTCAAGGGGTCTTAGTGGGGACATGTTATGATATATGAATCTTTAGGGCCTTTATGAATTCTATATTTATAAGAGAAATCTCACTTTTAATACTTTAAATTCTCTAAGACTAGTCCTAAATCTATTAAAATGATCCATTAAATCTTTATTAAATCCCCTAAACAAATGAAAAATATAATATTGGTAATTAAGAAGTTATAAGAAACCCAAATATGATAAACAAGAATAATAAACTATCATTTGATCAATTATAAGATATAAAAATGTATTGATAAAAAAATTTAATAAATAAAGAGTTTTTTCATATACAGGGATGTTAATTAGAGATTCCCAGGGGTGGAACCAATACATGTAGACCTAAAATGATGAATACATAAAAATAATTTCTAATAATTATTCCAACATATATAGAATTTGATAACATCTATTCTATTTTTTGGAATATGTGATGTAACGACCTAAGGAATTATTACATTTAATATTAATGGTATATAAAATATTTGGAGACATCTCAAAATTATAGTTTCTATTAAAAATCGACAAGGAATGGAAAAAATAATTTTAGGAAAAGAATATACCTAATAATGATAAAAGTTTTAATCATATCAAAATTCTTGGTTGATAAATTAATTCAAGAATTATGTCTAGATAGGTTGAAAACAAGAATTATTTTTAAGCAGACGAAGAGTAGACCTTATAAGAAAATTTTATTTTCATGGAAATTATGGGTTCTATGGTGATTTTGGGCACATAGTATTAAATTTTTTTCATAATGAAATAAATAATAGTAATTAGTGATGTGTCTCATTGGGACACAATTACTTCCATATACTCTTTCCAAGTTTGGATCTAAATATGCGAGCCTAGGGTTTTGGATTGACATCTTTCAAGTGTGAATTCTTCCATATACATGAATGGGATCACAAATTCAACCTTCTAGAGGTTTTCCACTCATCTTTCTAGGTATGGGTGAAGGTATTTATTTTGAACTGGATATTAAGGAACCCCAAGATTCTTTAAGACATCGTTTTGGACATTGGGGTTCCGATTCAACTAGATAAAAAAACTGAAATTTCTCAATTTTGGTATTATGCCTGGTTTTTGGTTAAAATTGATCTATGTTCTATTTTAGTTGATAAAGTGTTTCTATCAATATAAGATGATGAATTGGATATGAAAATCGATTATGATAGGGTTCCTAGTTTCTGTTTGAACAACAAGGTGATTGGTCATGAAAAGGTGAATTGATACAAATTGACTGTATGTGATTTCTATTCCAAGTGAGGACACGATGAGGATTCATGCTTCAAGAGAAGACATGGGAGGTGTGACACTAACATAAATGAGGCTACAAAGGTGATGCTACAAGATGTAATGAAAACTCGTGTAAGGTAGGGGAATGCACCTAGTTCTGAACCTGTTCAAAAGCATGGTAGTGCCTCTAATGGAAATTCTCATGACACTGGTGTTGGAGATGGTTGGACAAGATACAATGTCTTAGATAGCCTTGACCCTAGTCATAATGGTAGTGGGAAATTACCCAAAACATGGGCTGCGATTGTAGAGGAGGTACAAGTAGATGATGTTCCTATTGAGGATGCTATAGAAATGACGAACACTATGGAAATTGATTTAATTGAATCAAATGATAATTTCATGATGCCTGCTAAGGATGATGTCATTGTTGGTAGTGATCAAAAAGTGATGGATGTGACATCAATGGATGGATATTCCATTGAGGAAGACGCTGCTTAAAAAGCACTTGATCTATATCTTGAGTAGGAGAAACTGATTGCAATAAGGGATCATAAAGGCAAGAAAGTTTCAGTTGATGTAGAAGATTTCCAAATGGTTATCCATTAGAAATCCAAAATCTCTCAGCCATCACTAGCTCCTGGTATAAAGTGAATAGAAGATGGTTTGAAACCTGCACTGTCATCTTCCTTGTAGGTTGTGCCTCCAAGCGGTAGGAAAATTTTTGTGGTTAAACCACCTTAGATGGATGGTCTTAAGACTACATAGGTGGGGAAAATTGAGGGGTGACTCCTCCCATTCCCTTGTAGTCTACACATCCTAGAAGTAATGTGGATGGTTTCAAGCACATTAATTGGAATTATCCATAAAAATTTTCTGATCTCATGAAAAACTCTTATGGGTACTTTGGTAAGGCCTTATAGGAGGAATTAATCATCACACAAGATAATAATATGAAATTTATCATTCCAAAATATCAAGAGGGTGAGTGGCCCATTGAATGAATCAATATGGAAGTGGTGGACTATTTCATCTTACAATTAGATGTTACTTTTTCTATGATGGAGCTGAATATTTTTGTCTTTACTTGCTACTTGGAAGTATAAAAACTACTATCAATTAACTTTAATAAACCACTTCACTTGAACCCATAGATGAATTTATGATAATTGTCTTGGAAATTTAGTACTTGTTCTATGTTGGAGGAATCCTCCGAGTCGATATATGATGAGGATCAGGATCCCCCACAACCCAATACTTGGAAGAGGGGATGACATCCAAAGGGAAGAGGAAAATTTCCTAGGAATATGGGATCTAGGGGTAAGCAAAAGATGTGATACTTTGTTTTAATTTGGGATTTATATGTCATGCTTGCACTGCTCTCTCTATTGTACTTTTTTAGTTTTTTAATAAATTTGTAGTCATGTGTTTGGATTCTAAACCAATGGTCGATCCTTTTGAGTATGTATTTTTATAGTTTAATAGATATTTGTATTTTTATAATATATATATTTGTATAATGTATATGGATAATATATATCTATACTATATTAATATAAATATATTTTATTTTTAAAATATACATGTGTGTGTATATATATATATGTATAATATATAAATATATAATATATAATATATAATATATAATATATAATATATAATATATAATATAAATATATATCTATATTTGTTATATATTTGTATTTTTTCAAATTTACAGATATAAATATATAAATATTTAACATATTTATATATGTAATGTGTTAAATCCATTTACTACAAAATTATATATATATAAACACACACAAATAGATATATATATATATATATTACACACACACACACACACAGAGAGATATATATATTGACATACATAAATATAAATGTGTTTATAAACATGTGTGTGGGTCTGTGTGTGTATGTAAATATAATTATATTATAAATTTACCATTATATATATATATATATCATTATATTGATATGTTTAGGTGAGGTGATAATGCACCAGGCTTTTATTCCATAGACCCCATAGTCGAAACTGACAAGAAGAAAATTTCTTGTTTGGTGTCGTCTATGTGTAGAAGGGTGGCAGTGATAACTTGTGCTAGCAGGAGTGAGAACTTAAGGGGGGAGTCGGTCATGTTCATAAGGAGGGAACGATGAAGATGAGGTATATTATATTTTAAAATTATGAAAAACTTTAAGGGGTTAGCGATCTCATGAAGCATGAGTTAGTGGTGTAGGGGTGGGCGGGCTGCATAGAATCGGCAAGCGGTGAGGGTGGGGGAGTGCAAGGAAAGATAAACCTATCTCTTTTAAACCAAACATCCCCAATAAATATTATTGACCATAAGGATATACCGATGATAAATAAATAATGATGATAAAAAAATCTCGCAAAAAAAAGCAATCAACGTGTGAGGAGGATGGGGAGAAAATAAGATACCTTGGATTGAAGCTTTGAATCGTCTGAGAGAAATTAGAGATATCAGAAAACTAGAAAATGTTCAAGCCTTGAATTCGTTCGCCCTTTGAATCATTAGAGGCTTGGATTTGATCCTTGAAATTGTTTGAGCCTTGGATTTGAGCCTTGATTCGATCTTAAATTCAACTAGGAGGAGCACTGGTAGAGGGTGGATTCTGGAGAAAGCTTCAGTATCACGATGAGTTCGCAACTGGTTAAGGTTATTTAAATAGATCAAAACACTTTCATCAGTTCTTCCAAAAAAACGCTGATAAAGATCCCTTTTATTAGCACTGAATTAATTAGTGCTGATAAAGATAGAGCTTTAATAGCTCTAAAAATCACTAATAAATATGTCTTTTACCACCATTAATTAATTTAGCACTGACAAAGGATTTATAATTATAATTATAAATAAAATTATATAAATATATTTATATAATTATATATATATATTTAATAAATAAATATAAATATAAATATAGTAAATATATTCTTTATTTGAATATATTTATTATAATTTTATAATTATTTATTTAAAATTATATAAAGATTTTTTTAAAAACAATATTTATATCATTATTCTATATTTATATAATTATATATATATATATTTAATAAATATATATAAATATAAATATAGTAAATATATTCATTATTTAAATAAATTTATTATAAATTTATAATTATATACGTATATATAATTATTTATTTATAATAATATAAATACTTTTAAAAAAAATAATTAATTATTTATAATTATAAATATATAAATGCATAAAAATAGTAAATATACATTTATAAATATATTTATTTATAAATATGTTTTACAAATATACTTTTAAAATTATTAATGAATATTTAATCATAAGTGCATGCATGTTAAAAATGAGTGAAATTGAATAATTAAAAATGTGTACACTTTAACAATATTGAAAAACTAGATAAGTTTTATTAATTAAATATAAATTATTAAAAAAATTGATATATATTGAAATAAATATTAATACATATTGAAAATATCAAAATATAATAAATAAATAAATAAATAATAAATAATAGAAATTGATTAAATTACCCAAAAAAATATATGTGTGTGTACATTAATTGTATATAAAAATACATTAATCATGTATATGTGAAATCAATATAACACACATTATATCTATGTTAAATTGAAAAGTCAAAAGGCATTCAATTATATCCATTACTCGATGCAATTAGTCAGCATTTTTAATTCATATTAATTTTTAATTATAAACCATTATTCACTAAATTTATTAATATTTAATGTAAATAATAAATATTTTGTATTATATAAATCATATTTATATACATTCATATATATATATATATATATATCTACATATTTAATATATAAAATTTATTAAGATTATCACTAATTATTTAATTAATAAAATGTTTAATATATTTCTCAATTTACTTATTTTTAATTTTTATTTGTTTAGTTTTCATTTTACCTATATCTATATATTTAATATATACAATTTATTAGTATTTATAATTTTTATATAGTATAATCAATTTATTCATTTTTATCAATAATTATTTAAATAATAAATATTTTAATATTTTTTTTCATAAAATCGTTTTTATTATTATTTTTAATTATTTCATTTTATTCAGACCTTTATCAGTGCTAAAAAAACACTGATAAAGGATCCCTTTATGTGAAATAAAAATAAAGTGTTGATAGAGGGTACCCTTTATCACCATTAAAAATAAATCACTGATAAAAGGTAACCTTTATCAGCACTAAAACTAAAGCACTGATAAAGGGTACCCTTTATTAGTGCTAAGAAAAAAGAACTGATAAAGGGTGCATTTTTTAGCATTAAAACAAATGCTGATAAAGGTTCCCTTTATCTGTACTTGATAAAGGTTCCCTTTATCAGTACTTGATAAAGGTTCCCTTTATTAGTACTTGATAAAGGTCAGTGCTGTTAAAGACATCTTTTGTAGTAGTGATCCCACTAAAATAGGAATCAGATTGTATGTAGTTCTGAAACATAGTGTGGTAGATAAATGACACTATAGGGGAGGAATCCTCTTTGGTGAGGGTCAAAGGCATCACGTAGTTTAAGGTCTTACAACTAGGACCATGGGGTCGCTATTGTTTAAGGTCACAAATATTTTACTGATATGAGGGTGAAAATATTTCCTTTCTATCCAACAAGATAAAAAACTGATGTGAAGAGAGGCCTTAGGGGCCAAAGTTTGGTAAAAACAATCTTGTAAAGGGGTGGATTTGGGGATGGGCCTAAGACAGAGGCCCTAGGTGTCGCTACATATCTCTTCAAAGAGAGAATCATGCCATATGTATTTTTGAGGATATATAGGTTGGTGGTGTGGTAGGAGAGATAAATTGCGATTGGATACCTATCAGGTGAGGTCCAAAGTGTTATACAGTTTTACGTAATTCAACGGGGATATAAACCATGTAGTTTTATGTTATGCAGCGAGGAAGTTGTTGTATAATTTAATATCTTATGACAAGGACTTCTATCATGACTTTTAAGGTCATGAGATAAGGACATTTACTCATGAATTTTAAGTTTGTATGACTAGGACCTTGGTGTGTTGCAGTTTTGGGTCATACGACTAGGACCACGATGCCTTGTAGTTTAAAATATTATGAATATGACCTTGGTGTCTTGCAGTTTAAAGTCTTAAAACTAGAACCTTATATTGTTAATCACATGTTTTTTTAGAAATCTTGTATTAGTAGGGGGCATAGTATGCTCACTATCCATAGTGATCAATGAATATGATTCATTAAAATAGACCTTATGGATGGAAAAAAGTCCTTCCCATTTTGGTTCAAGCTTAAGAGGATTTTTTCTAGGTATCATTAGGGTCCTGAGGACCAAAAACAGTTACCCTTATATAAATGAGCAAAGGAGAACCTTTTTATTGAAATCTTGAGAAATTCAGTTTTGGTAAAACTCTAAATGATACAAGGTGTAAAGTATTTTCTCATCCAACTATTCTAGTTAATGCAAATGATTTTGGGACTGCTTGTTTGTAGAAAATTGACCATATATGGTAGTATGGAGTGAAGGAAACTATACTTCTATGGGAAGAACTGCTTCTGTCTCATATACCAATGAATACGTGGTTGCCTATATAGAAGTAAAAATTGTGGTACTATAGGCCCACAAGGCATGTAGAAGTTTGTAAGGACAAGATTTCTTATCATTGTCCACCATTTTCCAGAGTATGTTTGATAGTCTTTTGTTAAAAGCCTCTATCTATCCATTTTCCATCGCATGATAGTGAGATGAATGGTTGGACTCCATGTTATATTCCTGGTAAAACCTCTTCAATTTGGAAGAATTGAATTTGGTGCTATTTTTCATAAGTATTGTAAGAGGGACACCAAACCTAGTAATGATGTTGGACTTCACAAAATTAATAATGATTTTGGTCCTCACTTCTTTGAGGGGTATTTATTTAGCCCATTTAGAGAAAAATTGGTAGTAGTAAGGATATACTTAAACTGTTTGAATTTGGTAGGAGTGTATGGTCCCATAATATCTATTCCTCATATGGTGAATAACTAGGAGTATTTGACAGTATGCAACAACTATGGGGGTTGATGGATGAAATTTTCATGGACTTTATAGGGATGACACTTTTTAGTGAATTGGGTTCAATTCTGTGTCATAAAAGGCCATAAATATCCAAGCCTCCTAATTTGGTGAGAAATCTTGGTTCTTGAATGGTGATCACCATAAGAACTAGCATGGAATTCCCACACAATGGAAATAATATATTATCTATTAATCTATTTGAGGAGAATTTTTTTAATGCCTCATTTATAGAGGGTCTTCTAATGACCAGGGATCTCATAGATGAAGAAGTTGACTGCCTATCATCAGATTTTCTCTTTCTTGGACCTGTCTATCGGAAGAATTACACTCTGGAGGTAATCCAAGATGGGGTTCATTAATCTGTTCACAGGACTATCCAGTTTAGGGGTAGAATTGACCTCATTGATCTCTTCCATGCTACTTTGAACAAACAACGATACGCTGATGACTATTTTTTTCTATCCGGATCTGGTAAAGCTATAGTTTTATTTTCCAATGTGTCTGCCTGAGCATTATGTGAATGTGGGCTTGAGTTAGTGTTGGATTAGAGGGAAATTATTCCATCATACCTTGAACATAATTAAGCAAGGGGATCAAATATTCTTTTCTGATGGAATAATCATCATCGATATGCTTAATCACTAACTTATAGTCACATTTGATTCTCAGATGAGTCATTGGTATCTGCAACTCCAATTCCAAGCCTACAACAAGGGTTTGGTATTCTACCTCATTGTTAGTGAAACCTTCTAATAGTAGGAAAGAATAGGGTAGATCTTCCTTTGTTGGAGAAATGAGAATAAATCCCAACCCAAATTTATTTATCTTGGGCTCTTCCATCATCTTTCTATTTGGGCTTCAGGATGCACCGTCAAAGTACATTTCCCACATTTTGGTAGAGTCTTGAACATAGAAGTTCTCTTTTTTTGGTAGTTTGGTACTCACCGACACTTCTCCAATAGTGGGATATTCTGTCAGGAAATTTAAAAATGCCTATCCTTTTATCACCTTATACAGTATGAATCAAATGTCAAACTGTTGCAGAATGACTGCCCATCATGCAAAGTCAATATGGGATGACTGAGGATATATTTGATTAGGTCATTTCGAGATATAAAATGAATCTCATGGTGCTGCAGATAATGAATTAATTTCTAAACTAAAAAAATAAGTTCCAAACAATTATTCTCGATATCTGAATACCGAGTCTCAATGTCAAGCATGGTATGAATTAGATAATAAAGGCTATTTTCACTACCAACATCATTTTTATATGTGAGGAAGACCCCCAACAACTGTTACAAAGCTGTCAAATATAATATGAGTAGATTTACTTTAGCCATAGGCGTCAACACTAGCGGGCTCAAGAGATATTTCTTGAGGCTATCACATGCTTCTTGGAAGTCACCATTCCACTGAAATGCAATCCCTTTCTTCATCAACTTAGTAAAGGGAAAAAACTTGCCTACAGGGTTTTCTATGAAGCATCAAATGTAGGCAAGGTGTCCATGTATCCCTATCAGCTCTTTAATGTTTTGGTGTGGTGACATACCCAAGATTGCCTTACTATTTTTAGGGCAGACTTTGATGCCATGATGGAATACTACAAAGCTGATAAATTTTCTTGAGGTAACACCATAAGCACATTTTAGGGGATTCATTTACAAATAGAGTTTTCATAGTTTGTTGAAAATGATTTCTAAACCAGAAAGGTGATTAAAACGTTGCCATGATTGCACCGCCAAATCATGAAAGTAACACTCCACCAATTTTCCTTGGAAGGGTTTGAAGATGCGATGCATGGAGCATTGATATATAGCATCAGCATTCTTTAAACCAAAGGGAATCATCCGGTAGCAGAATACTACTTGGGTGGCACTGAAGGTAGTGGATTCTTCATCTTCTGAAGCAATTCAGATTTGGTTATATACTGAATAGGCATCCATGAAAGAGAGGGCTTGATAGCCATCCATTGTATCAATCAAAAGTGTTGGCTGTCTGCTCGTAACCATGACGATCTCCTAAAAATTCTAAGTGATTGGTAGCCACATTGGGATCAAGTCCAAACATTTCTTTGTAATTCTAGAAAAACACATCTCGGTGCTTCTTTAGAAAAGATGTGTAAATTTCTTGATCATCGAGGGGCATAGCTGTGCTGATCAACATCAGTCACATATCCTCCTCTATACACAGATTTATTTTTTCAGAGTTCGTCCACTACGAAAAAATGGTTATTTGGGATGAGACCCTCTACCCATCGCAAATAACTAATTATTTGTGATGGGTAGACGATACTCGTCGCAAAAGGTTAGGCACAAGTTACACACCAAACCGCAGGAAGGGTATTTGCGACGGACATAAGAGCCCGTCACAAATACCCAACGACGTTTTTTAGTATTTGCGACGAGATTTATCTCTCGTCGCAAATAGTATGTCGACAAGTTTGTATTTGTGACCCCGTCACAACTAATCTAACCTATATATATCCTCATCCATTTTTCCTCACATTCCACTCCTTTATCTACTTCTCTCTCCCTCTCTACTTACATTTTCTCTCTCAATTTTTTTTCAAAGTTATTTTTTTTAAATCAAAGCAATATTCACAGCTTAAATCCATCGAAAGATTCAGTTTTATGGTATTTATCTATTTCTTTTATTTTTTAGTTAATTCATTTTATTTGATATCAGTTATAATTATTGTCAAATAGGTGCAATTAATTTAAATTAGAATTAGATCATTTTATTTTACATTTTTTATGAATACGTGTGATTAGTATTAATTATTATTAATTAATAGTTATATTAATTATTATTAATTATTAGTAATTAGTATTAATTAGAAAAATTATTAATAATAATTAATAATTAGTCATAATTAGTAAAAATTAGCGTTAATAAGTAGTAAATTGAAATAAATATTTATAAATAATAATAAATATCAATAATTAGTCATAATTGTTAATAATTAGTGATAATTAAAAATAATTAGTAATAATTAGTAATAAATATGATTAATTAGGAATAATTAGTAATAATTAGAAAAAATTAGTAATAATTAGGAATAATTAATAATAATTTGGAATAATTAGGAGTAATTAAGAATAATTAGGAATAATTAGAAATAAATAGTAACAAATAGTAATAAATAGTAATAAATAGTAATAAATAGTAATAAATAGTAATAAATAGTAATAATTATGAATAACTAGTAATAAATAGTAATTATTAGGATTAATTAGGATTAATTAGTTTTAATTAGTAATAATTAGGATAAATTAGCAATTATTAAGATTAATCAGTAATAATTAGTATTAATTATTAATAATTGGGATTAATTAGTAATAATTAGGATTAATTAGTAATAATTAGGATTAATTAGTAATAATTAGGATTAATTAGTAATAATTTGTAATAATTAGTAATAATTAGAAATAAATAGTAATAAATAGTAATAATTAGTAATAAATAGTAATAATTATTAATAATTAGTAACAAATAGTAATAATTAGGAATAAATAGTAATAAATAGCAATAAATAGTAATAAATAGTAATAATTAGGAATAAATAGTAATAAATAGTAATAATTAGGAATAATTAGAAATAATTAGTAATAATTAGTAATAAATAGTAATAATTAGTAATAATTAGTAATAAATAGTAATAAATAGTAATAAATAGTAATACTTAGTAATAATTAGTAATAATTAGGAATAATTAAAAATAAATAGTAATAAATAGTAATAAATAGTAATAAATAGTAATAAATATGAATAAATAGTAATAATTTGGAATAATTAGTAATAATCAGTAATAATTAGAATAATTAGAAATAAATAGTAATAATTAGAAATAAATAGTAATAATTAGTAATAAATAGTAATAAATAGTAATAATTAGTAATAATTAGTTATAAATAGTAATAAATAGTAATAATTAGTAATAATTAGTAATAAATATTAATAAATAGTAATAAATAGTAATAAATAGTAATAATTGGTAATAATTAGTAATAATTAGCAATAATTAGTAATAATTAGTAATAATTAGTACTAATTAGTAATAATTATTAATAAATAGGATTAATTAGAAATAAATAGGATTAATTAGGATTAAATAGGATTAATTTGGAATAAATAGGACTAATTAGGAATAATTAGGAATAATTAGGAATAATTAGGAATAATTAAGAAAAATTAGGAATAATTAGCAATAATTAGGAATAATTAGCAATAATTCACAATAATTAGAAATAATTATCAATAATTAGCAATAATTCACAATAAATTCGTAATAAATTGGCATAATTTTTAGCGGATTGGTGGAATTCCTTTTGTTCGATGACTTATCTCCTTGCAACTTTCTCTCACTAAAATTCCTATGAAAAATCTACTTCAACATATGTATATCCATTTTTATATTCCTGAGAATTAATATGTGTACGGTAGAGAATATTTTTCAAACTAATTTTAGTGAGATAAAGTTACAAGGAGACGAGGAGTTGGGAAAAAGAGACTCTTTTTCCTAACGAATCATCTCCTTGCAACTTTCTACAACTGAAATCACTATGAAAAATCTGCTCCAAAGTATAGATATCCATTTTCGTATGCATGAAAATGGAGAGAAACACGACATGGCCTCCCTACTCTTCATTATTGTGCATAAAAAAATGGATATTCATTCATTGGAGAATATTTTTCATAGTGATTTCAGTCGGATAAACTTGCAAGGAGATGAGCCGTCGAGCAAAAGAGCTTCCACCAATCCGCTGGAAATTTTGCCGCTCGTAATTAGCAGTAATTAGTATAAATTAGCTATAATTACTAATAATTAGAGGTAATTAGTATGAATTGTTATAAATTAGTATAGATTAGTATAAATTTTAAAATAAATACTACAAATAACTATGAAATAATAGAAATTATTATAAATTTATAGAAAAGTGAATTTAAATTTCTTAACTTTTTTGGACAGTGTTTGTATTATAAAAAATTATTCAAAAAAACTAATTATATTATATATTTTAGAGAAATATTGAACAAGGAAGTTGACAACAGTCATTATTCAAAGATCACACTTGGATAAATCAACACAAAAATCCAAATGGTTCTGGTTTAAATCTTGTATATATTAAGGGTGTTAAAACTTTCTTATCATTGGCATCATAAAAACCAGAATTTTTTTCAGAAGGGAAATTTAAGCATCTTGTAAAAATTGTGCTCTGAGGACATTTGAAATTTTTTAAAATGTTAGAGTTTATCTATTGCGTTTTGGTTTTCAACCAGATTACATTTTTTGATATCAATACGGTGAACGTAGTTATAGATAAGATACTAATAATTCTGTTCTGGATTTATCATGATTTCAAAATTTAGTATGTGATGTGGTTTTTCCATATTTTCAATAAATTGAAACTCAGGATAATATTGATTTAACTCTTGAGTTGGAACCATATCAATTTTATGAGTTGTTGAGGTCTACTAAGGAAGCCTTATATCCTGGATGCATGATAAGAAAATTTAAAGCGGTTTCAAAATTTATGGCTATTAAATCAGATAATGGAATATCAAGTAGTTGTTTTAATAAGATATTTTGTTTGGTTAAAACACCGTTACTTGAAGGAAATGTGTTGCCTAAAAATTTATATGAGATAAAGAGGCAGGTTTGTAATCTGGGTCTTGGTTATCATAAGATTCATGCATGTTCAAATGATTATATCTTATATTTTGGTGAAAATGAGTTGTTTGATAGTTTTCCCTCACGTGGAAATTCAAGGTATAAAGAGGATCAACTATGGAAGTTTGGATTGATTCCTATAAAATAGTTGAGATATTTCCTGATTATACCTCGACTACAGTGTTTATCTATGTCTCAGAACATAATGAAATTGATGTCATGGCACAAAACCAATATTTCAACTAGTAAAATCTCAAATCATCTCTCTAATAGTGATTCATGGAAACATTTTGACAAAGTGAATCCATTTTTTTCTTTAGAATCTCAAAACACAATATTGAGTCTTTATACTGACAGTTTCTGTTTATTTGGTTCTTACAGTAGTTAGTATTCATATTGGCCTATCTTTATAACTCCATACAATTTACCTCCTTGAATGTTGATGAAGGAGCCATATATATTTTTGACCTTATTAATTACAAGAAATCTAAAAAAGAATATTTATGTTTATTTGAAACCATTGATTGATGAGTTAAATTCATTATGGAGTAATGGTGTCAGTATATATGATGTTACTTCGAAAAAAAATTTTCTACTAAAAGTTGTATTGATGTGGACAATTAGTGACTTAGAAGAAGTTGAAATGTTATCTGGATTGAGTAAACATGATTCAAAATTATGTTCGTACTATATGAGATACAACAAAGAATTTATGCTCATCAATGAAAAAAACCTAGTTTTTTCGAATGTCATCGTAGATTCCTTCCAACCGATCATCCTTTTCGGAGGAACAAATATCATTTTAGAAAAGGTACATTTGAATGAGATGAACCTACAATAATGATCTCAGGTAAAGAGGTAAAATCAATTGTCGCTTCATTTCCTCCAATCATATTTGGACCAATAATAAACTAATAGAAAATTTATGGCTTTGGGAAAGAACACGATTAGATAAAATAGAGAATTTTTTGGAATCTTCCATATTAGTATGATTTGTTGGTTTGTCGCATGTTGGATGTCATGAATATTAAGAAGAAATATTTTAATAATTTATTTCTTACAGTTTTGGATACACCAGGTAAGACCAAAGATAATGTAAAGGCATAATTAGATCTTGCCAAAATTTATAGGCGACCAAAACTTGAACTGTTTGAAAATATTTGATCACAAAAGTTAATGATGCCAAAAGAAGATTATAAACTGTCCAAATAAAATCGAATATTATTTTGTCAGTGGATTGTAGATTTGTTACTTCTAGATGGTTATGATTCCAATTTGAAAATATGTGTCGTAAATGTTCATATTACCAGATTAAAAAGTAACAAATTTCATGTTATAATGGAAAGACTTATGCCAATTGTATTAAGAGGTTTGTTAAATTATATGATTTTGGATGTGGTAACAGAAATATCATATTTTTTTGAGATATTTTTGTGGTGAAAACAGACTACAATGTAATAATCATACTGTAAAAAGATGCTGTTTTAATTTTATGTAAACTAAAAAAAATATTCCTGCCAAATTTTTGTGACTCAATAGAACATTTGATATTAGATTTTCCACATAAATAAAAATTTGGAGGTCTGGTATAGTTCCAATAGATGTACCCATTCAAGAGATGCATGCATAAATTGATAAAAAAGTACGCAACAAAGCATCGGTTGAAGGCTCAATTGTAGAAGCTTATTTGCAAGAGGAAGTTTCTTTTTTTTTTCTGCTCTCATTATTTGGAATCTGAATATCCATAAAAAAATGTATGGGATGTAATTATGGAAATGTTAATGATGATATGATAACTAAAATATTAATTTTTAATCAGCTTGAACTTGGCTTCGATGGAGTTCATGAATGATGGATTTCAAATGATGAACATCACAGAGCTCATACATATGTTCTGCTCAACTGTGAAGAAATAAAACCATTTGTACTATGAGTAATCATATCACTTATTCTATAATATTTATTACAATAAATTAATATTATTTTATTTATAGGTTATATGATAATCATATCAAGAAACAACTTCCACAAATTACAACAACCGCTCTTGAAGAACTTCAGCAAAATAATTTTTCTTACTGGTTTCAAAAACTGGTAACATAAATTATTTATGGTTTAAAATATAAAATAAATTTTTTAATTATTATATTGATAATTGTTTTAAAATTTTTTAGGTATCTCAAAATAATGATAAAATTGATAATTGATTATGTTTCTTGAGTAACCCACCATCCAAAATGGTTAAATTTTATAATGTATATGTTGGGAATGGTTTTCAATTTCATACATGTGCACATGGGGAATAAAAAAACAATTAAAAGTGGTGTCTTCTTGAGAGGATATAATCATAGAGAGATTGGATTTTATTTTTATGGAATACTGGAAGAAATTATTGAATTGTGTTATCTGGTATATAATTATATAACGATGTTTAAATGTCAGTGGTTAGATACCGAGAGAGACTTGCATGTTCATCCCACCCATGGAATCATCAATATTAAATATAAAAGTACACTTACAGTAAATGAACCATTTTTATTGTCTCATCAGGCACATCCAATTTATTATGAAAATTACTCTGCTAATTCAAAAGAGTTGGGTGATTGGTGGAGCCTAATAAAAATTAAATCTCAGGAAAATGAGTTTACTCAAAGTGAATGTGGTTCCACTAAAGTGCAAAGAATTGAAGTTTTTCAAAAGACTACTCCAAATCCCTATTTTTCATGAAAATAAATGAATATAGATGATGAAACCTTGTAGTTAAGGGTCGATGGTGATGATGATTTTAATGATATTATAAATGAATTTTAAATGACAAGAGATGATGAAACTGAAACTCATATGAAATTTTTTGATGTTGAGGAGGAATATGAAGACATTAACATCGTCAGATATGAAGATGAGGATGTAGATTAAGATTAACATAGTTAAATACTGGTTATAATCACATATAATACATATCTATATATAATAGTATTTTTAATTGTTTCCTAACAATAATCATTTAATTTTTCAGATGGACTAGGATCTGTTTTGTCAGTTTCAGGAGGCTGATCTACATTTGGACAAGTAGGATGTTGGATCATCTAACCCTCAAACCGCGAGCAGTTCAGGGAGGACTCAAAGAGGGTGTGTTCTCGCCCGATTGATGATTCCTGACCCTATCCTGTAGTGACGTCCACATCTTGGATTCGATACACACATGAAAAGGTATGTTTACTTGTGTATTTTAGCTAGTTTTCATTAATTTATCTATATACTAATTGTTTAATTATTTTTTCTTTCTTTTTTCATAGATTTTTACATATTTCTATTGGATAGGAGAGTGCTATATTGCACAATTATTTTTCTAAAGCATGGGCCACATGGGATGAGATTCCCATTGATGTTCAACACCACATATTCAATCATTTGATTGTACATAAATAAATAATGTTTATTTTGAAATTTATTTATTTAATAACTTGATATTATAATTTATTTGTAGGTTTTATGGTATACTATCTATGAGATCATGAATGGAGATATCTAAAAGGCATGGGAGGGATTTATGCATGAGCCTTACTGTCATTTTTTCACAATTTAAGAAGGAAAGAAATGATGAAAGTAGGAGTGATAGAGTTTGATGAGTCTTGTCACACCCACAGATCTGATTATATTTCATCTCTAGTTTGAGATGTATTATGTTCACATTGGTTGGGTAGATATTTTTAGAGGATATCATTGGTAGGTAAACAAAATTGGGGGAGACAGGAGGTGACACATCGAGCCAATAGTCGTACATTCAGTGCGCACACAAAACATACGGTAAGTATTTTTTTAAATAATTTATATAACTTTAAATATAACAATTTATTTTATATTCAAATAGGTATTTGAACAAACTGATGTTACAGAGTTCAAATTTTATAGGAGGATGCCCAATGATATGGTCACTAGAGAGATTAGAGGTGATTTCCAGTGTCAGATTATGGTTAGTATAATTTCTATTTGAGTTTTAAAATTAACTACAAATAATATTTTGACTATTTTAATTTTAAATTACAATTAAAGGATTCATATGAGGCTGTGGTGTCTTAGAAACAGATTGAGAGTCAGGACGAGACCGAGGGTCAGACCTGTGCCCACAAATATTATGTGGCACCATGGATGTAGCTGACCTAGTATGCCTTCGAGAAAGGATGAGTTATTGGTATCAACTCTTGATTGTTGCATGAGAGTTATTATGGTACCACTGCGATGTCGACGTCCAACTCGATAGGAGCTCGTGGAGAGTCATCATCATATTCTGCATAGTATCGGGAGTAGCTGTGAGCTCAGAGTGATCTTATAGAGAGTATGTGTAGGGAGTAGAAGGAGATGCGTCAATGAAAGCAACAGGAGATGCACCAGTGGCAGCAACAACAATAGCTTGAAGAGCTCTGACGATAGCAACAACAATAGAAGGAGGATATGCGTCTATGACAATAGTAGTAGCACAAGAAGATGGAGTATATACGATGTCTGACTCATGGTGTAGGGATGGAGTTCCCTCCACCATCTCCTCCAGCTCCTCCAAAGGACCCCCCTCAATGATATATATTTTTTATGATAAAACATTTGAATGTAATTTTTCTTGTAATATTAATTATTTACATTTCTATATAGTATGTTTTTTATATTTATATGAATATGATATTTTATTATTATTATTATTTTATTAATTTATTTATTTTATTTATTATTTTTATTATTTTATTATTTAATATTAATTATTATTATTTTTTTAAATATTTTTACGAATAGTGAGGTTTTCATTACTTTATATTTTTTTTATAATTTTAATAATATTAATAATATTATTTCATTAATATTAATAATAATAATATTATTATATTAATAGTAATAATAATAATAATATTTTATTATTTTATAATTTTTTTATTTTACTCATATTAATATTATTATTTCATTAATATTAATATTAATATTATTATTTCATTAATATTAATAATATCAATATTATTTTATTATTATTATTATATTAATATTATTTATATTATTAATATTAGTAGTATTATTATTATTATTTTACAGTATTATTTTATCACTATTTTTTAATATTATTTTATTTTTATTAATAATATTATTTTATTTTTATTAATAATATTATTTTATTCATTTTTTAAAGATATTTACGATGAGACCTTTTGCAATGGTCCGTCATAAATACTTTTTTTAAAAATAATCTTGGGGAAAATATTTGTGACGACCCATCATAAATAGTTTTTTTACGACCTGACATCACAAAAAAAGCTTCTTGCAACTCCCTTTTCTACAACGGGTTATTTACGAAGGGGTCCCATCGTAATAGGTCTTTTGCGACGAGACCCCATCATAAATAACTTTTCACAAATAGTCCAATTTTCAGTAGTGATTGATAGTGGTGGTGACTACTTCCTTGAATGCAGGAGGAGCATCTCTGAGGTTTTATTCTTCCTCTTCTTCCTCTTTCTCTTCCTCCACCTCTTCCACTATGTCCATATCAAGATAGATGGGAGACAAATGGGAATTTTTGAGGTTAGGGGAGAGGTTAGTGCTTTGAGAGCCATCTTCCAACTGTTATATAATGACTTCCCCAAATTTAGTTTATGAAGTGATAACCTGCTGAAGTTCTGAGGATAGAGTTGGCGCATTTTCATTCGAGGTATCGCCACCAATGGGGAAATAAAATACTTCTTAATCAACCTAATATTTAACTGATATGGCTAATATCATGAAAACTGGTGAACACATCTTTTAATTTGAGATGACATCTTTGACCTGATTGATGGGAAACACATATTCATCATCAAAGTCTTTCAATGGGTTAATTGGGGTCATTTACAAACCATTTGGGGTAGTAACTTGAGTGACACCATCAATTATGGGTTTCCCACTTCTCTCTAATAGAATCCTACATTAATAATTTGAGATTCAAAAGATTGAAATAGATATGTATCACCATATAATTTCCCAATCTTTCCATTACTACAGTATTTGAGGCATTGATGATATGATGAAGGGATCACGGTATGCTGGTGCAACCAAGTCCTTCCTAGGAATATATTGAAAGTTGTATCTTGCTAAATGACTAGGAACTCAAAGTTGAACACAAAATCTCTAAACCAAAATTTTAGCTTAACATAGTCGATGGATTTTTTTTCTTTTATCATACCCTTAAAGAGTTAGAGTAGAAGGGGAAAAATCAGCTTCAATGTATCCCGGTCAATAGAGTGTTCTGAAAAGAATAAGGTTGACCCCTGAGCCATTTTCAATGAATTCTTGAAAAATTTCAATGTCATCTAATTTTCTAGATACATACAAGGGCTTAATGTGTCCTTGTATAACATCATATCTATCCTATTTTGTGAAATAGATAGCTGCATGACTTTCTGCAGGGTCAATCTATGCATGATATACCTCAATGGTAGTAACTACAGCTTCAAACTCTTTAGGGATATGTAGATCCTCTATAGGTGCTTCTCATAGATCCATTGACATTTTTAGATCATTTAGAATTGAAATTTTCACTGGAACCATAGATAATTGCATAAGGATGTAATAATTTTGAGTCAAAGTCCTATGTCTTCCTACGAGGATCTGTTCCCTAGTAGGAATTATAGGGGGTGATGTGTCTAGGGTTGATGAGTTTGGTGGTTGTACATATGTTGAAGGCATCTTTGCTATTCAATTAGACCATTTTGGCCTGCCTACCTGTCTAGGATGACAATATTTCCACACCCCATTCTAGTTGATATTCTAGAATAATCAGACCCAAAATACTCATTGTGAAGGTGGGGTCATTCCTATTCTCTTTCTATGCTCACTGAAGGGATCTTCCATGATTCTTGAAATCATAAATGGACCTGATGAGGATGTGGACAAGATATTTGTTCTGACTATGATTGTGTCTTCTCCTACATCCCTAGCCTCTATGACCTATAACTACGGTTTTCCAACTTGGAATGTGGAATTCAAGTTTTTAATCCTGCTCATCATCAGAGAATGGATCCATTAAGTGAATATTATTATTGGAACTAAAAATTAATTCTTTATCTAATGAGGATTATTTCAGGAGGGATGATTCCCATGCTAAATTTTTTTGGGGATATTCCCATTATCTTGGGATTGAAGGCATGGTGTTTGAGTGAGTCAAGGATAAATTTATCCATGGTATAGGTTCTTCTTATTGTATTTGTTTTTTTCTCTTCCATTCATGTTATTTCTTAGAATATTGGACTTTGGAGAGTTGTGGTGTGATGGAGTCAGCTATGCCATAACATAAGTGATTCAGGGAGAAATTGGCTATTTTATCTACCCTTAGAGTATTTCATGACTTTAGTTGATTGATTTTCTATTCATACAATCACTAAACTTCTATTCATTCTTACTGGTAACTTTTTTTCATTCAAAATTTTCCTCTAGAGTGGCAGTGAAAACAAACGCAACCTGTATTGGTGGTTTTCCCAGCTTCACTTACCTAAAATCAACTATTTTATAGGACATCCTTAAAAACGAAATATTCCTAGATAATGTGCCCTAATATTTAATGAAAGAGGAAATAATTAGGGTTATCATCAAGACCAACCTGGCCAAGTCTCTTGGGTTCTGATAGTGTTAACATGTTGTTTTCCAAGGCTACTAAAAAGTATCTAGGAACCTACTCATATCAGAAGGAGTAAACTATGTTATTCTAGTCTCTAAAATGGGAGAGTTTTGGCTCTTTACTTCCATCTCAATGAGGTTTTTGTTGATTTTTTCCACTTGGGAGGGTATTCTACATGAGGAGGTGTGGGATTTGGAGTTGGAAATGGTATAGAGGCCAATTTTAAAGTAACTATTACAGTTTCCACTCTACCCATACTCTTCCCTTGAGATGCTATCATAGGACGAGTATTAGCCTTGGTTCACAAAATAGAATCTTAAAACCTTTTTATTACTAAATAAAGATCCCAAAAGATACATGGATAATTTAATGGGATAAGTTATGTTATTAGTTCATCACAAATATTCTCAATTCAATGACCCAATAAATATTCTTGAGGAAGATGCAAGTTCAAGGAATAAGTCAGACTCTTCAACCTGGAAATGGAATCTAAAACCATTTCATTTTCTCATTATCTAAATTTTTAGAGATCAAGGACTATTTTCTTATGAATCATAAAGCTGAATTGATAAAGGAATTATCGGTGAAGATCTTTGCACCCCTTGATTGGCTTGGCTAGTAGATTGGTACAATAGGAGAATGTTGGTCCCTCTAAAGTCTATATGAAAAGTATGGGATTAGTTGCCTCATGCTGCTCGAGGGTCCCCATCATGGGGCCACACTAAGATGCGAAGTGAGTTTGATGTTGTCCCGAATCCCCCGAACCATTGAATTTCAGGAACGTAGGATTCCCAAATTTTAGTAGGGGAAGAGTTGCATCCACCCATTTAGGGAAATGCTTCCTCTTTAGTTATTCTAGTGCACATTGTCCTTATAGTGCTTCTAATCAATCTTATAGTGAATCAATAGTGTCAATGAGTGGATGAGGAATGAAAAACTATGTAGGAGATTAAACAAGGGAAACAAAAGGTTGGGATAGCTATGGAGACTCTTCTTTTACTCATGGTGGGTAACCCACAGGGGCTGGCCTATGAGGGTCTGTTTGACCTAGCTCTGGTTGTGCATCCAATGGAGGGAACTCCTAATATCTTTACTTTATAATTTTGAATTCTTCACTTTTTTATTGCCTTTGTAAATGTTTTTCAAATTTTCCCATATACCTTTGGTGGTGACAACATTCTTCACCCTTAAGAACTCATTTTTAGAAAGTGATTAGAGTAAATAATTCTTGTCTCTTTCATTATTCTAAATATTCTTATTATCAATAGGTGTAAGAGGAACCTTATCATCAATAAGAGGAAATCAATGTGTTATAGCTTCAAGAATATGATACCCAAGAGAAATAATATAAGGTATCATTATATCTTTCCAAATATGATAGTTCCTTCCATTGAAGATCAGAATCCCCTTACTATTCACATAATTTTGATTCTCCATCACAACTTCTCTTCAAAACTTTAGCAAAGAGTAAAGGAAGGGAGCCTTCCTTTTGATACCAATTTTAATTTTCCTGTCAGGATTTTTGTATCACTAAGAGAAGGAAGGGGTGAATCAGTGATATCTTTTTCTTTTATGTTCTCTTACTTTCAAACCAACCTTCGTCTCCTGTTAAATATTTATTTATCTACTAAAAAAACAAACACACATCCACAAGAAAGAAAGAATTTACAAGGTTCACTACTCAGTAAGAGTAGCTACGTCCTTGGTATAGTTTGGAAAAAATTTAATACCTCCCAATCCACTAGAAAACATTCCTTTTATATTGAATACAATGAGTAGGATATTACCTTACACTCATGTTGTACTATTTTCAATAAAACAATTCATGTACATCAAGTAGAATGAAGATGTAATACAAAGTTTTTTTAACAAAAATTTACACTGCTGCTTGATTAACTTTTACAAATATGTTATTCAAAAATAATTCTTCACTTTTTTACCCAGTAGTATACAAGAAATTACTGGACATTGTAATGATACTCAGTCCAATTCCTAAGTCCGATTACCCAATATAGAAATATAACTTTGTAAGAATATCGATGATAAAATTATGAAATTCTTCTTCCTCAGTCCGAAAATATCAATATGATTTTCCCAATTTGATTATCTATCCCAATATGATAATTGGCCAAATATGTTCTTTATCTTATTCTTATTTTTGTATCTGGTAAAATTTTTCAAGAAAACACAATTCAGAAACTTATTCTTGATAGAATTAAGGAGATCATCTCTCATATTTCATGAGCGATGAAAGTTATATAATACAAAAAACTATTATTATCCCTTTATATACAAGCCAAAATGGTTTAAGTAGGATTCTAAAAAGTTTTTTTCTTTAACATATTTCTTGGATCTTCAATTTTCCTTAAATCTTGGATCTTTATTTGACCTGTTCAGTGTCTTTAATTCCCCTTAAATTTCATATCTCTCTTTGAAATATTCAATGATTCAAAATTCCTAAAAAATATTTATTCTAAATCCAATTCTTGATTCCAATTTTCCAATATGATTTCTTAATTATGATACAAGAAATTGGACACTTTGTTTTTTTTGACCTACTTGCAAACAAATTAGAACTGAAGACATCTCGTAATGTTTCTTTGCACCAATTGAAAACTAATTTTCCCATTCTGATTTCCTCATTACAATGAAGACATCAAATTATTCAATAAATTTATTTGTTTCAATTTTGAAAAATGTAAAACATATGTATTCCCATTATGATTCTCCTTACCAATTGATAAAAATAAAGGCAAACAAATTCTTGGAACTTCAAACAAGATTCTTGTCACATTTTGAAAACAGTTTCAAAAAGTATTCAAACAAGAATCTTATTCTTATTTTATCTTGACCTGCTTCTTAGAGATATTCAAAACTTTCTTTATCAACTGAATCAATAAAAAATTATCTTGATGAGAAATGGTTGACTATATTGTTGATTGATCTCAGCCTCAAAAAAAATTTCTTATTCAATCGTCCCAACATCTCCTAAGGAAATTATTTATAAAAATGATTCTTCTTCAACAAAATTTTCTGATAAATATGCCTTATATGTCATAAAGATACCAAATAAATGTAATGACTAATCAATGTTAGAGTAAATCTGATTATCAGTGGCACACCAAGTCTGATGGAACAGTTCCGATAGCTTCTACTTTAGCAACTTTTTTTTTTCTGATTACGATACCAATAATCTTTCATCTCTTTTCTAATTACGATTATCATTAGATTATTTCTATAAATATTTAAATCTTTTGTCTTTTTATCTGACTAAAAACCAACACCTTCAGTTTCTTTCATTATGATCAACCTTCTCAACCTTTAACAAAACCTTATCCAGTGATCTCATTCTAATGCTCTGAGACTGGAAAAGTTTGTTTTACACAAAATTTATTCTTCTTGAACTTCTTGATTGAAATAATGAATTATTCATGACTTTGAAAACATTTAAGATAATCTTTAGCATCATTTTAATTACATTAGGAAGTATTTGTAACTTCCAATACTTTCTAATATAATTATTTCTTTCCAAACCGAACCTAAATATGATTGGCCTGAATACAATTGATAGCACCACTTATCCCCATTTCTTTTATCAAGATAACACCAAAAGTTTTACAGCTTAGGATTTATGAGAATTTACAAACAGAAAATAATCATCAAATTTTTATCAGGTCCATGAAGTATTCAACTCCCTTCCTTATTACGATAAAAACCTCATTCTGAACCCAAGATGAGTACGATGATCCTTTCCTTCCAGAAAACATATAGCCAATTCAATGGAATGTTTTAAAAAGTGTGAGTCATATTTTCTAAATATGATGGTCAGTTTGATTTTAGACTTTTACAATATTAATTTATTTATATTCTTTGAAAAAAAAATAAAACACTCTTGAAAAAAAACTTCTTCTTACTTTCAAAAACCTTCTCTATCCAACTTGGTCCCAACAGTCTCCCCCTTTGGATTTTTTTGCCAACCAAGATTCATAAATCACTAAAATATTTAACCTCAAGCTATGGATTACTTATCAATAATTCTAATCCCACATGAGGTAACTCATTGTAGGAAATGATAATTATTGATAGTAGAGCCATGCTTTCCAAAAGTAATGATCATGAAACTTCCTCAGATTTTCTTCACAACTTTTATCACTTTTTTAAATTTTCTGGTAAAAAAACTTTTCTTTTCAACTTCTTCAACATTCTTGTTTAAAAAAGTTTTCTTTTCCTACAACCACTCCAAAAAATAGTTATAATAGTTCAAACACTTACATACTGGATTCACAACTTATCCATAATCCCCCATGTATTCATGTTTTCTTAAGGATAAATTTATAAAACAATTATCCACCTTGAAAATTCTATCCAAAGATAAGATGATGGAGGGAAAAAATACACATACCTCAACCTTGATGAGAAAGTGGTTGGATTCCCATGTTTAACCTCAATTTATAAAAATATTCCTTTGGTAATGGTTTTATAAAAATTTCAGTAACTTGTTCCGATGTGGGAACATACTCTAGATTTAAGTCATTATTCTCCACATTCACTTTGATAAAATGATATTTTCTATTAATATGTTTTGAATGAGAATTTTATACCTAATTTATATTAAGGTTAATTTCAATTTGATTATCACAACTCAAGAGCAAAGGTAACTTCACCCCAATAAGTAAGTCTTCTAATTGAGTCTTTATCCACATAAGTTGAGTAGTGGCTTGAGTGGAAGAAACATACTCATATTCACATGTACTAAGATTTACATAACTTTATATATTTTTTTCCAACTAGAATAACTCTTCCACATAAAGAAAAATACACCAGATGTGGATATTTTATCATTAATGTTTCCTTCCCAATCAGTATCCGAATACCCAAACAAGTCAATACTTTCTAAGCTATCATACCTAATTCCAAAAATTTTCATGCCTTTTATATATATGAGAATTATTTTTCCATCCAATAAATGTGATTCTATTGGAGTATTCTAAATTCTTTTATATAAGGTAACAATATAAAAAATGTTGGGTCTTGAGGTAGTTAAATACAATAAACTTCCAATCACTTTTGAAAATATTTCTAATTAACTTCTTTGAATTCTTATTATTTAGAAAACTTGGTTCACACTAAAATCTGTATGGAGACTAGTTTCTAATTTTCTATTATGAACTTCTTAAGAAATTACTTAGCATACTTTTATTGAGAAATAAAAATGGGTTTCTTATTTTGTAAGATTTTAACCCAAGTATTTCATTTCCCCTATCATTGAAATCTCAAATAACATTTTCATTTCTTCAGTAAATATTTCAAAAGTTATTTCATCATTCCTAGAAAAAATAACATCATCAACACATACAATTATGATGAGGAAAAAATCATGACTTTATTTGATGTAAATATTTCTTTAAACTATTCCTTTCTTGAAACTCATCTTATATATGAAAGTATCCAATTTGGAATACCATTCCCTAGGATCTTGTTTTAGCCCATACCAGGCTTTCTTTAGCTTACACACATAACTTTCATCTTTACCAACAAAAAATCCCCTAGGTTTTTCAATGTAAACTTCTTAATCAAGATCCCAATTCAGAAATGTGAACTTCACATCCATTTGAAGAATTTTGTAACTTCATTGTGCAAAGATAGTAAGAAAAATTATGATTTTTTTCAACCTTTCCATTGGAGAAAAAGTTTCATCAAAATCAATGCCTTCAATCTAGGAGTAACCTTTGTACACTAATCTTTCCTTGTTCCTTATCACTTCACATTATTCATTCAACTTGTTCTGGAAAACCCATTTTGTACCAATAACATTTTTGGTTATTTAGATTAGGTATGAGTTCACATTTATCATTATTTTCTATCTAATTCTTCTCTTAATTCCTGGCCTAAATCCATTCTGGAAGCTTAGAATATTCATTCACATCATTCAGCTCAACTTTTGAATAAAAATTAATATGTAACAAATTTTTATGTTCTTCTTATTTGAACCTTATAATGTTGATCACTGAAATTGTTCTAAGCTTCCACTTTGTAACATCCTGGACCTGGGTGCCACGCAATGGGTGCCCCGAGCCCAGTTCTCCACGTGACCTCAAACGCATTTCCCCAAATGCTAGAGGCTGCTGACTAGTAGCGAGGGCCCAGGTCTGATAGTGGCGAAACTATGCCCTCATTTGTCAAAGTGTAGCGCAGCGGAATACCAAAATAAACATACAACGACAGTGAAAGAAGTAAACCATACAAAACTGAAATAAACTATAGTAGTGCATATAACCAACAATATATAAGTGATGATGCTACATGTTTCAAGTTCTAATAAAACATCCAGAACATGTTATACATCAATACAATACAACAAAATATAGAGTACAAAAAACAAGCAAAACAGCTGGAAGCGGCATCACGAGCCTAGGATCGGTCCCATGCCCTCCTACTCCCTAGAAATAGTCAAGTACCTATATAGGGACTCTTGCCCCTATCTACACATGAAGCAATGTAATCTGTTTGGGCCGAAAAGTATGACCCAAACAGGGTGTGAGAAATATATCTCAGTAGGCACCCACCAAAGGCCCGTGCCCAACTGCGTGTAAGCATGCGACAACAGTGTGCAATAGTAAAATGCAATAAAGTAAGCAGTACTGAAAAGTAACTAACTTAACAATTAAATTTCCATTTTGTTATTCATTTAATTTGTTTAACTTAGTTGCATTCTTGTGCTCAATAGCACCAATCCCTCAGGCCAACCAGAAGCTTGCCCTCAGGAAAATATAGTAAAACCACGCCCTCAGGCTTGCCCTCAGGCTATCCAGAATCCAACCCGCAGGTATTTCCCTCAGGCGTAACAGAAATTTCCCTCAGGCATAGGAAGTGTCGCCCTCAGGCACAAAAGTCAAGCCCTTAGGCACGAAAGGTTTCCCTCAGGCGGAATAACAACATCCCTCAAGCTAAAACAGTCACGCCCTCAGGATAATACAGTACAGTGCCCACAGGCTAATCACAACAACACCCTCAGGCTATATACAACAATTCCCTCAGGCTAAACAGGTAACCGGGCCATGCCCAACAGGTAAACAAGCAGTAACAATCAATTCCTCTCAAGAAAATTCTACAATTACTACTTTAAAGGCATACCCTCAGGTATCCTGGCCAAACGACTAAACATTAGAACACACCCCTGGGGTGGTTCCAGATCCAAGAAATGATCCCAACCAACATTTTATTATCATAGTTTAATCATCTATGCAATTCTAGGCATTAAACATAGCAACAGCCTCAGCCACATGACACCCCAACATGGGTTCGTGGCACGAAAATGCACAAAACACACAACAGTTGGAAAACTAAACACAAAGCCACCTACCTTATATGTCAACGAGCGTTATACACGAACGCTGAATCCAAAAACACCCAAGAACGACATAGATCTGACAAAGAACAAAAACCATTCAAACGTAAATAACTTACGTTAGGAGAAGAATTGGTAAGAACGATACCAGGAGAGGAGAGGGCTTACCCGTGCGGTTCCAACGAAATTGTCCGAAGCCGAAACAGATTCTAGAAGAATTACCGGTGGATCTTCAAAGATCCGGCCTCCTCCTTTGGCTCCAAAATGGTTCAAGAGTCTCCTCTACCAAATGAGGAGGCTACTGCTTATTTTAAGCCGAAAAAACAAAGTACACGGCGTGTACTTATGAGTACACGATGTGTAATTCTTTCATTTAACTGTTCATTTGGCGGCACTGGCACACTATTCATCCATCGACATGAGTACACGACATGTACTCCCAAGTACATGGCATGTACTATCACCCAGATGTCGGCTGCTCCACCGCCTTACTGTTTAAGCCTACCGACTGACTACACGGTGTGTAAGTACCACTACATGGCGTGTAGTCGGTTCCTACACCCCTCGTTGCCAGCATGGCTACACGCCCTGTGAACTCATCCCAACACGGCCAAAAGTACACGACGTGTGGATAAAGTACACAACGTGTACTTCCAAAATTTAGTATTTTTCCCCATTTTCCATATTTTCTCAAAAACACTTAAGGAAAAGGAAAAAGAAGAAGCCCGCACCTCAAAAAAGAACCGGGTTCTTACAAACTTCCCCCCTTATAGAAATTCATCCCCGAATTTCCCTTCCACAGGTGGTGAAGATAAAGCTCAAAACAACTTTGGCCACTAAGCACATACGTCTGCCTCCCGCTCCCCGGTCTTGTCCTGCACTTGGCCATGCTGCCATAGCACCCGTACGAGAGGAACTAACCAGCCTCAGAGAACCTTCGTGCTCCTGTCAACGATACGAACCAGATGCTCCTCAAATGACACATCATGCTGAAGCTCAACCTCCTCTGGCTGAAAGGTGTGAGACGGTTCTGAATGGTAGCGATGCAATTGAGACATGTGGAAGACGTCGTGCATGGATCGGTACTGTTGCGGTAACTGCAACCGATAGGCAACCAGCCCGACTCTCTCCAGAATCTCGAATGGCCCCACATACCTCGTTGAAAGATTACCCTGTCTCCTGATCCACTTGTGTCCCAAACTCGGCGAAACACGTAAGAAAACCTAATCCCTGACCACGAACTCCAAAGGTCATCTGCGACGATTAGCATAAGATTTCTGACGAGACTGTGCTGTAGCCATCCGCTTCCGAATCAACTGGACTCGCTCAGATGTCTCCTGTACGAGCTGTGGCCCCAGTAAAGCAGCCTCACCTGCCTCTAACCAGCACAAAGGTGATCGGCATGGCCTACCATATAAATCCTCATATGGTGCCATCTCAATAGTCTCCTGAAAAATATTGTTATAGGAAAACTCGACTAAGGGTATATGCTTCTCCCAAGAGCCCCCAAAGTCTAGGACGCATGCACACAACATGTCCTCTAGCACCGGTATCGTCTGCTCTGACTGGACATCTGTCTGATGGTGGTTTGCTGTGCTCAGAAGCACCTGTGTACCCAATGCCCTTTGAAAACTCTACCAGAAATGAGATGTAAAGCAGGCATCCCTATCTGAAATGATAGAACGAGGGACCCCATGAAGAGGTATGATATCTTGGATATACAGCCTTTCGAGCTCGTCCACACTGAAGGTCTCCTTTATCGGAAAGAAGTGAGCTACCTTCATGAGTCTATCCACAACAACCCACACGACGTCATTTCCTCGAGGTGACCTCGACAATCCTGTCACAAAATCCATCACGACATCATCCCATTTTCACTCTGGAATGGGCAATTGCTGTAACAACCCAGCTGGCCTCTGGTGCTCTGCCTTCACCTACTGATAGGTGGAACACCTCGTAACAAAACCAGCTATCTCCCTCTTTATACCCGGCCACCAGTACTGACATCTCAAGTCTCGGTACATCTTGGTAACCCCGGGATGAACTGACCAAGCTGAAGCATGAAACTCCCGCATCAGCTTCTCGCGTATATCCCCTGGAACCCATACACGTCCATGGAAATGAAAAACCTCATCATTGCCTACCGTCCAATCGGGAGGAGGGTTCTCACTTGCCACCGACTCCCGTAGAACTATGCCTTCTGAAATCGATAGCTGCCTCATCCTCACTCTGTCCAGGAGGGTATAAGTCACAGCTAATGAGGAAATATAAGTCTGCCCCTGACTATCATGAAACTCTAGATGCATCTCAAAGAACAAATCCATAAGCTGCCACTCACCACTGGACTCCTGCACTGACTGTATCTGAGTCTTCCTGCTCAGTGCATCAGCTACTGCATTACCTTTACCAGGTGTATAGGCATGCTCAAAATTGAAGGACTGTAGGTAATCGACCCACCTTCTCTGTATTAGATTCAGGTCACGCTGAGTAAATATATACTTGAGGCTTTTGTGGTCGGTGAAAACCACAAAATGCTCTCCCAACAGATAGTGTCTCCAACAGCGCAATGCATGAACAACTGCATCCAACTCGAGATCATGTGTCGGGTAATTCCTCTCATGTGGCCTCAACTACTAAGACCCGTACGCAACAACTCGGTCTCCCTGCATCAAAACAGATCCCAGCCCAATCCCTGATGCATCACAGTAAACTGTATAGCTCTTACCCTGCTCTGGGAGTATCAGGATCGGTGATGATGTCAACCTTCCCTTCAGGTCCTGAAAAGCTATCTCGCAAGCTTCTGACCAAACGAACTTCACACCCTTCTTAGTCAGACCTGTCAATGGTGCTTCTAAGCAGGAGAAGTCCTATATGAAGCATCTGTAGTAACCATCCAGCCCTAATAAACTCCTTATCTCAAACACGTTCTTGGGATGCTCCCAGGAAACTACTGCTCTCACCTTCTCTGGGTCTACTGCAACTCCTTCCTCTGAGATGATATGACCCAAGAAGTGAATCTGGTCCATCCAAAAGTGGCACTTCGAGAGCTTAGCATATAGCCGATACTCTCTCAGTGTACTCAATACGATCTCAAGATGGGTGGCATGGTCGTGTTGAGTGTGAGAGTACATCAAGATTCTGTCCACAAATATTACCACAAATGAATCAAGATACGGATGAAACACACGATTCATCAGATCCATGAAAACTGCTAGCGCGTTTGTGAGTCCAAACGGAATAACCGTGTACTCATGTAGACCATACCTACTTCTGAAAGCTGTGAGAGGTATATCAGATGGTCTAACACGCAGTTGATGATATCCGAATCTCAAGTCAATCTTCGAGAACACCTGTGCTCCACGAAGCTGATCAAACAGATCATCAATCCTCGACAAAGGATATCGGTTCTTAACCGTCAACTGGTTCAGCTTTTGATAATCCACGCAAAGTCTGAGGGTACCGGCCGCCTTCTTTGCAAAAAGGACCGGAGAACCCCAAGGAGAATTACTGGGTTGGATAAAACCCTTCACCTACAGCTCCTCTAACTGCCTCTTGATCTCCTGTAACTCAGGCGTGGCCATCCTATAAGGAGGAATGGACACCGGTGCTGCTCCTAGCACTAGATCAATAGAGAAATCCACCTCTCGCACTGGAGGTAGACCTGAAAAGTCATCCGGGAAGACATCCCTGAAATGATCGACAACTGGAGGGAAATCCGTCTGAAAAGTCCCCTGATCATCCAGATATAAGCTCGCAATTTGGGCTGTGACTCCACCTCACCCATGATGCTCTGGTCCAGCTCGAATCGCCTGAACATCCCATTCACCCTTGTATAGAAACTCTATGCCCTCTGGTGATGTGAAACGCACCCTGCGACGGTAGCAGTCTACAAAGGTTCGGAAGGGAACCAACCAGTCCATCCCAAGAATGACATCATAGCTCGTCATCTCTAAAACATAGAGGTCCCAAAGGAAGTGATACCCTCCAACCTCAAGGGGGAACTCCTTACACTGACGCACACCAGCCATCCTAGTCCCCAACGGAGTGTCTAGAGTCATGATATTAGAAGAAGAATAAGAAACACCGAGCCCAAGGCTCTCCACAACGGGTACTGAGATGAAACTATGTGTAGCACCTGTATCAAAAAGCACTGAAGATAAGACAAAAGCTACTAGAATAGTACCTCTGACTGTCAAAGGTCTGGGATCCTGCTCCTGCTGGGTTTGTTGTACTGCATATGCCTGCCTAGTGACACAACCCTGTGACACAGCTTGGCTACCCTGAGCTGTCCCACCCTGCTGCCTCTGCGATCCTGGTGTCTGGCTACCACGACCACGACCACCATCTCTGCCTGCACGCCTTGACGTATTCCAGTTCCCTGACTGGTAAGAAGCCACTTGTCCTACTCCCGCACGCGGAGTCTGCACAAAACCCCTCTCACTAGCCACTGGTAGAAATGCCCTGCAAAAGCGCTAAAGATGACCCATCTTGCCGCAAGCTCGACACTCAACTGGGTCTCGTGGACACTGCGGTCTCTTGTGCCCCTCTCTAACACACTGATAGCACCTGATCGGGACACCTGAAGAAGCGACCTGGCTGGTACTTCCACCCTGAGAGAAGTCCATATGTCTCTTCCTCTTGCCAGCAGAAATACTACCAGTAACTGGTGCTGAACCGCCCTGGCCCACACCACTAGATTCCCGCTGGTTCCTCTCTGAAATCAGCACCTGGTTCACAATCGCGTGTATAGTAGGCAACCTGAAAACATTCACCAGCGCTCGGATGTCATACCGAAGACCATCCTCAAAAAGTCTGGCTCTCAAAGTCTCATCACCCACTAGCACGGGTGAAAAACGCTGAAGCTCTGTAAAACGAGCAGAATAGTCCATCACCGACATAGCGCCCTGCTGCAGATTCATGAACTCTCAAGCTCTATCTTCCCTTAGCGTCTCGGGAAAGAAGAAGTCATAGAAGACTTCCTGAAATTCTTCCCACGCCATGTCCCTGTGATTCTCTGACTGGGTGGTAACATCCCACCACCTATTGGCGGAATCACGCAGCATGTAATTCGCAAGCTTGACCCTCCGGCCTAGAGGCATCTCAAGATGCTCGAAAATAGTCTGCATCGATACTAGCCAAGACTCTACAGCCTGTGGTCCACCATCCCCTGAAAACGTAGGCGGATGCTGCTGCTGAAAGATACGCGTCAGCTCGGCCATACATGTGGCAGCCTGCGGTGATCCCTGAAAGGTCTGCAAGAACCGAAATAAGCCTTCATGGAACTGCGCCTCCGCTCCTGTGTCCAGTATAACAGCTAGCGCCGCATCTAGCTCTGCTGGTGGATCAACTGGTAGCCTATGGCCCACCATCTTCGGAGTATAATCATCGCTGCTCTCTTGGTGAACAACGCGCGGTCGTCTCGGAGGAATGACACTACAGGGTCAAAATCACGCCTCAGATTCAAGATTATTAAGACTGAAAGAAAAGGAACCACAAAGGAACAAGAGGAAGAAAGCATTTCAAAATTTTCAAGACAAGACTACACAGCGTGTACAATGACTACACGATGTGTACTTGACTTCCCTTCCCCTACCCGAGTCCTTCTACATGGATAATCCACACGACTTCCATTCAACAAAACTACACGACGTGTATAATATCTACACGACGTATACAATGTTATTTCCCAACTGACCGTGTCGTCTATGACATGGCTGACTACTCGACTTAACACTACACGGTGTGTTACACCCGCACACGGTATGTACACTACCCCGTTTCCCAGCCACACAGCTAACTCCACATGGTCTGTCCTCGGACAAGACTACACGGCGTGTCCCACAGGTACACGGCGTGTCCAGGGAGAGGTGACACCGGCCCGTGTTGTTAGTTACACGGATGAGTCCCCAGGTCACACTACATGGCGTGTTCATTATTGACACGGCGTGCTGTACAGGAGTTCACCCACCCGTGTTGTTAGTTACACGGCCGGACTCTGGGTCACACTCCACGGCGTGTACTTAAACTAAACGGTGTGTTTTACCCAAGCCTTTCCCTACCCCGTGTCGCTGCCCACACGGTTTGTGACACAGGAAGAGACTACACGACGTGTACTCAGTGTACACGGCGTGTACTCAGGGTACACGGCGTGTACTCAGGGTACACGGCGTGTACTCAGGGTACACGGCGTGTACTCAAAAAGTTCATTTTTCTTCCCGAACATAAGAACACACACGGCGTGTATTAAGTCCTACACGGTGTGTATTCTGGGTTTTCCACACAGTATGCCTTAGAAACTTCCCCGGAACCCAGAAAATACTAAAAACCAACACCTAAGTGTCAAATTCCAATCCGTGAGGGCCCATACTCCCCACGAATCAAAGTTTGACATCTTATCTGTGTTATAACCAATAAACAGTCAATGATCCACCAAATTCTAGTCAATGGGGGCCCATACTCCCCAAAAACCAAAGTTTGGTGTCCATTCTATAAACAAGCTCAAACAAACATACCATATCACAAGGCAGGTATTTATCAAGCAGCTATCACAACAACATGCTTTATTAGCACAACAACTATCACAACAACATGCAAATTTCTAATGCACCTACATGGCATGGAAACTATGCATGGAATGTGATATCTAGCATGTACCTATATGATGCATGAGATGGCATACCCTCATCTCATCGGGTTGAAACTAAATAGAACCCACAGATAAAATATAAACTGCACAATCTCAAAGTGCGTCACCCAACAGTGAAAACATATCAACCGTAAAATTGAAAAATCAAAATAATGCAAAATACAAGGTAGACTGGCTTTTCTCTGTACATGGGTTAGCTATGCCCGAGCACAACTTATTACCAACTACCGTTCCATCATATCCCTGACTACAGCTCCAAATAGTAAGTCAAAGAAAAGAAACTCTTTTGATACCACTTTGTAACATCCCAGACCCAGGTGCCACACAATGGGTTCCCCAAGCCCGGTTTACCACGTGACCTCAAGCGCATTTCCCCAAACGCCAGAGGCTGTCGACTAGCAGCGAGGGCCCAGCTCTGATAGTGGGGAAACTATGCCCTCATTTGTCAAAGTGTAGCGCAAAGGAATACCAAAATAAACATATAACGACAGCAGAAGCAGTAAACCATACACAACTGAAATAAACTACAATAGTGGATATAACCAACATTATATAAGTGAAGATGATACATGTTTCAAGTTCTAAGAAAATAGCAAGAACATATTATACATCAATACAGTACAACAAAATACAGAGTACAGAAAAACAAGAAAAACAACTGGCAGTGGCATCGCAAGACTAGGCTCGGTCCCATGCCCTCCTACTCCCCAGCAACAGTCAAGTACCTATATAGGGACTCTTTCCCCTATCTACACCTGCAGCAACGTAATCTGTTTGGGCTGAAAAGCATGACCCAAACAGGGTGTGAGAAATATATCTCAGTAGGCACCCACCAAAGGCCTGTGCCCAACTACGTGTAAGCATGCGACAACAGTGTGCAATAGTAAAATGCAATAAAGTAAGCAGTACTGAAAAGTAACTAACTTAACAATTAAATTGCCATTTTATTATCCATTTAATTCGTTTAACTTAGTAACATTCTTATGCTCAACAGCACCAAGCCCTCAGGCCAAGAAGAAGCTTGCCCTTAGGATAATATAGTAAAACCATGCCCTCAGGCTTGCCCTCAGGCTATCCAGAATCCAACCCACAGGTATTGCCCTCAGGCGTAACAGAAATTTCCCTCAGGTGTAGGAAGTGTCGCCCTCAGGCACAGAAGTCAAGCCCTCAGGCACGAAAGATTTCCCTCATGCGGAATAAAGACATCCCTCGAGCTAAAATAGTCACGCCCTTAGGCTAATACAGTACAGTGCCCACAGGTTAATCACAAAAACGCCCTCAGGATAAATACAACAATGCCCTCAGGCTAAACAGGTAACTGGGTCATGCCCAACAGGTAAACAAGCAGTAACAAGCAATTCCTCTCAAGTCAATTCTACAATTACTACTTTAAAGGCATACCATCGGGTATCCTGGACAAACGACTAAACAGTGGAACACACCCCTGGGGTGGTTCCAGATCCAAGAAATGATCCCAACCAACATTTTATTATCATAGTTTAATCACCTATGCAATTCTAGGAATTAAACATAGCAACGACCTCAGCCACACGACACCCCAACATGGGTTCGTGGCACGAAAAAACACAAAACACACAGCAGTTGGAAAAATAAACACAAAGCCACCTACCTTATACGTCAAAGAGCATTATACATGAACGCTGACTCCAGAAACGCCCAAGAACGGCGTAGATCTGACAAAGAACAAAAACCATTCAAACGTAAATAACTTACGTTAGGAGAAGAATTGGTAAGAATGGTACCGGGAGAGGCGAGGGCTTACCCGTGCGGTTCCAACGAAATCGTCTGAAGCCGAAACAGATTCCAGACGAACGCCAGGTGGATCTCCAAATATCCAGCCTCCTCCTTTGGCTCCAAAACAGTTCAAGAGTCTCCTCTACCAAATGAGGAGGCTACTTCCTGTTTTAATCTGAAAAAACAAAGTACACGGCATGCACTTCTGAGTACCCGGCATGTACTTCTTTCATTTAACTGTTCATTTGGCGGCACCGGCACACTGTTCATCCGTCGACATGAGTACACAACATGTACTCCCAAGTACATGGCGTGTACTGTCACCCAGCTGTCGGCTGCTCCACCGCCTTACTATTAAAGCCTGCCGACTGACTACACGGCGTGTAAGTACCATACACGGCGTGTAGTCGGTTCTTACACCCCTCGTCGCCGACATGGCTACGCGCCCCGTGTACTCATCCCAACACAGACAAAAGTACATGACATGTGGATAAAGTACACGGCGTGTAGTTCCAAAATTTAGGATTTTTCCCCATTTTCCATATTTTCTCAAAAACACTTGAGGAAAAGGAAAAAGAAGAAGCCCATACCTCAAAAAAGAACCGGGTTATTACACACTTTCTTCCTTATCCTGGGATGAGGTTTTCTAGTTTCTTCATCATCACTTGAAATAGCTGATTCAGATTCTTATTCTTGAGTAGGATTACTATTTTCAGTATCCTTATCAGGATTGTTAACAAATTTTTTGTTATCCTAGTCATTTTCCTTATCATCCTGAGTCTGTTTATCTTCCTTAACCTTTTCAATAACCTTAAAATAAATAGAATAAACTATTATTCCTATTTCTTTGTTGAAGAAACTGTATCATCTTCCTTATGAATTATATCCAAGAAAAATTCCATCTTCACCTCTCTTCTCAAACTTTCCAAGTTTCAACCTTTCTTCTTTATGATGCATGGACTCCTAAAAACTCTTAAGTGTTTCAAACTTAGAGTTTTATCATAAAAAATTTCATATAGAGTCATATCTGAACTTGGTCTATAGAAAAATCAATTTTGAATATAAACAAAAATACTGATGGATTGCCTCTAAAAGTAAAAAAGAAAGACCATGTTCAAGTAATGTAGTACTTTTTATTTCCACCAAACTTCTATTATTTCTATCAGCAACCCCATTTTTTTGAGGAGTGTATAGTGAACTAAACTCATGATGAATTCCATGCTTCTCAAGATAACTTTCAAATTATATATTTCTATATTCACCACCATTATCTATTCTAAACTTATTCACTAAATCCTCACATTCATTATCATCTTTCCTCCTGAAACTTTTAAACATTTTCAAAGCATCTGACTTATATTACATATACATAACAAAAGTAATGTGAGTAAATTAATAAATGAAAGTTGTTTCCTCATTGTCCCATAGATATCATAATGGATAAGTTTTGGGGGTTGTTTTGAAAAAATTTCAACTTTTATATGCATTGAATTTGAATCATTCCTTTCTGACAAATAGTACAACACTAATATCTTTTTCTTGAAATATCAGAAATGTCATGAAAATTGTCTTGATTTGATAACTTGATCATGTTTCTCTGAAATATGTGTCCTATTATTTTATTCCACAACCGATTCTCTTCCACCATACCCAAGTAACATGAGTTTTGTATTTCACCAACTTGAAATAATTTTCCTTTTATACATTGGAATCTTGTAACTATCTTTCCATCTTCTACACTTTTCACAAAAAATCCATCTATTCTAAAGGTAAATTTTTTACCCTCATAACAAAGTTGTGAAACACTTAGAAAAGTTTGTTTCATCCCATCAACATATAAATCTTTCTTGGATTTCAACTTTTCTTTCCCAATGATGGCTGATCCAACACCTTTAATTATCAAAGATTCATCATTTCCAAATGTCACAGTTTCTTATTTAAAATATTTCAAATTCTTAAAAAAATTTAAATGTCCTTTCATATGATAAGAACACCCACTATCAAAAATCCTAGGTTATTATCCTTTTGTATCTTTAAAAGAGGTTTATACAATAAGATATTTTCTTTCTCTTTTTATTTATTCTTCTTTGGCTTTTGAGAATAGTTTACAAACTTTTTTATTCTAGCAACAAAACAAGATATATTTTTTCAAGGTTTCTAGGTTTATCATACAATTCAAAAATGGTTTTTAGGGTTTGGAACCTATTTTTAATTTTCACACCAACCTTCTCAGGTTTCTTCTGAACATCCTTCTCAGACTTATTCCTTTGAGGGGATTTAATCCCCTCAAACCTTTCCTTCTATATTTTTTTGGAATAGTTATAATAAATTTGATTAAATAAACACATATTTTCCATGTGTCTAAATAAAACAAAATACCAGCAGTATTAATAGAAGGAATCTTTGCCTCTGAAACTTCCATACTAACCAGAGTCGTGAACATGTTTCTCAGTAACCTTCTCATCTTTCTTATCTAAACTTTGTTGACCACTGAAATTTCGATCATCGACCTGATTCTTCTTTTTCATCTTAATTTTCTTTTAATCTTTATCAAAACTAGAAATTATAAGAACTTTTACATATTTATAATATTTAAGTTTTTCATACTCTGATTTTTTAGGAACTTTTGATTTCTCTACTTTGTTGGTCTTGGCCGCATACATCACTTTCCCAACTTTCTTCTCTTTAGAAGCTTTTCCAGATTTCTTATTCATAGAAAAAATTTCATCTTTCTTTTCAAACTTTGAAGGTAACTTTTAATCCTTCTCAGTTTCCTACTTATGAGAACTTTCACCAAATTTAGAGATAGAGTTATTAAAAATTGCACCTCTATATTTAGTTTTAGAAAGTTTTTATTGGATAAATTAAACTCTTCTTTATTCACTTTCAACTTTACTTCCAGATGTTTATTATGATTATTTTCTTTCTCAAGATATTTATTCAAATCGTCAATCTATTTCAACAACTTGAATTTATCATCATGAAAACTTTCTTGATCATTTGTTGAAGATTTTTAATTTTTCATCTTCTATATTTCCTTTTCAAGCCTCCAAATCTTCCTCAGAAATTCTTTCAATTCTTTTTTAAGATGAAATTATAATTTAGTTTCTTCTTCTTCAGAACATCTACTTCTGAATTATTTATTATTCACTGTTTCAAAAAAAAGATTCTCACCAGAATGATTAATAATTTTTTTTGGATTTAGCTTCAATGTATTATTCTTCATCATATTTAAATAAGAAACTTCTCCTTTTTGATTTGGATAATTTTTTATCTTTCCATATAGAAAAATATTTATCCTTATCACCATATTTCTTCCATAAATTTCTTGGCTTTCTTTATTATTCATCACTATCGATTTCTTTATTTCTTTGAGGACAATTAGCCATAATGTTCCTAATGAATCCACATTAAAAAAAATTAAAAGGAATTTTCTATTTTTATTTACCCATTTCCATTATCACATTTTTAGAAAACAAGGTTTAAATTTCATCTTGATTTTTACATACCTCATTTTCGGAGTTAGATTCAACAACACCATCTTCCTTAAGAACCTTCTTAAACTTTTCTTTCTTGGTGAATTTTAAGGAAATTTCTGTATTAGATTTTGTTTTTCCTTTCATAACCTTTTCCATTCTCATTTCATATGTAATGAGATTACTATGAAGATCATCCAGAGATAGAGTTTTAGGATATATATCTTCCAATTAGGATACTTTTTCATCATAATTTTCGGGAATAATTATTAAAATATTTTCAAAAACTCTAGAATCCTATAACTTTTTACCAAGGCATATGATAGTAATGACAATGTCATTTACCCTGGTAATGAAGTACTTAATAGATTCCTACTCACCCATTTTCAGATTTTCATACTTTAGCCTCTAGATTTTTAGTTTCAACTTCTTTACTTTTGTATTTCCTTTATAAATTCTTTTAAACTTATCCCATATACCTTTGGTGGTGGAAACACCATTCAACCTTAATAAATCACTTTAAAAAAGTGATGAGAGTAATGAATTCTTAGATCTCTCATCATTCTCAAGATTCTTCTTATCAACAGGTGTAAGAGGAACCTTATCATCAATAGGATGAAATCCATCTATTGTAGCTTCAAGAACATCATACCAAAGAGACATAATATAAGACATCATTTTATCTTTCTATATATGATAGTTATTTCCATAGAAGATCAGGATCACCTTACTATTCACACAATTCATATTCTCCATCATAACTTCTCTTCAAAATTTCAGTAAAGAGTAAATTAAGGTAACATTCCCTCTGATACCAATTATAATTTCCCAGTCAAGATTTTTGTGTCACTGAGAGGGGTAGGGGTGAATCAATGATATATTTTTCTTTTATGTTTCCTTACTTTTGAAAAAACCTTCACCTCCTATTAAATATTTATTTCTCTTATAAAAACAAATCAAACACACATCCACAAAAACAAAAGAATTTATAAGGTTCACTAATCAGTAAGAGTAGCTACATCCTTGGTTTGGTTTGGAAATAATATAATACCACAAAATCCATTATAAATCAATCCTTTTGTATAGAATACAACAAGTAAGATATTCCCTTACACTTTTTTAGCACTATGTTCCATAAAATAGTGCATGTGATTCAAGTAGAACAAATATTTAATAAATTTTTTTTATAATAAACCTGTTATGGTACTGCTCGAAAAATTTCACAAATATGTTCTTAAAAAATAATTATTCACTTTCTTACCCAGTAGTAGGCAAGAACTTCATGGTCTTTGTAATAATACTTAGTCCAATTCTCCAATCTGATTACCAAGTCCAATTACTCAATACTAAAATATAACTTTGTCAGAATACCGCTGAGATAATAATGAAATTATTCTTCCTTAGTTTGGAAATCTCGATAAAATTTTTCTGATCTAATTATCCAACCTAATAAGATAACTAGATGAATAAATTCTTCATCATCATAATATTATTCTTATATTCGGTAAACTTCTTTAAGAAAACACAATTTAGAAACTTCTTCTTCCTAGAATTATAGAGATTCTCTCTCCTCTTTCATGAGTGATAAAAGTTATATAACACACAAATTATTATTTTACTTTTATATAGATGAAAAAATGGTTTAAGAGGAATTCTAAAAAGGTTTTCCTACTTTACCATATTTCTCGAATCTTTAATCTTCCTTAAATATCAGATCTTTCTTTGACCTATTTAGAAACTTTAATTTCCCTTCAATTTCAGATATCTCTTTAAATTATTCAATGCTTAAAAATTATTAAAAAATATTCAGTTTGAATACAATTCCTAATTTCAATTTACCAATACGATTTATTCACTGTGATAAAGGAATTTAGTCACTCCTATTTTCTTGACCCACTTGCAACAAAATCAGAACCAAAGACATCTTATAATGTTTCTCTACACCAATTTAAAAATAATATACCAATTCTGATTTCTTCATTACGATGAAGAAATTATATTTTTCAATACACTACTCTATATAAATTGTGAGAAATGTAAAACATATGTCTTCCCATTATGATTCTCCTTTCTGATTGATAAAAAAAGGAAAAAAAATCCATGGAACTTTAATCAAGATTCTTGTCCCCTTTTGAAAAAACTTTCAAAAAAAATTCAAACTAAACTATTTATATTATTCTTCTTTTAAATTGAACCACTTGTTATAGATATTCAAAAATTTCTTTATCACTTGACTCAATAAAAAAATTATCTTGATGTGAAATGGTTGACCATTTTTTTTATTGATCTTGCTCTCAAAAAACTTTTCTTATTCAATTTTTCTGACATGTCCCAAAACAATTCTTCATAAAAACGATTTTACTTCAAAAAAAAAATTTATTATCAATCTACCTTTAATGTCATAAGGATACCAAATAGACGTAATAACTAATTATTCTTAAATTAACTCTGATTATTGGTGGAACACCGAGTTCAATGGACTAGTTCCAGTAACTTTGACTTCAACAACTTATTTTATTTTCTGATTATGATACCAATGAACTTCCATATCTTTTTTTTATTATGATTATCATTAGATTATTTCTCCAAATATTTAAATAATTTGTCTTTTGGTATGACTAAAAACCAATACCTTCAGTTTCTCTCATTATAATCAACCTTCTCAACCATTAACAAAACCGTGTTCAGTGATCTCATTACGATGCTCTGAGACTGGAAAGGTTTGTTTTAAACAAACTTTATTCTTGTTTAACTTCTTTCTTGTAGGAATAAATTCTTCATGACTTTGAAAAAATTTAAGACTAGCTTTATCATCATCCGAATTACATTGGTAATTATTTGTAACTTCCTACCCTTTCCAGTATTATTTTTTCTTTCCAACCGAATCCTGAATATGATTGGTATCACCCCCCCATTTATTTTATCAAGTTAGAATCAAATTTTTTACAACTTACGTATTATTTTTTAGAATTTTAAAAATAGAAAAGCATCATTAGATTTTTATCGGGTCTATGTAAAATATGATTCCCTTCCTAATTATGATCAAAACCTCATTCCGGACTCAAGGTGAACCCAATGAGAATTTCCTTCTAGAAAACATCTTCTTAATATGATGGAATTTCTTAAGAAGCATGAGTCAAATTTTCTGAATATGATGGTCATTCTAACTTTGAACTTTTAAAATTATAATTGATTTATCTTCTTTGAAAAAAATGAAAACACTCTTGCAAAACAAACTTCTTCTTACTTCCAAAGACCTTCTCCATTAAAATTATTCCCAATACCTTAGAATATTTTCACATTAAGTTTTCTTAGATCCTTTATGCCTTTCTTGTACTGATCAAATATTTCCTCAATTATGATAGCTTCAACCTCTTCAGGTGGTTGGTGAGATATGGATACACCTTTAACCTTTTCCTTGGAGGATGATCACTGAGGATGTGGTAGTGGAGTAGTTAATGGAATCTCCAAAATTCATAGAAAGCATATAGTTTCGGGTACAGATTCCTTCTTCAATTATTTCAGTGTAATCTGTGTTATGAACACAAACCTCCTCCCCCTATTCCTCTATATTGACCTCATGTTCTTTATCATTTATAGGGGTGGTTCTAATGACATTCACTAATACATAAGACACTAAAAGTGTCACATTAGCACTAGAATGATAAGAGGGTCAATTGTCTTGGAGATATTATCCAAAAAAACCCTGATCACCAAGATAAGTTGTACCCTTGAGAGATTTATTTTTTATTCCTATCATGGGGCCTCATTCCCTTATTTTATGGTTCTCTTATAATCATTCAATGAAGGGTGATCAGAAGATAATATCTAGAATTTTTTGTGTGTGTTCCAAGTGAGGAAATCAGGTCACATGATAGGGTGAACTGGGAGGATTCACTTTGTGGTGCTCCCCCTAAATGGAAAAAGACTGAATTTCAATGAGGTGGAAGTTGAGGTAAAAATAAAACCAAACCTGTGGGATGGGGATGATTTTATTCTATTTTCACAACATTTTGGGCTTGGTTTGTTGGCCTTGAAGGTGGTGTTAAAAATTCCCCTAGTTGTAAGGGCTAGGTTTTCTCATGTATTACTGTGACTATAGCTTCTAAAATTGATCTCCTAATTTTAAGGAACATTTTTCAAACCTGGGTTGGGTTCATTGTATTATTTTCACCCAATCCAATTTCTTCCAAAGATATTGGAGTTAACTAATTATTGGATTCCCTCAAGTGGGAGGATTTCCCAATTTTTTAGACGCTTGATGCAAGAGTCTTTCGATAGATCTCTCTCTTATAACCCAATGCCTTTGAGAGTCATTCAAGGACAGGTTTTTTTATAATACTATCTATTGTGAGTAGAACTTGTTTCTTGAAGTTATCCTGAGGAAAAGATATTACATGGTGTTACATTGGGTGGTCTTTGTTGATTGGGGAGAGAGGTGAAACACAACACCCTATGTTATCCCTATACCCTGACATGAACACTAGATGAGGTATCAATGATCAGATGATGCAACTATTTTAATGATTTCATATATTCACACTAAAGGGATCCTTTATATTTTCCCAATCTTGGGTGTCACATAGCTAGAAGGGCTGCCAAGTCGATTTAATGACGTATGTATTATATTACCTTGACGTTACTTGGGTATTCATCATAAGAAAATACTTTTTTAGGTGATGAAGAGTAGTCCATAAATTTAGGTGGATGTCATGCACAAATTCTTTTAAAAATTCCTATGGAATGATATATTGGGGAGGGGTTAAAGTTTAGAACATGACCGGTATATTTTCTATAGCTAACTATCTCCTCATGAGAAATATGTATTCTTCATCCTTTGAAAGAGGTTCCTCAGCCTAATCTAACTAAAGTGCATGTTTCCCCATTACTTTATTGTAAATAGTAGGGTTGGTAGGGATTTCTTATATTATATTAAAAGGAAGGTGATCTAAGGGAAGTTCAGAGAATGGTGGTTTCCTTGAGCTGTCTTTTAGTTGAGAAAGAATATCACTTTTCAACAATGAGGAATTGGGCATGAATGTCCTCATTTTTCCAAGAACCTATTAATAGGAGTTGTTTCTCATAGCTGATTCATAAAGGAGATGACCTTCTTGAAAAAATTAAGTGTCACTATGGGGAGGACCTTTTCAATGAATTCCCTCATGGGGAGGACTACCATCACAACTTGATGTCCAACTACAAGGAGAATTTTTACAGCACATAACTTTGGGAGGACCTTTAGGGTGGACAATAGCAAGGGGAGGGAATTATAATTATTTGATCTTCTATTCATGAGGATGTTTTCCATGGAACTCATTTGGAGATATGCTCTTGTGATTGATTAGATTATAGACATGAATTAATCCTTCATGGTAAAATGTTTGGGGAGGACCTTCGAAACTGTTGGTAGCAAGGTTGTTAAGAGGACCTTCATAATTGTAGCTACTATATCCATAATTTGGTAAAAAATTAGTATGATCCTAATTCACCATGTATAAATGTATGAGGGATTAAAGAATACTAGTATTGAGGAGGGTGAGACCGTAGACTGGATCTTCATTTTCCAATCACCTTTGGTGAGGCTTATTTTTGGATGATATCTTGGGGAAACTAGGGATTATTGTTGAAGATAAAAAATTTCAAATATAGGGTCATGTTTGAGTAGCTATCGTGTTACTGTTGGAATTTTTCAATAGATTTATGGAATTTTGTAAGGGATATATGCCTTCCCTGGAGTGACCACTAGGATGGACGGATGATCTTCTATTGTAATGGGAATATGGGACTGATCCGATTGTCCATTTATCACGGTATTTTGAAAACAAATGTCCTATATGGGAGAAAGGTTATGATTTTAATTTATATTGACCCTCAAATTATGTTAATGAGTCACCCCAATTGTGGGGTGGGGTTGTATTCCCAACCTTTATCCACTTCCACTACCATCATTATATCTTGGGAGGTTTGTAAAATGTGGGTGGATATTTTTGTTTTCTGTTTCATCATTGTTAAGATATGATGGGTGACTTCATCAGTTTGAATGAGGATATATGCCCATTCTATGGTTGGAGTAGGGATTTAGGCCTTCTCCTGTACTCTATTTCCTATTTTTATGTACCAACAACCATTTTTATGGGGGTAAATACATGAGTTTACCCCCTATTTGCAGTCAGGATTTTCCAACTGGTTTCTCTAATTTATACCAAGCTAAGATGATAGGTTTGGTGGATGTAGGAAGGTGTGTGTTTACTCTCATAATTTCCACTTTATTTGAATATTGGGCTTCTCTGGAGGGAATATATGTATGATTATATTCCTTGTTGCCTGATCACTAACCTCAATGGGTTTTACTGAGTGCCCGAGTCTAAGTGAATTGGGATAGAATCCCAAGGGTGGAACCCTTATTATGTTGAGGGTTAAATATTGTGTGGAATTATAGCTGGAAGCTACTGGTATGAGCCCTTTGGTGGGACCCTTGTTTCATTTTAATGAGGTCATTGATGGCCTCTTGATTCTCCTCCCTAAGATAAGGGAGGATCTTATTGTTGAGTTTTAGGGATAGTATCCCAAAAATTTTTAATATGGAGATGAGTGATATTTGATTATTTGAAACCAACTAGTGTTGGGTGTATGGTTGGTAGGGATTCATTCCTTGGAGGGATTCATGTGCAGCCTCCAGGGTCGGTTGAGTATCATTGCGATGGTACTCCCAAAATAGCGCATTTGAGACATAACGTTGAATACATCAGGTTAGTGATAGTATTCTATAATTTTTTGAGGATACTACTTGTGTGGAAGAAAATTCATATGTATGAGATAGTTTTTAGGATTCCATTTGTATTAAATAGAGTTTTTATGAGAGTTCTTGAGGGTACATAACAAACACAAACAAGAAAAACCCATAAAAACAACATCTCAATAAATAAACACATGTGTAATATATTGTTCTAGATCCATGTTTGAATCAATTTCATTTTGTGAGAGTATTAAAGAGTCCTAAAATGTGGGAAATATAGTAATTTGGGTTAAGGGTTTATGCAGGGTTCATCATTTTTTTCTGGAAAGGTGAGAACAAAATTTCCCGATGTGTGTAAACCTACTTCCTTTTGTAACTGTGAGGTTCACATTGGGTCTACCATTTTTTTCATATAAAAAATAAAGTGGTGTTTGAATGTATATTTTTGGTGGTGGTGGAATAACTCTTCACATCAGACACACATTTTTATTTCCATGTCCCTTTTGAGAGGTTTCCAATGGGGTTTATTCATGGAATGAAAAATACCCAATGGTTCCCTTATTCATGTTGTTTCATGAACCCACTTTCCAAAGGTAGATAGTCATTTAGAAATGGTTCCAAAAACACTTAGGGACTCACATTAGTTGATATGATGAGAGTTTAGGATCATTTCACATTTTTAGGGGGGATTATTTCCCACTATAGGACTCTCTTATAGTTTTAAGACATATTCATGAATCCTTTATTAAATCCAAAATACAGGACAAGTCACCTTTATATTAATTATAATTTTTTTATCATGTATTGGATTTAGAATAATCTATATATATCCATGGTTCTTAATCAATGGAGACATCTGTATGTATATGATATTCTCCATCAATGGTACCATTTGTACACTGATTAAAGATTATTATGTCGTGCATTGTCATGATAATGGTTTTAAGCCATACAGTGGGGTGATCTAGAATTTATTATCATCTAGGAAGATGGGAGTTGTTTTGATACTGGTAAGGGGCCCACATATGGGGCTTCTTATATATCCTCATGAAAGGAATCAGAACCCACGTAGTTTGGTTCCATTTAATGGTACACATCATTTATTTCAATGACATGTGATGAGGACTAGACCATGCATTTTGATGTCATGAGGTGAGGATATATAGGCTAAAGGAGCCTAGAAAAAGTTGATGCGGGACTTATGCTAAAGTGACCTAAAAGAACCGAAAGGAATATGCCCCTCCAGGTTAAATATGACCCTATTAAGAATATAGACCAAAGAAGATTAAGGTGAGTTTAGGATGATGGGTTTGAACCTTAGGGAGGCTTCCTATGTATCCTGTTTAGACATGAATCAAATCCAACATAGTTATAAATATTGGGGCTTACACTTATGAAGGAGACACAATGGGTTGGATCATTGGGAATATGTACCTTTTAGGTGGTGATAATATGTTTGGGGATTATACCAAATAAGATTACCAATTGGATATTTGATCATGCTAATGACATGACCACCACTAACCTATAATCACACATGATTCTTGCTTGGTGTTAGAAAAAAGAGGAATTCAAAGATCTAGAAATCCAAAAAATCTAATTTTTCTACTAGTGGAAAAGGGTGAGGATATGGAATGCAGGATAATGCACCAAGAAAAATACTATAGGCTTACTCCAGGATGGTTTCCCTTAAAAATATCACCCTACCCAACCCTTTAAATATATTAAAGAGAGGATAAGGGTGGGAAAATGGTCAATAGATGTTGTAGCCCATATCTACAATCCATATTGCACTACCTCTAAGATTGGAATCCTCATTACCTCAAAAATGAAAGACCGTGAACATTCTAAGGATCCCACCCATCAGGGACGATACATGTGGGGATTTGATTAGCATGGGAATGAAATAATGGATAGGGGATATGTTGGTGTGTCCTATTCCTAGTTCTAATGAGTCAGGTGGACATATTTGAGGTTTTAATGGAATAATTATCAGGTTCTGGTAAGAGATACATGAAGACATTTGGATAGTTTTTGAAGGGGACAATATTGGGACAAATTCTTTTTGTAAAGAGGGAAGCAAGGTTGAAAGGGAAAAATACCCTAAGGATACCCCATTACACATACTAGTATTTTCTATGTAGGATGTGGAATTAAAAAGGGTTCCATAAAGGGGACTACTTCATGGTGAGCCTCTCTTATGGGTGCAAGGGAACCCTTTATGGGGGGCTAAACAGGTCCTTGGAAGATATCTTGGAAATGGATGACATATGATAGTCTATTTTGATGATAATATTAAGAGAGTGAAATTGTATTCTATATGAAGTAAAATTTGTAGGTTTTTAGGATAAAACCAAATTTTTTAGGTGTTCCTTGAAGGGATGGCGAGAGTCCCCTTTTATAAGTGGTTAGAATGACATTTTTGTAAACTTTTCAACTTAATATAAAGGGATCACATGTTAGACATGTCTAGTGGTTCAAATATTATGTAATAATGGAGTGGATAAAATATAAGGTTGATAAAAAACTCATCCAATCAATTTTAGAAATGTTTTTATCATGTTTCAATCCATTTACCCCTCGAATTATTACTTTTATTATTTTAGCTTTTATCGTTGTAACTATTTTTTACCTAAGGTAACTTGTCCTTTATACCCAAAAATAAAGAAATTATTATTAGATAATTTAGACCCATTGATTATGAATTTTAAAGCTATATTATTTGATTCATTTTTTAAAAGTGATAAATAAAATTTAAAAATAAATTGTAAAATGAATTATTTTTTTTGAAAAAATATTACTTATGTTCTAAAATATCAAATATGGAGTTTTAAATTAAAAAAAATCGTTTTTAAAAATATAAATTCACATATAAAATACATATTTAGTTTTATAAAAATGATTCATAAATTTTCAATTCATACTTATATACTAATAATGTCATTAAAGTCATGTTATTTGTAAAAATGGTATTTTCACCTAAAAATCATTCTTTTTTGAAAAATCCCAAAAATTTATATCAAGAAAATATTATGATGATGAATCCAAAAATTGTTTTCATTTTTTTAAATTCAAATTCTAGATTTTTAAAATTTAAATTTTAAATAAAATTATGACATATAAACAATTTTTAGAGGAAAATAGCTTTTTAAGAATATTAACCACTCCTATTCATATTTACTATCATTTACTAATTAAATTAGTATTAAAAAATTATTCATATAAAATATATTTTATCATCATTAATCAAAATATTCTTGAAGTATAAATGTAAATTACATTGAAATAAAAATATTTAGAAAAATAAAATTCAAAGTATGAAATAATTTTATTGGTCATTTTAGATATACCAATTGAATTTCATTCATATTAAAAGTAAAGTTTATTTTATTTCTATAAATATTTTATAAAGTGATTATTCCTATTAATTAAACAACTTGGTTTTAATGGTCATACCTAGTATTTATATTTTTAACTAAATATATCACTGTTTCATTTTAGTTTGGTGTCACATGTAGAGAAAGCTATCAAACACATTTGAATCATTTAAAGTAAGTCATATATTAAAATATTAGAGTGTTACACCTAATCTCCAAAATGATATAAAATGAATTATATAATTAGTGTTAAACAACTAGAAATTGTGAAAAGGATTTTTACTTAATTTTTTATTCTAACTAAACCCATGTTAAATAATAATAATAATATCATTATTATTATATTCTCATGAAATGTGCTAAACTCATAGATTAATATGTAATTTCTTTTGGACCATTTTATCTCAGCCCACCAATCCTCATAAACATTTATCAATCATTTAATAATAAAATTTTATTTAAATAAATAAATATAATTATTTTATAGGTTTAATAAATAAATAAATATTATATTAAATAAATCTATGAATAAATATATATTTTAATATTCACATAACTAAATAAATATTTATATTATTCTATTCATTAAACTAGTGAATAAATAAATATTTATTTATAACCTAGTGAATAATAAATAAGAGATGAATAAATATTATATCCACTAAACCAATGAATAAATATTTATTTAATGTTAAACTCACATAAATTCTAAATTTAAAGAACCGATGATTGAATTTAGGAAATCAACTTTATCTAAATAATTTTTATTCCATAAAATGAGAATAATATTTATTATTAATATTAAATTTAAATAAAATTAAATGAGATTATAGATACACTTATCATGTGACCCTCTAGGTATCTTTATCAATAGAATTAGATGAACCTCCATAAAGTCCAATATTTTTTCATAACAATACATCAAGGTACCCATAGAGAAAGAATTTGATGTCTAAATGACATTAAAGTCATATGAATGCTTACTATCTAATATAATAATTTTATCATGATATCTCATCAAGTATGATTCATACGCATTTCATCAATAAATATGCTTGATTTATATTTATTTTAATCTATGAAATGAACTCTTCGATGAACTACCATGACCATGGATTTAATCATATAATTCCATTTCAATCAAAGATCTAGATATATCATCTTTCATAACTCACAAAGGAAAAATAATTTATTAACTTTTCCCATCAATGTCATATCACTTATGATGTACCCAACTTATGTTAGCATGTCGTGATCATATTTCTTCATTGTTTTCATCCATACATCAAAGTATGTGATTTATAATATACATTAATAATAATTTCAAGTCTAAGGACCAGTAAAAACATATTAAAATAGGAATATATATTGTTCTCAAGTGTTTAATTGCATTTTTTTCAATAAGAGCATCTATTATTCTTTTGAAAAGGTAATCAATTTGTGTTTATGTGATTTGAAGAATGATGATGTTGAGATAAAACCATTGGGTTTGGTAAAGGGAGAGTGAAGAGGATGGAGTTTCTACTTGAAGACTATGTGTAGACAGATTTATGTATCCCTTACATGCAACGATCATAGAGTTATTCCTAATATCAAAGACAAGTGATGAATTTAGATTACTATCTATAATAGTTGGTAAGTGATTTGAAATAATCCATATAACTAAGAGAGCTATATAAAGATAGAGGAACCATCCTTGTAATTTTTAGCATCAGTGTTGAATAACACTTGTATGAATTTTTGAGAAGAGTGGATATGACCTAAAGTCATTTGAAGTGGAAAAAATTTGATTTGAATCATTATGTAATTTACATGTGTTGATTAATTTGATAGAGTGTATAACCTTAGGGATCATATCCTTGTGTAATGTATGGATCACTCCTTGATTGTGTAAGTATGATCTCACATAAGGATGATCTTGATTAAGCATGAAGGCATTCACAAGGATGAGTGTTGTAAGGATCATTCAACCTTCCAAATTGGTTGTGTAATTATGATGTAATATAAGGATTATATTCTAACGTAATCATGAACACCATAAGTATGAAATCACCTAAGCAAAAACTCTCATAAGGATCAATCCCTTAAATATGATCCGTAAGTATGACCTTATAAAGATCATATGATGAGATCAAAAAGATGATCCCATAAGGATGATACTGTAATAATCATTTTATCTTTATTAAAATTATTAGTTTTTAGAATTTTAATTTTTTGAATAATTGAAATCTGATAATTCTTGGGACAAACACTAAAGATAAAAAATCACTAATGAATGGAGATTCAATCTAGTTATGTCATGAATCATCCTAGAGGGGCCCATGCTGTGACTTCCCCAAGCCCGCCTCCAGTAGGCCATGGGATGGAGACTAGCACCGAGAAGGCATATCCCATAAATGGGAGGCATTATCCTAAAGTACATGTACACACACAGACATCTCCCAGCCACAAATTCTAAAATGTAAAAACACTAAGTAAATAATGCATGCAAACCACTATATCCCACAATCAGAGTAAAATAGTGAAAGTACTAGAAAGTAAATAGGGCCAAATATAATCCCACCAAAAAGAGTATATAACCAAAATTTAAACCCATAAGAAAATAGGTTATGGGAATGTTGTTTGAAAAGACTGAAGGAACACACCTCAGTCTGTCCAGTCTCACAAAGCACCACTTGGTCCTAGTCTTCCTAGGACTCTATCAAAAGGTCGATCATCTGCACAAAACATGACATGTGTAGACAAATCTAGTGTAGGGGTGAGTATAAAACTACTCATTAGGACACCCTAAAACCACAAAGGAATAACAAAAGAAATACCACAAAGAAATACCACAAAGGAAAGCACAATCAGATCTACATAGGTATATATCTACAAAACATATAATAAGAACATCCAGATATACTTAATCCAATACAAAAATTCTAGAGGTAAGACACAACCGATTACTATCCACATGATTCTTCTTGAATCATGATCATTCAATGAGAAATCACTCCTTAAGACATCATATCATTAGAGACACTCACGAAGAGGTCTATCTCATTTGGAACCCACCCCAAGATAACATATTTCTCAAGTAAGACCATGATATATAGAGAGGGGATCCTACATAGAAAAACAAAGGAATACCATGTACCCAATCCAAATCAACATGCAATGTAGAGGATCTTTCCCATACACACTGGGGAATACCACTAAACCTACTGATGCAACCTGCTAGATGGAGGACCAACACTCTGCTCTTGGTGGTTATGTTTATTCTAAAAAAATATACTAGGGGTGATATAGGATCGTACTCTAGTACCACAGAGGGATACCATACTCTATCCGGGACTTTACCTCTAGAGGGGATTACAATCAAGTGATGTGGACGTAATGCCATACTGAACCCTTGTGGAAACGACCAAGGTAACACTCTCAACATATACTATTACAAACTAAAAACTCACCACTTGTCTAAAAAGTACCATCTCAATGTCATAGTTTTAATGTCACTGATGGATCATTGATTGGACGCTCTTTTTAGAAGTTATGGTCATTAGAAGTTTTAAAGGGGGTCAAGGGGATTGTAGACTGACTACACGGTTGGTCCACTAACCGTCATGGTCGACCACCCTATGGACCGGCTATCATTGATTAAATGTGGTGTTTGATATACCTGCTGCAATCGACCGACCATGGTGGTCAACCATGATGGTCGAATGTTCGCGACCGTGGCCGCTATTCCCACAATAGCTGGAGTTGCCACTACACACAGTCGACTGTGGTGCAACACGACCTCAGTCACCCCCGGTCTGCCTCAGGTCCGACCCAAGTCTGACCCGACGCACCTGTCCTGGGCCCACTCGGCCTGGTCCGCTCAGCCTGACCAGCTCGTCTCGACCCGCTCCGCCTAGCCCGCTTGCGTGCGGGCCACCTGGGCTGCCGCACACAGCCCGCCTGACCGCACCCCATAGGGTCGTTGTCACTGTCTACTTCCTCCAGCCCCGCCAGCTCCCACGTTCCCATCACCACGCCCACACGGCTCCGCCACTCGTAGCATCAATCACCTCTATCGGTCGTGCCACACCACTATGCACCGACCCTCTTAGCCTCCTCTTATATGAGCCTAAAATCCTAATTCGATACTCAAAATATAAAACAGTCATAGATCTGGGTTCCTCAGGTCCCAATATACACTGATTTGGCCTCAATTATCAATTTACCTCCAATATAGGGTCCGATCATGTTCAAATAGGAATAAAGATCAATATCTAGATAATCCCACATATATTATCTCATCCCGCAAAAACAATTGATTCATAGGATAATCTATTTTTTCATTGGTCTGTGTTCATCATAGATTTAAAGAACGGGGAAAAAAACTCATAAAAATACTCCCTACCTCTATTTAGTTTGATTTATGATGAAGAAAAAAGTGTTTTCATCTTCATTGGCTAGGTTCATTGAATCTGAGTTGCGTCGTTTTTATAGGAACCTGGGACACCCTGAGAGGGGAGGGGTGAATCAGGGTGTCAAATTTTTACTTTTTAAAGTTGTGGATATTGTTCCCACGTTGGTAGGAACTAGTTAAACCTGTATGATGGATATGATCAGCAATGAAACATTCACATGCATAGATATGACACAACAATTTTTACTTGGTTCACCACAAAGGGCTACGTCGAAGGAGCATACGCCGACAGGTTGTTAGTCGTACCAAATTCCATTATACTTAACTAGCTATGGATTACAAAGGTTCAAGCACAGTCACTCTATCCCAGGATCACTGCCTTTACAAAGATTTAGGGATAACTCACTGCTTCCCTCGGGTCACTCCCGTTGACTCCCCCTGGCTCACTGCCCTTGGTGAAGTCACTCAATTTATAGACGTGATGGTCTCTTCAATAGATTTGCATTGAAGTCTTTGTCTTCTATTCAGCACGAGACAATGCTTGCATCAGAGTACTGAGTTGATGCTCTTTTGTATTCAATCTTCTTCTTTAGTGTAATAAATGAATGCACTAAATCTTCTTATTCTCTTTCTTTGATTCCCAATACTGACACCTAAGTTTATTGATATATTCCCCTCTTTCTTTGTAGATCTGAGTTTAGTTGCACAGAGTGTTCTTCTTCTCTTCGCAAAGCACAATGAGGGTGTTAAACACTAGTCATGTGTGTGCGGTACCACTTCTCTTAATAAAACCAAATTGTTCACTGCTCTTACATCTTCACAAATGAATACATTATTTGTTGCACTGAAGGTATCGAGCAATCTTCCATCTTTTGTGCAGCCCCAAAAGGACGGGTGTACTCCAACAACACCTGGCGCTCTTCCCCAAGCCTGGAGCACAAGTCCCAATATGGTGCACAGGTCTTCGGAGCGCAAGTCCAAACTGGTGTGCAGGTATCACCAAACCACCTACATGACACCGCCTCCTTTAACTTCAAACATGCGCGACTCACTTCCTTTCTCTCCCAAACCACCTTGGGCGCGCAGCCAACAACCGGTGCACAAACTCTACTTGCGCGACCCAACTACCACTTTCCCACCTAAACGACGAGAGCTCGAACAATCTCTAAGTCTTGAACTTCGTAACGAATGAGGAGGGGTTCTCCTCTATTTATAGGCATTCAGATACCTTGTGCGGCAGCGCTCAAGTCTTCCCTCGGCGCGCAGGTTCCGGCGCGCAGCTCATCCGCCCTAGCCTCTGTCGCGCTACTCACTTGCACGACCCAACCAATACCTGCGCGGACCTCTTTCCTTTGCCATATTTTGAAGATCTGATCTTGAAAAACATCTGGCACGCAACTTTCCAATCCTCCTAGGTACCGGCACACAAGTCCTTTCTCGGCGTGCAAGTCACCTGCGCAACCAACCCAAAACCTACACGCCCTTTATCCCTTTGCCAAATTTTGATGTTCTGATCTTGAAAAACATATGGTGCACAAGTTTCCTCTCTTTATGGTCAACAGCGTGCAGGTCTCTTTGCCAAAAACCATTTTTTTCATTTGTCAATTTTCAGGCCCAAAAATTTGGCAAACACTAGAAAATGGCACCACCTTGTATCTGCTCTTTTTGTACCGCCTCCAGATCATCCATTCCTTTGTCGACGTTCTTGAATCAAACATGGATCGTTAACCACAACCCTTGAACTCAACATGCCACCATGAAATATCCTTTGTCAGAAAATTTGTATGTCGTTTGTTTGCTTTTTCAACAAGCATGATCGTCTCAAAAAAACTTCTTTTCGGCGATTTTTATCCTTCAACAACTCTTCTTATTTCAACACAAACTCCACTATAATGATATATATCCTTTGATAGATCAGATTTAGAATCATCATATTTTGATGCAATGTGAAGTGCATGTCCATCTCATAATTCCAATCCATTTCACATTGTATTCTTCTTTAACCGTCATTCTCTACTTCATGCAAAGCATATGATTCAATTCTTCATGTAGGCTCTGGTATTATACTCATGTAATCATGAAGAATTGCATGGTCTTCATAAAATCCTCATTCTTCTTTAAGAATCCTCAGATGGATTATACCTCACCATTCTGCACTGTTGTAAACAATGTGTCACCTTTGACACGTGTTATTTGAACTTATGATCAGTACAAAAATCATCTGAATTTCCATTCCTACATTTCATTGGAGTACTTCTTGATCTCATTCATTTTGATCTTCATTAAAAACTATTGACAACAAATACAACCTTATACACAAAGTGGTCCCAACAGTTTGATCGGTCCATCTTTGTCCGCCAATAGTTTCTCCAGAGGTCCTTTCTCCACACCTCCATAGATATTCCAAGGTTATGATGATAACCCTGAATTTATAACAAATACTTAATAAAAAGAAGTTGCTGCATCAAAATAATTTCTTTATTAGATTATTTTATTTATAGTTACGTCCTTTTGTGAAATTTTCTACAGACGACCCACACCAACTAAAGTTTAGTCACGCCTAGCATAAATATTCCATTCTAATCTCAATGGTTCCCTCATATTTCTGATCTAGGAACCTGATTAGAGTTATCCCACTTTTTTAAGAAAAAACCACACACACATGCTATTAAAAAGTTTAATATTTTTTAAACATTTTTTCCGGGAAGACCGAGCCTCATAATCACATGCCGTCTTAGTTCTAGGTTTCGAAATCATTCCATATAATATATAAAAATAATATATAGAAAATATGAGATTTTACATTCTCCTCACCTTGGGGATTTACGCCCTCGAAATCCAAAACAAGGGCTAATCAAATAGATGAGGGTACTGATCACAAATCTAAGCCTCTCACTCCCATGCGATCTCCTCGAGATTCTATTTCTACCACCAGACACAAACTAAATGAATCAATCACCCACAAAGTATCATCTCCTTTTGATCCTCAATCTCCCCTAGGTACTCAACAAAAGTTTCTTGATCCTCAATGTACAGCTCACCCCAGTCAATGACATGAAATGGGTTATGCATGTACCTCCTCAACTACGACACGTGGAAAACGTTGTGTACCCTCTCTAATTGTGGAGGTAGAGCCAAGTGGTACGCCACCTCACTAAATCTACGTAGTATCTGAAAAAGGTTGATGAACCTCATAGATAGCTTTCCACCCTAACCAAATATTCGTAATCCCAATCTAGGTGAAACTTGAATGAACACATAGTCTCATTCCATGAAATCCAAAGGTCTCTATCGCCTATCAGCATAAAACTTATGATGGATTTATGTAGCCTTCATCCATTCCTAGATGATCTATACCTTCTCTGCAATAGTTTACACCAATTTAAGACCCTTGAGTGATGACTTTACTAAGTTATTCCAACAAAGGGGTGGCCTATAGGGTCACCCTTACAAGGCATCAAATAGTTCCATAATAATGGGGGAATGATAAATTTTGGTGTATGAAAACTCCAGAAGTGGTAGGTGATCCTCCCAACTACAACCAAAGTCTAACTTGGAAGCCTACAATATGTCCTCCAGAACTTGAATAGTCTACTCAGTCTGGCCATCCATCTATGGTTGGAACACTATGCTCAATCATAACTTGGCCCCAAATGCCTCCTTTAATCCCTTCCACAACTAGGATGTAAAGATAGAATCATGATCTAAAATTATCATAGATGTAACTCCATGGAGTTGAACTATCTCCTACATGTTGAGGTGTCCCAAACTCTCTTCTAAAATCTGCTCTTAGATAGCTTGGAAGTGGGATGATTTAGTGAGTTAGTCAATGATAACCTAGATGGAATCGTGTCCCCTAGATGTACGTGGTAAAACCATCATTAATCCCATAGAAATCCCATCCCACTTCCATTATGGAACCTCAAGGGGTTGAGACAAACCTACTATAACTTGGTGCTCAACCTTCACTTGTTGAAAAGCAAGTCATCAAGAGAGAAACTTTGCAACTCCATTATTCATTCCTAGCCACCAAAATTGAGGTCATATGTCTTGGTACATCTTTTCCACACCTAGATGTGCATCCAAAGTGGATGTATAAAAATACCTCAGAACCTCCTCATACAACACCACTGGTACCAATGTAAGTCCTTTGAAAATAATGACGTGCTCCCCACCTTTCTAATATCTATTGAGACCATACCCTGTGGAAATATGAGCATGTAAGGTCTCATAGTCGGTATCCCAAAGCTGTGCCTCCTTGGGTCGTTGTAAGAGTGGAGGGGTGACAACCATCGACGAGAGGTAAGATGCTCCATATCCATCCACATAACTACACCAAGGCTAACTAATCTAATGCCTTTTTCAATAACTATGAACTGGATCTCCTACTGAGAGAATCTACCACCACATTACCCTTCCAAAGAGTATAGATAATCTCAAAGTAATAGTCTTGGAAGAACTCTAGCCATCGAATCTTTATCATGTTCATATCCTTCTGAGATAAGATATACTTGAGACTCTTTTTATTGGATTAGATGAAAAACTGCTCTCCCATCAGGTAGTATCGCCACATCTTCAATGTGAAGACTACCACTGCTAAATCAAGATCATGGGTTGTGTAGTTCTGCCCATGTGGTCTCAACTGATGTGAACCATAGGAAATCATATCTTGCCTCTAAATCAAGACACAACCAAGCCCAGTTCCTGATGCATCATAGAACAATACATACTAGGAACCCTCCTCTAGAAATCTCATGATGGGAGCACTCATCAATATCTGCCTCAACTACTGAAAAATCTCCTGGAACTTTTCCATTTACACGGAAGGATTCCCATTTCATGTAAGAGATGTTAAGGATGATTCCACCCTAGAGAATTTAGGTATAAATCTCTGATAATACCTTTCCAAACCAAGGAAACTCCACACATCGGTAACACTCTTGGGTGGATCCCAAGCATACACCACCTCAATCTTCACTGGATCCATTGCAACTCCAGCCTCTAAAATGATGTGTCTCAGAAAATGGACCTCTCGACACCAAAACTAAAACTTTGAGAGATTCTAAAAAAGTTGTTGCTCTCGGAGTGTGTTTAGGACCATCCTCAAGTCTCTCTCTTGCTCCTCCTAGGCATCATGTACACAAGGATGTCATCAATGAAGACCACCATGAATCGGTCTAAGTAAGACTGAAAGATCTAGTTCATGAGTCCCATGAATATCGTTGGGGTGTTATTCATGCCAAAAAGAATCACCAAGTACTTGTAGTGTATGTAACAACATCTGAATTCTGTCTTTGATATATCATCATCCCATACTCATAGCTAGTGATAGCCAGATCTGAGTCCAATCTTCGAGAACCATCGCACATATTTAAACTAATCAAAGAGGTCATCAATCCTCAGCAGTGGATATTTATTCTTCACAGTAACCTAGTTCAAGTGCCTAAAATCTACACATAACCTCAAGATCCCATATGCCTTCTTAGAAATCAAAACTAGGGCTACCTAGGGTGAAATATTGGGTCCCACAAAGCCCTTCCTTTGGAAGTCCTCTGATTATAACCTTATCTCAAGAAGCTCTACGAGATCCATCCGATATGTAGGTGTAGATATCGGTGCCACACTAGGGTATAAATAAATGAATAATTATATCTCCATATGGGGAGATAAACCTGGAACATTCTCAATAAAGATGTCTTCATACTCCTCCACCACTGTAGAAAATTGAGGACTCATATCATCTACTACACTGAGGGTCAGGATAACTAATTAATGAGTGATTGGATGTACCCTTCTATGCGTGAGTCTGTCCTCTGCTTCATGTGTTTCATTTTCACCAAAAAATGAAAACCTGGTTCCATCACTATGGATACACCACACTCTGTGCATAAAACAGTCAATCTAATCATGAACTATGGATAACCATTCCATTCCAAGAATGACGTCGTAAGGCCTCGATGCCACTACCAAGAGATCACAAATGAAATTCTCACCTCTAAGAGTCGGTTCATACTGTTGAAACCTATGTGTGATCATTGAATCTCATCCTGTAGGAGTCTCCAAGTGTAAGGGTTGAGTCAAAGGTTCAATAGGAGTCTCTAAGTATCGAACAAGATTCGTGTCATGAAAGGAATGACTAACACCAATGTCTATCAAAACTGATGATAAGGTGTAAAATACACATATTTTACCTCAAATAATCCTTGTAGACTTAGGTTCATAAGCCTCTATTTCCTATAACTGGCCATATTCCTGTCCACCAGCTCCCTGAGCATAGCGTGGACCACATGGGGGTGGTGGTGGTAATAGGCCAAACCCTTGAACACCTCCTACTGCCCTACCTACTCCTTATCTATATCCACCTACCTACAAAACACCCTACTCCTTTCTCTACCTCTTCCTTGGCAGTCTCTTGATCGTCTCCTGATCAGTTGTAGGATCGGTTGATCAATATCATGCTAGATGCCCCCGAACTCTACATGAGTAACAATGTCTATCCCCTAGATGATTTGAGCTGACCTGGGAGTCCTACACTGTTGAACTTGAGTCATGGGATCACATACTAAAGTTCTTACCCTAGTTGGATCCCCATGAGTGCCACAAACTAACTACTACAAAGGTCTCAGCTACCCGGTGCCCACAGCTAGATCCCACTATTGGTGTCTGATCTGCTAGAAATATCTTCACTAGTAGGTCTCTCTCAAGTACCCCAACATAGGTAAGAATTCTAAGGGATAACATTGATTCACTGATGTCCCGGTGCAAGCCCTGATCAAAGTTCTGAGCCCTAAAGAACTAGTCCCACATCATATCCATGGATAAGCATGAAAGATTAGTAAACTTTTCTGAATACTCTGTTATGGTCATACTTCCGTACTATAGATGTAGAAGATCCTTTATGTGCACTGATCATAATGTGGTCAGATAGAACTTCTCTCTAAAGAGATGCTCAAAGTTTGTCTAGGATAGAGCTGTCTTGTCTTGTTTCTGATTCAATAAGCTTCATTATCACCTTGAATAACCCTGAATAAGACTCATGATAAGTATTTTCATCTGATCAACATACATCCTCACAAGGAAGAAAACATGGGCGACTACCTCTAGCCAATCCTTAGTCATATAGGGATCCAGATCACCCCAAAACCTAGGAGTTCACTATCTCTAAAACACATTCAACACACTCAGCCTTCATGCATCCTCATCTAGTAGTGTTGGTAGTAGCTGCTACTCAAAGGGTGGCAGTATAACTGGTAAACTCTAGTACATGCCCCTATACCGATGCCTCATCACTAAGCGGACCATCCTCATGATCATGAGATAGAATTATGGATGATTGTCTATGTGGAGGCATCCTGAAATAAAACAAGATATACCATAATCAGTAGAATATATCTGGAGAGCTAACTCAATAAGGATATGAAAAACACAACCATTCCCATATGATACATGCACCATTGTCTTTCCCTGTAACCAATGTTTTCATGTACTGAGTCAAAAAGAAGGTTCTCAGAGTCATGGAGTATGGATACCTCATCCGCTACACCAACATTGGATTACCTACCCTGAAATATGAACTCAAAACACTTAACACTGTTTCCCCAAGACAATCTCATAGACTCTCGGTCTTAAAGTAGAACCGACCCATTATGATACCACTCTGTCATGACCCATCCCATAGAGGCCCATGTTGTGACCACCCAAAGCCTTCCTCTAATAGGCTAGGGGTTGTGACTAGAACTGAGTAGTCATATCCCACAAATGGAAGGAATTAGGCTAAAGTACCTGTACGTATGCACACATCTCCCATCCAAAAAATGCTAAAATGTAGAAACACTAAGTAAAAAATGCATAAAAACCATTATATCCCACAAACAGAGTAAAAAAATGAAAGCACTGGAAAGTAAATAGGAAAAAATACAAGTCCAATAAAAAGAGTCTATAACCAAAAGTCCAACCAGTAAGAAAAGAGGTACTGGGACTACTATTTGAAAATCCCCAGGAACACAACTTGATCTGTCTGGTCTCACAAAGCACTGCCTGGTCCTGGTCTTCTTTTTAATTCATAAAAAGGTTGATCATTTGCATAAGAAAAGACATGTGTGGGAAAATACTATGTAGGGATGAGTATAACACTACTCAATAGGACACCCCAAAACCACAAAGGAATACCATAAAGAATTACTATAAATAAAAATACAATCAGCTCTACACATGTATATTTCTACAAAAAAATATAACAAGAACATCCAAATATACTCAATACAGGACACGGATTTTAGAGGTATTCCACAAAAAATTACCAGCAAAAGGATTATGCTCTAAGCATGCTCGTTCTGGGAGAACTCACTCCTAGAGACATGATATCATTAGAGGAACTCACAAAGAGGTCTATCTCATTTGGGCCCTGCCCAAAGAGAATTCATTGGCCAAGGAAGACTATGATACACAAAGTGGGGATACTTCCTAGAAACATTGAGGAATACCACTGACCCTACTAATATGGCCCGTTAGATGGAGGACCAATGCCATGCGCTTGGTGGTGACGTCGATTCCACAAAACTCCACTAGGGGTGATAGTGGATTGAACTCTAGTCCCATGGAGGGATACCATAATCTATATGGGACTCAACCTCTAGAGGGGATTATAATTCAGTTATGTGGACGTAATACCATAATAAACCCTCGAGGAAAGGACCAAGGGAACACTCTAAACCTACACTAGGCCAAAATAAAAACTCACCACTTCTATTAAAAGGACTATCTCAACATCATGGTCTCAATCATGCTTACGACTCATCGATTGGAAAATATATTTAAAATATATGGCCATTTAAATTTTTAAAGGGGTTCAATGGGACTATGGGCCAATTGTGGTAATTGACCGCCCTATGGACCAGCCGTCGTGGTCTGACTATGGTAGTCGGTCCACCTTCTATGGACGACTGACCATGGTGTTCGACCATGATGGTTGACCATCATCGGTCGTGGTTGTGCAACAACTGCGCCCATGATGGTTGGAGTTTCCGCGATTTATGTTTGATCCTAACGGCTGCACAACACCGCCATGCGCCACCACATACTCCTCTTCTATGAGCTTCAAATCCTCCTATGATGCCTGAAATTATAAACGGTCACAAATCTTGGTTCCTCGGGTCCCGATCTACACTGATATTCCTTATGTTGTCTATTTTCCTTCAATTTGGGGGTCCGGTCGTGTTTTTATCCACCCAGAAAGGTTGATTCGTGACCACGTGGATCCAATGGTGAAGAATTAAAAGAATGTAGGGTACAAATAATAAAAATAAATCCTGAGGAATGAACCACAACCTTTGTTCATGTCGGCCTCAATCCATTTCCATTTGAATGATAAAGGAAGAGGAATAAATACCAATCTCCCAATAATCCTATAGATAATATCCCATCCCACAACAATGATTGATACACAGGCCAATCTATTTATTGATTGGTTCGTGTTCATTGTAAAATTAAAGAACGGGGAAAACAACTCAAAACAACATGACCTACCTTGATTTGGTTCGATCGCTGATGAAGAATGGATTGTCATTGTCGTTGTTGGAAATGTTCATCGAATATGAGGTAAATCATTTGATTGGTCCATTTTCATCCACCAACGGTTTTTCCATAGGTTCTTTCTCCATGCCTCCATAGAAATTCTAGGTTGATGATGATAACCCTGAATTTCTGAAAAATAATTAATAAAAATAAAGCCGCATCATCAAAATAATTTGTTTATTAAATCATTTTATTTATGGGTACATCCTCTTTGATTTTTTCTATAGATGACCCGTGCTGACTAAAGTTAAGTTGTGCCTAGGATAAAGCTGCCATTTTGAGCTCAAATACATCCTTATATTTCTGATCTAGGAACCCATTTAAGATTTATTCAACTTTTTTTTAGGAAGAAACCACATGCATGTGCAATTAAAAAGTTTAATATTTTTCAAAAGTTTGTTCAGGACACACTATGACTCATAATCACACTTCATCTCAGTGCCTGGTATCGAAATCAATCTATATAATGTCTAAAAATAATACATGGAAAATATGAGATGTTATAGGTTATCAATTAAATTATTCTCTTGATAAAAAAAAGTAAATTTCATGATTTTTCAAGAATAATATAGAATTAAATGATTTGAAACTAAGGCTATTATTTAGATATTATTTCTAAATTTTTGGAATATTGATTTCTAATCTAGGAAGAGGAATACTAGTTGAGATAAAGGTTGAAGCTACGATGATTTGTGTTGTTTCATGAACCAAAATGGTCATGCCTTGACAATATTTTTTACGGGTTGTTTATTATATAGAAATAAAGATATTTTTTTGTAGAGTTTTTAAAGAAAATCAAAAGAGTTTAAATTTTATGAGTTTATCTTGGAGGTTCGAAGGAACTAGCTTGAGGCATAATAAAAGATCATGTGAATATAATGTGATATAAAAAACCTGTGTAGTGATAGGAATGTAAGAAGAACCATGAGAACTAAGAGAACTAGAAGCTCTTGAGAAGGAAAAAGACAGAGAAACCAGATATTCAAAACATATCAAAGAGAAGAAAAACCAAGAGACCGAATTCTAGAGTTCATTGTAATTTTTTATACATAATAGAATCACTTTTGAGTTATAAAAAACTCATTTTTTTTGTAATCAATGAATAATCTGAGATATACATGATAAAGAACATCATGAAAAACAAAATTAATTTGAAGATTAACTAACATGAATACTAAAACCAAGAAGTTAGGATCATCACATATAATTTATAATTAATTTATGTTGATTAATAGTTAAATCACATTGGTATTATTTCTTATTTAATGAATGGGTTTACCACTTCTTGGTATACCATCATTATGATGAGGGGATTTAAGGGTAGAATCCCTATAGTGGTGATCCACATGTGCTCCATAAACCTTCAAACATCGCTATAGAAACCCCTGGGTGCTAGTATTGAAGATTTTAATGATTTCATTATTCAAAATTGATCACTATAGAATCTTTTGAGGTAAGAAGGAATTACTATGGTTCTCTTTAGACTTGAGAGGTTGGTGGAGGAGAATAACTATATATTCTTGAGAGCAATCTAAGATAAAATCTATCTAGTGTTTGGGATAATTCACTCTATAATTTCATTATTCATAATGACAATTAGGTTTAGAAATGAAAGAAATAGTTTTACATAGAGTTGGGCTTAGATAAATAATAATTTCACCAAGGACCTTTTTATTTTATAAATCCCTAGTGAACCCCATGTCTAAAATAATAATAAAAATATTATTTACTTAATATGAACTAAAATCATGGATAAAATTGTTTCAAAAATTTTAGGAGCCACAATGATAGATAGGTTTGCAAATGGAGAAAAGATAGAAAAAAGAAGAAGAAGATGAATATGAAGACAATGATTTATATGGTTCTATAAATGATTCTACATTAACAAAGAGGAGGAACAATTCAATATAATTAAGGATCACAAATATATGGAGGTTTTTATAGTTTATCACACACACATAAACCCTATCTCGAATGAGCTAATAAAGAAGAAGAAGCACCATGATGCCAATTGCACAATAAGTCCACTATACAATAGTGGCCAATGGTTGGAAGTCTACACTACTATAGTACTACGACCACCCAAGTCCAAGCTAATACAATATTGATGGTAAGAATTTTTCAAATCTACATTGAACTATCACATGATGTTACAATAAGTCCACACTACTACAATGTCCTATTGATATCATTGGTAAGATTTTCTATAGTTTTTGAGAGATTCTATAGTTACCCAATATTTGGTTCAGGGCCTTTGGCCCCCAAGCCCCTACAATAGGGGCACGTTCCCCCAACAACCCCCAACAAGCTCACTATGGAGTTCGACATGTGAGATTTTCAGTATGGTGGGTAGTATGAATTGCTAGCTTTGATCCCAACATCATCCAAATGGATTGGGTTGCACCAATCAAACAAAAATAAATATTATTTTTTCTAAATAAATTAACTAATATTTATAAAAATAATATCTAGTATTTAATTTCTCATCATGTTCTTGACTTGGACCACATAATTCTCAGTATTTATCATATCTTGATTAATGAATATTTATTAAAATAAATAAATAACATTGTATTATTTTCTAATAAATAAACAAATATTATATTCACTAAAATAGTGAATAAATATTTATTAAATATTTGCATAAAAAAATAAATAAATATTTGTTACATTATTAATAAAGAAAAATAAATAAAATATTATATTTATGTAATTAAATAATTACCCAAAAACTAATTATTTATTTAATATTTAACTTATTTAATATTCTTTGGAATAATTGGTGTTTGAATACGTGTGATCAACTTGACATGAATAACTATTAAACCATGCATGAGAATAATATTTATTCAATATGATAAATTCATATAAAATTTAACCAAGGTTTTGAATACACTTAGTGTGTGGCCCTCTAGGCCTCTTTCTCAGTGGCATTGGGTAGTGTTAGCTAAAGTTCAAGGTTAGCATCTAGTAATACACCATGAAACCCATAGATAAATAAGTTAAATGTTGCAATGATAATAACCACATATGAACACACACTATATAATATAACCCCTTTATCTTGATGTCTCTAATCAAGTAGGTTACATACTGGTGTCATCAACCAATGTGATTGACGTTTCTTTCTTTGACTTTCTGGAAATAAGCTTTCTGACAGAACATCATAGCCATAGACTTAATTAGGTAGTTCCATTCCCATAAAAGGGATTAAGATATCAACTTATAGTAAAATGGGAAGGGATAAATCCCTTCTCACATTATTCATTAATGTTATATCACTTGTGATGCACCCAACATACCCTACCTCACTATGAGCATATGTCACCATGATTTTCATCAATACATAAAAGTATGTGACTCATGATTTTAATTAATAATAATAATAAATTATAAGGTATAATAAACACATCCATAGATAGGAACATCCAATGACACATATAAATGTGGATTTACTACTAAAAATTCTTGTTCTCATAATCCCCTCCTCTAAAAATTACCATGGTCATACACCATGAGATAATGTCTTAAAGTTTTATGAGTATCTAACCCTGATAGCCCATATCAATTATGTCCCATAAAATGATATCATTCGGATATATAACATGTATTTAAGAATACTATCATAAAATTTCTAGGCTCTCATAATTGTAGGAAACTACTATGACCTTTCAATATGACATGTATTCTTAGGGCATTATTACATATATGCCATGCAAAAAAAGATCATCATGTGATAAAATATTTATAAATATTAAATAGCATGAATATTTTGGTGATTTAATGTGCATAGTAGTTGGTTATAGGGAACCAATTCTGACACATTAAGGGGATAAGTAGACCAAAAAAACCAAGTATTCAGTACAATGAGTAAGATTGTAAAAATGTGCTTCAATTATAGCAAGATTTTCTTTCTAAATAAATAATATCACAACACACATAAATTTATTAAAGAATGTGATTTAAAACTAAATTATCAAATTTTATAAATTTAATTTTATTAAATTTATTTAATTATCAAATTTATCATGTAAAAGTTATCTTAGGGTTAATTTTTTATATTTTTCAGAGACAATTGATTTTTAGGTGAATAGTGAAAAATACCGATTTTACAAAAATTGTCACTTTTATGAAATTATAATGATATAAGAATATCTTAAAATATTATGAACCATTTTTATAGAACAAATATACCTTTAATAAGTAATATAACTCATATAAAAACATAAATTTGAACTTATAAATGTGTGCTTAACATTTTGGAAATCTAAGTAATGTTTTTGTTCAAATATAAACTATTTTTCATCATTATCTATTAATCAAGTATATCCAAGGTTAATTTTAGTTTTGGTTTGTTTTAAAATAAAAATAAGTATTATTTTATTTAAATTAATCTAATTAATCCCATTATAATAAACATTATACTTTATTTTGCTGTAAATTTATTTTCGTGCTTAAAAAAACATTTTTCTAAAAACAATTTTCATTGCGTTTTTCACACTTATATTAAAATTAGTTTCTACCACTTATATTAATTTAATCCTGGAAAATGGGTTGAATATTTATAATCAACATAATTAATATTAGGTAATATAACTAACTTAATGTTTTTTCATAATGAATAATAAAAATCGTAAAAATTTGTTACCACGATTAGAGTTAGAACGAGTTTATTGGGGGCTGGTAAACTAAGAGATAAGGGTAAAAATAACACTTAAAATTGAAATTAATCTCAATTTAGTACCACTTTCATAATAAAATGACTTTATTTTTTTTTTAAATCTTTTTGGTAATTCCATGCATGTCCCTCCCCTCACTTATAAAAGAGAACCTCTGCTCCTCCCTTATTCACAAAATTTGAGCACTTTAGCTCAGAAAAAACCTACCTAAAAACCTTAATAGATTCCTTAAATTTATTATTGAGAATTTTGTATTCTTATAATACCATACTAATAAGGATTAAGGTTTAATCCAAAGGATATATCTCAAAGAAGAGGTAATCATCTTTACCGACTCTTTTAAAGTTTATTTCTTCTTCCACTTCCCAAAAAAAAATTATATCCATAATAACATAATGAATCCATTATCATAAATATAATTAGATGGTATTATTATTATGGTATAACCATTTACCCCAACCTTTCTATAAAATGTGAAATGAAGGTTTCACTCGTGCATATGTGTGGACAACTGCCTCCACATAGTGATATGATTTAGTTCTCATCATCATCTTTCATGGTTGGTTATTATGATTGATTAAATGTTTATATATGATATTTATGACATAATTATGATTTTATAATTATAATATCTTATTTATATCCTTACCTTACTATCCGTTGTGAAAATATAGCACCGCTCATGTGTACATGTGGACTACAACCTCCACGAAGCGACGCGATTCATTTTTCATTTATAATTTCCATGGTTGGTCATAATAATATATTTAATGAATATATATTATATTTATGTTATAATAATTTTTTTTAAAATGAATTATTATGTACCTTTATTTAATTCCATCCATTGAAAAGTGGAAACATCACTCCTACGTATGTACATACTACCATCTCCATGAAGTGATATAATGAATTTTTCATCAATGCTTTATATAAATAGTTTTAAAAGTGTATATAATGATTAAATATGATAATTATGAAATAATTAAGGTTTATATATTATTAAACCATGATTAATATGCAAGTACTAAAACTAATGAATTGAAACTTACATGAAAAATGAAATAATTCACACTCTAAAATGATGATTTTAATAAAAAATTATTAATAAATAGGTGTTGAAATATTATATGTAAATAATAGATGATATTATAATCATGTATATGGTTTTGGTATAAATTTATAATAAATTTAAATTTATTATATAAGAGGTTAAAATCCCTTATGGGTAAATTTAAACTTGATGTAAAGGTTTTATGTTACAATATCACTTTTTACCGAGATTGTTTATGTTTAAATTTTGGATAATAAAATTATATGATAAATCTCTCAAAAATATTATGTATTTTCTTATACTTGGGTTATTTTTGGAAATTACAAGTTTTCCTTTCATTTTGATCTCTCTATATACTCAAAATTCTAAATGAATGTTTTTAAAGAAAATTGACTTTGTATTACTATTTGGCCAGGAATATTTTTATTCAATGTCCATATTTTTTTAAAATATTTTCAAGACTATTTTTAATATTATAAAATTATTTACTAAAGTCATTTTTACCTATTTTTTTTTTACTTTCTATAAAAATGTTTTAAAAAATATTCTTTTCATTTTACGAATGAGGTTCTTTTTACCCATGTCATTTTTCTACACGAATGACTTTTCTTACCATCACTGCTATTATTTGATTTAAATATTCCTTTATAAGTTTCCATGGTTATTTTCAAAGAATTTTTTAGGTAATATTCTAGAATTTTTTAGATTTTATATAATTTATTTTAAAATAAAAAGGGTATTTTCCTCAATAAATGTTCCAGTGGTCTTTTAAAAGTATTTTCATCTATGTTATCATCATTTTATGAATATTATGATCTAACAAGGATATACACTAATGATAGCATCCATATTATTTTTTTGGACAACTTATGATCATGTTATTATATTTATTGACTGGGGAAGATATTAACATTTTGCATGATATTTTTTCAAAATGAATTTTTATATTAATCATGATTTGAATTTTTATTTATTTATTTCATATGATGAATGCACTGAACTTAATAAGTGATGAGAAAGTCCTATTATAAACCTTTTATGCGTCGATTAATCTTATGAGACAAACTTGTTTGGGTATTTTTCATATTATTTACCTATTTATATATAATGTTTTAGCATGAGGCCTTGATAATAAGATTATGATGTCCTACATTATGCATCCTACCATTATGAGAATATTTTTTTGGTATCCATGCGATTATTTATATTACTATGTCATCCATGGATTTAGTCCCCTTTAATGATATTAGTTATGTGACATATTTGATTATTGTTTATCTATACCCTATTATTCATGCTTTATTTATCATATGATAGATCCTATTGTAAAGTCTCCCTTACTGATCATATGATCTCTCCCTTTATTATGTTTTCCTTTTCATAGGTTACCAAGAAGGTATTTATGAATTATTTTAGGGATAAATTAGAAGAAATGATAAATTTATCACTATAATATTAAGTTTCATTTCGTGTTTTCAAATGTAATATGAGAGTCATGTAAGTATCTAGTGTCCCAAGACTATTAAACTTTTTGATCCATTAGGATGAAATATTTTATATCTTGTGCTGATGTAGTAAAATAACCATTGGGTCGATGTTACTAGAGTCAGGGTATTACATTTAGTATCAAATAAATTTTAGTATAAACCATAGAAACTAGATTTAAGGGAACCTAAATTAAAGAAAAAAACCCTATGAAAAACTTTGAGGGTAATTCTAAGTATATGATAATATCATAATGTTTCTGTAAAGTAGATATTGTGTAGTTTTCCTAAAAAATACATCCATGTCTCGATACTGGAAAGTGGATATGGCTGTGGAAAATATGTACCTAGGGGTAAAAATTGTGAAAGGGGGTGGATTGGCTATTAAATCAATCGTAACTGGTGCATTATGAGTGAGACTAAGACTACACACCTAGATAAACACTCTTGATAGATATGATTTGGTTGATTCACAAGCACTTTATGAACCACTATGGAAGATTTGAAAATATTTTTATGATTTGAGGGTGTTCCCAAATATACTAAGTTTTTGTTTCTAAGATTAAATTTTCATAAAATTTCTATTTATGATAAGTGTTACACTAGATTTAGAATTATATTCTATGATTTTAAATTCCTAATATTTTGATCTAATTTATTATATTCCATTGTTTAGAAATGGAATCTAGTGGAAGAAATGTAAACCATATCAATTCAAATAATCAATCTAGGGATTTACCTATTGGACAAGATTGTAAATATAGAGCTGTAGCTGAACAAATTATAACTATATTAGGGTAGGTGACTCAAGTTATGACTAATAACCTTGCCCGTATAGAGAATACTACTGAACCCCAAAATGGTGTAATAATTTTTGAATACTTCATGTGACAAAAACAAAAATAATTTAACGAGACTAATAATACATTAATAGTTGAGAAATGGATCAGGTACATGGAGAGGATATTTCTTTCCTTGGTAAGTACTGAAATAGAGAAATTGGTCATGGTAGTTTATCATCTTATAGGATATGATGATAAATTATAGTCATTGATCCAAAAAACTGAGAGTGAGAGATAATAAATAGTATGCTATGGAAGACTTTTAAGGAGATGTTCTTTGAAAAAATACTTTCCTCATGAGAAACAAACTAATATAGATATTCAATTCCTCAATCTAATGAAAATGAAAGGAGAAAATATTGATGAACCCAAAACTAAATCTACAAGGTTAATAACTCATATTACATATCATATACCTAATCTAAGGAGTAAGGATAACCATTTATTTGATGGGATAAAGCCTAAACTTCAAAGTGAATTAGTCTATCATAAATATTCAGTATATGAAGATATAATATCAAGTGATATTAATATAGATAAATAATTCTATAAGTATTATGTTTTATAGGGAAAAAAAGAAAAGAAGCGAGTAGATGAGCACTCTAAAAAAAGAAATACGGAAAAATGAAATAAGATAAGGGTGAAATTTTTAACTTTTAATAATTATGGAAAGAAATACCATAGAAAATGATTGATGGTAATGAGAGTTTTCTTCAAGTGTAGAGAGAAAGGACACTAGGATAATGATTTCCAAAGAAATAAAGAATATTCCAATTTCTAATGATTCTATTATAAGAAGATGAGTAATTATTAAAATGAATTCCAGAATCATTAATGAAATTTTACTTATAAAATTTCAAGGGAGAATGCTTAAGATTATATGATCACTACAGCTGAGGTTGAAGTTCCTAAATATACAGTGGAAAGTACATTAATCATATCCTAAAATTTAGGTAATTTTTTTGATCCTGGATCTCCACATTCATTTATATCTTCCATGTTTTCCAATAAAATTAAATATTCTCATAGAACCTTAATAAGGGAGTTATCAATAAATAATCATAGTGGAAATCTTAATAAAAAAAGTACATGTCAATAAATTCTCATTATGACACATAGACATACCCTATTTTCAAACTTTATTATTATACCTATGAGTGAATTTGATATAATCCTTGGTATGGATTAAATTTTAAATTATAGTGTGAAAATTTATTTATAAGAGAATGAGATTATTATTTTTGATAGAGATATGGAATAACTTGTCTTCAAAGGAGAGACTACTTCATCTAAATCATTTATAGATCCACCTACAATAGCTCTCCTTAATGAAATTGTTTGATAAGAAGAGAAGACAAAAAATATGAATGGGAAATGTATCCTTAGAGTAGAGGGTTTACCTTTTGTATAAGAATACATTGATGTGTTTCCATAAGAACTACCTATACACCCACCTGAGTGTAAAGTTAAGTTTTCTAATAATTTCAACCCTGATGAAAACCTATATCTAAGACTCCATGAAGAACCTCTATGGTTAAATTTTTTTAACAAAGTTGTTGTATTTGTTGAAAACTAAGATTTTTTATAGGAATGTTTTTGTTATCCAAGAATTGAATCTAGTCCCTTGTAATGAGATTTTGTAAGAAAGTTAAAAGTTTAAAGAATCAGATCCATCTACATCGTATTCATATTATCAGATCCAAAATAATCAGAGGAAAAATTTGTTGTTTTCTATAAGTTTTCCTTTTTTTTAATCAGAGAAATAAATAATTTATAGAGTTAAGAATTCATATTTTTTTTGAAGAGTTTTGAGAGATTATTGTGAATTCATGAGTTAAAAAGTTTTCATAATTTCTAAAAAAATTCAGCCGATGATTGGATAATAATAAAGTTTCAAAAATCATAAAAACTTTCATGAGAAAAGATTTTAAATAAATGGTTGAGAGGTTTGAGGAATTTAAAAGTTACAATATAGTGATTCTATAATAATTGGATATCTATCATAATGGTAATTCCATTGTAATGATAATTCCTTCGTAATGAGAACTCAATCAGTTTCACTGAGAGGGATAAAAAATTTGAATTCATTGGGATACAAAATTCAGATTCACTGAGAAGGATAAATAATTTGGATTCAATAAGAAATAAAGAGAATTTGGATTCACTATTAAAGAAAAAAAATTCAGATTCACTGAGAAAAAAACAGAAATACTATTGATTTGATTACGAAGAATATTCAAAAATAAAATTCCATATGTTTTATGAAGAGTTAAAGAGGTCAAAATTGAAATTCAATTTTTTCAAAAATCTCATAGAAATATAAGAAGGTTTGAAGAGGTCAAAGTTATTATTTAAATGAGAGAGATCTTTGGAGATTTTGAAATTTGAGGAGTCAGGGAAAATTTTCAAATTTCCCACATTTTTTTTCGAGCCTCCTATAAATACTTTCTCAGATCATTCATTCAATTTGAACTTTCATGCAAGTGGAAAAGGCAGAGCACTAAAGAAATCAAGTGAGATTCATTGCCGACTAGAGATATCATGAGGAGAATAAAACAACTGAATTTTTATTTATCAGATTGACCAAGATTGTATTGAGAATATCATATTCAGTCAATCGGAGTGAGTTAATATTACTAAATAAGATTGTATTGAGAATTTGATAATATTTTGAGTTTTACATATTGAGAGTAGGTTCATTTTATTGTGTCTATTGTATTGAGATAATCGGATCCAGACTGATTTTATTGAGAAAATTGGATCCAAAATCATCGTATTGAGAGAATAAGATCCAGACAGATTGTATTGAGAGAATCAGATCTAGACTCACCAGATTGAGAAAATCAGATCTAGCCAAATTGGACTGAGTATTCAAATTGAGCAATTATGGAGCAATTTCAACAACTTCTTTATTGTATTTTTGGATCAATTATTTTATAATAAATATTATAAACTGATGAGATTTGGTATAATATTTCTTATTAGGAGGTAGAAGGTGTTTAAAAAGAGTTGGAACAAGTTATATTCACTTTCTCATAATAGTGGATTTACATAGACCCACAGGAGTGGCTATGGAAAGGATGTAGGTTCCTACACTTAGATAGAAACTTGTAAATCTTGTGTGCTTTACTTGATTTCCTACTTTTTTCATGCATGAGTATTTATTAAAATTTGAAAAGAAAATAAATCTTAATAGGTTGTAGGGGTTAAGTTTTTAAAAGTATTGAAACTTATAAAAAGTGAACAACTGATTCAACCCCCCTTCTCACTTATTATTCGATCCTTTGAAACTTCAATTATTATTAGTGGGATGGTTCCATTTTTGAATCCTTTTAATTGATAAAATAAATTCTATCAAAATTATAGGATTTCTTATGTTTGATTACAAAAATTATTATGGATAAAAAATAGGATTATTTCTTATCTCTTATCTCTTAGCCTAGAAGTTGTTGATGCTGCTACTATTGGGGTTTCACCTATTGAGAAATATACTCCTATGATGTTTGTTGATAAGATAAATATAGAAGTTGATGGAAATGAAATAAATTCTATTCTCATATCCTTATTAGAAAATTTTTATCATAAGGTCAAGGTTCTCAAAACTTCAAAGAGTATGTGGGGTAAATGGAAAGTGTTTTCAAAGGGAATACAAAAGTTAAGGAATAAAAGCTAAAAATATGGAATAGTAAGTATGAAGACCTCAGAATGAGAGATGAAGAAAAAATTGATGAATAATTCACCAGATTAAATGAAATTTTTTACAACATTAGAGAATTTAGATATGTTTTGGAATATTCTACAATTTTGAAGAAACTTATGAGAAACTTTCAAGATATGTTTGATTCTAAAATTTCTTCTTTAGAAGATAAGGACGATTTATCTCTTGATGAATTGCATAACTTTCTTATTTATTATGAAATTAGGAAAGATCCCATGTTTAAAAATAAGATGAAAGATGAAATGAATTTTGAATCTATGAGAAAGCTGAAAATTCAAGAAATTGAAGATGTTGATCCTTGTGACTCCGAAGATAAATAGGATGATGAGTTGAATGAAAAAATATTATCTATAATATCCAAGAACTATCTAATAGGAAGAGGAATGTATGGAGGTAAAATTACTCTCAAATGTTTTGAATGTGGTGGAATCATACTCTTTTCTATGAATTTCCCCAAGAATAAAGTTACAGAATATTGAGATGATTCTAATGGAAATCCTCAATGGAAGAAGTGGAACAAAAATGATAAAGAAGAGAAGTCATCCAAAAAATACAAGAAGAAGTTTAATGGAAACAAAAGAAGTATATTGAGTAATAAAGTTGAATCTGACTCAACTAAAAAAAATTCTTCTGAAGATGAAAGTTCAAAAAAAATATAGAACCTTCATTGGAAAAGTTGAGAAAACAAAATATTCCTCAGAGAGTAAAGAAGTTGGAGAATAATATTATAGAGAGTATCATCTCAGAACAGAATTTATTGCATGTCTTGAGAAAAAAGAAATATCTCAATAAAGAAATCGAAATGATAAATAAATATTTTGAATATGTTACTGAAGGAAGAAAAGATGTAATTAAGTAGATAAATGAATACACTCATGAGATTTTATGTTAAAAACTTATAATTTCTGAATAGGGAACGTTGATTGAAGATATTAGTTAAAATTTGGAATCTAAGGAATAATAATTTAACAATTTTCAATAAAAAATTATTGAGTCCGAAAGTACCTTAAGGAATATTAATGAAAACTTTAACAAATATTCAAAAGTAAAAGCTAAGACTTATAAAGTTTTTGATAATGCTCAATATGAGAATCCGATGAAATATTCTCTTACTAAAAATAATGTTTTATCTGATTATTTTAGCATTACAGGTTTTGTAAAAATTATTGGGAAATATTGGGTGAAAAAATTATGTGAGAAACCTATCAAATATAAGAAAGTAGAAAAATCAACCAAAATAAATGATGGTCCACACCTTGATTATTCTAGAGTTGGAAGAAGTTACCAACCTCAATAAGGTTTCTACAAATAAATATATTTCCTAAATAGAAAATCAATATTTGATTTTTATTTCTGGTGTTTTCGAATCTATGGACATAGGGAATATAATTTTTAGTAGAACTTATATCTACCTAGAAGAATATTTGAGCATAGTGAAGGAAATAATAGAAGTAGAATGAGTAACTTTCCTAGTATACATAAAGTCGAAAAAGTGATTTCTCAAGATATTAGAAAATTTCCAACCAAAAATCAATTTGAATATTTGGAAGTAGTTTGTGGAATATGTGACCAAGATATTCATCATTCTAAAATATGTATGACACTCCTTCTAGAACAAGTTTCTCATGATAGAAAAGAAAAGAAATATAAAAAGAAGAAAGTTGAGGAAAGAGATTTTGTTGTTAAAACAACTTTTAAAGAAATTAAAAGGAACAAACCATGGATACTTGATAGTGGTTTCTATTCAAATATGATAGGTGATATAAAAATATCGAAACATGTTGAAATTCATGTTGGAGGAGCAGTTACCTTTGGTAATGATAGTTACTTAAAATTAAAAGGAATTAGAACGATTGAGATTGAAGCTGAAAAGTTAAAATATTATGAATTTTAATTTATTGATGGGATAAAACATAACATACTTAGTGTAATTAAACTTTATAATGATGAAAAAGAAGTTATTTTAGAAAATATTTTTATATCATTAAAAGTGTGAAATATGGAAAAGTCATTATAAAAGGAAAAAAGAGCCAGTGGGAATCTCTTCCAAATTGGAGATTTCAATAACTCCTGTTACTTGAGTATGGAAGGAGAAAAAAAATTTTACACCAAAGACTTGGGAAACTTAGAAATAATGGTATAAACAAACTTTCTAAAGTAGGTGTAGTTAAAAAATTTTCATAATTGAAATAAATATAAAAAGTTGTTTGTGTAACTTGTCAAAAGGGAAAGATGACTAACAAAATTCATAAAAGAGTTGAGATTCAATCTACCAGACCACTTGATCTTATTTATTCTGATTTATGTGGGATGATGAGACATCAATAAAAAAATATATACTTTATCACTTTTATTTATGATTTCACGAGGAAGATAAACATCATGGTTATAAAACACAAGTTAGAGGCCATTGAAATGTTCAAATTCTTTAAAAAAGATGTTGATAAAGAAATAGGGGTTTCAATAAAGAAGTTGAGAATAGATAATGGTACCAAATTCACAAATAATACTTTTTAAGCATATTTTAGAAAACATGGTATCAAACTTTATCATAGTTCTCCCTATACTCCACAAAAAATGGAGTAGCAGAAATAAAGAACAAATGCTTGGTGGAAGTGGGAAGAAGTATCTTAGCAGAATACAAACTTTCAATGTTCTATTGGATATATTCTATTAGTACTACTATACATGTTTAAAATAGATGTTTGTTAAGACCATAAACCAACATTAATCCTTATTAAATGTAAACCTTCATTGAAATAATTCAATTTTTTTGGAAGTCCATGTTTGCTCAAAATAAAATTTTTGAATTTGGTAAAGTTTAGTGAGAAATACGAGGAAGGAATATTTATGGGTTATTCACAAAATGGAAGAAGTTACAAATATAGAAAAAGTATTTACAAAAGGTTGTGGACTAATATGATATAAAGGTAACTGAAAATCAAAGTTCCATAACAAAAGATGTTTTGAATGCTATGGAGGATAAATAGGGGAATTTTAATAATAGTGAAAGTAATTCAAAACATCCTTATCAAGATTCAGAAGAATCATATAATGAGGAAATTTCTGTTGGGAAATAAAATTTAAAATTTCCTAACTTTTAAAAACATGTTGAATCTAAAAAAAATTATTGGAAATTAGAAGGATCTAGTTCAGATAAGAAGGAAGTTGATATTATAAAATCATACTTCACTTATCTCAAAATTTGAACTGAAATCATTTTCAGAGGCTATTCAACACACAGAATGAGTGGATGATATAAATAAAGATTTGGATCCAATTGAAAAGAATTAAACAAGGGGAACTTGTTTCATATCCATAAAATAAAAATGTTTTTGGAACTAAGTGGGTTTATATAAAGAAGTTAAATAAACATGGATATGTTTCAAGAAATAAAGACATGATTGTTTGTAAAGGTTATGCACAGGTGAAAGGTGTGGATTTGGAAGAATCTTTTTCCCCAATTTCAAGAATATAAATTATTAGAATTTTTCTTTTGGTGACCACACATCATAATTATATATTTTATCATATAGATGTAAATTCATCTTTCTTAAATGGTGATATTGAGGAATAAGTTCACATTGAACAACCTTGTGAGTTTCTACTTGATGAGGATGATTTTTTTTGTAAATTAAATAAAGCTTTGTATGGCCTGAAATAGGCTCCATGTGATTGGTATTGTAAACTTGATTTTTTTTTGAGAATGTTTAACTTTTCTAAAAGAAAAGTTGATAGCAACATATATGTGAAATATTTTGAATTTGGAGCTCTAATTGTAATTGTTTATATGGATGAATAATTTTTGAGGAAGATATAGAATATGTTTGTGAAACATTTTCTGAGGAAATAAAGAATAATTTTGAAATTCCTATGTTAGGAGAATTAACTTTCTTACTTGGATTACAAGTTCAACAAAAGGAAAAATACATTTTCTTATATCAAGAAAAGTATACCATGGAATTGTTAAATAATTTTGGGATGAAATAATCCAATTAAGCTTAAAATCATATTTTAGTGAGAAAAAAGTTGAGTAAATATGAATATAGAATAATTTTACATTATAATGACTTTCAGAAGCAGATAGTAAGTATTCTTTATCTTACAACCTCAAGGATTGATATTGTTTATGCTATGACTTTGTGTTCTAGGTATCAAAGTAATCCGAAAGAATCACATATTTTGGTAGAAAAGAGGATTATAATATTTATCAAAGGAACAAATTCACATGGGTTGTTATAAAAAAGAAATAGTGAGATGAATTTTCATGGTTATACTTTTTCCGATTGGGATGGATATTGTAATAATAGAAAATCAACCTCAGGAGGAATATTTTTCTTTTGTGAATGTTGTGTGAGTTGGAATAGTAAGAAACAAAGTTCAATAAATTTCAGAACACATGATTCCAAATATGTTAGATCTACTCAATATTGTACTCAAATTTTGTGGTTGAAAGTTCAGTTGGAAGATTTGAAAGTAAAAGTTTCCAAACCATTGAAGATATTTTGTAATAATCAGAGTGAAATTGATCTTTCTAAGAATCATGTCCAATATTAAAGATCAAAACACATTGATATAAAGTTTCACATTATAAAAGAGAAATTTGTTTCTCAAGATGTCTTTCTGGAATACATTTGAACAAAGTATCATATTGCAGATATCATTAAAAAAACAATGCCAAAAGAAAGGTTTATGGAATTAAGGCTGTAACTTCATGTTTATCCACCTACCATGACTTCCTAAACCTCATAAGGAAGGTCTTCCCACTATGATTTAGATTATGTTGAAAAAGGGGGAGATAAAGTAACAAATTTGTAAGAAGTTTTTACTTATCTTTATTAAATGAATCTAAAGTTGTGGTTATCATAAAATTAGAGAGAGAGATAAAAAGAAAAGTGAGAGAAAAATAAAAGTGAGAGAAAAAAAGATAAAAGTAAGAGGGAGTTTATCTTTACATGGACACAATATTTTCTTTCCACCAAGGGATGAAATTCCTTCAAAAAATTAATTTATCCAGTAGTGTGGTGTCAGTACACTCCTTTGAGAAATTTTATGTTTTGATTAAAGTAAAAAACTTGAGTTTTTTTTACAAAAGTTGAGTTGTGAAAAAATCTCTGAGAGTTGGAAAATCTAATAATGAGGGTTTTCAACAAATCCAAATGGGGAGATTGAAGAACCTTTGTAGTTAATTTTTTTTAAAAAAGTTTTTGTATTTGTTGAAAACTAACATTTTTTGTATAGGAATGTTTTTTTATCCAAGAATTGGATCCAGTCCATCATAATGATCTTTTGTAAGAAATTAAAAAGTTGTTGAAAGAATAGGATACATCTGTATTTCATTCAGATCATCGGATCTAAAAGAATCAGAGGTAGCAATTGTTGTTTTATAGAAGTTTTTCCTTTACATAATCAGAGAAATAAAGAAGTTATTGAGTGAATAAGTCGTATTTTTATTGAAGAGTTTTGAAATAAGATTGTGAAGTGAGGTGTTAGAAAGTTTTCATACTTTCTAAAACAAGTCAGAAAATTCTTTGCTGATCATAAAGTTCTCAAAAATCATGAAACTTTCATGATAAGATCTTTTTAAGAAATGGTGTAGAGTTTCGAATAATTTCAAAGTTCCAATATGGAGATTCCATCACAATTGAATATCCATCATATTGGAAATTACATCATAATGAGAATTCCATTATAATGAGAATTCAATTAGATTCACTAAGAAGGATACAAAATTTTGATTCATTGAGACTAAAATAGAATTCAGATTCACTGAGAAAGAAATTTAATTCAAATTAACTGAGAAAGAAATAGAAATCCAATTGAGATGATTATGAAGAAGACTCAAAAAGAAAATTTTAGAAGTTTTATGAAGAGTTTAAGAGGTCAAACATGAAATTTAATTTTTACATAAATCTCATAGAAATCTAAGGAGGTATGAATAATTTAAAGTTTATATTTAAATGTGAGATATCTTCATAGATTTTGAAATTTGAGGAAGTGGGGAATGTTTTCAAGTTTCCATCTTTTTTTCAAAGTCACCTATAGATACTTTCTCAGATCATTCATTCAAGTTGAACTTTCATGCAATAAAAAAAGGCAGAGTGATGAAGAAATTAAGTGAGAGTCATTTCTAGATAGAGATATCATTAGGAGGATCATAAAGATGAATTTTTATTTTCCAAATTGAGAAATATCATATTGATAAGATCGTCTTTAGTTAATCAGAGTGATTAAATCAGAATAAAGAAGATTGTATTAGGAATTTGAACAGAGTTCGAGTTTTTTAGATTGAGAACTTGTTCATTGTATTGAGTCCATCGTATTAAGATAATCAAATCTAGACTGATTGCATTGAGAAAATAAAATCTATAATAATCGTATTGAGATAGTCATATCTAGATAGATTTTATTGAGAGAATTGGATCCATACTCATCAGATTGAGAAAATCAGATCCTGCCAAATCAGACTGTGGATTCAGACTGAGCAATTGTTGAGTAGTTTTAACAAAGTCTATTTTTTGTATCAATTATTTGATAAGGAAACATTTTAAACCAATTAGAGTCAGTATAATATTTTATATTAGGATATAGAAGTTGTCTAATAGGAGTTGGGACAAGTTGTATTCACTTCTTCATAATAGTAGATTTCCATAGACCCACATGAGTGGATATGACAAGGATATAGGTTCTCACACCGAGACCAAACCTTGTAAATATTGTGTGCTTTACATTCTTTACTAATTTTTCATGCATGCATATTTACTGAAATTTGATAAGGAAATAAATCTTAACAGGTTTTAGGGGTTATGTTTTAAAAATTATTGAAACTTATAAAAAGTGAACAATTGATTCATCCCCCATTCTTAGTTGTTATTCAATCCTTTGGAACTTCACTCCCTAAAGTATGAACATAGTGGAATTAGTATAACTAAATAAAAAACTATAGGAGTTTTGTGATAAGGGATTTATATGACCTTATGTTTAAGAGAAAGATTTTTCTATGAGGTTATGCATTGATTATAGAGAAATTAATGAAATTAATCTAAAGAACACACATCATTTGACCTACATTGATGACTTGTTTGATCAAATTTAATGAGCTCAAAATTTTTAAAGATTTATCTACATTTTTGGTATCATCAAATGCAAGTGTAGAAGGAAGATATTTCAAATATGATATTTAATTTGATGTATGTACATTAAAAATTTACAGTAATTCCCTTTGGATTGAATAATTCACCATTTGTTTTTATGGATTTGATGAACAAAGTATTCATGTATTATCTCAATAATTTCATTTTGATATTTATTAATTATATATTGATATAATATAAAATCTATGATGAGAATAAGAGTCATTTGTGAATAATTCTTAAGAATATTAGAGAAAAAGATTTATATAGATAATTTATAAAATATGAATTATGGATTTATGAAGTTTATCTTCTTGGAAATATTGAACCTAAGGATAGAATATTAACTTATCATTTAATGAAAAAGACAAATAAGTAATGGAGAATTCGAAAAAATATAACTGAAGTATGAAGTTTCCTTGGATTAGTAAGTTACTGTCAAATATTTGTTCAAACAATTTCTCAATTGGATAACCTATTAACCAAGTTAACATGTAAAGAGGTTAAGTACATATGGTCATAAGAATGTAAGGAATGTTTTGAAGAATTAAATAAGAGATTGTTCAACACATTGATATTGAATTTACCATCAGGAAGGGTTGGATTTATGGCATATAGTGTTGCATCAAATAAAGTACTTGGATGAATCCTTATGGAAAATGATAGAATTGTTGCATATAAATCAAGGAAATTAAAGATTCATGAAAAAAATTATCCAACTCATGATCTTGAGTTGTAAGTCCTAATATTTTAATTAAATATAATTAGTAATTACCTTTATGATGAAATATATTAAATATATAAAGATCAAATTTTTTTTAAATACACCTTCTTACAGAAAGAGATCAATATGAGACAAAGGTAATAGTTAAAACTACCAAAGGATTATTATTTCTCAATAAACTACCACCATGTGATGGTAAATAAGGGGGTTGATATGTTGAGTAGGAAGGATCATAGTGTTTTTACTATAATAAAGATTTTCAAAGATCCTATATCCATGGATTTAGTAAATTTTGGATATGGGAATCATTAAGGAATGAGAAACATCACATCTATTCTAAATGATTTCCAAACTATCCTTATTGTAGAAAATAAAAATCTACCAGCTTGATGATAAGAATATTAAAAATAAAATCAAAGATATGAAAGATGAGAAGTTAGTAGACTTAATCTATGAAGATAGTATTTTTAATTTTGGAAAGAGGTTGTGCGTTCTATCAGTGCCTTATCTAAAACGAGAATTATTAGATGAAGCTCATAGCTCAAAATTATCTATACACCCTGGTAGCACCAAAATGTATTGGGATTTGAAGGATAATTTTTGGTGGGATAATATGAAATGGTAAATTTCATACTATATATCAAGATGTTTGGTTTTTCAATAGGTAAAGTATGAGAGAAAACATCATAAATGAGTAATGAAACCTTTACCCATCCCTGTGTAGAAATGGGATGACATTGCTATGGAAATTTTCATTAGATTTACAAATTATCCTAGAAAGAATAATTCCATATGGGTTATTGTTGATTTCCTTACAATTTTTTCACATTTTATCACTATAAGGGAAGACCTACCTCTTGATATCCTTGCACGTCTCTTTATTAATGAAGTTATGGTACTTCATGGTGCACCAATTTCAATTTTATATGATCATGATTCATATTTCACATAAAATTTTTATAAGTGACTTTACAAGGCTCTTGACACTGAGCTATATTTGAGTAATGACTATCATCCTCAAACCAATGGATAGTTTGAAAGGACTATTTGTCCATTATATGACATCTTGAGTTCATGATCACTAGACCTTCAAGGTATGTGGGATCAATATTTAGCTTTTAAAGAATTAACATATAATAATATATTAAAGAATTCAAATGGAACCATGTGATAGAGGTTTCATACTCCAACTTGTTGGGCCAAAGTTGTTGAAATGAAGCTTATAGGTCTCGATATTTTTAAAGAGACAATAGTGAAAGTGTAGAATTTTTAAAATCATATTAAAGTAGCACAAATTAGAAAAACAATTATGTTGATAACTGTTTCCGACGCTTTTGCCGGGGCGCGCGCGCATCCGTCCGCGGGGGAGGGGGACGCGCGGCTTTGTTGCCCCGCATTCCCGCTTTCCAAAGGCGGGCGGCATTCGTTCCTTGTTCAGGTACGTCTGCTCCTTGATCGAAACGAGATGATGGGATGTCGGTTCTTCCTCCTGTGGATTCCTCCTCAGAACTCGTCACCTAGTCCGGGTCTCCCTTATAGATTTAATACGTAGTTCGTGAAACTCTTCCCGGTGCCATATCGTCATGGACACCGGTTAATTACACTACTTCCGTCAAGACTTTCCATAGGGTCTTGACATGGTAGCGACCTTCGGTCGGAGTAAACGGCAACATCAGGAATGTCGGGGCATCTCTGGGTGCGTGGACATAGGGGAACCTGTATTCTTCCTCATAAGAGGGCATCTCAAGGGTGCAGAACCCGAGGCGTGCATCTGAGGTTTTCCTCAGCTTCCTATGTTTAGCACAGGGTATGTCGCAAGATTAACGTCTAGCAGAGACGGTTACACCAAAGGCGTTCCATCCGAGGTTTTCCTCAGGCATCTCATGTTTATCACGAGGTAGGCCACGAGTTTAACATCTTGCAGAGACGGAATGAGGGTGATCAGAACGTCCCATAGAGACAGACCAGATTGGTATATCCCTATGAGGGAACACCTGGAAGGTTTACCAAGGCGATGGATCAGAACGCCCAATGCGGACGGATCCGAGGTGGTGCACTCCCTATAGGGGAAAAGGGAGATGAATCGGGGTGTACACAGAGGACAGCGACCCGGAGATATGATGGGGCTTACACATGGAAAGCGGCCCATGCGCCGCTAGGAGCAGCGAGGAGGTGGATGGCATGATCCCACCGGGATGTGGCGGACCGGGTGAGAATCAGGATGGGTGATGGATGGATGAGTGAAGTGGAGGAGGATGAAATGGGACCATCGCAGGGGCGACGGTGAAGTTGGGCTTGAGCCTTGAAGAGGCTTCCTACGTATCCCCGTGGCAGGGAATCAAAGTCCGCATAGTTCGGGATGGTGCCGGTAAACCGACGTGAATTGGGTGATGGGTGGGCTTGAACCTCATGGAGGCTTCCTACGTACCATGCCTTAACACGGATCAAAGTCCCCGTAGTTCAAATGGGTGATGATCGCAATGGCTTACCACTGGACCAGGATGGGACCCGACGTGAAATGACGGGTGGGTGTGTCGGTGAGCCGACGTGAAAGTGGACCTTGGTCCAATGGGTGGTGGGCTTGAACCTCATAAAGGCTTCCTACGTACCATGCCTTGACACGGATCAAAGACCTCGTAGTTCGGAGAATACAGTTTAACGTCATGCGGGACGAAAGTGACCCCTGACGTGAATAAACGATGGGTGAGTGTGTCGGTGAACCGACGTGAAAGTAGACCTTGGTCCACTATTGGTGGGCTTGAACCTCGTGGAGGCTTCCTACGTACCATGCCTTGACATGGATCAAAGACCTCGTAGTTCAAATGGGTTTCGCCGGTAAACCGACGTGAAAGTATACCTTGGTCCACTGTTGGTGGGCTTGAACCTCATAAAGGCGTCCTACGTACCATGCCTTGACATGGATCAAAGACCTCGTAGTTCAGGTGGGTTTGGTTGCAATGGCTTACCACTGGACCAGAATGTAGTTTAACGTCATGCTGGACGGGGGTGAAACCCGACGTGAAAGACGGGTGGGCTTGAACCTCGTAGAGGCTTCCTACGTACCATGCCTTGACATGGATCAAAGACCTCATAGTTCAGGTGGGGAGTAGACCTTGGTCCACTATTGGTGGGCTTGAACCTCATAAAGGCGTCCTACGTACCATGCCTTGACATGGATCAAAGACCTCGTAGTTCAGGTGGGGAGTCGCAACGGTGGATGGGGCTTACGCGAGGAGGCTGTCCGGGTGCCACTAAGGAGCGACACTGGTGAATGGGGCTTACGCAAGAAGCTGCCCGGGTGCCACTAAGGAGTGGCAATGGTGAATGGGGCTTACGCTAGGAAGCTGCCCGGGTGCCGCTAAGGAGTGGCAATGGTGAATGGGGCTTACGCTAGGAAGCTGCCCGTTTGCCACTAAGGAGTAGCACTGGTGAATGGGGCTTACGCTAGGAAGCTGCCCGGGTGCCACTAAGGAGTGGCACTGGTGAATGGGGCTTACGCTAGGAAGCTGCCCGGGTGCCGCTGAGGAGCAGCACTGGTGAATGGGGCTTACGCTAGGAAGCTGCCCGGGTACCGCTATGGAGCGGCACTGGTGAATGGGGCTTACGCTAGGAAGCTGCCCGGGTGCCACTAAGGAGTGGCAATGGTGAATGGGGCTTACGCTAGGAAGCTGCCCGAGTGCCGCTGAGGAGCAGCACTGGTGAATGGGGCTTACGCTAGGAAGCTGCCCGGGTGCCACTAAGGAGTGACACTGGTGAATGGGGCTTATGCTAGGAAGCTGCCCGGGTGCCACTAAGGAGTGGCACTGGTGAATGGGGCTTACGCTAGGAAGCTGCCCGGGTGCCGCTGAGGAGCAGCACTGGTGAATGGGGCTTACGCTAGGAAGCGGCCCGGGTGCCACTAAGGAGTGGCACTGGTGAATAGGGCTTACGCTAGGAAGCTGCTCGGGTGCCGCTAAGGAGCGACACTGGTGAATGGGGCTTACGCAAGGAAGCTGCCCGTAATGTCTTCCTCATGTCTGGCCATGAGGGCATCCCAACTCACTGGTGAATTGGGCATCCTATCATTTGTTAGATAGGGAGAATACTACAGTTTAGAGTCATTTAGGTAGGACTATTGGCATCTCATTCTAGGAGCATAAGGCATCTCTCGTATAGGGTGAGAGACATCCTATGTTTGGAACATAAGTATTACTACAGTTTATAGTCATGTAGGATGGACTGTTAGCATCTCATGCTTGGAGCATGAGGCATCTCTCGCTTGGAGCAAGAGGCATCCTATGTTTGGAGCACAGGGTTTACTACAGTTTAGAGTCATGTAGGTAGGACTATTGTCATCTCATGATAAGAGAATGAGGCATCTCTCGTTAGAAGTGAGAGGCATCCTATCATTTGTTAGATAGGGAGTACTACAGTTTATAGTCATGTAGATAGGACTATTAGGCAGAAGGTGCCTTGAAATGGTTGGTGTTGGGACTTACGCAAAGCAGCCCTTTCTGGTTGAACCTGGCATAGGAGCCAAGTGATCGGGTTTGGAGGAGTTGCCTGAGGGATGGTTCGACTCGCGGTACTCGGGGAATTGATGATGAGAATCTCGACTCACGACATGGAATGAAACCAAGAGGATATGTCAACTCAAGGTATTTCATGGTGTGTGGAGGAGTATCTCTAATCATGGTATTCCATAGGTGGAAGGTGGGAGCGCATAAGGGCGCAATGGAAAATCCCGGCATCCCGGCCCGAAAAGTTCGCGGTGCGACTCTCCATTTTTCATGGGGGTCTGTGACGGTAGTGAAGGGACCGGCCCGGAGGGCCGGGACCGCAGCCCGGCACTGACCCCGAGCGGGGGTGCGGGGGCGCAGCCCCCGCGGTATGGACCGGTGGGCGCGAAGGTAGGATCCTCGCGAAGGATGGGTCTTCGCGAAGTAGCTTCGCGAAGCATGGACTCACGGAGCAATGGTCTCTCGCGGAGCAAAGGGGTCTCGCGGAGCTTGGTCTCGCGGAGCAGCATCGCGGAGCAAGGGCTCGCGGAGCAAAGGGCTCTCGCGGAGCTTGGTCTCGCGGAGCAGCATCGCGGAGCATAGGCTCACGAAGCATGGACTCCTGGAGTCTCGGCTCGCGGAGCAGCAACGCGAAGGAAGCTGCTCGCGGAGCATGGCTTCGCGGAGCCGCAATGCGGAGCTCCGCTCGGCCGCCCAAGGGGCGAAGTGGCCGTGGCCGTCCTCGGCCGTCCTCGACCGTCCTCTCGAGAAGGGGGGTGAGCTGGGTATTTATAGGCAAGGGGCGCCGCGAAGCTAAACATCCGCGCCGCCTCAGGAGCTTCGCGGCGTGCTCGCGAACGTCAAATGCGTTCGCGGAGCATCACCGCCTCTGGAGCTTCGCGGCGGCTCGCGAACGTCAAATGCGTTCCCGGAGCATCACCGCCTCTGGAGCTTCGCGAGGCCGCGATGGTCGGGGCGCTTCGCGGCGGGGCTTCGCGGAACCGCGCTGCACGGGTGCTTCGCATCGGTGCTTCGCATTAGTGCTTCGCGAGGGGTATTCGCGGCGCATCGCAAACGTCAAACGGGTTCGCGGAGCCTCTCGCCTCATTGCTTCGCGGCGGCGCTCCGCGATCACGGAGGGGGGCTTCGCGGATGGGCTTCGCGAACCAGATTTCCAGCCCAACTTCAAACGTCCATAACTCCTAATCCGTAACTCCGTTTGGGCCCTACGACCTACCAAATCGAAGCTTGCGAAATGGACTACAATCTTGGATCATGTATGGAAGAATTTGGAAAATTTTGGGGACGCGTTTTTCGGGGTCTACAATAACTAAAGGAAGAATTTATAATTTCTATTACGTGATCATGTTTTCTTGAAGGAATATCTATGGAAATGTGTTATAATATTAAACAAGAATAGGAAACCAATTCCTAGGTACATCGAGCCTTTTTTAAATTCAAGAAAGAATATGAGATGTGGATTTCCATTTGGAAATTCCACTTAGCCTATTTAAATTTCATAATGAGTTATATATCTCTTTATTGAGGAAGTAAATGAAATACCCAATGAATTTTCTCACCATTGAGGAAATAAAATTAGAAATTGATTTATCTTATTATGAATATCCTTTACAGATTCTTTATACTAGAGAACAAGTGTTGGGGAATTGAATGACTCAGCTGGTAAAGGTACTATGAAGAAATCATAAGACAAAAGTGGTGGCATGGGAACCTTAAGATTTTTTTATGAATAAATACCCACTTCTATTCATTATGTGACACTCTAGAAATTTTTATAATGAAATTTTTGGAGGGTATAATGTAACACCCGAGCATTAATTATACTAACATTTTATTTCTAAAAAACCAATCGCATAATACACATAAATTTATTCAAGAATTTGATTTAAAAATAAATTCATAAATTTTATAAATTTAAATTTATGAATTTAATTTTCTAATTAATAATTTCAAAATTATCTTAGGATAAATTTTTGATATTTTTCATAAATAGATGATTTATGGGTGAATAGTAAAAAATACTGATTTTACAAAAAATATCACTTTCATGACATTATAATGATAAAATAATAACTTAAAAGATTATGAAAAATTTTTATATACTAAATATATATTTAATAATTAATATAATTCATATAAAATTATAATATTGAACTTATAAATATATGTTTAATATTTTGGAAATCTAATTAATGTTTTTCTTTAAATAAAAATTGTCCTTAGTAATTATCTATTAATAATGTATATACAAGGTTACATTAAATTTTATTTTTTCTTGAAAGAAAAATAAGTACACTTTTATTTAACATAATTTAATTAATTCCATTGAAATCAAAATTATAATTTATTATCCTATAAAATTATTTTTATGTTTAAAACAAATTTTTTTTCTAAAAATGGGGTTTGTTGCGTTTTTCATAATTATATTAAAATTAATTAATAAAAATTATAAAAATTTAATATTTTAAAATAGATTGAATATTTTGAATCATAATAATTAATATTGGGTAATAAGGTCAACTAATTTTTTTATGATGCATAGTAAAAATAGTAAAAATTTGTTACCATAGTTAGGGTTATATTATGATTACTAGGGGTTATAATAATAGATAAGGGTACAACATAAAATTAAATAAATATGCTTGGTTGAATATATTTAGAACTTATATTATATTAAATTTTAATTAATATCCATTTGGTTCCACTTTCACAAGAAAATGTCTTTATATTATTTAAATCTTTTAAGTAATTCCATGTGCATCCCTCCCCTCACTTATAAAAGGGCACCACTTCTCCTCACTTATTCACAAAATTTGAGCACTATATATTGTAAAATACCTATAAAAAACCTTCATAACTTTCTTTTTTTATTTCATGAGATTTTTTTCTTCTACTAAGACTGTCTTAATAAGTCTTAAGGTGTAATCTAAATGAGGTCTCTCAAAGAAGGGGTAATCATCTTTAATGACACTTTCAAAGTTTATTTCTACTTATTTTAATTAATATAATTTTATTATATCCATCCTAAAGTAATGAATAAAATATCATAAATATAATTATATGTTATTATGATTGTGGTAAAATAATTTTATACCTCCTTCCCATCAAATTGTAAATGAAAGTATCACTCGTGAGTACGTGTGGACTATTTCCTTCACATAACAATATAATTAATTTTCCATGACCATATTTCCTGGTTGGTTATTATGACATATTTAATGTTTATATATTATATTTATAAAATAATTATTCATTTTAAATTATAATATCTTATCTACCTTCTTACCTTCTCATATGTTGTGAAACAATAACATTGCCCATGCATACTTATGGACCACCACCTCCACGAAGTGATGTAATTTGTTTTTTATTTATGATTTATGTGGTTGATAATAAGGATATATTTAATGAATATATATTATATTTATGATATAATAATTATTATGGAGAATTTAATTATTATTTACCTTCCTTTCATTCCATCCATCGAAAATAGTAAACATCACTCGTGCATACGTACAAACTGTCATCTCCATGAAGTGATGTAACTCACTTTTATCACCAATTTATGTAAATGGTTATAAAAGTGTATATAATAATTAAATATGATACTTATGACATGATTAAGGTTATGTATATAATGTAACCATTATCAAGATTCAAGTATTGAAACTATCAAACCGAAACTTACATGAAAAAGGAAATAGTTTACACTTTGAAACATTGATTTTAATAAATAATTATTAATAAATGGGTGTTGAAATGTTATAAGTGGATAATATATGATATTATAAGTATGTATATGGTTTTTTATAAAATTATAATAAATTTAAATTCAATATACATGAGGTTAAAATCACTTATGAGGCAAGTTGAACTTGAGGTAAGAGTTTTCTATAACAACCTCACTTTTTACTAGGATTGTTTATGATTAAATTTATAATGATGAAATTATATGATCTATATCTAAAAAATCTTATGTATTTTATTCTAATATGTTTATTTTTGTAAATTAAAAGTTTTACTTTTATTTTTTCCTCTCTAAGTACTCAAAAGTTTGAATGAATGTTTTAAAGGAAAACCGAATTTGTTTTCTATTCAACCATAAATATTTTTCTTCCATGTCTATATTTTCTTTAAAATATTTTAAATAATATTTTTATTATTATCAAATTATTAATTAAATTAAATTTTAACCATGTTTTATTTTCTATAAAAATGTTTAAAATGAATCTTCTTGTCATTCTCTGAATGAGATAATTTTTACTAAAGGTGTGAACATAATATTTGTTTTTACATTTACCGCACAAATGAATTTTCCTACCATCATGAATATTATTTTATTTGAATATTACTTTACAAGTTTCAATGATTATTTTTTATTATAATATTTTTCCTATTATTCTGTAAATTTTATATTTTAAATAAGTGATTTAAAGATGAAAAGAGTATTTTCCTCAAGAAATGTTCCAGTGATCATTTAAAAGTATTTCCATATATGTAAACATACTTTGATGAATCTTATGATTTGATAGGGATATAATATAAAGATACCATACACCTTATTTCTTTGTATATATTATTATCAGGTTTTTCTATTTATTAACTGGGAAAAATATTAACATTTCATATGCTATTTTTTCAATATGAATGCTTATATTGATTATGAATTCAATTATTATCCATTTATTTCATATGATAAATTCTTTAGACTTAGTAAGTGATGTGTAAGGACTATTATAGCCTATTGATGCATCAGTATGTTTTATGAGACAAACTAGTTTGAGTATTTGGTGTATGCCTTACGTACTTATGTATGATGTCATGTCATGAGGACTTGGCGGTAAGATTATGTTGTCGAACATTATGCATTCTACCATTACGAGACTAATTTTTTTTATCCATGTGATTATTTATTTTTCTATTTCATACATGGATTTAGTCCCATTTTTTGATATTATTTATATAAAATATTTGATTACTATTTATCTCTACCATATTATTCATTCTTTATTTATCCCAAGATAGATTATGTTTTAGGTTTTCCCTTACTGAGCATCTAAGATCCCCATTTTTTTAAAGGTTGGGGAGAAATCCTCATTTTATTATTTAAAGAAAAGATATCCTTAGACTAGGTAGAGGGAGACCCATTATATAGCTCAAAGGCCCAAGTCCAAGTGGATGATTTCAGGGATACACTAAAATAAATAAAGTTCTCACCATAATATTAAGTTTTATTTAATTTTTTCAAATGTAATGTGAGAATCATGTATGTATCTAGTCTCACAAGAATAATATTCTATTCAACCCATTGGGATGTGATCACTTATATAATATGCCAATGTAATAAAATAACCATTGGATATGGGTTACTAGATGTTTGAATTTATATAAAATGGTTTAAAAGGAATCTTCTTGTCATTTTATAAAAGAGGTACTTTTTACCAAAGGTTTGAATGAAATATTTATTTTAACGCTTACCAAATAAACAAATTTTCCCACCATAACAACTATTATTTTATTTAAATTTACTTAACAATTTTCAAGGTTCTTTTAAAATAAAATTCCCCCCTAATATTCTAGAATTTTTTATATTTTAAATTAGTGATTTAAAAATGAAAAATTTATTTTCCTCAAGAAACTTTCCAGTGATATTTTAAAAGTATTTTCATCTATGTTAATATCGTTTTATGAATAATATGCTTTAATAGAGATATATTCTAATGATACATTACAACTTATTAATTTGGATAGTTTATGATCATGTTATTTCATTTATTAACTAAGGAAAATATTAACATTTCATAAGATAGTTTTTCAATATTAATGTTTATATTGATTATTTATTGAATTATTATTAATTTATTTCATATAATGATTGAATTATACTTATTAAGTGATGTATAGAGCCAGTTATTTCACCTTGATGCATCAGTAAGTCTCATGAGATAAACTAGTTTGGGTATTTGGCTTACACCTTACCTATTTATGTTTGATGTCCTAACATGAGGTATTGACAGTAAGATTATGATGCCTAACATTATGAATTTTACTATTAAGAGACTAGTTTTTGTTATACATGATATTATTTATGTTTCTATGTCATCCATGAATTTAGTCCCTTTTTTTGATATTATTTATATAGAATATTTGATTATTATTTATCTCTTCCATATTATTTATGATTATTTATCTTATGATAGATTCTATTTTATGATTTTCCTTACTGAGTATTTGAGATAACCTTTTATTATTATTTTTCCTTTCCTTAGGTTACCAAGAAGGGATTTATGAGTGTTTTCAGAGATTCACTAGAAGAAATGATATAGTTCTCACCAAAATATTAAGTTGTATTTCAGGTTTTCAAATGTAATATGATAATCATGTGTGTATATAATATCCCAAGACTACTAAACTATTCAATCCTTTAGGTTGATGTCTCTTGAATATGGTGAAAATTTAGTAAAATAACCACATAATTTGGGTTATTTGATTTGGGGTGTAATAATGATATAGATAGTTAATAATCTGGAGTGTTATGAACTAACCTAGGATGCCACTTGAACTAACACCTGAGATGGCCTGCAACATGTGTGAACATAACATCAAGGAATCACCAGGGGTGAATCAGAGAATTATAAATTTTATGTTTTTTCTTTTTAAAATAACATTCTCCACTGATTAACGTGAATTTTGATGCTAAGAAAAACATAAGCACACACAGAGATATAGAACATGTGATTTACAAGGATCACTACTAAATGTGAGTAGTTAGTCCTTGTAATGATCTAGTAAAACAAATGATCATATGATCCACTAAAACTTTGTGAACCATAGTAAGTAGGTAAAATCATTATAAATCACTTACAAGTATCTCAGATATTTTTTTTCATTATGTACATCAAGTATATCCCACACTAATACAAAATTAAAATGATAATAGATAATAGAAATGTCTTCCTTCTATATACAGTATTATAGTTGTCTAGTGTGATGATATATTCTTCTTATTCTCCTCGTTTTTCATATGTAATACTTGACATCAATTTACATGCACAACACTATATGTAACAACCATTTCTCCACCAAACACTCTCTCATAATCATCACACTCACATATGAAACTACCATGATTTGAAAAAATCATATAAAAATTTATCAATACTTAATAAATAATATTTTTTATTTCTTATTAATTCAAATATTTATGATAGTACGTATATATGTTTGAATTAAAACTCCAAAAATCATCAAATATGGTCATAATAATAACTTCCATAGGAAATGAATTCAATATCTATTTGTAACTACATCGGGTCACATAGAAACAATCTCTTCATTCTTATTTAAACTTGTGTTAATTAAACATTAAAAACATGAATATGTATCATTTCATGCATGATATAGAGATACTACCACACCGGATTTAATAATAGTACTCTTCCTCTTAAATCCAAACCACCTTCAATATCAAATAAGTTACATTGAATCTATAGAAGAAATACCCTATGTGAAGTATTCTACTATGTGAATCAATCCTCTACATTTCTAAAAACAACTACATAGATAATTTGGATATGTGTATCATTTGGCTACATAACAATATTTGGATACATGAATTTAGTGGAATGGATGAATTTGCTATGCGATTTCCCTATGATGATGGATCAGCTATGTGAAATGTATACTTAGAAATTTTCTTTAGTGAATTTATCACACGACTCATATCTTTTTTTCCTTTTCTCTAGTGTATCAGAATAGTTTCAATAGATTTCAATTTTTCTTCCTTCTATATTAATTTAACATATCCATTGAAAGAATAATGATAGTTTATGTCATGATATTAAATCCTTAGACGATCACTTCACTTTCCATCAACTTATTTTATTCATTATTGATTCAAATACTATACAACCCATAATTTCTCTATTCTTCATTATGTTTTCACATACCAATGGTAGAACCTCAATGATACAACCTCCTACCATCACACTCCAATGGTCACACTTCTTACCATCACACCCCATTGGTATCACCTTCTACCACTGCACTCAGAAGATAGCAGCCTGGCAGTATCATACCCAATGGTAATACACATTGAGGTAACATACTTGGAAGTAGCATACCCAATTTTAGCACCCCTGGAAGTGGTATACCCAATGGTAGTATGTGGTGGTAGCATACCTGGTGATAACATACCTAATTATATCACCTGAAGAACTTCACAAGTGCTAAAAAAATCCCACAACATTACTAAAACCACTTCCTTCTTACTAGATTCTTCACCTAAACCAAAAATATATGGACTCTTAGTCTCAATAATATCCCCTTTTGGATTTTATTGTTAACTAAGGAACATAAATCATTGGACCTATGAAACTCAAGCAATGGATCACTATCCAAAAATTCTAAGCCTATGTGAGTATACTCGATGCAGGAAATAAGGACCATTGAACTATAATGCCATGATATCCATAAGCATTGATTATGATACTTTATCAAACTTATTTCTGACCTCCAAGATTCATCACCAAATTAAAAATTGAATAGAGATGATAAAAATAACATCATACAACCACTATTGTAGCCACTTCAACAAACTATTAAAATAGTCCACACTTGCTGAAATCATAGCTTACCCATTTTAAAAACTCACCCTAAATATATTCTCTCCCTAAAGAGGTAAAATACATATCAATGGAAATATTATGTTATAATTTTCTACCCCCTTTGAAAAAAATATCCAAATAAAATAAGAGAGATGGTATAAAACATACACACCTTATCCTTGTACAAGGTGAGGTTAAACACCCAAATTTAACATCATATTATGGAATTAATCTTTAGATAATGGTTTGGTGAATATGTTAGCAATATGATCTTTTATTGGAATAAACTGCAACTTAAATTAATTTCTATCTATAAGATACTTGATGAAGTTATATTTAATATCAAAATGATTGATCTTGGAATGGTGAACCATATTATTTGATAGATTTATAACACTCCGATCATCATATCCAATAAGAATTGGAATCTTCACACCCACCTTCAGATCTTCCAACTGAGTTTTCATCCACATCAACTGAGTTGTAGCATAAGTTAAAACCACATATTCTTCTTCCATAGTGCTGAAAGTTACATAAATTTACTTCTTTTTGTGCTATCATACACATCTATTATTAAGAAAGAAAACTACACCTAATTTGGATTTTATATCATTAGAATAGCCTTCCCAATCCGCATCAGCATAACTAAACAAATCCAAATAATCTTTGCAGTTACATTTCAATCCAATTTTTTTATACCATTTATATACTTGAGAATCCATTTTCCTATAATAAAATGAGATTATTTTTTATCACTTTGATATAAAGAACAAAAAGTTACAACATATATAATATCTGGTCTTGAATCTATTAGGTATAACAAAACTCCAATCAACTTTATAAACTCTCTTTTATTAACTTATTTTCCTTATTCATCTTAGGATAACTTTTTCCCACTAAAATTGGTGTGGAAATATATTTTGAATCCTCCATACCAAATTTTTTCAAGAGTTCCTTTGCACAATTCTCTTGAGAAAGAAAAATGTGATCTTTATATTGAGATATTTTCAAACTAATAAAGTACCATATCTCTTAAAACATAGGGATTTTAAATAAATCATTAATTTATTTAGAAAACTCCTCACACATCTCCTTATCATTTACATCAAATATGATTTCATCTATATAAAAAATAGTAAGGAGAGATACCTCTTTGTCATATTTTATGTATAGATTCTTGTCCACTCTTACCTTACTGAAACCCAAACTCTTCAAGCAGGTTTCAAGTTTAGAACACTATTATCTTGGGGCTTGTTTCAGCCTATATAAAGCCTTATTTAATTTGAAAATAAAATTTTCATCTTTTACAAGAAAAAAAACACATGGTTGTTCAATGTAAACCTCTTCCTATAATTCTCCATTGAGAAATGAAAACTTAACATCCATTTGGTAGATCTTGTAATGCCTTTATGAAGTAATAAAAAGGAACATTCAAATGCCTTCAAGCCTTAAAACTATTGAAAAGGTATCATCTAAGTCAAATAATTCAATATGTGAATATCCTTTACACTCTAATATTTATTTATTTCTCATCACTTTACCTTTTTCATTCAATTTATTTCAAACACCCACTTTATCCTAATGAAATTCTTATCTTTAGGTTTAGGAACTAGTTCCTAGGTACCATTCTACTCAATTTGATCCAATTATTCATTCATATAACCATCCCACTTTTAATTCTATATAGCTTACTCAACATCTTTATGTTCAAATTGAGAGAACAAAAAAGTACGAGATATAGTCCTTTTGGTTTTTCTTATTTGTACATGTTCTTCTTGATTTACAATGATGTTTTAAACTTGAACTTTTCTTCCTAGAATAGGATTAGTCAAATTTAATTTTTCATAATCACTTGAGATAGATGAATCTTATATTTTAGTCTATACATATTGAAACTTTTCATAAGTTTCTACTATTTCTTAAAGTTGTTCAAAATAATTAGTAGTAATATCAATTCTAAAATAAGATTCATTAAAAATAATTTCCTTCTTTGAAAATTCAAGAATCTTCACATCAGTTATATTAAAAATTTTACTAGTCTCTTTATTATAGCAATGAAATCCTCTTCTGTTTAGAGGATAACCGATAAATATTCCATTGGCAACTCTTGGATCAAAATTACCCATATTTTCACCTTTAATATTAATGATACAAGGGATTCAAAAAAATATGAGATGATATAAGTTTTGGGTATTCTTGTATTATATCTCATATGGAGTCATATAAAAATTTGGTTAATAAAAACCATAATTTTGAACATAAACCGCTACTCCAATAACTTATATCTAAAAATTCATAGTAATATCATTTTATATAACCATTATTTTAGCCAAATATACAAAGATTACATCCATACATTAAAAAACTTCATTTTATTCTGTAATTTATAGAGTACTGAGTTCAAACTAAATTCCATGTTTTTCAATAAATTATTCAAAAATATTATTAATGTATTCAACACCATAATTTCTCTAAAACCTCTACAGGGAGTAACCACACTATTTTTTAGCACTTTTTTTAGAAAATCTTGAACCACTTTAGAGCCTATGATTTATGTTTAATAAACATAATGCATGTAATGTGAGTAAATTAATAAATAAAGGAAATACTATAATTATATCCATGTGTTTAATACTTTATCATGCCCTAAAAAATATCTGAATGGATTAGTTTCAAAGGACGTGATGTCTGAATATAAATCATTTTGTGTAAGGAATTAGATATATTCCCATTCTAACATGGAGAAAAAATCTAGACAATCTCCCTCTTAATTTTAGGTAATTTATGAATAATTTATCTTTATGAAATCTTTCTCATATTCCTTTGGATAATATGACCAAGATTTCTATACCAAATTTCATTTTTAGATTTCATACTTAAATAGAATGAATTAAAGGCATCACCAATTTGAAATAAATTTACATTTTTTCACTTAACATTTGTATCAATATTTCCATCTTGAATATTTTTAACCTAGAAACCATATTTATTGAAAGTTATCTCAGTCTTTTCATCAAATTTTTTTGAAACACTTAACAAGTTGTGTTTAAACCAATCAACATAAAGAGTGTTCTTGGATTTAATTTTTTATTTTCCAATATTAGTATAACCAATCCATTTAATCTTGAGAGATATATAATTTCCAAAGGTATCCAATCCTTATTTACATTTAAAAACATTATTCAAAAACTTTAAGTTTCCTATCATATATGAAGATCACCCTCTATCCAATATCCATGGACATTCATTTTTTGAGGATTTAAGAGAAAATTATACCATATGTGTCTTTTATTTACCTTTTATCTGAGGCTTATTTCTTGTTGGGATGGAAGCATAAAGAAAAATTTGTTTTCAAGATGATATGACTAATCACATATTTCACATAATTATTCTAACAATTGAAATCTATTTTTAGTCTTTAAAATTGGTTTTCTAGGTTGTTTTTGAATATGTATTCTTAGAGTGGGATAAAACCCCATAAAATTTTATCTCATAGGACTTATAGAATCATCATGATGATGGTAATTAAAAAACATATTATATATATATTCCTTAAGCCTCTATAGTACCAAAAATTCCCACAAAAATCATATCAACCATTGAGAATAACCTGCTATCTAGAACAATGGCATTCAATTTCTATTTTCTTTTGATAAAAAAATATTGGCTACATTTTTATGAACCGAGGTTTTTTCATCCACAAATATGGTTCATTTGAATTTATTATTCTTATAAAGCATCCTACAAACCGTTTAAGTATAAATATCATCATGAGAATATGATATTTGTTGAACTTCTCACACTTATTTTTTCTTTGAATATTCTCTAATTTCTAGAATATATTTTTGAAATATAATTCCAAAAAGGTTTCGTTCTTCTTGTACTTTGAAATTTTTTAGTTGAATAATATCATTCCACTTTTCAAATTATTTAATCTCTTCTTTCATCTTATTACCCAAGTTCTTCTCAGAATCAAGAATTCTTTCCAAAATATCAATCTACTTCAAAAGTTTAGATTTTTATTCTTCATGGGATGTTCTCATACTATTAGTAGAATGATCATATTTATTCAACCTTTTTTTTCCTTTTTAAGTATTGAAATTTTAAAAAGAAATTATCTAAATTATATATTAATAATAAACTATAATTAAGTTTCCTTATATTCACTACTAGAATTACTATTATCATTAGTACTGAAGAATTTATTATTAACTTTAGTAATATAAATATTTTCACCAACATAAATCTAAGTATTAACCTATTAATCTCCATTACTACTTTCTATTTCTTCATACTTAGATAAAAAATTTCTCCTTATATTTATAGATAATTTATTATCCTTAAATTTAGAAGAGAATTTGGCTTAGATTAATTTCTTTTTAAGTATATTTTGAAACTTTCATCTTATTCTCCACTAGATTCATCTTCTTTCAATTTAGGAAAATTTTCTGCAAAATGTCCAACAACCACACAATTAAATAATTTAAGTGGTATATTACCTCTAAAATTTCCCTCACCTATTTTAACATTTCTTAAGATGAGGGAAATCATCTTAGAGAATTTTACATCTATATCAGAGACTTATTTTAAAGAGATAACATGATCATCCTCACTAACAATATTCTTTACTTTCTCAAATTTGGAGGCTTTAAAAGTAATTTACTTTTAAAACTTTATATTTTTATCAGCACCATCATATTTCCTCATTTCATATGAAATTATAATAATATACAAATCATCAAGAGGAATATAACCTAGATATTTTTCTTCCAAAGCTAAGACTTTAAAATCAAATTTATCTGGTAAGGCACATAAAGTCTTTTAAATAATAACAGAATCTTCCAACTTCTCACCATAACCTATAATGGTACTCACAACTTTATTAACTATTGTAAATAAACCATCAATAGTTTTTTCACCATTTATTCAAATACCTTCACAAAAAAGTCTCCAAAATAGAAAATATTCCCACTTCACCTTGGTATTTCCTTCAGAAACATTCTAGAGTTTATCTTAGATATATATTTTTTGTTTTAACCCTTTAACTTTTATAAATCCACCTTCTGAAATATAATATAAAATATAATTATTAAAACAAACACCATTTTCCAAATTTTTCTTATCTTCTATAGTAATGGAAATGCATTTAGCATAGGGAAAAATATATCTTTTAGGTAATCACCAGAGAGTTATTTTATTTTATTTTCTAAAATATACTATAGTTTCTAGTTTAAAATATAAATAAAAATATGTTTTATTGTAATGGTCTGTGTCCACCCGATCTGTTAGTTTTCTAATTTTTGGGGTTGGAGGTGCTTGTAGGAGGCATAGAAAGGGACCAGAGGTGTTGGATATTGAAAATCATGAGGCAGGAGAAATACATGTTGTGTAAAGTTTACATAACGTAAAAGTTGGATTCAATAATTTTATTGGGCCAATTTAGGATGTGTATATTTTAGGGGTTAAATAATAAAAAGGTGACATTTTTTTTGAGAAACCAAATCCTAAGGACTACACGATGTGAAAGGGGATTATAAGTTGTGTAATTCCCTTGTGCAGTGCTATTAAAAGGCAAAAGAGAGATCATGATTTCCTCAAACCCCATTCTCTATCTCTCATCATTGGAGGAGTGATCCCTTGAGATTTATTGGGATTTATTTAAAGGGAATTGATCTATGGATTCCCATATTCTATCCTTGGATTCCAATCTTCAATCCTTGGTGAGTTATCATATCATTCTATTCCATTTCCTTCTGTTAGTATTCAGAGTTCATTGTGGTCGTGCAGTTTGGTTTGGGTTATGTGTTTAGGATATGTTTTTATGATATTTAGGTATGGTACAGGATGACTCACAATTTTCTTGTGTGGTGTTGGTTCTTGGGTATTTTATTCTTTTCCCTATGATACACAACAAGATCATAAATATTCATTGAGGTAGGGGATCCTTGGTCTCGATTCTTTTACATGATATGAGTGAGATCGACATGATTTTGTTTACATTTGGGTGGATATTATGGGCTGAAATAATCATATAATTAATTATAATGTCTAAAATTGATGTTTATGGGGATTTATCACATGATTTTATATTTTATATTTGTTTTTGTTTATTATTATGCATTCCTATTGCTAAATTCTGAAAATAGCGGCAATTGGAATCCTTGATTGCACTATAGTTGATATATGATATGTCCCTTGATGTGTTGTTGTGTGATCGTACCTTGAATAAAAGGTTAAAGTACTTATATTTGGATAATAATTTGTTTCCTTTGAATATCTATTTTGTGTGATAATACCCATGCTAATATAAATTAGAAATGTGATGAATCCTCTAAATAAATGGAAGCCGAAATGTGTGTTGTGATGTGAGTTGGCGATTGTTATGTTTCCCTATATAGTTTGGGATGCTGTGTGATGATAGTTGTGACCATATGGGTTGTATGGTGTACGGGGAAGTGATGTTGTCATTGGTTGGCATGGATGTGTGTGGGCAGTTGTGTGGTGCGGTGTGATGAGGTTGTGGCATAATGGTTGTGGTGAAGTGGTTGTGGCATAGTGGTTGTGGTGTAGTAGTTGTGGATAAGTGGATTATTGTGGTGAGTTGGCTTGGGTTATGTGATGTGAGGATTATTGTTTATGTGTGGTTCTATGATAATAGTTATGTTTTTGGGATGGTTTTGTGGTATGGTTGAGATAGTTTCCTAGTTAGCTATGGGATGAACTGTGATGATAAAAAAACAAAATAGGCTAGTAAAAAATAAGTTGGGCTAGAAATAAGTATGTGATAAATATATTAAACTAAAATTAAATGAATAAATAAATGGGTTGGTAATTTAATGTAATGGGATGGAATTTTATTTTTGATATATGGTTTAATGAATAAATGTGGTGAAACATGTAAAATGAAAGTGGGAAATGTTTTGTGGATTCAATGGTAGTTGCATGGTGTTTCATATAGTGGTGGTAGAAATTGTGATAGTTAATGAACGACATGATGGTGGTAGTGTGGTGTGTGCTAGTGTTGATGATGTGAACCCATGGGTGGGGTATTGTGTGTTATATATGTATCATATATGTTTATGTTATTTTATACATTCCCCAACTAAGTTGGATAACCTAACCGATTCTCAGAGGTTCTGGGTTTTGGGTGTTTCCCCCAACATCCAGGATGGTAGTAATAAATATGGATGACTAACCCCTCTCCCCCACTCTTCATTCATATGTGATATGTGGCTCAGGTGTCTATAGGTGAGATGCGACGTGGGGTCCCAAGTGTCTTTAGCATGAGATGTGATGTGTGGTCCCAGGTGTCTTTTGGATGAGATGTGATGTGTGGTCCTATATGTCTTTAGGATGAGCTGTGTGGTGTGGTCCTAGGTGTCTTCATGATTTGATTTGATGTGCGAACTAGGTGTGTGAAGGTGGGATCTGTTGTGATGTCTGGACTAGGTGTGTGCGGGCAAGAAGTGATGTGCTATGTGGCCCAGGTGTGTGTATGTTGGATTTGATGTGATATGTGTGGAAGGGATGGGATATAGGATGTTCGATGTTGGGGAATGAGAGTGGAAAATTAGTGGGGAATAGGTAGTGGGGTTCCTTGATTTGTTATTATCTCTATATTATATTATTATATTAGATGCATGATTTAGTGAGTGATCCATAGTGAGGCTTGGTTTGGTTAGATGACCAGTATAAGAGCTTGTGGGTTTTTCTGTTGGTTCACTAGCACATTAGTATGATCTTTTCACATGTTCACTTGAGGCCTTGATTATGTCCCTAATGAGTATACCTGTTATACTCACCCTATGAATATAAACTATTTTCAGGTTTCTAGGAGGACTTTGGGGACTAATATAGACATTACCATCTACATTGGAGTGGTTGTTGAGTTACTGCCCTAGATTTTTCTTTTTTTATTTACTTTTTAGACTATTATATGTATCAGTTTTATTTATTCATGCATTATGTGATGGTTTATGGTTTACCTTTATGTTATTTTCTAGGGTTTTTGGTGGTTGTTTATTCTATATCCCAACCCTATTTCATTTATAGAGGGTAATTCCTCCCATGCTATGAGATTTTTATACCCTCATTGCTAGTCTCCAACCAAGGGCTTACTGGAGGCAGGAATTAAGGGTCCTTATCTATCTCCCTTCAATGTGACATATTTGGTGGGATGAGGTCATGATAGAGTGGTATCAAAGGTTATGGTTAAGAGATAAGATGGAGTTTGGATTTGGGAATAGTGATGATTTCATGGGTTGGTATGGAAACATTACCAGTTGACCTTGGTGTGTGACATAGGCTCAGGAGACCAGCTAAGACATGGGATTTTAAGCCCCCCCTATGATCAAATTCATGGACTCTGAGCTTACCGAACAACCAAGTTAGGTGGACCTATTTGTTGGTTTGATACCTAGGAGAGGTACGTTCATCATGATGACGTGTGTTCATGTTTGAATTGGGTTTTTTGGGAAAATAAAATGATTAAATTAAATAATATTTGACAAAATTCTGTGATACAAGGCTTAGGATATTCTCCCTATTTTTTGGAATGGATCTTATTCGTCACCCACAAGTTTCTTAGGCAGTTGAGGTTCAGTATGATGATTTGGTTGATCATTTAAGGGTTAACCAATAGAGGAGGGTGAGGCATGAAAATGAACTTTTCACGCCTTTCATCAGTAGAGTTTGTCTAAGTACGAGGGGAGTGTCTCAAATTTGGGGATAAAGTGCTATATAGAGGAGCTCAAGATCACTTTTAGTCTGATCTAAGTACGAGTTGAGTTTTGAGTGCTGCTAGTAGGTTTTCAGATGTAGGGAATTATACGTCAGTGGTGGATGCTATTTCTTGGTGACCACAAGGAGGAATATGTGTTGCGTTACGACTTTCAGAGGGACTTTCAAGCATATTTTTTTGTCTTTGATGATGAGGGAATCCAAGAGGAAAGAATTAATCTCCCTTAAGTAGGGGAGTTTCGGCATGTGGGAGCTTTGTATTAGGTTCGGGGAACTCTTGTACCTTACTCCATATGTTTTTCAAGTTGATCAGTCTAGAGATTGGTATCTAGAGGAGGCTTTGTGTCCAGTGACCAGGTATGTGGTCACACAATTTATGATCCCAATGTATATAGAGATGTATAAAAAATGATTAGGTCATATAGAGGATGATTTAATTGGGAGTTGAGCCCCAAAAGAGTGGAAATAGGTTGATTCATGGATAAGGTATTCTGGTAGTGGGCCACAGGTGTTCAAGTAGTCAGGGTTCCATTCAGTGAGGAAGTTTCTACAAAAGTTTCTTTCCAAACCATCAAGGACAAGTGATTTATAAGAACCTATAAAGGGTTTTCCATATGAATTCCATATATTTGGGAGATATGGGAACCACCTAGATCATTTTACGATTGATCAGGGCAGCCAATTTCAGATGTGTGGTAAGAATCCTTTTCACCTGTAGTAGTTGGCTCCAAGATTGTTCTAGTGACAGGGACCACATGTTATTATTCAGAAACCAAGAGTAGGAAGAGTTAGGAGAGGGAAACATCATGATAGTCCTCATCTATAGGTAACTAGATTAAAGTGTGATTGTGGAGGCCAGTAGTAGAGAGGTAGAGGATCTAGGTGTGATTAGATGCATGCATTAGAGGCCACAACTCCAACTGAGCTGAGAGTTGTTCATGGTATGATCATCTTATCATCTACCCTTACATGTGATTTCTTTTATTTAAGATACCCACACCTCTATTTTTCTCATGATTTGGTTCATATGTTGGGACTAGATGTGAAGAGGCATCCACTTCCCCTGATGTTATCTATGTCAGTTGGAGGATAGACTTACTTGTTTTATTGTTCCCCGAATGTAAACTGGGGATGGGGCAGCACTATTCAGTGGGGAACTTCTTCTTATTGTAGATACAACCATATAATATTATCCTTAGTATGGATTTGATGTATTCCATACATGTAGTGATCAAATTAGTATAGATAAGAGTTTTATTTTATGATGTGGAGGGATAGTTAGTGGAATTCGTTGGCGAGTGAGGTTATCAGTTGGGTGGTAGGAAATTGGAGTCTTTTTTTTCATAGTTGGTGGATATTTCTATAGAATCTTAGGTTGGGAGTGTTCCTAGGGCTATGGAGGAGTTCCTGGACTATTTACCATAGGAGGTTATGGAACTACCTCCTCGACGTGACATCTAGTTTAGGATAGAGTTACAGCCAGGCATGTCTCCGATTTTGATGGATCCTTATCAGATGACTCCCATGGAGTTGCTTGAGTTGAGGCAGAAAGTGGATGAACTTATATAGATGGGTTTTATCTAACCCAGTGTATCATCATGGGGTGCTCTAGTGTTGCTCTACAAGAAGGTAGATGGTAGTCTGAGGATGTGTATAGACTACCATAGGTAGAATCATGTAACAGTTAAGAATCATTACCCTCTTCCAAGGATTAATGATATTTTCATCTAGTTGATAGGATCTAGTTGTTTCTTAAAGATATATTTTTATTCTCGACATCACTAGTTGAAGGTAAAATATGAGGATATTCAAAATACTAACTTTTGATGTAGGTATGGGCACTTTGAGTTTGTGGTTATGCCATTTGGTGTTACAAATTCACCATCTGTGTCCATGGGACTTATGAAATCTATATTCCATGAGTTCCTAGACTAATTCATCATTGTATTCATTGATGATGTCTTAGTCTAATCGAAGTTAGAGGAGGATCACGAAGATCATATCATAATTATTTTTCATGTCCTTTGATACCACAAGATTTATGGGAAGTTGTCTAAGTATTTGTTTTAGACACAAGAGGTGTATTTCCTTGAACATGTGGTGTCTCTATAGGGTGTGGTAGTGTTCCTTTTGAAGGTATAAATAGTTTTTTCTTAATAAACACCAATAATGTGGAATAGGTTCACAGTTTCCTTGGTCTCATGAACTATAATCAGAGGTTTTACCACATTTCTTTCAAGTTTTAGTCTTATTGACAGTGTTGATCTGAATGGACCAGAATTTTCTATGGACATATTAGTTCCAGACAGTGTTCAGTTACCTGAAGTAGAGGTTGGTTAGTTCTCTAGTGCTTCAGTTGCCCAATGAGGATGTGTTGTTTGTGGTTTTCAATGACACATCCCATTTAGGATTGGGATGTGTTTTAATGTAGTATAGGGTGGTAATATATTATGGTTCTAGGTAGTTATCTCCCTAATAGCCTAACTATTCCACCCATGAGTTAGAGTTGGTGATAATTTTGTTCATGCTAAATTTTTTATGACATTACCTCATTGGTGAGTGCTTTGTGGTTTTCACAGATCACAAAATCCTATGGTATTTTATCTCTCAACATGATCTAAATCTACACAAATAGAGATTTTAAATGGGGAAGAAGATTTCTCCTATGTGTGTTGGGACATTTGAGGTGTTGGGGAACGTTGGTTTATCAGTTGGTGTTTCCACTGCGGTTGGAGAGGATCCACAAAATCTTCCACGTGTCCCAACTTCATTGATATCTTTAAGATGAATCCCACATTATTGAATGGGGAGAGTTATATATTGAGTAAAATAAAACATTTTTGGATTATCTAGTAGAGATCTAGAATCATTGATAGAATGTGTTGTGTGGGAAAACCATCCCCTTGGTTTGCATGTTTTTGAGGCATAGTGGCATGAAGAAGATTACTTTGGAACGAGAGACACAAATGTGTGCTTAGTACCCAGAGTTTTTTTGAGATTTGTTTTACCTTGTTTTTCTAGTGATTTGATTTTTGGATCATGTTATGTTATGGTATTTTCTACTTTTATTGATGTGTGGTGAATGATAAAACCCCAACATGTGAAAAGGAAAGGACCTAAATCCTAATCAAGATAGATTAACTGTGATGTGATTAAACCCATGTGGGTGAGTTAGTTACACCAAGAGTGGAAAATATCTTGACATGGAGAATTATATTCCTTGATTTGTATGTTCGTGGAAGTGTGTATTTTTGGTTTGTAATGTGTGGAGGTAAGATGGTTTTGTGGAAATTGTTTGGCAGTGGATGGTACCAGATGATGCAATTTTGTGTCCGGTGAGAGGTAGTGGTTTGGATGTGTAGTGTTTTTGGTTGTTGGTATTTGTGTTTGGGTGGTGGTAGAGTTTGAGGTATGAAGATATCCTTGATAGGTATCTTATGGGGTGGTTGTTCAGACCCCTTTTCTTCTAGGCTTGGTTTTGGATTCTCAAGGATGGAAATCTTTTGAGAGGTATCTAATGTAATGATCTGCATTCACCTAATATATTACATTGCTAGGTTTTAGTGTTGGAGGTACTTGGAGAATTCCTAGATAAATACTATAGGTGTTGGTTATTAAAAATTTGGATGTGGGAGAAATACATGTTTTGTAAAGCTTAAACAATTTGAAAGTTGGTTTAATGACTTGTATAGGTCTGGTTCACAATGTGTTAATTTTAGGAGTTAAATAATAAAAAGGCGATATATTTTTAGGTGAAATTGAACCTTGAGGATTACATTACATGAAAGGGGATTACACATTATGTAATTCATTTTTGAATCAAAAATATAAGGCTGTAGATCTCTTATGTTTTCCTCCAACCCTACACACACTCTCTCTCATCCCAGGTGGATGATGAAGGTCCCTTGAGGCATCTTGGGATCCCTTTGATGGGGATTGATCATTGGATTCATGTCTTCAATACATGGATTCCTATCTTCAATAAGTGGTGATTTATCCTCTCCTTCTCATAAATTTACTTCCATTCTTCTTTGGAGTTTTCCACGTGGTGCAATTTGGTTTGAGTTATGTTTTTACGATCATTGACCCACAAGTTTCTTGTGTGTCACTGGTTATTGGATGGTTTATTATTCTACCTATAACACACATAAAGAAAAGAAAAATTATTTGAGGTAGGGGATCCTTGTTATCACTCTTTTACATGCTATATGTGATATGTTCATGATTTTTCTTTCTTTCGGGTGGCCAGTAAGGGTCGGAATAATCATATAATTAATTGTAATGTCTAAAATTGATAGGCATGAGGAGTTACTACAGGTTTTGTTGTTTTTTTTGTTTTGTTGATGATTATTATGCATTCCTATTTCCAAATTCCAAAAATAGTGGTTTTTGTAATCATTTATTATGCTATAGTTGATATATGTTATGTCCCTTACTATGTTATTCTGTGACCGCACCATGAATAAAATGTTAAAGAACTTATATTTGGGTAATAATTGGTTACCTTTGAATATTTGGTTTATGTGATAATACCCATTCTAATATAAATGAGTAATTTGATAAATCCATTGAATAAATGGAATCGAAAATGGATGTTGTGATGTGATATGGTGCTTGCTGTGTTTCCCTGTGTGGTTTGGGTTGTTGTGCGATGATAGGTGTGATCGTCTGGGCTGTGTGGTGTGTGGGGTTATGATGCATAGTTTGGTTGGAATGGATGTATTTGGGAAGTTGTGTGGTGTTGTGTGATGGGGTTATGGCATATTGGTTGTGAAACAATGTTTGTGGCATAGTGGTTGTGGCGTAGTGTCTTGTTGTGGAGAGATGGATTGGGAGATATGATATGATGATGATTGTAGATGTGTGGTGCTGTGACAATAGTTATATTTATTGGTCTGGTTGTGTGGAATGGTTGAGATAGTTTCCCTGTTATCCAAGGGATAAACTATGATGATAAAAAAAACAAAATAGGTAGGTAACTAAACAAGGTGGGATGTAAACAAGTATGTGGAAAATAGATTAAATTGAAATGAAATGAATAAATGAAGGGGTTGTTAATTGAATGTAATGGAATAGAAGTTGATGTGTGATATATGTTTTAATGAATAAATGTTGTGAAACATGTAATTTGAAAGAGGTAAATGTTGCGTGTCTTGTGTATTAGTTGTGTGGTGTTGCATATAGTTGTGGTAGTAGTTGTGATGACCAATGTGCGGTGAGATAGTGGCAGTATGATGTGTGCTAGTGTTGTTAACATGAACTCCTAGGTTGGGTATTGAGTGCTATCTATGTATCATGTATGTTTATGTTATTTTATATACACACCACCCAACTTGGATAACCTTACCATTGCTTATAGGTTCTAGGTTTCAGGTGTTTTCCCCAACATCCAAGATGGTAGTAATATAGATGGCTAGCTACCCCCTCTCCCCCACTCTTCATTTAGACGTGATATGAGTCCTAGGTGTCTTCGGGTGAGATGTGGCATGTGGTCTAAGGTGTTTTTGGATGAAATGTGGCATGTAGTCTTAGGTGTCCTTGGGATGAGATGTTATTTGTGGTTCTAGGTATCTTTGGGATGAGTAGTGATGTGTGGTCCCAGGTGTCTTTGAGACACGATGTGATGTGTGGACCAGGTGTGTACAGGTGGGATGTGATGTGATGTGTGGCCTAGGTGTGTGAAGGAAGGATGTGATATGATGTGTGGCTTAGGTTTGTGTAGGTGGTATGTGATGTGATATATGTGGAAGGGATGAGAGAATAAAATGTTCGATGTTGGTTCATGAGAGCAGTAATCAGTGGGGAATAGGAAGCAGGGTACCTTACTTTGATATGATCTTGATATTATATTATTATATTGGATACATGATTTGTAGAGTGAGACATTGTGAGGCTGATTTTGGTTAGATGAGCTATATAGGTGCTTGTTGGTTCTTCTGTTTGTTCATTGGCACATTAGTATGATCTTTTCACATGTGCTCATGAGGCTTTAGTTATGTCCACACTGAGTATTCTTGTTATGATTATCGTACATATATAACAATTTTTTAGGTTTCTAGGAGGTCTTTTAGGATCAAGATGGAAATTATTAGCTAGTTTGTAGTTGCTATCATAGATTTATCTTTTTGGTATTTACTTTGGAGACTTTTATATGTATCAATTTTATTTATTTATTTATTATGGGATGGTTTTTAGTTTACCTTTATATTTTCTACTAGAGTTGTTTGGTGTTTTTTATCATATCACTCTATCATATTTAATTCATAGAGGGTAATTAATCCCATACTATGATATTTTTATACCCTCGACACTAGTATTCAACCTAGGTACCACTTGTGGTGGGACTCGAGGGTCATTATCTCTCTCCTTTCATTTTAGCATCTTTGGTGGGAGGGTTCATGAAAGAGTGGTATCAAAGGTGATGGTTGAGAGATATGATGGAGTTTGGAGTTAGTCATAGTGAGGATTTCATGGGTTGGTATGACAATAGTTCCAGTTGAACTTAGTGTGTGACATAGGCCTGGGAGACGGGCTAGGACACTTGATTTTAGGCCCCCCATGATCAAGTGCACAAACTCTAAGCCTATAGAACGATAAATTGAGGTGGACCTATTTGCTGGGTTGAGACCTAGGAGAGGTACATGATTCATTATGAATTGTTTTCATGTTTTAATTGGGTGTTTTGGAAAAATAAAATGAATAAATTTAATAATATTTTTCAAAATTACATGAAATTGGACTTATGATGTTTTCCTTGTTTTCAGAAATGGCTCCTATTCATCGGCTATGAGTTTCTCAGGTATTTGAGGTCCAATAGAATGATCCATTTGATCATTAGAGGGTTGATCCAATGAAGGATTATGAGGAATGGTAGTGGTATTTGTGTGCCTTTATGTGGAAGATTTTGGATAAGTATGAGGGGAGTGTCTTAGATTTGGAGATGAAGCACTGGATAGAGGATTTCAATATTGATTTTGGTTTGATCTAAGCATGAGTTGAGTTTTGGGTGCCTCTTGTAGTTATTCAGATGTGGGGAGCTATGAGTCAGTGGTGAAAACTATTTCTTGGTGATTGTAAGGAGGTAGATGTTTTGTGGCCCAACTTTTAGAGGACGTTTCAGGAAGTGTTTATATCATCGATGATAAGGGCATACAAGAGGTAGGAGCTTCTCTCCCTTTAGCAAGGGAGTTAGAGCATGTGAGATATTTGGATCAGGTTCAATGACCTCCTGCACCTTACTCTAGAAGTTTTTCTAGATGAGGATTCTAGAGAAATGTGTCTGGAGAAGGCTTTATATCTAGTGACCAGGTATGTGGTTACACCGTTCACGCTCCTGACGTATCTAGAGGTGAAAAAAGGAAGAGGTCATAGAGAGGAATATTTACTTGGTAATTGATCACCTATAAAGTGTCTAACATTGTGTTTTGTGGAGAATGGATTTTGGTAGTGGGTCATGGGTGTTCAAGTAGTCAGGGTTCCATTCATTGGGGAACCAACCATGATAGTTTCTTTCCTAACTGTTAGGTACATGTGGTTTTTGGGTGAATTTTGGGGATTTTATTTTTTTCTTTACATATATAAAAGAGATATGGGAATTTCTAGGCTTAATTTATAACTGTTTTGGGAGGAAAAATTCAGATGGGTGGTCAAACCCCTTTTCGGCAGTAGCAGTTTCTTTAGATATAGTTCTAGTGGAAGAGATCACAGGTTATTATTCAGTAGTCGAGAGTGGGAGAAGTTGGCAGAGGTAATCCTCATGATAGTTCACATCCATAGGGACCTAGTTTAGAGCACGAATGTGGAGTCTAGTAGTATAGAGGTAGAGGAGTTGGGTGTGGTCAGATGCATGTGTTAGGGGAATTAGCACCAATAGATCTAGGAGTTGTTCGAGGTACGATCATTTTATCTCTACCCTTATGGGTGATTTGTTTGATTTAGGAGCCTCACACTCCTTTGTTACTCATAATTTGGTTTTTATGTTGGGATTGGATGTGGAGAGGTTTCCAGTTCCCCTAGTTCTATCTATTCTAGTTAGAGGCTAGTCTTCCTTCTTTGATGTGTGCTAAGAATATAGGCTGGTGATGGGGAAACACCAGTTAGTGAGGGACTTATTCTTGTTACAGATACAACCATATGATATTATCCTTGCTATGGATTGGATGTATTCCATGTGTGAATCCATAAAATAATTCTGGAGAAGAGTTTCATTTACTAATTTATATGGCCATCAAGTGGTGTTTGTTAGTGATTAAGGTTATCAGTTGGGTGGTTGGTAAGTGGAGGATCTTTTGTCACAGTTGGTAGATCTGTCTATAGAATCTTAGGTTGGGATTATTCCCAAGATTGTAGAGAGGTACTTAGATGTTTTACCAGATGATATTATAGAACTAAATCCTCGACATGACATCAATTTTTGGATAGAGTCTCATCCAGTTTCATCTTCGATTTTGAGGGTTCCCTATCGAATGGTTCCCATGGAGTTACATTATTTGAGGATTTAGGTGGATGAACTGATGCATAAGTGATTCATCCGACCCAGTGTTTCACTATGGGGTGCTCTAATTTTGTTCACCAAGAAGGAATATAGTAGTACGAGGTTGTGTATAGATTACCAAAGGTTGAATTTGGTAACAATCAAGAATTATTATCATCTTCTAAGGATCGATGATCTGTTTGACCAGTTGATAAGATTTAGTTGATTCTGAAAGATCAATTCGTGGTCTATATATCACCAGTTGAGGGTAAAAGATGAGGATATTCAGAATAATTCCTTCAGATGTAGGTGTTTCTAATGCTTTCACCAGGGCCACACACATTCCGTGTTTGTTTCCCTACATTCCCACTTTATAAGGGCTGGAAGATTTCATCACTTTCATTAGTGATGTATTCTACTTGATTAAAACATGATTATGGAATGTCGATTCCTCCTTCCATGGAGTTTTCCTTGGAGCTCTTCACCTAGTCGGTGTCTCCCTATAAGATTTAATTCTTGTTCATGGAACTGATTCCCAATTCCATCTCTATGTATATGCTAATTAATTACACTACTTCTTTCTTGATAGGGTAGAAACCTTAGGTTAGGAAATTAGTAATTTTGGGAATCTCTGGGAATATCTGGATATTGGGTGCCTTGGTCAACTATGAATATTCCTCTTGAGAGGTCATCTCATATGAGGCATCTTAGGCACGGAACCCAAGGAATCATATGTCAATCACGAGGTAATTGATACCATGGGAATAACTCTTCTAAGGATTTTTACCTCATGAATACCATGTGCATTTTATGGGGTAGGTATTTTGATTTGGGTCATAATTTATATATCCTATAGATAAGGATCATAATGTCTATATGAGGTTGATCGAGGAACGAGTTTAAGGTCTTTTGGATATGAAATAGGTTGATCAAAACACCCAATAGAGGAAGATCAAGGAGGTGAGTCCTGAAGAGGGAAAATATTTCACATGAGTTTACTAATGGGGATAAAATTACTTGTGAGGTGGATCTAGTAGGTGCATCCCTAGGAGGAAATATGTCACACTAGATTTTACCAATTTGGATCGAATTCCTTGTGAGGAAAATCCGGGAGGTTCATCACTGGGAGGGAAGATGTCACAACTGAGTTCATTAATTTGGATCAAACATCATGTGAGGTAGATCCAGGAGGTGTGTCCTAATAAGGGAATATATCACACATAGATAGTTTATCAATGTAGGATTGAACATCAAGGAGGCATCCTACATACCCTATTTTAAAGAAAAGGATCAAAACCCATGTAGTTTAATGCCACAGTTTAAGGTCGTGTGATAGGACTGATCCATGCAGGTCGACGTCATGTGGTAAGGATGCTCGTGTCATGGAAGGTTCATCGATGAGGGATGTTGTGGGAGATTAATCATTGAAGCTTCCCTTAAAAATATGATTTATATTTGGGTAATGGTGTGGGGATTATACACAAAAGTTTCTCAGGTGTAAATCTATGTGTCCTATGGTGGGAGAGGATGACATCCCATTATGATCATACATGTAAAATCTTATATTTATCACATAGGTTAAGAGGTGTGAGGTCATCCCATGTCAATAATACACGAGGAATCCTATGTTTATCACACATTGTAAGGCTAAAATATTACATCATGTTATGAGGATGTTGTTATGCAGTTTAATGTCATATGACTAGGATGTAAAACTATACAGTTTTAAGTCAGGAAGCTTAGACGTGGGGGGACTCGGTCCTCACACCTATAGATTATGTGGCCATATCTCATGAGCCTTTAGGAAGGGAATGGCGTTGGAACAACCATGAAGGAGTGATCAATCACAAGGTCCACATTAGAGTTTGTATTCTTAGAAGTAACAGGTTTTAGAGTACCTGTTCTTAGAAGTAATAAGTAGGGAGGAGGATTGGTCCACACTTGAAGTGAAGTGGGAAGACATATGAGTGGGTGTCACTAGTCACATAAGGAGTTGAGTTGTATATGAAATGATCCTAGATTGGCATGGGGAGCTTAGGAGATCGAACTTTGTGTAAGGGGGTCAACAAAATGGAGTCACCATGGAGAATCCTAGAGGAGGTTCTTTACGAAGATTAAAGGTTCACGAAGGAGGGCCTCACAAATCATAGATCCCTCAAAGAGTTCAAGGGGTTTGTGAATGGTTATGATTCAGGAAAAAGGGTTCCCTTACCTTGGAGTGATTTTTTATAGGTGGATTGGTTCATGATGGGGGAATGCTTTGTGAAGCCTCAAGTGACACATAGGGCCTTCTTCTTCCATTAAGGGAATGTGACATTGTGAAAAGAATCTCCAATTGGGGTGGAGACTCTCAAGAACATAAGGGAGATGGTTTTAAGAAGGATCTTCTTGGCCTGAGAGCTTCATGAGCTATAGTTATTCAAGAATGATATGATCATTGTGAAATATAATTTTAGTGGGATTTTGGGATGTTATGGATTAGATTCACTCTAAAATGGTAATGTCTTCATCGAACTCTCTGATGTCATGCATATTTTGGTTTCAAAAAATTCTACCCGTTTAATGGGAGCTAACTGGGAACAAGGAGGGTCAGATTCTGAGGGGAAATTACCAAAAATTGGCAATCAAATCCCATTTGGGAAACAAATTCATGAAGTTCATTTACCAAGTACACTTCATGAAGAGCATTGTGAAGCCGTGGATGGCTGCACGCCTATAAATAGTGGAGTGAGAACATAGAGGGACCACCGAAATTTCATGAGGGGAAAAGCATATGCTATATTTTTATGAATCTCATAATATTCATGAGTGCTCTATAATTTCTATCCTTACTGCTTAGGAATCTAACCTTCTCCATGATAAGATATTCATGAACAATTCTTTATGAACTTTTATTATGTGAACTTGACCTTCATGATTGAAATATGTGAACCCAGCCTTCAAGAACCAATCTATGTGAGTAGAGCTTCGTGAACCAAACCTATAAAAATTCCTAAGTCTCAAACTAAATGGTCACTTAAGGATCTAATGCTACTACCACTCATTGGGAGGAAATAGATGGGGATATAATGATTGGGATGAATGCTTAGAGCACCTTGGACCACAAATCACTAATCACACTATTGAAAGAGGCTCAAATAGAGTACATTCTATGTAATATATTGATTCTCTATGTATTTAGGATGATAGATGATGTATTTATCTCCGTGGAAAGTAGAGATGAGGCATCTTAAAAGTTAAGAAACACACTGTGATTGTACAAGTGGTGTAGGACTTCCAGGGGTCATATCTATAAGTACCATGCACTGATAATAAATTAAATTATCTATAACCATATCAACAACATTTATGGGGGAGAATTTGGAGGATGAGGCATCCCCTCCACAATATGAGAATATTCTCAAGGTGGGTTTTGGGGATTCTCTCAAAGGATGTACATGAAACTGAGACCTTTGCTAGGGTAGGAACATTACCAATGAAGGGGCTTGGTATTACTGGACATGCACATCATGTCATGAATTATAGGTTAAGATGAAGTAAGTGGGGCTCTATGTGGTAGCATGGGCCTCTCAATTTCATGTCTACTTCTAATAGGAGATCATGTTGGAGTTGCTAATATGGTGGTCCCTAGAAGCCAAAACCTTATATCTCTATCATGGAGAGGTCGACATCAGCCTATGAGATCTTCACCAAATTTTTGGGATCCAAAAACAGGGGGCTATGTACTATGAGTTACTCCCCATAGAGAATATGTGGAAGGATCAGGAGTAATTTCTAATCCTAGTGAAGGAACTGTTAGATCTGGTGCAAGGAACCAAAGAATAGAAACTGGGGATGAAAGACATCTCATTCAAGAAATGGTTTGGGTATTTTATAAATAAACCAGTAGAAAAGATAGAAAAGGGGGATGATCCATTATAAAAGATATCGAGGAGGCCACACACATGCCTTGAGGCATACCAACAGGGAAACATCAATTATACTGGCAGATCTTGGAGGTGATCCGGTGACAGCTATGTGGATGAAATATAAAGCCTAAAGATCCAATGGTTAGGATAGAGGGATTAATTACCATGATGATCTATAGTTGGATTCTCCCCATGAGGTATGCACATATAAGGGTAAATCTTAGAACCTTTATTAAATAGGTGATACTGGTGATGGGGAAACAAGTCAACTTGTCTATCTGGGTATTGATGAAGCTATATAAGGTGCTTTTCCACATATGCAAAGGGAAGAATATGATTCATGTGTATGGGACCCTCTATTTCTTATATATATGCATGGATACCCACATGGGGGATATGAATATCTTAACCCTATATCTCCCCCCATCATAAACTTCTAACCAGTAATTTTGAACATCGTCGGGAGTCTCCCACTAGAGTTAGGCATAGTGAACATGCTAGAAAAAGTTAGGCTAGAAGAGTGCTTCATGTTACACACATTTCCCCTTCCATCAGGGAAAGTTAACAATGATTGAAAGGGGACTACCGAGTAGTGATTCTACCTCTAGGCCTTCCAAGGTGGGGTACTAGTGGTGGGGGTCGACTGCGAGTTAGTCTGCGAGCTGTAAAACCTGCATCGGTTTGCGATGCAGTTATGATGCTTGCAGTGGATGACACCGAGGGTGTAAATGGAGGTGTACCACGAGTGTCAAACTTTAGTACTATAGAAAATATGGTGCATATTCACACATGAGGATGGAAAATGCGTAATGAGTTGGTGCCACTCACTGCTGCATATAGACTCACCCACGATTATGTGATGAGTTGGGAGAGAGCGTATCCTGAGGATATGTTGAGGCACCAAACCACATGAGATGATGAAGTATAGACCTACGTCAGTGGGGATGAGGGTGAGTGTTAGTTGGAGCATTCCATAGAAGTAGAGCTAGCCCAGTGGGTTGGTAAATAGTTGTAAATTTGGAAAAGGTAGAAGTTGGAGGGATATGAGAAACATCAGGCTCAACTCCCATGATAAAGTGGTCATAGGAGGAAGGAAATACCTTTTGGGAGATGCCAAGGGTTCATGTCTAAGTCCCAGGGAAGCAAGTATGACATCCAGACATTCCCAGTGATATTGTCTTCCCTTATTCTTAGGAGAGTTGGGGACTCCAAAAGTAGCTCACCACCCCTCGGTGGGTGTGGTAGTATCTTATCACTGATGGGATATACCTCATTGGGCTAGGACACACAAGAGAGGGCTTCCTCATTACTCACACTAAGATGATGAAATATATGGTATAATTGGAGGACATTGTATAATCTTATGGAACTGTTCATCCCTTGACCGATTGGGTAAGGGTGATACTGGGCATGTCTTCCCCTTTGGTTGTATCTACAGGTCACACAACTACTGGTGTGGTTGAAGGAAAATAGTCAGGGGATTCCTTATGAAGTTATTCCTATTGAGACTCAGTTGGATATGGATATCCTACCAATTATTAGGTAAACCCTTTGATCTTTTTGTTCCCTTTGGGTATCATCCAACCCTTAAACCAAACTCCTAACTTCTTATTTCACTTGTGCATGAATCAGTGATCATGGAAGAGGGAGGGGTCTGTGACGAGTCTTAGGAAGAGGGTTATGGAACCTCCACCCTTAAATGGGTGAGTGTGGGGACCCTTCCTAACATCACAACCACAGATGGAAAACTACTGGGGGATTTTCCAAGTTAGAGGGATTACCCATGAATATTCTGGAACTCCTCATTGGTCTATATTATTTATATAAGACTCTTCTTCGTTTATAACATTGTCTCTTCTTATTTTACTTTATGTGTTTAACTGACTCATGTTTAAATGATAGTTCATGTTGTGTTTTGGGGTTATCCTTGAATGCTAATATCTAAGTCAGTGGTGGTGCTCGAAGTTGAGATAGTATCAAAGGGAACTGCTCATTTGGAAGAAATGGATGGAGAGGTTGTGGTGGTTAGGATAACCATGGAGTTACCACCATAAGGGACTTACCATACCATCCCCTGAATAGAGGGGGTTGAGAAGATTCCTATGATAGGGATGGTTGAAGGAGATATCATGGTAGAAATTGTAAAATATGCACCACCAAAGGTGGATTTTACAGCTAAATTTTACATGGAAGTGGTGGAAATTATGACAATAGCTAAAGCGGTTGGGGAACCTACATTGGATGTGCTTGCTCTGTAGTTTCCACAAGTGGTGACTGTGGAAACTGAGGATGAAATTGTGCCATCAATAAGGGTAGGGGAAGAGGCTGGGATGGTAGCATCCACCTTAGAGGTTCCATAGTGGGTAGTAGAGGCATAAACTATAGATGGGGGGGGGGGGGATATTGAGGACCTATTATTGGGAATAGATCTCTATCCTCTCATTATCTAGGGATTATCTATAGATGATCCAAACACTGAGGTGTGGGAGGTATTCCCTTCGTATTATCTTGAAACTCCTGAAGACTTCAAATATTATGGCTCAGATACTAATGAGGAGAATCTGGTTGTTCATTACAAGGCATGTAATTAGGAGTAGATCTTCATCACCCTTACCCAAATAACTAATCTGCCAAGCCAGGTGGGATTTATTTACCAATTTCTAGTTATCTTAGGGATTGACAGAGTGGACTCGAGAAACCTTTATGCACTAGCTCAAGACTTCAGAGTTGAGAGAGCGCACACCAAATAGTAGGTGATTGATGTTTCCTAGAAGAAGGAAAAGGATGAGGGATCTAATACACTTGAGGAAACTGAAGTGGAGATTTCCCACCTATAAGGGCTAGAATAGGATAGTGTGGTGGTCACTGATACTTAGGCTCATTTCATCAATAGTATGAAGTCCTAGTTAGTGGTGGATGATGCCAATGTGGTAGAGGAAACATCCTTGTTGGATGAGTGCCAGGCCAAGCAGAACTAGCTGCAGGTCAAGGTTTAATAAGTCTACCCCAAAGATAATGAAGATAAATTAATCCTGAAGGAGCAATAGAGAACCCTGGATATGACTCAACATAGGCTGGATGAGTTCAAAAGTATGATTTCTAGGGTTGATCTCTAGGGATTTTGGAAAAGGAGAGGCTCTAATATATGGATGAACCTAAAAACTTTGGTTGGTTTGTTTTAAACTCATTCATTCTTGAACATGTTTGTTTTTATCTATTATCACACTTCTATCATATTCATGAGATAACCAACAACTAGTCTCTAAGCTCACACGAGTCATTATTGGTGTGATAAATAAAGGATGACCATGAAACCACTCATTAAAATGAGAGTTTCAGATAACTGTCAAGCACTCAGGGTCTGAATTTGTTAATCACCGAGAGTGTTTGAGTTGAGAGAGGTTATGTATGGAGAATGGAGCTCTTTGAATAACCAAATTTCATTTTCTAATGTGTGTTAATGAATAAATGGGGTAATGATAGGGAAATTAAATTATACTTGAACAATGGAGAATGGGGTGTGTAAATCATGATGCCTGAAATTTAGAACACAAAGGGAGTGATGTGAAAACATGGGATAACTGCTGACTAGGTTTAAAAAACCACATCCATACCAAATAGATGAGGGTGGAAAAAAATGAGGGTCGTACACTGACCATGTTTGAAAAAAGTGACCTATCTCATAATGTCATCCAAGGTATTCTAAGTCATTAACCCAGGATAGTAGGTGAGATATTTTGGCCAGACACCATTTCTATTAGGGGGTCCCTTTAGAAGTGGAGGAGGATGAGGATCCAAATTAGGGTCACGTGAAGCATGGAGATGAAGTGATAGAATTTTCAAATGGAGTCCATCACTCCTTGAATTACACCATTATGGATTAGAGCTCATGGTATGGGTTTATCAGTCTAAGAAAAGGTCAAAACTATCTTCCAAAGAGAGCATCATCTCGGATGTCGAGCGATGGTTAAAAAACATGAACGATGTAGTAGGTGACCACACCAAAGGAAAGGAGTTCTCATTCAAGGTTTGGAGATGAATCATAGTTTTTCATCACGAAATTGAATATATACATATAGTTTAACATGATACGGTGATGAAATTGGACACATAGTTTAACACCATATGGTGAGGACAATGTATCACACTGTTTTACATTATATGATCGGGACATGGTGTGTGTGTGTCTTATGCACTAAGCCTCCTGAAATTTCATCCTAATGTCAAGTCAAGATGGTATTCCATGTACATTTTATGTGGTAGGTTTGTATTTTAACATCATGAGAAAGGACTTGGTGTACAGATGTGAATGGGGGAGCCTAGGAGGTCCTTCTACATGGAATATCTCAGAAACACCTTGTATGTACACAATTTAAGGTCATGATGTTTGGACCATAACTTTTAGTTTAAGGTCATAAATCATGGACCTTGAGTGGGTAACCCAGAAGAACATGTGTAGTGTCGAAGAATGAAAACATGATGTTAATTAGGGAACAAGGAGGCCCAATGCCACACAACACATTTATAGGGTGATCTGAACATAGTTTAAAGACATCATGCTTAAACTTGGAACTGCACACTTAGTTTTAGGTCATAGAGTTTGGACCAATGGAAACTGGATTATGGTTATAATACTAGGAACATGGGGTGGTGTGTCTTAAATAAATGTGTGTGGAATTGAAGGAAAGATACTCGATGTGAATTGATAGGCCCAAGAGGCCACCCGATGCTGCACAAAACAGCCCAAATACAATTAGAACACAAATTATAGTCATGATGCTTAGACCATGAATCTTAGTTTAAGGTCATAGAGTTTGTAATGTAAGGTGAGTGTCCCAAAATAGGTGTGTGTAGTGTGGTATAATGATAAACCAATGTGAATTGGGGGCCAAGGGGCCCCAATGTTGCACAACACATTCCCAGATAATCGTGCACATAGTTTGAAGTCATGATGCTTGGAATCGGGTCGGGCCCCTAGTTTAAGGTCATAGTGTTTGGACCACTCGACTCTCTAAAGTGTTTGGTGAAATATGAAAGGTTAGTAAACTAAAATTAAAGGAGAAAAATAGAGGCCTTATTCCATATAAAACATGATAGGAAGGCCACACATAGTTTAAGGTCATGGATCTTGGACCATAGGGGGAGTGTGTGTTGAAGGAACATGTTAAAATTTGAAGGAAGGTAACCAAACATGAAAGGAGGGGACTAAGAGGCCATTAGACATTTCAAAAAATTTCCTTGATATAACCTTCACATAGATTAAGGTCAAAAGGATTGGATCAGAGAGTGAATTCCCTATAAGGATATGTGAAATACCGAGGAGTGACAAATCAACATGAATCAGGGGCCATGGGAGGCCCAACTCCATGAAACACATCCATGGGGTCATGGAAAATAGTTTAAGGTCATACATATTGGATATTAGACTCCTATTTTAAGGTTATAGAGTTATATCCATGTAGAGAATCTCCAATGGATGTGTGTAGGGAAGCATAGTGACAAACCTTTAATGAAAATATCCAAGGAGATCCTGATGTTGTAGAACATATTCTTGAGAAGACTCACACATAGTTTAAAGTCATGATGCTTGTAATTGGTCTCTTAATTTAAGGTTATAGAGTTAAAACTATGTGGTACCCATGTGTCTCAACCTTTATTAAGATAAACAACCTCCAAACTCCTAATCCTGTGCGATCCATGCTTGGTGCGAGAAACAAGGAGTGGTATGGAGTTCCTATTACTTGCAGGGGAGAACGCAATGAAAGGTGGAAGTGGATGAAAATTCCTATAAGGGAGACCATGACTTCTATTAATTGGTGAGTAAGACAGAAACAATTGACAAATGTGAAAAAATTATTGACCTTGTTCAAAAAATAGGTTCAATACCCACATCAATTAAATATAAAGTGAGAAAATGAAAGATCAACCATTAATCGAGTTCAAAACACAGGATATGATGTTTTATACCAAATATCCTTCAAGGAATGAGCCTAGGATGGTAGGTGAGATAGTGTGGAATAATACCATTCCATTCAAATAGGATTAATATCATTAATCTGTAGTAGGTATGAAGTCAAAAAAATAGATAAAAAAGAAGAAAGACGAACTAGAAGGGGTGGTAGAGATTTCTTTTAAAGCATTAGATCACAATGGAATATGGATCATTGATAGTGGGTGCATGTAGAGACCCAAGATTGACGTACATAGACATTAAATTACTTTTTCAGAATACTTAATACATAAAAAACCAAAACTCAAGGACTGTAATAGTTTAGTGTCTTTGGAAATTCAGAACATAATCTTTTAATCATGGTGAAAGATCTTCAACATCTCCAATAAAGATCTTCCCCTTTTGTTTTCTTACCTAAAACCTTTCTTTATTTCCTGGGGAAAAGAAAACATATAAAGGGTGAGCTTAAATGCTCAGTAAGGGTAAGCATGGAGAAAATAAAACAAACCATATACATTTGAACTTCAAAACATGAACATAATATTTAAACATCAAAATCTTGAGCAATGACATGAAACATGGTAGTACGTAGGGCATAGATCATAATGGATCATCAATCAAGATAAAATATCATTGGAATAAAACATGTAATTGTGGAAAACCATTAATCACATGATATGATTTCCATAGTAGCCAAGGCATTGTTTCCAAGACCATCTTAGTGAACAAAGTCCCTTTCTGAATCGAGTTCACTCCTCATTCCAGTCCTGTAACACTGAACTGGATTAACTTACCATTCTAGACATGTCTATATCATGAGATATAAATCTTTACCCAATTAATTGGAGGGAGATATATGTCCCACCCATCCCATAATGAAATCATTCTTAAGTGTGCCTCAACATAAACATAAATCATTCATCATAACCCAAAGAATAAAATAGATTTCATAAAAATCATCCCATCATAACATAATCCATATAAAACAAATGGATATCATTTCATCATAAGAGAAGTGAAACCATGTAAATAATAGAGACATTATACTTGAAACATAAACATATGAAATAATGTCATCTTAGATGGAAAATGATTTTGATAAAACACTTGAGATAAATTCTTGAGGAAAATACAATTTCTTATTCAAAATCATTTTCTTTTCACAAAATGCCATGCAATTTTAAAAGAAAAGGATTTTTTTGAAAATAGTCATGAAATCTTGTAGAGTAAGCTTCATGAAAATAAGGTTTTATGAAACCGTACAAATCCATTCATGCCGTATAAGTTAAAAAAAACATTCTCCTCATACTTTTAACAGAAAAGTCAAAAAGTACCACGTATGGTAAACAAAAGAAAGATTCCATCCATAACACAAAGTAAAAGTCAAAGAAGGGTAAAAATGAATTTAAAAATACATGTAAGAATATTAAAAACTGTATGAAAAACATTTTATGGACATGGATGAAAAATATAACCCCAGTAAATACTCACGTATAAGCAATCTCAGATAAAAATGCGATTGCAAAATTATCCCTTACCTTAGGTCTGATATGCTTCGTACGTATCCGAACCTCCTGTATAATGATTTAAATAATGTCATTTACTTATTACAGAATCATATTCATTGCTATGATATCATATATGGTTCACTTATTACTTTATATTACCCGTTATTTTGTAAATTCCATGTTAAAGCAGCGTTTTGGGTAAAATTGGTTTATTTATCATACGTGTTTGGACTTGTTGTTCTTGATATTATTATTACTTATATAATGATTTACATACTTACAGAATTTAAATCATGATTTATATATCATATATATTCAGTATATATATATACAGAATATATAGATAAATGAAATGAAATACACTGTTCATGGAGACGGTAGGCCGTACGTACGCATGAACACTGTTTTCCTTTCCATATTGACTTGAATGGTAGTAAGTAGATGACAAATATATATATATATATATATATATATATGTATACATAAATCCAGTAGCTTAATTATGTCATATATTTCCTTATTATTCATTATATATACTCTATACTCATTCTTGAATGGTTATTATGGAGAATGAATCTCATCGCGTCATGGAGACGGTAATCCGTACGTACGCAGGAGCGATGATATCGTCCCCATAATTATTGAATGGAATTGGAGTGGATGATATAATATTTCAGAATCAGTATGATGTTATAATAACCATATATAGTTATTCTTTACACCATTATACCCATCCAAGTAAGGTGGTGGTGGAAAAATAGATTACACCACAACGTGGAGACGGTATTTCGTACCTACGCACACGCGGTGATTTCGTTTCCCATAGGATGGATAAAAGGTTAAATGGGGTTGTTTAAAATTTATAATAACATATAAGTATATTATTTATACTGATATTATTACTTAATAATGATACAACTAAAGGAGAATAAGTTGAAGAAGAAAGAAACTTGAAAGAACCGGTAGAAGAGATTACCTCTTCTTCGACGCACCTCTTTTAAGATTCTTCTTAAGGCAATAGAGTTGGTATTTTGAGGAGAAAAGAACCTATATAATGTTTCTAGAGAAGTTGAGAAGGGAAATGGTCAGGGTTTGGCCGAGCTTGAAAGCTCAAAATTGTGTAAAGAGAAGAGGGAGAAGGTTTCCTTTTATAAGGAAGGAGAGGGGCACCATTGGAAAAACTTAAAATATTATTTTATAATAAAGTCATATTCGGTTTATAATAGCTCCAAATTGATTTATTTAGAATCTAAAGTGGTGATGGGTTGAAATCCTCTCAAAAAATAGGTTTTAGACAAGTTTAGGTTATTATTTTAACCTTATCATTTAGATTTAACTCTAAGTAAAATAATTTAACTTTTACCGAGTCTTCTTGTTTTCTTACACTATATGGTTAATAAACTTACTATAACAAGCCAAAAGAACCCAAAGTGGTTCATTATTGATATATATAACCTTATATAAGTTATTTGGCTTAACATTAGATTTTTATAAATATAATAACAATTAATAATATAATATTTGTTTTAAAAACTATTGTATGTCAATTTTGACACTATTTGGTAATTTATTTTTCTGAAAATCATAACAGTATGATTAGTTCGAAAAAAATTACTTAAATCAATAATAACATGTCATATTAACCTAGAAAATTAGTTTAATTCATAAAAGGTATCAAATGACATTTATTTGGGTATTTATAACATCAATTATGTTAATATTTCATTAATAAGGTAATTACTGCATCATCATTGTGTCAAAAATAAATTAAATTATTTAAGGTCTAAAAATTATAAATAAAATACCATTATGTAGGAAATCGTTTTATATTTCAAATAAATATTTATAGTCTCATTTATCTTAGGTAAAACCCTATATTAAAAATGATTTTGTTATTAAACTTTGATTTTAACTATTTTAGCTCTTCTTTAAATAAAATAATAATAAATGTCTTAATCTAATCCAAGTGGACCTAAAGGGTAATATTTTATTCCTAAGGTTGTTTTTGGTCGAATTACAATTATCCAATAGAATTAGGAAATGTGTTAGGGTAATAATAATATCATTTTTACCCTTGATTCCCCTATTTACTTTTAACCGTGGTAAGTAAAATTAAAAAGTTACTATTCACCAAATTTTTTTTATCTTATTGAAACATATTTTACTTTTTGATATTAACCGTGTCTCTCGGATTTTTGAAATTCCACTCACAGAAGTGGTAAAATTAAGTTTTATGTAAATTTTCAAATTCTCCTAGGAGTTGGGTAAAAGACGGTGAAAAGTTCAATAAAATTTTTATATATCTAAAATTATAATAAAATGACTCCAATGAATTACATTGAACTTATATAGGTATTATGTATCAATTTTTACCTAAAATAAATTTAAATAAAATAAATAATTATTTAAATAAAAAGTTAGTTTTTAAATAGTAACCTAGTGTTTTCACTATTCATCAAAAATTGAAAGTTTTCAGAAAAATACCAAATTTCACCCTAGGATAATTTCAATATTCCGAATCCAAAAATGAAGTCAATTTTGAATGATAAAATTTATAAAATTTCAAAAAGTGGGTATTACTATTCATAACAGCTAGTTCATAATAATATTATAATAATATCTCGTTTAGTGAAACTCGGTATTGCGTACTACACACACTATCAAAGAAGTTCTTGATTACGTGTAATGCAAGCCAAGTCAGAGTTGTGTGTAGTGAAAGATCCGTTTGGTGTTGCGTATAACATAATCAAAACTTATTTCATTTATACATTAAAAAAAATCTATACTTAATGTTGTGTAGAATAATTTCCACAAAATGAACTTGAAATTTTATGTAACACGAGCCAAGAATAGTGTTGCGTATACTGCAAGCTAATACGGTGTTGCGTATAATACAAGATAATCTTGGTGTAGTGTATAATAGAAGACATCAAAGAAAATAATATATCTCATAAAATATCGGGGTGTTACATTCTACCCCCCTTAAAATGAATTTCGCACTCGAAATTCGTTGGGGTTATAAATCGTTTACTACTTGAAAGTTCCATTCATAGAAACCCACATCGTAAAAAGGAATACTAAATCATCATTTTAAAAAGGATCATTAGAAACATAATGTATGCCCAAAGTAACTCATCAATGGGTTTCCACATAGGATAATATAGGTGAAAATATGGATATGGAAGAGAAATATAACCATCATGTTTAGATGAAGAGTGGTAGAGAACATGGCTATGAAAAAAGACAATAATCATAAAGCCATAAATTTGTGATGATCTAAGGTACTATCTGATTCATCAGATATGAGGGCACTAGGACAACATTTTTGGTTTTCAAGATCATTTCTCTAATGTTGAAGAATTTTTGAATTAAAACAAATACTTACTTGATTTTGATACAATCTTACTGTTGTTTGTGCCTTGAACAATTTCCACTTCATCTCTTATAGAAATGAAGTTGAATTTTTCTTCCGTGAAGTACTAGTAGATCATTCTATAGAATGATAGGTCATTCCATCTATCTCAAACATAAGGTTAGAAAAAGTTATAAGTCCATCTTATGGTGAGATTAATCGTATATGGTTCTAAAAATGGACTTATACTTCATCTATCATAGCGCTTAATAAAATAAAACTAGTTTCTACTAACTAGGGACTTCTTGTAGGCCAGTGGTATGCGATAAAGGCCTATCGCACTTCGATTGTGGGTTCGATTCCCGCATCCTTGTCCGACGCGACAGGTTGTCGCCCATCCTATGGGTTGTCCTTTTTCTAAAACTATACTATTATAACATTCAAAAAATAATATCAAAAAGTTCTAGCCTTAAACAATACTATTTGGTGTCTAACTTAATCTATTCCAATTATTAGGCTTACCCAAACTCATAGTATAAGGAAAAATATTGATAGATAGGTCATCTACCAAGCAGGTAAATACCATCATTTATCCCCATATATCATAAGATATGTCTTGTTGGTCACAGTCCAAACATTCAAATTCCTTAATCATGTATTCTCTTGAAAAATGAATACCCATTGAACCTTAGTGAAAACATGAATGCAGTTAAAAGTTAACACTTTCCACATACCAAAATCCCAAAAATTCTATATACTCAAACCACTATATCACTTAGTCCTTATATCAACCATGAGCTCATGAATACTATCAAACATATTATTTTCTCCTTATCCATTCATTATGTGCATATAATCTACTTTCCAAAAATATTTCAATCACTTTTCATGGTTACCTATACCATATAATTATCGAAAACCACAATAAACCATTACATAGATATTCCAATGTTCCACAATACTATAAATGAGATTCCACAACATTATTTTGGAATACCTTTAAATAAACACATAATCATTCCACCACATCATTTTCATACTCAACATTTCTAATAGTGATCGCATGTGACTTCCCTTTGTCCTTTGCCTTAAGAGGTTTCTCACGTAGATCATCGTTAACCCTTGGATTAGGGCGTTGATTAAAATAACGCCCCATTTCCTTGCACTTGAAGCATTGAAGTGTTGGAGAAACCTTTTTCCTATTAATTCGGCACTCAACTACTCGATGACCTTCTTTTCCACACTTGAAACATTTTCTATTACCTTTTAAACAATTTCCACCATGCCTATTTCCACACTTTGAGCATAAAGAAACATTCAACTTCTTTTCACCATTGTTCTGAGATTTTTCCTTGAACTCCATCTTTAGTTTCTTGTCAAAAGCATGTGATGGATATGTAACACCAACTTCTAGTTCTACCTTGATAGCACAACGCACAATTTCTTTATAGGTACTGGAGTCTCGTATATCTAATGCCCTTTGAATACTTTGTTTTAAGCCACTGAAGAATCAATCTACTTTACTTTCAGGTTGGATGATAAAGCTAGATTCATACCTTGCAAGCCTTGTAAAATTTGCTTCATATATACCAACAAATTCATCATCCTTTTGCTTAAGCTCAAGGAACTCCTTCTCTATCTTTGTTCGAATAATACGAGGGAAGTACTTATTGAAAAACAAGTTCTTCAAATCGTTCCATTCCATGGATTCAATTTCATATTGGGGCCTTGTATTCTTAATTAGAGTCCACCACTGGTCTACTTCACCTTCTAAACGGTAAACAGCTAAAATGAATTTTTCATGTTCTGAACAAAAAAGTATGGAAAATAAATTTTCAAAGGTACTGATCCATTGTTCAGCAACAAGTGGATCAGAAGACCCATTGAAAGAAGGTGGGCGTTGCCTCATGAAGGACTCAATAGAATATTGTTCCCTTCTCTGCTTATTTGGAAGTCCAGAATGATTCATAGCTTGTGTAAGTATAGAAATAATATTTTCACTACATCTCCCATAACGTTGGTTTTTTCAGGAGGACAATCATTGCATCTTCCATTAAATTGATCAACACAGTTCCTTCGGGTTCCAACCATCATCTAAAACCCAAAAATAATAGTGTGAGAGGCAAAATCATGATAGGAAAACAACATAATAAAGGGGGAGTACATTTTAATATCTAACATCTTAGGTTTAATTCTAATATCGTTACCATAATTATAGTACTATAAACTATACTTACACTTAACCTTAGGGACATCCCTAGACATACCTTAGAAACATCTATAGTGATCTCACTAAAGTTTTCACATCCTACTTTCCAAAGGTTAACTAAACCTTTCCTATGATACCAATTGTAGAGACCCAAGATTGACGTACATAGATATTACATTACTTTTGCGGAATAGTTAATACATAACAAAAACCAACACTCAAGGACCGTAATAGTTTAGTGTCTTTGGAAACTCAGAACATAATCTTCTAATCATGGTGAAAGATCTTCAACATCTCCCATAAAGATCTTCCCCTTTTGTTTTCTTACCTAAAACCTTTATTTATATCCTGGGGAAAATAAAACATATAAAGGGTGAGCTCAAATGCTCAGTAAGGGTAAGCATGGAGAAAATAAAAAAAACCATATACATTTTAACTTCAAAACATGAACCTAATATTTAAACATCAAAATCTTGAGCAATGACATGAAACATGGCAGTACGTAGGGAATATATCATAATGGATCATCAATCATGATAAAATATCATGGGAATAAAACATGTAATTGTGGAAAACCATTAACCACATGATATGATTTCCATAGTAGCCAAGTAATTTCTTCCAAGACCATCTTAGTGGACAAAGTCCCTTTCTGAATCGAGTTCACTCCTCGTTCTAGTCCTATAACACTGAACCAGATTAACTTACCATTCTAGCCATGTCTATCTCATGAGATATAAATCTTTACCCAATTAATTGGAGGGAGATATAGGTCCCACCCATCTCATAATGAAATCATTCTTACGTGTGCCTCAACATAAACATAAATCATTCATCATAACCCAAAGAATAAAATGGATTTCATAAACATCATCCCATCATAACATAATCCATATAAAATAAATGGATATCATTTCATCATAAGATAAGTGAAACCATGTAAATAATAGATACATTATAATTTAAACATACACATATGAAATAATGTCATCTTAGATGGAAAATGGTTTTGATAAAACACTTGAGATAAATTCTTGAGGAAAATATCATTTCTTATTCAAAATCATTTTCTTTTCACAAAATGCCATGAAATTTTAAAAGAAAAGGATTTTTTTTGATAATAGTCATGAAATATTGTAGAGTAAGATTCATGAAAATAAGGTGTTATGAAACCGTAGAAATCCTTTCATGTCGTATAAGTTAAAAAAACATTCTCCTCATACTTTTAACAGAAAAGTCAAAAAGTACCACGTATGGTAAACAAAAGAAAGATTCCATCCACAACACAAAGTAAAAGTCAAATAAGGGTAGAAATGACTTTAAAAATACATGGAAGAATATTAAACACTTTATGAAAAACATTTTATGGACATGGATGAAAAATATAACCCCAGTAAATACTCACGAATAAGAAATCTTGGATAAAAATGATATTGCAAAATTATCCCTTACCTTAGGTCCGATATGCTTCGTACGTATCTGAAACTCCTGTATAATGATTTAAATGATGTCATTTACTTATTACAGAATCATATTCATTGTTATGATATCATATATGGTTCACTTATGACTTTATATTACCCATTCTTTTGTAATTTCCTTGTTAAAGAAGCATTTTGGGTAAAATTGGTTTATTTATCGTACGTGTTTGGACTTGTTGTTCTTGATATTATTATTACTTATATCATGATTTACTTATTTCCATAATTTAAATCATGATTTAAATATCATATATATTCAGTATATATATATACATAATAGATAGATAAATGAAATGAAATACACCGTTCATGGAGACGGTAGGCCGTACGTACACATGAACGCTGTTTTCCTTTCCTTATTGACTTGAATGGAAGTAAGTAGGTGAAATATATATATATATATATGTATACATAAATACAGTAGCTTAATTGTGTCATATATTTCATTATTATTCATTATATATACTTTATAATCATTCTTGAATGGTTATCATGGAGAATGAATCTCATTGCGTCGTGGAGACGGTAATCCGTACGTACGCACGAGCGATGATATTGTTCCCATAATTATTGAATGGAATTGGAGTGGATGATATAATATTTCAGAATTAGTATGATGTTATAATAACCATATATAGTTATTCTTTACACCATTATACCCATCCAAGTAAGGTGGTGGTGGAAAAACAGATCACACCATGGCGTGGAGACGGTATTCCGTACCTACGCACGCGCGGTGATTTCGTTTCCCATAGGATGGATAGAAGGTAAAATGGAATTGTTTAATATTTATAATAACATATCAGTATATTATTTATACTGATGTTATTACTTTATAATGAAACAACTAAAAAATAATAATTTGAAGAAGAAAGAAACTTGAAAGAATCAGTAGAAGAGATTACCTCTTCTTCAACGCACCTCTTTTAAGCTTCCTATTAAGGCATTAGAGTTGGTATTTTGAGGAGAAAAGAACCTATATAATGTTTCTAGGGAATTTTAGAAGGTAAATGGGTAGGGTTTGGCCGATATTGAAATCTCAAAATTGTGTAAAGAGAAGAGGGAGGAGGTTCCCTTTTATAAGGGAGGAGAGGGACACCTTAGAAAAAACTTAAAATATTATTTTATAATAAAGTAATATTCGGTTTATAATGGCTCAAAATTGATTTATTTAGAAGCTAAAGTGGGTAAGGGTCGAAATTATCTCAAACAATATGTTTTAGACAAGTTTAGGTTATTATTTTAAACTTATCATTTAGATTTAACTCTATGTTAAATAATTTAACTTTTACCGTGTCTTCATGTTTTCTTACACTATATGGTTAATAAACTTACTATAACAAGACACACTAACCCCAAGTGGTTCATTATTAATATATATAACTTTAACTAAGTCATTTTGCCTAACCTTAGATTTTTAGGAATATAATAACAATTAATAATATAATATTTGTTTTAAAAACTACTGTATGTCAATTTTGACACTATTTGGTAATTTATTTTTCTGAAAATCATAACAGCACGATTAGTTCGAAAAAAATTAATTAAATCAATACTAACATGTCATATTAACCAAGAAAATTAGTGTAATTCATAAAAGGTCCCAAATTACATTTATTTGGGTATTTATAACATCAATTATGTTAATATTTCATTAATAAGGTAATTACTTCATCATCATTATGTCATAAATAAATTAAATTATTTAAGGTCTAAAAATTATAAATAAAATACCATTATGTAGGAAATCGTTTTATCTTTCAAATAAATATTTATAGTCAAATTTATCTTAGGTATAACCCTATATTAAAAATTATTTTGTTATTAAACTTTGATTTTAACTATTTTAACTCTTCTTTAAATAAAATAATAATAAATGTCCTAATCTAATCCAAGTGGACCTAAAGGGTAATATTTTATTCCTAAGGTTGTTTTTGGTCTAATTACAATTATCCAATAGAATTAGTACATGTGTTAGGGTAATAATAATATCATTTTTACCCTTAATTCCCCTATTTACTTTTAACCATGGTAAATAAAAGTAAAAATTTACTATTCACCAAAAATTATTTTTATCTTATTGAAACACATTTTACTCCTTTATATTAACCGTGTCTCTTGGATTTTCGAAATTACACTCACAGAAGCAGTAAAATTAAGTTTTATGTAAATTTTCAAATTCTCCTAGGAGCTGGGTAAAAGACGGTGAAAAGTTCAATAAAATTTTTATATATCTAAAATTATTATAAAATGACTCCAAGGAATTACATTGAACTTATATAGGTATTATAAATCAATTTTTACCTCAAATAAATTTAAATAAAATAAACAATTATTTAAATAAAAAGTCAGTTTTTAAATAGTAACCTAGTGTTTTCACTATTCATCGAAAATTGAAATTTTTCAGAAAAATACCAAAATTTCAGCCTAGGCTAATTTCGATATTCTGAATCCAAAAATGAATTCCATTTTGAAAGATAAAATTTATAAAATTTCAAAAAGTGGGTATTACTATTCATAACGGCTAGTTCATAATAATATTATAATAATATCTTGTTTAGTGAAACTCGATATTGTGTTCTACACACGCTATCGAAGAAGGTCTTGATTGCGTGTAATGCAAGCCAAGTCAAGGCTGCTTGTAGTGAAAGCTCCGTTTGGTGTTGCGTATAACATAATCAAAACTTATTTCATTTATACATTAAACAAAATCTATACTTAATGTTGTGTAGAATAATTTACACAAAACGAACTTGAAATTGTGTGTAACACGAGCCAAGAATAGTGTTGCATATACTGCCCTCTAATAAGGTGTTGCGTATAGTAAAAGATAATCTTGGTGTAGTGTATAATAGAATACATCAAAGAAAAGAATATATCTCATAAAATCTTGGGGTGTTTCAGTGCACCTCTCATATGATAGGAAATAAGGATCTGGTTAAAAAAACTAGGTATGATAAGGTAGGTATCGTAAGACTTTATAACGATGAAGGATTGGTGATTATTGGCCCTGAAAAGACATGTTTGTGGGAAGAGACATGAGATGTGAAAATGAATTAATTGTTGAAGTTCTGAGTCACAACTTGCTTAGTGTCAGTTAACTATAAAAATCAGGACACATTTCATAATCATTTCCAAGAAATTATGTGTCATTAAAGAAAAATATGGTGTGGTGGGTTTTTAGTGAAAGAATACGAAATCGAATCTATAACTTGTGAGTGGAGAAGAAGATATCTTCTTTCTATTCAAGGAAGAAGAAAACATGTTGTGACATAAACATCTTTTTCACTTGAGATAAACGTCCTTGGAAGATCTGGTGAAATATGATGCTGCTCGAGACCTCCCTAGGTTATCACATGACCATACTCATACCCGAGATGCTCGTCAAAAAGGGAAGATCATTAAAAAGACATATAAGGTAAAAGAGAAAAGGTCAACAAAAGTTCTTGATTTAGTGCATTTTGATGTGTGCGTTCCTATTTCACCAAGAGATATTGATGGGAGGAGATATTATGTTATCTTAATTGATGATTTTAGAATAATTTCATGGGTTTCAATCATCACCCACAAATATGAGTTGTTCAGTTGCATAAGAACTTATCAAAAGGAAAGTTGAAAAGATGTTGGGAAAAGAATCAAGAAGATATGAACATATAATGGAACAAAATTCACAAATACCCAAGTAAAGGATTATATCGAGAAACATAGGAAAAGGAATCAAGTTTCAATAGTAATAACTCCACAGTAAAATAGAGTAGTTGAGAGAATAAATCGAATTATCAACAATATGGCTAGAACAATACTTATTGAGAAAGATCTTCTAGATATGTTTTGGAATGAAGTGTTAGATCATAATGTATATGCAGATGGAACAATACAAGGGGGGGGGGTTAATTGTAGGTGTAATTTTTTTTTTTCGTTTTTACCCTTAAAGATTTTTAATTTAAAAGAATTTAAACTAATTAAATTCACAATACCTATTAATTTATTAAAACTTTAATTGGACAAGGCCCTAGGTCCTCTTATAAAAGTATCATAATCAGGTTGACTGTGATAATGTAATCCATAGGTATTTAATGAAATTAATCATATTCATAGTTGAAATGATTTAAACAGAGTAAGCATGTAAAATATCATAATAACAAATGGTTATGATGATTAGAGTAAAATAATAAAACAATTCAATCATAAAGTGTACTGAATCATTTTGATTAATTGAAAATATCATAATCACTAAAGATGTAATTTCAAATAATGCAATCACTAAAAAGAGAATTGAAAGATGAATATATAAAATGATTCAATTTATGTTACAATGAAGCGGAAATGTAAATAAGGAAATGAATACAATTATTTTATCCCAAAGAGAAGGATATCAAATAACCTTGGATAGAGGTCCCTTGATTTATAAATTCGAACAACTCTATCCTACCCACACTAGGGTAATCCCTCAATACGATGATTGGATTCTATCTTTCTATCCCCGCAATCCCTCAATCAAGAAGGTGATCAACACGTCTTTCTTCCTTGCCTTGGAAGCCCTTGATCCAGAAATGATTATAACATCTATCTTACAATCCACAGAATCCATATATCATAATCACCAACAATCGGTGTCGCACTAAGCAAAGGAAAACTCTTGAAAGTAACATGTATATAGAATGATCAGTTCACAACTTGATGTCATAGTCTTTCACATGTTGCATCAATTTTAAAGATCACTCACAGGGTGTCTTGAATTCATAAAAAAGGACTAATCTCATTCAAATAACCTAGTATTTATATGAAAACGTCCCAATGGACATCTTAGATTCAAATGGTCAGATTTTCTCCTAAAAAAGTGGAGGGACATGGACACCTGGCACTCCAATGGTCATATTATAACTGAAATAATGACATCATTTTATAAATCATATTGAAATAGAATACATGACATCATTTTGAATTAAAGGTTTTCAATTTTATGCGATATAGTTTTCTAGTTATGATAAAATGTGTTTTGAATGACTCTGATGATTATCGTTATGATGTTGAGTATGATTTAAATGTTGGTATGATACTGGATAATGTGTACAATGAAAATAGTTTATGGTGTGCACAATAAAATTTTATATGATAAGTATGATAAATATCATATCTAGCCTCTTTATGATAATCATGGAATGAATCATTTATAAAATATTCATGAGTATTATTATTATCATACTCATATGAAAAATCATAATGATAAAATGTAAAATAAAATGGTAACAATATGATTTTATAGAAATAGAGTTTGTGATTTCCAAAATAAAAAGGAATAGAAAAGTCAAAATAAGACTTTTGATTCAACAAGAAGCAGTGATGACATCATTCTACCCATCAAATAGAGATTTATTATGTTCAAAAGAAGAGAGCAATTCAGAAGATCTATGGCATGGAAATAATCCAACTTTGAAGTACTTTCAATTCTTCAGAAGTAAGCGTTTAATTATCAATAAGGAAAAAAATAGGACATTTGAGTCCAATAGAGATGAGGGCATATTTCTTGGCTACTAAAAGAAAATAAAATAATATAGATGCTTCAATAAGAGGTTGGGAAAGGTAGTTGAAATCCATGATGTATCTATAGTAGAGAATGATCATAATCTTTAGAAAATACTTGATCAGTCTCAAGAAGAAAGTGATAAAGAAATAAGAATATTAGGGGATGTTCTAATTAAAGAGGTTGAATTAGAAGAAGATTCAGATAATGAAAAGGATGAGTAGAAACTATTTTTAGTACAAAGATCAATGGGAAGATCTGAAATAGATAAACAGAACAAAATCAGTGATCAGACAATGCTAGTGCAGACAAGGTGGATGAAGACTCTACATTAAGCATCATTATTTTCACAGGTGGAGCATAAATGTTTTTAGGAATAAGTTGTAGATAAAAATTGGGTCTAGGATATGAATGAAGATCTTGACCAAATTGAGAAGAATCATACATGGGATATTATTTTGAGGCAAAAAATTAAACATTTCATTTGGACAAAATGGGTATTTCACAATAATATGAATGAATAAGGAATCGTAATACAAAACAAATCATGATTGGTGTGAAAAGGGTTCTCCCAAACATAGGTTATTGATGTTGATGAAACATTTTCACCTATTGTAAGGATAGATACAATCATATTATTCTCAACCATAATAGTGAAAATAACGTGAAATGTTTTCCATAGGGATGTCAAGTCTGAATTTTTGAATGGGGATCTGGAATAATAAGTTGATGTTGAGAAAATACATGGTTTTCTTATTCATGAATATGTGAATAGTGTTTCTTGACCGAAGAAGGTTCTATATGGGTTAAAGAAAGCACCAAGTTCATGGTATTCAAGACAAGACCAGTTTTTTAAGAAGCTCGGTTTTCAACATAGTGGAGTTGATTACAATCAATATGTAAATAATGATAATAATCAAAGGATGTTGGTGTTTTTATATTTCAATGACATAATATTTGGTGGTTTAGATTAATCTTAGTGCAATTAGTCTGTGAAATTCATTAAAAGTGAGTTTGAAATGTAAATAATTGGTTAATTGAGGTTTTCCTTGGTTTAAAATTGACACAAGAAAATAATGGAACATTCATATCTCAATATAAATATTCCAAGGAGGTTTTGAGAAGATTTGGAATGGATAATTCAACTGAGATGATGAATATAGTGGCTACCTAGATGAAACTTTCACCAGATGATGAAGGAAAATTGGTTAATGTCACAGGATACATGCACATCATTGGAAGCCTATTGTACTTACCAATGACACGAACAAATATTCTTTTTTTACACATGTTAAGAGGCATGATATCAATGTAATCCCATGGAAAACCAATTTATTTTAGTAAAAAAGAAATACTTTGGTATATAAAGGGCATAGTAGATTTTTGTTTAATGTATAATGAAAAATCTTAGTAATAGTTATTGGGCTTTAAAGATGCATATTGGGGTTGGTTAGCAGATGATAGAAAATCAATGTCATGTGGTGCGTTCTATCTTGGTGGATTGTGTATTTATTGGATAAGCAAGAAACAATATTGAATTTCATTGAGCATAGTAGAAGATGAATACATTGCGACCATTGAGGCATGCACATGATTATTATGGATGAAGCAAAAACTAGATGATATGGGAGTTGAAGTGAAGTCTATGATCAGAATTGTTTGTGACAATTCAAGTGTTGTAAATATAAGAGAATAACTAGTTCATCACTCAAGGAGAAAGCACAATGAAATAATATATCATTTTATCAAGGATAAGCTGGAGTGAGGGCTTGTTAAATTGGAGTATGTTTCTACAGAACTACAGGTTGTAGGAATTATGATAAAGGTATTACCCTAATAAGTGTTTGAATGGAATCAACTATCTCTTGGAGTTCATTCGACTCCCCACACTTGAAAAAGTATGGATGTGGGACCCCATGTCCCTAAGTTATGATGTGTTTTTCCCTGATATGCTGATCTAGGTTCTTTACCCCATGTCAGACCACAACGAAGTAACCTTTTGGGGTCATTGAATAGGGGAGAGAATTTTTTTAGAAAAGGGAGAAATGACTTAATCAAGATACGGGGAGAAACTGATGTGGGGATTAGTGAAGTAGGGGAGTTTCAAATCTGACGATGCTAAAGGTGATTGATAAATGGTTATATATCATTATAGATGAGGTTTGTGATTAAATAAGATGCATGGTTTTGAAATGAAATAAAGTGATTCATTGATGAACATTTTATGATACTCTTGTTTCTCATGTTGATCATTTCTCATGTGGGCTTAGAGTGTCTGTTAATTAAATCTCTAATCACTACCAGAATTAAAATAATAGAATTTTTGGAAGTTGATGGAAGAAGATTTAATATGACATCAAAATGTATAGAGTTATCCACTAACACAAAGGGGGGGGGGATTATTGGGAAAAAATCCCTCATGATGGTGCTTTTGGGTTAATTTTGTTTGTTGACAAGTTTGGAGGTTGTCGATGAAGGCTAGTTATCAAAGGAGGCATGAAGAGTTAGCATGGATGTCTGAACTCACAAAGTGAGAATGATGAACCTAATATCATGAAAAGAAATAATGCTGATGTGATCTCTTGTAAGCAATAATAATTGTCTTTGGTACTCATGATGGATCACACAAATCATTGGAATACAAAAACACTAGAAATCACAACATTGGATTTTGATATCGAGATGGAAACTTACAAAGCATGTGATTAACTTTTAGTATTGCGATGGGATCTTTCACATCGCTCAAGATTGTATTTTGATCTTGTGGAGGGATATCCTACATCACTCCGGATTGTCTCTAGAGATAGCACCCATATCTTGCACAAAGTGTGAATAAGATTCATGCTCAGGACTCACGAAAGCACTTGAAGATAAATAAAAAATATAGAAATGATGGAGGGTCTCACAATCATTTAAGATCTCGCGAAGCTAATGATTGTATTTGATATTCATGCTAAAATATCGTGCAAATCACGAATGAGTAATCACACTAGGAACTCATGAAGAATGCGAATGGAGACTACATACTCATGGAAAGTGAGAATACGGACCAAGGAATCATGCTAAGGACTTTCACCCTTATCTCACACATATATTTAAAAGATCATATGATTCCAATAATGTGGGAGGTTTTCAATGATTTGTAGACTGATTTGTAGAGTTAATGAAGTGGGTTTGTTCCTATAAATACCTCATTACCTATCCTTCAATATTGATGAACTTATGCTTATACGAATGATATGATGCATTGTCTGAGAAGGAGATTCATGGAGATAACTCTTAAAAGACACTCATGGAGAGGTCTCACAAAGGAGTATACATGATTGACATCATGTAATCTTTGTGCATGATCTAAAAAAGTTATCACGAAAAGAGGACTCATGCTACAGTGGTGTGCATGATCTGAACATGGTCTTTCACAATGAGAGAAAGAGGAATCGTGGAAGGGAATCTTGAAAGGAGACTCATGGAAGAATAATTGCAAAAGGTACTCATGAAAGTAGACTCGTTGAAGGGACTCATGAAAGAAGAATCGCAAAAGAAGACATAAGAATGTAGATTCAAAGAAAGGACTCATAGAAGGGACTCACACTAGGGTCTCGTGCTAGGGTCCTACTTAAGAGGATACAAACAAGGATATCATGCATGTGGTTATTCTCCAGGGTATCACATAGGGGTATCATACTAGAATATTGAGCATGTAGATATATTCTTATATTTCCATTTGAATAGTATCATTATCATATCTAATTTTTGAAGGATAAGTAGAAGACCGAGGATCTTCACTATTTGACAATACTCAAAGAAGGAGGTTATTCACTACTACATTTAAAGAAGTGAAAGGATGACATGGAATCTCATGAATATATTTCCAAATAAGAGGTAATTATTGTTTCAATAGTAAATAAAGGTCTATTCTAGTTGTCAGTAAATTGGAATTATTGGATCCAGGTGTTTTATAAGAGTGAAGGAATAACCTAGAAAGAGATTAAACAGAGAATCTACATACAATTGTGGATGAATTCATTTGCAATAATGAAGGGAACTACATGTCCATAAACTATTTCTGGATCATTTCTAAATAAGTGAGAAAAGTAAGAGGAAGACAATGATATTTTCCACTGACATTGATCTAGAGAAAGAGAAATAGGGAGTGACCCTTTGGAATGTAGTGACTTGATCCTAAATCTTTTAAAGACTGTAATCCTAGGAATGTAACTGATCTAGCCTGAACCTTGTATATTGGTAGTGAGACTTAATGAATTTTGCAAATCAGCACATCACTATTTTATTCTCCTCAGACATAACACAATGAGGGTGAACCAAGTAAAATTATTGTTTCTCATGCATTATTTCAATTTTGTTCATAAATTTCTATGATAAATAAAGAGAAGAGTGTTTTGTTTAACAAGGAAACATGATTTGAAGGGGAAGTTGTTTTAATAATTCATACCCTGATTCACCCTCTCTTAGGGTATTTAACCTAGTGAGTCTTACTAATATTTTTTTTTATAAATTTAAATAAGGATCATGTAGGGTAAATCATGGTTAATATTTTTTTTATTTTAAAATTTCATGTTTTAAATTTGATGAGTTTGTCTCACATGATTTATGAGATCCTTCCATGTACTTCATTAATAATTATTTAGTGATGTTTTAAATGTTTTTATATAAATAGTTTCTATTGTAAAATTTTATTTTTATTTATAGACGATCAAAATCTCTTTGAACTCATAAATAGTTTATTTTCTTTGAGGGATATAAATAGGAAACTACATGGGAAAAGATGGATCTTCAATGACTATGCATGCATGAATATTTTTTGAAGGTTGTAATGCATAAAAGAATTATTTCTCTATATATTTTAAAAAAACCAGTTCCAAGATCATGAAAGTGAAGAATATTTTCAAACTATACTATGAACCACATATTTGTTATCAATAACACAAAAATACTGGAAACACTTCATCGTTGTGAACCTTTTTTGCTGGAGTGATCCTTTCAACCTTAATATTTAGAGCTTCACTATTTCAACTATTTTATTTGGTTAAAAATCCATTCTATAATTTTTTGTTCTATTTTTCGGTTTATATTTTTTCATTCAAAAGGAAGAACTTAGTGTCAGGTTATATTACCCCTACAAAAGGTATTTAATGGGATATGCATCCAAGTTCAAAAATAAGTTTCTCGGTTATGTATTGGTTTAGTAAAATAGAAGGGTATCTATTTGGACTTAATCTATATAAAGTTAAGGATTCTTCTTCATCCACTTGAAATGGATGGTTTTGGGTTCTGACTCTAGGTATTCAAAAGTTAGGATTTGTATTGTTCCCATAGGGGTTAAAAACATATCTATAAAATGTCCATGGATCCTTTTAAATATTAGGTCACTACATGAGAGGGTTACATACTCTCACTTTGAGAGTGAATAGTATAAATAGAATCACATTTATTTAAAAAACTATAGAAATACATGTATTCATATTTTTTTCCACTGAAAATTGAATTAAATCCAATAAGTATTATTTTCTTAAAGAGGTTAATTAACTTCCCTCTAGATCATTCAAACTTCTCATCCATTGAGACCAAATAATTTGTATAAGAGCTTGGATTTTTTAATTAACCCAACCCTATAAGCCTGGTGTTGGTGCCTTAATTTATCAAATCATCATGATTATGTGGAATTAAATCCTAAAGGGTCAATCAAATTAGTAGTATTGGTGAACTAGATACATTCATGAGTCTTAAATTAAATTTAAATATATAAATTACAACATAATTTTTTTAAAAATAAATTTATTTCTTATAGTGTATCTCTACATATTAGTCATATTAAACTTCATGGAATCTTAGGGAAATGAAAAAAGTATGCGTGATCTCAAATGATCAGTAAGGGTTAAGTATAGTGGAAGCTATCATGAATAAATAACAAATATTCAATATAGAATGGAAAATAATTGAACACATACACCATATAAATAGCTAGATAAGGCATAATTGATAAGAAGATAATTAAATGAATCTATATATTTTTTCATAGTGAAAATATCAGGGATAATAATTACTGAATTATAAATGTAGGAAATATTTAATTATTAGAATCCATGACCTCTAACATCATGGTACCTCTACTGTCAAGGCCTTTCATAAGACAATATAAAATACTAAAGGTAGAACCTTGTTTAATTTAAACAACTTAATTTGTCTCATAAGACCTACCAATTCATTAAGGGTCTATATAAATTTTGGGCCCCACCCATCACTACGAGTCCAAATAATTCCCCATATATCGAATAATAAATTTAATTAATGAAAAATGTTCCTTATCATGAAATATCCATATTGAGTAAAAGATACATATTTATCAATATTTAACCCATTAATCAAATAACTATAAAATTAAACACCGTATGTAAAAATGGTAAATGGTTGAGGAAATAAATGAATCCATGATTATAAAAATTTACATTTAGGTGAAATTTAATGTTCAATGGTCAGTGTGGAGTGAATAGTTCTAGGGGAAGTCCATGACTACCAAATTAATCAAGGAAGTTAATGTCAATACTATCCTTTATAAAAGTAATCATAATTAATCTAGAGATATTATACGTATGGTATCAATATAAAGTTTACCCATTGGAGTAAAAATAAGGGTTATTGTCATTGATTAATTTAAAAACAATAAAAATATATTTAAAAATTTTCTTGAGGAAATCATCCTTTTCATTTTAAAAAATATTTTGAAAATAATTTTCATTGAAAATCACATTAAAAAAAAATATTTAGAAAAATCTTTGAAAAAATGAAATTGGAGATTCAAAGAAATGAAGGTGGGTAATTTCATACAAGGTAAAAATAATATTGAATTTGTATTATAAAAAGGTTATAAATATTTCTTGTTCGGAAAGTGATTAGAAGATTTCTTTGATTTTTTTACAAAAAGAAAAAATGGGTAAAAATATCTTTCAGTAAATCATTTTTAAATGGATAAATAATTTTATTTTTATTTTTTAGAATTTTTTTTAAGAAAGAAGATGATTGACAATAGAGAGAAATGAAGTCAAATTTTATTAAAAAACTAGCTCAGTAATTTTAAGTATAAAAGAGTAAAAATGGTACCATAATCTAAAAAATATCAATAATGACTATTTAGGATGAAAATTTTTGTTTTTAATAGGAAATGGTCATGTAATTTCCTTCAACTAATATTCAAGAATAAACAATCACTATTAGAATGATATTGTGAAATAAAACCTTAAAATGGTTGTAATGTTTAAGTTAGAGTTATTAAATGAATTGATTATGTGAATTAAATTTAAATCCAATTAATTTTTTTTAAATAAAACAACAGATAGTCAAAATTCATTATACACACAATAATAGAATATTAACTATGATGAGGAAGTAATATAACCTAATGAAACAAAATGAAATTATGAAATTCTTTACCACTTGGTAACTCTTAATTAAAATACCCTTAGATGAAATAATTCAAATTGATACATAAAATATCATTAATAATGAATTATTAATGATATTACATGTCAAAGGGGTATTATATACCCAATATAAAACAAACTAGGTGCATAACATTGCAACATGCCTAAATGAAATGGAATTGAGATGAAATCCCTTACATTACACTTTATTTTTGGTGAATGATATTTAAATTCCTATATAATGGTTTTAAGAATGTTATTAAATTATAACATAACAATATTAAAATTAATAATATAATATAATATCCTTTTATAGGATCTTATCATTCGTTTGTTAATAATCTTTAATTATTTTCATTATTTTGGGTGTTAATTGACTTGTTTTTTGAGAATGTTTTGACTTGTTATTTTTTTGTTCCACCTTCTTAGATCATGATTTAATAAAATAAAGAATTTAAAAAATGATTTAAATATCATATATGTTCAGTATATTTTTATTTATAGTCATCATTAAAATTTAATGTTAGGAAATGAAATACACCATTCATGGAGGTTGTAGGCCATACGTACGGATGAATGCTGCTTCTATTTTATTATCGAATTAAAGTAAAAAAATAAATTATATATATTTATATTATTATTAAAATAAAATATTTCTTTCAATAATATCACTTATGTTTATTAAAAGCATCCTTAATAAAATCAATGTAAAGTGTGAATGAATCACATCGCTTCGTGAGACGGTAGTCTGCTGTACACACGAGCGACATTTTCATATTCCCAAAAAATGTAAATCATAAAAATATATGTGATATAATATTTAAAAATTTTTATGAAAATAATAAGTTTCATATATATCATATATAAAATATTAATCCATCATTATTCCTAATCTTGAAAGATGGTAATGGAATAATTAAGGACATCAGTTCACATGGCGGTAGTCCACCGTACAGATGAATAATGATTGCGTATACCATTTTATGGAAGTGTGTGAATTTGTCAGTCATAGAAATAAAATAAAAAAATCAATTATATTAAAGATATTCAGGTTATTATATATTCATTATATAAAAATAATTGGAGGTGGTGGAGAAGAAAATAAAAAAAAACGTGTTTTGAAAAACATTACCTCTTCTTCGGGTATCCTCCTTAGGATTTAACTAATTCCTTCCTAATATAGATTTGCACCAAAGTTAGGGATTATAGAATGAGTAAAGGTACGTTTTATAGTCAATTAGGTTTTTATTGGAAAAACCAAAGTGGCTTGAGAGGTTTGAAGAAAGGGGAGAGTGGGAGGCCTTTTATAAGTGGACTGAGTGAAAAACTTATAATGTTTAGAAAGAGTTAATTACACCCACATTTTCCTATGTAAAGTGGATAAAATAATGAAAACATTTCTATTACATATGTAATAAGTTCTAAATGTGACCAGAAAATGGGATTTGGACAAGTTTATAGGTCATTTGAACCCTTAATTATAAAGTTTAGTCCCTTGGTAAACTCTTTTTTTCTTTAATAACTATAATTAATTTTAATTATTTTGACTAATAGTTTTGGTCAAAAATTAAGTTTAACTCATTATAAATTATATATTAATCTGATTACAAATATGTAATCCATTTTTAAAAATTAAATTCACATAAGTGTAAAAATTTTATTTAAAATTAATCATACATACGTGACAAGAAAACAAGTTTTTAAAGTGAAAATATTAAAACGTATACCAAGGTTTTTATATATAAAATCAATATAAAAATGATTCTAAGGACCAAGATTGGATTTATATATATCATTTAACTATTTTTAGATTAAAACATATTCATAATATAATTTAACATTATCATTTTTTTATATGAAAGTTAGTTTTCAATTGTAATTCAGTATTTTTCGCTGTTCAACAAAAAAGGAAAATTATTAGTAAAATACCAAAAATTCACTCTAATATAATTTTGACATTAAATTTTAAAAAATTAACTTTATTTTTTCAATTAAAATTTATAAATTTGTCAAAATTTATTTTTAAAACAAATTTTCCATTAAAAGGCGGAAACAACCTTTAGAAAAACACAACCTTTTTTAAAAAGGTTGGGGCCGAAGACTAATTTATTATTAAAGAAAATAAAAGAGATCTTTAACTGGGTAGAGGGAGACCCATTACATATCCCAAAGGCCCAGTGGGAATTTATCCTATTACATGGCCCGTATGCCCATTTTTTTGGCCTGAGGCCCATTCTGTGAATTATACTGCTACAGTACCCACGCTGCTACAGTACCTATCAAATATATTGTACGAATATCAAATTTTTTTATTTAATATATAATATATAAATTTCATTAGTATCATTCATTAATTGTAATAAATTAAATTTATTATGATGAAAATAGTTTTTTATAAAACATATCTTTTATATAAAATTGGTTTTTATTTTAATTTTTAATTAGGTGGTAACCAATGAATTAAACCACATATTTTAATAAGTTAGTTAATACTATTAATATCCACTAATTTAATTTATATAATATTATTTTCATTTTATATAATAATATTAATAGTATTCGGTAAAACCTGGTATTGCGTGTAATGCAAGACATAAAAGAAAGTCATTGTTGTGTGTAATGCAAGCTAACTCAGTTTTGCGTGAATTGAAAGATATATCATATATTGAATTTATTTAAATAATAAATATATATCTTAATGTCTTGGGATATTATACTCCTTTATACGCTTGGTGTTTTGTGTCATACACTCTATTGAGAGAAATGATATTCATTTAGAATTTCAGATGTTATATTCTCACAACCTTAAATAAACTGTGTCCACAAAATTTAGATGTGATATTGGTAATCTAGGTTTTTAAATTTGGAAATAAAAAATTTAAAAACCACACATCATAAAAGTTTTAGTAAAAAAACCTCTTAATAAGATATAAATTTACATATAAAATCTATATGGAATAATCACATAACAAGGCTTCCAGATTGAATAACATAGGTGTGAAATTTAAAAACGGACATAAAAGGGGAAACTAAAAATCAAATATTGAGGGAGAAAAATTTATAACATGTTCCAGATAAAGTTAATTACAAAAAATCCCTAAACTAATGGTGTGAAAATGTGATTAATATCATAAAAATGATGATAATAGGAAAATAGTTTTGTTTCAAGACCCTTTTCCTGGAGGTGAGGAATTATATTACTCTCAAAGAATATAAAAAAATATACTTAAAATATATGTTTTTATTTCATAAGCATAATATTATACTTTGGTTGTTCCTTGAAATATTTTTACTTCATCTATTATAATTGGTTTCATAATATGGTTATATAATACATTAATCTCTTAAACCTTGTTCGAATATCAACTTAAAGAATTTCATAAATGTTTAACCTTATAACCCTTCGAAATATAATGATCCAAAAATTTATAATCAATTCCAAGGTAGTTAGTAGTATCTAATTTAAATTATCCATATAATTCATCTCTTTATACCCACATCAATATCTCAACATCTTGAACAAATTAATGGATATCTCTCCATCAAACATGTATTTTTTAAAAAGTTTAACTTGCTACAGAATCACTTTTCTTGTCACCATTCAACATATTCTCTCAAATCCTTAATAAATTAGTATTTTAGTATAATCATTATATATTTCATAAATCTTAATATTATAATATTATCAAAAAAATACTTTTACAACATATTTCATGGATCTAAATACAAAATCATATTAATCATTCCTCTTTAGTTGTATTAAATGAATAAGATTGACCTTGATCCTTTATATTTTTTTAAGGAATATTCCCATGATGATTGGGGAATTCATTTATGCAGTGCCTCACCTCCTTATAGTTTAAACACTTAATATGTGTGTTCTATTTATTCACTTTTCATTATTTTTCCTGGTGACCCTTTTCTATGCACTTATAACAATCTCCCAATCCATTCAAGAAATTCCCACACTACGGGAAAAATGAGCAATTGCGACGGGTTATTTGCGACGGGAATAAATCCCGTCGCAAATAGTCATGTTAAAAAATTATTTGCGACGGGGGTATTTTCCCGTCGCAAATAAGGAGGCTTTTGCGACGGGATTTTTTTCCCCGTCGCAAATAGTTTTCCCGCGATGCGCGCCAAATCGCGGGAAACGTATTTGCGACGGGGAAATATTCCCGTCGCAAATAACAAATCGCGGGAAACGTATTTGCGACGGGGAAATATTCCCGTCGCAAATAACCGGCGGCGGTAAATGGTATTTGCGACGGGAATATTCCCCCGTCGCAAATACTATGTCGGCAGAGGGTTATTTGCGACGGGACCCGTCGCAAATAACTATTTACCGGTTGACCGTAATAAATGTTGGCTAAGGTATTTGCGACGGGTCCCGTCGCAAATAATACTAGTTGCGACGGGAATCCCGTCGCAAATGAGCCCGTCGCAACTAATCTAACCTATAAATACCCCCATCCGTTTTTTTCATTTCATTCTCATTCCTTATCTTCTCTCTCTCTCAGAATCATATTTCTAGAGTTGAGTTTTTCTCTAGTTTAAGTTTTTTCTCCGGAGCCGATATTAAAGTTTTGAAGAACGATCAGAACAGATCAATTTTCAAGGTATTTATCTTTATTTTAATTTTTTATTTATTTTTAATTTTTTATTAGTTTTTATTATTATTAATTAGTTGTAATTTAATTATTTTTAATTGTTTATATGGTAATTAGGAATAATTAGTAATAATTTTTAGTAATTAAGAATAAATATTAATAACTAGTAATAAATACCAATAATTAAGAATAAGAACATTATTACATTATTAGTTTATTTTATTATTAATATTAAAATAATATAATTTTTTATATATATACAGTTCTTTTTTCATCTGTGTGTTTGCTGTCTTCACATGTATTATTTGTATGTGGAGATAGAAAACGCACAGATGAAAAAAGAACTGTATATAAATTAGAAAATTATATTATTTTAATATTAATAATAAAATATATTAATAATGTTATTATTTGTAATTATTGGTAATTATTTCTAATTATTGATAATTATTCATTTAATTACTAATAATTATCAATAATTAAGAATAATTAGTAATAATTACCAATAATTAACAATAATTAGTATTAATTACCTCTAATTAGTATTAATTACCAATAATTAGTATTAATTACCAATAATTAGTATTACTTACCAATAATTCGTAATAATTAGGAATAATTAACAATAATTAGTAATAATTAGGAATAATTAACAATAATTACGAATAATTAACAATAATTAGTAATAATTAGGAATAATTAGGAATAATTAGTAATAATTAGGAATAATTAGGAATAATTAGTATTAATTAGGAATAATTAGTAATAATTACCAATAATTAGGAATAATTAGGAATAATTAGTATTAATTACAAATAATTAGTATTAATTAGGAATAATTAGTATTAATTACAAATAATTAGTATTAATTACAAATAATTAGTATTAATTACCAATAATTAGTATTAATTACCAATAATTAGTCTTAATTACCAATAATTAGTCTTAATTACCAATAATTAGTATTAATTACCAATAATTCGTAATAATTAGTATTAATTACCAATAATTCGTAATAATTAGGAATAATTAACAATAATTAGTAATAATTAGGAATAATTAACAATAATTAGGAATAATTAGGAATAATTAACAATAATTAGGAATAATTAGGAATAATTAGGAATAATTAGGAATAATTAGTAATAATTCGGAATAATTAGGATTAATTTGTATTAATTAGGAATAATTAGTATTAATTACCAATAATTAGTATTAATTAGGAATAATTAGTATTAATTACAAATAATTAGTATTAATTACCAATAATTAGTCTTAATTACCAATAATTAGTCTTAATTACCAATAATTAGTATTAATTACCAATAATTAGTATTAATTACCAATAATTAGTATTAATTAGGAATAATTAACAATAATTAGTAATAATTAGGAATAATTAACAATAATTAGTAATAATTAGGAATAATTAGTATTAATTAGGAATAATTAGTAATAATTACCAATAATTACTATTAATTAGGAATAATTAGTATTAATTAGGAATAATTAGTATTAATTACCAATAATTAGTATTAATTACCAATAATTAGTATTAATTACCAATAATTAGTATTAATTACCAATAATTAGTAATAATTAGGAATAATTAACAATAATTAGTAATAATTAGGAATAATTAACAATAATTAGTAATAATTAGGAATAATTAACAATAAGTAGGAATAATTACGAATAATTAGTATTAATTAGGAATAATTAGTAATAATTACCAATAATTAGTATTAATTAGGAATAATTAGTATTAATTACCAATAATTAGTATTAATTACCAATAATTAGTATTAATTACCAATAATTAGTATTAATTACCAATAATTAGTATTAATTACCAATAATTAGTATTAATTAGGAATAATTAACGATAATTAGTAATAATTAGGAATAATTAACAATAATTAGTAATAATTAGGAATAATTAGTATTAATTAGGAAGAATTAGTATTAATTAGGAATAATTAGTATTAATTAGGAATAATTAGTATTAATTAGGAATAATTAGTATTAATTACCAATAATTAGTATTAATTACCAATAATTAGTATTAATTAGGAATAATTAACAATAATTCGTAATAATTAGGAATAATTAACAATAATTAGTAATAATTAGGAATAATTAACAATAATTAGTAATAATTAGTATTAATTAGGAATAATTAGTAATAATTACCAATAATTAGTATTAATTAGGAATAATTAGTAATAATTACCAATAATTAGTATTAATTACCAATAATTAGTATTAATTACCAATAATTAGTATTAATTACCAATAATTAGTAATAATTAGGAATAATTAACAATAATTAGTAATAATTAGGAATAATTAACAATAATTAGTAATAATTAGGAATAATTAACAATAATTAGGAATAATTAGTACTAATTAGGAATAATTAGTATTAATTACGAATAATTAGTAATAATTACCAATAATTAGTAATAATTACCAATAATTAGTAATAATTACCAATAATTAGTAATAATTACCAATAATTAGTATTAATTACCAATAATTAGCAATAATTACCAATAATTAGCAATAATTACCAATAATTAGCAATAATTACCAATAATTAGCAATAATTACCAATAATTAGTATTAATTACCAATAATTAGTAATAATTACGAATAATTAGAAATAATTAGAAATAATTACCAATAATTAGCAATAATTAGCAATAATTAGAAATAATTAGCAATAATTAGAAATAATTAGCAATAATTAGAAATAATTAGCAATAATTAGTAATAATTAGCAATAATTAGGAATAATTAGTAATAATTAGGAATAATTAGGAATAATTAGGATTAATTAGGATTAAATAGGATTAATTAGGAATAATTAGGATTAATTAGGAATAATTAGTAATAATTGCCAATAATGACCAATAATTGCCAATAATTACCAATAATTGCAAATAATTAGGAATAATTGCAAATAATTAGGAATAATTAGGAATAATCAGGAATACTCAGGAATACTCACGAATACTCACGAATAATCACGAATACTCACGAATACTCACGAATACTCACGAATACTCACAAATAATCAGGAATACTCAGGAATACTCAGGAATACTCAAGAACACTTAGCAAAAAAAATTATATTATCAATATTTATGAAAAAAATATTAATATTATTAAAATAATAAAAATTTATAAAATATTAAAATTATCAATATTTACAACAGATTTTGCTCTATTCTTAACATGTTCAAATCTTAAAGGGTCGCTAATTTTCAGGTCATGCGCAATAAAAAGTTTCTGTCAGCCATGTCCAATGTAAACTCTATAATTGTCCTTGCTTGGTCGATCACTTCAAAAGTAATGTTGCAATCAGACAAACCAAGTCATTCCCTTCTTATCTATAAGAATCATCTCACATGAACCTTTACATAGACCATTCTTCCTTGAAAATTTAAGGGAAAAATAATGATATCCCCTCAAATTTTTAAGGAAGAATGATCTATGTAGAGGTTCATGTGAGATAATTCTTATAGTTAAGAAGGGAATGACTTGGTTTGTCTGATTGCAACATTACTTGCGAAGTGATCAACCATGCAAGGACAATTATAGAGTTTACATTAGACATGGCTGACACAAACTTTTTATTGCGCATGACCTGACAATTGACGACCCTTTAAGATTTGAACATGTTAATAATAGAACAAAGTTTGTTCTGAATATTGATAATTTTAATATTTTTTAATTTTTTTTATTATTTTAATAATATTAATATTGTTTTTTCGTAAATATTGATAATATTTTTTTTATTACTAATAATTAGTAAACGAAATCTGCTTGGATAATGAAGGGAAAATTTATAACCATCTCCACAACGATGATTATCAAATTTCCTTTCATTATTCAAGCAGTTTTCCTTTTGCTAAGTATTGCTAAGTATTGCTAAATTAGTAATAAATAGTAATAATTAGCAATAAATTGTAATAATTAGTAATAAATTGTAATAATTAGTAATCCTTGCTTGAGTGTTTTTTCTAACAAATTATTCAAAACCAGTAATGCTTTTATATTTTATAGAAAAATATGGAACAGCGAGGTCGTCAACAGTCATTATTAGATGACCGCATATGGATAAATCAACGTAGAAATCCAAATGGTTCTGGTTTAAATCCAGTATATATAGAGGGTGTGGAGATTTTTTTATCATTTGCGGCATCAAATTCAGAATTTGTTTCAGAAGGAAAGATAAAATGCCCTTGCAGAAAATGTGCATTGAGAACGTTTGACACGTTTGACAAAGTGGGGGAACATCTCTTGCGTTTTGGTTTTCAAGCAGATTATGTTTTTTGGTATCAACACGGTGAACGCAGTTCCAGAGCAGGTGATACCAACTTGATTCCGGATCCATCCCAGTTTCAAGATTTAGTACATGATGTTGCAGGTTCATCTGTTCAACATACAGAAACTCCGGCTGATATAGCTTCAAATCCTGAGTTGGGACCGTCTGAATTTTATGAGTTGTTGAAGTCTGCTGAGGATGCATTATATCCTGGCTGCAAGATGAGCAAATTAGAAGCAGTTGCAAAATTTATGGCTATCAAATCAGATAACGGAATGTCAAACACATGTTTTGACCAGATATTTTCTTTGCTGAAAACACTGTTACCCGAAGGAAATGTTTTACCTGCAAATTACTATGAAAGTAAGAGGTTGGTTCGAAATTTGGGACTTACTTGTCAGAAGATTCATGCATGTTCAAATGACTGCATTTTATATTCAGGGGAAAATGAGTCGTTGGATAGTTGTCCCACATGTGGGCAACAGAGATATAAAGAAGGACAACACGGGAAGTCTGGTTTGATTCCTGTAAAACAGCTGAGATATTTTCCGCTTACATCCAGACTTCAGCGTTTATTCATGTCTAAGAATACAGCGACAATGATGTCATGGCATAAAGAGAATATTTCAACCGATAAAAGCTTGAATCATCCAGCCGATGGTGATTCATGGAAACATTTTGATAGAGTGCATCCATCATTTGCTTTAGAAGCTAGAAATGTTCGACTGGGCCTTTCCACTGATGGTTTCTGTCCGTTTGGATCTTATGGTAGTCAATATTCATGTTGGCCTGTTTTTTTAACTCCGTATAATTTACCTCCATGGATGTTGATGAAGGAGCCATATATCTTTTTGACTTTACTAATTCCAGGACATCCGAAGAAAAATATTGATGTTTATTTGAAGCCATTGATTGATGAATTAAATTTATTGTGGAGTACTGGTGTCAGTACATATGATGTTGCAACGAAACAGAATTTCATACTGAGAGCAGCATTGATGTGGACAATAAGTGACTTCCCGGCTTATGGGATGTTATCTGGCTGGAGTACACATGGTCAGAAATCATGTCCTTACTGTATGGGAGAGAACAAAGCATTTATGCTCATTCATGGAAAGAAACCTTGTTATTTTGACTGTCATCGCAGATTTCTTCCAGCTGATCATCCTTTTCGCAGAAACAGATCTCATTTCAGAAAAGGAACAGTTGAAAGGGATGGACCTCCAAAAATGCTATCAGGTTCGGAGTTAAAATCGGTTGTATTTTCATTACCTCCCATCACTTTTGGTCCCACAATAAACCAACCGAAAATTTCTGGTTTTGGGAAAGAACACAATTGGATTAAACGTAGCATATTTTGGGATTTGCCATATTGGTCTGATTTGTTGGTCCGACACATGTTAGATGTCATGCATATTGAGAAGAACTGTTTTGATAATTTGTTTCATACAGTTTTGGATACGCCAGGAAAGAGCAAAGACAATGTAAATGCACGTTTAGATCTTGCCCAAATTTGCAGACGTCCAGAATTGGAACTATTTGAGAATGTCAGAACAGAAAGGTTACTGAAACCAAAAGCAGCTTATACACTGTCTAAAGAAAACCGTTTATTATTTTGTCAGTGGATTGCAGATTTGAGACTTCCAGATGGCTGTGCTTCCAATTTGGGTAGATGTGTAAAGAATGGTCATATTACTGGATTGAAAAGTCATGATTGTCATGTTATAATGGAGAGACTTCTACCAATTGGATTAAGAGGTCTGTTGAATTCTGTGATTTGGGATTCCATAACAGACATGTCTCATTTTTTTCGGGAAATTTGTGCGGCTACGGCAGATTATGATGCTCTAGGCAAACTTGAAAAAGATGTTGTTGTAATTATATGTAAATTGGAAAAAATATTCCCGCCGTCTTTCTTCGACTCAATGGAACATTTGATGTTACATTTGCCATATGAAGCCAAATGTGGAGGTCCGGTACAGTTTCGATGGATGTACCCATTTGAAAGATGCATGCAAAAATTGAAAAGAAAAGTACGCAACAAAGCATCTGTTGAAGGATCTATTGCAGAAGCTTATTTGCAAGAGGAAATATCTTTTTTCTGCTCCCATTATTTTGAATCTGAGTATCCTTCAAAACACAACCGAATGGGACGGAATGAGAGGAATATTGATGAAATCGACAATCAATTATCTGTTTTCAACCAGTCAGAGCTTGGTTTTGGTGGAGTTTCTGAACGCTGGCTTTCAGATGATGAACATCATAGAGCTCATACGTATGTTCTGCTCAACTGTGAAGAGATGACATCAGTTGTACTGTAAGTGTTTATATCACTTATTCTATCATTTATGTTACAGTAAATAACTTTGGTTTTTATAGGTTGTATGATAATCATATCAAGAAACAAATTCCACAAATTACAGCAGCTGCTCTCGAAGAACGTCGACTGAAAAATTTCTCTCAGTGGTTTCAAAAACTGGTAACATAAATTCTTTATCTTTTAGCAACTCATTCAATGTATAGTTTACTATATTGATAATTATTTCACAAATTTTCAGGTGTCTCGACATGCTGATAAAATTGACAAACGGCTGTGTGTATTGAGTAACCCACCTTCCAAACTTGTTAAAACTTATAATGCATATGTGGTGAATGGATTTCGATTCCACACACATGCATATGGGGAATCAAAAAAAACAATGAACAGTGGAGTTAGCTTGAGAGGATCTCATCATCGAGAAAATGAAGTTGACTTTTATGGCATACTTGATGAAATCATTGAACTCTGTTATCTTGGACAACATTACATAACCATGTTCAAATGTCGTTGGTTGGATACAGAGAGAGCCGTGCGTGTTCATCCGACTCATGGAATCATCGATATTAAATGTAAAAGTGTTCTCGCAGTAAATGAACCATTCTTATTGGCTCAACAGGCATATCAAGTTTATTATGCAAAGTACTGTGCAACATCAAGAGACTTGACTGATTGGTGGAGTGTAATAAAAATCAAAATTCGAGACAATCAGTTTAGTCAAAGTGAATGTGCTTTCACTGATGTGCAAAGAATTGAAGTTTTTCAAGAGAGTACTCAAAATCAATCTTTTTTACAAAGAGACATGAGTATCGATGACGACACCCCACATTTAAGAGTCGGTGATGACGATGATGTTAATGATGTCACACATGAATTTGAAATGGTAAGAGATGAAGCAACTGCAACTCGAATGGATATCGATGATGTTGAGGAGGAATATGAAGATGACATTGACATATATGAAGATGATGATGAAGATGAACACTTATAGAATTCCATGGTATTTATATACAATCATAATATGTATATATGTATATATAATAGTAATTATCAATTATTTGCTAACATTAACATTTTCTGTTTCAGATGGACGAGGCCACATTTCGTGAGTTGACGGATGCTGACCTGCCTTTCGATGCGGATGAGTTGCTGGCAGATGACCCTCAGCCTGCAGGCGCTTCAGGGAGTACGCGGAGGGGGCGCGGTCTTGCACGATTGATGATTCCTGACCCCGTCCCCGAGCGACGTCCACGCCTTGGGTTTGATCCGCGCACCCGGAGGTGTGATAACCTGTGTGATAACCCGTGGATTTGACTAAGATTTCAATAATCTATTCACATAATAAATGTTTATTATTTTTTTTTTCAGTTTTCCGCATATAGCAGTCGGACAGGGCAGCGCTATTTTGCGCAACTATTTCTCTCAGCCGTGGACCACATGGGAGCAGATTCCCATTGATGTGCAGCAGGCCATGTTCGACCATTGGCTGGTACGTACGTAAATAAATAATTTTTATTTTGAAAATTATTTCATTTCTAACTTGATATTTTGATTTTTTTTGTAGGGTTTATGGTATCCGATCGAGGATACCATGCGTGACGCCATCCACGAGGCATGGGAGGTGGCCATGCGTGATCGCCTTCGTCAGTTTTTGCACAATTTAAGAAAAGCTGCGATGAAGAAAGCAGGAGTGTCAGATTTTGAGGAGTCATGTAGAGCACACCGACCAGAGTATATTTCATCCCATGTATGGGATGGATTATGTGCACACTGGTTGAGTGGTGCCTTTCAGAGGAGATCATCGCTGGGGAGGCAGAATCGGGGGAGACAGGAGGTGACTCATCGAGCTGGGAGTCGTTCTTTCAGTACTCATAGACAGCATCTGGTACGTACATTATTTATAAATATTTTATATAACTATAAATATTAACAGTTTATTTTTTATTCTTATAGGCTGTCAAGCACCCCGATATTACAGAGTACGACGTATATCGGAGGATGTATAGTGATCCTGCTACTGGGGAGCTCAGAGGTGATCGTCAGCATCACATCGTGGTCAGTATAATTTGTTTTCAAGTTTAAAAATTAACTGCATATAATATATTCACAATTTTAATTTTAAATTGCAACTATAGGAGTCATATGAGGCCGCAGCGTCACAGACCCGGCCTGAGAGTCAGGCCGAGTCATCAGATCAGACCACTGCCCGTCAGTTTGATGAGGCGGCATGGATGCAGGCCACCCAGTATGCTTTCGAGAAGGGCCGGGTAGTTGGTATCGGCTCTCGACTGACTCCCGGAGATTATTATGGCAGTGCTGCGATGTCGGCGTCCAGCTCGAGAGGAGCTCGTGCATATTTTTCTACACAGTATGAGGATCAGTTGCGATCTCAGACTGCACAGATAGAGAGTCTCCGACAGGAGCAGGAGCAGATTCGTCAGCAGCATGAGGAGGAGCGTCGACGCCAGCAGCAGCTGTACGAGGAGCAGACGAGGCGGTGGCAGCAGCAGCATCAGGAGCAGATGGAGTACATGCGCCGACTCACTCATGCTTTAGGGGTGGAGTTTCCTCCACCACCATCTGCAGATCCCCCACCTCCCCCCCCCCTCCTTCAGATTAGATTTTGTATTTCAGTTATAAAATTTGAGAAATCAAATTTTTTTTTTCTATTCGTAGTTTCTGTCTCATTATAAAATATTAATAATATTATATTTTTAAATAACAATATTAATATGAATAATAATAATATTTATATTTTATAATATTAAATTTTATATATATATTAAAATTTTATAATATTATAATTTAATTATTTTTTTTGTAATACTTGAATTATTTTAATATTTGAATGTAAAATAATTCTATTATTTTTATATTAATTAAAATAACTTATTAATATTTTTGTATTTATGAATTATAATTGTAATATTATTATATTAATTAAATCATTTATTAATATTCTATTATTTTTTATTTTTGAATTATAATTTTACTATTATTATAGTAATTAAAATAATTTATTATTTTCATTTGTAAATTATAATTCTATTATTATATTCATTAAAATAATTTATTAAAAATTTATTTTTTTTATTTTTTTTATAGTATTTGCGACGGGATACTATACCCGTCGCAAATACTAATATTATTAATAGTTTTTTATTTTTTTTAAAAAACGTTTTTGCGACGGGACCCGTCGCAAATACTATCAATATTATTTGCGACGGGATGCGATGCCCGTCGCAAATACTAGTATTATTAATATTTTTTTATTTTTTTAAAAACGTTTTTGCGACGGTACCGTCGCAAATAGTATTTGCGACGGTACCGTCGCAAAAGGTATTTGCGACGGGTCCCGTCGCAAAAACGTTTTTAAAAGTTTTTACAAAAATACGGAATACTATTTGCGACGGGGAGAATGCCCGTCGCAATAAACCGCTATAGCGACGGGCCCGTCGCAAATAAGTGTAGTTGCGACGGCGTTTTCAGCAACGGGCTATTTGCGACGGGGTCCCGTCGCAAAAAGCCATTTGCGACGGGATCCCGTCGCAACTAGCCCGTCGCAAATAGCTGTTTTTCTAGTAGTGCCAGGGTGATTCTAACCACTATTATCAAATGTGGGATAATAATTCTTTCCTTTATTCCCTTTATCCATTATTTTCTCTGCCATCATGTTCTTTTTTTCTTCCCTTTTATTCTATAAGACTTAGAGAATTATTTCTCTATCTTGATAGTACATAAAACTATTTCATGACATGATAAAAAATAATGATATACCAATGCCCTTTAAAGACATGGATTAAACCCTTCAGAGAAGTGGGAAATCATCTATTCTATGTTTCATATTAAATCAGTATCATACCATGATAAACTTGTAATGGTTTCTTCATACTATTCTATAATTTCTTATTCCTTTTTCATTAAACAATGAAATTTTTTCTTTATCTTAGTTTGTTTGTTAAGAGGGATATATTTTTCAATGAATGTATCCTTAAAATAATTCCATTCCTTGAGTTCTGTTTCCACTCTTTCCCAAGTATTCTAAAAAATTACCACCATTGATCAACATAAACATTGAGTCAATACATTACAAGTGTAACATTTTTCTTTTCACCACATCCTAATGCCATAAATATCTTCCCCAATGACATAATTTGTTGTTCAACTTCCATTGGATTAGTAGTCCCACTAAATGATAAATGCCTATATCGTATAAAGTGATCCAACATATGATAATCTCAATATGAAACATGTTTCTCCATCTAGGAAATGATATTTTTCTAAACTTGATTATATTACCCTAGTATATCTCTAATTTTCTAAATTTCAATACCAGATATATCGGCTTCCTTAGTTGGGAAACATCTACAATTTCCATGCATATTAGTACCCTTATTCTGTCCACCTACCATTTCCAAACAATTGGATACACTAGATTAGATCATAACATTATGCAACATAATGTTTAATTCCAAAAATAGTAAAATAGTTATTATAAATTGAATAATTTATTCATTAATAATCTTATAATCATAAAAATGGTTTCTTTGGGGATATCCTTAATTTCAAATCCTTCATAATTATTTGCAAATAAATTGTGAATTTTTGTAATCATAACCATTAGGAGTGTCAAACTAGGTGAACAGTAAGGCCCATTGTCATGTATTAGGTTACACTTGAGTCAAGACCCATACTCCCTTTTTAGAGTTATTACACCTAGGCGCATCTGTGTTAGAACCAAATCCACTTGTAGTGTTCAGATAATGACATATATCTATAAATACCCACATAATATCTACCTTACTAAGAATTTAGGATGTTATTCTATAATTATCATCAAATTATTTCATAGGGTTATTTTCCTTAGTCTATGTTTTCCTAAATCTAGTTCCCAAGGTTTTTACTAAACATAATTTTATACCAACTATAATAACCCATAACCCAGAAGCCAGGAGACAGTGCCTTACATTATTATATTGACATGATTATAAAGAATAAAATCTAGAAGAACTGATCAGCTTAGCAGCTTTATTGAACTGGATACACACATGAGCCTTACATTATAGTTGATTATAAAAATTTCAACATAATATTTTATATAATAAAATTAATCCATCTAGAGTATCCCTATGTATTAGTCATAATAAACTTCATTAATTCTTAGGGGAAGAAAAAAACCAGGGTGAGATCAAATGATTATTAAGGGTTAAGTACAATGAAATCTATCATGAATCAATAATTAATAGTCAATATTTAAAGGTAATTAACTAAACAAACATTCCATTTAAATAATTAGATAATGCATAATAAATAATATGAGAATGAAATTCATCCATATATTTTATCATAGTGAAAATATCATGGATAATAATAACTGAATTATGAATGCAGGAAATGCTCAATTATTGAATGATATGATCTTAGGCATCATGGTACATCTACTATTAAAACCATTCACAAGATAGTGTAAAATAATATAGTTAGAAATCCATTTAATTTGGACAAATTAATTTTTCTCATGAGACCTACTAATGCATCAAGGGGCTATATAATGTCCTGGTCCCACCTATCACTTCTAATACAAATAATTCAATGTATATCTAATTATCAATTTAATTAATGAACATTGTGCCTTATCATCAAATATACATAGTGAGTAAAAGATAAATATTTATCAATATTTCCCCAATTAATCAAATAATTATCAAAGTAAACATCATATGTAAAAATGGTATATTATTCATGCAATAAATGTATTCATGGTAAATAGTATTGAAATTTTGGGAAAATTTAATATTCAATGGCCATTGTAAAGTGAATAACATAAGGGTAAGTTAATGACTAAAAAAATGATTCAAGGAAGTGAATATCAATACTAACCTTGGTCAATGTGATCATAATCCATCCAAAGAAAGAATAAGGATGGTATAAATATGATGTATAACCATTGGAGTAATAATAAGGGTTGTTGTCATTGATGAGTATAAATATACTAGAAATATGTTTAAAGATATTCTTGAGGAAAATATCCTTCTCATTTTGAAAAAAAATTTAAAATAATTTTTCTTTGAAAATAACTTTTTACAAAAAAAAATTCTTTTAAATGATATTTGTAAATTTTCAATGGAAACTTCATAGAAACTAAGAAGGTTAATTTTGTACAATGTAAAAAAAACATTCCTTTTGCATTATAAAAAAGGATAGAAACGTGCCTTGTTTGTAAATAGAAAATAATATTCCTTCGAAGAAATTTTTTACAAAGAGAAATTGGGTAAAAATGTATTTAATAAATCATTTTGATAAAGATAAAGGGAAAATTTTGAAATGATTTTTCTGAAAACATGGTTTTGTAATAAAAAGGATTTCCAATAGAGGAGTGAAATGAACTCATATTTTATTAAAACATTTTATCAATAATTTCAATTACCAAAAAGTGGATAAATGGAACTGTCCCTTGAAAAAGATCATGAGTAACCAGGGTAGAAGAGTATTGAGGGTTTTTTGGAAAATTTTAATGTAACATTCTTCAATATATATTCAAGAATAAACGATTTCGATTATAATGAGATTGTGAAATAAAACCTTAAAATTATTATAAAGTTGAAGTGAGAATTAATAAAGGAATAAATTATGTTGATAAATAATAAATAAACATAATAAAAATTAAAAATTAAAAATTTATAGAAAAAATTAATTATACACAAAATCATATAATATTTATGACAATGAGGAAGTAGTATAAACTAATGAAAATAAATTGAGATTGAAATTATTTACCACTTGGTAACTATTAATTAAAATAATCATATATAAAACAATAAAAATAGAAACATTAAATATCATAATAATTAATTATTTATGATATTATATGTCAAAGGCATAATATATATACCATCTAAAAGAAACAAGGTGCATAACATTGTAATATGACTCTATGAAATGGAATTGAGATAAAATCCATTAAATTATGCCTCCTTTTGGTTGAATGCTCTATAAATTTATGTATAATGGTTTTATGAACATTATTAACATATAAAATAACTATATTAATATTAATAATATAATATAATATATCTTTTAGTGTCTTATCACCCATTTGTTAATAGTCAATCTTTATTTTCATTTTTTTGCGTGTTAATTGTCTTGTTTGTTGAGTATCTTTTAACTTTTTATTTTTTATTAATATTACATATATAATTATTTCATAATATCCAAAATTTAAAAAATTATTTAAATACCATATATATTAATTATATATGTATCTAGAGTAATCCATAAAATCTGTAGATTGGAAATGAAATGCACTATTAATGGAGATGATAGGTCGTATGTATGCCTGAACACTACTTCCATTTTCTTTTAATATCAATGAATTAAATGAAAATGATATATATTTATCTTATTATTAAAGTATAATATTTATTTTATATATAAAAAAAATTCTTAAAAAAAATTCTTAATTCATTCCATGTAAAGTGTGAATGAATCACATCGCTTTGTGAGGCGGTTGTCCGACGTACATATGAGCAATATTATCATATTCCCACATGATGGAAAACATGAAGTTATGTGTGATATAATTATTCCATACACTCAATAACATCAAAAATTTCATATATATAATATATAAACAATAAATCCATCATTATTATCGATATTGAATAATGGTAATGGAAGAACGAATGACATCGGTTTGTGATGCAGTAGTCTTCCATATACACAAATGATGATTTCGTATCCCATTTCATGGAAGTGTGGGAATTGGTAGGTCATAAAGTTAATATAATAAAATATAAATATATTTATGATACTTATGTTATTATATATCCATAATATTGAAAAAAATAAAGGTAGTGGAGAATGAAATAAAATAAAAACGATTTTAGAGAAACATTACCTCTTGTTCGGATATCCCCCATAGGTTTTCACTAATTCCTTACTATTATGTATTTCTTCCCAAGATAATGATTATTTTATTATTGTAGGTATTATTAAGAGATATTTTTATAGTTATATTCTTAACCAATGTGGTTTCATAGGTTTGAAAAATAGGGTGATTGGGAGGCCTTTTATAAGTGGGGCGAGTGGTAAACTTTTAAATTTTTAAAAGATGGAATTCCACCAACAATTCCTTCCATGTAAATTTTCTCATGTAATGAAAAAAATTATCTAAAAAAATGGATAAGGTCTATATATATCCATAGAATTTGTGTTGTAAATGTTTTTAGGTCATTTGGCCTCTTAATTGTAAAGTTTATTCCCTTGGTAAACCCATTTTTTCCTTAATCACTGTAATTAATTTTAATTGTTTTGAATAATTATTTTGGAACAAAATTAAGTTTAAATAATTTTAAATTTTAAATTATTCTTATTCAAAATTTTGATTCCTTTTTTAGAAATTCAATTCACATAATTGGAATAATTGAATATAAAAATGAATCCAGCAGATGTGATGAGAAAATAGGTTTTTAAACTACAAATATTCATAAGCATACTAAGTTTTTATATGAAAATTTAAAATAAAAATGTTTCCAAATAAATAAAAATTATTAATATATGAATAATTGAACTATTTTTACTTTGAAACAAATTCAAATTATAATTTATTATATGAATTATTTAAATGAAATGCCAGTTTTCAATTGAAATTCAGTATTTTTCGATATTTATCTAAAAATGAAACATCTCAGAAAAATACATAAAATTCACTATAAGATAAATTTAACATTAATATTTAATATATGAAGTTTATTTTTCCAAATAAAATTTAAAAAATTTCAAAATTTAGTTTTAAAACAAGTACTCCATGGAAAGGCAACAAAATTCACTTTGAAATAATACAACTTTTTATGCATGAAATTAGATTTGTTATTATCTTATGAATATAAAATATATTTGATGAATGTCTAATTTTTTTAATATATAATATATAAATTTAATTAATATCATTTATTAATAGTAATAAATTTAATTTATTTGGATAAAAATCGTTTCTTATAAAACATTTCCATTATATTCAATTGGTTTTTATTTTCATTTGTAATTAATTGGTAACCAATGAATTAAACCATATATTCTCAAAAGGTAGTTAATCATATTCATAATAACCAATTTAATTTATAGGAGACAATTTGAATTTTAAATAATAATATTAATATAATTTTGTAAAACTCAGTCTTGTATGTAACATAATCTATTGAAGGATGTCATGGTTGCATGTATTGCAAGATAACTAATTTTTGTATTCATTAAAGGATATACCATATATTGAATTTAATTAAAATAGTAACTATATATCATAAATTCTCTATATATTTTATTTCCTTCTATGTGTGGTGTTCTGTTTCACACACACAATTGAATAAAATGTAATTCTTTTAGAATTTTGAAATCTTATAGATTTTGAAAGGATAATTAGCTTGGTATTATATTTTTTTTGTGACTAAAAATATCCTAGAATTAGTCATCTAAAAAAATATATATTATATTTAAGCAATAAGTTATAATGATTTATGTGCTCCATAAAGACCACCCTTCCTCAATGGTAATGATTACAATTGTTGGAATGTGGTAGTATGGATGGTGCACCACCTGGAGGTGCTATCATATGAACACATCCTTATACCAATGTCTCTTCACTAAGTGGATCACCCTCGTGATCATGCAACGAAAACCTAACTATCTATATACATGGAGACATCCTCTAATAAAACAATATAGATAATGATCAATTGAGTATATCTGGAGAGATGAATTAATAAGGACATGGAAAACACATTCCATTCCTATATGATGCATGTGCCATTAATTACATGAAACAAATGTTTTCATGTATCAAGTCAAAAATTAGGTGTGAAAATTCCTGGTGTATGGATACGTCGGCCACTGCACTAACCCTGAAGTCTCTAGCCTGAAAGCTGAACTCAAAACACTTAACACTATTTCCCCAAACCAACCTTACAAAAACACGGTCCTTAAGTAAAACCGACCTTCTTTGATACCACTCTGTCATGAACCATCCCAAAAGGGACCATTCCATTAATACTCCAAGCCCATATTTGATAGTCCATGGGCTAGCTATTAGCACATATTAGGCATAACCCACAAATGGTTGGAATTTTTCTAAGTACCTATACACACACACACACACATCAACAAGCCCAAAATGCTGAAACATAAAAAAACTAAGTAGTCAAAGAATGTATACACTAAGATACCAACCAAATAGTATAATAGTTGGAAACCAGAATGTAAACAGGGTCAGAATACAATCCCACCAAAAGAAAGAGTCTACAAAAGTGAATACCAAAGTTCTTGAAACTTATCCATAGAAAACACTACTAAAAGGGTAATTATAGGACAACTATCTGATGTTGTAGAATCACACCACATCTGTCTAAACTCTCTAAGAACCACCCGGTCCTGGTATACCTAGGTTTCCATAAAATCCTCGATCATCTTCAAAATACATGACACGTGCTGGAAAATCCCATGCAGGGGTGAGTAAAACAGTACTCAGCAGGATACCCCGAAACAACAAAGGAATATTAGAAAGAAATATATGAAGTATACCAAAAATAAATTCACTAAGTACAGTCAACTCTACATAGGTATACATATGTAATAAATAGACCAATGATATATAGATATAATCATAACAAGACACAAAGTAAAGTGGTGAGTCACAACTAATTTCCACCACAGTGTTCGGCTCGAGGCGTTCTCGTTCTAGGAGAACTCACTTCTCGAGCCATGAAATCATCAGATACTCCCGTAAAGAGGACCTGATAATTTGGGCCTCAACCAAAGGGAATTATATTGGTTAAAGATCATAAAATTTATAGAGGGGATCCTTTCTAGAGAATATAGAAAACTCAATATGTATTAGCCCACAACCTAGGGGATCCTTCTCAAAGAATACTAACAACCCTACCGATGTGGCTCGTAACGTAGGGGATCCTTCATAGAGAATACAAAAAACCCTATCGATATGGCCCAATAGATAGAGGACTAACACATTGAACTCAGAGGCCATGTAAATTCCTAAAAAACTCCATCAGGGGGGATAGAGGACCACTTTAGTCTCAAAGAGGGATATCATAACTCTATCTGGGACTTGGCCTCTAGAGGTGACTACTATCAAGTGATGTGGACATAATACCATATTGAACCGTCAAGGAAAGAACTAAGGTAAAACTATATACCTATACTAGGCAAAGCTAAAAACCCACCAAGATATCTCAAAAGGGCCGCCCCATCTCAAGGGTCCCAACACTGCAGATGGATCGTCAAACAGACATTCAGTTTGAAATTTACAGCCATTTCTATGAAAATGTCCGACTCGGGTCCGGTCTGGGTCCGACTCAACCTGCCGGACGACATGACACAATCTGTCCGACCTGACCCAGCCCAGTCTAGTCTGGCCCATCCCACTGGGCTCATTCTATTGGGCCACTATAGTGGCTCGATTCCCCCCTTGTCCAGCCTGCATTGTGGGCCAGTTCACTGCACTACGCACGATCCGACACGACCGCTTGCCTCCTGTGATGATGCGGTGTTGAACCATGTTACACATGGATAGAATGCTGCTCCGCCTACCCCGTGACCTCACTTATATGGGTTCCTCTGACATGACACTAATTTTCATCCCAGATCGACGTTGTGGCCTCCTGGCACGTACCAGCTCACTGTCACGACATCCTGTCACGACCACTGGTCCACGCCACGACCCACGCTCGCTGGCCCTGTCGGCCCTATCGACCCATACATGGACCCCCTATTGTGATCTGCCTTCATCGGACACCCCAATGGTGACCTTGACCAACCATATTGCTATTATCTATGGACTGGAGCTACCTTTCCGAAATCGACCGGAGCCATCGTCGCTGCCTTTTTCCATTGCGTGTCGTTGTACCAGCCAAATCGCACCACGCCTTCACCGCCACACCTCCACTGTGTCATTTTTTGTGTCAGATCTTTGGTCTTGGGGTTTTCCACCATGAATCGAAGGTACAACAACCATACACTCATAAAATCACGAAGAACTCCAAGGGTGCGAAGAACATATGAAGAACATAAGAGATTGATGGGAGAGAGTAAATGCAAATGAACGCCTGAAGAATGGATCTTAGACTTTGTTTGTTGCAGCCTTGATTCATTATTATTATAAGGAAAAATGAAAAATAAATAATCACATATATTCATATCCCATTAAATCCATGCAAATCAAACCCATATTACAAGAACGACCGAACCACGGGTTAACTTGTTCATTGGTTGATATGTGTTCATTGTTAATTCTAAGAACATGGAAAGAAATAACTTAACACATAATGTCCTACTTCATTGGGTTTAAAAAATGATAAATAATAGAGTTTTTCTAAGATCATTGGTAAGATCCTCTGATTTCATCACGCACTGATCGTCGATCTGTGATCCGGTCATCGTTGTCCAAGGGAAAATCCTCCAAGCTCTCCCTAGGGATTCTACGACATTTCCAAGGTTATGTGGATAACCCTGGGATTTATAAATAAGGATTATTTTAAATGAAATTTTCACTCCATCAAAAAAATAATTTATCTTTAAATTATTTAGAAACAATTAGGCCCTTTTCGGGTTTATCTGCAGAAGACCCGCACCGACCAAATTTAAGTCATGCCTAGGGAAAACACCGCATTTAGGACTCAACGATGGTCTCTAATTTCCAATACAAGTATTAATTCATGATTTATTAGGATTTTAAAATAAAATAATTTTTATTTAATTATTTTATTTATGGTTACATCCAAAAACTATCTTCCACACCCAGCCTGTGTCGGCCAATGTTAGGGCTTGCCTATGGTAAAACTACTGCTCTAAACACAACGATGCCCCCTAATTTCTGATCTGGAAACCTATTTAAGATTTATCCCAATTTTTTAGGAAAACCAAATGTCCATAATATTAAAAGTTAATATTTTTCAATGAACTATTCCAGGAACACTAGGCCATGGAATCGCACGCCGTCTCAGTACCTGGCCTCGGGATTTTCCAAAATAATTTCTAAAAATAAATTTAGGAAAATTTGAGTCATTACAAGGTATATGTGATATTATAATTAAATAAGTATAATTATATCATAAATATTATATATAATCATTATATACATCATTCTATCTATCTTTAATAGGTGGTGATGGAAAACAAATAACATCGGTTCGTGATGCGGTAGTCCGCCATACAAACAAGTGATGTTATTATTTTTCAACCAGTGGGTAGGTAAGAAGGTATATGTGTTATTATAATTGGATAAGTATATTAATATATTAAATATCATATATAAACCATAAATTATTCATTATATACATCCATGAGAGGTGTTGATGGAAAATGTATAATATCAGTTCGCAAAGCAGAAGTCCACCATACACATGATCGACTGTTTCGTTTCCCATTTAATAGAATAGGATATGGATATAGGTTATAAAATTAACATAATAAAATATATTAATATTTTATATACTATTTTTATTATATTATCTTAATTTAATAATATTTTATGGAGTTATATGAAGAAGTTAAACAAAACACATACTTAAAAATATTACCTCTTCTTCAGACAACCTATTTAGGGTTAATATAAATACTTCATAGATTAGAGTTTGGATATAACCAAGGTGTATTGGATTTTTTGAGGGAATTTTAGAGGACCTTAGGGTAGGTATTGTATAAAATAATGGGTTTTTGAGGTGTTATGTGGATATGAAATCTGGTATACTTTTATAAGTGGGGTAGAGAACACACATGGATGATTTGAAAAGAATAAAGTATTCCCACATTTTTTACATGAAAGAAGAATAAAAAATGGTCCGTTATAGAATATTATTGGTCATAATGGTGAAATATTTAAATAAATTGTGTTTTAGTTAAATTTATAAGTCATTTTACTGCTTATCGTTTTGGTTTAACCCAGGGTAAACTCGTTTTAAACTTAACAACATTTTTTAATTTTTACTACTTTCAATTTTAATTATGGTAAAAAAACAAGGTTTGAATTTCTAGATAATATTATTTCTACTAATTCTAAATATTGAATATAGTTTTCAAATTTCAATTCCTAGATGTGGTAGAATTTAATTTAAATTTAAACCTGCTGCCAAGATACAAAAGCAGTTTTCCAATGAGATATGTTTCAATCATTTAAAATGATTTTATATGAAATTCCTCATTTATATTTATTCTAATGAACTATATGGGTTTAATTATAGTATAATTTAACTAATTTTCTTGTAAAAATATTCTAAAACAAAACGAGACCTTATAAATTCTTTAAATGAAAATGATGTTTTCAATAAAAATAAATATTTTTCACTATTCACTGAAAATTTATAATTTTATAAAACTATAAAAAATATCCCTAATATTATTGTGATATTTTGATTCCAAAAATGAATTTTAATTTTTTTAATAATTTTTTTAATTTTTTAATTTTTTTATTATACTTTCTCAAAAATAAATAAAATAATTTTTTTAGAAAATAGAAATTTTGAAACATATAAAGACATTAACCAAAATTAAGTATATTTTTTCAATATGTTCTCTTTATATAAAAACATTATAATTAGTAACTTAAATATGGTTATTCCTGTTCATACCGCAAATTATAAAAGTTGGGTTATAACGACCATGTTAAATAGTTTCATAAATTTTATATTATCATTTGTTAGAACATGGTGTTGCGTGTATCACTGACTATAAATGAAATTAAATTTATTAAAAAAAATATTTCATAAATTCATAGGGGTTTATAGGAATATACCATCAATATACATGGGATATTTTAATTTTTTTTAGTTGGTTGGGAATGTGGAGTACCATTTTTGATTTCCCACTATTGATTACATTGATTCCCGATGTGTTTCATGTGTCTTAACTTAAGAAGTATCTTTCAAACCTGTATCATGTTTTTTGAATTAAGAGAAAATTGATATAGAATAATATATGTATATGAATTTGAATTTGGTTAAATTATTAGATTCTCATATGAGGTTTCTTTATAGTAATCCCATACCTTTTGTTTGGGTGTTGTGGAGACACAATTCATATTCTCCCAAGACATGGGAGCATGAGGAATTAATGAGAGAGTAGTTCCCTATCCTATTTGTAGATTAGTATTCATTAAAGGATGTTTGGGGGTAAAAATCATTTATAGTTGTGAGAATTGTAACATCATGACCCCTACATTTAGGAATGATTCTTAGTTTACCATGGTTTCTCTTATTTTTCATGTTTATCTTCAACTGTACATATTTATTCATGGGTTTTAGAAGTTGTTTGAGACTTTTTTTGGATAAGGTAAGTGGTTTTGATACATGATTTAGGTCAAGTGGTGTTTAAGAGTTTGTATTTGGAGTGTATAGGAGACTATATAACAATGTATATCAGAGGGTACTAGATTTCTAGTAAGGACCATTGACCATTTAGTGGAGGGGTGATAGTGGGGAATTCCTACATGAAGCCCGTCAACTAGATGGTGAGATCCACCTGACCACTGGTGGAATGCTTTCATAAATGGGTTCCTATAGTAATCCTACCCTCCCACTAGTTTTTAGACACAATCTAGTCAGTGAGACTTCTAGAATAGTTGGTATTATTCCAAGAACCACCAGTAAGTTGGTGAAACTATTCTGGGGAGAATGGGTTGGACAGTTTTATAATTTCACCAACCGAAATATCCATTTAATTTATTTTCTCTTCTCCATCTAAGATAATTTGACCGTTTTTATTTTAGGTACTACCTTGGGGTGGGTTTTGATCTTCCTAAATTACTATTCATGTATTGAAGTTCCACTTAAAGCATTGGATATCCTTCTATAAGTGTTCTATCATCTTGTTTATGATTTCTCTTTTGTTTTTCTCTCATTCTTCAAGAGTGTTGGATCCTCTTGTTTTTGTTGGATATATATTTTGATTTAATATTTATGGTTCTAATATTCTTACATGTTTGATTGTATACATTTTATTTCTCTGATTAAGGATCCAATGTTGGATATTGATAATAATTTTATTGAGGTATGTGTTTCCATAGTTAAATTCCTATCAATAAAAACTTTTATTCCATGCTTGATGTAAACTAGATTTTCAATTTTGTTTAAAGAATGAGTTAGAATACTTGTTAGATTTTATCATAATTGAAAAGGTGTACTGATCATATTTATATGGATTTTTTATATGATTTTATGATTTCTAGAAAATGTCATTGAAATGAATTATTGATTTGATTTAAGAAAATAATGATGATTTCTTGTGAAAACATGGCATAAAATGATTATGGTTTGAAATGAAATTATTATTATTGAACGGAACACCATTAATCAAAACCATTTGATGTAGGTTTCTGAAATTAAATGACACATTTTGAAAATTAAAGTTATTGATGAATTGAAATGATTGATTAAAATCATTTGAGATTGATTGAAATGAAAGATAACCACTTTTATATTTGATTTTATTAAATAACATGAGATAATGGATAGTTTGGTGGGAAAAAATATTCTATGCATGTATTTTCACTAAATGAAAATGGATTATCAATGAAAATCCAAACAAGAATATGATGTGGTAAGAGAGTTCATTATTTGGTTTTTTATCCTATTCCGCATAGGCTTGTGATCTAGGGATTTGTCCACACATTGATCCATATTTCACAAAGATGTGTGAGAAACCATGTAATAACCAAAGCCCTAGATTCTTAACCATGCAGTTATAATTTTAAATTATTTATACATGCTAATTTTTGACAGAAATAAAAATTCATAATTATTTTAATATAAATTATTATTCATTCATGTGTTGATAAATATACTCTATTATAACTATTTTATAATCTCCACTGAAATTATTTTAATTGAATATTGTTTTTATGAATTTTGAAAAGAATACCAAATAATTTTTATCTAAAAATTAACTGTATTTTCTTTAATTGATTTAGACTTCGTATAGAATACATTGTGGGACACTATTGGTATAGTGTTGGTCACAACTTAATTTTCACTTTGCGAACTAGATAACATTTTTATGTCATTTCTAGGAAAATGAAAAGCAATACTCAGTGGTTATGGGTGATATTGAATATAGGGACCTTATGAGTTCATAGTGACCAGTGGAGTATGTGATACACTTATTATAAAGATATATTGATGGTTTATGTTAATAATTGGTATAAAACATCATTTTTGGGACTTGTATCTCTCTAGTTTTGGTATTTTTTTCTTGACTTGTTTTATTGTACACTGACTGTTTATTGATACATATCCATTACACTTATCTTTTTTATTTTTTTTGGAAAAAACATTCCCTATTGATTTTTTGATTCCTATTCACTAGTCACCAACCCATTGGGATCGGGATTTCCCTTTAGGGTATGTCAAGATTGATATGGGTACTAGTTTAGTCAATTATCTAAGATGATACATGACACCTGGAACCTCTCTCCCTATAATATGTTTCAAATGGACGGTTTCTAGATCATAATTACTTGATTATGTCTTATTCCTTTTACATTAATCATATCCCCTTTTTTCTTATCATATTCTATCTATCCTTTGTATTTTCCCTCTTCCATGATAGTTCTCATCATTGTTGGATCATGTTATTTGCTATAATGTTATAGGGTACTTCCATCACATCATGTATTATATTTTTATCTCTCCCATAATGATAGAAAAAATCTATTGTATAGAGTGATGGATATTTATATGGTTTAGGTTTTTTATAATTTAGTGATATTCAGTTATATGGGTGATTAGTTATTTGTTTTATTTTTTGTGGTTTTGTTGTTGTTGTAGTTCTCTATTGAGGGTTTATTTCATTATTATTAACTCTATTACTTCATAATGTGATATATGAAATACTAATTTGGATATATGTTTTAGATATTAGTGTGGTTTTATATGTGTGGGATGAACATTTAACAATTCCAAAAGGTTTTACCTTTAGTTTTATTCAATGGTATATATCATTGGAGCTTGTTTTTTTCTATTTGAGGTGGTTATTTAGTTTTACTATAGTGATGTTTTCTTCTATTATATGTACAATGATGATGGTTTATTTTTTTATGGAAGTCAAATTTTCTATTGGTTCTTCATGTGAGTTAAGTAATTTTAATCTAGTTTCACTATCTTAGTTTTAGTGGTGGTTTCAGTAAAAGGGGTTTGTGGTCCTAGTAAAGTCTTGATTTACTAATGATGCCATAAGACACTGCCATACCTTCTCAAGCCTCATGATTTTTCATTCCACAACATTTTATTCTGGTGTGGAGGTATATAAGGAGGTTTTTCTATGTTTTATTCCAGGGTTTATGTTTTTCCAAGTTTATCTCATACAAACTGCTTTTCTATTATTGGGTTCCCCTCTAATTGATCTTCACAGTGTTTGTCCTAGTCCTACTATATTAGGTTAGTGATAATGATTATGAGGATGGATGTAATTCATATGGTTTTGGTATCTTGTTGGTAGGTTCTAATAATGGTGAGATATCAGTAATGAGTGATGGTGAAATTGTCCAAGTGATGAGGGTGATGTTTCATCTTCTGCATTCTTTGGTTTAAGGGTATGAGTTTTTTATTGATGTTTTTGGAATATAGTGCTTTGTTTGGTGAATCTAGTCAATTATTTTGATGGTATGATAGAAAGTTTTTCATGTATGTACCTCAAGTTCAAATATTCCCATGTTTATTAAGGCTTATATTTTCAATATTTCAAATAATTTGTTTTCTGGATTTATTTGAATATTGACATTCCTTTGAGCGATGGTGTGATTCTCCCACGTTTCTTATATTTTTGAAATTTTATTTTGTATTATTTTTTCAATTGGTTTTGTTTTTTTGTATGTTTTTTATTGTGTAATAATTTATAATCCATTATATTCTTTAAGGGTACAAACTAATCACTAATTTTTTTTAGAAAATAAAAATAAAAATATTTGCAGGTTAGAGTTTTCAACCATCATACTTATCAAAACATTTATTTTCATATGTTCACAAAATATTTATATATGATTTTTTTTAGTGGATACTAAAATAATTCCATCCACATATATTTTCATTATTATAATTTCCTAAACATACATGATGATAAGTTAATGATTTTGTATAACCTTTATAAAAAATGTTAATAAGAAAACCAAATAAATTATCATACAAGGCTCTTTGATGTTATTTCAATTTTAAAATTTCCTTGGTATTTTTAAATGATAATTTTATTAAATAAGTATTTTTAAAAATATAGGTGGTTTAAACTATACATCATCCAAAATATATCCATTGAAGAAATTTTTTTTGATATCCAATTAAGATAGAAAAAAATATTATGGTGCTATAAATTCTAATAGATTTTTTATAGACCCATTCCATGATATCATCTAAAAAATATCATTATAACCATTAAAAATTTCTTGAGTATAACGATTAGAAATAATTATCATCTAATTTAAAATTATATTAAAATTTTAACTACATTCATTTATAACACCCACTTAGTTGCAATAATAATAAATTTATTTTGATATTTGAACATAGACTATACCATGATCAATTGAAACTAATTTTTATTTTATTACATATCCATTATCAAAATTTCATCAACTAAGCCATAATTTTCATTTTTAGGTTGAAATTAAGATATGAAATCAAGATGTAAACATTCTTTCTATAATTAACTTCTAATTTTAATTGTTTAAAAATATTTCTAATAAACATTTTTTTCTTAAAGGTCAGGGCCGAAGACTCATTTTATTATTAAAGCAAAGACCTCTTTTTGACTGGGTAGAGGGAGACCCATTACATATCCTGAAGGCCCAAGGCCAAGTGGCCAGAATACTAGGCTTGAAAGCCCATTTTTTGGCACAAAGGACCCTTTGGTGAATAGTACTACTACATAATCACTTTAATATATATTTTTATAATCATTAGTATCCTCAAATATCAAATATATAGTTTCTCCTACGATATTTTATTTTTTTATATTCCTAATAGGAGTTAATTGTGGTAGAGAAACCAAGAGAAATACTATTCATAACTTTTATAACCACTATTTTAAAGACTATCTTTTTTTATATAATAAATACCATGAATAGAAAAAATATAAATACAGTGATTTTTTGTTTCCTTTAGTTAGATAATTTATAAGGTGTGTTTTTTATTTTGAAATAAGTAAAAAATGAATTAATTTATATAATATAGTATTCAAAATCATAAATGATATATTTTTTTCATTTTGATATTCTCATATTATAGATTTAGAAATATCTTGAGTTGTTTTATTTATATATTAAAAAACCCCATTATATAACGAGTTCTTTATAATGATTTTTTTAGTAGAACATTCAAAATATAAAAATTAAATCTCAATATTCTCATTTATAATTCTATAATCACCGAAGATGGTGATTATAGAAAGAATTTTTATATTTTTAAATAACATAAAAAAACCATTTAAGTAACTCGAATAATTTAGATTTATAAGTAAAAATGAAAACCCCATTATAGAGAGTGTAGTCATTAAAAAGGACAAAAAAAGTTTTTTCATATGAATATTATAGTTCATGTTTCCCTAAATGGTTCTATATCATATAAATAAGATGTTATAGATTTAGAATCATCACCCACTAAATTAATGATATATTTCTATAACTTTATGTATTGAAAAAGTTCAATGACTATTGAAAAATTAAAATTCAGTTATAAATTATTGATCATAAGATATTTTATAGAAAGATTTTCCAAGGTTATGATATTATAGTGTATTAACCATATATAAAATATTAATTAATTATCCTTTATTATTTCAAGGTTTGGTTGGATAAATCATCAAAATAAATTATATAAACATTTTTATGTTGATTTAAAGTTAATATGTGGTTTAATTATGAACTTATTCTAATATATTGGTAATTTATGTAGTTTACATAGAAACCAAGTTATATATTATAATTATATATATAGTTGAAATTAATTCTTAAAACAAAAATAATATTTTAAATTAATGTCTCTATATGCATAAATATATCACCAAAACCTATTCTCCATCATTTTATATTTTCTAAAAAAGTATGTCCCCATTAAATATTATTTTAGATTAAAATGATTAAATTTTTCCAGTTATATTTTTTTATATTTATTCTATCTAGGTACCACATATTATTACCCCTAGTTCTCAACATTTTACCTTAAAAATTACTCTTTAATATTTTTCTATAAAAAATTTCATATTCATGAGATATTATAAAGAAAAACACTTAGAACCCAGAATTGTTAAAATATCATATATTTGATTGAAAAAATATCCATTGAAATATTTTATATTAATGTAACAAATGATTGAATATATTTTATAGAACATCACATTTTTCAATGTACTTGGTATATAATTTTGTAAAAACGGATGAAGACTTTGAAAAAAATAATTATTTTTAAAATTGGGACCATTATAATGAAAAATATTCTAATAAATAATTATCATATAGTTATATCTATAAATGAATAATTTTTTGTTTATGGAATGTTCATATAATAAAATGGTATAAAAATTCTATAATAATTAAATTTGAGACATAAATTTTACAAAAGTTTCATAAATTTTAGTGTGTATAAAAATAAAAGTTTTGTTTTTTAATTTGGTAGATATTCTAGATATATTTTCATTAATGTAAAAAGTAACCATAGAGTGATTTTTATAGGAATGATATGAAAAAATAACATATTAATATATGTAATGGCCCGGACCTCTCCGGTCCATTCCTTTGTGAAAATGTGGTGATGGAGGTGTTCTGGGAGGTCAAGGTGGCCTGGGGGTGCGTTTGGGTGAACTTTTAAGGAAATATATAGGGCAACAGATTTCACAGGGTTGGCTCACAGTTTTTTAAACCGTGCGGCCAAACCGTGCAAGGTTGGTCTTGGAGGTAGTGGCTAATGAATGGTTAGCGCATGGTTTGTCTAACCGTGCGGCGTAACCATGCGAGGAGTGTTTGAAGAGGCAGAAGCTAACGCACAGTTAGCGCATGATTTGTTAAACCGTGCAGACTAACCGTGCATGCACTTAATATTAGATCCTAAAATTGTGGATCTAACTCGTTCTGCCTCTAAATGGTTCGTTTAAGCCCCTAAGTGTCCATAACTTGGGATTACCCTCCTTTGAAGGTAGGAGAACCTCTCCTAAGCATTTTGGAGGCGATCTGAAGGCTTCCATTGGCGAATCGAAGATGGTTTCTTGAGGTATGTGATCATTATTCTTCGTTATTGTTTGGTTTCTTAGATCTACCTAGATCTAATTCTCCTCTCCTCTCGGTTTCTTAGATCTATGCTCGTTATGGGTAGATCTAAGTGTGTGGATTCCAAACATGATGAGATTTGGTCTTGATCTTTCTAAGAGGATAGATCTAAGGAGGGTTTTTGGAGAATCAACCCGGATTTCTTGTGTGTTCTTCATTGTTGGTGTTTTCATAAAAAACCTTGAGGTAGGGGATTCGTTGCTTCTCTTTCTTTTACGTGAAACCGTATTGTTAGCATGTTGAATCCTGCTGGATGACAATGGAATTGACCTAATAAACACTTTGAACCTTATAAAGAAATCGTATCGATTGTATGTTATTGCATCACGTTTTGCTAGATAGTGTGATATCTATGCTTGCCTTTCTTAGCGGTTGTTCTTGGTGGAAATTGGTAAAGAACGTAAACCGGGACTAATTGATATTTGTTTGGATAAATATAAAGAGTCATTTGAACGAATATGGTTCTTGTTGTAATTTTATGTTAATCAAATTGGCATAGTAAGCATGTATAATCTTTTGTGATAGCTTACTGGTTAGGTTCCTAATTTTGGAACCAACAAATTAAATATGTTAATTCAAGATGGTTTAAAGAATGTGATTGTTTGTTAATTCCTTGAAGGGTTCTGAGTTACCCTCTTATTTGTTGAAAGGGCCACAACCCAATTGTTGTGATGTTTGATTTTCCTGCTGCTTGTGCTGTGATGTGACCCTGGAGGGGTGTTGTGATATGTGGAGGCAGAAAGGCCTTTTAGTTGTGGTAGAGGATGATTCCTAGAGTGGAGAGATGCATCGGTTTATGCTTGTGGGTGTCAAGGAGGACACTAGGGATGATGGAATGGGATGGATGTGATTGTTGGATGCTTGTTGATTATTTGGTTGTTTATCTTCTTTACTTTTCCCCACTGCTCAAGGAAGCTAGTCTTTCTTACCCTTCTTTCGAAAGAGGCGAAGACACGCGGGGTATGCCATGTGCTTTCTGTGTTTAGACTCTCAATAGAGAATGGGTCTATGTTCTTCCTATAGGCGGCAAAGACTCGATGTGTAGTATATATACTCACCGTGTTGAGCCCCCTTGTGTTTAGTAGCATAGGATGTTTTTCTAGAATGCTTGGGAATATGGGAAAGTAATTCTGTAATGAATGTTTGAATAAATGATGTTAACCCATGGGGTTGGAGTTTGTTGAAACTTAATGATGAGGTTGAGAACTTTTGAAAGGACAATGGAATTTTTTGATGCAGATTCAATGGAATTTAATGTGGAATTGTTCATGGTTAATTAATGTCTAAAGAATTAGTTAACGTATAGTGTAATTGATAAAAATGGAATGAAATAATCTAATAAATCCCTTAAATGGTTGTGTGCTTATAGGATACCTAGTCTTAGAAGTGGCATCCCGGAGTCTGAGAGATGTTATCTGCAGTTGTGTCTAAGACTAGGTTATTCCCATTGTGTGGTTGTGAGTTATAGTATATTCTGTACTTTTTTGTGTTTCTATAAGCTGCTCCACCGTGTCAGTAAGGGAAACTATCACCCTGGGGATTCTGAGCCCTGGGGGGTGTTTTCCCTAACATTCCGGTGGGAGGATGAATGGATAACTACCCACTTTGACCCCGCTCTCTTCTCTTCGTAGATACTAGTGCCATTGGGCACAACAGTTAGTTTTCCCCATATATGTGTGTAGAGGGATGTAATGGATTTTGGTTATTCACACACATATATTCTGGATATAGTATCCTATGGACTACTATAGGTGTAACGTGTATAGGCTGTGATGGCTTGAGGATCCTTACTCAGTGTATGGGATGCAATGGCTTGAGGTATAATACCCGATGTATGATACACATTATGTGAGCTGTGGTGGATCCCGATGGTTACTTTTGGTTGTGAGGATGGTGTGGTGCTTCACCCAGGTGTCTGCAGACAAGCCTTTGTGGTGCACGTGGTGCAGATTGTGGAGCTTAGCCCAGGTGTATACAAGAAAGCCTTTGGAGGGAGATGCACATGACCTATGTCGTTAGGGAAAAGCGGAAAACCAGTGGGGAAGTAGTTGCAGGGTAACCTTGTTATTATTTACAATATGATATATTCTTGTATGCGTTACTTGGTGAGAGTAGCCATGGTGAGGTTATGAACTTAGTATACCTGTTTCGGTGATGATTTGGTTTCACTTGTTGTTCACTGGGATTTAGCATTCTTTCTTTAATTTTACACGAGAGGCTTCAGGGAGGATCCTACTGAGTATACTGTTATAATCACCCTACGTTTTTATAAACTATTTTTCAGGTCACTTGGAGGAGGTTGGAGATCAAGATGGGTTCTACTATCTTGGGGTTGCAGGAGTTGTTCGGGCTTGTGGTTGCATCAGTTTTTACTTTATTTTGGGAACTTGTAGTTTTCCCTTTCAGTTGTAGTACTTTTGCATGACATTACATATGTGCACTTGGGTTTTCTTTTATACATCAGTTCTGAGTCGGTGTTGGTTGGTGTCTATCTTATCTCCCTCTTCCGCATGTGTTCTCATAGAGGGTAATGCCTCCCATTTGGGTGTTACTATACCCTTGGTGCTAGTCGCCAACCCAGGGCCTACTGGAGGCGGGACTCAGGGGTCATTATCTCCCTTCTCACATTGCCGGCCAAGGAGGGGTACACTTTGTGGGGAGGGGGTCATGATAGAGTGGTATCTGAGGTCTGGTTGAGGGATAGGATGGAGTTTGGAGTTAGGCACATGTGAGGTTGCATGGGTTGGTAGGGCAAAGGTGTCATTCATGTTTATCAAGTGAGGTAAACACTGGAGACCGGCTTAGACATAGGAGTTTAGGGCCCCCTATGATATGATTTATGGACCTTTAAGTTTACAATAGCTACTAAACTAGGTGATACTAGTTGCAGGGTAGAGACCTAGGAAAGGATCATGCATCACTCTTCCTTGTGCCTGTGTTTGAATGGGTAGACCTTGGGATAGGTTAACCTAAAATGATTAAAAGAAAAAAGTTAATTAATTAATGTTATTTCTTCCATATTCTAGGCTTAGGAACCCTAATGGTTTTTTATTTTACAGGTATGGCTCCAGGTCGACGACCTCATCATGTTTGCATAGAAAATTTCCAACAGGCTATTCTAGCAGATCGCCGTAGGGTAGAGGTTGACGACGACGACACTTGGAGGAAGAAACTCCGAGAGTTTCAGTGCCAAAGTCTGCAGAAGTACGAGGGATCCGTTTCAGATGTAGTCACGGAAGACTGGTTGGAGGAGGTCAAGATAGGCTTCAGTTCGATCCATGCTCGAAAGAAGAACTGGGTGTCCTTAGCTGTGATGATGCTGCATGGAGCAGTGAGGTAGTGGTGGTTCTTGTTCCTCGGGGATCGTGAGGAGTTATCGATCTCAAGGGAGGAGTTCCGATACAAGTTTAGAGTCGAGTTTCTTTCCTCGACTGCAAAGGCATCCAGTAACCAGGAGCTTCATTCCCTTCGATAGGGGAGATCCATTGTTCGAGAGTTTGGAATCCATTTTTCGGAACCTTTTACGATATTCTTCGGAGCTGTTATCGGATGAGGAGGCAAGGGAGAGGAATTTTGAGGAGGTTTTTCATCCAGAGATCCAGCGCTAAGTCACCCCATTTATGCTAAAGACATATCTTAAGGTACTGGCGAGGGCAGAGGTTGTTAAGAGGACTTTGTCCAGGACCGGATCATCACGAGGGGGGATCATCATGATCCCTACCGAAGCAAGGCTGTGGTCCGGGGTTCCCGATTTTCCGGGAAGAAGAGTTTCCGTTCAGCCAGGGGTAGGTCCCAGCCCTTCAAATCTCGTTTCTCCGGAGGTAGAAACTCTCAGGCCTATACCAAGGGATCAGGCGATTGTTTTTCTTATAGTGTTTGTGGTCATCAGAAGCGGGAGTGCCCGACCTTTCAAAGTGGTCAACGTGCACCAGGTGTTATGCTTCAGGTTCCTCCGTTTAGGTAGTTCCAGCCGAGGTAGCAGCAGCCAGTTGCACCAGCTTTAGATCACCAGAGGGTAGATGGGGCAGGAAGAGGATAGCTCCATGATGCTCCCAGTCCTTAGAGAGTAGAGCGCGGCCGTGGTGGTGGTCATAATCAGGTTCATAGAGGTCATGGAGGAGGTTGTGGTCAGCTTTATGCTCTAGCATTGCCAGCTCCAGACGAGCCAGATGTCGTTCAAGGTACCCTTTTCTTGTTTTCTACCTTGGTATATGCCTTGTTTGATTCAGGAGCGACACACTGCTTCATATCACCTACCCTTGTCCATGCTTTGGGAATTGAGGTAGAGAGGCTTCCAGTGCCCTTGGCGTTGACTACGCCAGTTGGAGGTCGAGTTGACTTATTTGAAGTATGTAGAGATTGTAATCTAGTTTTGGGGAAACACCGCTCTTTGGGAGATTTACTATGTTTAAGAATACAACCATATGATGTCATCCTCGGCATGGATTGGTTGAATTCGGTGCAGGATATCATGGATTGATTCAGGAAGAAGGTCATTTTTCTTGGTGTAGATGGAGATCAAGTGGTGTTTGTTGGTGAGAGAGATCCTCACATGGGTCATAGGCACGTTCCATTCTTATCATACTTGATGGCTGAGATGATGCTGAGTTCTTCATAGGTTCGGCAGTTGGTGTTTCCTAGGGTCGTAGAGGAGTACCCTGATGTCTTCCCAGAAGAGGTTGTAGCATTACCCACTCGATGAGAGATCAAGTTTGGGATCGAGTTATATCCAAGAGCTTCTCCTATCTCTATGTCTCCGTATAGGATTCCCCCTTCTGAGTTATGAGATCTACGTATACAGCTTGATGGTCTGTTCCAGTGTGGTTTTGTTTGGCCAAGTGTGTCCCCATGGGGTGCACCAGTTTTTTTTGTAAAGAAGGCCAACAACAGTTTGTGGCTGTGTGTTGATTATTATCGCTTAAACAAAGTGACAATAAAGAATCGCTATCCTCTTCCATGTATTGATGATTTATTCGATCAACTGAAGGGTGAATGTTGGTTCTCAAAGATCGACTTGTGGTCAGGATATCATCAGATGCTTGTGATGGATGAGGATATCCCGAAGACTACTTTCTGTCGTCGTCATGGGCATTATGAGTTCATTGTAATGCCGTTTGGAATGACTAATGATCCACCTATATTCATGGGATTGATTAATGTTGTGTTCCATGAGTTCCTGGACAAGTTCATAGTAGTTTTTATCAATGACATCCTTGTGTACTCCACATCTAAAGAGGAGCATGCAGAGCATCTACAAGTCATTTTGGGAGTTCTTCGCCAACATCAGTTGTTTGGGAAGTTGTCAAAGTGTGATTTTTGGGCTCAAGAAGTCCGTTTCGTGGGGCATGTTGTGTCCCAATAGGGAGTAGCTGTGGATCCATCAAAGATATAAGCAGTTGTGTCTTGGGCAGCCCCCAAGACAATTTCAGAGGTGTGAAGTTTCCTTGGTCTCACAGGCTACTACAGGAGGTTCGTAGCCAATTTCTCACGAGTTGCGACCCCTCTGACAGCTTTGACTTGAAAGGATCAAGCATTCATATAGACTGATCAGTGTCAGGAAGCTTTCGAGTATCTAAAGGAGAAGTTAGTATGTGCTCCAGTCCTTTATCTTCCAGCTGAGGGAGTTCCGTTTGATGTCTTCTGCGATGCTTCACATCTGGGGTTTGGCTATGTTCTCATGAAGCAGAGGTCAGATGTTTCTTATGGGTCTCAACAGTTGCATCCCCATGAACGCAACTATGCCACACATGATATTTAGTTGGCAGCCATGGTGTTTGACCTGAAGTTGTGGAGACATTACCTCATTGGTGAATACTTTGTGTTTTTCAATGATCATAAGAGTTTGAGGTATGTTTTCTCCCAGTGTGACTTGAAATTAAGACAGCATCGGTGGATAGAGTTCTTATAGGAATACGACTTCAAAATATCGTATACACCTGGGAAAGTGAATGTTGTAGCTAATGCGCTGAGCTGAAAGTCACGTAGTGATGTTGTGATTGAATCCGGTGATTCCTTATAACATCCCGCCTTTTTTTCACATAAACTTTCATTACATTATACAAAACTGAGGATCTTTAAGGTTTAGTGTCTTGGAAAACAGGAACTCAAAACATGAAAACATAAAACATTCTTCTTAAATACTTGAAATTATTCTCTTTATGTTCATACTAGGTTCATTACTACATCTCATAACCTGGGGACATACATCAAAATAAAGGGTGAGCAGAAGGCCCAGTAAGGGAAACAAGGGAAACATTTAACATGTGAACTTTGAGATACATCAATAAAGTCATGAAAAGAACTTTAAGGCATGAGAAAGAAATCATGAGGCATATCATAATAAAAATAAAGTTTTTCATAACTTGAAGATGTGGCTAAAAAATTTAATATTGACAATCATTTCTGTTTCAACAAGGTCCATCCCCAAGGTGTCATTAAAAATTACCAAGGTTATTCACCAAGGCGTCGTTAAAAATAGTCATCTCTAGAGATTAAGTCTTTACCCAATGCATTGGAGCGATATCAGGGAGAACCCTTGAAATGTATTTATTATCATGTGAGCCACATATATCATCATCAATCATTTCATAAACAACCCATATAGCAAAAAAGGAATGGGTTTCATTTCATAATCATAACGTTTAAAAGCTGCTTTAAAGACATGATCTTTACATCACTTTAAACCCACGGAAAGGGAGAGAGGGTCTCATGTATGTAAATACCAGAATTTAAAATAGAACAACTTGGTATATATGTGAATACCCTTATTGAAGAGAGAGGTTTGAGTATTCACATAATAAAATAAAAGAACTTTAGAAAAAGAGAGAGACATTTTGACACGGAAATTCCGCAGCATAACGACTATGTTTCGGGGTTTTAGAAAACATTGAAAAGAGAGGGGACATGGGTAAAATATTCATAAATGACCTATAAAACAGTAGAGGGACAGAATATGAAGGATATATGAACATGGTAATAAAATTTGAAAGAAATACCATATGAATTGAAAAACATGGAAGGAGGACAAAAATAATATTTCTCTTATGAAAATTCAGCAGCCTAACGGCGTCACATAAAACTTCAAAAAATGAATTGATGAGGTCAAATAGGGTCTCTCATCATATGAACATAAAAGATAAGTATGATAGATATAGATATCATACCCCAACATAAAAAAAGTAACATGAAAGACTTGACATGAAAATAGATCTTGAAAATGAGAAGGGTGAAAGAATCCCATAAAAATTCGGCAGCCTAACGGCGCCACTTAAAACTTCAAAAAACGAATTGATGAGGTCAAATAGGGTCTCTCATCATATAAAAATAAAATATCAGTATGATAGACATATAGATCATACCCCAACATAATAAAAAGGAACATGAAATACTTGGCATGAAAATAGATCTTGAAAACGAGAAGGGTGAAAGAATCCTTTAAAAATTCGGCAGCCTAACGACGCCACTTAAAACTTCAAAATACTGAATTGAAGAGATCAAATAGGGTCTCTAATCATATGAACATAAATGATAAGTATGATATATATATATATAGAGATCAGTATGATAGATATAGATATCATACCCCCAAAATAATAAAAATAAACTTGAATGACTTGACATGAAAGTAGAACTTTAAAAAAAGAGAAAGGTGAAAGAATCCCTTAAAAATTCGGCAGCCTAACGACACCACTTAAAACTTCAAAATACTGAATTGAAGAGATCAAATAGGGTCTATCATCATATGAACATAAAAGATAAGTATGATAGATATAGAGATGATACCCCCAACATAATAAAAATAAACTTGAAAGACTTGACATGAAAGTAGAACTTTAAAAAAAGAGAAAGGTGAAAGAATCCCTTAAAAATTCGGCAGCCTAATGGTGTCACTTAAACATTCTTAAAATGAATTGATGAGAGAAAGAAGGGATCTATCATCATATGAACATGAAAAGGGCAGTAAGAGTAATATAAAAAAACATCCTCAAACATAAGAACATGGAGCATAAAGGAAATGACTTAAAAGAGAGTATTTGAAAAGAGAGAGTTTGGATCCCTTACCTTAAAACGCAACTCTTAAAATTCAAAGGTTTGGAACTTGAGGGCTTGGGGGAACTTTGGGAGGACTCCTTGGGAGGTAATGAGACCAGAACTTCGTTGGGGGAGATTTGGGAGTCGAATAGATGAGAGGATGGCTTGGTATTTATAGGGAAAGTGAGGGGACAAGACATTAATGGCCAAGGGACACCTCATTGGTGGTTTTGGCAAAACCATGGGCTTGCCCTAGGTATTTTCCCATGGTGTTGGCCACATGGGTCCCCCCATACAATAATTCATCAACTTTGGTCGTCAAAACCTTAAAATATCTCATGAAATCATCATGACATAGTTATGATGTCATTAAACACACCGAAACCCTAAAACTGTATTTTCACTATTCATCAAAAATTCAACTTTCTCAGAAAAATCACAAAATTCCACCTTAACCAAATATCGATGATCTGATTTCAAAAATGAACTCCATTTTATAAAAATAATTTTCTAAATATTTTTAATTAAATTTTTAAATAAATACACTATTCACCGAAAATCCATTTTTCTCAGAAAAATCCCCAAAAATTACCTTAACATAATATCGATGCTCTGAGTTCAAAAATGAAATCCATTTTATAAAAATAATTTTCTAAATATTTTTAATTTAATTTTTAATTAAAAAACACTATTCACCCGAAAAAACTAATACTTGACTAATAATTTATGAAACCGTTATTTAACCATTTTATTGTATCACATTACTTAATCAAGGTGCCTAGATTATATTAATGCTTTCTTTAAGTGAGATTACTAATCCATTTGGTCACATTACTAATCCTAAGCATAAAATCACTATTCATAATTTACTATTCATAAAAAATTAAGTTGATCTTATTAGACTCTAAATTTCATACTGAACATAATTTTAGAAGACCATTTTTTGAAAATCATTACACATTTTTAATTATTTAAGGTTTACATAAACATTTTTAAAATATCCTTTCTCTAAAATTCATCAAAAATATGCATACTATATTTATCCGGACATTTGAAAATTCATAAATTTCATCATAAGAAGAAATAAAAATTATTATTTAAAACAAAGGATTACACAAGGCAGTTACAGTCTCCTTACATAGCCCCTTATCACACCAGAATAGGACCTAAGTTTAAGGTGTGCTAAGGTGAGAGAATCCGAGGGAGGCTCGTCCAACATCGCATGAGTAGTAATTTCTATTAGTTTTAACTTCTCGCGATGGCGATTCCGTTCTAGCTTCGCACGATGAAGTTGGGCTTGGGTTTGGTCCAGAGCAAAGCCCAGTGGGGATACCTATTTCCCAAGTTCTATTAGATGGTATTCGATCGGTCCAAGACTACTGGGTGAGGCCATCAAATCTTCTTTCTATATTAATTAACCAAGATTGCTTGTATTTAGAGACAAAAGAAAACGAAATGTTTAGTTTTCGGCGGTCATATTGACCACTGGGAATATAATAGTCAAAACCCAACAGTCTCATTTTAATTATACTCATGTTATGCAATGAAACAGTTTTGTTGAGTATAAAAAATTAAATAACACACAAAATTAGGAAACAATATTTATTCAAAATTTCAGGTCGTTACAATCTCCCCCCCTTAAAAAATTGTGTCCTTGCAATTTTTAAAACTGGGTTTTGAAATTTCATTGAAAGCACCACATCAGAAAAAGAGTCAGTAACACTATTACTTTAAAAGAAGGAAAAGGAAGTACAAAGGCCACCCGAGTTAACTCATACTAGGATTCCATGTAGGAAAACATGGATATGGAAGAAAAAACAAAGCGTTAAGTTCTGAGGGAGAGTGATAGAAAACATGATTAGGATAAAGTTAACCACAAGAAAATCACAAACTTATGATGTGTGTAAACGGTCTTTGATTACCCAGTAGGAAACTTAAACCAACACCGTTTTTGTTTTACATTCCTTTTAATAATTTTGAGTAATTAATTTACTACATAGAATAAAAACATAAGGAAATATACCTACCTTCAAGTATATTTTCATCCTTTAATAAGTTTCTACCAAAACTAATCTTTTCTCCAAATGATGAGCTTTCAAAAACACTTGGTCTCATCAAAACAAAAGAATCATCTTCTTGAGAGTCACCTAAAGCACAAAATATTAACTATCAATTTCTTCTATCTTTAAACATTATCCAAAAAACACAAGGGGTACGATAAAACAACTCTTCAAAAAGAAAGAATCCCATAGGAAGGGAAACTACTTTTAAATCTTCAAAGTTCGACGGTACTACCCAAAGTTCATCATAGACCATTCCATAAATAACTGTTCTTAAAATTACTCAAAATAAACCAAACTAAGATTGAAACCCAAATACAAGAAGTATTTGATAACATAGTCTTCCAAAATAAACATCATTGTTCATCTCCAAACAACATCAACCACTCCTAACATCTTATAACAAAAGTAGCTAACCTAAACATATTTTACCCAAGATAGGTTAATCATTTACATAAGTAACCTAAATTACTATAAGTCCTCCTTAAATTCATCGATTCTTCAAAATATAAGTCAACCTTTACTCCTCAAAGAAAATAACGTAGTAATCTATTTACCACGATCAAATTGGGTTCCAAAAATAGTGAATTTTTTCCAAAATAATAATCATCTTTTAATCCCTTAATCATCTCTATCATATTAATACGGAAATCATCACATTTCCTATCACATTGGTTGTTGGGACATGTTCTTCCATTTCTCACCATTAACTAAGAAAAGAAAGTACAATTAGGGGCTTAAATACTTAGCCAATAATCATGAAAAGGAACTTAAAGCATAGAAGGATAACTTGTAAAAGAAAAGTATACCCAAACTTGTGATCCCCTAGGTTCCAAACTAGGTTATCCATGATCATATATTCTTATGTGAATCTTTATTTTATTTTATCTTTGTTCCTTTAATAACGGTTCATACTAAGCTTATGAATTTACCAAAGCATATCCCCCGGGAGTGTCGTAACCAAGAGTGCAGCAAGGCCCGTTGTCGTGTACTAGTTCTCGTTCGACTCTATCTCAAAGAAGTGTTTTTGGGTTTTACCCCTATGTACATCTGTACCAGAGCCACCTCTACCTGCTCGTATCCAGACAGGGATGTATTTACTTGGAAACCCCTTACTCAATAATCACCAAAATACCAAGAAGATTTCTTATATTTAAACATTTATATAGGCTTCTTCCTAAAGTTTTCATATCCTATTTTCCACAAATTACTAAACCACCCTTTGATACCAACTATAACATCCCGCCTTTTTGTCAAATAAACTTTCATTACATTATACAAAACCGAGGATCTTTAAGGTTTAGTGTCTTGGAAACCAGGAACTCAAAACAAGAAAACATAAAACATTATTCTTAAACACTTGAAAGGATTCTCCTTATGTTCATCCTAGGTTCATTACTGCATCTCATAACCTAGGTACATACATCAGAAGAAAGGGTGAGCAGAAGGCCCAGTAAGGGAAACAAGGGAAACATTTAACATGTGAACTTTGAGATACATCAATAAAGTCATGAAAAGAACTTTAAGGCATGAGAAAGAAATCATGAAGCATATCATAATAAAAATAAAGTTTTCCATAACTTGAAGATGTGGCTACAACATTTAATATTGAAAATCATTTCTGTTTCACCAAGGTCCATCCCCAAGGTGTCATTAAAAATTACCAAGGTTATTCACCAAGGCGTCGTTAAAAATAGTCATCTCTAGAGATTAAGTCTTTACCCAATGCATTGGAGAGATATCAGGGTGCACCCTTGACATGTATTTATTATCATGTGATCCACATATATCATCATCAATCATTTCATAAACAACCCATATAGCAAAAAAGTAATGGGTTTCATTTCATAATCATAACATTTTAAAAACTGCTTCAAAGATATGATCTTTACATCACTTTAAACCCACAGAAAGGGAGAGAGGGTCTCATGTATGTAAATTCCAGAATTTAAAATAGAACAAATTGGTATATATGTGAATAACCCTATAGAAGATAGAGCTTTGAGTATTCACTTAATAAAATAAAAGAACTTTAGAAAAAGGGAGAGACATTTTGAGATGGAAATTCCGCAGCATAATGACTATGTTTTGGGGTTTTAGAAAACATTGAAAAGAGAGGGGACATGGGTAAAATATTCATAAATGACCCATAAAACAGTATAGGGACAGAATATTAAGGATATATGAACATGGTAATGAAATTTGAAATACATACCATATGAATTGAAAAACATGGAAGGAGGACAAAAAAAAAGATTTCTCTTATGAAAATTCGGCAGATTAACAGTGTCACATAAAACTTCAAAAAATGAATTGATGAGGTCAAATAGGGTATCTCATCATATGAACATAAAATATCAGAATGATAGATATAGGGATAATACCCCAACATAATAAAAAGTAACATTAAAGACTTGATATTAAAATAGATCTTGAAAACGAGAAGGGTGAAAGAATCCCATAAAAATTCGGCAGCCTAACGACGCCACTTAAAACTTCAAAAAACGAATTGATGAGGTCAAATAGGGTCTCTCATCATATGAACATAAAATATCAGTATGATAGATATAGAGATCATACCCCAATATAATAAAAAGGAACAAGAAAGACTTGACATGAAAATAGATCTTGAAAACGAGAAGGGTGAAAGAATCCCTTAAAAATTCGGTAGCCTAACGATGCTACTTAAAACTTCAAAATACTGAATTGAAGAGATAAAATAGGGTCTCTAATCATATTAACATAAAAGATCAGTATGATAGATATATAGATCATACCCAACATAATAAAAAGGAACTTGAAAGACTTGACAAGAAAGTATAACTTTAAAAAAAGAGAAAGGTGAAAGAATCCCTTAAAAATTCGGCAGCCTAACGACGCCACTTAAAACTTCAAAATACTGAATTGAAGTGATCAAATAGGGTCTCTCATAATATGAACATAAAAGATAAGTATGATAGATATAGAGATCATACCCCAACATAATAAAAAGAAACTTGAAAGACTTTACATGAAAGTAGAACTTTAAAAAAAGAGAAAGGTGAAAGAATCCCTTAAAAATTCGGCAGACTAACGGCGCCACTTAAAACTTCAAAATACTGAATTGAAGAGATAAAATAGGGTCTATAATCATATGAAAATAAAAGATAAGTATGATAGATATAGAGATCATACCCCCAACATAATAAAAAGAAACTTGAAATACTTGACATGAAAGTAGAACTTTAAAAAAAGAGAAAGGTGAAATAATCCCTTAAAAATTCAGCATCCAAACGGCGTCACTTAAACTTTCTTAAAACGAATTGATGAGAGAAAGAAGGGATCTATCATCATATGAAAATGAAAATGGAAGTAAGAGTAATATAAAATAACATCCTACAACATAAGAACATGGAGCATAAAGGAAATGACTTAAAAGAGAGTATTTGAAAAGAAAGAGAGAATTTGGATCCCTTACCTTAAAACATAACTCTTAAAGCTCAAAGGTTGGGAAATTGAAGGCTTGGGGGAACCTTGGGAGGACTAATTGGGAGTTAATGAGACCAGAGCTTCATTGGGGGAGATTTGGGAGTCGAATGGATGAGAGGATGTCTTAGTATTTATAGGGAATGTGAGGGGACAAGGCATTAATGGCCAAGGGACACCTCATTGGTGGTTTTGGCAAAACCATGGGCTTGCCCATGGTATTTTCCCATGGTGTTGGCCACATGGGTCCCCCCATACAATAATTTATCAACTTTGGTCTTCCAAACCATAAAATATCTCATGAAATCATCATGACACAGTTATGATGTCATTAAATATACCGAAACCCTAAAACTGTATTTTCACTATTCATTGAAAATTCAACTTTCTCAGAAAAATCACAAAATTTCACCTTAACCAAATATCGATGATCTGATTTCAAAAATGAACTCCATTTTATAAAAATAATTTTCTAAATATTTTTAATTAAATTTTTAAATAAATACACTATTCACTGAATATCCATTTTTCTCAGAAAAATCCCCAAAAATTACCTTAACATAATATCGATTCTCTGAGTTCAAAAATGAAATCCATTTTATAAAAATAATTTTCTAAATATTTTTAATTTAATTTTTAATTAAAAAACACTATTCACCCGAAAAAACTAATACTTGACTAATAATTTATGAAATCGTTATTTAACCATTTTATTGTATCAAATTACTTAATCAAGGTGCCTAGATTATATTAATGCTTTCTTTAAGTGAGATTACTAATCCATTTGGTCACATTACTAATCCTAAGCATAAAATCACTATTCATAATTTACTATTCATAAAAAAATTAAGTTGATCTTATTAGACTCTAAATTTCATACTGAACATAATTTTAGAAGACCATTTTTTGAAAATCATTACACATTTTTAATTATTTAAGGTTTACATAAACATTTTTAAAATATCCTTTCTCTAAAATTCATCAAAAATATGCATACTATATTTATCCGGACATTTGAAAATTCATAAACTTCATCATAAGAAGAAATCAAAATTATTATTTAAAACAAAGGATTACACAAGGCAGTTACAGTCTCCTTACATAGACCCTTATCACACCATAATAGGACCTAAGTTTAAGGTGTGCTAAGGTGAGAGAATCCGAGGGAGGCTCGTCCAACATCGCACGAGTAGTAATTTCTATCAGTTTTAACTTCTCGCGATGGCGATTCCGTTCTAGCTTCGCACGATGAAGTTCGGCTTGGGTTTGGTCCAGAGCAAAGCCCAGGGGGGCTACCTCCTTCCCAAGTTCTGTTAGATGGTATTCGATCGGTCCAAGACTGCTGGGTGAGGCCATCAAATCTTCTTTCTATATTAATTAACCAAGATCACTTGTATTTAGAGACAAAAGAACACGAAACGTTTAGTTTTCGGCGGTCATATTGACCACTGGGCATATAACAGTCAAAACCCAATAGTCTCATTTTAATTATACTCATGTTATCCAATGAAACAGTTTTGTTGAGTATAAAAAATTAAATAACACAAAAAATTAGGAAACAATATTTATTCAAAATTTCAGGTCGTTACAATCTCCCCCCCTTAAGAATTTGCGTCCTCGCAATTTTTAAAATTGGGTTTTGAAATTTCATTGAAAGTACCACATCGGAAAAAGAGTCAGTAACACTATTACTTTAAAAGAAGGAAAAGGAAGTACAAAGGCCACCCGAGTTAACTCATACTAGGATTCCACGTAGGAAAACATGGATATGGAAGAAAAAAAAAGGGTTAAGTTCTGAGGGAGAGTGATAGAAAACATGATTAGGATAAAGTTAACCACAAGAAAATCACAAACATATGATGTGTGTAAAAGGTCTTTGATTACCCAGTAGGAAACTTAAACCAACAAAGTTTTGGTTTTACATTCCTTTTAATAATTTTGAGGAATTAATTTACTACATAGAATAAAAACATAAGGAAATATACCTACCTTCAAGTATAGTTTCATCCTTTAATAAGTTTCTACCAAAACTAATCTTTTCTCCAAATGATGAGAATTCAAAAACACTTGGTCTCATCAAAACAAAAGAATCATCTTCTTGAGAGTCACATAATCCACAAAATATTAACTATAAATTTCTTCTATCTTTAAACATTATCCAAAAAACACAAGGGGTAAGATAAAACAACTCTTCAAAAAGAAAGAATCCCATAGGAAGGGAAACTACTTTTAAATCTTCAAAGTTCCACGGTACTACCCAAAGTTCATCATAGACCATTCGATAAATAACTGTTCTTAAAATTACTCAAAATAAACCAAACTAAGATTGAAACCCAAATACAAGAAGGATTTGATAACATAGTCTTCCAAAATAAACTTCATTGTTCATCTCCAAACAACATCAACCACTCCTAACATCTTATAACAAAAGTAGCTAACCTAAACATATTTTACCCAAGATAGGTTAATCATTTACATAAGTAACCTAAATTACTATAAGTCCGCCTTAAATTATCGATTCTTAAAAATATAATTCAACCTTTACTCCTCAAAGAAAATAACATAGTAATCTATTTACCTCGATCAAATAGGGTTCCCAAAATAGTGAATTTCTTCCAAAATAATAATCATCTTTTAATCAGTTAATCATCTCTATCATATTAATACGGCAATCATCACATTTCCTATCACATTGGTTGTTGGGACATGTTCTTCCATTTCTCACCATTAACTAAGAAAAGAAAGTACAATTAGGGGCTTAAATACTTAGCCAATAATCATGAAAAGGAACTTAAAGCATAGAAGGATAACTTGTAAAAGAAAAGTATACCCTAACTTGTGATCCCCTAGGTTCCAAACTAGGTTATCCATGATCATATATTCTTATGTGAATCTTTATTTTTTTTATCTTTGTTCCTTTAATAACGGTTCATACTAAGCTTATGAATTTACCAAAGCATATCCCCCGGGAGTGTCGTAACCAAGAGTGAAGCAAGGCCCGTTGTCGTGTACTAGTTCCCGTTCGACTCTATCTCAAAGAAGTGTTTTTGGGTTTTACCCCTATGTACATCTGTGCCAGAGCCACCTCTACCTGCTCGTATCCAGACAGGGATGTATTTACTTGGCAACCCCTTACTCAATAATCACCAAAATACCAAGAAGATTTACTATATTTAAACATTTATATAGGCTTCTTCCTAAAGTTTTCATATCCTAATTTCCACAAATAACTAAACCACCCTTTGATACCAACTATAAAATCCCTCCTTTTTGTCAAATAAACTTTCATTACATTATACAAAACCGAGGATCTTTAAGGTTTAGTGTCTTGGAAACCAGGAACTGAAAACATGAAAACATAAAACATTATTCTTAAACACTTGAAAGGATTATCCTTATGTTCATCCTAGGTTCATTACTGCATCTCATAACCTGGGGACATACATCAGAATAAAGGGTGAGCAGAAGGCCCAGTAAGTGAAACAAGGGAAACTTTTAACATGTGAACTTTGAAATACATCAATAAAGTCATGAAAAGAACTTTAAGGCATGAGAAAGAAATCATGAAGCATATCATAATAAAAATAAAGTTTTTCATAACTTGAAGATGTGGCTACAACATTTAATATTGAAAATCATTTCTGTTTCACCAAGGTCTATCCCTAAGGTGTCATTAAAAATTACCAAGGTTATTCACCAAGGCGTCATTAAAAATAGTCATCTCTAGAGATTAAGTATTTACCCAATGAATTAGAGAGCTATCAGGGTGCACCATTGACATGTCTTTATTATCATGTGATCCACATATATCATCATAAATCATTTCATAAACAACCCATATAGCAAAAAAGTAATGGGTTTCATTTCATAATCATAACGTTTTAAAAACTGCTTTAGAGATATGATCTTTACATCACTTTAAACCCACAGAAAGGGAGAGAGGGTCTCATGTATGTAAATACCAGAATTTAAAATAGAACAAATTGGTATATATGTGAATAACCATATAGAAGATAGAGCTTTTAGTATTCACTTAATAAAATAAAAGAACTTTAGAAAAAGGGAGAGACATTTTGAGATGGAAATTCCGCAGCATAACGACTATGTTTTGGTGTTTTAGAAAACATTGAAAAGAGAGGGGACATGGGTAAAATATTCATAAATGACCCATAAAACAGTATAGGGATAGAATATTAAGGATATATGAACATGGTAATGAAATTTGAAAGACATACCATATGAATTTAAAAACATGGAAGGAGGACAAAAATAAGATTTCTCTTATGAAAATTCGGCAGACTAACGGTGTCACATAAAACTTCAAAAAATGAATTGATGAGGTCAAATAGGGTCTCTAATCATATGAACATAAAAGATCAGAATGATAGATATAGAGATAATACCCCAACATAATAAAAAGTAACATGAAATACTTGACATTAAAATAGATCCTGAAAACGAGAAGGGTGAAAGAATCCCATAAAAATTCGGCAGCCTAACGACACCACTTAAAACTTCAAAAAATGAATTGATGAGGTCAAATAGGGTCTCTAATCATATGAACATAAAAGATCAGTATGATAGATATAGAGATCATACCCCAATATAATAAAAAGGAACAAGAAAGACTTGACATGAAAATAGATCTTGAAAACGAGAAGGGTGAAAGAATCCCTTAAAAATTCGACAGCCTAACGATGCTACTTAAAACTTCAAAATACTGAATTGAAGAGATAAAATAGGGTCTATAATCATATGAACATAAAAGATAAGTATGATAGATATATATATCATACCCAACATAATAAAAAGGAACTTTAAAGACTTGACATGAAAGTAGAACTTTAAAAAAAGAGAAAGGTGAAAGAATCCCTTAAAAATTCGGCAGCCTAACGACGCCACTTAAAACATCAAAATACTGAATTGAAGAGATCAAATAGGATCTCTCATCATATGAACATAAAAGATCAGTATGATAGATATAGAGATCATACCCCAACATAATAAAAATAAACTTGAAAGACTTGACATGAAAGTAGAACTTTAAAAAAAGAGAAAGGTGAAAGAATCCCTTAAAAATTCGGCTGCCTAACGGCGCCACTTAAAACTTCAAAATACTGAATTGAAGAGATCAAATAGGGTCTCTCATAATATGAACATAAAAGATAAGTATTATAGATATAGAGATCATACCCCCAACATAATAAAAATAAACTTGAAAGACTTGACATGAAAGTAGAACTTTAAAAAAAGAGAAAGGTGAAATAATCCCTTAAAAATTCAGCATCCTAACGGCGTCACTTAAACTTTTTTAAAACGAATTGATGAGAGAAAGATAGGATCTATCATCATATGAACATGAAAAGGGAATTAAGAGTAATATAAAAGAACATCCTACAACATAAGAACATGGAGGATAAAGGAAATGACTTAAAAGAGAGTATTTGAAAAGAAAGAGAGAATTTGGATCCCTTACCTTAAAACATAACTCTTAAAGCTCAAAGGTTGGGAAATTGAGGGCTTGAGGGCACCTTGGGAGGACTCCTTGGGAGGTAATGAGACCAGAGCTTCGTTGGGGGAGATTTGGGAGTCTAATGGATGAGAGGATGACTTGGTATTTATAGGGAAAGTAAGGGGACAAGGCATTAATGGCCAAGGGACACCTCATTGGTGGTTTTGGCAAAACCATGGGCTTGACCATGGTATTTGCCCATGTAATTGGCCACATGGGTCCCCCCATAAAATAATTCATCACCTTTGGTCGGCCAAACCTTAAAATATCTCATGAAATAATCATGACACATTTATGATGTCATTAAACATTCTGAAACCCTAAAACTGTATTTTTACTATTCATCAAAAATTCAACTTTCTCAGAAAAATCCCAAAATTTCAACTTAACCAAATATCGATGCTATGATTTCAAAAATGAACTCCATTTTATAAAAATAATTTTCTAAATATTTTTAATTAAATTTTTAAATAAATACACTATTCACCGAAAATCCATTTTTCTCTGAAAAATACCCAAAAATTACATTAACATAATATCGATGATCTGAGTTGAAAAATGAAATCCATTTTATAAAAATTATTTTGTAAATATTTTTAATTTAATTTTTAATTAAAAAACACTATTCACCCGAAAAAAACTAATACTTGACTAATAATTTATGAAACCGTTATTTAACTATTTTATTGAATCACATTAATTAATCAAGGTGCCTAGATTATATTAATGCTTTCTTTAAGTGAGATTACTAATCCATTTGGTCACATTACTAATCCTAAGCATAAAATCACTATTCATAATTTACTATTCATAAAAAATTAAGTTGATCTTATTAGACTCTAAATTTCGTACTGAACATAATTATAGAAGACCATTTTTTGAAAATCATTACACATTTTTAATTATTTAAGGTTTACATAAACATTTTTAAAATATCCTTTCTCCAAAATTAATAGAAAATATGCATACTATATTTATCCGGACATTTGAAAATTCATAAACTTCATCATAAGAAGAAATAAAAATTATTATTTAAAACAAAGGATTACACAAGGTAGTCACGGTCTCCATACATAGCCCCTTATCACACCAGAATAGGACCTAAGTGTAAGGTGTGATAAGGTGAAAAAATCCGAGGGAGGCTCGGCCAACGTCGCACGAGTAGTAATTTCTATCAGTTTGAAATTCTCGCAATGGCGATTCCGTTATAGCTTCACACGATGAAGTTCGGCTTGCGTTTGGTCCAGAGAAAATCCCAGTGGAGATACCTCCTTCCCATGTTCTGTTAGATGGGCTTCGATCGGTCCAAGACTACTGGGTGAGGCCATCAAATATTCTTTCTATATTAATTAACCAAGATCACTTGTATTTAGAGACAAAAGAAAACGAAACGTTTAGTTTCCGGTAGTCATATTGACAAATGGGCATATAAAAGTCAAAACCCAACAACATCATTTTAATTATACTCATGTTATCCAATGAAACAGTTTTGTTGAGTATAAAAAATTAAATAACACACAAAATTAGGAAAAAATATTTATTCAAAATTTCAGGTCGTTACATTCCTGGAGAGTAATGGAAGAACTGTCTGCATTTCATCTTGATATGGGAGAATTTGGGGGTAGAGGTTTTCTTTTTCAGATTACGGTACCGTCATCCCTGATACAAAAGGTGGAAGAGTCCCAGTTGGGGGATCTTGAGGTGGAGGTATGGAGAGACCGAGTTGTTTGTGGTGAGGCCCCCGATGGTTGGTCTGAGGATGAACAACACCAAGTGTTGTATCATGGAAGGCTTTTTGTTCCCTTGGAGATGCGCAAGATGGTTCTCATAGAGTTCCATAGTTCACCCTTAGCGGTATATACTAGCATGAAAAAGATGTACCGATCCTTGGGGAGTCAGTTTCGGTGGCCTGGGATGAAGCGTGCGATTGCAGAGTTTGTGTCTCGATGTTTAGTTTGCCAGAATGTGAAGGCCGAAATCCGTGTTCCTAGTGGTCTTATCCAGCCATTAGATATTACTCAGTGGAAGTGGGGGGACATCTCAATGGAATTTTTTACAGGTTCACCTCGAGCTCTGGGAGGACATTATGTTATTTGGGTGGTAGTGGATCTTTTAACAAAATCATCCCACTTCATAGCGATCAAGGAGTCGAGCTCAGTGGAAGTTTTGTCGAGGTAGTATCTAGAGGATGTGGTGAGACTTCATGGAGTCCCAAGTATGATCATTTCTAATCAAGATCCTCATTTTACCTCCTGGGTGTGGAGTGGTCTCCAACAAGATTTTGGTTCTCAGCTATGCCTTAACACTGCTTTTCATCCTCAAATGGATGGTCAGATAGAGCGAACCATCCAGACTCTTGAAGACATGTTATGCTCTTGTGTTCTTGATTTTGGAGGCTCATGGATGAGGTAATTACCCTTGGTGGAGTTCGCTTACAATAATAGTTTCCACTCCACCATCGGTATGGCACCATTTGAAGCCTTGTATGACCGACCTTTCCATTCTCCGTTGTGCTGGACTAGGGTCGAAGAGTCAACAATTCTCAGACTGGAACTAGTGCAGAATACAATAGATATGGTTCAGGTGATTTGTGAGAGGATGAAGATAGCGCAAGATCGTTAGAAATCATATTCCGATCCAAGAAGGATACCCTTAAAGTTTAATGTTGGGGATCATGTGTTTCTGAAGGTGACTCCCCGTCATGGGAAGAAAATGTTTGGCTGTGGAAGAAATCTTTCTCCCCACTTTTTTGGGCCTTTCTAGTTGTTAGCTCGTGTTGGAGCTGTGGCGTATCGAGTAGTAATTTTCCCTCAGATGAGTCAGATACATGATGTTTTCCATGTATCACACCTCCGTCGTTATCTTCATGATGACTCTCATATCATATATTGGGGAGAAATCAATGTTGATAATGATGTAACCTTTGAGGAGTGACCTATGGAGATCCAAGACCGCAAAATGAAGGTGATGCGTGGGCGTTCTATCCCTTTAGTTCATGTCTTGTGGCGAAATAGTGGCTTGGAGGAGAGTACTTGGGAACGTGAGTCACATATACATGCTCAGTACCCAAAGTTTTTTGATGTTTAACTCTTTTCATGTATCACTGTAACTTGTGTGGTTATGGAACTTTCATGTTTATGAGATGGATCCCTTTGTTATTTTCGACGGATTGCTCTCTTTTGAGAGATATCTCGATGGGTGGTTGTTCAGACCCTGTTTCATTTTCTCTTTAGGTGGGTTTTGGATTCTCGAGGATGATAATGTTTTGATAGGAATCTGATGTAATGGCCTAGACCTCTCCGGTCCATTACTTTGTGAAAATGTGGTGCTGGAGGTGTTTCGGGAGGTCAAGGTGGCCTGGGGGTGCGTTTGGGTGAACTTTTAAGGAAATCTATAGGGCAATAGATTTCGCACGGTTGGTGCATGATTTGTTAAACCGTACGGCCAAACCAAGCAAGGTTGGTCTTGGAGGTAGTGGCTAATGCATGGTTAGTGCATAGTTTGTCTAACAGTTCGACCTAACCGTGCGAGGAGTGTTTGACGAGGCAGAAGCTAACGCACGGTTTGTTAAACCGTGCAGACTAACCGTGCGGGCACTTAATCTTAGATCCTAAAATTGTGGATCTAAATCGTTTTGCATCTAAGTGGTTAGTTTAGGCCCCTAAGCATCTATAACTCAGATTTACCCTCATTTGAAGGTAGGATAACCTCTCCCAAGCATTTTGGAGGCGATCTGAAGGCTTCCCTTGGCGAATCGAAGAAGGTTTCTTGAGGTATGTGATCGTTGTTCTTCGTTCTTGTTTGGTTTCTTAGATCTACCTAGATATACTCCTCTTATCCTCTCGGTTTCTTAGATCTACACCCGTTATGGGTAGATCTAAGTGTGTGGAAGCCAAACATGATGATCTTTGGTCTTGATCTTGCTAGAAGGAGAGATCTAAGGTGGGTTTTTGGAGAATCAACCTGGCTTTATTGTGCATTCTTTGTTGTTGGGGTTTTCGTCAAAAACCTTGAGGTAGGGGATTCATTGCCTCTATTTATTTTACCTGCAACCATATTGTTAGCATGTTGAATCCCGCTGGATGACAATGGAATTGACCTAATAAATACTTTGAACCGGATAAAGAAATCGTATTGATTGTATGTTATTGCCTCATGTTTTTCTAGATAGTGTGATATCTATGCTTGCCTTGCATAGCGGTTTTTCTTGGTGGAAATTGGTAAAGAACATAAACCGAGACTAATTGATATTTGGTTGGATAAAGATAAATAGTCATGTGAATGAATTTGGTTCCTGTTGTAATTTGATGTTAATCAAATTGGTATAGTTAGCATGCATAATATTTTGTGATAGCTTACTGGTTAGGTTCCCAATTTTGGAACCAACAGATTAAATATGTTAATTCAAGATGGTTTAAAGAATTTGATTGTTTGTTAATTCCTTGAAGGGTTTTGAGTTACCCTCTTGTTTGTTGAAAGATCCATAAACCAATTGTTGTGATGTTTGATTTTCCTACTGCTTGTGCTGTGATGTGACCCTAGAGGGGTGTTGTGATATGTGGAGGCAGAGAGGCCTTTTGGTTGTGGTAGGGGATGACACCTAGAGTGGAGAGATGGATCAGTTTATGCATGTGGGTGTCAGGGAGGACACCAGGGATGATGGAATGGGATGGATGTGATTGTTGGATGCTTGTTGATTCTTTGGTTGTTTATCTGATTTACTTTCCCCACTGCTCAAGGCAGATGGTCTTTCTTACCCTTCTTCCGAAAGAGTCCAAGACACGTGGGGTATGACACATGCTTTCCATGTTTATCCTCTCAAGGGAGAATGGGTCTATGCTCTTGCTATAGGCAGAAAAGACTCGACGGGTAGTACATCTACTCACCATGTTGATCCCCCTTGTTTTTAGTAGCATAAGATGTTTTTCTAGAATGCCTGGGAATATGGGAAAGTAATTATATAATTAATGTTTTAATAAATGATGTTAACCCATGGGGTTGGAGTTTTTTGAAACTTAATGAGGAGGTTGAGAACTTTTGAAAGGACAGTGGAATTTTTGGATGCGATGTCAATGGAATTTAATGTGGAATTGTTCATGGTTAATTAATGATTGATAAATTAATTAACGTACAATGGAATTGATAAAAATGGAATGAATTAATCTAATAAAGCCCTTAAATGGTTGTGTTCTTATAGGATACCTAGTCTTAGAAGTGGAAGCCCGGAGTCCAAGAGATGTTAGCTGCAGTTGTGTCTAAGACTAGGTTATTCCCATAGTGTGGTTGTGAGTTATAGTATATTCTTCACTTTTTTGTGTTTCTATATGATGCTTCACCCTATCAGTAAGGGAAACTAGAACCCCGGGGATTCTGAGCCCTGGGGGGTGTTTTCTCCAACATTCAGGTGGGAGGATGAATGGATGACTACCCCATTTGACCCCGCTCTCTTCTCTTGGTAGATACTAGTGCCATTAGGCACAACAGTTACTTTTCCCCATATATGTGTGTAGAGGGATGTAATGGCTTGTGGTTATTCAAACAAATATATTATGGATATAGTATCCTATATACTACTATAGGTGTAATGTGTATAGGTTGTGATGGCTTGAGGATCCCTACTCAGTGTATGGGTTGTAATGGCTTGAGGTATAATACTCGATGTATGATACATGTTATGCGAGCTGTGGTGGCTCCCGAAAACTACCTGGTTACTTTTGGTTGTGAGGATGGTGTGGTGTTTCACCCAGGTGTCTGCAGGCAAGCCTTTGTGGGGCACGTGGAGCAGATTATGGAGCTTAGCCTAGGTGTATATGGGAAAGCCTTTAGAGAGAGATGCACATGACGTATGTCGTTGGGGAAAAGCGTCAAACTAGTGGGGAAGTAGTAGTGGGGTACCCTTTTTATTCTTTACTATATGATATATTATTTTATGCATTACTTGGTGAGAGTAGCCATGGTGACATTCAGAACATATCATACTTGTTTAGGTGATGATTTGGTTTCACTTGTTGTTCATTGGGCTTTAGCATGCTTTCTTTACTTTTTCATGAGAGGGTTCTGGGAGGATCCTACTGAGTATACTGTTATACTCACCCTACATTTGTATTGACTATTGTTCAGGTCACTTGGAGTAGGTTGGAGATCAAGTTGGGTTCTACTAGCTTGGGGTTGTAGGAGCTGTTTGGGCTTGTGGTTGCAACTGTTTTTACTTTCTTTTGGGTACTTGCAGTTTTCCCTTTCAGTTGTAGTACTTTTTCATGACATTACATTTGTGCACTTGGGATTTATTTTATACTTCAGTTCTGAGTTGGAGTTGGTCGGTTTCTATCTTATCTCTCTCTTCCGGATGTGTTCTCTTAGAGGGTAATGCCTCCCATTTGTGTGTTACTACACCCTCGGTGCTAGTCGCCATCCCGGGGCCTACTGGAGGTGGGACTTGGGGGTCATTATATCCCTTCTCACACTGCCGGCCCAGGAGGGGTACACTTTGTGGGGAGGGGGTCGTGACAATATATCTCTTCCATAAATGTGTAACATTTTTTTACATTTCATCGAAATAAAAATAATTTAAAGATTATATAATGAAATAATGAAATACATTTTATATAAAAACATATTCAATAATTTGAGGCAATTGTGCCTAGAAAAATGAATAACATATTTCTATCAGAACTATAGTAAATACTATCAGAATATAAACACTCACTAGAACCACATGTGTATGTTTCCTTTATATCCTTGTTACTTTTTTATATATTTTATCTTATAATCCTTCTATATCATCTTGATTAACAAAGGATGTTCTTGTTTTATATTTCATTGATTCTTAAATTCCTAAAAATTAAACTAATTTTATTTCTATTTATTTTCACCCCTTGTAGATATTTTTTATCACTATTTACATTACTTATCATTTTTGTTATTCTGAGGCATCTTCCTCCAAAATATCATTACCATCCATTTTCAGTGTTATGAAAAATAAACATCATCGAGTTTAATGTTACTATCATACATTTTGTTGATTTTTTATTTAATGAAAATCTATTTATCTTATTCATCATTTTTAATTCATCTATCTTAAAAATATTCTTGTGCTACATTAATTTTCATATATGACCATCTAATTTTAAATTTAAACAACATTTCATTGTCCATAGATTTTTAACTAAATTCCCATTACCAAGAAAAAATATCAAAAATCTTCGCAACCATGTCTTGTCTATATTATCTATCTCACTCCATGATTATAAATCCATTACACTAGTCATGAACGTTTAATACATTTTATAAATAGGCTATTCAGATAGAAAATAAAATAATCAATACTATGATATGCTTTCTAATTTCCAAAAACATAAAATTTTAAGTGTTTTCCCTATAGTCATTAATATTTCATTATCAATTTTGGAGGAAGAAATCTGAAAATATATATATCTATATTAATTAAAAATAATAATTAATTCTAAAAAATTAATTTCAATATATCTTATATATTCTAATAAAAATAAAAATTAATAATATTTTTCTATTAATTATGTATTCACTTATTAATATAATATAGTTAATGCTTATAGTGTTAATTATATAGGTATCTATTACTTTTTTTTTCAATACTCCTAATATGTACCATAAACAATTTAGTGGTTAATTAAAATTTAAACCTTCAAGATATTTTTCAAGAATATTAGATTTCATAGGATCTTTCTTCAAGTGTAAATTATTATATAGTAGAAATTACATACAATTTATGATTCTTAATGTAGTACCAATATTATAGCTATAGAAGAGGGTGAATTGAAGAATTTAAAATTTGAAATATGTAAAACCCTATAAATCAATGTAATTTTTAGATGAAATGTTTTCATATTGTACAAACATGAGTAATTTAGTAGAAATATAAAAAATACTCAATATATAATAAATTATCAAATTTATTAAAACAATTAAAATTCACAATGAAGGTAATAATGTAAAACTCTACATATAAAATAAATAAAAACAATGAAGTTCAATAAATGATATCAAAACATGCCTATAATATTATTAATGGGATATTTATTTTCCTAATCCCCAAAAATTATTTACATTTTATCCAAAATGGATTGATAATCTAAATAATGATCCTTATAAATACATGTTGTTAAAAATAAATTCTTCAATCCATGATTAAATGGACAAATACATTATCCTATTTGGTTCATTGATCATAGAAGATAAATAGAATTTAGGAATTTATCCTTGATACATCATTGATAAAAACAATAAAAGAAAAATGAATATTATAAAGGATTTTTTTTTGAGTTTATGTAGAGAAAAAATACAATATATGATTAAAAATAGATGAACTAAAAATGGATTCAAGATGAGAACTTAAAAATTCATTGAGTATATGATCAATAGTTCTCTAGCTCAGGCATCCACATTTATTTAAATAAAAAGATAATATTACCATTACAAAATCTTGTTCCAAAATCTTAAATTATAATTTTTTTCAAATGAATCTTGGTATATGTGAGAATTAGTCATTGTATCTCAAATAACATTAAAAAATTATATATTTTATCTTTCTATTTTTCATCATTTTAAATAACTTTATATCCTTCCAGAATGCGTGATTATATTAAGAAATATTATGAATATGGAAAAATATTTTTCTATAATGGTAATATATTAGATGAACCAAATTATATAATATATTATTACCAAAACAAACATATATCTATAAATTTTTTATACATATACATATATATTGATTTATTAAAAAAATATATTTGAATGATCCCATTCAAATAATGACTCAACATGTGTTTTACATCTCATTTTGTTATATATATGAACATAAAACATGTAATATTTAACTAATACCATCAACATAAAATGGTTTCACCATGAATTCACTATATATTACAACATTAAAAAATATATTATTCAAAATAATTAAGAAAATGGCCCAAATCCTTGTATTATGACATGATATGTGTTTCTTTCCAATATTAGGCAAATAATATCAATTCTTATGAATTTTACCCCACTTAAACAAGTAATTCGAAAACACTAGAGACCATACCTTAGTATGGCCTGTATTAAATAAACAAATTATTTAAGTTATATATTTATTAAAGGCTTTATTATTTTAGTTTTAAAAACATCAAATATATAGATGTTCTTAAATATTCAATAAATTTATAATAAACACAACAAAAAATATTAATTTCTTGGTAAAAACATTTTTATATTATTTTTATTTTTTTATTCTAAGAAATTTAGAAAACAATAATGGATAATAACATATTATTTCTTTGATTTGGAGTCATCCTCTATTAAATTACTACCATTAGCTACTTTTTTGATATTTCACTCCCAAATCTAGTAAGATATTTTTTTATGGGAATCACATTTTAGGAATTTTTCATAAGTTAATAATTTGTACATTGGTTTGAAAAGTTGTGTAATTATATGAATATCATTAAAAAATTGAAAAATATTCTTATACTATCCTCCACAATTTCCTTTATTAATTCTTTTGAATATTGGAAGATGAAGATTGTTTGGTTGTACAATTGGAATATTTATTTATTCCACCTCTTTTCTATATTATGTATTTAACATTTCATTCATTATATTACATTTCTCTCACATATGATATTTACTCTATTAATTTCATTCTTAAAATTTGTATAAGCCATATTTACATAATTTACAACATATTTAAAATCTTTTTTTCACCATTGAGTTACTTATTTTTCCTATACTGTTGTGTTCTTATCCATGTTACCCAATAATAAAATAAATAATATATATTATATTTTAACCATTAACATAACTTACCTATCATGGTGCTCTATTAAATTATTGAGATAAGTCGCTATGTGACCTCAAGAATGACTCCCCATACACAATAGGTTGTTAACTAAAAATTAGGGTGTAAATATTATAGTGGGGAGACAATAACTTTAGAAGAAAGTATAAATCAAATAGGAACTAAGATAAAAAGATAAGAGCATAACCAAATTAGAAAAACTTACAATTCAATGTAAACAAAATATAACATACCATGTTAGTTAATACTGAATGTCAAAATAAATTTCATGATCAAAAGTTAAACAAGGAAATAACAATGTTATAATAAAAAATGAACATATTAGAAAGAACATGATCCTAAAAACCATGTAAAGTACCATATCCATACTCTAAAACAATCTAGAAAAGTAATAATTTATGTGTTGGATCCCTTTGTCTTGTGTAGAGATGTATCCATGCAGTCTACCGGAGTACCAAATGGAACCCAAATAAGATGTGAGTAAAACTCAGTAGGCCAACACCCATCTTGTCAAATCATATCCATCCTAAATAAATAGTAAATTATATATCGTAATAAATAGGGTTAATAATTCATAAATTAATTTATAACATCTAATAAACCTACCGAACCTTGAGTTCTTGGGTGTTACCAGCGGTCATCAATAACTGCTTCAATGTGATGCTGTATATCTCCTTCAAGTGGTGGATTATATTTCCAAGGATGAATCACCCAACCCATATTCCAAAAAATAATCCATCTCACCCTCAATAATATAAAATAGAATTTTTATAATTCCCATTATATAACTGATCAAGTGTTTTGATGGTGCATTAACTAATTCAAGGGAGAAGTATCTTGTAATATTGCATTTATCCCTAATGTAGTATGTATGTATGCATCTAGACCTCAGGTGGTATATACCCATACATCCATCCCATAGTTGGTGTGTAACCATGAATTTATCAATCAGGCTATTCTTACTCATGAATCTATCCCTGGGGGTATTTAACCACGCACTTAGCCCTCATAAATAAAATTTATTCAAAGGGTTATAACAAAACCATATTCCAAGAAATCTATTTATAATACAAAAAAAACTATAAACCTTCTACTGTATTATATATTAGTTAATTTTTTCATTTTACCAATTTTAAAAAATTTAATTCCATCATTCTATGTTACTAATTTTCATAGATAATGGTAACCGTTCCATTTCACATTCCATACATTCCAATAACAATTACACATGTCATTATACCCTTATTCCATCATTCCATTATGAAAATTACAACTTCATGAAAATTAATCACATTAAATCATAGTGACTCATTATCAAGAAAGTTATGTAAATTAAAATTCCATGACATGATAATTTACACCTTAGTAATTTCCAATTCAGTATATGCTTGTGGTTAAAGAATCATCCTAGGATGCAACAATTCCTAGACTCAACATAAACAGATCCAATGAGATATAAGGTATATCTAAACGTAATGATTCATAAATTATAATGGGTTATAAATTTAGTTAGGATTCAAATATTATGTTCTAGTATGATTTCATAGGTTTCAAAAACTAAAGAAACGAAAACAGGCCATAAAAAGATAATATAGACCACCTAGATGAAGAATGGAGAACAAAAAAATAACGATTGAGAACTAGATAAATATAAAACACCCTAAAACCTATTTGATAGAGAATAAAATAATATTTCAATGAATAAATAAGAGTATCCAAGGGGAAACCAATAGGAGTTCATGATTTCTAAAAATAAATCAACATTTCATGTTTCCTAGTCAAATAAGGGAGCATGAGGAAAATAATTAGCTTTGGAGAAATCTATAGAGCTTTTTAGAACCCTATATTTTCATAAATCATGAGGTATGGTCTCATTATGGGAGATAATGTTCTTAAACTTTTTTGGGGGATATGTTTTTACCCCCAATTTACACAACCAATCCCAAAACCACAAAAAATATGGGGGTGAACCACCAAGTAGTTGGTGGTGTCTGTATGACTAGAGAGCCCACTGGCTAGCCGCTGGGTCTTTTGTAGGGGACCCCTTCATCCAAAATACTTATGACTAGCTGGTGGGTCTCATCGGTGAGCTAGTGGCCCTACAGTACCTCCATTACCATAGGCCACCTATGGCCTTCAACAAATCATATTCCTCCAAGCCCCTGAACACATCTAAGACCTCATTTGATGATAAGAATGGGATTCTATTACATAATTAAAGAGTATCAACAAAACATAAAGTGTAACACACTAGTGTAATACTATAGGATCATCAAAATCCCCACCATATAAAAAATCCTCCCCAAGCTATGCTCCCAACCATGATTATGGGTTATCAGGGAATGACTCGGGCCACAATGCCCACATATCAGACTCCCTGTCCTTGGTTTCCTCTTGAAATCACCTACACTACCACTACCCTCAAACTAGAGGCATGTTATTTCCTCAAATATTATTCTCTCTATGGTCCATGATATTAATCAGAAGATTCTAAAAGTATACATAAACATTGATCTCAACATCATCGATATCAATCAAATGAGTAGAGTCATGGTAATATCTCTAATGTTGAGACACATGAAAGACATCTAACATGGAACTAAATCATTATGGAAAATGTAATTGGTAATACACTGGGAAAATTATCTTTACTATCTCAAACGGTCTACCATCCTATGTGATAGATTTCCCAACTTATAATTATCGAATTTACCTAACCATAGTGACACCTAAATAAAAACATGCTGACTAACCTTAAACCACAATGGTCTCCTCTGATAGTCAGTATAATATTTTTGTTGAATCTTCACAGTCACCAAACACTTTGTGACCATCTATAGTTATACAAAAATATTTAATATAAGAATTGGTCCAACAACAGTTAACTCACCTACCTCACTCCAACACAGTGGTGAATGATTTTTCCTTCCATACAAATCCAAAAAAGATGTTATTTGGATTGATTCTTGAAACCCAATATTATATGAGAACTCTATGATTGTAAAATAATTCTCCCAAGGTCCATTAAAATTCAAATAATAGGATTGTAACATGCCATCCAAAGTCTAAATCATATATACATATTGGTCTTCAGCATAAATAAAGTAGACTATACTTAAAATAACTTATGATCTGAACACCTTATGAAGGACTTTCACGAATATTGATTTGTATTGAGGATCTTAGTATGCAATGATGCTCCACAAAACACCATTCATATAAACTATCTTTTATATATATAGTTTACCCATATTTTGGATGCTGAAGGTCTCTTTGATTGGTAAGAAGTTGGATGACATGATCAGTTGATCCAAAGTTACCCATATTACACTATTTTTTGAGGTGTCCTGGGTTATCCTATCACACATTCCATGGTGAGATCATCCCACTTCAATTTTTAGAATGGTAGAGGGATGCAGTTACCCAACATGTTTATAATGATCAACATTCACCAAATGATAGGTTAAACACCATGAATACATATATCTCTTTCTTTATCCCTATACACTAGTATTTCCTATTGATATCACGATATATTTTCATAAAATTAGGATGTACCACAGTTTTAGGATCATCAAAATACCTCACGATCTAATCACAAAAACCAATTGGAACCCAGATATGGTAATGGATAACAACTTCATACCTTCTAGGATGAATTCTAATAGTTCCTATACACCATATAAAAAATCCCTTATTGTTAAACCCTATTGATCAAATAACCACCCATTCTTGAACCATTATATGAGAAATCAAAAAATATATATCAATTTTAGAGTTGCTCACCCCTAAGACACCTAAACATCCTGACATAATATGAAAAGAGTTCCATTAGCCACCACTCATCACAAGATTCATAAAAAACCTATATCCATGTCACCAAACTAAAGGCATTGACTATGACATCTCTATTTTCTATAGTTTATTCCCACACAATGTTGAATGACTGAGGATGATCGACCTAACTCCTCAAAAGAATATCTCGGACCCACTATAAAAAGGTGTAATTAAAGATATTTTTATCCATTCACACCATATACATTTAGTCTAAGAGCCAATACTACAAGTACCTACTAATTTATACCAATGTAGCTAACTTTAGATCATGGGTAGAATAATGTGAATCATATTTTTTTAACTATCTAGATCCATAAGACACTACTTATTCCTCCTACATCCTTATTTCTATGAGTTTGAATCATGAAATGTTTAATTATACTATATACTCCTTACCTAGATTAGGTAAGGAGAGGATTATTGATAAGTTCATCTTACCCTTTAAGACTTGGAAGGCCTCATCGAAGCATAAAACTAAAAGAACTTTCTCACTTTCTTAGTCAGCTTAAAAATTAGTGCTTCCAGATGGGGGATATCATAGATAATGAAATTGTAAAAACATTCCAGAAACAAAAATATTTGAATCCTGAAAACATTCTTGGGTATCACCCAATATTCCATGATTTTATCCTTCTTTGAGTCCAAAAACACTACCTCCTATGATGTAATATGACCAATGATGTATACTTTCTCAATGCATAAGTTAAATTTTGATAGTTCAGAAAAAACCAACGCTCTAACAGTATACTCAGGATGATTTATAGATATTGGGCATGATCATCTATTTAACGGGGGTACAATGAGATGTAATTGATTAAAAAATACCCCAAACTAATCCAGAAACATATTAAAGATCTGATTCTACAAGGCTGTAAATATTAGGGGTGTGTTTTTCAAACCAAATGAAGTCACTGAAAACTCATTCAATCCATACATCTAAAATTTAGTTTGAAGTATGTCAGTTTGACACACCCTCAAATGATGGTAACCTGATATCAAGTCTACCATGAGGAAAATTAAGAAACCTATTAGCTGAATGAAGATATCTTCATTCTGTTGAAGGGGATACCATTTCTTAACTTTCAACTGCTTGAGACTCAGAAAATCCACACATAAGTGAAAAGTACAATCATCTATCTTGGAGAAAACCATAGGATAACACCATGGTGAAGTACTATGCTACATTAATCCCTTACCTTAAAAATATTTGAAATATACTTTTTACTCAAGTATCTCTTCTAGTTCTATCCTATAAGGAGGGATAAAAAATGGTTTAGCAACTAGCACCAAATCTAGAGTGAACTTGATCTAACAATCAGGTGGTAATTTTGAGAACTCTTTATGAAATACATCATGAATTTCATAAAATAATATAGGAAAATAACTATTCCCCAAATTGTAATCATTTATAACTGGGTTTTTAATTGGGTTGTGAGATAATCCAATCTACAAAAAATTGGTCTTGTATAACTAGCCTAAAGATACAATTCACCCCAGTGATTATAGTTCCCCCTTCTAGTGATAAAAATGTAACTCACCTTTGATAATAGTTCATATGATCCTAAGTATATAACTATATAATTAATATATTTAATTAAATAACACCAATCAATTTAATTAAAAATAACTCTAACAAAATGATATCCACCAATTTTAAGAGAACACACCTTATAGCTCCTGATATCCTCTGATCACACCCAAAATGGTGCTTCGATGGTGGAAACATTATCCTTTATCTTTGAAATCACACCAATGATATTGGAAAAAAGATAAAAAATAATAGTATATGATGATACTATATCAAACAAAACACATGAAAGGGTGGATGAAAAAAATTGTACCTCTAACAGTGGAAGGTCTTGCATCTAAACTAGTCAGAGAAGACTTTATAGAAAGATCTTGAATCACCCCTATACCTTGGGATATATTATGAATCTGATAAGATAATCCTAATGGATTATACTACCACTACTTTATTGGTAACCTCATCCCATACCCTATATTTAGGATCATTTGGAACTCCATCTACCTATCTACTGAGGGGTGGTTAAGTATATCTCAACATACGGTTCCATCTCTGATTCACTATTATAGATGAACTACTATGTGTTCATGAAGGTCCACTGTAGATAGCCTATCCTACCTCAAGTGAAGTACTCCACTACATGGAAAGGAAAAATTATACATTTCTTTCCATCAATTATAGAATGAAGAAAACTATGCCTGGTAATGGTTCAGAAAATATTATTAACTCTCTTAAATTCTCTACACACCACTATACTAGTTGTTACTTTTTTTAGAGGTTATACATACTTCTTGAAGAATATGTCTATGATCAAATAATTTAAAATTTATTCCTTCCACTAGGGTCTTACTTCATGTTAAAATACATGATAAGAGACTAAATAATTATATTAGTGATGTTATTCAGGAAAAATATGTTCAATTATGATAAGATCTCATAAAGAATCCCATCCTAGAAGTGCTTCTCCCTATCTAACTCATCTGCTACCAAATATGGATAAAAAATGAAATTCGGTAAAAAATAAAACATATTCCATCATTAAATTTCTTAAATGTGTCATATTCATGATCACATGACACTTATCATCCCTTAGTGTCTCTTATTAGAAGTGACTTGTGATATTGACCTAAAAGTTGTTCCATATTAGCTTCTCTTTCTATATGGAGTTTTCCATGATGTCCCACCAACACTTGGATAGTCCACCTAGAATATATTCACCAATATTCATCTACCTATCCATTAGTCAATTAAGGTGTATGGAGATATTTAAGATCATATCTATTCAGAACTCAGCTACCATGGGTCCTCCATCCCAAGAGAATGTGTATGAATGCTACAACTGAAAATATCTAATCTGAACATACATCGAGGTCAAAGGGTGAGTACTGTCCCTATCCAAAGATCACATAGACCTTAGAAAAATATCATATATTTGATCATCCATGTAGTTACCCAGACATGTAATATGTTCTAGATTAGCTGTGTGAGGGGTGTGATGGTTACCACTCTCCTCATGCTAAGCTCGAAGATGATGTAGTTGTATTTTCTCTACAATGGTCATTACACTAATTAGATCATAACATACATAAAAATATCACCCTATTAAGGATATAAAAAGAAATAAGAACCAAGGATATAATTTTACTTCAAAAATTCTCTTAATAATTAGATTTTCATGTCATAAATATTAAATTTATTCCTCTATCAGATCTGTTAAAGGATTTATTTTCACAATTTATATAGTAAGATTTATCACATGTGATAAAAATTTCCTTGGAATAGTCAATACCTATTAATATATTTCCCTACAAGTCCACCATGATGTATGTATAGTCACCTAATTTTGTACTATCCCATGAGTGAAATATCATAATATAGTAACATCATAGACCAAGTGAATAAATAATAGTGAAATAAAATAAAAACCCTGACAAGAAATAATAAAGAAAAGAAATTCAATCCCTATGTATGTGGGTTTTTACCCACACATGGGTTAGATAATCGGATGCACAATCTCACTTCCAAGCCCTAACACATCATATACTCATATCTACCATCTAAAAATATTAAAAAAATGGAAAAATTTGAGCTATGATACCACTTCATAACATCCTCAACCAAATGATACCTTAGATAAATGATATTTACAGCTATGTTAAATTAATAATTCCTCCCTATACATCATAGGATTCCACATAGAAATGAGGGTGTATCGAATATAGTGTTGATACTATATCCCTTGTTCTATAGTATAAATCATTGCAGGAGTAAGATAAAAAAAATAAAAACATAACCCGATCAAATAAATTGATAATGCAAAGTCAAAAAAATATAATAATCCATGTTAAGTTATAGTTAGTGTCAAACTAAATTTCATAATAAAAATTCATATAACAAAGCACCAATTTCATAAAAAAAATAAATACTCTAGAAAGAATTCATTTATGAACCCCATTCCAATTCTTTCTCCATGATCCAAACCCATCTATAAATGTAAGAAATAAAGTACAAGTCCCCTAACCTCTATCCAGAACTATATCCATATAGTATTCCAGATAACCAAATGATTCCCAAATATCTTATGATTACTACTTTGCAGGAAAAAAACTTGGGTATCTAATCATATCCTACCTAAATAAATAGTGCATAAAGTAGTATGATAAACAATGATGGTAATTCATACATTAATACAGAACTTAAAATAAACCTACCAACCCTTGAGCTCTAGGGTTACACTAGTGGTTAGACATACCTACTTTAGCTCAATATTGTATATCTATATCAAGTGATAGATTCTAATGCCAAGTATGAATCACCCAAATATTTTTCCGAGTAACCAAAAATATCTACCTCATGAAATAATATTGGACTCTATGTGAATTCCCATGCAAGATCCGCTCTTGTGTTCCAATGACACATTACTCATGTGAGGGTTAAAGTATCATGAAACCATGCATCTATCTAGAAGGTGGTATATACAAATACATATGGCCGTTGTGTTGTATGAACCCATGCATCTATCCCTTAAGCTATGTGTAACCATGTATCTACCCCTCATACAGTACATAGACATGCATCCATCCCTTAGGTGGTATATAACCATTCACCTAGTCCTTAAGAAAAAAATTTATTTAAAGGATCATAATAGGACCCTATGTCAGCAAGCCATGTATGATGTAAAAAAATGATAAACTTGTTTTCCTACACTATATTGTTTAATTTATCCAATTTAATAATTTTCAACCATTTAGTTCCATCAGGATGTGTTAACAATTAACATATATAAATTTATCAATTCCATTTCACATTCTACGCATGCTAATTACCATTTTACATGTCATTATACCCATATTACATCATTCTATTATGAAAATTATACTTTTATTCAAATTAAACACATTCAATCCCTTTTTTTATTAAGACAGTGACATTAATACTAATTCCATGTGAATCTAATTTACACCTTAGAATTTTAAAATTCTATATAGGATAAATGAAAATCACACCTCTCAGATGGCCAAAGGTCATAAGATCAACACCATTGGTACCAATGGGATTTGAGGGAAGTATAATAGTAAAAATTCATCAATTAATATAAGTTAAAAATTAATTTAGGACAGTTTCACGACAGGTTGATGTGATCACACATATTTCATATATTAGAGAAAACAAAACAAGAATTAGGGATATTACTTAGACTACTAACCCAAATAGTGGATAATATATAAAATTTGAATGATCTCTGAATCTACATGAAACAACACAATCCCTTATATTAAAGTTTTTGAAATACACTATCAATGCTGGAAAACGAGGATCCAAGGGGAAAAAGATTATGAATTCATTAATTTCGTAAAGATCTAATCATTTCATGTTATTTGGATTGAAGAATGAATAAGGAGGTCAATAATCAGTGTTGGGGAAGTCATTAGAGCTTTAAATAACCCTTATATTTTATAAATCTTGAGTTAGTGTAGAATTAGGGATGATTAGTCATTTAAGTTATAATATTGGTGGTAAAATGTATTTTATCCATAATTTATGTGGCCTATCCAGACACCACCGGGTATCCTAGAGGCACCACCATCTATCCATGGGTGTATAAAATTGTTTCTGTATGGATGGAGACCTCACTATATTTCCTGTGGGTTTCATGTTGGTGAACCCCTCATCTATATTCCTACTCAAAAGTTAGTGAGACTAAAATAGCCTTACCAGGATACTTGGAAGCCCACCAGCTGACTGGTTGACTCCATCATCCTGGTTAAGGCCTTTCAATGGATCAAATACTACAAGAAACCTATAGACATCTACTAACCTATCTTGTTTGATCCACCAATCCCCTCTAAGATGACCTTTCAAGATAATTGGTTTCCTCAAATGAAGTATTAAACATGCCCAATAGATTCTAATGAAGAACAAACCAAAGTAATATTTAGATATCTTAAAAATATTTTTCTTATAATTAACTCAATAGTTTGAATATATATTCTTAAAAATTTTAGCCTAATTCTATGATTCATTAAATTTTGATCATTATCAGTGTTATACATAGTCAATTAAATTAAATTTATTGTCTTATCTACTTATTTTTATAGTTCAAATTAAGGTTCTTTCTAGTTATATTATATCCTTGGAGGCTGGTAAAACAACAAAAGGTTATCAAATATTTTTGTGGTTAATTATATCATGTTATAATATGAATAAAATTATAATTCTACCAAATATTTTGTTGGTTCCATATTATATTTTAATTTATTAACTTATGATATTGATTATAAAAATTAAAAAATTAATTTTGAGACCAGTTATATCTTATTATATTTTATATATTGTTTTTATCAATTAATCAACTTAAAATCCTCAAAATTATTGAAATAAAATTTAAATTAATTAGTGAGTTTGGTCATTTATTCCACCATATCAATACCTCTATACAAAGAGCCTTATTTTCTTTTCTAAAAATTTAACCTTTTCTAGTTTTCATCTATACCTCCCGTTAGACATGTGCACCATCTTTATTCAATCAACCTGATGATGTTCATGGAAAAAATACAATAATGTGTCTGACCTATTTAATACCACATGTACTATTTCACCCACATGGACTCAATTACTACTTCTCTCATTTGAGGTCAAATTATACCATAATTACTAAAACACATATATTTACATACTATCTTGATACAACTAAACTATATTCATGGATTCATAGAGAATATTTTCTAGTTTTCATCATAAATCACCCATCAAACAGAACATAAATCACCTCTCCCATTGTGATATAAAAAAATATATGACATATTATATTTAATCACTTAATATTAGTCATGATGAGGATAATTCCATACAATTTTTTGAAACATTCCGCTACATTAAATGATGATTCAATATCCTATTAAAATTATTTTAAATAATATTATAAATAATATTAAATATTGAAAGTTAATTTTTTTTATTGAATTTGTTTTCCAATACATACCATGTCAAGATATATCTGACTAATATACACATTAATATAATTTTAGATCAAACTTTTAATGAAAAATAATAACCACTCAAGTGAATTATTTTATTTTGGACTACATTGTCTCTCCAAAAAATATTATAGAATCAATGGTATTCACTATATTTTATTCAACTAAATAGATTCTTATGTTGAATTATTTAATGAATAAAAATAATAATATTAAATTTATAATATTGAATCATTAGCCTCAAAATTAATAGGCATTCTCAATAAAATAATGGTATTTCATAATATATAATGGGAATACACCATTTTTTTGGTTTTAGTCAGTATTAAAAAACATAAATTAGGTAATTTATTTTTACTAGCAAGAATATAATTTTGTTATGTCATCTCTGTTTTTCCAGAAATGGATAAGGATCATTCAATATCAAGATAAAAATATAATGGTTTATTAAACCCAACACTATTTTATAAAATTGTATATGTAATGACCATTATATTATGAACCTATAATTAAAAATAGAATACCCAAAAAATAAATATAAATAAAAGAAAACTATAACATTATAAAACATTCCTTGAATTATTGTCACTCAAAACACATCAAATGTAGATTAAGGAAGAAAGATGAAAAAATAAGTGATTTTGAAGAAAAAGAATAGTTTATTATGTAAATCATGGTTGACCTATTTCTTGAGGCATTATACAACCCAATAGTTACAAGTTCACTACTCTTCTATGAGGTCATATCTAGAATGTCATGCAAATGGTCAACAATATGTAGACACAATGGTTTTCTAAAAGAATCCACCTTATATGAGATATAGGGCTATAGATAACCCATATATCTTCTTTTTAATGGTTTGGACATTAAATTTTATATCATGTGTAATTTTAGGCTCTTAGATCATGAAACCTTAACTTATACACCTTAAGTAATCCAAACATCCACCATAAATATTTTCAAGAAATTATCTTATGTGAATTGCATCACAGAAGCCCTTCAATTTATTAGTAATAACTAAATATGGTTTCACAAAAACCCCCTCAATTAAAAATAAATATAATGAATGTTTTATATGAATATATAATGTTGAAGTCTCACACAACCCAAATATTATATGAATGAGTGTTATGTGAACCCATTTGAGTCTTCATATACCAATACAATTTCTATAAGAGCTAAGGGAATACGAGACCCAAATCCACTGAATTTAGATTCACTCATTCATGATATATACACAAAATATGAGTTTTTATATTTTAGTAATCACTAAAATATTCCCCCCATATCAATGTTTCTATCAAGATGTTTTTGGGACTCATATTAGGTTTGATCATAAACCATATCATCAATGAAAATCTTATTCATAGCCAAATAAATGATCATAACTTCATCTAGGACTCTGTGACACCATTATAGTCACTATATAATTTATTTCTAGTGGTTTCATGAGTTCATGGATCATTTTAAAATTCCATATAGTTCCATCCCAAAAACTATAAATATTATTTTTTCTTCCCATTAATTGTTTACACACTCATTTTAGAGGAAACCATGTGGCTACCCCTTCTTATCTAGTTGTACATTTAATTGTTTTATGAAGGGTTTTTCAAAACTGGGGGAAAATGGTTTATGGAAAATCATTTAGATCCTAAGAGAAACTATGTAGTTCCTCTAGTGAGTCTGGAACCTAGCATATGTTTTACACATGTTTAGGAAAATAGTGTAATAATCATGAGAATTTCCACATCAATTTATTAGTATTGTTTAGTATAGTTTCTAGAAGTTTAATATTACTATGATGCACACAGGAGAAACCATGTAGTATAGGGTTTGTCTAGGTAGTGACCTATGCATAGTTGATGCATGATTTTGAAAATAGTGTGGCCTTCCAAGACTATTTAAAAAGTGAATTTACACTTTTCAATTAATTGTACTTAGTCATCCAACCCTATATTCTCGCCCCCTCTCACTTGAATGGACCAGGTTCACCCCATTTGGCTATCTCCCCCTTCTTCCTTCAATTATTGTGTCGTTCTATCTCTATTTCAAGTGATTTTTTCTTAGAAAGCCCTTAAAAAACTCTATCTATATTATATTCATTTTTTCCACCTTGATTTCACTTATCCAATGAATATTAATATTTGTGTTGTCTTACTATGAGGTTGGTATTGGATTGAATCATGGGGCTCAGATTGTATAGGGGATTTGAGAAGGAAAATCATGGATTGGGGATGCATTCTTTATATTAGAGAAAACCTTCTAGAATGATCTCCAATGATCCAAAGTATATATTTCTTTAATATTTAATTATATTACATTATTTTAAATTTTTATTATTTTAAAATTGATTTCTTATTAAAGTTATTCCTATATGACTGGTCTTGAGGGACAAATGGTGTTTTTAATAATTATTTTCCCTTGCTATTGAATGGAATTTCATGCAAAGTTTTGTAAAAATTCATAATATTGTTTTTAATGAAATACTTTTATTTTAAATGTGGTGGTGAGAACAATATATATGTTTTAAAAAGTATTATTCTATTAATTATCTTTCAAAACAAGATTATGGTTAATTTGGATGTTTTAATTTTTTTTGGAAAACATTGTTTTATTTTTAAAGGGGTATGATAAACATTATTTTATATATTTAAAACAAAGTTTCATCCATGTTTTATTTTATATTAAATTTTTGGTATGTTTAAAGATTTTAAAATTTCAAAATGAGTTAGCTTATTTCAAAAAAGTGTATAATCCCATGTGGATTGGGTTTAGAACATTTCTATATATTTAAATGTTTTCAAAATGTTGTTTAAATGGAATAGTGAAATACAAATATAGTTTCATAGGTGTTTTGATATAATTGGACCTAATTGTAGATTAGATGATTTTTTTATAATAATAAAATGTTTTAGACTTCCAATAATTTTTTTAAAAGATATGCCTCATCTAAAATTTTATGATTTAAAAAAAAAATATAATACCCTATTATCCCCCTTTAATACTTTTATGGCCATTATTGATTGTGATAAAATGAGGGGTTGTTTATCATTAATTCATTTGTATAAGATGTTTTTTGGTAGTATTTTGAGATTCCTATTGCGAGGGAAGGAGGTGATGTGTGAGTTATTTTTAAGTGTTTCATTATTGAGTTAAGGAATTTTTGATTGTGTTCACTTCCATTGTACTAGTAATATAAGTCCTAAGAAGAGAGTACATAAACTATTTATAGGAAAAACCTATTGAGAAAAGGGTCAACTTTGTAATATTGTATGACTACATCGAGATGGTTTGTTTGGAAGGTTTAAAAGAACCTTATTCTTGAAATTTATTTTATATGATCTCTTTGTTGAAGATATCAAAGTGAAATTATCATTATTATTCACATGGATTAATTTCTTCCATTAAAAACACCATCGATGATCCCATGAATGAAGGTGTTCCAAGGATATTTTCTTTTGGTAGTTTGACAGGGCATCTGAGGGTGAGGATAGGTTCAATAGTGTCTTCCTAGGTTCCTTGTATCCAGTTTAGGTCCTATTATTACTAGATCCATGTGATGATACCCACGAAAGTAGGATCCTTTTCTATATCATTTAGGATATTTACCTTTATGCATCGGTTTTATCCCCAAATATTTATATTATTATTTTGTATATGTGATATTGTAATTTATTTCCCCTTTTTATATGTCATGACTTAGTAGTTCCTAATGTTTTCCTCTCATCCTTATTTTGGGTTTTCTTTTATTTTTTTTTTGATAAGGTATTGTGAAAGGTTTTAAAATAAGGAAAAAGGGTTATTGTGATTTTAAATAATTTTTAAACTATTTTTATAATTGAGTTTGAAAAGTGTTATCAAGTGATGAAAGAAAAACTATATTATTTAAAACTCTAAGTGAGGTTGTATTTTGAAAACATGGTCCTAGGCCTCCATGCCTTGTTTTAGGAATGTTTTTTTTCAAATATGTTTTGGAAATATGTTCTCAAATTTTGAAACCTATTTTATGAATTGAAATTGTGACATTCCAGACATGGCTACCACATAACCCATGCCCCGAGCCTGGTTTTACACATGACCCATGATGCGTCTCCACATAAGCCAGGGGATATTGACTAGTAGTGGGGGTGTGAAGGTAGTAATGCATGGAGACTTTACCCCCTTGTTAGAGTAACATAATGGATGAAACAACAAACATAAAATAGTGGAAGCATAACAAATGGAATGATACAAGAAACAAAAGAAACATGATCAAATTGATAGATAATTCAATATAAGAGGAATGAATAATATAACAAAACCATCATAGGAAATGAATAATACATATATGAATCCATGAAATGCAAGTATGAAATGGGAGTAGAAAATAAAAAACAGGCATACTAATACAGAAGGACAAAACATAAAAAAATACAGAAGCCTCTCCATAGAATCTCGAGACTAAGCCTAGTACTCTACTCCAATGATCCAATTAATAGAAAGAATCAACAACCAGAAGAGTGATGATTTCCCCCATCCATACCTGTAACCAAACAATCTACTCGGGTGCCCATGGTGACCCGAATAGGGTGTGAGATAAATCTCAACAGGGCACCACCAATGGTGTCGATGTGTAATCTGTGTAGATGCTCATAAGTAAACAGTGTGCAGGTATCAACAAAATTAAACAATGAATAATTAATAAATAACCTCCGGTACAGGTTCCTAAAGGACACCTGTCAAGTCTACCTGATTCAGCTCATGACTGGTAAGTCTGACCAAGTCACAATACATATATATATAGTATAGATAGGTATATAGACACACACACACACAAAGATATATATATATATATATATAAGTATGTATATGTATATATATGTTGGGATGGATAAGGATGTAACTCTCAGACATACAATACCAGGGTAGCTCTCACGATCTAACCCTTAGCCCAATTCCAAGAGCTCTCATGGTCTCTTGGCAATAAATGAGGGAGCACACACAGTCTTCCCCACATCCAGGATCTCATGGTCCTTGGGTCCACAACTAGAATCTCATAAGGTCTTTCATACCTCAAGGATATCATGGTACTATGGTCTACACCCATATGGCATAACATTTACATCATATAATGTAAGGAAAACCATCTTACATCATTTAAATTTAAACAAGAAAACCCATATACAATGCCTTTAGATATAACTCACGTTAAGGGAAAATCTATTCCATCCCTTAAAACCATTTAATTTAATATTAATTTATCATTTATGTTTAGTCCATCTCATCCTAGTCAACCTTTACAAATTTAAACACATGGATATTTCATTCCAAGGTAATGTGACAAGGCTCAAGTCTCAAGTCAAATACTCACATGGTCAATTTCCCAATTCCAATTCAACCAAGCCAAAGCATCATTGAGACACATTTATATAAGTCAAATAAACATGGTATATTGGTCCATTAAATTTAAAACCAATCCTAGAAGCATAAACCACAATTGAAAATTATTTCGAAAATTGGTCTAAAATGGCCAATTTAGGTGGAATACCCATTGTGACTCCATAAAGAGAAAGTGTGATAATAAAACCCCTAAAAATGAGTATATTAACCTATATAATCACAGTAGAGTCAATTAGACATGAATGAATCAACACAACAGAGGAGCTCAATAAAGGTCGGCTCGTGGTATGATGAAATAAATATGAAATGACTAAAACTCAAAAGGAAAATTACATTACTACCTACCTTATGGATGTAGATGACGCCTTACTGAGTATCAAACTTAGATTTAGAGAATCTTAGAGTAGATATGAGTTTTTGTCCAATGCCCTAAAAATAGGGCAAAAGAGCCTGCATCTAAATAGCACAATAGATGACAAAATTTAGAGAGGAAGGAAGGACACATGGGGTTATCCTTACCTTGGACTATCTGATGCTTCTAACGGACTGAGAAATGGTTGCTGGATGGAGGAGTATGAAGATATTGAAGGATAAGAGGCTTGAGCTTCAATGGGAAGGAAGTAAAGAGGTTCTATCTGCAGGAGGAGAAGAAAAAAGAAATTATAACATAAAAGGGGAGAGGAAAAATGGTCATATTTCCTTAAAAACTGACTCACATGGTTTTTACACACGGTTTTTCAAATCATGGGAAAACTGTGCGCAAGTTTCTACCCTTTCCTGCCAGTCTGCATGGTCTCTGTGCATAGTTTCCCAAACCGTGTGTACACCGTGCATAACCCACTACCTCACTGGGCACACATCATGGCCTCTGGTCATGGAATCACTAACCGTGAATAGACCATGCATATGGGTTCTACAACCATCTGCAACTAGCTACATGGATGTGCACCTGGGATTCACAGTTGCAGACAAACCATGCAGGCCAACCTGATTTCCCCTTTTTAGAGTTTTAGGCTCCAAAAATGTGGAAGATGCTCCCTTTACCTCCTTAGATCTATTAGAAGATTTAATTAGGACCATTTAAGACATTAAAAAAGAAAAACTAATGAATCTTAGCTTGGTCAAAGAGTTGAGTTGTTACAACCTCCCCTCCTTATAGAAAATCATCCCCGAGTTTCCCTTCTGAGGGTAAAGAGGTACTATCAGTAAAGAGTTCTGACCATTGAGATCATATATCAGCTTACCGCTCATAGGTCTCATCCTATACCCAGCCATACAACCATAACACCCATACAAGAGGGATATACCTTCCTCAGAGTGTCTTTACGCTTCGATCCACAATTCAAACTAGGTACTCCTTAAAGTAAGCATCCATATCCATATCGACCTCATCAGGATAGAATATGTGAGATGGTTCTGAATAATATTGGTAAAGGTGAGATACATGAAAGATATTGTTCATAGACTAACATTTCTGAGGAAGTGAAAATTGATAATCCACAGGCCTGGTCTTCTTCACAACCTTTAAGGGTCTAACAAATCTTAGTGATAGCTTACCCTACTTCTAAATACATATATGCTCCAAAATAGGTAAGACTTTCAAGAAAACCCGGTCTTCTACCTCGAACTAAATAGGTTGTTGATGTCTGTTAGCATAAGACTACTATCTGGACTAAGCTATCAACATACGCTTCTGAATTAGTTAGACCTTATCTAAATTCTTCTGCTCAAGATAATGCCCAATAATAGCTACATCCCTTTCATCTACGAAACACATAGGTGAGTGAAAAAGAATACCATAAAAGGCTTCATAGGGATCCATATCCATGGTAGACTAAAAAGCTATTGTTATAAGAAAAATTGATGAGGGGAATGTGTTTCTCCAAGGAACCCCCAAAGTCATGAATTCACACCTCGAGCATATCCTCTAGCACCTGAATTGTACTTTCTATTTTCCCATTGGATGGATGGTGATAGGTCGTGCTCAAAAGTACCTGTATACCCAAGGACTTCTACAACCCTTGAAAAACCTATGATATGAAATGAGAGTCTCTGTCAGAAACAATAGAAGAGGTTCTCCATGTAGACATACCACCTCATTGATATATAGTCTTCCCAGCTCATCTACAGAAAAGGTATCTCGCACAGGTAAGAAGTTTGTGACCTTCTTCAGATGATTAACGACAACCCACACTACATCATTTCCATGAGGTTATCTGGGTAAACCTATCATGAAGTCTATAAAAACATCATCCGATTTCCACTTAGGAATAGAAAATGGCTATAGAAGCCCTATCAGACATGAATATTCCACCTTCACCTGCTGATAGGTTGAATATCGAGTGATGAAAATAGCTATCTCATGTTTCATGTTGGGCCACCAATATTGACGTCATAGATATCAATACATTTTGGTGACACCATGGCGAACTACCCATGATGAGTCATGGAAACCCCTCATCACCTCCTCTATTATATCCTATGGGACCCATACATGCCCAAAGAATATGAGAGTGTCATCCCCATTAATAGTCTAACCAAAAGATGCATCATCATCTTAGAAACTTTCCAATAGGAAAAGGCCTTTAGGATCAGATAGATACCTATACTTGGCTCATTACAGAAGAGTATACATTACCGCTATGTTGGAGAGAATAGTCTGACCATGGTCGTTCTGAGAACTTCAATGTTCATCTCCAAGAATAAGTTCATAATCTTTCATTGGTCACTGGACTCCTGAAATGCCAGCAATTGAGTCTTTCAACTGAGAGAATCAGCAACTGAATGCCCTTTACCTGGAGTGTAGGCTAGTTTGAAATCAAACAATTACAGGTACATTACCCACCTATGATACCTGAGATTTAAATCCCACCGAGTGAAGACTTATTTTAGGCTCTTGTGATCTATGAACTCCACAAAACTCTCTCCCAACAAATAGTGCCTCCAACTACGTAAGGAATGTACAACTACAACAAACTCAAGGTTGTGCGTTAGGTAATTTCACTCTTGAGGCCACAACTAAAGAGAACCACATGTAATGAGTCACTCATTCTACATTGGAACAATTCCAAACTTGATACTTGATTCATCATAATAGACTGTATAGGACCTTCCTAGCTCTAGAATAATCAGTACTGGTGTTGAAGTAATTATTCCCTTAAACTCCTAAAAGGTTTCTTCACAAGCTTCTGTCAATTCGAGTTTCACACCCTTCTTTTTCAAGCCTATAAGTGGTGTTGTATAGTGGTAAAAATCTTTAATGAAGTTTCTGTAGAATCTAGTTAGTCTCAAGAATCTATGGATATCAAATACGTTCTTGGGATGCTCCCAAGAAACCACAACCCTCACATTCTATGGGTAAACTAAAACCTCTGATTCTGAGATGATATAACCTAGGAAGTTAACTTTATCGATCCAGAAGTGGCATTTACTGATCTTAGCATGGAGCTAATGCTCTCTTAGTATATTTAGCATGATCCCAAGATGGGTTTCATGGTTTTGTATAGAGAGATAATACACTAAGATATTTTTCAATGAAGACAATGAAAAATTAATCCAAATATGGGTGGAAAACCCAATTAATAAGAGCTATAGAGTTAACTAGTGCGTTCGTGAGCCCAAATAGAATAACCAGGTACTCATTGAGACCATATCTGCTTCAGAAAGTTGTGATAGGTATGTCTGAAGTCTTGAAATTCACCTTATTATATACCGACCATAGATCTATCATAGAAAACACATTATATCATCAAATTTTATCAAAGAGTTCATCTATTCTATGAAAGGATACCGATTCTTGATAGTCAGATGATTTTACCGATGGTAATCCATGAAAAGCCTAAGGGTACCATATGACTTCTTTGAAAATAGGATGGGTGAACCCCAATAAGAAGTTTTGGGGCATATAAAACCTCTCACCTCTAGATCCTCTAACTAATTATTGTGGTCTAGAAGCTCCTTAGGTTCCATCCTATAAGATGAATGGTCACAGGTTCTCCTTTTGGAATAAGTTCAATATTAAACTCTACCTATCGCATCAGAGGTAGGCTAGAGAAGTCATTAGGAAAAATTTCTCTGAAATGATCCACTACTAGAGGGGAAACTATGGGTTTCAACCCCTGGTCATCAAGGTAAATATTGGATATTAGTGCTGTAACACTACCCAACTTCCGATTCTCAGATCCTACTCATGTATCAAAGACATCCCAATATCCCTTAGGCACATGTGTAACACCCTCTAGTGATATAAATATCAGCCTCTGATGATAGTATTCAATATGGGATCTGTAGGTAAGTAACTAGTACATCCTAAGGATTACATTGAAACCCGTCATGTTGAGAACGTATAGGTTCCATTTGAAAAGGTAACCACCTATCTCAAAGAGTAATTTTTACAATGGTGAACGACCTCAGAATGGATACCTAAAGGTTTATCTAGCATCATAACTCTATAAAATAACTGAACATCGAGGCCTAGAATCTTTATTATTGCCTCAGATATGAACAAATGAGATGTGACTATATAAAAAATAGACAATAATGTAGAGGCCACTAGAATAATACCTCGTGCAGTAGATAATTCAGTGCAATTCTCATGCGGTGTAGGCTGGATGGCATGTAACTATCCTATACCGCGACCATGAGTCCTTGCCTGACTACAGTGAGTAGGCCCGCTTCAGTGGTACTGAGAGTCATAGGCCTGGTTGCCTCTGCCTCAACTGCCACCTCATCCTGATTGGCCGGTTGTATTCTAGCTACCTGACTATCATGATTCTATCAACCTAGGTCCTAGCCAATAAGTAGGTGTAAATCCCAACTCACTAGGAATTATTGGAAATGTTATGTAGGAATGATGAATATGTCCCATCCTTTCATATCCTATACACTATACTAGATCTCATAGACATTTCACTTTGAATTTCCCTATCTTTCCGCACTGGTGACATGAATGATAGATATTAGAGGTGGGAGATTGACTACTGATTCCTCCATGAGAATACTCTTAGCGTCGTTTCTACATAGAAGAAGATCCACTAGAATCTTTAGGTGCTGAACCACCCAGGCTCACACCATCTTCCTCACTCAGATTTCGTTTTTTAATTAGGGCCCGATTGACGATTTCCAAAATAGTCATCATCCTGAAAACATTGAACTAAAACTAGATAGTGTAACACATCCCATCCTCAAATCACATAGCATCTATAAGGTCATCAATAACTAGAGAAGGAGAGAAACATTGTAGCTCTATGAAGTGGGATGGGTAATCCATAACTAACATGGTCCCCTACTGCAGATTCATGAATTCTATAGCTCTATCATCCCTTAGAGTCTGGGAAAAGAAGTAGTCATAAAAGACCGTCTGGAAGTCAGTCCAAACCATCCCTCTATGTTGGTCTTCCTAGGTAATGACATCCCACCACCTCTTAGCTGAATCGTATAGCATGTAAGAAACTATCTTGACCCTCTGCTCTGGAGGCATCTCTAGGTGATCAAAGATATATAGGATTTCCTCGATTCAGAACTCCACACTAAGTGGTCTTCCATCCCCTAAGAAAGTAGGAGGATGCTGTTGTTGGAACTTTCATGTCAACTCTACCATGCTCAGGGAAGGCGGCACTCCGCCTTGAATATTCTGAATCATACACAAGAAGCCTTCATAGAACTGGGTATCATTTCCCAATTTAGTTATAGGAGGAAGAACCATAGGTGGTTTGATTGGAAGACCAACTGGTGGATCAAGGCCCTCCACCTTAGGAACATGATTTTCACCAACATCAGGGTGCTTGACTCAAGGATGTTATGGATACATGATTCTGTAATTCCAAATGAACTTCTTAGAAGATATTTGATCATTTTAGAGGATTGCACTCAAGAAACTATGATAGATACTAAATCCTTCCTATTAGAATGAACACACCACATTGCCTGCTTCAAAAGCTAGGACAAGATATTGGAACATGCTGTAAAATTCCATAATAATGGAAACACCCACTACCTGCTACTAAAGTCTGGTTCAATTCAAGTTTCTAAGTTAGGTATGTAGAAAAAGGCTATTATCATGTTATAAGTCATTTCAAATAGTTAAATCCAATGATATGTCATTTTCCAGCACATAAGGGCCCATACACTATATGATTCAAAATATGACACACACATGGATGCATTTTTTATTTAAATTGTGCTTATCCATGTAATTATATCATTCCTCAAATGGTTGAGCTAGTTGGAAATCAATTTTCCCTCCACAAGGGCCCCTAAACCTCATGAATCCAAGAGTGGCACCCATGAACACACACCATAGAATGATCCACACCCTACAAAAAGGTGTCAACACAATTGATTATATATAACTGGGCATAAAAACATGCAACATGCAATGCTTGATAATAATTTAAACGCGACACAGTAAGATGCATGGCCTAATAATATTGTGCCTATCATGATGCATGTTCTACCACATCACCATCATTTCCTTATGTTGAGCAATGAACTCACAATTCCAATATCAACAATAAAAATAACATCACCTAATGGTTAAATGATATCCATAGTAATAATAGAATCAATAACAAAAATAATTCAAGAAACTTGGTCTTTACTTCATACATGGGTTCACGAATCCCAAGAAAATCTTGTGACAAAGTCCCAAGTGTTCCAAATATCCAATCTATTATCCCCAAATAGTAAAGAAAGAAAGAAAAACTGCACTGATACCACTTTGTGACATCCCAGACTTGGATGCCATGTAACCCATTCCCCAAGCTCGATTGGCCACACAATCCCTGGTGCATCTCCTTATAAGCCAGGGGCCACCGACTAGTAGTGGGGGTGTGAAGGTATTAAGACAGGGAGACTTTATTGCCATGTTAGAGTAACTCAGCGAATACAACAACAAACATACAACAGTGAAATAATAACAAATGTAAATATACTAGAAACATCAAAAACATAATCAAACAAATAGATAAGTCAACAGTGTTGGACTAAATAATATAACTAAAGCCTCATAGATAGTGTCTAATAGAGATATGCGTGCATGGCATGACAATACCAAATGGGAACAAAAAATATGAAATAGGTATACTAATATTGGAGTAAAAAATAGAATGAAATCCAAAAGTTGATCCATAGAATCCTGAGCCTATGTCCGTTCCTCTACTCCTAAGATCTTACTAATAGAAAGAATCAATATCCAGAAGAGTGATACTTTCCCATATCCATACCCGTAGGCAAAAAATCTACTCGGGTGCCAAAGGTATCCCAAATAGGGTGTGAGATAAATATCAGTACGCCACCACCAATGGTGTCTATGTGTAATCCGAGTAGGTTCTTGTAAGTAAACAATGTTCAGGTAACAACAAAAGTAAACAATGTATAATTAATAAATAACCCCCCACTTAGTTTTCTAAAGGACACCTGGCGGGTCTACGTGCTTGAGTTCAAGGCTGGTAACACTACTGGAAACATGATCTTTCCCAACACTTCTATACCAACGGTTTGTAAAAACCGTTGGTATAGCTAACCTTTCCCAACGGTTCATCAAAACCGTTGGGAAAGGGCCTAAAAACACACCCTTTCCCAACGGTTTTGGTGAACCGTTGGGAAAGAGTGACCTTTCCCAACGGTTCACCAAAACCGTTGGGAAAGGGGTGGATTTTTTCCCACTTTTTCCCAACGGTTCATCAAAACCGTTGGGAAAGAGTACCCTTTCCCAACGGTTCACCAAAACCGTTGGGAAAGGGTGTGTTTTTAGGCCCTTTCCCAACGGTTTTGATGAACCGTTGGGAAAGGTTACTCTTTCCCAACGGTTCTCAAGAACCGTTGGGAAAAAGTGGCAAAAAATCCAGCATACAACTTAATAAAAATATACCCACCCAGACCTATCCCAACGGTTTTGACAACCATTGGGATAGGTCTATCCCAACGGTTTTCAGAACCGTTGGGATAGGTTCATTGATGTTTTTCCAGATCCACTAACGAAGAACATTATATAAATCAAAAATTTATATAATTATGATAATACATATATATATTTATGAAATTATGTTTACAAAGTGATGTTAGCCTAGTGGTTAAGTCGTTCGATTATAAACGAGGGGGTCCTGGGATCAAATCCCAGCGGTGATTTTATTTTTGGAATTTATATACCAACGGTTCCATTACCGTTGGTATAGATTTCATATTACCTATACCAACGGTTTCCAAAACTGTTGGTATAGGTCTATACCAACGGTTTTCGGAGAACCGTTGGTATAGACCTATCCCAACGGCTTACTTGGCTACGGTTCTCCAAACCGTTGGTATAGGCTATACCAACGGTTTGGAGGCCTATACCAACGGTTCCAAACCGTTGGTAATGGTTGGTTTTCCAGTAGTGTAAGTCTGAACAAGTCACCATATATATGTCATGAACTATCCCTTAGGGCCCGTACTGTGACTAACCCAATCCCACCTTCCATAGGCCAGGGGCTGGCGACTAGCAATAGATAGGCGTATCCTTAAAACGGGAAGGCATTACCTTTTTAATCTGTAAAAACACATAGTGTAACACCCCGACCCCAGTTACCCAGAGTCGGTGCATAATTACATAACATTGGCATGATCACAAGAAAGATCAAATCTTGAAAGACCGATTGGTTTATTATCCTTAGAAACACTAGATATATTCATAAAGTTTTACAATACATCATAAAGTGAAAAAATACTACAACAACATAGTCTCCATATTCCACACTCATATCCCCACATACTATCCCTGCAGGTCATTCATAACTTACTTCTTCACATCCTGGGAAAAATAAAACATAGAAAAGGGGTGAGCTCAAATGCCCAGTAAGGATAACAATATAGCGGAAACTTTCAAAAATAAGCATAAACTTTTAAGGCAATGTATAACTAAAACAAAAGCCTTTTAAACTTGAACTTAAACATAGTATGGCAAAAGAAAAATGAAATAATTCCATTTACTTATTCACATGGATATTCTACTAATCGAATAATCACATGCAATATCAATAACCACTTTCATAATGATGGAATGCATAATTCCAGACTATCATAACCACATAGCCAAGGCCTTGTTCCAAGACTACAAATAAGATTTTGGCAAGGCCTTGTTCCAAGACACTAGTTTGTTTCATGAGACCTACTGATGCATCGAGGAGCTATAGCGGGCTCCACTCGTCACATATTAAGTCCAATGCATTCCCATATGAAAAGGTTTAAACATAACATAAACATTCGTATTAAAACTAGCATACGAAATGTCAATACTTTCACCATAAACTATGAATGGTATAAAAATAGCACATCCACAGTCAAACATATCACAAAACCTTCAATACAATATAGAAGTTTTGTATCACAATAAATCAACTTCATATAATCATAAAATCCATCAAAGGATGTTGACATAGATGAAATCAAAACTATTTGAGAGAAATATCTCCTTTTTTTTGAAATCATTTAAAAGTCACACATTTATAAAGGAAGTAATTAAAATAGATTTTTGAATCAAAGTGTCCCATACCAATTTGAAACTTTTGAAAGGAATTAACATTTTAAAAACATTCATGTCCATATAAATAAATCCTTAAAAACTATTTTGAAGACATGGAAATTTATTAAAAATATTTAGAAAGATAAATCTTTAAAACATTTAAAATTCTGATTTTGATAAAGAGTACCTTTCCGAAATTCTTAAAATATTCATTTTGAAATCATATAAAAGTCACTTAATTATAAAATAAAACATTTTCTTTGAAAATATTCTTATAATCTTATAAGGGAAGCTTTGACGATTTTATAACGGCGGTAAATAGCCGCACCCGCCATATAAGTTAAAAAAACATTATTACCTTAATTATGTCAAAAAGGTTAAAAAGAACTTTGTTTGGAAAACGACGGAAAGATTCCTTTATAAACCCATAAGGGTATAAATGACTTTAACTCATATTCTTTGTAAATAGTAAAAATGTTTTGAAATACATTTTGAAGAAACATGGATGTGGATGATAAAGAAATCCCAGTAGATAATTACGTATAAACAACCTCGGATAATGAAGATATTGCGAAATAACCCTTACCAATTTGGTAACTTACAAAAATAATACCCCATGAAAGAGGTATCATACAATTAATATATAAATACACATAAATTAAATTGTATTACACAAATAATACAATTATGGGTAGTACATACACCACACAAAAGGTAATAGTGGTAATATGGCAAGAATCTCACGGGAATAAAGAGTGAGATGAAAACCCCTTACCGTGTACTTTTCCTGGGTTGGGGTAGGTTAACCTCCTGTATAATGGTGAAATAATTGTTATTAAATTATACAAGAATCATATACATTAATATGATATCATATATGATCTTTTAACATTTCTTTGTTAATAATATCTTAGTATTATCGTCGTTTCAGGTGTTAACTTACTCATTTTCTTTTATATGTATTGTTACATAAGCCATGTTTGTCATGGATAGGTTGTATGTTATTCATATACATAATGATATCAAGTCCTTAAACATCATTTTTAAATCATCAAATGATAATTATACTTGAATGGATACGATGGAGAATGAATCTCATTGCGTTCGTGGAGACGGTAGTCCCTACGTACGCACGAGCGACAATATCATTCTTTTGATATTATGATAATATATAAATGGATGGTATATCATATATACAGAATCATTAACATGTTATATTTGTTATTCAAATGAGTTACACATCATTATTATACCCATCCAAATAATAATATATTGAATAACAATTACACCACGACGTGGAGACGGTAAGCCGTACATACGCACGTATGGTGACATGTTATTCAAAGGGTGGATAGAATACTGAATATGCTTGTACCATATTTATAATAAAATCACATTATATATATGATACTAGAGTTATTATTTTAGAATGGTAAAAACAAAGGAAGAAGAAGTGGAAGAAGAAAGGAATTTGGAAAAGGGTGGTGAAATCATTACCTCTTCTTCGGGTTCTTCCTTTTGATTTGATCAAAAGGGCTCCTTAGGTTGGCTTTCTGATCAAAATATGGACTCTAGGTTGCAGTGAGGGATGTTGGGAGAGTATTTGGGCAGATTTTGGCCGAACCAAAAGGCTTTGAAGGTGTGAATAAATGAGAAGGAGGAGTGCCCTTTTATAAGAGGGGTGAGGGGCACCTTTGGAAAAGCTAGAAATATTAGTTTATATAAAATTCATATTCGGTTTCTAATGGCTCCAAAGTGGATTATTTAAATTTTAAGGTGGGGATGGGTCGAAAAACACTCAACAAATAGAATTTAGACAGGTTTGGGTACTTATACTAACCTTATCTTTAAGTATTAACTCTAAGTTAATTAGTTTCACTTTTACAATGTCTCTTTGTATTTTTATATTATATGGTTAAAAAACTTACTATATACATCCAAGAAACCCCAAAGGGGTCCATTAATGATGAACCTATCATGATATAAGTCTCTTGGCGTAACCTTAGATTTTTAGGAATTTAATATCAATAAATAATATAATATTTGTTTTAAAAACTCTTTTATGTCAATTTTGACACTATTCAATAGTTGATTTTTGTGAAACTCATGACAGAATGATTACTTAGAAAAAAGATAATTAAATCAATCTTAATATGTCATATTATCCTAGAAAATTATTGTAATTCATTAAAAGTATCAAATTATATTTATTTTGGTATTTATAATATCAATTAATTTAATTTTTCACTATTATGATAATTACTGCATCATCATTGTGTCATAAATAAATTAAATTATATACAGTCTAAAAATTATAAATAAAATATCATTATGTAGGAAATAGTTTTATCTTTATAATTAATATTTATAGTCTAAAATCCAACATATATAACCCTATGTAAAAATTGGTTTTCTAAAAGATATATGCTTGTGTCATTTTTGTACTTATTTTAACTTAATTAAAATAAAGTGTCCCTATCACCTACAAGTGGATCCATGGGGTCCCAAAATATACCCAAAGATTCCTAGGGTCGAACATGTATCAACCAATAAGTTTAGGACACGTTTTAGGGTAATTTAGTATTATTATAATGTTATTGTTTAACCCTTATTTACCGGATTTACCCTTAACGATGGTAAATAAAATATTTACCGAAGTAATTATTCAAAATGTCTAAAAATAAAAGTTACCTATTTACACAATTTGAACATCCTGATTCCAAATATGGAATCCATTTTACAAAATTCAAAACACAGAAGTGGCAGAAATTAATTTAAAATTAATTCCCGTTGTTAAAACAAAAAGCGTGTTTTTAAGAGATAATAACTATCAAAAGATTGGCACTTGTTTATGTCCGGTTTAATTGTAAAATTATCATTAATGACCAAAATTGTATTAAATGGTAAAAATATATTCTAAATATACTTTAAAACCACTCAAATTAATTATTTATCACTTTTGATTATTTTGATTACAAAATTTGTTTTTAATTAAAATTTAGTAATTTTCACTATTCATCAAAATATTAAAGTTATCCGAAAAGTGCCAAAATTTCACCTTAGGCTAAATTCGATATTCCGAATCCAAAAATGAAGTTCATTTTGAGAGATAAAATTTCAAAAAGTAGGTATTACTATTCATAACGGCTAGTTGATCGGTTGTGGTGTGTGTTAAAACTCGAAGTTGCGTACAACACATGCTATTGTATTATTCAAAGGAAAGCATACCGTGGAAGCTTGGGATGTTTCATTTTAAATTTTTTATGTCCCCATTTAGTAAAAAAGTTTAAAATATTGTATTCAAAAAGGGTTCACTATTAAAAGTTGATAAAAGTGCAATACTGAAAATGAATTTGTTCTTGCATTATGTCTAAGAAACACATAATATAGATTCTAAAATTATAAGGATATATTAGTTTAAAATTTAGTTAATACTATTTACAACCTCTTTTGAATGGCTTGTTTGGTAAGTCATGGTGTGATTGAACTCAGTGTTGCGTGTAGTGCAAGTTATTGAATTATTTTGATGAAATGACACACTATGAAATCTTGGGGTGTTACATTCTCCCCTCCTTCAATAAATTGCGTCCTCGCAATTTGAAATTGTTCTTCAAAAATAAAATGTTGAAAATAGAAAATATATTTTTGGGGAAACCCACATCGGAAATTAGGTTACTAAAATTTAGTCTTAATATGAGGAAAAGAGAAATGAAAGGGTCACCACCAAATTATGATCTCTATTCGGAGAACATTGGTGGCAATTAGAGATATATAATTGGAGGAAAAACGTAAATATTTATAAGTAGTGATTGAGGTCATCAATCACAAACAAGTGTAAAATTGATGTCCTTAAATTCATCAATCTATGATGATTTGAAATACCATCGGTTCAACAAAACATAGGGTATTAGGATAACACATTTTTGGTTTTAGGATTCCTTAGATAAAGTATAAGAATTAATTTCTTCATAGAATAAGAGAAGAAGAAAAATATATTCTTGACAAATAGAGTTCCATCCTTTAACTAATTTCTACCACAAACTTATCTTTCACTCTAAAAGATAATAGAACATAAAAATAATATTCTGTTTATCCTATTCGTATAGGGTTAAAAAACTGAATTAATAATTCATCTAGAAGAACCATTAAAAAAAGTTATTCAAACCAGGACATCACATGGGTCAGTGGTAGGTGATACACCCTTGTCGCCCTTCGGTTGTGGGTTCAAGTCTCGCGGCCTTGCCGGACGCGACAGGTTGCCGCCCGACCTCCGGGTTGTCCTTTTATGGAAATCCAAAATAATCCAAACTAGAACTATCCAAAATACTTCAGTCCAAAATTTATAAGGAAGGTAAACACAATGAAGATCCTTTTTTTTGGCGCGTAATAACATGTGATCACCTTCATCATGTATTATTTTAAAACACTGCAACATCCTGAATTATCATAAAACCTTATTGATTACATTCATGATCCCTTATTCCTTATAGAATAATAGATATACTCCTTCAATCCAAAAATGTTTTAAACCCCAACAATGATGGAATATACAAATCATTAATCAGTTTCAAGGTAGTCAAGAATATCCAATATAATTTATCCAAAACAATCATGTATTATTCTAAAATCACTACCTCGGTATCAGAACTATATTATGGTTTATCATTCTCTCAACCATATATTTTCCAAAAATTTATCCTACAATTGAGTCACTTTTCTTTGTTCCACACAATCTCAAGTCCTTAATGAAATAGTACTGCAGTACAATCCTTATATACTCCATAATTATTATAACAAGTACATTTTTGATACAAAACTAAATTCACATAATCAACATAAGAACTCTAATCATTCCTCTTCATCTGTGGTAGTATCATAACTTGATTATTATCCAATAGCATCATTTGTGGCATAGTCTGATGACTGGGACATAGGTTCGTGTAGTGTCCAAACTCCTTACAAATGAAGCATTGTACATTTGAAACCATTTTCTTACCCTTGCAGTCACGTACTTTGTGCACTTTTCCTCCACACTTATAAAAAACTCCCATTCCTTTCAGTCAAGTTCCAGGGTGTTTCTTCCAATAGTTATCACATATAGGAAAATTCTTCTTTTCCCTCTTCCCTTTATCCATCTTTCCCTCTTACATCCTTTTCTTCTCTTGCTTCCCTTCAAAGCCATAGGACTCAGTAAACTCTTTACTTATCTTATCAACACATGATATTATTTCTTCATAAGATGATAATACATGGTAGACTATTTCTCTTATAAATTCTAGCTTAAGACCATGAAAGATATGATCCTTCCTTCTCTTTGGATCATGTGCATTGCTGGAGTTCTCATTCCTTCTATTGGGCGCCATTTCTAAACAATGGCATACACTAGATTAGTTTATGAATAACAATACCTAATCCCAAACTTGTAAAACATGTAACATAAATTAAAAAGTTTATGGATATAATCCATAATCATAAAAATGTCTCCTTTGAGGAAGTATATACTCATAAAACCTTCATAATGGTTTGTAAAGAAAATGAGAATTATCCTAAGCATATCCCCCGGGAGTGTCGTAACCAAGAGTGCAGCAAGGCCCGTTGTCGTGCACCAGTTCCCGTTCGAGTCTAGATTAAAGCTGTGTTTTCAGGTTTTACCCCTAGGTACATCTGTGCCAGAGCCGCCTCTACCTGCTCGTATCCAGACAGGGATGTATTGCTCGGAAAACTCACAAAATCTCTACAATACCAAAATTATAGGAACTTCTTCTATACTAATCCTCAAAGTACATCTTAAATCTATGTTATCTAATCAGAGTTTATCTAAATCTAGATTCCAAGGTTTTTACTAAATTTCCTCTGATACCAAGTGTAACGCCCCGACCCCAGTAACCCAGAGTCGGTGCATTATTACATAACATTGGCATGATCACAAGAAAGATCAAATCTCTAAAGACCGATTGGTTTAGTATCCTTGGAAACACTAGATATATTCATAAAGTTTTACATTACATCATAAAGTGAAAAACTACTACAACAACATAGTCTCCATATTCCACACTCATATTCCCACATACTATCCCTGCAGGTCATTCATAACTTACTTCTTCACATCCTGGCAAAAATAAAACATAGAAAAGGGGTGAGCTCAAATGCCCAGTAAGGATAACAATATAGCGAAAACTTTGAAAAATAAGCATAAACTTTTAAGGCAATGTATAACTAAAACAAAAGCCTTTTAAACTTGAACTTAAACATAGTATGGCAAAAGAAAAATGAAATAATTCCATTTACTTATTCACATGGATATTCTACTAATCGAATAATCACATGCAATATCAATAACCACTTTCATAATGATGGAATGCATAATGCCAGACTATTATAACCACATAGCCAAGGCCTCATGCCAAGACTACAAATAAGATTTTGCCAAGGCCTTGTGCCAAGACACTAGTTTGTTTCATGAGACCTACCGATGCATCGAGGAGCTATAGCGGGCTCCACCCGTCAAATATTAAGTCCAATGCATTCCCATATGAAAAGGTTTAAACATAACATAAACATTCGTATTAAAACTAGCATACGAAATCTCAATACTTTCACCATAAACTATGAATGGTATAAAAATAGCACATCCACAGTCAAACATATCACAAAACCTTCAATACAATATAGAAGTTTTGTATCACAATAAATCAACTTCATATAATCATAAAATCCATCAAAGGATTTTGACATAGATGAAATCAAAACTATTTGAGAGAAATATCTCTTTTTTTTTGAAATCATTTAAAAGTCACACATTTATAAAGGAAGTAATTAAAAGATATTTTTGAATCAAAGTGTCCCATACCACTTTGAAACTTTTGAAAGGAATTAACATTTTAAAAACATTAATTTCCATATAAATAAATCCTTAAAAACTATTTTGAAGACATGGACATTTATTAAAAATATTTAGAATGATAAATCTTTAAAACATTTAAAATTCTGATTTTGATAAAGAGCACCTTTCCGAAATTCGTAAAATATTCATTTTGAAATAATTTAAAAGTCACATAATTATAAAATAAAACATTTTCTTTGAAAATATTCTTATAAGATTGTAAGGGAATCTTTGACTATTTTATACCGGCGGTAAATAGCTGCACCCGCCGTATAAGTTAAAAAAAACATTCTTACCTTAATTCTGTCGAAAAGGTTAAAAAGCACCTTGTTTGGAAAACGAAGGAAATATTCCTTTATAAACCCATAAGGGTATAAATTACTTTAACTCATATTCTTTCTAAAGAGTAAAAATGTTCTGAAATACATTTTTAAGAAACATGGATGTGGATGATAAAGAAATCCCAGTAGATAATTACGTATAAACAACCTCGGATAATGAAGAGATTGCGAAATAACCCTTACCAATTTGGTAACTTAAAAAAATTACACCCCATGAAAGAGGTATCATACAATTAATATGTAAATACACATAAATTAAATTGTATTATACAAAGAATACAATTATGGGTAGTACATACACCACACAAAAGGTAATAGTGGTAATATGGCAAGAATCTCACAGGAATAAAGAGTGAGATGAAAACCCCTTACCTTGTACTTTTACTTGGTTGGGGTAGTTTAACCTCGTTTATAATGGTGAAATAATTGTTATTAAATTATACAAGAATCATATACATTAATATGATATCATATATGATCTTTTAACATTTCTTTGTTAATAATATCTTAGTATTATCGTCGTTTTTGGGTGTTAACTTACTCGTTTTCTTTTATATGTTTTGTTACATAAGCCATGTTTGTCATGGATAGGTTGTATATTATTCATATACAGAATGATATCAAGTCCTTAAAAATCATTTTTAAATCATCAAATGATAATTATACTTGAATCGATACGATGGAGAATGAATCTCAACGCGTTCGTGGAGACGGTAGTCCGTACGTACGCACGAGCGACAATATCATTCTTTTGATATTATGATAATATATAAATGGATGGTATATCATATATACAGAATCATTAAAATGTTATATTTATTATTCAAATGAGTTACACATCATTATTATACCCATCCAAATAATAATATTTTGAATAACAATTACACCACGACGTGGAGACGGTAAGCCGTACGTACGCACGTATGGTGACATGTTATTCAAAGGGTGGATAGAATACTGAATATGCTTGTACCATATTTATAATAACATCACAGTATATATATGATACTGGAGTTATTATTTTAGAATGGTAACAACAAAGGAAGAAGAAGTGGAAGAAGAAAGGAATTTGGAAAAGGGTGGTGAAATCATTACCTCTTCTTTGGGTTCTTCCTTTTGATTTGATCAAAATGGCTCCTTAGGTTGGCTTTCTGATCAAAATAAGGCCTCTATGTTGTGGTGAGGAATGTTGGCAGAGTATTTGGGCAGAGTTTGGCCGAACCAAAATGCTTTTAAGTTTTGAATAAATGAGAAGGAGGAGTGCCCTTTTATAAGAGGGGTGAGGGGCACCTTTGGAAAAGCTAGAAATATTAGTTTATAATAAATTCATATTCAGTTTCTAATGGCTACAAAGTGGATTATTTAAATTTTAAGGTGGGGATGGGTTTAAAACCACTCAACCAATAGAATTTAGACAGGATTTGGTACTTATATTAACCTTATCTTTAAGTATTAACTCTAAGTTAATTAGTTTCACTTTTACAATGTCTCTTTGTATTTTTATATTATATGGTTAATAAACTTACTATATATATCCATGAAACCCCCAAGTGGTCCATTAATGATGAACCTATCATTATATAAGTCTCTTGGCCGAACCTTAGATTTTTAGGAATTTAATATTAATTAATAATATAATATTTGTTTTAAAAACTCTTTTATGTCAATTTTGACACTATTCAATAGTTGATTTTTGTGAAACTCATAACAGAATGATTACTTCGAAAAAAGTTAATTAAATCAATATTAATATGTCATATTATCCTAGAAAATTAGTGTAATTCATTAAAAGTCTCAAATTATATTTATTTTGGTATTTATAATAACAATTAATTTAATTTTTCACTATTATGATAATTACTGCATCATCATTGTGTCATAAATAAATTAAATTATTTACGGTCTAAAAATTATAAATAAAATATAATTATGTAGGAAATAGTTTAATCTTTCTAATGAATATTTATAGTATAAAATCCAACATATATAACCCTATGTAAAAATTGGTTTTCTAAAAGATATATGCTTATGTCATTTTTGTACTTATTTTAACTTAATTAAAATAAAGTGTCCCTATCACCTACAAGTGGATCCATGGGGTCCCAAAATCGACCCAAAGATGCCTATGGTCGAAAATGTATCAACCAATAAGGTTAGGACACGTTTTAGGGTAATTTAGTATTATTATAATATTATTTTTTAACCCTTATTTACCGTATTTACCCTTAACCATGGTAAATAAAATATTTACCGAAGTAATTATTCAAAATGTCTAAAAATAAAAGTTACCTATTTACATAATTTGAAAATACTGATTCCAAATATGGAATCCATTTTTCCAAATTCAAAACACAGAAGTGGCAGAAATTAATTTAAAATTAATTCCCGTTGTTAAAACAAAAAGCGTGTTTTTAAGAGATAATAACTATTAAAAGATTGACACTTGTTTATGTCTGGTTTAATTGTAAAATTATCTCCAATTACCAAAATTGTATTAAATGGTAAAAATATATTCTAAATATACTTTAAAACCACTCAAATTAATTATTTATCACTTTTAATTATTTTGATTAAAAAAGTTGTTTTTAATTAAAATTTAGTAATTTTCACTATTCATCAAAATAGTAAAGTTATCTGAAAAGTGCCAAAATTTCACCTTCGGCTAAATTTGATATTCCGAATCCAAAAATGAAGTTCATTTTGAGAGATAAAATTTCAAAAAGTATGTATTACTATTCATAACGGCAAGTTGATCAGTTGTGGTGTGTGTTAAAACTCGAAGTTGCGTACAACACACGCTATTGTATTATTCAAAGGAAAGCGTACCATGGAAGCTTGGGATGTTTCATTTTAAATTTTTGATGTCCCCATTTAGTAAAAAAGTTTAAAATATTGTATTCAAAAAGGGTTCACTATTAAAAGTTGATAAAAGTGCAATACTGAAAATGAATTTGTTCTTGCATTATGTCTAAGAAACTCATAATATGGATTCTAAAATTTTAAGGATATATTAGTTTAAAATTTAGTTAATACTATTTATAACCTCTTTTGAATGGCTTGTTAGGTAAGTCATGGTGTGATTGAACTCGGTGTTGCGTGTAGTGAAAGTTGTTGAATTATTTTGATGAAATGACACACTATGAAATCTTGGGGTGTTACACATAGTCCAAGAACAGTACAAGAAGTAACCACAAAGTAAACTACTGTAGTAAAAAGAGTGTTGAAAGTAAAGGGGTTAGAATACAAGCCCAACTGAAAAGTACAAGTTCAACTAAAAAGTACAAATACAACTGAAAATGAAAAATAGCTCCTGGATCATCCAATGAGGATCCTACCTGAACGGTAGGTACAAATCACGATCACTAGTCCCCGCGTCACATCAGGCCAAATGTTCCACCTCCAAGCACCATTCGGTCCTAGCTCCCTCAGCCTAGATCAACATTGTACATCGTCTGCACAAAACACAACAAGGGGTGGGAATAAACCGTGAAGGGGTGAGTTTAACAATACTCAGTAGGGACCCTGAGACACCCGTAGGTCTCCCAGAGTTCCACAGAGGATAAACCACAAAGCAAGACCTCAAACTCAAAGAACGAAGTGATAGACATCAACTCTACTTAGGTATATGCCCATACATATACCTAAGTTATAAATATATACTCATATTATACATGAGGGAAGAATACCACAAAGATAACACCATGAAGGTAGAAGTACCACATAGGTAACATCACATAGATAACACCACAAAGGTAACACCACAAAGGTAGAAGTACCACATAGGTAACACCACAAAGATAGAATTACCACACAGGTAACACCACAAAGATAACACCATGAAGGTAACACCATAAAGGTAACACCATGAAGGTAACCCCATGAAGGTAACACCATAAAGGTAACACCATGAAGGTAACACCATGAAGGTAACACCACGAAGGTAGAAGTGCCACATAGGTAGCACCACGAAGGTAGAAGTGCCACACAAGTAACACCACAAAGATAACACCACAAAGATAAAACACTCAGCTCACACGAGTATAACTTATGTATAGAAGTACATATGATTAGTCATAAGGTAGGTCATCTTATTCTGTTAAGAGGCACCGCTGTTGACCCACACAAGATCGATATGTAATAACCCCCGCTGACCCACATATGATCTAACCCACAAAGGACCGGTATGTGTTGAACCACATAGGATTTATGAGCACTAACCCAAATAGGATCTGATAGATGCTGAACCACATAGGATTGATAGATGTTGACCCACATAGGATCGATGTTTTTTCTTCATGTTACAGCCAGCCACAGGATTCCTCGCACCCGGTGTGTTAGAGCTCTATAGAATCTACCCCTAGCGATATTAGTCATACCACAACCACCATTAAGATCCATATAGGAGTTAACCAAAGTAACTCCATGTCTTAAGGGTTCCAACGCGACAGACGGTGCGTCAATCAGACACCCAGTCTGTGAGTTATAAGCGTTTTAGTTCTGAGGACCTAGTTGGATTCGAGTTCAATCCAACATGACTGTACTAAAACTATATCCAAAAATCAATTAGAGTGTATCAAAAGGTCCATCTCACTCCAAGGGTCTCATAACCACAAACGGTTCGTCAAACTGATGCCCGGTTCTCAAGTTATGACTCTTTAAGAGAAACTGGACCTAGTTGGGTCCGAGTTTGGTCTGACCCGGCTGGGCCGGGTTGTGGTGGGCTCAGCCCACTAGGCCATGGTTCAGCTCGGCCTGCAAGGGTCCATGTCTCAGCCTTCACGGGCATGACCCGCTAGGCTCGCGTGACCTGACTTGATGGGCTCACGCAACCCAGCCCAATGGGCTTGCCCGGCCCAGCCCGCTTGGCACGTGCGACCTAACCCGTGGTGGAGAGTGACCCACTGGAGTAGGGCCCACCTGAGCTATCATGGGGGGGGGGGGGGGGGTTCCCCATTCAGAAAGCAGAGCGTCAATGCCCTTTGGCGCTGCCAAGTCACCCGCAGGACCCACTGTAGGTCCCGCTGCCGCAACATCGGAGCCGCTGCTCTTTTGGTAGCATGACGTTGCGCGCCATTGCCTAATCCTACAGCCAGCTGATGCCAGCCGCCCTGTTCGACCCCTACGCAGCTGAGAAGCTGTGGATATTTCCTCTCGGCAGTGCACGACGGTGCACCGCATCACCACCGCAGTCGTCCGGTGTCGGCCGCTCTACTGACCACTGCGACCTCCTCCTATGGCGCACAACGACGCACCACCTCCATCACGGACGGCTGGTGCTGGATGCTACTATCATCTGCCATCCCGGGTCTTGTCCAACCCGAAGATAATGCTTGTGAAGAACGCACCAAAATTCCAACAAGGTCGGAGGGTTCGGGCCTTGTTCGTTTGGACCACGCCCTCCACGTTAGCTTGATAGCAAGAGGGTAGCAATAAAGCTTCATCAAATCTTGTAAACAAAAACAATATTTATACCCTACCTTGATATCGTTGGAGAACGCCCATGATTGAGGAAGAGTCGGTATTCTTCGCCCCCTCAACAAGCCGCCAACAATTCCGCTCAATCGTCGTTCTTTGGTTCGGGGTTCGATGTCGCTCATCACTGCTCGTTGGAACCAGTCCAGTCCTCTAAGTGGTTAGCGTCATGACACTTTATCAGAACTTCATCATTTGATGGAACCGTGCCAATACACCTCTCCAAGATTCATATAAATAGGAGAGGAGGAGGGCGAGTAATGCTTGTGGAATTTATGGGGGTTCATTTAATAGGAACCTTTCTAATTTCCAACGATGCTATTACAAATTATTTTAAGGGTCAATCCATTTAATGGCTTGACACAAAATTAGTACTTCCATTACCTCTTGTCCGTTGGAGGAAAATATATGAGAGAAAATAAAATAACTATGTTATTTTATTATTCTTTTAAAAGTCCCAAAATCCAACTTTTTCTCCCGACCTACTGCAGTTGAAGAGAAGTCTCCCTTATGTGAATCCCGACACTGTGGATTCAACAATGCCCTCATCTTTTTAATCCAAGAACCAGTTCAAAAGTTAGAAAACTCTGCTCGTGTGTTTACAAAACATACCCTAAAAAAGTTTAGAAATTCTTTCCAGGCACACTGGGTCTCGGAATCATGTGCTGTTAATTTTCGCACTCATAAATATTCCATATATTTAAAAAAAATTATATGAAAAATCTGGGTCTTTACATTCTCCCCACTTTAGGTCCTTTCATCTCCGAAATCCACAACATAAACTAAGAAAATAAATGGGGGGTAATGAGCATGGATCTTGGCCTCCCTCTCCCAAGTGCTCTCTTGGAGGTTCCCGTGCTTCCAACGAACGCACACCAGAGGTATCGATCATCCATAGAGGACTCACTCCTGTTGATCCTCAATATCCACAAGAACCTCCATAAATGTCGCCCCATCATCAAAGTCCAGCTCACCATGGTCGATGATGTGAGATGGGTAATGCCCGTATCTCCTCATTTATGATATGTGGAAGATGTCATGCACCCTCTCCAAATGTGGTGGCAGTTCCAAGTGGTATTCCACCTCACCTATCCTCTGAAGTATCAAAAATGGTTCAATAAACCTCGGTGATAACTTTCCGCCTCGGCCAAATCTTTGTAAACCTCATCGAGGTGAGACCCATAGGAATACATGGTCTCCCTCCTTGAACTCCAAAGGTCTCCGCCTCCTGTCAGTATAAGAATTATTTCTGCTCTGTGTAGTCTTCATCCACTTTTAAATGATCTGCACCTTCTTAGTGGTAGACCATACCAACTCTGGACCCATAAATGCTGACCCCCCTAGGTCTGTCCAGCATAGAGGTGATATAAAAGGTCAACCATATAGGGCCTCACATGGTTCCATACCGATGGTGGAGTGATAGATGTTTTTGTATAAGAACTCCAACAAGGGCATGTAATCCTCTCAACTGTGGAAAAAATCTAGTATGCAAGCACGTAACATTTCCTCTAGCATCTGAATGGTCTGCTTCGTCTGACCATCCGTTTGCGGATGCAAGGTAATGCTCAAATGTAGCTGAGTCCCCAACTCCTCCTATAATCCCTTTCACAATCGGGATGTAAAATGTGCATCACGGTCAGACACTATCGTTAATGTAACCACATGAAGTCATACAATCTCTTGTATGTAGAGGCATCCCAAGCCCTCTACTAATCACTACTCTCAGATAGGTAGTAAGTGGGTTGACTTGGTGAGTTGGTCAATGATCACCTATATAGAATCATGTCCCCTGGATGTACATGGAATCCTTGTCAAAAATTACATGGAGATTACACCCCACTTCCACTCTGGCACCACTAGTGGTTGCGCTAATCCTTCTAGAACATGATGCTTGACCTTCACTTGCTGGCAAGTGAGGCATTGAGAAACAAACTCTACCAATGCTTTCTTCATCCCTGGCCACCAGTGCTGATGTCGGAGGTCCTGGTACATCTTTTCCACACCAGGATGTACCGCCAGAGAGGACATATGGAACTCCCTAAACACCTTATCCTGCAGCACTACCAGTACCATGGTACATCCTTGGAAGAGGATGGTGTGATCCCCACCTTTAGAAAATCTTTCAGCTGCCTGTCCCAAGGATATCTAAGCACGTCGAGCCTTGCTGTCAGTGTCCCCAAGCTATGGCTCCCAAACTCGCTGAAGAAGTGGGGGAGTGACAGTCATAGATTTGAGATAAGCTGTTCCATCTCTATCAATAAAGGATATCTGTAACACAGATAGCTTCTCTATTACCTCACATAGCAACTGCAGGCCAGACCTCCTGCTGAGTGCATCTGCTACCACGTTCTCCTTCCCAGGAGTATAGAATATCTCAAAGACATAGTCCTAGAGGAACTCCATCCATCGCCACCATCTCTGGTTCAGGTCCTTCTAAGAGAAGATATACCTAAGACTCTTTTCATCAGAGTAAACTATAACACGTTCACCCATCAAGTAATGTCTCTATATCTTCAGGGAAAATACCACTGCTGCTAACTCTAGGTCATGGGTAGTGTAGTTATGCTCATGTTTCCTCAACTGTCACGAGCCGTAGGTGTTCACTGCTCACTCCTACATTAGGAAACACCCATGTCTGGTACCTGATGTGTCCCAATTGACTACATACCCAATGCCCTCTTCTGGTAGCCTCAAGATGGGGTCACTCAACTGTCTCTTCCTCAGATCCTGAAAAATATATTGGCATCTCTCCATCCATACAAAGGGCTATCCCTTCTTCATCAACTTTGACAAGGGTGATGCAACTATGGAAAAGTCAGGCATGAATCTCTGGTAGTATCCAGCCAACCCCAGGAAACTCTGCACCTTGGTCACACTCCTAGGTGTATCCCAAGAAAGCACAAACTCTATCTTCACCGGATCCACTAAAACTACAGCCTCTGAGACAACATGTCCTAGAAATTGGACCTCTAGTATCTAGAAATGGAAATTCGAGATCTTACCATAAAGCTGGTGCTCTAAGAGTTTAATCAAAACTATCTATAGATGATATACATTATCCTCCTCCGACTCCAAGTATATCAAGATGTCATCGACGAAGACCACCAAAAAGCAATAATGGTTTGGATGAAAGATCCTGTTCACGAGTCCCATGAACACTAAAGGGGAATTGGTCATGCCAAATGACATAAACAAGAACTCATAGTGGCCATACCAACATCTGAAGGATGTCTTCTGCACATCCTCATCTCGTACCCTGACCTGATGATAGACTGATCTGAGGTCTATCTTTGAAAATCGACGAGATTCCTTTATTTGATTGAAAAGATCATCAATCCTCGGAAGTGGATACATGTTATTCACGGTCACCTGGTTCAGGCCCTGGTAGTCCACATAGAGTCTCAAAATCCCATGTTCCTTCTTGATGAACAAAATCGGGGCTGACCATAGAGAAACACTGGGCCTTATGAACCCCTTCCTCTACAAGTCCTCCATATGTACCCATAACTCATGAAGCTCTATGGGAACCATCTGATATTCTGGTGTAGATATCGTTGTCATCCCATGGTATATGTCGATGTAAAATTCCACCTCTCTACAAGGAGGTAGTCCTAGATCATCATCAGAAAATACATCAGTATACTGGTCCACCACTACAGGATAGCTGAGACTCTAAAAATCAACTGTTCTGAGGGTAAGTCTAGCCAACTGATGTGTGATCAGCTACACCCTCCTTCGGGTAAGTCTATCCTGTGCTGCAGAGGTCCCCTTCTCACCAGTGAAGTAAAAACTAGTCCCATCATCATGGAAACACCTCACTTTGTGCCTAATACAGTCATTCTAGGCATGGACTGTGGATAACCAGTCTATACCCAAGACGACATCGTAAGGCCTCAACGGCACTACTAAGTAGATCCCAGCCAAATCTCTTACCTCCTAGAGTAATCTCACATAGCCAGCACTAGTGTATAATTGGTGAATCGCCTCCCTTAGGAGTCTCTAGCCATAAGGATCGAGCCAACGACTCCACCAGAATCTCTGAGTTCTGAATGAGGGCCATGGAAATAAAAGAGTGACTAGAACCTGTGTCTATATGTACTAAAGCTAAGGTGGAGTAGACACAGATCATACCTCTAATCGTCTTTGGAGCACCTTTTTCATAGGCCTCAGCTACATGAATCTAAGATCATCCCTGTCCACATGCTCCCTATGGTCGGGGTGGACCACCTGGAGGTGGTGGATATAGAACCTCGAATCGCCGCCCACTGCCTGTTGCACGACCAGCTTCTCCGCCACGTTCACATGCTGCCTATGGACCTCCCTGATCGAATCTCTACCTCTGCCTCAGTGGTCCCTCGACCGTCTATTGGTCATCCGTACGGTGGGTCGGGAAGTCGTGATCCATGTGAGCCTACCCGCCAGATGAGTAGCACTACCTTCTTTAAATCTTCCCTCCTCTATATCGTGATCCCCGCACCACCGAACCTGTATCCTAAGGTCATCCACCAGAAGGTCTAGCCTTCTTGGGCACCATCGTCATCTGTCTACTTCCTACTGCAAATGACTCTACTACCTGACGTCTAGTGGTGGTTCTCACTATCTATGCCTGCTCAGCTAGGAAGGTCTCCACCAAAAGTGCTCTCTCTAGTACCCCAAGCTATGTCGGAATGCTGAGCGATATCATAGATTCTCAATTATACCGTCGAAGACCCTTCTCAAAGGTCTGATCCCTAAAGAAATAGTCATATAACATGTCAGTGGAATAGTGGGAGAGATCAGTGAACCTCACCGAGTACTAGTCCATAGTCATGCTTCCCTGCTGTAAGTGCAACAACTCCTTTATATGCAATGAGTGTTGTGTCGCTGGGATGAAATATGCCTTTAAAAGGCCCTCAAAGTCCACCCAGGTGAGGGTCGCATCATAGTGAATATTGAGTGTCAGACTCCACCATCTCACAGATGATCCCTGGAAGAGATTGGCAGCTAGGATCACCATCAGACTAGCTGGTGTCCCAACTAAATGAAAAACTCTGGTCACAACCTCCAGCCAGTCCTCAGCCACCTATGGATCCGTCTCACCTCAGAACCTTAGTTCCTCTGCCACTACAACTTGAGAAATGCGCTCAGTTAGTGTGCACCCTCTGCTAGTGGGGCTGTAAGCAATAGTTTCCAAATGGGTAGTGGTGCTGTTGGTACACTAGTTGAAGGTGCTAACGCCATAAGAGAGCCCTTCACCAAGGCCTCATCGCTCAGTGGGCCATCATCGCATACTCTCTTGGAAATCCTGGATGGCTGTCTATGTGGCAGCATCCTGAAAGAAAATAGGTGTGCCACGATCAACAATTTGTTCCTGGTGAGCTGACACAAATAGATCATAAGAAAAAAACTTTTAAAAAACACACACAATCAATATTTCCATGTACTGAGTCAGAAATCAGAATTTAGGGTCCCAATGTATGGATATGTCAGCTGCCACACCAACACTGGATTCCCAAAAATGAAAACCACACTCATAAAATTTAACACTACTTCCACATAGAAAATATCAGATTCCTAGTTCTTCGGTAGAACCAACTCCTCTAATACCACTTTGTCATGACCCGTCCCTCGGGGCCCATGCCGTGACCACCCCAAGCACGCCTTCCATAGGCCAGGGGCTGGCGGCTAGCCTCGGAAAGGTGTATCCCTAAAATGAGAAGGCATTGCCTTTTTAACCTATAAAAACACATAGTCCAAGAACACAATATGAAGCAACCATGAAGTAAACTACTGTAGTTAAAAGAGTGCTGAATGTAAAGGGCCCGAAATACAAGCCCAAATGAAAATTAAAATTACAACTGAAAAGTAAAAATACAACTGAAAAATAAAAAACAACTCTTGGATCATCCAAAAAGGATCCTACCTAAAGGGTAGGTACAACTCATGATCAGTAGTCCCCACATCACGTCACGCCAAATGGTCCACCTTCAGGAACCGTCCAGTCCTGGATCCCTCAGCCTTGATCAATGTTGTATATCATCTGCGCAAAACACAACAAGGTGCATGCATAGACCATGCATGGGTGAGTATAATAATACTAATTAGGGACCCTGATCCCCCTCGTAGGTCTCCCAGAGTTCCAACAAGGATAAACCACAAAGCATGTCACGAACCAACCCGGGTAGACCCTGAACCGATCACTCGAGCCGACCCGCAACATGACCTGAGAGGCATTCCCAATCCTCCCGGCATGGCGACAAGCACCAGGGAATCAAAAGAGAGAAAGAGGGAATGATTTCACTCAATAAAAATTTAAAAAAACAGCGGAAGGAAAATAGAACAACAAAAAGTAAATAAACAAAAGAAAAGAAAGAACGACCAACAAAAACAAACTAACCTGACCACGACGAAAACCCCTCGCGATCTCGTGAGTCTCCCAACAAACCACAACCAACTCTAACCCACGGCGAGCAAGCTCAAGTCAAATCTGCAACAAAAACTAAATATAGGAAAACACTATAGGAGTGAGTATTAAAACTTAGTAGGTAGGCCCGACTAATTCTATTCCCAATGCACATACCTTTAAATAAAGAATTTATCAATTTTAGGTTTGAACTAAATTATATAAAATATTGGTTTCCACACACACATTCATTTCTAAAATAAGTAACATTCCATTTCCTTTTTTAATTTAAGAACATGGTTAGTGTTTGGAAGAAACAGATGCATCTCATTTTAAAACACTTTTGCGAACAATTTAGAAATCTAAATTTTAGTTGTTGGTCAAATGGAAAACCACACACAACACACAACACACACTAATGGCCATGGAAAAAGAGTAACAAGGGGCCAGCAACCGAACTAGACCTCTCAATCGTCTGCCACATACAAATAAACACTAAAAGATACATGGGTTGAACCTAGGAGATCGTGAACAATCCAGAAAGTACTATACATCTGACTCATTCTGAAGGCATGCCCTAACTCGATTATGTCATAACGCCTATACTACTATCTGGTATATCCCTACATGTCCTAACCGAGGGGCCCAATCCCCATAGCAGCAATAACTCAGTATTCCCCTGCTATGGGGCCACTAGCCAGTGTGTGGTCTAAACTAGTGCATCAATCGTTCTCAGAAGATTCACTCACTATGACGGGTTCCCATGTCAACACATATAATAAAATAGGGGTGAATCAATAATTCCAAAAAATCATTCATGATGCAAAAACATCACATACAACTCATGAAATCAACGCACACCAAAGATCACCCCTGAATGGGTTTTCCAAAACAATTTATTTTATTAAAGTGCCAAATGGGCCTTCACCAATTTTAAAGAAAAACCTCATTTCTTGAGAAAACCCAAAACACTTATTCAGAAGAAAACATTTATCTTTAAAACTAGAAGTACATTTGAAATTCTATGAATTATGTTTAAAGGAAAAATGGGAATTATTTCAATACTGGGTGTCCGCTCGTCAAGAAAATGTCCCAAGTGTTCGGTATAAAATAAACGGCTCTTTTCACACTAAATAATCATTTAAAGTTTTATTATCTAATATTATTTATCATTCATTCAAATTAATAAAACATCAAGCAATTAATAAATTCTAAATTTAAAGGTGAGTGCAGTGGGGGACCTACCTCCACTCGCAGCTCGAACATGGCGATGCGACATGCCTCATACAGACGTACAAGTACGCGCAAGCCGATGATCGGGGTGTCATGGAGTCACCTAGCCAACACGTTGCAATAAACGCATAGAAAATAAAAACACATAACCACTTGACTTAAAATAATACAAACAAAAAACCTGCGCAAAAGAACCACCTTGACATAATATCAAAACCTACTTCACACCATCCACACTATTTACTAAACGACTCTAAAATTTATGAAATAATATTCAAAAAGTAACTCGCAAATTTACACAAACAAAAATCATTCAAAAACAAGTTTTTGATCAAACACACACCTACATCATACTAAAACATAAATGCGCCACTTGCATGGTTAAATAAACCAATTGCACAATTTATAAAAAAGAAATTAAACAACTCATGACTATTTTCCATAAAAACCCATCTTAATTCACATGAACATGTTATAAGATATAAAAAACAAAATAAGTTCATAAAAAAAACTAAAATTCATAGCAAAATCATTAATCACAAACATGACAAATTAATTATCAAAGTGAAGAAATATCACTAACCTCACCCCAGTGCGTAGGCGCGCTCGAACAGAGGGGTCGCGCAAAAAGGGAAACAGTCGGCACGATGACGTGGTGCATGGGGAAAACCACCAACTCCATCAACTACGACACGAAGACTGATGTGGTTGATGATGGAGTTGGTTGGAGTGGTGGGGGTGGTTGAGATGCGTGACGCAACAACCGGAAGATGAAAAAGGGGTTGTGCGGGGACTGTGCGGCCAAGCGGAAGGGTCTTGGGGTAATTCACTGATGATTTGGTGGTGTGTCGGGCTAGAGATGCCCGTTGCAACTGGAAAGGAGGGCGTGTGGTGGCCGGAGCTGCGCCAACTGGTCGGAGCTACACCGGTTGGAGGGCATCTGGTTGAAGGGATACTCGTTGGCTTAGTAGGGGGCACCCGTAGGACTTCGCACCGGCCAACAGGGGATGCACTAGGGGGACTCACACTAGACAGCAGGGGGGCGGTTGGACAGGGGCGCATAGACGATGGAAAGAGGCCTCAGGTTTCCGGCGAGGGAATTTCGGCACTGTGGAGACAGGCGCCGGACAAAGGGGGGTTTGAGCGGGAGGGTCCGATGGGTGCACTGCAATATTGAAAGAGGGAAAAACAGAATAGGGCGAAGAGGAGAGGGGTGCCTGCTTGAAAGGGAGGAAGGAATCGGAGCTACCGCTATGAGAGGAGGGGTGCGCCGGACCGAGCAGGAGCAGGGGTGGTCCGGTGACTATTGCGTAGCGACTGAAGGGGAGCGGGGCATTGCTATGGGAGGCTGGAGTGCATCCAAGAGTGCATCGCAAGCTGAGGGGAGGCGAGGTCTTTCAGAGAGCTGGGGTCGCGTTCTCTAGCCATTCGGCTATAGGGCAGAAGGGTGTGGGATGCGACCGAGGGAGAAGAGCCAATGTTGGCTTGGCTTGCGCAGCAAGGGCGACGGGCAGGCCAAGGGGGAGTCACTGGTCTGGAGAAGGAGGTACGGGTGCTGCAAGTAAGAGGCCGGCAGGAGGCGCGGTAGGGCTGCGATCCGAGGAGGGTGTGTCGTGCGGGGGAAGAAGAGAGTGGATGAGGGTGGCGGCACGCAAAAGGGGGAGAGAAAAGGGAGAGGGACAAAAAAAAACGGGGTGGACTGCTAGGGTTAGAGGCAAAAAAAAACAAAAACAAAAACAAATAAAAATGAAATAATAATAATAATTTTAATTAATAATAATAATAACACTAATAATAATAATATTGATAATGAACCTAATAATAATAAAACTAAAATAATAATATGAAAATGGTAAAAATAATGACTTTAATAATAAAAATTCTTTATTAATAATGTAAAAAAATACAAAAATAATAATTCTAATAAAAATGATTCTTTAATAATAATCATACCGATAAAAATATAAATAATAATAATGCCCAATTCACTTTAATAATAATAATAAAATCATTAACAATAATAAAATTTTTTTATAACACAATAAATTAGAAAAGTCACTCATTTTAATTTTCCGCATGGGCGAAGCCGCACAGGGTTCCAAAACGCACTCTGCCCGGGTGCTCAGCAACGTCAACTCAAAACAAGCTCTGCCCGGGCACTCAGCAACGTCAACTCAAAATGCTCATTTTTTTTTCTTTTGACATAACTCAAAAGTTTTTAGTCCATGAATCAACCTGAACACCAGCAAAATTTTAAAAAGTCACAGAAAATTATAAAAAAAATTAAAAGACGGAGAGGTGTGTGACAATTCTCCCCACTATAGCGCTTTCTACACTCGGAAAGACAAAACAAGATCAATACCCTAGGATGAAACTCCTTAAGCGTCACTCACCCTAAAAAGTTTAAGCACCTCCAGGTGATCGATCCAAATAGACACTGAAGACCCATGACACACAACTCATCCATAAAACAAGATCACCTTAATCGTCACCAAGCTGAAATCAAACCATATGTTTCAACCAAGGGACAAACGAACTTAAATCACCTCCAAGACTCATCCCTAATCTTAGTTCAACAAAAGTGTTGGGTGTACTCCAATCTCAACGTTTACTCTAGCGGACGAACTCAAGATTAAGTGGTTCGTCATGAGACCACCTACCACCCAACGATACATGAAAAGAAACTCCGATACTAACACGGGGAGGCCCGAATGGACTCCCCACCATAAGGATTGGGATAACTCTCAATTACTTCAGGTGTAACTTTGCGAAACCTGTTGTGGGTCTCCCCACCATAAGAACTGATGAGATTAACCGAACTTGAAAACTTTCCGCACAGACCAAAAACCCCACCATAAGGGTAGGGGAGGGAAAGGAAGGGCCCAAGTGATAGAGTATCAAATCTACCATTATCAATACCCTAACAACTCCACACCCTCGGAAGAGCACAAACCATGAAGCGCTAAAGACCAAGATTAAACTAATACCCCCTTTTTTTTCCATCATTGGGGTTCACCTGACTACGCGCGAGATTCACACCGGGGCCTATGGCTGGAGAACCTATGATTGAAGCATATCCTGCCTCGCAATAAGGCTTCAAAAATCCCCAAACATAACACAAAAACCATAATTTAACCAAACACACTCCAATAAAATAAAAGTTTTAAAGAGGTTCAAATACAACCATTATTACAACTAAAGAAAAAGAAATACTGCAAAACGCTACAAAAGACAATTACCACATCCAAGAAACACTACAAAGAGGAAACCTCGAACTGATCCCCAAACATCTCCCTACTCCCACTGACGAACCGAGGTGACCTTTGAAGAGCTAGGATTGGCTTCGACGCGCTTCTTTGAAACACCATAGCATAATCACTGCAAGTGACCTCAACATCCACAGGTGTGGCAGGGTCTCGGAGCACTCGGACAACTCAGCCTCTTGTGACCCTGCCTACCACACTAGTGATAGATCACGACATTGCGATGTGAAGAAGATGACTGAAGGTCTGAAGGCCTCTTGATTCCTCTACCAGCACCACTAGCATTAGGTCGCATCTCATTCTTCTTATCACCATCATCTGCACTGCTTCCCAAAGTTGGAGTATTCACCACCTCAAGTCCTCCTGCTAACCCAGATTCAGCCAAAAAGGCTTGCCCCACAACATCTGAGAGGGTGGTTAGGTTATGCTCTTCCACTTTCAATCACAACTCAGGTCGGAGTGCAGACTCAATTTTTCGAGCCTTCCCAGGATCATTTGCAACAAACCATAGGTCGTACAAAACTAGGTCTATGAAACGTCGATAGAATTCCAGGACCGATTCAACGCCCTACTGAAGACAACACAACTCCATCCTATTCTTCAGCTTCGTCAAATTGGAGAAGTATTGTTGGATGAATGATGACTTGAAAAACTCCCATGTTAGATCTTCCTGAGGCTTGTTCCGAGACACGGACTTTCACCATTTCCAGGTTGGGCCTTCAAGCATAAAGGTATCCATCATCACCTTTAATGACTCAGGCAACCCAATGAAACTGAAATTTCTCTCAATATTTTGTAACCACTCCTCTGCCTCAAGTGGATATGTTTGATGATAAAACAGGGGAAGGTTCAACTTCTGGAATTCCAGAACATAGTCTATAAGCTGATCAACTGGAGGATTCGCTAGGGGCGAACCACCTGAAGCTGCACCATGGGAATCCATCAAACCGTCGTGGGGGTGAACACTAAGGGATAAAGAAACAAAGAACATAAACAAAACATGGTCATTTCCATTTCGAATTCAACTTTTCACAATTTCCAAAATAAAACTTTACAAAAAAAATTTCAGAATGAAGGAAAACTCAAACGATTCACTAGGGGAAAACTAGTGATGATGGGTGACTCGGACATATGGTTGGCAACCATACGCCAGTCACGCCATCGTCACAAGGAGCACTCTAGGGTAATGTCTCCATCTATACATGGCTTACCAGGCCCTGCGAGCTCACAGAGGGCACTTTCCCAACTCCCCTTTCATTTCCCAATACAAAACAAACCATATGAAAAACCAAAAGACACCAATAACTCAGACATCTCATGGTAACCCAAGGTTCGGAACGAGTAAGGGTTCATGATGTCATTTTCATCCATACGCCCGAGTCCAAAAAATTCTACTCATTCTACTATGAAAACCCCAAATAACAATGGGCGCTCTGAAAAACAAGGTTCACTCAGGAGACAACCTGCTCTGATACCATTTTGTCATGAACCAACCCGGGTCGAACCTGAACCGATCACCCGAGCTAGCCTGCGAGATAACCCGAGAGGCATTCCCGATCCTCCCGGGCTGGAGAAAAGCACCGGGGAATCAAAAAAGAGCAATAGGGAACGACTTCACCTGATAAAAATATAAAAAAATAGCGAAAGGAAAATAGAACAACACAAAGTAAATAAACAAACGAAAAGAAAGAAAGACCAACAACAACAAACTAACTTGACCACGAAGAAAACCTCTCGTGATCCCGAGAGTCGCCCAAAAAACCACAACCAACTCTCACCCATGGAGAGCAAGCTCAAGTCAAACCTGCAATAGAAACTAAAAACAAGAAAACACTATAGGCATGTGTATTAAAACTCAGTAGTTAGGTCCGACTAATTCTATTCCCAATGCACATACCTTTAAATAAATAATTAATCAATTCCAGGTTTGAACTAAATTATATAAAATATTGGTTTCCACACACACCTTAATTTCTAAAACAAGTAACAGTCCATTGCCCTTTTTAATTTAAGAACATGTTTAGTGTTCGGAAGAAATAGATGCTTTGTATTTTAAAACACTTTTTTCGAACAATTTAGAAATCCAAATTTTAGTTGTTGGTCAAATGGAAAACCACACACAACACACAACACACACTAATGGAAATGTAAAAAGTGTCACACGGGGCCAGAAACCAAAATAGACCTCTCAATCATCCGCCACATAAAAATAAACACTAAAAGATGCATGGGTCGAACCTAGGAGATCTTGAACAATCCAGAACGTACTATACATCTGACTCATCCTAAATGCATGCCCTAACTCGATGAAGTCATAACACCCATACTAATACCCGGTATAGCCCTGCATGGCCTAACCGAGGGGCCCAATCCCCATTGCAGCAATAACTCAGTATTCCCCTGCTATGGGGTCACTAGCCAGTGCGTGGTCTAAATTAGTGCAACAATTGTTCTCAGAAGATTCACTCACTATGCCGGGTTCCCATGTCAACACATATAATAAAAGAGGGGTGAATCAAAAATGCCAAACAATCAGTCACGATGCACAAAAATCAGATACAACTCACACAATCGACGCACACCAAAGATCACCCCTGAATGGGTTTTCCAAAACAATTTATTTTATTAAAGTGCCAAACGATCCTTCACCAATTTTAAAGAAAAACCTCATTTCTCGAGAAAACCCAAAACACTTGTTCAGAAGAAAAAATTTATATTTAAAACTAGAATTAAATTTTAAATTCCGTGAATTATGTTTAAAGGCTAAACATGAATTATTTCAATACTGTGTGTCCGCTCGTCAAGGAAATGTCCCAAGTGTTCGGTATAAAATAAACGGCTCTTTTCACACTAAATAATCATTTAAAGTTTTATTATCTAATATTATTTCTCATTCATTAAAATTAATAAAACATTAAGCAATTAATAAATTCTAAATTTAAAGGTGAGTGCAGTGGGGGACCTACCTCAACTCGCAGTTCGAACACGGCGATGCGACACACCTCGCACAGATGTACAAGTACGCACAAGCTGATCACCGGGGTGTTGCGGAGTCACCTCGCCAACACGCTGCAATAAACACACAGCAACTAAAAACACATAACCACTAGACTTAAAACAATAAAAACAGACAACCTGCGCAAAAGAACCACCTGGACACAATATAGAAACCTACTTCGCACCATCCACACTATTTACTAAACCACTCTAAAATTTATGAAATAATATTCAAAAAGTAACTCGCAACATTACACAAACAAAACTCATTCAACAACACGTTTTTGATCAAACACACAACTACGTACTACTAAAACAGAAATGCACCACTTTCATGGTTAAATAAACCAATTGCACAATTTATAAAAAATCAATTAAAAAACTCATTACTAGTTTCCATAAAAACACATGTTAATTCACATGAACATGTTATAAGATATAAAACCCAAAATAAGTTCATAAAAAAAACTAAACTTCATAGAAAACTCATTAATCACAAATGTTCCAAATTAATTATCAAAGTGAAGAAATAGTAATAACCTCACCCCAATGCGCAGATGCGCTCGAACAGAGGGGTCACGCAAAAAGGGAAACGGTCGGCACGATGCCGTGGTGCGCGGGTAAAACCACCAACTCCATCAACTGCGGCACGAAGACTGATGCGGTTGATGAAGGAGTTGGTCGGAGCAGTGGGGGTGGCCGATATGTGTGGTGCAACAACCGGAAGATGAAAAAGGGGTTGTGCGGGGACTGTGTGGCCAAGCGGAAGGTTCTCAGGGCAATTCACTGATGATTTAGTGGTGTGTCAGGCCGGAGATGACCGTTGCAAATGGAAAGGAGGTTGTGCAGTGGACGGAGCCGCGCCAGCTGGTCGGAGCTACACAGGTAGGAAGGAATCTGGTTGGAGTGATACTTGTTGGATTAGTAGGGATCGCCCATAGAAATTCGCATCATCCAACAGGGTATGCACTAGGGGGACTCACGCTGGACAGTAGGGGGGCAGTCAGATAGGGGCGTACAGACAATGGAAAGAGGCCGCGGGTTGCCGATGAGGGGATTTTTGCATTGTGGAGATAGGCGCCAGACAAAGGGGGGTTTGAGCAGGAGGGTCCGGCGGGTGCACTGCAATATTAAAAGTGGGAAAAAGAGAATAGGGGGAAGAGGAGAGGGGTTCCTGCATGAAAGGGAGGAAGGAATCGGAGCTGCCACTATGAGAGGAGGGGTGCGCCAGACCGAGCAGGAGCAGGGGTGGTCCGGTGGCTGTTGCGTAGCAGCTGAAGGGGAGTGGGGCGTGGCTACGGGAGGCTGGAGCACGTCCAGGAGTGCAACGCAAGCTGAGGGGAGGCGAGGTGCTGCAGAGATCTGGGGTCATGTGCTATAGTCGGTCGGCTATAGGGCAGAAGGGTGTGGGATGCGGCCGAGGGAGAAGAGCCAATGTTGGCTTGGCTTGTGCAGCAAGGGCGACGAGAATGCCAAGGGTGAGTCACTGGTCTGGAGAAGGAGGTCCGGGTGCTGCGGGTAAGAGGCCGGAAGGAGGCGCGACAAGGTTGTGATCTGAGGAGGGTGTGCCGTGTGGGGGAAGAAGGGAGTGGATGAGGGTGGCGACGCGTGGAAGGGGGAGAGAAAATGGAGAGACAAAAAAACGGGGTGGGCTGCTAGGGTTAGAGGAAAAAAAACAAAAACAAAAACAAATAAAAACAAAATAATAATAATAATTTTAATAAATAATAATAATAACACTAATAATAATAATATTTATAATGCACCTAATAATAATAAAACTTAAATAATAATATGAAAATGGTAAAAATAATGACTTTAATAATAAAAAATCTTTATTAATAATGTAAAAAAAGGCTAAAATAATAATTCTAATAAAAACGATTCTTTAATAATAATCATACCGATAAAAATATAAATAATACGAATGCCCAATTCACTTTAATAATAATAATAAAATCATTAACAATAATAAAATTTTGAATAACACAATAAATTAGAAAAGTAAATCATTTTAATTTTCCGCATGGGAGAAGCCGCACAAGGTTCCAAAAAGAGCTTTGCCCGGGCGCTCAACAACGTCAACTCAAAACACGCTCTTCCCGAGAGCTCAGCAACATCAAATCAAAACGCTCATTTTTTTCTTTTGACATAACTCAAAAGTTTTAGTTCAGGAATCAAGCCGAACACCAGCAAAATTTTGAAAAGTCAAAGAAAATTATAAAATCAATTAAAAGATGGGGATGTGACAAAGAAAGACCTCAAACTCAAAGCATGAAGAGATATACATCAACTATAATTAGGTATATGCCCATACATATACCTATGTTATCAAGATATACTCATCATATACATAAAGGAAGAATACCAAAAAAGTAACACCACGAAGGTAGAAGTACCACACAGGTAACACCATGAAGATAACACCATGAAGGTAACACCACAAAGGTAGAAGTACCACATAGGCAACACCATGAAGATAGAAGTACCACATAGGTAACACCACGAAGGTAACACCACGAAGGTAACACCATGAAGGTAACACCAAGAAGGTAGAAGTACCACATATGCAACACCATGAAGATAGAAGTACCACACAGGTAACACCACAAAGATAACACAAAAAATATAAAAGACTCAAATCACACCAGTATAAGCTAAGTACAAAAGTACAAATGATTAGTCATAAGATAGATCATCTTATTCTGTTAAGAGGTAATGCTGCTGACCCACACATGATCGATAGGTAATTACCTTCACTAAACCACATAGGATCAGTATGCACTGGCCCACATAAGATCACTGAACACTGACCCACACTGGATCTGATAGATTCACACCCACATAGGATCGATAGATGCTGACCCACTTAGGATCGATGTTCTTTCTTTACGTTACAGTTAGCCATAAGATTCCTCACATCCGATGTGCTTGAGCTTCGTAGAATCTGCCCCTCAAGATATCAATCATACCTCGCACGCCACTAAGCTCCACAAAGAAGTATCCCAAAGGACCTCCATGTTGTAAGCGTTCCAACACATCAGATGGTGTGTCAATCGAACGCCCGACCTGTGATTTATAATCATTTTAGTTCTGAGGGCCTGGTTGGATTCGGGTTTGATACAACCCAGATGTACTCCAATTGTATCAAAAACATAAGTGGAGTATACCAAAAGGACCTTCTCTCTCCAAGGGTCTTAGCGCCATAGACAGTTCATCAAACGGATGCTTGGTTCTTAAGTTATGGCCTTTTAAGGGAATTTGGGCCTAGTTAGGTCTGAGTCCGGTCTGACCCGTTCGGGGCCGACCTGACCCGGATGGGCTGGGCCGTAGTGGGCTCGGCCCGTTGGGAAGTGGTATGGCTCGATCCCTAGGGGTGGGTGGCCTAGCCCACAGAGGCGCGGCCCACTGGTCTTGCACGACCTGACCCATGGTGGAGCATGGCCCATTGGGAATGCGTGGCCTGGCCTGTAGTGGAGTGCGACCCACTGGGCATGCAAGGCCCACTGAAGATGTTCCCACCTGATCTGACATGGGGGGGGGGGGTTCCAATTTGGAAGATGGAGCGCCAGCACCCTTTGGCACTGCCAAGTCACCCACGGGACCCGCTGCGGGTTCCTCCATTGTAGCATCGGAGCTGTGGCTCCTCCGGTGGCACGCCGTTGCGCGCCGCTACCTCATAATGTGGCCGATCGATGTCAGATTCCTTGTTCAGCCCCACCACAACTGAGAAGCCGCAACCCTTCTCTGCCGACAACATGCGACGACATGCCGCATCACCACCACGGCCAGCTGAAGCCTGCTGCTCTGCTGACCGCCGCGACATAGTGCCGCGACCTCCTCCTACGACGCATGACGGCGTGCCGCCTCCATCGCGGCGGGCCGGTGCCAGCCACCGCCATCATCTATTGTCCCGAGTCTTTTCCAACCTGAATATAATGATTATGAAAAATGTACCAAAATTCCAACAAGGGAGGAGGGTCTGGACCTTCTTCGTTTGGCCTGCACCCTCCGTGTTAGCTTGATAGCAAAGGGTAGCAAGAAAGCTTCATCAAATCTTGGAAACAAAAAAAGATTAAAACCCTACCTCAAGATCATTGGAGAATGACCACTATTGAGGAAGAGTCGGTATTCGTCACTTCCTCAACATGCCACCAATGATGCCACTCAATCATCGTTCTTCGGTTTGGGGTTCGGTGTCGCTCGTCACCACTTTCCAAAACCGGTCTCGTCCTCTAAGTGGTTGGCACAACGACACTTTTATCATAACTTCTTCACTTGATGAAGATGTGCCAATACCCCTCCCCAAGATCCATATAAATAGGAGAAGGGGAGGGTGAGTAACACTTGTAAAATTTATGGGGGTTGATTTAATAAAAACCATCATAATTACCAACGACGCTGTTACAAAGGATTTGAAGGGTCAAGCCATTTAATGGATTGACACATTGTTGGTCCCACCACCACCGCTTGTCCGTTGAAGGAAAATGTATGAGAAAAAATAAAATAACTAAGTTATTTTATTATCTTTTAAAATTCCCAAAAACTATCTCTTTCTCCTGACCCACTACAGTTGAAGAGAATTCACCCTTAAGTGAATCCCGACACTGCGGATTCTATGGTGTCCTCATATTTTTAATCTGAGCACCAGTTCAAAAGTTAGAAAACGCCACTCTCACATTTACTGAACGTATCTTAAAAAAAGTTCATAAATTCATTCCGGGCACACCAGGCCTCAGAATCATGCGCCGTCAATTTTCACAGACTCATAATAATTTCATACAATTAAAAAAAAATTACATGGAAAATTTGGGTCTTTACAATATATATATATATATATAAATAGGTATATATATATTTATATAGATATATGTTGGGATTTATTGGGATTTAACTCTCAATCATCCAATACTAAGGTAGCTCTCACGGTCTAACCACTGGCCAAATTCCAAGAGCTCTCACTGTCTCTTGGCAATACATGAGGGAGCTCACAAGATATTCCCTACCTCAAGGATCTCATGGTCCTTGGGTCCACAACTAGAATCTAACATGGTCTTCCATACCTCAATTCTCTCATGGTTTTTGGGTCCACACCCATAAGACATAACATTTTTATTATATAATATATGGAAAACCATCTTATATCATTTCAATTTAAGTAAGAAAACCCATATACAATGCCTTTATAAATAACTCAAGTCAAGGGTAAATCCATGAAATCCCTTGAAACTATTTTATTTGATATCAATTCATTATTTAGGTTTAGTCCATCTCATCCTAACCAACCTATAAAAATGGACTCACTTGAAAATTTTATTCCAAGGAATTGTTTCAAGGCTCAAGTGTCAAGTCAAACACTCACATGGTCAATTTGATAATTCTTATTCAAAGGATCCAAATCATCATTGAGACACCTTTATACAAGTCAAACACACATTGGACGTGGGTCAATTCAATTTAAAACTATTCTTGAAATCAGAAACCATAATATTATTCTTTGAAAAATGGAATAAAATGGCTAATTCAGGTAGAAGACCCCTTGGGAGTCCATAGAGAGAAAGGGTGATAATAAAACCTCGAAACATGAGTCTTTTAACATATTTCATCACACTAGGGTTAATTAGACATGAAGGAATCAACAAAATAGAGGATCTAGGCAAAGGAAGGCTCGTGGAACAAAAAAATAAATATAAAATAGATAAAACTCAAAAGGAAAACTATGTGACCACCTACATTAGGGTTGTAGATGATGCCTCACTGAGTATCAACCTCAGATTCTAAGTATGTTGGGGTAGATCTAAAATTCCTTCCAAAGAACTAAAAATTGTTTGAAAGAGATTGCATCAATATAGTGTAACAGATGGTGAAATTTAGCGAGGAAGGAAGGACATGAGAGGTTAGCCTTACCTTAGCCTATTCGATGCTTCTGACAGATTGAAAAATGATCGCTGGATGGAAGAGTAGAAAAATATTGAAGGAGAAGAGGGATTAAGCTTCAAAGGGAAGGAATGGAGGAGGTTTTTTCCGTAGGAGGAAAAGAAAAAGGAAATAAAAACATAAAATGGTAGAGGGTAAAAATGGTTATTTTTCCTTAAAAAATGACTCGCATAGTTTTTGTTCCTAGTTTTCCAAACCATGCACAAACCATGTACAAGGTTCTGTTCCTTTCCTACATGTCTTCATGGTCTCTGAACATGGTTTCCCAAACCATTAATAACCCATTTCTTCACTGGGAACACTACATGGCCTCTATGTATAGTTTCAATAACCATGCATTGAACGTGTAGAAGGTTTCTGCCACCATCTATAGCTATCCTCACGACTGTGCACCTGGGTCGAACAGTTGCAGACAAACCATGTGACCTATCATGCTTTACCCTTTTTGGAGATTTGGGCTCTAGAATTCCCTAGATGCTCTCGTGACCTCATTATCTTGATTAGAATACATCTTTAGGACAATATAATACATTTAAAAATAAAAACTACAAACTGTACCTTGGTCAAAGAGTCGGGTTGTTATATTTTTTTTCTCTAAAATAGGTGTTTATAAAATGATTTTATAGTGGGTCTTTGAAAAGGTGTTTTTACCAAGAGGCATTGGATGGTGAAAGGTATTTTTTAATTAATGGTTTTCATTTATTGAATATCTTGAAAAATAGGTTTTAGAAACTTTTTGATGTGTCATGTTTCTATTGTATAGACTTATGTAAAATGTTTATTTTTATTTTATATTTAAAATTAGAATTTTTACAATATAATATGAATGTAATTACTTAGATTGGGTAGGTTATGGGTGCTAATAATCTTTTAGATCATGATTATATCATATAGGTTCATATTCCTTATATATTTTTTCATATCCTTTAGATATTAATATAGGGACATATGATTGGATGGTGACCATGGATCACATGGTGTCTCAATAGAGTTGGTATGGGGATTTAATTTAATTTTGAGTTTTATTATGCTTTTTGAATAGTTTTATTTTACTTTGGATTTGATGTATCTATTTATGTTTTTCTTTTTTTTTATATCAGTTGCATCCTATTTGGTTGTTGATTTATGTTTATATCAATTTTGATTTTTACTAATCTTATTCCCACTGCTCATTTATTATCTATGTATAAGGTCTCCTTTTTTCTTGATGATAAATATATGATTTCATGGAACAAATTTCTAGCCCATGGGGATTTGTAATTCCCTTTGGTCCATGTGGATGACTGGGTTAGGAGATGTGTCAAATGACACATGGGGCTAGTTTTTCACAAAGTTGTATAAAAAACTGGGTTCCCATTGGGACCTAGGATTTAAAATCTTATTGTTATTTGGGGTGTTGGTAGTTTATAGATAAGGTTAGAAAGACATAAGTGGTAGTACCTATAACTCTGTCACAAGATCTTTTTACCCCGATCCTTTAATTTATTATGTTAGTTCATATTTTTTAATGTGATTTTGGTTTTCCATTTGATGGTGTTTTTAGATTACAGTTTAATGCCTAATGAAGTGGTACTAAATGCTCAATGACATATCTTGAGCTTACTTTTGGGTCACATGTGATGTATTAGGATGGTGACTAATAAGTAATTCAATACATGGTGTTGGTTCATAAGTCCTAGAAAACCATGTGACAACAAAATTACTGATTCCTAACACATTGAATGAACTAATGGGTGATAGGAATGTGGTCATGTCAGGCACGGTTCCGAATCTCAAATAACTTTTAAATTTAAAATACATTACCCATTGATTTCTTAGTGTATTTTTTTTGAAATTAGAAATGATTCATAGTTGGTATTGTGATATTTTCCATCATTTATTTTTTTTATTAGACTTGTATTAAGTTTTTATTGTTGTGTTTTTTCATGTGACGTGAAATTTATTTTTTTTGTGTGAAAAATAGACTTCTATAGTGAAAACATATTTTTTATTTTAAAATACTTCCTTAGTGATATTTTTATAATACGAGATTTGTTTATAAAAATATTTTGAAATGATTAATTTCACTTTAATGATTGAATTTTTTTATGTGTGATTTATTTTTATAATCATGTGAACATGGAGTTTTAAATGATAGGTTTCCCATTTTAAGGGAAACCTATGTTGTCCAAATTATGTTTTCATCCTGGGTGAGTGTATTTTTACAGTTTATGTGATTTATTTTTTTAAATGGAATGTGAGTGTTTCATTTTGAAACCAAATTCGCTGCATTAGTTTTAAGATATGATGGATTTCATTTTAAATTAATTTTTGGAAACATTTTAAAATTAACCTTGTCGAGTAAGGGCTTGAGGTTTGAACTATAAAATTGTTTCTATTTGGTTTCAAATGAATGAAGAACCAATTTTAATGGTTCCTTGGTTTTCAAAAAAGGATTTTTGGGACATGAATGTGTGGGGATCTATGTCTCATGACATGAAACATAATCATACCATAAATGACTATTATGGAAGTAAAGTGTTTACCATATGGGTTCTTCATCCTTTAATTTAACACAACACTAGCTCTTTATTGAGAAACATGTAAAATTTGATTTTTAGACTGATTTTATTTTGATATATATGAGGAATTTCTACATTAGTGGATCCTTTCGAGATTGTTGGGTCCCATTGTTTAGACCCATGAACCATGGTTTGATGGTTGGACTTGTGAGGATCATATTTTCTTAGTGGCACCTTTGTGATCTCATGTTGTGAATGTTACCTTGGTCGTTATTGGGAGTGTTTTAGGTTTTATGGATGAGTGGATATTATTTGGAGTATCCATTTTTTTTGGTTTCATGCCTTTAGGATGAAGATAAATTTTGGGATTCATTCTCACTATGTTTAGAGAATTTTTGGCATGAGGACACCTTAGGCCAATGTTTCTTGGGATCTTATATGGTTTCCTATTGTAGGTATTCTTCCTATTAGAATTTTTTTGTGTCTTTTTTACTATTTATTTATATTTTTCCCCTTGTTTGGTGCAGAATATGGGTGGGTTTTGATTATAAGTTTGTACATGGGAAGAATATAGGGTGCATACATGGGTACATGAGGGTGTAGTTTCCTTTTTTGATGGGTTTTGGTTTCTACTAGGATTTGTTTCCTATTAGAATCACCTTGAGATAGAATTCATTGGAATTTGGATCGAAACAAACTCAACTACTGTGAACCATATTCTAGAGCCCTATTATTTCTAATCGAGTAATGTTTTCCCTTGTTGGGATCCCTTTTTGGATGCTAGGTATTGGTGATCTGGTTTGTTTATCCATTGGGATGTTTCTTAAAGTAGTTATACCATTGTAGTTTTGAACCAGTTACTTATGGTTGGCCTTGGTTAATGGGTTTTTTGTGAATCCATTTGATGATTTTTAGAAATTAGTTGTTCGATAATATTCTCTTGATATTTGGTAAGAGGGTTTCAATTATTCCAAAATTTTATGTCATTTTTAAATATTTGGAAGAAAGATATTTGGTCTTCATTTCATTATATATTTCTATAGATCATGTATTTCTTGAGGATGTTCTTTTTTTGTATTCGATTGTATATTCGAGGACAATTCATTCCTATTGAGAGTTCTATTAGAATCTATTCCCTTTTGAATTACCCTTAGACCTGATAGATTTTCGATGAAGAAAGTTTCATGGTAGGGAGATGTTAAAAAACATTCTTATTACTATAGATTTTATTTCATGTGTTTGATAAGTTCAGGGTTTAGTAGAAATTTCCACCATGTTTCACCAATAAACATGAAAATTTATAGTTTTTCATGCTAATATTTTTTCCACGCAAGATTTAGAGGAATCCATGCAACCAACCCTAGCTGGTTTTTAGTAAAACTTATTCACTCAATATTTTTACACCATTGGTGGAACGTGGTTTATGCCAAATCATGTTGATCCTAGGAGAATCCATGTTAAGGTTTTGGTGAGTATGTATTATAACACATGACATACATATTCTCAGGTAAAATGTGAAATAATAATGTTAATTTCATCTGTACATTTTAAGTGTTGTTCGAAATGATTGGAGAATAGTTCATCCAACCATGTAGTGCATAAGAGAAACCATTGGGGAGGAGTATATCTAGAAAATTCCCTATGTATGGTTGGGGGACAGTTTAAACAATCTTTTGGTGAAACCATGTGGCCCACCCAAATTCATTAAAATGATATTTTTCCATTTATCCTCTATTTTTAAAGCATCAAACCCTCTATTAATTCCCCCTCCTTATGGAATGCACCAGGTGTACTCCCTTTGGGTGTCTCTTCTTTCAACCATACATATGATTTATTTAGATTATTCAATGGTAAGTCCCTCTAGGCCTCTCCCTCTCTTATATTCCTTCTTTCCCTCCTAATTTATCTTCTTCCAAAAAACCCTTTCCTTTTTGTGGCCCATTTTTTGGTTTTGTATTGGTCCTAATCAAGGGTATTTTATTGGATAATTGTTCTATAGGTAAGGATGTGTGTTTGGGTTGTGTTATCCATTATATTGGTGAAAACATCCAGCATGATCGTCATTGAATCGAGGAAGGTGTTTCTTTGATGTAACTTTATACTTCATATCATTAAATTATAATTGTTTTTTAATGTTCTATTTTATTATTTTATTCTTTTATCAATGTTATTTGGGGATAAATAATATTTTTCCAATGATTTTATCCCATAGAATTGAATTGTATTCAATCTTATGTGTTGGTAAAAAATGTCTAAATGAAATTTTAAATATTTTTTTTAAAATTAATGATGATTATTATACTGATGTTATAAAAATGAATCTTGGGTTTATTTTCAACCAAAATAATATTTTGTGTGATTTTAAAGTATTAAAAATGTTTGGGAGTAGTTTTTTTATTTTTAAATGGGTGATTTAAACCATGTTCTCTATATTTAAAACCACTTTTTATGCGCAGTTTATATTTTATCAACGTTTTTGGTGTTTAAGGTTGTTTAAATTTAAAATTTAGATGACCTGTATCAAAATGTTGCATTATTTCATGTTTCTTATAAACTAATACTCATTGTGGATTTGAATTTTTTTTTCAAATTTGGTTTAAAGGGAAGAGTGAATTTCCATTTGAGTTCCAAATATTCTTCTAAAAAAGTGGTCCTAATAATATATTGAGAAGGATTTTGTAAATGATAGAATTTTTTAGTATTCCAAGAAATTTTTAAAAAGGCATGGCCCAATTAAAATTTTATGAAAAATGACCTTTCATAAAAGGTGTGATACCCTCTTAAGCCTCTTTTATTATTGTGTTCCTATTGTATTTTGCGATCCCATGAGGGGATTTTTATTATTAATGCAATTGTATATGCTATTTATGTTGTATTTATATGGGAATTATTTTTGAGAGGGTATGAGGTGATTGGTAAATTATATTCAAATGTATTATCCCTGAGTTAAGGAAATTTTTATTGTGCTAAAATCCATTTGGAATCATCATGAGAGTCCAAGGTAGATAGTACATGACCTATGAGATGGAAAACTATAGTGAGATAGTTAGTCAACTGGGGAGTGTTTCAATGCTATGTTTGGAAGTTTCGATTGGAAGGAGTATCAGGTACTTATTCTTTCAATTTTGATTATATGATCCTATGGGAGAAGGACTCTAATTTTTTTAAGCCTTACTAACCATATGTGAAGAGGAATTTTAGGTACAAGACCATCCTTGATACCATGAAAAAAATTCGTTCTAGGGAAATTATATTTTGGAAATTTGATGGGGCTTATGGGGGTGTGTACAAGTTTAGTAGTCCTATACAGGGTTCATTATCAACATTTCAGGTCATTTTTTAATAGAGCCTAGTGATGACACCCCTGAAATTACTATCCATTTTAGAATAATTTATGGGATTTATCATTATTCTTCGATTATATACCATAATTTTTATATTGTTGTTTGGAACATACGTTCTTTTATTTTGGTTCACCTTATTATATAAATTGATATAATGATGCATAACTATTTTCTTTATTATTTATTTTTATGGTTTACTTTTCAAAAGTTTTAAAAATGGATTTAAGAAGGTTTATAAAGATGGAAAAAGTGAATGTATGAATTTATAGTGTGTTCAAACTATTTTTAGAAATGTGTTTAAAATTTTTTATAAACTAAGACAAGTGTAAATGGTTTATTTTTTAAACTCCCAATGTGTTTGGGTTTGAAAAATTATGTTTAAGTCCATCATGTCATATTTATTGAAAAATATTTCAATGATTTTTTGGAAAACCATTTAAAATTTCAAAACCTCTTTCTAGTTTAGAAATATGTATTTCTAAAAGTTTTTTTTATAAAATGGTTTTAATATGGGAAATTGAAATGTTGTTTTTATCCAATATGAATTATATAGGGAATAAATTTTCCAAGTGATTGTTCTCATTTAATGAAAATCCAATAAAATATTTATTAGCCCATTTTTTATGAGTTTATTTTTCTTTTTTAATTCCTTTTTGAAAATTTTTATTTTCAAAAATTATTTTATACAAGAATTTTTGGGATGTAATATGTAATAGATTTATTAGATTCAGTCAGTCATGGTAACCTATTGGGATTTAATATCATGCCTATATTTTACATGTTCAGGTTTATTTGGTCTTGTGACCATTCCTTTTGATTTTTTGGGAGTGGTGTATGGTTTGATAGTGATCACTGGTCATGTGGTGGCACATTGATACTAGAATAGTGTTTTACATTCAGTTGAGTTTTTAAGACATTTGGATTATTTTATTTTATTCTAATTCTAGAGTGTATCTATTTTATCTATAATTTTATTTATGTCTCAGTGGAATCTTGTTCATATATTGAGTAATGTTTATATGTAGTTTAATTTTTATTTCTCATATTTTGTATTCTTATTCATTATCAGTGAACAAGGTAGAGATCATCACCATGGTTCATTCTGTGAATCCTAGGAACCATTTCCCACCCCATGGGGATTGAGAACACTATTTTGGCCATGTTGATAACTATGTCATGATTTGGGTTAGATAACACCCTATGCTGATTATTTATCAAAAATTATAAAATGAAATCCCTATATTATAACTTCACATGATTTATCATTCTTGTTAAACCATAATGGGAATCCAAAAGAATATTCCCCACTCCATCACTTATTTTACCCCACATCTGGACATAATTATCCTTAGTACATGTTGTTAAATTTTATAGACCAGTCCCATTATATGAATATAACCAATATTACTCAACCTACATAGATTTTGATTCCTATTACACTATGTTATATTAGACATGTTAGTGAGGTTCAATACCAACATACTACCCCAATTAGCATTCTATATTTATTTTCTTATACCATGAATTCTCTAGACCATAACAACTTTCTAAATAGAACCAAGCATTCTAGATTATCCTCACTATAATATGAAATAGTGGCTGAATATATCTTACATGCATAAAAGGATACAGTACCCTTATGCAATGAACATTATAGGATCAACTAAAATTATATGATAAACATGGGAAGATCAATTAACCTAGTTATATGAGAATAATAACACCATTTCTTTTATTATGTGATGAGAATGATATTACATATATGATGAGAATTGGATGAACTACCTCTCTAATGAATCAGAAACCCATCCATCCACATGGGATGAGCAAGTTATGCCTTATATGACAAGCATATGATTCTTTATATGATGATCATATGATGACTCATGTGATTAGAATGCGATACCTTACTTAATTAAAATAATATTACTATTATGATGATAATTTTATGACTTATTACATATGAATAGGATACCTCATGTGATGATCATGGGATTCATTATGTGTTGAGAATATGATGACTCAATTTTTAGGTTATGTGCAGAATCATGTGACTGGTATAGGATAACTCATGTGATGAGCTTGTTTTTCCTTGTATTATGAGAATATGATTCCTTGTGTGAGGAAAAAACACTACTTATGTGATAATAATAAGATTCCTTTAGTTATGGTAATATAATTCCCTAATATTATTACATAATGAAGAAAAATATATTTCTATATGAAGCTAAATTTTTAAACCCATTATCTTGATTCTGTAATGAGTATGAGATGCCCTGTCTTTCTCAATGAGGAAGATAGATAAAAATCCATTATGTATTATAATTCCAAGACACATAATAGTATCATCCTCTCAATCCAAATATTTTCACTATTTTTATAATGTAATTATTATTGTGGAATCTCTAAGAGAATAATTTAAAAAAAATTTGGAAATCATGTATACCTACACTCCAAAGGCACTCAATATCTAAGAAATTACAAGAGACACCTAAAAATTCACTTTGGTTAAGTTAAATAGTGGTATGGTTCATCAATTACTTTAGGGGGAGTTATTTTATACTTCTTAACTCTATTATATATTTAATATATAATGGTGGATCCTTCCCAAATAATAGTTTAAGAGTGGTTACCCAAGAAATAGTGGTTTAATAGAAATCAAGTGTTAATGTGAGAGCCTATACATATCAAAGGTTCTCAATATTTATTCTCATTGATTAGTGATGCTATAGTTTTATTCAAAAACAAATGTTCACTCTAGAGATTCAACGCCATCCATGTATATCCAAGATGTTTGTGATGTTTGGATCGGTCTTCTAAAAATGGACTTCTTATATATTCATATGAAAGGAGAAAAACAATGTACTTAAAATCCACTTAATATGATACATCACACCTTTTTATTATAATCGGATAAGGATAATCATTGTTCATTCAAAGGTTATGTAGCTTTGACCATTTAAAATAAATTCAACATCATACAATATGGCTTTCAAGGTGATAGGATCTTAGAAAAGGTTGGTGTTGTACTTATGAATGAACATCACTTTTGGGGTTAACTGAAAGGGAATATAGCCTAATGAGAATAGGTTTTACTCATGTGTATATAGACCACTGATTAGGAACATCTGGGCTCATGAGGAAGATATCCATTTGGGAACCATATATGGTTTGGATACTATGTTATTTACCACTTGGTATGATGATGAATCATTTTGAATAAAACATTAATGAGGAAGATACCTATAAAATATAACCCTAGAGAGATAAAATAGATGGAATATTGAGTGATATAGACCCCTAAGGATGGAATCATAGGGGATACAACTAGAGAGAATATATATGAGGTAGTAGAGATGTTGGGTGTGAACCTTTTGGAGGCATCCTAAGGATCTTAATTAATAGGAATAAAACCCCCCAAATTAAATTTGATGCAATTTAATGTATTGTGATAGGACCACACCGTATAGTTTCATTTCATGAGGGTAGGAAATTATCTTGAAATTTTATATCATGTGAAGAGGATTCCTATGTTGTAAAATGGGTGATAATAGAGGATTAAGTGGGGATTATTCAATAGATACAATTTATATGTTCTCTAATGGGATGATCGATCTTCTATAAAATATTTATCTTGGGGAATATAGACATTTAAATAGGAATTCATTGAGGATGCATCCCAATACAGATGAGTTAGGTCCTATGTGTGGGTATCCTAATACATCTTACTAATATACAACTAGGATAAAATCATGTATGAGGGAATGATTCTCTAGGGTATACACCTCTCTAGAGGCCCAACTATACCACAAGAAAATGATGTATATATGTATGGAAAATACAAATTAGGATACCCTTGGTATGTAAGTTTAACTCTAATACACTATCAGATAGAGAAGGATGATTGGAACCCTGGGGGATACAACCCCATATTTATTTTTTTGGTTCTTATCCATATATTTTACTTTAGTATTTCTCTAAAAATCTAAGATTATGAGTGCAGATTAATAATGAATTTATTCTTCATGTAAATAGGTATTCTACGATCACTTATTTTTGCTTTTGTTGAAATCATAAATGGAAACAAATTTAGGGACAATAAATTGTGAGGAAGCCTAATACATTCATGTGTCATTGAGTGAAAAATTGAGGAAAGATCATCACTGATGATCCCAAGATTGGTATCCTGATCCAGGAGAAACCACTTCAGTTTCCTCATGGTAGGGGCCCACTATATCAAGGGAATAAATGATCAGGGTCATCCTGATGATTTTAATGATTTGAGAGGAAAGTTTATGAGCTTTCTTATGTTAAGGGAATATACAATTGAAGGGATGCCTACTAGTGCACATTCCCTGATCTTCTAGATCTAGTAGGTTTGAAGGAGGTTTTTTAATTTTTGGTTCCTTAGACAGAGACCTAGGTAAGGGGATTGTATACCATTAGTTTATGGGGGTTTATAGTAACTTTTTATAGAGGAAGAAGAGAATGGTTTGCCCAATGGTAGTGGAAAAGGAGGCTTAATCCTAGCGAGGGATAATAAAGGTATTTTTCCCAAGTGAGGGACAAAAATAATTCTTCTCCCATGTGAAAAAAAGCTAAAGTGGAACCCTAGTGATGATAGGGTGAAGTAAAACCATATTAATTCTAGGTTAGATTGGATTCATTGTGATTCTAGGGAATAATGATGCCTTTGGGGTTGCTAGGGATAAGTTCCACCCTTATAATTTTAGAGAGAATAGTATCCATAGTAATGTTGGGGTAAAGTGTCACCATAATGATGATATGGGGAAGTGGTTCCCTAGTAATCCAAGTGAAATGTGGAATCTCAGTAATGGATATTGTCCATGGATTTTATTTATTGTCCTGAGGTTACAACAGATTCCTTAGGATGAATGGTTCTTTGGGGTGTCAGTTGTCAGGGCTCCTTCATGCTAGTATAAATAACTAGGGATAAAGTTATTTTTCATGAGGGTTCACAATGAATTAAATTTAGGAAACCCAATTACCCTATATATATAGTAATTTACCTAGGTCTATGATTAATTAAGATAACTGGGAGATTTAGAGACTAGAGTGTAGGCAAGTAGTGATTTGGGTCATCTATTCATATTCCCAAAATATAAAATTGATGAGGCAAAGAGCTATATTTATATGAAAATATATAAACCTTTAAGAATGTGTGTTTTGTGCATTAGGTGGATATATATATTAATTTTTTATATTTGATGGGGAACACCTGTTCTATGTGCATTATGTTTTATCCTTATATTTTGGGAGAACCTTAGTTATTCTAGGTGATGTCACAAAGTCTTACTTGGTATATTTCAACCAACTATTCAAATTAATTGATCAATTTTCAAAGAATTTAGATTTTTTGAAAATTAATATTATAAAAAATACCTCCCCCCCTCAAAAAAAATCTAATACGAATTTGGAGGGTCTAATCATGAAGTAAAATTCAAATTTTTATAGATCAATCTTTTATAATGGGTATTTTTTGGGTGTAATGTTAGTCTAGGTTATGTTTTTGGAATAATTTACATACACACACTAGAATTACATTCTATTTTTCTCATGTTATCCCACCATAGAATGATTACAAATAATTTTCCCATATTTTCTCACCCTCTACCCTGATCTGAGAAAACTATACTGCTTTGTAAGCTCTCTATAAATATGTTAATCAAATAACCTATAGTATACTTCCATTTTTCCTTTCCTCAGGCTCAAATATTACTCACATGAAATCTCCATATATCTCTTCAACTTGTGTGAAATAACATAGGTGGAGGTTCTGGGTAAATTTATTTGGGTGATAAACTAGGATGGATGACATAAGTTAACTAATTTTTACTTTGTCAATTTTTTCCTTGGTGAATCTACATTTATCCTTTCCTTACCTCAAAGTCCGCTTTCACATGCTTGGTTTATCCTATACATAAATCTCTGATTAGTGTTATAGGATAAAAATGGATCATACTATAATAACTAATTTTAAATTCAATTCATTTACCTATATTAAAGAAAGCATCATGGATATTATGACCATTTTGTTTCCACAATCACTCCGCACCCTCAGGGAATTGAAAACATCCTTGAATATGAAATAAATAACTTCCAACATTCAAATAGAATTTCATCATATAGATTCAACCTTCTAATCAATACTCAACTTCCTAAAATGAATCTATCAACCATCAAGATTCATTCATATTATGATATCATAAGTGAATAAATTCCTCTCAATGGGAAGATCATCTATGAATCCACTAGTGAGGAATCATACTACTAAATATGTGATCAATAATTAGTGATTGATTATCCTATGTATCATTAAAATATTAATAAATCCACTATTACGAGTTATATAAATAAAAATTTTGTTTTGTAGGACCACTATCCTAGAGGAAACATCTACAAGGAATGGGTGTGGCCCAATTGAGTTAATCAGAGTTGTATTGAATGAGAGGAAATCCTAAAGTCTATTAAAATCTATGATTGTGTCTAGAATTGAAAATATTTAGTTAATCTCGATCTATATCTCATCGTAAAACTAATCTACTCACAGAGTTCCAATAATGAAAATTTTAAATTATTTTATATGGAGTTTATAATTCTTCTATGGGACAAATTCACGATCCGGGGAACCACTATCCTTGGGGATATGTACAGTGATTTTACCCCTCCTGATAACATTCAAAATGATTCCTAGAAAACTATTTCTCACAGGTGATCTCTTAGTAAAAGTTGAGGGATAGATGAGGTTGTAAATTCATCTATCCCCCAATATTCCCTTCTTCATATGGATCAAAATTCTACTATTACTCATGGAAAAAAATACTCAGTGAATGGTCTTGAAAACATTCTAGTGGGTTCTTTAATACTTATTAGTCCATACAAGATAATATTTATAATGGGACATGGTCTTACCAATATTTTCTAGAGCAGGGAAATGATCATAATGAGACATGAATTTTAGCTATGTTTCTAAAAATGTGGTTGTTACCTATCTATGTATCATTAACTATGGCCAAGGAAACTACTTGAGTAATATATAACCAACTAGGCTCTAACATAATTGTGATTCTTTTTGTTCTATCAATGGGGAGAATTTAGAAAGAGTTGATACATGTTTAGTGGGGAGAATCACATTATAGGACCTCTATCATTATAAAAAATATTTAACAGCAAGATTGTGATGCAACATTATGGTTATTATCCATGGAACATGATGAATTATTTTTTATTCCCTTATAGTCCCACATTTCAAAACATTATAGGTGTGTGACCCATAATAATAAACTCTTGGGCCAAAGATCACCTTCTGGGTGATCATTATATATTTATCCTCACTCATTACAATGTCCTCATTAGCATGATGGTGGTTGGAATCAATGACTTAGCCATCACCTTCTCTTACATATTGTTCTATAGGATTGATATTTTATATAAAGGGCTGACGATTGATCTATCTGTTCACCAAAAATGAAATCCCATTTCAAGAGACTATTTTTTTTCATTTAGGATATATAAAATATCATGTTTGTGGGTAACATATTAAAAAATTCCCAATTTTCCAGTACTAATACATATGCATGGTGGACAAAACATAGTGTAACACCCCATTCACTCTACCTATAGAAAATGATGCAATTTTCTTTCCCTTAGAGTATACTTTATTTTGGGTTAGGAACTATCGTATCATGAAATCAAGGGAAGTTATCATAAAAAACATTGAACACCATTTCAAATTAAATAGGAAACCATATAGGATGAAAAGATGCATAATGATTCCATTAATATGGACTCATCAACGGATGAAGGATAATCCCCCATTTCTTGATGTGGTATCATTTAATTTTACCCCCCACGTCATAATATTTACATGGAATCATCATTGGTGAATGTAACTCATTATTTTCATGGAAACTCTTATTTTAAATATTTCTTAGGTTAATGTTTTCCTTTTATAAAAATCCCAAATAAAATTAATATACCATTCTAATCATATACTTTTTCCTAGAAGAGACCTCTATATTGAGGCACTCTATCCCAGAATACATTACGGTTTCTAAGGATGAAGAAGTTTATAATGATGTGTTTCTATGATGAACAAGTTGATGCATGAAAGGTTTTGGAAAAATAAAAATTTTTTAATTACCTTATAACCATTTTAAAAAATGGGTATTAATTCCAACCAGCTCAATTAATATTTTATATGCCTCGAGAGGGGAATATTTAACTATAGGGAACTACACTTGATCTCCCTTTAAATTAAATATATCTCTGAGTGATTGGTGATTCAAAATATATCCCTCTAAATATTTTGTTTTGTAATAGACCATACTTTACATGTAGATATTACTTCAACATTGAAGAATACTTATTACATAAAAAAACCACACCAAGACCGTATAGGTTTAGTGTATTTAGAAACTGGGAAAAATAAAAAACTAGTTCATAAAACAACTACATTGTCTCCGGATTATTTCTTAAAAACTAGAATCCTTTTTTCAAATATCTTATTTAATACCCTTATTTATGATCTAGGAAAAAAACATACAAAAGGGTGATCTAAAATGAACATTAAGGTAAAATAATGGAAACATAAATCATATCATAATCATAAGAACATAACATTTGAAAATATTATCCTTCATATAAAAGATCAGAATATCATTTCATGGGATAAATCATAAAAGTGAAATGTAATCCAAATAGTTGTAAAATAATACATGAAATTTTATTTCATACACACATAAATATAGAAAATCATTTAATACTAGTCAAGAATCATTTACAAGACCATCATAGCAGACAAAGTCCATTACTGAATCGAGTTCACTACTCGTTCCAGCCCTGTATTACTGAACCAGATTTACTTTCCATTCTAGTAATTTCTATCTCATGAGATATAAATATTTACCCAATGAATTTTAGGGAGATATAGGTCCCACACATCTTATAATTAAACCATTCTTACATGTGCCACAAAAAGATAAAAATGTTCTCCATAGCCTAACCCATGAAATAAAATGGGTTTCTTAAACATCATTCCATCATAATTAATATAAAACAAATGGATTTACTAAATAAAATTCCATCATAAAAACAATAAAATCATGGTAATAACAAAGATAGAAATATAACCCTATTTAAATAGTGTCATCCTATATGACAAATAATTTCGAGGAAACACTTGAAATTAATTCTTGAGGAAAATTTCCTTTCTTCTTAAAAAATGTTTTCCTTACTCAAAATGCCACCCAATTTTAGAAGAAATAAGTTTATATGAAAATAACCTAGAAATATTGTAGGGTAATATTAAAGGAAATAAGGAAAAATGAAAGTGTAAAAATTCATTCATTCCCTACAAGTTAAAAAAACATTCTTCTCATACTTTTCCTCGAAAAGTCAAAAGGTACCTCGTATGGTAAAAAAAAAGAAATATTTCTTCCATAACATGTAGTAAAAGTAAAAATGGTAAAAATGAATTTAAAAATTAATAGAATAATAGTAAACATTTAATGAAAATATTTTTAGAAAACCTGGACATGGATGATAAATATATCCCTAGTAAATTCTTACATATAAATAATCTCGGATAAAAATGAGTTTGCAAAAATTATCCCTTATCTTAGGTACGATATCCATTATATGTATCAAAACCACATTTATAATGATTTTAATAATGTTATTGAATTATTCTATAATCATAATCATTTTTATGATATCATATATGACTATATTATCATTCATTTCCTAGTAACATTTCATTGTCACTCGTTATTCGGATATTAACTGCTTTATGTTCTAATGCAAGATTTATCAGATAAGTTTATGTTCCAATTCTTAGGTTATAGTTAAATCATATATAGAATTATATTAGTATAATATATATTACATTTATTCATTTAATTCATATATATAATCATGGTTTAATGAAGATCATATATAATGAATCAAGTCGCATCATGGAGACGGTATGTCGTACATACGCACGAGCGATGATATCATTCCCAAAATTGTAGAATGATATTAAATTGGATGGTTTATAATTTTTAAAAATTAGTAATATGTTATAATAATCATATATAGTAATTATTTCTATAATTAAACCCATCCAAGTAAGGTGGTAGTGAAAAACAGATTACACCACAGTGTGGAGATGGTAAGCTGTACATACGTACACATGGTGATTTTGTTTTTCATAGGATGGATAGAAGGTGAAATATGGTTGTTTAAAATTTATAATAATATATAATTATATGAGTGATAATTAATTTATTAATTTATAAGAAAACAAATAATTATGAATAAGTAGAAGATGAATGAAGTTTGAAAGAATCTGTAGAAGAGATTACCTCTTCCTTGACGTGCTTCCTCTAAATATCTTCTTAAAGCACTAGAGTTGGTTTTTGAAGATGACCAGAACATATGGAATGAAAATAGAGAAGTTTATAAGGAAAACAGGTAGGGTATGGATGACCTTTAAGGCTCAAAATGAAGTGAAAGGTGAGGGAGGAGGTGTATATTTATAATTGAGGTGAGGGGTACTTTTGGAAACTCCATAAATAATAATTTATAATAAAATCAAACCCTACCCAAAAACCTCCCAAATGTACCAATTTAGAATATGAGATGATTTGGGTTGTGATATCATAAACAAATAAATTTTGGACAAGTTATTGTTTCAATTTAAACCATAACTTTTTAATTGACACTTAGTTATTCTATTTAATTTTAATTATGGTAATAAAATTCTAAATATTTAATAGTTATTAATATTTACTTATATGTTGTTAATTGACCATAAGGGGATATTTTATGAAATTTTATACCTTATTACTATAAATTTTTAATTTTTAAATATTTTTATGATTATTAAATAACTTAATATAATGTTATTTTTATAGAATATCAATAGTGTCTATTTTGACACTATTTATTTATTTGACTTTTAATAAAATCCAAAAAGAATATAAATTTGAACCAAAATAGTTAATAATCTCCTAAAATGTCATGTTCACCTATAAAATTCATGTAGAACATTAATTATTTCATATGATATTTATTTTAATATTTTTAAAACCATTTTTTTGATATTTCTACTAATAAAATAATTTCTACATCACTATTGTGGGTATAATTAATGGTAATTATTTAATCTATAAAATTTATAAATAAATATATATGATGTGGGTAATTATTTTATCTTTATATAGACTATCTATAGTCGATATTATCTCCTATTTATCCATATAGTAAAATTATTATACTTATATAAAATGAGATTGTGACATTTTGTCACATTCATTTGCTTTTATTATATTCATGTTATATTCAAAAGTAAGTGGCCATTAAGTTTATTCCATTTTGAAATATATATTATAAGGGTCTAATTTAGTCATCCAATAGAATTTTTACAGGTATTAAGGTAATTTTGTAATATTATTTTTACCTTTAATTACCCGATTTACCTTTAACCACGGTAATAAAAATAATTATAAAAGTTACTATTCATAATGCCCAAAAATAAAAGTATCCTATTAACAAAATTTGAAAATAATTATTCCAAATATGGAATCCATTTTTCAAAATTCAAAACACAGAAGTTGGACTAATTAATTTAAAATTAATCCCATTGTTGAAATGAGAAAATGAGTTTTAAAAGTTAAAATATTGCAAAAGATTGAAATATTTTTAAATCTTAATTTAATGTAAAATTAATTCCAATGAACTAAATTATCTTAAATGATAAAAATTTATTCTATTTATACTTTGAAACTATTAAATAATATAATTTATTCATATAAAGTATTTCAATGTAATTTTTTTTTCAATTAAAATTTTGCGTATTTTTACTATTCATCAAAACATAAAGGTTGTGAAAAAAATATAAGAAATTCATCCAAATTAAGTTTTATATCCCACATAAAAATAACATGTTTATGTTTTCATATAAAAATTATTAATGTTTCAAAATTTTAATTTAAAAGGGTTTCTCCATTCAAAGGTGTAAAACTTTTAAAAAAAGGTTTTTATACATCAAATTGGGTTTTATTCATACCCTATGACTAAAATATCAATTGGATGAATAAAAAATATATTTCATTAATTATATGACACAAATATATCACATTATTTTAATTTAAAAAGTGTAATTCACTAAACAATATAAATATCTAATTGATTTATATTATTTCATGAATAATTGACAGCCACTGAATTCACAATGACTTTTTATAAGTTTGTTATAATTATTGCTGCTAAACTAACAACTGAGATGTAATGTTAATTTTATAACAAAGTTGTCTCATGGTTCATTTTAAATTGACAATTTTATGAAAATCAAGCTACTGATGAATATAAATTATTTAAAGAAAATATTTTATAAAAACATCCAGGTGTTACATTCTACCCCCCTTTAACTGAATTTTTCTCTCGATATTTGTCACATGGAAACAAACAGATGAGGATACCTCTCCCTCATCATATCCTCAAGTTACCATATAGCTTCTTCAAATTGGTGGTTCCTCCATAAAACTTTTACCAAGCGACTGATCTTGTTTCATAGAACTTTTTTGCTACGATCCAAAATCTCTTTCAGTTGTTCTTCATAAAAAAAATCTTGATCTAGTGGTAGAACTTCTGAGCTTAGTACTTGTGAAGGATCATGTATGTACTTTATTAAGATAGATACACTGAACACATCATGAAATTGATAGAGATTTAGTGGAATTACCAATCGGTAAGCTACCTTCCCAACACGATCTAGAATTTCAAAACGAGCGATATACCTCGGGCACAACTTTCCCTTCTTTCCAAATCTCATTAATCTCTTTCAGGAAGATATTAGTAACAATACCTTATCAATGAATTCAAAATCTTGGAATTTTCTTCATTTATTAGTATAACTTTTTTGTCGACTCTAATCTTCTCTTATGTATTTTTAAACAGATCTGATCTTTTCTGCCATCAATATCAGGTCATAATAGCTTTGTTTCCCCAATTTCATCCAAACAAGTTGGAGTTATGCACCTGTTTCATATAGGGATTACTAAGGAGCCACCTGAATACCAGAGTTATAGATATTATTGTAATAAAATTCCACCATTGGTATGTGTTGTTCCTAACCATCTTTAAAATCCATAGAGAAAGCTCTCATCATGTCTTACAAAGTTTGAATTGTCCTTTTAGAATGACCATCTGTGTGAGAATGATAAGAAGTGCTGAAACATAACTCTGTATCTAGAGAATGTTGAAGACATTTCTAGAACATCGTGGTAAACCTCAGATCCTGATTGAATATAATGGAAAGTGGTACTCTATGTAATCTTACCACTTCCTTTACATATATCCTAGAAAGATGATCAAGAGAGAAATCCTCTCTAATATCAATGAAGTGTACCGACTTTATAAGACGATCAACTATAACCTAGTTAGGTTTATTTCATTTGTATGTTTTGGGATTTCCTATTACAAAGTTCAAAGTGATGTTTTCCCATTTCCATTTTGGTATGGATAATAGTTGTAACATCCCATTAGACTTATGTCTCTTAGACTTAACTTGCAGAAAAATCATGCATCAAGAGACATATTCAGTGACATCATTGTTCATGCCATCCCACCAAAAGTACTCTATTAGGTCTCTGTACATATTTTTTATTCTAGGGTAAATAGATAATGAAGAACTTGGAGCCTAATCTAATAGCTCCTTCTTAAATTTTGATATCGGAGGAATAAAAACCTAGTTCACAAAGATTATTATTTCATCATAATCAAGGTTGAATTTAGGAACACTTCTCACCTTACTTTTTAGCTCTACATATTTCTTCTGCACCTCTTTAATATTCACTTGTATTGATGGTTGAAAATTCATTTGGGAAGGATAATATTTCCCCCATTCCTTTAAAATTTCAAGATCCATCCTTTTCAAATCCATAAATATTGGATCTTTTGTGATTCTTATCATGGATAGGATAACATGGTATTGTCGACTTAATGCATCTACCATCTTGTTTTTTTCTTAGGGTGGTAATGTATTGAGCAGTCGTAATATTTAATCAACTCTAACCATCTTCTTTAGAGCATATTTAGATCATTTTGTGTGAAAAAATACTTTAAACTTTTTATGATCAATATAAATATTACACCTTTCACCATAAAGATAATGCCTCTATATCTTTAATGAAAATATTACCGCAGCTAACTCCAAATCATGATTTGGTTAATTTTGATCAGGTATTTTCAAATTTTGTGAGGCATAAGCAATAACCATATCATTTTTCATGAGAAAAAAAATCCTAGCCCCTTCTTGGATGCATCATTATAGATCATAAACCATTCTCCACTACAAGGAAGTGTGAGCACATGTGTACTGGCTAGACTTCCTTTTAGCTCTATGAAATTCTCTCCACATTCCTTAGTCTAAATGAAATTAACTCTTTTATGAGTTAACTTGGTGAGTGGATTAGATAATTGTGAAAAATATTTCACAAAACATCAATAATATCCAGCCAAACCAAGAAAAATTCAGATCTCAGTTACCATTGTTGGTCTCGACCATCTTTCAATAACCCCTATTTTTGTTAGATCCATAGATATCCACTATTTTGAGATTATGTGACCAAAAAATGAATCTTTGTGAAGCTAGAATTCAAACTTGGTAAATTTGGCATAAATCTTATCCTTTCTCAGGGTCTTCAATACAATTATCAAGTGATCTTCATGTTATTCCTTGATCTTTGAATAGAAAAGAATATCATTTATAAATACTACCTCAAACTGATCAATATAGTCTATAAAGACTCTATTCATTATATCTATGAAGATAGTAGGGGTATAAGTAAGACCAAAATGAATCACTATAAATTCATAGTGTCTATACCTTGTACATAATTCCATATTTGGTATATCCTCCTTTTTGATCCTTAATTGATGATATCCTGAATGAAGATCAATCTTGGAAAAGAATTGTGCTCCACGTAGTTGGTAAAATAAGTCATCAATGAGGGGAATAAGATATTATTTCTTTATAGTGATATTGTTAAGTTCCCAATAATCAATATAGAGTCTCATTGATCCATATTTCTTCTTAATAAATAGAATAGGTTCTCCCCATCGTGATACACTAGGACATATGAATACCTTATCAAGATTCTCTTAGAGTTGATTCTTCAATTACTTCAACTCAATTGGAGCCATTCAATAAGGTGTATTTGAAATAGGCATAACACCCATATGAGTTCTATTAAAAACTCAACTTCATGATTTGGTGGAAGACCTGAAAATTCATCCATAAAGACATCATCAAACTTCTATACAATGGGGGTATTCTTAATAGTGAGTTTATCCCCAATCATTTGAGTTAAATAACCTTCATTTATAGGAATCAAGACCCATAAGATGGAAGAAATTTATATTGGAAGGTTATATTCATCTTTTAATCGATATGTAATCATAGATTGATCAAGAATATGAAATGTGACATCCATTACTTAGAAATTGATATGAGCTATAAATAGAGAAAGTCAATCCACACCAATAATCACATAAAATTCCACTATATAAAGGATCACAATATTTCTAGGAATCACTTTCCCAGAAACTTCAGCTAGAGAAGACTTATAAACATTTTATGTGAGCATTGTTCCATTAGAATTTGTCATAGCTAACTCAACATCTAATTATTTATGTAATATGATGATACCCTTATAAAATTCTTCATAAATAAAATAGGGGGTCGATCCAGAATCAGATAAAACATTTTCTACTTTAGAGTGGATGGTAAGTAAACCTTTCACCACATCATTATCCTACTCCATATCACCGATAGTGATTTAATGTGAATTTCCCTTATCTTTGGCCATAAGAGTTATTTACATCGATCATCATCAATAAACCTTGGATTAGGATATTTATTGGAATAATTCCACATTTTCTTGAACCTATAACATTGAAGTGTAGGAGGTGCATTCTGTGTAACCTTTTCTTTGTTCGCATGATTAGATATATTTTTCTCATCACCTCGACATTAAACTGCCCGATGACCTTCTTTTTCACACTTAAAACATTTATTATTCTCTTTAAGAAAATTCCCTCCATGTTTCTTTCCACACTTTGAGTATAAGGAAAAAATCATCTTCTTTTCAGTGTGGTTTTTATATTTTACTTTGAGTTATATTTTCCCCTTCTTATCAAACCCATATGACTGATAAGTTAATCCAATATCTATAACAACCTTGAGAGCACATCGAACAATTTCCTCATATCTATTGAAGTCCCTTATGAATAATCCCCTTTAGAGAATTTGTTTTAAGCCAATAAAGAATCAATAAATTTTACTTTGAGGTTGGTTAATAATTCTAGAATCTTACCTTGCAAGTCTTGTAAAATTTTCTTCCTAGGTACCAATGGATTCATCATCTTTTTTCATATTTTGAAGGAACTCCTCCACCATATTTTTTCAAATAATATGAGGAAATTACTTACTGAAAAATAAGTTCTTGAACTCATCCCATTCCATGGACTGAATTTAATCTCTTTGATATATATTCTTGATAATATTCCACCATTGATTAGCTTCACCTTACAAATGATATACTGATAAGATGAATTTATCATGTTTAGAACATTGTAGAACTGAAAATATCTTTTCAGTGGTACATATCCATTGTTTATCCACTAAGGGATTAGAATACCTACTTAATGAAGGTGGGTGCTACCTCATGAAAGATTCAACAGAATGCTGCTCCCTATATTGCTTGTTTGGAATTCTGGAGTGATTCATAGCTTGAGAATGTTTTGTGAGCTTCGATACAAGATTTTTTATTCTATCTCCCATAACATTTGGTTGCTTAGGGGGACAATCATTTCACTATCCATCACATTCAACATTAACGCAGTTCCTTAGGGTTCCAGCCATTGACTAAAACCAAGAAGCATATTGTGAGAAACACTAATCATAATGGGAAAACCACATAATTCAATAATAAAATTTCAATTATGGACACTTTTTGTTTTATCCAGGTTATTCATGAACATTGATAAAACAATAGGATAAGATTTTAACCTATACTTAGACATATCCCTAGGGTTCTTACTAAGGTTCTCTCATCCTAGTTTCCAAATGTTAACTATACCTTTGCTCTAATACCAACTATAACAACCCATAATTTACATGTAGATATTACTTTAACATTAAAGAATATTTATTACATAACAAAAACCATGCCAAGACCATATAGGTTTAGAGTCTTTATAAACTGGGAAATATAAAAAACTTGTTCATAAAACATATACATTATATCCCTCTAATTTCTTCAAAACTAGACTCCTTTTTGACATATCTTATTTAATACCCTTCTTCATGACCGGGGTAAAATAAACATACAAAATGGTGACCTCAAATTATCAGTAAGGGTAAACCAGAGAAATATCAATCATATCATAATAATAAGAACATAACATTTGAAAATATTATCCTGCATATAAAAGATCAGAATGTCATGTCATGGGACAAATCATATAATTGCAATGTAATACCAATAGTCATAACATAAGACATTAAATTTAGTGGCATACACAACATAAGAATAGAAAATATTTTCATATTAGTTAAGGCTCATGGCCAAGACCATCATAACAGACAAAGTCCATTACTAAACCGATTTCAATCCTCATTCCAGCCCTGCATTACTGAACCAGATTTACTTTGCATTCCAGTCATTTCTATCTCAAGAGATATAAATATTTACCCAATTCATTGGAGGGAGATATAGGTCCCACTCATCTCATAATGAAACCATTTTTACATGTGCCACAAAAATATAAAAACATTAACCATAGCATAACCCATGAAATAAAATGGGTTTCTTAAACATCATTCCACCACAATTGATATAAAACAAATGGATTTCCTAAATATCATTCCATCATAAACATAGTAAAATCATTGTAATAACCTTAATAGAAATATAATCCTATTTAAATAGTTTCATCTTAGATGGGAAATAATTTTTAGAAAACACTTGAAATTAATTCTTGAGAAAAATATTCTTTCTTCTTCAAAAACATTTTCCTTCCTCAAAATGAAACACAATTTTAGAAGAAATCATTTTATATGGAAATAAACTTGTAATATTTAAGGTTAATCTTCAATGAAATAAGGAATTATGAAAGTGTAAAAATCTATTCTTGTCATACAATTTAAAAAAACATTCTTCTCTTACTTTCTTTGGAAAAATAAAAAACTACCACGTATGGTAAACAAAAGAAAGATTCATTCCATAACATGTAGTAAAAGTCAAAATGGGTAAAAATGACTTTAAAAATTAATATAAGAATAGTAAAATTTTTATGATTTTTTTTATAAAACATGGACATAGATGATAAATATATCCCTAGTAAATACTTATATATAAACAATCTCAGATAAAATTGAGATTGCAAACATTATCCCTTACCTTAGTTATGATATCTTTCATATGTATCTAAATATCCTGTATAATGATTTAAATAATGTTATTGTATTATTACATATTCATAATCATTTTTATGATATAATGTATCACTATATTATCATCTATTTCTTAGTAACATTTCATTGACACTCGTTATATGGATATTAAAGGCTTTATGTTCTTTTGTAAGATTTTTCAGATAAGTTCATATTACACTTTTTAGGTTATAGTTAAATCATTTACAGAATGTTACTAGTATAATATATATCATATTTATTCATTATATTCATTTATATAATCTTGGTTTAATGAAGATCATGTAGAATGAATCACATCGCATCATGGAGACGGTAGGCCGTACGTACGTACATACGAGCGATGTTATCATTCCCAAAATTATTGAATGTTATTGAAGTGGATGGTGTATAATATTTAGGAATTAGTAATATGTTATAATAATCATATACAGTTATTATTTCCATCATTATACCCATTTAATTAAGGTGGGGGTGAAAAATAGATTACACCACTTTGTGGAGACGGTAAGTCGTAGGTACGCACGCGCAATGATTTTGTTTTTCATAGGATGGATAAAAGATGAAATAAGGTCATTTCATATTTATAATAATATATAAGTATATGAGTGATACTTATGTTATTAATTTATAATTAAAGAACAAATTAATAGGATGTATAAGAAGAAATAAGTTCGAAAGAATCGGTAGAAGAGATTACCTCTTCCTTGGTGTGCTTCCTCTAAATGTATTATTATAGCACAAGATTTGCTCTTTGAAGATGGAAAAAATCTCTATAATGAAGATATAGATGTTGAGAAGGAAGAATATCTGGGGATGACTGATCTTGATGGCTCAAAATGAAGTGAATAGGTGAGGGAGGGGGTTCCATTTTATAATTTAGGTGAGGGGCACTTTTTGGAAATCTATAAATAATAAATTATAATAAAATAAAACCCTACCCAAAAACCACAAAATGTACCAATTTAGAAGATGATATGAGATAGTTTTGTAATATCATCAACCAATAATTTTTGGACCAGATAGTTTTTCAATTTAAACCATATCTTTTTAATTGACACTTAGTTATTCTATTTAATATTAATTGTGGAAATAACATTCTAAATATTTAATGGTTTTTAATATTTACTTATATAGTAATAATTGAACATAAATGGATATTTTATTATATTTTATAACTTATAATAATAAATTTTTAATTTTTAAATATTTTTTTTATTTTTAAATAATTTAATAGTATTTTATTTTTATAGAATATCAAGTGTCAATTTGGACACTATTCATTTATTTGACATTAAATAAAATCCACACAAGAGATAAATTCGAACTAAAATATTTAATAAACTAATAACATGTCATAGTCAACTATAAAATTAGTGTTACATATTAATTAGTTTATATTATATTTCATTTAATATTTTAAAAACCATTTTTTATATTTCTATTAGTAAAATAATTTCTACATCACTATTGTGTCATCATTAATGGTAATTATTTAATCTCTAAAAATTATTAATAAATTTATATGATGTAGGTAATTATTTTATCTTTCCAGAGACTATTTATAGTCGATATTGTCTCCTATTTATCGATTTATGAAAATTAATATACTTATATAAAATGAGATTGTGTCATTTTGTCACATTCAATAGTTTTTATTATATTCATGTCATATTCATAGGTATGTGGCCATTAAGTTATTAAATTTCTAACTATAGATGATAAGGGTAGAATTTAGTTATCCAATAGGATTTTTATTAGTGTTAAGTTAATTTTTTAAAATTATTTTACCTTTAATTACCCAATTTACCTTCAACCATGATATTAAAAATAATTACCAAATTTACTATACATAATGCCAAAAAATATAAGTAGCCTATTAACATAATTTGTACCTACTGATTCCAAATATGGAATCTATTTTTCAAAATTCAAAACACATAAGTTGAGGTTATTAATTTAAAATTAATCTCATTGTTGAAATGAGAAAATGAGTTTTAAAAGTTAAAATATTGCAAAAGATTGAAATGTTTTTTTACATATGAATTTAATATAAAATTAATTACTATTACCTAAATTAAAGTAAATGGTAGAAATAAATTATATTTATAATTTTAAACCATTCAATAATATAATTTAACAATATAAATCATTTCAATGACAAAATTATTTTTGATTAAAATTTAGCGTATTTTTTCTATTTATCAAAACATGAAAATTATCAGAAAAATATCATAATTTCATCCAAAGTAAATTTTTATATCCTGAATAAAAATAAAAAGTTTATATTGTCATATAAAAATTATTAATATGTAAAAATTTAATTTAAATGGGGTTCTCAATTCAAAGGTGTAAAACTTAAAAAAATATGTCTTTATACATCAAATAGGGTTTTATTCATACCCTTTGTCTAAAATATCCATTGGATGAATAAAAAATTATTTTATTAAGTATATAACACATATATATCACATTAATTTCATTACCAATAGTAATTCACTCAAAAATAAAAATATCTAATTGATTTTTATTTTTCATAAATAATTGGTAGCCAATGAATTCACAATGCATTTTCATAAGTTAGTTATAATTATTACCGCTAATCTAACAACTAGGATATAATGGTAATTTTATAGAAAGGGCATCTCGTGGTTTGTTTAAACTCACGATTGCGTGCAATGCAAGCTATTGAAGAATAAAAATTATTTAAATAAAATATTTCATAAAAATATCTGTGTGTTACATGTTTCATGATCCACTGGGTAAATATTGTTGAGAGGGTATCCTAAGAGTTTACTCAATATAATAATAAAGATATAGAGATTTAGGATAATGTGAACTCTATGTAAAAAATATTAAAATAGTATCCAACCATTTTCCTATAAATTATATATTATCTATCGAAGGGCATAATTGATCTCAGGGACACTAGGTGGAAGAACTGTGAAATAACTGAGTGGGTGCAATAGATAAATTAGTTTGTTGATTTTAAGTACAATTACCACAAATTCCTACAATATTCAATTAATAATTATTGTAATGTTTTGATCAACCATCTACATCTAGTTGATCAGTTCCTATCATAACCATTTTTTACCTCCTTCTCATTATTTATATTAAATGTGGGAGATGGTGATATAAATTTACCTAGACTCTATGGAAGGAATTTTCTAACATAACATTTTCTTGAAGAGAGACTTAAATTTTTGGATTATTTTCTTCATTTTTATTTTGTAAAATAGTAAAAATGATTTTTTTCTTTCATTTCATATTCATATATCTATATTTGTTTTGAATTTTATTTTACTTATTGATAACATGTTAGACCCATAATGAAAAAAAATAATGAAACCATATACCCACTTATATATATAACTAGAATGGATTATGGAAATCAATACTATCAACCAGTCAAGTCAAAGATATTTCCTCGTAATAATGGATCATTGTTTGATATATGCATTAACATACTACCTATAACCTTATATTTTCTCTATTCATATATGAGATGATTTCCTCATGGGAATATCTCATTTATAGGTATAATAATGTTAAAAAACATCATATAACTAATTTTTTTCCTTTTTGATGTTAGATGATTTCCTCATGGGTGTGACTTAGAGATGGGTAGAGGCATAAAAACTGACACAGTTACATTACTATTGGTCCATTTAGATGTGAGATATAGGGTTATAGAATGTGGTGAGAAGCATGAACTGGGTAATTTTGGGATGAGAATTAAAATATAAAATAGGATCTTATAAACCTAATGTTAGTTATTTAAGAATATCAGATGGATCATCCAATATTGTATATGTCATGGAATATATGGATGCTTGAAATTATTCCTCTTCTAAAGAAAATTTTGAGAACTGATCAAATTATGATGAAATAATATGGTGTACCTAACAGGATTATTTATCTAGTAATCGTAAATTTTTCCTCAGCCTCATATGGGGGAGAAATAGTGGGTAGAAAAATTGATTTTAATCAAGATACTACTATAGGGGTTTTCAACCTTCCAAGTCTTATATAATATTCCTTTCATAAATGATTAGTTTTTTCCTTGTTTAAATTAGGTGAATTACAGGATAGAAGAGAATTGAAAATTTCGTAGGACTCTATTTTTTTTTAACTTAGTTGTTTTTTCATATCTTTCCCTAGGTAGTTTATGGTTTTTTAATAAAAACCAATATAAATGGTGTTTAAAGTCAACCAACATTAACCAAATGTTTATTAATTTTTAAAGTTTTATAGTTTTTTAAAAAATTGACATGGCCCAAATTGAAACATAAGTGTTACTAAACAATCATTAATGACCTATTTATAGTCAAAATTAACCCAAATGACAGTGGAAATAGTTTAAGGTCATAATTATTATACCACAAAAATCAAAAATGATATTCTAAATGAGGATTAAGGAGAAAAAGTGTCCAATTTTTTTGAACAGGGAATAATGGGAATGTAAATTTTTTCTTGAAGTCCATAGAAAAATAATGATGGTACAATATATTTCCATATGGTATGACTTTTTGAATACATTTGAATAGTGTATTCCACTATGATGCTATGGGGGTATACGAAGATTAAAAGACCTTATCTTCATAGAAGAGATGCTTCTAGTTGTTAGTGATGGATATAGTGACACTAAAGATAATTAGAAATCATAATAATACATTATAGATAGTTTAACTTGTTATTGATATCCATGAAAGGTTTATGTCAGTCTAAGAAACTGTATACTTGAGGTGTGACCTATGGAGAAAGGGTGTTCAAGAAAGGTTATGGAGGCATTCCTAACTATTTTTTCCATGTCTATGATGTTATTATCACTTTTAAATGTGTTAATATGAATGGTTACTGATGGATGAGTTTATAATATATGGTTTTGATATCACTAAGTATCCAGAAAAAACATGAATCCATCCACATATAGTTATTTCAAAATATATAAAAAATTATATCTCTAGTGTATGAATTAGAATTTATCATTTCCAATAATTGGGAAAAAAATAGTTCCATAGTCATTCCTAGGATAATGCTTAGGTACATACCTAGATCATGAATATAAGAAGTTTAAACACTACGATGATTAAGAATGAATGATCATTTTACCCATCTTATGTACCCAATTATTTTTTATTCTTACATTAATCTAGATTTCATAAGGTATATATAGGTCATATGAAAAAAATAACTTCGATGAATTTAAGGTCATATAGGATAAACTTCATGGGTATAGTTTAATGTCATGTGAGAAGGAATTTGGTTTTATATAATTCATGTTTTAATTATGATTACCTTATATTGTTCATATCAATATCACATGACAATTAATTTGGTGGTTTTTAGTTTATGTTCATGAAACAGGGGGCCTTAGGTCATTTATTTTAAATTTTGGTGACAAAGATTCTATTGTTTGGTAGTTTATGGTCATGTGATGAGGGATATATGTTGTATAGTTTAATTTCATGTGAAAAGGAATCTGGTGTTTTATTTTTTAATATCTAGTGATGATAATATAATATCGTGTAGTTTAACATCATTTGATAAGGTATCTATGTTAGTGTTGAAACCCTAAAGTAAATCCTGGTGTTGAAAAAGTGGGTTTAGTGCTTAGATAGAAATATAAAAGAGTTGTGACACTAAGTGGGTTCCTTGAGGTAAGAAGGATTATGAGAATCTACATGATGATAAGCCCTTAAACAAATTTGTTTCTCATGTAGGGGAATTACATAATAGTGATTAGGTGACTTTAAGTCATTTATGGTCTTTCAAGATGTACAAAATTTTATATAGTTTAATAATATGTGAAAATGATGAAATTACCTCCAAGGTTTCAAAGATGATATGTTTGAGTTGAACTAATCAAGATAGGAAACCAAAACATCTAATCTTATATAATTTATTCTTAGTATGGGAAATAAGACGTGGTTGGAAGATTTCCCATGTCACATAAGAGAACCTACAAGGGGAAGATATATTTTTGTAGGTTGACATCATGAGAAGAAGATACTATCATGTATTTTAAAGTGTTTCAATGATGAACACTGGGGGATCCTTATCATCGATGAAAATTTAAAGATGAGGAAAAAACAAGCATCAATTACTCTAATATAGATCCTTCTCCTATGAGTGTAGAAAGCTATTGAAAGTAAAATGGGTTTATAGATAAGCCTTTGATGGAATGGCGAGGAGTCACATAATATCCTAATTCATTATGAATCAAGCCACACATAGTTATATAAAAATGAACCTAATAAATACCATTATCTCATATAGGGGAAGTGGACATTTTTTCAATAATTCATCAAAATGGAGATACTATAAACCTAGAATATAGGCACTGGTCATGATTTTTTTGTAGGGGATAAAGTAATAGGAATTGGACCATTTTGATCTATTTAAAGTAAAAAATTATGGACTCAATTCTATGTAGTTTAATTTCCTGAATCATGTACTATTACTAATTATTTTAACATCTTATAGTAATGATATTTCCATAAAGTTTTACATCATGTGACAAGGATAGAACCTTCGGATTTTTAATATCATGTGACCAGGATATAATGAACTCATATATAATTATGAAAATTACATTTTAAGGAAACTTATATTGGTAATAAGTGTGATGTGATCAAAATCCATCATGATTAACAAACAAGATAAATTAAAATAGACCCCATGTAGAGCATAATTTGAAACCCATTATGGGTTGAGTTTTGGAGGGTTCCTCCATGACATCGTGGGTGTTCTGAGTGCCAACACCAATTATATTTGAAAAAATGAATAGAGAAGAACTATTTTGTTAAAATCATGAGTTATTTGATTCTAATGAATCTCAAGGTTGAGTTGTGTGCACAATAGTTTCTCAATAAGACACATTAATTATTAAAATTTCTTTTATGTGTGTTCCTATTCAATGGGATAATTGAAAATACTAACAAAAAGAGATGAAACTTAACTCCTATGAGTAGAAATTATTTTTTCATATACACTACCAAATATGTGGTCACCACTATAGTAGTACATGCTGTGGTGTGATAAGACTACATGTCATGCATATGTTTGTTTGGAAATTACTTATTATTTGTTTCCACCTCTTCGGAAGAATGTCAGATAAATTATTCTTGAAAAAATCTATATATATATTTCTCTTTGCATGATAATGGGATGAATAGCTAGACCAGATATTGTATAGTTCATCAAATAATTTCAACTCATAAGTGAAATAAAGGTGTAAGTATCTATCAATATATTTTCGGGGAAACTCAATATGATAATGATATTAGGATTTAAAATGTTGTTAAAAACTTTTTTACCAAATTAATTGAGGGATATAATAGCTACCTATTTAAAGAATACGTTATTAAAATTGAGAATGATCTTGAACTATATTAAATAAATCGGGATATATGGCACCATGAAATCTATTGAAAAAATGAAAAATGAACAGGGGAACATGGTTGTGTGTAATAACTATAAGGGTTAGTGTAAAAAATTGGTATCATATCTAGAATGTGGGGAACCTTCTAGTGAACAACATGAAATATTAAGACATCGAAGTCCAGGAAAAAAATTATTCTATTTTGATAAGATATATTGGTCTCTTAAAAGAAAGAATCATAAGAGCTAGGATGAATTTTCTACAATATAGTGAGGGCCTATCTTCCCTCAATGCTATTGAGGATAATTCTAGAAAAACCACATATATAGATAACCCTTTAGAAATCTGGGTCACCATAGTGGATGATTTTAACTAAATAATTTTGAATATTCTCTCCCTTAACCTAATCTATATAAATAACCCCATCACATAGGTAATCCACAAATAAAGAAATATATCAAATGGTGACACCAGTTAGGGAGGGTATGGGATTATACTGGTTAAGGGTAGTGTTGAATTTTTTTTACTCCTCCAAATTTATGTTGATGAATGTGGAGACCATTCAATGATAAAAAATATGGATACACACCTCATATTTGTCTTGGTATTATAGGGTAGTATCTTTATTATCATGGGTATCAAAAAATCATTTTTTGAATGTAAAATGTGGATCATAGTTGTTTTATAATTGAACTAGACCATAATATCATAGTAAAATTCATGTAAATTCATAAATTATAGGTTTTGACACTATATTAATCCTTGATTTTCATGATTAAAAATTCTCAGTCACCTATAATTTTTATGTTGATAAATGGTTTTTGTTGGGATACATTTTGATAAAGTATTTAAATTCAACCATATTATTGATGTGTCCAACAAAATATAGGATTGAATGGGTAAATGATTTCTATGAAGGGGAAACCAACCTAATTCCCATATTAAACTGGTAATATTTTGGGTTCTTCATCTTTATACCAATCATACATAATGAGGCATTATCAAAGTATATATTTCATGAATGATATGTATCTTGTATAAAGATAACCACCTTATTCTTGATATTCAATCAAAATGGCATGCTCTCAGAGGTCGGATGTTTCATAAGAAAATAATCTAATATCTACCCCTATATTGTTTTCTAGAGAACTACCCAAATGTCAAATTTTGGAATGATGTATTCCTATAGTCCCAAAAATTTTATTAGAATTAGGAAATTGAGGATATACATTAGTAGGTTAACATGAATGAAAAAATAAATCCATGGATGTGAAATATAGTGCTTAATATTATTTGAAACAAACTAATTATAAAAGTTTATCTTGGTGAAATAATATCATGTATTAGTGTCTAAGATCATATATCTATGATATTATAGACTATATTCCTTACTGATGTCATTTTTTTGAACCATGACCATTCCATATAAGTTATTTAATGTTTCCAAATTTAATATTATAGGATTTCATATGATCATTGTCATCAGAACTATCATGTTGAGGAGGTGATGGATTATGTTTTCAAAGGTTCTCTAGTAATACTCTTCCCACTATTAAGAAACAAATTTATTCAAAAATCTGGTGATGGGTAGAAATTTACTAGCAAGATTGGAAATGAAGCACATGATATAAAAATTATGTTCCTAGAATCATATCAATTCCATGATATTTTAATGAAGCTATATAAAAATAATATCATTAATATTTTTAGGGTAAAAATCGATGTCATGATGGTATACCATAAAGCAGTAAAACATTTAAAAATTTACCTAAAAATCAAACTTTCAGGTTATTGTGATTATGATTTGTTGTTGAGAATTACTAAATACTAATTCATGGTAATTTTTTTTTTCAAAAAACTACTAAGACTTGACTATTAGTTCATCCAAACATCATTCCAAGGATTTTCCTAATAGTATTTTAAGATATCATTCATACATTAACGATATGAAGAACCAGTGTTATTTAAAACAAAGGGAACGACTTTATAATAATATATACCCTAGGATTCCCTTAAATTAGTTTCCTCCTTATCATATAAGGTCATTAGAAAATATTTTTATTTCACAGTACACATTCATAAAGCAGAGATATTCATTGATATCCACCACATCAATTAGTAAATATATTATCATGAAAGGTAATTCATCTTTTTAGAAAATCTAATTGTGTTTCATGTCGTAGATATAGACTCAAATGTGAGTTTTCTTCTTCTTTAGATTGATTATGATTTTCAGCTACATTAAATACTAAAACACTCAAAAAAATTTATATTTGATGTGTTTTTTAGTCTCATTATCAACTATAGAATCAATGTTTTGATGCGTTCTTATTGATTCTTGGTTTTATCCAGAAAGGTCATCTGGTATGATTATGTGTGGGGGTTTCCACTTCAGGATTAAATATTCTAATTTTGGTGTATTTATATGAGAACAAGTTACAATTCCATTTTGGAATGAAAAATAATCTCTTATATCTTTATGGTCCTTGTTTATGCTACTAATCAAAGGTTTTTAAGCCTCTTCTGTACCAAAATTTAGTTTCTTCAACTCATTGATGGAGGTACAAATGAATTCTTAAAATGTTCAAGGGAATTCACTATGTATATATTCTATGCCATAGTAAATTCCATTATTATTACAAGAATATTATAAAAAGGAATATTTGGATCAATAGGATGATGTGGGAGTACATTACTCTCTTATTAATGAGGCAAAAATGATTCTGGATCTTGAGAGTGTCAACACATGGGCATCAATATTATAAAACTATCAAATATCTTCTATCCCCTATCTATTATTTTTGGTGGTTGTAGATGGTATAAAAATCCTGATGTTTATATAATGATATTTTTTTATCTATAGACACCACCAATATTGATGAAAATATGTCTTTTTTGGATAATTTTAATCTACAATTTATTTTTTCTTATAGGAACCATAATAAAATTCTGACAGGCTCTCCATAGTTGATTCGACTATCACTATAAAAAATCAAGAAAGTCGATTTTTTATGCTATATTGGATTCGAAAATCTAAGTTGGATACCTTTATCATTTTTATGGGAGATATGTAATATTATTTGAAAATGTTCTAGGGGTTTTTAATGATTTTTCCAAAATATTGGGAGCAGTTACTAAGATGATGTCAACTACCATCAGTTTTTTATTTATCCTCAATAGAAGCATGTACCAATTAACTAGGAGTCACATGAATAAAATGTGATTTTTTCTCATATACCACTTCAACATTTACATTTATGGGTACTTCATGTATTGATAGTTTGATAATGGGACCTTCTTGTGCATGTAGAGCCTCATTCATTCCAAAAAAACATAAAATCGTATGTCCTTCTCACTACAACATAAATCGCCTTTAGCGGCGGTTTATTAAAAAAAGTTACGAAACCCATTTATGTTTTTACAGTGGCAACACTTCCCCCCCACTAGTACCGACTCTTCTCCCCCTGACCCCGCGATACCTCTCCCCTCGATGAACCCCAACCCTAACTCCACCTCCCGTGCCGCCGGTGACCTCACCACTAGTCGCTACTGACCCCCTTCTCCCCCCAACACCTGCGATGCTGGCTTCTCCCCTGACCCCATCGAGTTCCTACCCTAGGTCGGCTCCCCTCCTCTACCACCGGTTGTTTGCTCGTATTTAGGTATGTTTTGTGTATAATGGTTAGAGGAATCTCATGGGGGGAAAATGCATAAGGTTTTATCTAGTATCATTATTGTTGAGCCATTTCCATAATTTATTTTGGTTTATCATAAAATTTGGATGAATTCATTTAATGTATTGACTTCATATATTTGGGTTTTATTTTTAAATGAGCTCAGTGGTTTTCCAAGATTGATCCATACCCCATTGATTGAAGTTACAGGGAGGATACATAACTATCCCTAAAGTATGACTAATTGGTTTAATATGGATTAATTCTCTTAATTAATTATTATTTCTTTATAATATATGTTGTAATTTTTTGAGTTAGGGGACTGAGATGGTGTTGATTCCAAGAGATGGATTTGATGAGGATGGAATGAGATTTCTTAAGGGGATAACTCTATAGTCAAGGTAGTTTATGACTAATATTACCATAGGATATGGTTATGCATTTATTGTGTGGATTGAAATTTCATGTAGGTGGGTATGTGACATGAACGGGATCCATGAGTTATTTACCTTATGAGACATGAGAATAGAGATTTATGTTGGGTTTATAGAATTCCATTTAGTATGATGCATTGATTATAAGTCTTAACTATAATGAGTTATTAAAACCCCAATAGGGTGTCCATCACGTATTTATGGGTCAAGCTATCTATAAAAGTCTTGTTTTAGGTAATTGATTCTCTCCTAAAGAAATGTCTAGGTGTGAGGCTATGGGATGGTGTGGTAATGGTCATCTATGGTATGATAATCTATGAGAAAATATGAATGACCTAGTATGAAACCAAGTTAGGTTCCTTTGCTCGATGAGAAATAAATATGAACTATATGGATAATGACAGGTTCTCCAAACCTTATGAGTTGGGAATATGGACCTTAACAGACATTTATCCCTTAGGTAGGGGTGAGATACCAAGGGAATGGAACCATAAGTGGTTTCTTTATCATCCACATTAATCAATTTTCACAATATCAATATAACTTCAAAATTAGATTCATCATGTCAATAACAACTTACCAATCACACTAAAACCACACTAATGATAGTAAGGGAATAACTACTTCCTCCTCTAATTTTTATTCTTATTAGTGGTCTAATTCTACTAAATTCAGTGCTTGATATCACTTGTTATAAACCAGATTCAATATAACATCATTGATTATCTTAGTTAAGGCTTGGAAACCTCTTTTTATTCTAGAATAATCCCTTTTTTAATGTAATTCTAGATTCAACAAGTGACTTTACTTTAGCATGAAACTTATAGATCAAGTTTTGAAGAAAAAAAGTGGTTTCATAACCCCACATGCTGAGTAATAATTATCCATGACACGTTTTGATCATATTTTATATCAAATGAGACTTGAAATAATTATTACATCACTTATTTCCTGCATTTTTTGGATTTAATCAGATATTCCTTTAGCTGAATAACATGTACTTTATTATTACATCTACCCCATGGATCATATCTCCCCCTAAATATTGGTCCACTTCAAACAGTGGTTAGAATTATTTAATTTAATGGGAGAGGGGGACCTATAATTTTCTTTAGTTGATTAATGTGGCTAGAATTTGTTCACTCACCCTAATCTCCCAATTTAATTATAATCCTTTGTAGTGGTACGACTTTATATGACACCACTTGTGGGTGATTTAGCATATGTATTAATATCGAAAAACCTTATGTAACATATTTATATATTTTTTCAACTAGTATATATGAATATATTTCCCTCTTTAGTAATAGTTATGTGTTTTAATTTTTTTTAATATTTTATAGGGACATTGTGATATACATGGATAAAAGCTGGATCACTTTACCAAGGAATGAACCTCATTATATTAAGGGTTTGAATGAGTTTTTAGATGTTTCAATTTATAATCGATCTGTTGAAGGGAGAATAAGATGTCCATGTCCTAATGTAAATTTAGATGATGGTTGATGATAGATTAAGTTTATGAACATTTAATATTGAAGAAATTCTCGGATCAATAATTATGTTGGATTTGGCATAGAGTATTGAATGTTACAGAAAGTTTGAGCACTGATGTCAATCCACAGAATGACCTCCCAACTTCGTCAACAATGGAAAATGAAATTCAAAACCTTATAAATGATGCATTCGTCACTACAAGAGACCACCATCAACATCAAAACATATCAGAACAACCAAATGATGGTACTATAAATATCAATGAGAAAAGTGATGTTTTTGAGATTGTAGGACAACCATATCAAGATTGTAACATATCATTGGATCGTCCTCTTGATTCTGTGGAGACTAATGTGAGAGAAAACTTCACTGAGGAAAATGTGTTCCATGATTTAGCTGACGATGGAAATCAAGAGTTGTATAGTGGATGTTTGAAATATTCAAAACATTCTTTTGTGCTGAAGTTGTACCATATCAAATGTCTATGTGGAATTACAAATAAGGAAATGTCCATGATATTTGAATTGTTATGTGATGAATTTCTGAAGCAGACATCCCTGAGTCTTTTTATGATATGAAAAAAGTTTTTAATAGTATTGGTTTGAATTATACATAAAGTCATGCCTATCCCAATGATTGTATTCTTTATTGGAGAGATGATTCAGATAGACAGGATTGTAAAAAAAGTTCTTCTTCTCGATGGCAGTCAATGGGTGATGTTGGAAGTCTGAATCAACATACTTTCATGAAGTAGACGAAAAGGAACACACCTGCAAAGGTTTTGTGTTACTTTCCTTTAAATCCACCATTGGAAAGATTATTCATGTCATCAAAAACTGCTGAACACATAAAGTGGCATTCTATAGATAATAACAATGATGGGTTAATGATCATCCATGAGATTCACAATCATGGAATAAATTTGATTCATTACATCCAGATTTCTCAGCTGATCCTAGGAATGCTCGATTGGGATTGGCTACCGATGGATTCAACCCATTTGGGACTTTGAGTACCAGTTATAGCATTTGGCCAGTTGTTTTGATCCCTTACAGTCTACCTCTGTGGATGTGTATGCAACAAACGTCTTTTATCATTTCAATGATTATTCTTGAAAAAAATGCCTGGAAATGATATTGATGTATAATTGCAGCCTTTAATTTGTCCATAATGATATTGAAAATATTAGTCTAGCAAGGATTAATGAAGTGGATGAAGTAATGGAGTAGGAAATAGATATGATTGAAGGGTAAAATTATTGTATGTACATTTATTTATTCATTCAGCAACCACTTATTTCATTTATACAATCATTCATTATCATTGTTATGTATATTTTGTTTGTTAGTACTGGGAATCTATTATCATTTTTAAATTTTTTTTCTGCATAATTTTTTTTGAAATATATGTTATGAACATAATTTTATTTGATTAAATGATAGGAATGCCAAGGAGGAAGCAATACACTGTTTCATGCACTACTGCGACGGATGACGATCAATCTGTCTCCCTCCCTATGCCATCTGAGCCACTAGCTGCCTGCCCCCCTGCACCATCTCCCATACACCATCTCTCACAACCTATGTGTGTGTCCCTTTAGAAGATGAGTCATTGACTCCCCCTTCATCAGCCTCATCAGTCAGGCGGTGGTGCGCCACTTCAAGTTCATCACAGACATACTGGAGGGTCACTGTTATAGGTTCAAATTTTAATATAAATAAATTTATTGCACTTTTTTTATACTAAATGTTTGTTTATTAAAGATGAAAAAATGCAATTGTTGAGAAAAATATAAAAAGTTCAGATGTGTGGAATATGAATGGAGAGAATATAGTTGTCCTATTAAATTCATATGAGGTCCCTACACATGATGCTGCGAGATTACTTGGCCAAATTCTAGGCCATCTAGCAGCGGAACCCATTTCCCTTCCTATTTCTTATGATGATTGGATACATATGCCTCCAAGTTGGAAAAATAAAGTTTTTTATTCCCAAATAAAGTAATTTTAATACATTATGGATTAATTTAATGTCATTTTATTAATATGTTCAAAATGAATTTTTGTATACAGATGTTTTTCCACTTTACAGTTGCTGATGTGATAGCACGAAAGTGGATGTAGAAAAATCTTGGAAAGAAATGGAAAGACTTTAAATGAAGATTGTGGGGCGATGTCAATGATACTTCGTTGACTGTCCAACTAATGTATGAGAAGCTACCCAATGGGGTACCCAAAGAACAGTGGAATGTTTTTGTTGACAGACATCATGATGTGAAGCATATGGTATTTAAATATATATTATTATATTAACCATATTTTACATTTATACATGTATTTGAAGAGAAGATGACATTTAATACATTACTATTAAATTGTATTTTATTTATTCCAGGATCTCTCAAGAAAGAATGCATCAAGCCGGGAGAAGCAAGTCATACCTCACACCGCGGGGTCAAAAAGATTTTCTAGAAGCCGATCGTCTCTAGTAATATTTTCATTAGTTTATATATTTATAAGAAAATATTATCTATTTAATATATTAAATTTTTTATTTATATTTGTTTAATGCAGCCACAGAGTTTAGGGAATGAAGCATCCCGAACTGAAGTGTGGTTGGATGTTCACAAAAAATATGATAGAAGTTTTATTAATGAGCCTTCCAAAGAAGTTGGGGTATGAACTCATTTTTTCATTATAATAATTTACTATCAGTTTTTACTATGTTAATATATATTGATATTTTATTTATAGGTAAAAATTAAAGAACTATGGGATTATAATCCTGAGCAGTCCTACTCATTCTCCTAGGATGACCCAGTTGCTAAAGTCCTTGGGAAGGAACATCCTGGTAGAGTGCACGGGTTGGGTTTGGGACCCGTACCATCTGAGGTTTTTGGCAGGACACCAGGTATTGCAGTTGTATCTACTCTTGGTTGTAGTCATCCCATACCCGAAGATGCTAAGAAAGAGATCGTTTCTCTACGAAGCACAGTTCGGGGATAAGATATTCACTTTGCAGAAAGAGTTGACTGATATACGTCAGCAGATTAGCAGATATGCCCCTGGTGGTACTGTATCGACTGGTGGTGAGCAGGTAAATAAATTTTTTTTTAAAATCATTTAGTTTTCAATGTTTTATTGGTTTTAATTTTAAATATAAATATGCAACACTATTTAATTTTCAATATAATGTTCTTATAGGTGGTAGATGGAAGTGGAGATGGAGGTAGAGAGGGTGACAATATGTGTTCATCATCGAATTGTGATTAGTTGTATTGTTTATATGTTGAAGGTGGAGAGGGTGACGATATGTGTTCATCGTCGTCTTGTATATGTATCATGTGTGGCACATAGTTTCCACCAAACATTTTCATGACCTAACATTTTCTTGATCTGTCATGTTTCCTTTTATGTATTTTATTGATTTATGATGTTTCCTTTTATGTATGGATTTCTTGAGTGTGGTGTGCATATTTAGGACACAATAGCCTAAATCAGTCCCCACCAAAGCATTAATAGAACCAACCATTCTCTTTCCAACAACTTTACCATAGTGAAGAATATGGAAAAAATTAGGAATGAAAGGGTTGAGGAATGTCATGGTATGCATATTATATAGTGTTTTCTCATATATCTTAATTATGTTATTATACATAACAAAAAAGTGTTGTTATATGGGTAACCATGAAAGGGTTTTGGAATGTCATGGTAATTCAGTGTTCATGGGATGAGAAACACTCTGAGTGGTTTTGGTATTTAGTTTAGGGGAGAGGGTAGGGTCAATTTAGTCCTTTGAGAACTATATGTAGGAACTATGACTCCTAGTGTTATGTTATGGTGACCATGTTAATGAATATTGATATATTTTAATTCATCCATAGTTTCCTTTTATTTCTAAAAGTGATTCATATTTAGTCCCTTGAGAACTGTATGTGGTATAAGATGTTACGAGGTACCTGCATGTTGTGATGGGTCCATGAAACATTAGCCTTCCTTATTTCATGGAGATATGTTGTGGAGTGTTGACGAACATTACATATGATCACTATTAGGATATGATTGGGTACTAGATGAAGGTGTGAAGGTTCATGACACCTTGTCTCGTATATGAGTGTAGAACTTGGAATAGTATAATTGTTTAGCTATGTCAGAGTTATTAGATATTTTTTATTGTATGATGTGGGAACTGATTATGTGAATAATGAGTTTAACATGAAAGAAAGTATATGAGTTGATTGGATTGATTAGTGATGTCTTCAGTGGTAATATAAAAATTATTTGATATTAGAAACCTATATATTTTTTGAAACTACTAATGTAGTTAGATAGAATTCGTAGTGGAATTGAATACAGAAATCACATGGTAGTGATAGTAATCACTATATTTTGGGTTTCTTCCTCTAATACTAAGCTTGTGACAATGATTTTTTATTTTATTTTGAATACTGGTTATGTTTATTACGTAATTATTAATGTCTCTAAAGTGAGGCTGATGGGGTGGGTATTTTTCAATGCGTCAAGAAAGGCCTCATGCATATCATTATTGAGATGACTTTTTGATTTATGGATAATAGTATAAAGGATCAATGGTGTTGAAATTATATAGTGTAAATCAAACATTATTATATTTTCTATTCCAAACCTTCTTTGAGTGAAATATACAGATTATCTGATATTTTAAATTTGAAGAATATAGACTGACAATGGTTGTGGTTCTCTATTGGTATGTTGATACAAGAAGCCTATATGCATGGACATATCTTCCATATGGGAGAGGAAAAAATTATTGTATTAGATATATATTAAATATATTTTTTGGTTATTCAACTACTAATGTATGGGAATTTGATACATTGATGGATATTACACCAGGTTTCTAGGTGTCAGTATTCATATTAAGTTAGAAGATCTATGAAATAGATAATGTATGTTTGTTTTGGTTGTGTCCAAATTTTAAGACTATAACTTAGATTCATAGGGGTGAAAGGCTGTTATTTCTCAAATGTAGTGGTCTGATTTAGATTATTCTTGTTGAATTTGGGTGTATGCCATTGAATGTTTTAGAATCCATGAATTTAACTAGGGATAGGTAATCACTGTAGACATTATGGTTATAATATTTTTTTGTGGTTCTCTGGTCAGCATATCTTCCAGGTTTCATTGGAAAAGCTTGGTATTGGATAAACCATTTAATACATGATTGAGTACCATGACTTGAATAAGGATCTATAAGTTTCATATGAGAAATGACTAGAATATGTGCTGGACCAAAGCATGAGGCATCTGGGTGGATGGGTTATTTCACTATTTCAAGTGAATTATATGAGAGATCATTTTCAATGGGAGATATAGATCAATTTCATGTATCATATTTCATTGATCAATGGAGTTCACAAGTGATGAACAAAAATAATTTTTATGGATGATAAGTGGTATGGTGGGGTGGTTATAACACCTCACACTAATGTGTGTCAGTGGAGTTACATAAATATCAGTTTCCAATGATGTTACGACCAGACATGATTCATTGGTATTCTTGTAATTTTTTTTATTTCAGGGCACTGGTACAGAAGCTACAAAAGCTGCTGTTTTTTCTATAAAAGTGGTTTTAACGGAGCTTTAAAACGCCAGTATATGTCATCATTTTTCAATTAGTGGCTGTTATAACAACCGCTAAATGTCAACATTTTTTTATTCAAGGTGGTTATAACTGCCGCTACAATGTTAATTTTCATGGTGGTTTTAACTGTCACTATAGTTGACCATCTTCTGCACAAAGTTCGCGGCGGTTAATACCGCCACTAATAAAATTAATCCCTTGGCCGGGAAAATCGCCGCTAAAAGCATCATAACTGCCAAGAAATATGCTATCTACAAAGTTTTCTAAAAACTGCCGCGAAATGTCTATAACCGCTATAAATAGTGTCTCGACACACAATTTAGGGGCGGTTTTCGGAAACCGCCGCAGAATCACATAGCGGCGGTTTAAACCGTCGCTATACCCAAAAAAAACCACCGCAAATGGAGTATTTTCCTGTAGTGTCTGAACCCCCATGTATTCAGTGTATAATATAGGATCCTCAAACTAGGATGTGATCTTGATCCTTCTACAAGATTTTTACTCAAGTTCTTCATACCATTTACATGTAAATATTAAATGCTACTGATCATATTTTCTATAACAAAAGTGTCTTATGTTCAAAACTATGATAAGATTGATCACATACCCATTTTCATTAAAATATTTATAAATGTAATTTTTTTCAAGATTTCCTAAAATGTGGAGGGGTATAATGTTTCCATAGAAGATGATATCCTAATCTTGACCCATGATTGAGTTATTTGTGAAAAATTCCACTAAGACAATATCAGCATGTTATATTTCAAATGCAATAAATTCAGTCTCATGCTCTTGGGGGATCTGAAGGACCTAGAAAAGTTATTCTATAATATCCTTCAAGATATAATTATTTTCTATGACTAAATATTTAATAGCGATGGAGGTTAACTATTTCAAGATATCATACTTCTACACCAAAGACTGACACTTACCAATATGGGATTTATCATTAGGTATAGGGTTTGGTTTCAAGGAATTTGTTATTGATGTTTCATTTGAATTAATAGAATTGAAAGACAAAAATATCACTAGGATTTTAGGTTGAGTTATCCATACCACATTATTGAGATGAGAAGATAGTTTCACACCTCCCAAATAATCTTTCAGGACAATTGTACATGAACAACTCCTAGAGGATTCAAGGATACCTCAATGGTTCTATTGGGCTTGTGAAGTGATTTAATTCTAGTTTTTCATCATATATACCATTATTGGAAACCATTATTGGATATTGATTATTTATATGGAAACATCATCCTTTATTCCATCAGCCTGTATTTCCTACTCCTATACTATACAAGATAAGTATGAATTTATATTTCTCTTCTTTATCAAATAATAGATCTCTCTGGTAAATGACATTGATAGAGAAAAATGTGACACATACTCTAGAAAGTGAACTATTTTATGGTATTTATATTTCTCGGAATGATGATAGTAGAATAGCCTTGAGGGTCTCATATATTATTGGATTTAATTGAAAATATTTTTATCAAAATTTGTTTTCCTTTTCTAATTCTTCTTGTATATAATATGTGGAGATTAAGGAATATAATTTTAAGATGTAGAGTGTATTAGGATCACAAATGTTTGATTCATTTTTACCCTAAGTATATAATGATATTTATCCTAATCCAGTTTAGTTTTCTATTTATTGAATTTTCTCTCATGGATGGTTGGGACTTCCTGTTAGTAATTTTATCCCACACATTAACTAAAAGATACAATGTCCATATCCACCAGAGATATTCCCAATGTCATATATTCTAAATAACTTATTTTATTTATACTTTATTAAATTAATAAATAATATTGATTGGTAAGTACCAACTTTTTGTGGAATGGGAAATAGTTAGGGTGATCACTATGGCTAATTTCATTTGTTTTATTGACCTTAGATTGCATAGAGAGTTAATATTCCCGAAATGAGATGAAGTAACTTAGACCATCCTATTTATCAAAAGAGTAGGTTTTGTTTATTTGTTTCTTATACCACAAGATGAAATTTTACATTCTTCATTCTATATGAGGGTTATTACTCTAACTATATTGGAGACCCTAGGAGGTTTTGCGCTGGTATGGTCACCACAAAACCTGTTAGCACTTGTTGAAGATTAATAGTGGATGTTTATTCTTCAGGGGATACATATTAATTAATAAATTTGTGTGGGATGATATTATTCCATGGTTCACTAAATGGAATTCTATAAGAGTGTGACATGGATAAATAAGCATGAAACCAAGCTAGTTACATTTAATGGATTAACATCTTTTACAAACCATACAAAATAATCCCTATATAAATGTTAATCAATTTATCTTGTGGGATCTAAATATTAAGTGTGTATGTGAGACCCTTCCTTCTGGTCATTAAAATTTAAACTCTCTTTTTTCATAGTACATGAATTTTGAGAGGTCACAAATCATCATATTCTTCTTAATAAAACTAAACTAGTATAGGAAAATATGAATAAGGTGTTACCAAAATATAATTGAACCACTTTGTAGATTTATACATCAAACCAATTTTATAAACTCTAGGATTTTCACAAAACATTTTAGTTTCAATACTTCTTACTGATCAAGCATTCCTATCATGGGGCCACACCACGACACAAAATGTGTCAAGTGTTATTCCAAATATCCCATTTCGTTGAATGTTGTGATGGTGAGATTTATGAAGTTGGGAAGTGGAAGAGATTAATCCACCAATACTACTTATGCCTTCCACTTAGGCGTTAACTAATAAAATCATCCCTTTATAGATTCCATTTAAGTGGTAAGAAACTCGATGGAGTTGAGAATCTATTGATATAATTTTTTCTAAGGTGATGCCAAAAAATAGGTATTAGGTGAATCATGATATAAATTACATGGGTATATTAGCTATTGTAAACTAGTTAAATATAAAATAGGATTAATTTCCCAAAAGGAGGGAATCTCTTGTTGGAATGGAGTAAACTATCGGTCTTTCTCATTTTCTATATTTTAATAAACTGGTTGTTTATACATTGAGCCAACATGAATGTTATAATCTTCCCTCGTAGACTGTGTAAACCCATTTTTTTATATGGGAACTGATGATAGGAGAAACATTCACAGCTTAATGAAATATTTACTATGTTAGATTATTTTGTATGAGTAATTTGGAATTGATAAATTATAAATCTTCTACCACATAATCTTATTTATCCAACATCTATTTAGTGGAGAAGATTTTAACGTCATCATGTGGAGAATGGGTTATGGCCCCATGGTTTTATTTTTCAATAGTTTAACCATATTTAGTGGATGGTAGATGAATAATAAAATTTTAAAAACATAAAGTCTAAATTTGATGTTGGGTGTGCCTGAGTTCATTATGAGTTATAGTGTGAACCGAGTTCCAGTCAAATGTTTCTTCATCAGTCCCTTCAACATTAATGTATCATCCCATATCATTCTTTAGATTAGCATTAACAATATTCAATAATTTATTTTTGGTGCATTATATCAAATATTTACCACCTTCACAGTAAGGGGATGGATTATCATCACTTTCTCCCTCCTCAAAACGAAAATTAGGATCCTCCTTTGTATTATATCTCTTTTTCGGATGTTTCATATTATGACCTATTTAGGGTTTGATCATGCTCACTAGGAAATCCAAAGGGTTTGATCTATATATAGTGATCCTATGTGAATCTCTAACCATACATGTTGATCATTCCTAAGACTGATAGGGGTATGCCATGTTTCTTAATGAATATCAGGAATAAAGGATGTTGGACATCACCTCCCTATTTGGTAATATAATATTTCATTTAAAAAGTTGAAGGAGGGGTAAAAATGTCCTTGCCCCTCTATTATAGGGTTGATTTTAATATCCAACAATATTAAACAATACCTATTGAGTAATTGAAGATATTTTTGGTGGTTGTGGTTTTGGAAAAAATTTGCCTCTTGTTATGGGCTAGGATTGTTCTTGGATGGTTTATATGGAAGATTCTAGTAAAATAATATGATTTTTTCACACCTTTACTCAGTCATGGGTAAAGTGTAATAAACATTTAAAATGTGATATATTTCTTCTAAAGACTTTGCCAATTCAAGGAATTAATTATTCTCAATTGAGAGGGCTTTGAGTCCTTTTTTTAAGCTTGGAACATGAGTCTATCCATAGACAATTCCATAAAATAATTTAATTTCATGGCCTTAGAGGTTATATGATTTTAATATTTGGGAGAACTAGAATATATATAATTTTGACTTGAGACCTATCTATAAATAATTACATTTTATGATGCCTTATTTAGGTGATTTTGGTGAGTGGGAATGGATTAATACATAATTCTATTTATTCTCTCTATCCTATGATATGTACATCATATGGGACACTGGTGATTACTTACAAATCACTATAAAACTATGTATGAATGTATATCACATGTTTCTATAGTGATTTTCTGACCTTGGGGTTTGAGATACCAAGAAATTAGAAAAGTCAATTTAGTGACTTATCTTTTCTATCACCTTGAAATGGTCAAAAAACCCTCTGTAGGGAAAATTATATCATTTAATTTGATTAAGAGTTTACTATAAATTTTTTCATAAGAAAGGCTTGAACTCATGTTTTGACATCATTTATATATTATACTATGAAGTGGTGATGGTTTAATAATTTACTGGGATATTATCATCATCTACCCATTTCCATATATCCATGTTATTCTTATCACCTCCATGACAGTGTTATTCAACTAAATCTAACAAAAATGGTTGTTTTCTAGAAACCTTATCAGGATGAGATGAATTTTCATTAACTCTTTTGACCAATTCGTAACATTTGCAAGGATAGAGAGGTTCTAAGATCAACCGTCATCCTAGGACATCCATTGATGAGGATGAAATTTCAATAATGGGTGTTGAGGTTATGGGTATAACCATACTTATTCCTTCATATTCCTATCAAAACAATAGCATTATAAAGTTATATTTAACAAATGGAATATATTCATATCATGTTTAATTATATCTATGAGGCGGACCTTCACAATAAATTTTTTTAAGTATACTTCAATTTCTATTGATCTATAGCCCACAGGGAGGGACTTTATAATGAGTTACATAGAGATGAATTCAGTGGATATTGACCAACTCAAATGGGAAGGGACTTCCTAGATAGTAGTCATTAGTATTCCAAGGGTATGACCTCTATACTAGTTTATTTTCTCATGGTGTAGAGGAAAATAAAAACTGTTATCATGGGAATAGTTCCAATGATTTATATTTATTTTTCCAAAGTATGGAACATCGTGGTATATAATCTTGGGAGTACCTCTATACAACTGATCAAAATATCATTGGAAGAACCTCTATAGTAAATGTAGCTGTAACATTATAAAAATTAGTTAGCTAACAATTTCACCACAATTTAGAGGTGTTTTTAGGTCTGAAGTACATTATCTATGATCAATTTAGGGATATGATCCTACTCTATAGTCTATGGATTTATTTTATAAGATATCCTCTTGGATACTCTCAGTGATGAAGAATGATGAACATCTTGGTAAGAAGCCATTATAGGTTTCTATAATTTTGTTTTTTTGATCTATATTATTCACATACTAAGTTTATATATATATATATATATTCCAATACATTTATTTCCCCAATAATATATCAATGGATATAGTAATAACAGGTGGTGTCATGTTCACTCTATTCGGTGGCCATCCGGAAGCACTAAAAACCTACCTCATATTGAAAGGGAACATAAATGTGTTCCTATACATGTGGATCTATAAAATTTATAGAAAAACCTCAAAAATTCCTATGGGGATACGATCCCACTTTTTTCCATATAAATATGCCATCTGTGTTCTTGAATTCAAGTGGGGATATGATTCTACCCTCAAATAGCCCTAGGATATTTTTATGAGGTTATTAAACATTGGTGGGAATATAGATATCATATTTACCTCAAAGTTCATTGGGAAATGATAAAAATAACCATATCATATCACAATAATGATATGATGACATATACACAATACATGGACACTAATATATGATTTATCATCCATTACTATTAGGATGTCTTTTCAAGATCCTATACTGGGAACATGGATATATTCCATTTTCAGTTGGAATTAGAATATCTTCCCATTCTTATCAATTATTTATTTTTAGGGTATAAGGAATAGATTAATATATATGGATAGGAATGTGTGTATCCCATTTATAATGCTAAAACATGCCTTCATGGGTCTACTAATGTGTCTTAAGTAAACTTGATGTTTTTTTAGTTTCAGTGAGGATATGAGAATTCTCTTCCAATAGGATGTGTTGAAGGAATTATTTAAAAATAATAGGAATATGGGAAATGTTCCAAGTGATAGGGTATCTAATTCCTGAAATGAGATCTCCTTTTGGATTCCCAATCCAAAATAGAAAGGACTAGTATCTCTAGGGACTCTCCCTCAGTACATACCCGAGGAACTAAGGCTGCATATTGTTAATTGGGTTGATGAATAGTATAAAGACCCATCCTAGATGACACATATGCAGTAGTATGTTCATATTCAACCACTTGATCCAACTAATTAAGATATGAGGGTTAATCATTATTACTCTATAGGTAGTGGAAAATGAATCGAGATTTGGTGGTGATGGGTGACACTAACATTTTCATGGTTTTCCTTTTATGAGGTGGGTTGTAACGATTTAGTTACTAGAGTCTCTTTTAAATTTACTGCATAGTTGGAATAACACCATTAATAAAATACACTAAAACCAATGAATTTTTCACATGGATCTAGAGGCATTGAGTGGGATACATCATTCTTGTGATTGTTAGAGACTTAACTTTTGTGGAAGCTAAGTTCTCATTCTGCAATGGTTCCATTTATTTGGATTGATAGGATTCTATTGAATGGTTTATTAGACCATATAAGAATAAAATAAAAAATCAATAAAAACCATTAGTACAATATCATATGTAAAAAATTACTCATATTGTATTTTTTAGAGGTAAAGGATTCATGTTGGGTTCCCCATTTTAAATGATACAATTGTTCTTGTAAAAGAAATTAGGCATTTTTTATATATAATATTTCTCTATTGTAGTGACCCAACCCTAGAAAGACCGGTGATTGTTTCCACTACCACTATATTGGAATGATTATAAGGGTTGTTGACGTTTATAAATGGGAATACCATTGAAAGATCAACAAAATTCTTATTGAAAAAAATAATCTTTAAATATTCCCAAGTTTCCCATACCACTATGAAATATTTGAATCATAATCCCCATGAAGGAATAATAATAAGTCATGCTTATTATATCATGAGAATAAAGAGATTTATGATATAACATGTCAAGGTAAACACTTTATGTACAAATGTTATACGGTTTAGGCAATAAACATATCCATGAACAATGATATGGATAATTAGTGGAAATTCAACATCAAAAGGTCATAGGAAGTTAAATATTTAAATGGGACTAGAAAAGGAATAAAGGAAGTGGATGTTAATATTACCCTTGAAAAAATCAATCAAAAATCATAAAGATAAAGTATAAGGATGGTATCAATACAACATATCCCAAGGGGAGTAAAAATAAAGGGTTGTTGTTATTAATGAATAGAAATAAATAATATTTTAAAAACATTATTGAGACAATATACTTTTGTTTTGAAAAACATTTTAAAAATCATTTTCTTTGAAAATTACTTTTGAAAAAATTCCCTTAAAAAATTAACCTTTTAGACATGAAAATAATGATTAAATGAAATGAAAGTGGGTAAATATGTAAATTCCATATGATGTAAAAAGAACATTCCTTTTCTATGGAAAATACTTTAGAAATATGGCTTGTTTGAAAATAGACTATAAAATTCCTTTGAAAACATTGGTAAAAGAAAAAATGGTAAAAATATATTTATCAAATTAGTTTTGAACGTCAAAAGAGATTTATTTTTGAAAACCCTTTTAGAAAACATGGTTTTTATCAAAAAACAATCTCTCTGGCTAAAGAGAGAAATAAAGTTGGGTATTCTTAAATTTTTTTCTAAAACATTTTAAATATAAAAGAATATAAAAAAGGTACTATTACTTGAAAAAGGTAACATATAACTAGAGGAGTATAAAATTTAAATGTTTATTATATAATGTTAAAATCATTTGATGAGATGGAATTTAAAGTTTGAATAATCCCCAACAAAATAATATTGTCATGTAAACCCTTGAAAAGACCATAATGTTGAAGTGAGACTCAAAAAAAAATTTATTATGTTTGTTGATTGTAAATCCACATAATAGAATTAGAAATAAATCAACATATAGTAGAATGTGATTACACACATAATAATAGTATATTAACTACAATGAAGATGTGATATAACCCAATAAAAAAAGAATTGGGTTATGAAATTTTATACCACTTGGTAACTTTTAATTCTACTCCCCATAGAAGAAATAATTCAAATTAAAAAAAAATGAATAAAAAATAATTCATGATATAATATATCAAAATGGCCAGTATCTACACCACACAAAATAAGTGGTGAAAATGGCATTTATCTCATCGATTAAACAAGTGAGATAACAATTCCTTACTATGCATTTCATTTCACGTGAACATTCTTTAACCTAATATATAAGGGGTTTAAACACGTTAATAACTTACAAAAAAACCATAATCATATTTATAATTTCATATATAACCTTATTCTAATATCTTATTTCGCATTTATTTAATAAATTTTCATTATTTTAATTATTTCGAGTGTTAATTTTCTAGTTCCTCAAGTAAGTTTTGACTTATTATTTGTTGTTCCTATTATTTTATCATGGTTTAATCATTTTTTGAAATTAAACCATTATTTAAGTATCATATATATCCATTATATAAATATTTATAATAATCCATAATATTTGAAGATATGAAATGAAATGCACCGTTCATGAAGACGGTAGATCATACGTACGCATGAACACCATTTTAATTTTATTTTCACATTAATAGATTGAAAATTAAATGATTAATATGTAAATTATAATTATTTTATAATATTAAAGTCATATTTTTCACATAGGTTCATTAAAACCATTATTTATACATTCCATGTACAATGTGAATGAATCACATCGCTTTGAGGAGGCAGTAGTCCACACATCCACAAACGATGTTATCATCTTCCAACAAGATAGAAAACATAAAGTTACGTTCTATATAAACATTACAGAAGAATAAATACATTAATAATATCATAAATATTATATATAAATATATATCAATTATAAATCCCACCATGATATGTGGTATAGGAAGAATGAATAATCACCGTTTTGTGAGGTGGTAGTTCTCCATACACAAAAATGATAAGTTCGTTACACATTAGATGGAAGTGCGTGAAAGTTCAGGTTGAAACCTTATAACAAAAACATCTAAGTATATTTAGGATACTGTTTCTATTATACAATCATTGAATATGAATAGTTGAGTGGGTAAAGAATGAAAATGAACTATAGATCTTGTGGAAGTTTCTTACCACTTATTCAAGTAAGTCCATTTGGTTTTCACCAAAGGGATTACTTTGATAGATTTCCTTCCAATGTGAGGATTATAGGATGATTGGAGGTATGTTTATAATATATTTGGGTATAAATTGGTTGATCTAAAGTTTCTTGAGTTGTGTGAGGAAGTGTGAGGGTTGAGTGCCTTTTTTTAGTGGAGGAGGAGTGACATTCTTGTAAATTTTGGAAAAGGGAATTCCACCAACATTTTTACAATTTAAAGTGGATAAAAAATGTAAAACATTATATAAAAGTTAGTATAGGGTCTAAATATTACCATAAAGTGGATTTTTTATAGTTTCTAGGTCATTTTGGTCCTAAATTTTACGGTTTAGTCCTTGGTGATGCTTAATTTCACCTTAATTATTGTAATTAATTTTAATTACATTTAATGATATTTATTGTCAAAAACTAAGTTGAACTTATTGAACATTATAAAATATTCTAAATCCAAAAATGGAATCTATTTTTATAAATTCCAATAACTTAAGTGTTATAAATTAATTTAAATTTAATCCTATAGATGGGATGATAATGTGGGTTTCTAAAGTGAAAACGTTCAATTTTTTTTACATATCCAATTTTAAATTGAAATTAATTACAATGAAATAAAATGGATTTATAGATAAAAATTTATCTAATTATATTATAAAACCAAAAAAATATAATTTGACCATATAAATAAATTAGATGAGAAATTAATTTTCAATAAAAATTCAGTATTTAACACTATTCATAAAAAAATGAAACTTCACAAAAAATAATAAAAATTCTATGTCAATTTTTTTATGTTTAAAATTTCAAAAATGATATTTGTTTGGAAATATTAAATTTATAAAAGTTCCAAAAAATGTATTTAAAATAGGGTTTTTATTAAAAGGTGGTAAAATTTTGTTTTTAGAACAATATTATTTTTAGGGGTAAAATAAAATTTATTCATATCTTATGTCAATCAAATATATTAGATTAATATCAAAATAATTTATTTAATAAATAAAATATATATAAAAATAATATAAATCAATAATTAATTTAATTAATTAGGATAAATATCTTTGTGTGCAGAGAAATAATATTCTACAAAAATATTCCATTTATGTTCAATTGGTTATAATATTCATTTCTAATTAATTTTAACGGATGAATTAGTTTTAAATTTTTGTGAACCATAGATTTTAATAATCTAGTTAATAATATTAATAGGAACTAATTTAATGTCTAGTTTTTATCTTATTATATTAAATAATAATTTTTGTTTAATATATAATTTTTCGGTAAAACTTGGTGAAGCATTTTACAAAAGTCATCGAAGAAACACGTTGTTGCATGTGATGTATGCTAAATGAGTATTGCATGCACTGCATGCTATATCATGGGTTATTTTTTTTTGAAATATTAAATATATTTTAATATCTCAGGAAATTATATTCCCTTACATGCTTTGGGTTGTGTGTCATACACACTATCAAATACAATGTTACTACTTTATATTTTTTTGGTGTTACATTCAACTAACTTTAATTAAATTACATCCTTATAAATTATACTCGATCTTGGTGATAGATTGTTTGATATTTCTTATTTTTGAAATCCCATGTTGTGAGAAGGGTTCGTAAGAAATCCTCTAATAAATAGAGGATGAGAAGAACAAAGTTCACATGGAATAACATATAACTAGGTCTCTAATTAGGAGATAATTGTTGGAAATTAGATATACATACATGTTGAAAAAATGTAAATATTTATAGGGAGTGATTGAGTTCATCAAATAAAAAAATGTGAATGATCAATGGAAATTTGAGGGCCTCAAATCCATAAATATGTGATGATTTAGAAGACCATTGGTTGAACAAAAATTAATGTTTTAGGACAACATTTTTTCTAATAATTACATGACATATTTCTATAAACAAAATTTTTATACTATGTCTATGATTTGATCAAATTTTAATTCATCCCTTTATTCCAATAAATGAATATCCAAAAATAAAATTTTCTAAATAAAGAACTAAAATACACTTTTAACGGATATTAAGGCCCATAAACAATTTACAAGTATAACTATTTGTATCTAACAATTCTCCAAATCCAATATGGTTAATATATTTGTCTCTATACCTAAAACATTACACTACTAGTTCATTATTTATTTAACAAATTTTTTTAACTAAAAACAACTTCACATTAAAAAGGACATTTTATAGGTCAGTGGTTGGTGTTAAACCCTTATCATTTTTCCATCATGGGTTCAAGTCCCATGGCCTTTCCAGATTTTATGGGTTGTCACCCAGAATACATGTTTTCCTTTTCTAAAACCATATTTATATAATTTAAAAAATAAATATCATGTATTTACTTGAAATAATTTTAATTACTAAATATCCTTTTAACTATGGTTTTCAATGCAACCTCAATACATAAATACATCATCTGTTTATTACAAAGGACCCTCTGTTTTCTACTATTTAACCTAGGTATTTCATTTCAAATATCTATTCAAATCCATCATAATGGTTTGTAAATAAAATGTGAATTATCCCAAGCATATCCCCTGAGAGTGTCAAACCAGGTGCAAAGTAAGGCCCATTATCGTGCACCAGGCTACCCCGAGTCAGGCCTAACACACATTTTCAAACTTTTTACCTCTAGGTACATATGTTCCAAAACTATATCAACCTTTTGTATATAGAAAGGGATGTATTTATAAGAATAACCACATAATATCTACCTTATCAAAATTCTTGGTTTTTCTTCTATACTTATCCTAAAAGTCTACCATATGGCAATGTCCTCTAATCTATGTTTTCCTAAATCCAGTTTATATGTTTTCCACTAAACTTATTTTGATACCAAATATATCAACCCAAACCCAAAAGGACAATATCTGTTATTGACTTCAATTATATTGACATGATTACAAGGAATAAGGTCCTTAAGGATTTATTAATTTAATAGTCTTTCTAATCCAGACACATAAATGAGTCTTGAATTGAAAATAAAAAAAATTACAACCAAAATTTTTTCCTATGAGGATAAATTTATTTCATCTAGTATATCCCTACATATCTCTAAAATTATAATTCTTGGATTTTTGGGGAATGAAAAAATAATAAGGGTGAGCTCAAATACTCATTGAGGGTAAACTACAGTGGAAGCAATATTGAATAAATAAAAATAATAACTATGGAAAGTTAAATAACTAAACACACATACAATGTAATAAAAAAACTAATAATGATGTTAATAAAAAACATGAAAAGTTAATAACTAAAAACCCGTTCCATTCAAATAACTAGATAAGGAAAATATTATTTTTTCCAGTTAAGAAACTGAAACACTTTCCATTTAATCAATGAACTAAGAATGAAATCCATCCATAAATATATTGAAACAAAATATCATTGATGAATAATAACATAATCGAAAGGTGGGAAAGGCTAAATTACTGGATGCCATGTTTCCTAGGTATATGGAACCATTACCGTCAAGACCTTTCATAAGAAGGTTCATAATATCGGGTCAAAACCAATATAATTTGTGAAACCAATTATTCTCATGAAACTATTGATTCCTCAACGGGATATCTATAACCAGACCCCACCTATGTCATACCTATATAAATAAATCCCCATATCAAATAATCAAAACAGATAACATTCATTATCAAATTTCCATATTGAATAGAAGATATATATTTATCAATAATTCCCTAGTGGAGGATAATTAGAAAAAAGGTTTTTTGAGGTTGATTCATGGAAATACCATTGAATGATCAATAAAAGTATTCTTATGGAAAATAATCTTGAAACATTCCAAAGTGTCACATACCACTATGAAATATTTGATTCATTATGCACATGAAGGAATAAAAATAAATGAAACTTAAAATATCATGAGAATAATGAGATTAATGATATAACATGTCATGTTTAAAAAACATATATAAAAAGGACATATGGTTTAGGAAATAAACATGTCCATGAAAAATGATATGGATAATTCATGGAAATTCAATTTATAATGATCATATGACATTGAATATTTCAAGGAGGATAACAAAGGAATCAAGGAAGTGGATTCCAATAATATACTCACCCAAAAAAATAAAAAACCATCCAGAGGAAGAATAATAATGATATCAATATAAGACATACCAAGTGGATTAAAAATAATGGGTTTTTGTTCTTAGTAAATAGAAATAAAATATCTTTTAAAAATAGTCTTGAGAAAAATATCATTTTTGAAAAAACCATTTTAAAAAATATTTCTTTGAAAATAAATTTTGAAAATATTATCTTTAAAAATTAACATTTTCAACATTCAAAGGAAACTTCTATGAAATGAGGAAAGGTAAATTTTTATATTCTTTATGAGGTAAAAATAATATTCCTTTTTCACATTAAAAAGTTTGAAAAAATTACTTGTTTGGAAATTGACAAGAAAATTAATTTGAAATTTTTTTAAATAAATGTTAAAAATGTATTTAATAAATCATTTTGGAAAGTTTAAAAAGATTTTTTGAACACATTTTGGTAAAAAAAGTTTTTTTGAAGAAAACAGTTTCTCTGAATAAAGAGAGAAATGAAGTTAAGTTTTATTAAAAAAACTTCTAAATAATTTTAAGTATCAATGAGTGAAAAAATGATGATATTAATTGAAATAGTTAATTTATAACCTTAGTTGGATAAAAGTAATGTATTTATTAGAAAATGATCAAATAATTTCTTTTCATGGAATGTCATGTGTAAAAAATCCCAAACAAAATAACATTATAAAGAAAGCCCTTTAAAAGACCATAACATTGAAGTGAGACTCAACCAATTATTTGATTATGCGTGTCGAATGTAAATTCACATAAGGTAAGTTTAAATAAATAAATATATATTATAAAGTTATTACATGTAAAATATTAGAATATTAATGATAATTAGAAAGTAATATAACCCATTGAAACATATAATTGGGCTGTGAAATTTTACACCACTTGATAACTTTTAAATAAAATCCGCATTGAATAAGTAATAAAAATTGGAAATTAAAATACCATGAAGATAAAATAACTCATGATATAATATATAAAAATGGGATTCCGATACACCAGATGAAATAATTAAGTGGTGAACATGTCATTTGTCTCACGAATGTAAAAAGTGAGATGAAAATACCTTACCTTGAGTTTCCTTTCAGGTGAACGTACTTTAACCTTATGAATAGGGGATTTAAAAATTTTAATGACCTATAAAATAACCATAATAATATTTTTAATTTTATATATAATCTAATTATAATATCTTAATATCCATTTGTTAATAACCTTTAATTATTTTAATTATTTTGAGTGTTAATTGCCTGTTTTCTTAAGTAACTTTTGACTTATTATATGGTGTTAATATTAAAAAGATTATGGTTTCAAAATCTAAAGAATGTAAACCATGATTTTAATATCATATATAAAAATTATATATTTATATATAATAATCCATAATATTTGGAGTTAAGAAATGAAATTCACTATTCATGCAGATGGTAGGTCGTACATATGCATGAACACTACTTCCATTTCTCCGTCATATTAAAAGAATGAAAAGTAAATGATATATATGTATATAAATATTATATTATAATATTAATTTCAAAATTTTCACATAGGTTCATTGAAACCATTCTATCTACATTCCACATATAGCGTGTACAAATCACATCCCTTTGAGGAGGTGGTAGTCTACATTTCCACAAACGATGTTATTGTATTCCCACAAGATAGAAAGAATAAATTAATATTTTATAAAAAAATTAAAAAAGAGCAAATAAATTATAAATATAATATATATCATATATAAATAGAGTTTCCATCATAATTCCCACTACGAGAGGTGGATTTTAGGATGAGGAAATATATTTTTAGGAGATACTTGGGTAGATATTGGTTGATCCAAAGAGTCATGAGATGTGTGAGGAAGTGGGAGGTTTGATTACCTTTTTATAGTGGAGGAGTGACACTCTTGTAAATTTTGGAAAAGGGAATTTTACCCAAGTTTTTCCCATTGAAAGTTACACAAATATTAGAAAATATTAGGGAAAAGGAAGGATTAGGTATAAATATGATCATAAAACTGATTTTGGATATGTTTCGAGGTAATTTTGGCCCTTATGTTTAAGGTTTAGTCCATTGCAAAGCTTAATTTCACCTTAATATTTGTAATTAATTTTGATTACTTTTCCTAATATTTGTGGTGAAAAAAATAAGACGAACATATTAGATATTATAAATTACTTTGATTCAAAACATGGAATCAATTTCTTATAAATAAATATCATATAATTTTTAGAAATTAATTTAAATTTAATCCTATAGACGAGATGACAATGCAGGTTTTTAAAGTAAAACGTTGAAAAGATTGCAATGTTTTTATAACCAATTTCAAAGTAAAATTTATTAAAATAACCTAAATTGGATTAATTGATAAAAATTTTATCTAATTATAATATAAAATCAGTCAAAAATCTAATTTATCATTAAAAATAAATTATATGAAAAATCATTTTTGAATTAAAATTCATTATTTCTAACTATTCATGCAAAAATAAAACCTTAACAAAAAATACAAAAATTTCACCTAACCTAATTATGATATTTCACATTCAAAATATTTTTTTTTGTATTTATTAAATTTTTAAAAATTCCCAAATTTTTATTTAAAATAGGTTTTCCATTAAAAGGTAGTAAAATTTCTATTTAGGAAAAAAAATATTTTTAAGCGTAAAGTACGAATTATTCTTGTCCTATGTACATAAAATATATTGGATTAATAGAAAAAATATTTTATTGAATATATAATATATATATATATATTTCATTAATATCACTAACTAATGAAATTAAATTATTAGGATAAAACATCTTTGTTGGTATAAAAATTGTTTTTATAAAAATAGTCCCATTATTTTTAATTGGTTCTAATATTCATTTCAAATTCATTTTTAACAGATGAATTTATTTTATATTTGTATAGACCATATATTTTCAAAATTTAGTTTATAATATTAATAACTAATAATTTAATGGTTAGGTTATATCTTATTATATTATATTATAATGTTTTATTAATATATTATTTTTCGGTAAAACTTGGCCTTGTGTGTAACAGAAGTCATATTAAAATTCATTTCTGTGTGAAACACACACTAACTCAGTATCACATGCATTTAAAGATATAACATGGCTTAATTTTATTGGAATATTAAATACATTTTAATGTCTCGTGATATTATATTCCCCTACAAGCTGTGTGTTGCGTGTCATACACACTATCGAATACAATGTTAAAAATTTAGATTTTCAGGGAATTACATCAATCATGAATACCCAAATTAAAAAGGAAGGTGGTTTATTTGAAAATGATATGAATACATGGGATTGTTCATTTTTTGAGGGATTAAGATCTCGGGAACATCTCACCATATAAGGGGAATTATTTCCTACTTTAGTACTATTGTATATATTTATGATATATTTATGAATCATTCCAAAACCCTAATATGGTATTGGTTAGTAGTGTTTGGAATGGTTAACCCTAAATTAGAAATATCTCTTAGTTTTAAGATATATTATTGAATTATGATTTAAAGTCATACTTTATGAAGAATTATATTTTTATAAAGATAATTTATGTTTATACTTTGATAAATGTTTAAAAATTAATTTATATTTATTTATTGATAATGTATGAATAATAATTTATATATATTTTTTTACAATTTTTGGTAGGATAGATAATATAATTTTAAGGTAACAAGATTTTTCGTAAGAAAAATGTATTGATGTGTGAAATGTACTTTTATATTAATAAATAAATAAATATATGTTAATGATGTTAATGAAATGTATAGAATATATAATCAATAAAATATTTTGGTCTTCATATAATAGTGTTTACTAGGAATTTAATGATAGTAAAGTTATTTTTATATTTAAAATTTATTTAAAAACTGATTTTTATTGCGGTTTTCACATTTATTTTTAAAAAAAATTATGATACATATAAAAATATAATCTGATAAAATGGTTTATATATTTGGAATCATTAATCTTAAATTTTATTAATTATTCTAATATCATTTTTTTATAATGAATTTTAGAATCAAATAAAATTATTACCATAATGAGGGTAAAAATGGGTTTATTGGGGGTTAAACTAAAAGATAATGGTAAAATTTACATGTAAAAAAAACTCCATGTGTGTCCCTCACCCAACTTGTAAAATTATACATATTCTACTCCCTTATTCACCAAGATTGAGCCCTAAATATTGGATAATACCTACCCAAAAACCATTAAATATTACATACCCTCTTTTTTTCCACTTGTTCTTTCCCTAAGATAATCATATGAAGACCTAATTTGTAATCCAAATATGTTCTCTCAAAGAAGTGTTTATCACCTTACCTGAATCATTCAATGTTCATTTCTTCTTTTTCTTCCTTTAAGTGTATTGTATCCATAATAACATAATGAATCTATTATCATAAATATACTGAGATATTATTATTATTATTATGGTAAAACCATTTTCCTTCTCATTTCCTTTAAATGGGAAACAAATGTATTACTTGTGCGTAAGTGTGGAAAACCACATCTATGAGGTGATATGATTCCTTTTCTATCACCACATATCATAGATTATTATTATAATGGATTTATATATTATATATTATATTTATGATCTAAATATGAATATTTAATGAAAAAATATCATTCATTGCAATCATTTCTTTAGAAAATGATAACAACATTTATGTGTATGTATAGACTACCATCTCCATGAATGGTGTAATTAATTTTTTATCTCTTATTTTTATGAATAATAAAATATATGTATGTAAATAATATATATTTATTATATTTATATCATGATTAAAATTCATTATATGATTGAACCATGACCATCAGATGAGGAAAATAACTATTGAATCGAAACATACATGAGAAATGAAGTTGTTAACAATTGAAGTGATAATGATAATGAAATATTGTTAATGAATGAGTTATAAGAAGATTTAATTATACAATATATTTTATTATATGTATTAATATTATTGTTGTATAGATTTATAAAAAAAATCAAATTTATATAATAGGAGGTTAAAATTAGTTACGAAATAAAGCCAAACATGAGGTAAGCATTTCTCATCTCAGTTTAGTTTTTATGGCACACAATCCATATTAATAACTAGTTTCCATAATATATTATATATATTTCTATTTTGGTTGTCTGTATAAAAAATATTCTAATATTCACAGTGTTTAAAGTTTCATTTGAAGTTATTTAATTCATAATGGTTATGATAAAGAAGGTACCAAAGTGATAAGGGTTTTATGTTATAATATAATTTTTTTAGAATGGATATGATTGAATTTATGATGATGATATTATATGATATATCTCTCAATAATAAAATTTATTTTCTTATTATAATTTTTCTTTTTGGAGATTTACATTTTCTCTATCATTTTACTCTCTCAATATGCTCAAAATTATAAAAATATTTTATAAAGAAAACTTATTTTATTCCTAAATTCTTCCCAGAACCTTTATTTTAATGTCTACGACACTGATGTATTTTCCTTACTTAATTACTAATATTTTCCTGGAATATTCATTTTCATGTTTCTTTGGATCATTTAAAAGAAATATTAACATGAAAAACATTAGATTTTAAATATTTTTTTTCCAAATGAAAAGGTTATTTTTCAAAAGAATTGTTATAGTGATATTTTAATTATATTTTAATCTATGATTATATCCATTGATGTTACATATTATTCACTAGGGATATGATTGAATGATACCATCCTTATTATTTCACTAGATAGTTATTAATTATGAAAATGAAATCTTAATGAAACTCATTTTCTTTTCCACTAGTTAAGTTATGATGAAATGGTAAATGTTTTCTAAGTCATATGGAATATAAATTAATGGATTATGATTATGGGATTTGTGGTTCCATTATATCCAACTAGTGAATTGGGTAATGATAAATGTTTTAGATCCAAAAGTTTACATGAGAGGCTATACAAATCATAAAAGAGGGTTCATAATAGGTTATCTCAACCCCCAAGAGAATACATGGGTGGTTGACACAATCCCATCATGTGAATAATGCCTTGGTTGATAGAGTTAAGAAAATATTAAAATGATTATTAATATGATAGAATTTAGACCACTATCTTATGAGATGTTCTAATAAAAAAGTAATATTTTCATGGATTAAGATCATTGATTGTATTATGATTCATGTCTTATGAACATCAAAATAATCAAGAAAAGATTCATTATTATGATCTGTGAATTTTTGGGTATGATTTTATAATTTTAATTTCATGATCACATACAATTAGGATTATCTTATTGTTACTTATTATTTTCCACTATTATCTCACATAATTACTCTTACAATGGATCTGACCTCACCGTTTCTTATGTTTCCTTTCCCCATGCTATGAAGAAAGGTTTTATATATATTATATCTAAGAAGTGTTCTATAGGAGTAGGAAATTGTGGGACATGTTTATGACTTTCCATGAAATAATATAATTATATATCTAGTCTCCAAATAAAGTAATCCATTATTTCCCTCAACAATATATTATTGTGAAATGTATTGAATATTCATCTCAAATTATAAAATATTATAAACATAATGTTTGATTCCCATATGTTCATATCATAAAATAGTTGATTAATTTTTGGGGATTAATATTAAATAATATTTTGAGAACCATTAGGATAATCCTAAGTATAGGAAATCATACCATGTTATGGTAAATAAAGGAGTGTGTTTTCCCTAGAAAATAAATCCCTTTCTAGATATTAAAAAGTGGATGTAGATGTAGAATAGATGCACCTAGGTGGAGAAACATTAAATGGGATAGAATTGTTATTAACATTATTTTAACCAGTGCATGATGAGAGGTACTAATAGTACACATCTATCTAGACTCTTTAGGGGAATATGCATGGGTTAATTATAACACTATGAGATTTTGTGAATTATTATTATTTGAATTAATTTAATAATTTGATATTTTAAAATTCATACAAAACTGAATATAACTTTTGATATATGAAATAATTAATTTTGGTTTGAATTATATGTAACACCATGTTAGTCTTGTGCTACATAGACCACCGACTTGGATTATGTTACACACAACATTGTGTTTATATAAAACAATATTTTATCATTATAATTATTTGAACATGATAGTTTTAACATAATTGTTAAACACTGTTATATTAATAGTAACAACTAATATTTAAATATTATTTATAAATTTTTATATAAATAAATTATATTGATAATAATACATACAATTTTTTAGTAAAGTCTTTATATATTTAAAAATTGTATTTTCTTAAAAGATCAAATTTTTATGTCATTCTGTGAACAATAATAAAATTCATTTTAGACACCTTTAGAAACTAAATTTTATAAAATAAATTTAATTTTTGAATTCATAATTTCAAAATTATCTTCAGGTAAATTTTATAAATTTCTCTAAAAACATTATTTTTGGATAAATAGTGAAAATATTGAATTTTAATTAAAAATTGATTTTTCATCTAATTTATTTATGTATTTACATTATATTTTAATTTGGTATCAAAGTTTAATGATACAAATTATACATCATTTGATCAAATTTATGTCATTGGAATCAATTTCACATTGAAATTGGATATAAAAACATTCTAAATTGTTAAACATTTTATCTTAAAAAACCCATTATTATGACACGTATACAAGATTAATTTTAAATTAATTTATGAAACATGTGTAATTGGAGTTTGGAAAAATATATTCCAGATTTTTAATCATAATAATTTTTAATGTATAATAAGTTCAACTTTATTTTTTATGAAAAATATTAGTGATAGTGATTAAAATTAATTACATTGATTAAGAGAAAAAATTAGCTTAACAAAGGACTAAACCTTAAACTGAATACCCAAAAAGACCTATAAACTTGTATAGAATCAATTTTATATACATATTTTGACTCTATCCCACGTTTTATAATATTGGAAACATTATTGGAGGAACCTTTCATAGAAAAAATGTGGGTGTAATTCCCTGTTAAAAAACTTATACGAATGTCACTTCTCATCCACTTTAAAAAGTCACTCACCTATCCCACTTATTCAAACCTATAAATACATTTGTCACTGAAATAATTTTCCTTAAACCCATAAAAACATACCTTCATATTATAATCCCCCCATTGGTATTAATTTCATACAAGGAATCCCTTTGGTGCAAACCAAAAGAAGTTACCCAAAGAAGAGGTAACATCCTTCCTCAAGATCTTTTGTTTTATTTTTATTATCCACCCCTTAACTCTTCTTAATAAATGATTATATAATAACACAAGTACCCTAAATTTACTATTATTTTTTTATTCCTATTTTTACCTACAATTATGCACACTTTCATCTAATGGGTAACGAACTTACCATTCTTATGTACAGAGAACTATCACCTCATGAAATGATGTTATTTGTTTTTCCTTTACAACCTATCATGGTTGGGTAATATGATGAAAACAATAATTATATATATCTATATATTATATTTATTTTATATTTATTCTTCTATTATTATTATTATATAATAGATACTTTCATGCTTTCTATTTTTTGTAAACACTATAATTTTGTTTGGGGAAGTTTGGACTACCTCCACTTAAAAGAGATGTGATTCATTCCCATTATACAAAAATTGTATTAAGGATGGTTTCAATAAATTTAAATTATATATATTAAATAATTATTATATTTGAATTAGTTTATATATATATATAAATATATATCATTTACATTGTCTCTTTCAATATGATAATTAAACAGAAAGAATGTTCATTTATATGTACGACCTGTCATCTCCAAGAACGGTGTATTCTATTTAATATTTCTATATTTTTTAGAAATTATAAATACATATATACTGAAAATAAATGATATTTATATCATTTTTTACATTTTTTAAATCATTATAAAAGTATGATGACAAAAAATATATCAAATTAAGACACATGCAAATAACAGAGCAGATATTACCAGAAACACAACCTTAACATGGAAGTGTTAATAAGTGGGTGATATAAAGACATGTATTGTATTATATATAATAATACAATTTTTAGTTATATTTATAATAAACTTATATTTATTATACTTAAGGTTTGAACATATATTAATAAATAAAATACTTGAGGTGAGGGTTTTCTCATCTGACTTTTATTTCTTTGAGACCTATGCCTCATTCACCACTCATTTATTTTATGTGGTGTATATAATTCCCATTAATTTATTATATTATTAATACTATTAGATTTATGGGTACTTAAAAATAATTTTTATGATCTCTCATTCAAGGGTTTTATGGGTCTAAAGTTACCAAATCGGTGAATTAATTTTGTACTAATTTTCCTTTTTCGAGACACATGTCATGTTATGCACCTAGATTTTTTAATGAGGTGTATATACTAACTTTGAAATGTTATTTCATTAATATAACTATTTTCATGATATTTTAATATTTATTTAATTTTATTCTTTATCTTTTATTATGATTCAATGTTAATAAAGTGGTAACTATTTATTGCAACAATCTTATCGTTTATTGAGATTCTGTATGACAATGCTTCCACTGATGAAATATTATGATCCATATCTCAAGAAATCACATGAATTTTATTATAATATATTTATTCTTGAAATATACATGTATCAGTTCTATTTTACACTCTTTGGTTCATAAGATAATTAAAAAAAGCGTTTTATAAGAAATTCGTACTTTATCTCTCTCTTCGGTCAGAAATATGTGTTCTTTCAAAAACATTTTTTAATGTTTTTTCAATCGTATTTTATATTTTTTGAAGGAAAACGTTTTTTAAATTATTTTTTAGTATTAATTATAAAATTTAAATTTATTTTTAAATAATAAGGGTTTCATTTTTTTTCAAGATTCTTTTAAAAGTTTTCACAGAAAAATGTTTTTGAAATGTTTTAAATAATTATTTATAAGTTTTCTAAGTATTTTTAAAGAATAAGTTTTTCAAAATATTTTCAAGATTATTTTATATTTTTTTATGAAAAATGGCTTTCCAAACTTCATCAATCATTCATTATAGGTTTTAAAAGATTTTTTTTTCAAAATGCTATCAAAGATTCCTTTAAAAGTTTTCAATTTTATTTTCAAGAAAATTGGTTTTAAAAGGTTGTAGATTTTGAAAATAAATTTTCCAAGAAGAAAGGAGTATTTCATCATGATTTTGTTTAAATGATCCTTCCAAAACTATTTCCCACCTAAGATGAAATATTTTGTTGTTACTCATGAATTTATAGGCAAATGATCTGAAGGTTATAATCATATTTTTTGAATGGTTTATGTATTGATGACATGACATTTATGAAACCTATTTCTAATTAATAAGTTATATGTTTATTAAACATATTTCTATTTCAAAGGTTATATTCTTACAAAATACACTTCTTTTACTAGGTTATTATTTGATGAAATTATTATGAAACCTGTCTCTTTTTCCACAGGTTATGATATGATTATATTTTTATGATACCCATTTCATTTCATGGTCTATGATATAATGGATTTTTATGATCTTGTGAAACATGAATATATGATTTAATTATGAGATTGGTGGGACCTATATATCCCTTCAATGCATTGGTTAATGATTTAAATCTCCTGAGATAATAATAGGACTCATGCCGACGAGCTTGATCTGCTATAGAATATGGGGAAACCCAATCCACTATAGAATATGGGGAAATCTAATACACTATTGATGATGGGGAAACCTGATCCACAATGGAAATATGGGGAAAACAAATTCCTCAGAAGGAAGGACTGTGACTATTGATGGTGGGGTGTACTGCCCTGTAGGTGTATTCCCCATGAAGTGCCTTGTTAAGTATTTTTCCATGAGCCCTATCTTATAGGAAAATATATTAAATGTTTATTTTTTTAACACAAATTCTATGTCTTATAAATATTATGTGATCACATGGGTCATGTTATAAATTATATTATGATTCATGTCTTATTAACATTAAATATTTATTCGATGTCTCATGTTTCTTATCTTTGATATGAAGGGAATGATCTTATAATGTTATTATCATGTTCTTGTACCCTTATATTCATGTTATGCTAACGTATTTTATTTATTTACCCTTACTAATCATTTGAGATCACTCATTTATTATGTTTCCTTCTCGTAGGTTATAAATAAAGGTTTTATGTAAAGGTTCTAAAGGCTAAGATAATTGTGTTAACATTGAATATCTTTCACAAAGATATAATATTTTTTTACAAGTATCTAAAGACACTAAACTATTATGATCCTTAGGATTGTATTCTTGTAATGTGGTGAATATTCATAAAAAATTGTTTAATATCCATGAATGTTAATCATTGTCCACTATAGTTCTTATTAAAAGAAATGTTTAGTCAACCTTTGAAAAATAGGATAAGAAAACCATAGTGAGAACCCTATGGACATGTCTAAGGATAAGTCTAAGGATAAGGAAAAGTATAGAAAAATATACTATAATTTTGGTAAATGATAGAACAAGTGGTTTCCTAGAAATAAATCCTTTTATGGATACTATAAGGGGATGTGGATCTGAACAGATATGCCTTGGGGTAACAACTCTGAAAAGGTTCATCGGGCCTGACTCGAGCATAACCTAATACAAGACAATGAGATTTGTTGCGCACCTAGTTTGAAACTTTGGGGGGATAATATTTAGGAATTCACAAACTCATTACGAACCATTATGAAGGATTTAAATAGTGGATTATTATAAATAACATAGTATAAAACTAAGTTCTCATATATTGAATAAGTTAGTGCCATAATTTAGAAATCATATATGTAATTTTTCTAATGATTATGTGGTTTTCTTCTTTGATAAGTGATGTTCACAGTATGCTGTCTAGTTTTAGTCAACGGTGGGAACCGGATTGAACTGGATTAACATTGAATATGATGGAAAATTTTCTAAGGAGTAGAAACATTTGATAATCACTAGAGTTAAGGATGTTATGATCATTCCTAATCAGTTTTTATGGAAGATGATTAACAACATGTACCTCCCAAACCTCTCAGACTCACCAAAGAAGATAAAGAACGAGTTCACTTAGAGTTCGAGTAATAGATAGGATGGAGGAATTTGTTTCATTTATGTCAATAATATGGAATTCAACACCTAAGTAAATTTATAATAGGAACAAGAAGATGAATTGACTATAGACAATAAGGACACAAAGCATGTAACTGCAATGAAAAAATGAAGGGTTCAATTAACACAATGGATGTGAATATTTTCCTCCCTATGAGATAATCAAAGTTTAATTTCTTTAAGTGTGGAATGAATGGTCATTATGAAAATTGATGTCCCAAATAGAAATCTTAGGAAGAGAATCATCATTGTGGTATGAGTAATGGTTATATTGATGATGATGATGAGACTATAGATGGAATATGGAAGGAAAGAGGTATTGAGTAATAGGATGAGGTTCCCTTATTATGCCTTAAGGAAGAAGTATAATATTAATTTTTTTAGGTATTTGGATTCAAGAACTATGAATTGTGATATGTATATATAAGGATTGTTGTGTTTATGGTTTTTAAATATGGATTTACCAGAATACATTGAATGGTTTCAATAGACTAGAAAAGTGATTTAATAGTATGGTGATGTTCATAAATAACACATGATTAAGGGATATATAACACATAATATGTTCTTTATGTTAAGATAATGTTGTTTGGATAAATATATGTTGTCTATGAATAAGTAAATTGGATGGTACTGATTACCATATAACTAGTTAAAGACTTGTTGAGTTGTGGCTTATGCTATCATTGATGGAGTATTCTACATTTTTGGATTTAATGATATATCTAATATACTTTGGAATTATGAAACATTCATGTTTTAAATAAGGATTTATGGTAATTCATTTCATTACCATGTTTCAAGTGAATAATGGATGAAGGTATTCACATGTTTGGTATGTGATAAATAAGAGCTACTATATGATATATGGAGGATAAATGTTAAGCAGATTTTGAGAAATTTAGTGACCTTATTTATAGAGTTTTGGACATTCATCTTTTGAAGGGGTTATAAGTTTAACATTTTATGGAATGGGTTATGTTAAACATTAGATAAGGTTTTTAGGGACTAGAGTATTATCTCACCATATGAGGATTTATGCATATTGGATAACATATGATAACCTTTTGTTGTGATAAGAACAGATAGAGTGAACTTTCATTCTATTCATGGATTTGAGGATCTACTAATTCCTCAAGTATGAAAAATTCACCTTCATTTCATGGAATGAGAGATGAATTAGAAGTTCATTAAGGAAAACCAAAGGGTAAAGTTTTTATAAAATCATGTAAGTATATTTTTTCATGAAAATTATTCAACTTTAGAAAAAAGGATATTGAAACAAAAAATGTTATCCTAGTACCTTCATTTCCGATGAATCAAATGGCCCCTTATATTATCATGGATTTAGGGATTTGAAAATGTTAACTTTCTCTTAACCATATTCTCTATCACTCTACATCAGAACATGATAATTAGTTTTTTCTTCCATGTCCATGTTTTCACTTCCCATTTTCTTATATATGAAAACCAAATTATGTGTGTAGAGACCGAGGTTTTTCTTTTTAAGACTTTAAAACATTTCTACATATATTTTTTTTAAATAAGAACTGAGATGTTGTGAAATTATGAGGCTCAATGTTCCCAGAATTAATTTTTTAAAAATATTAAAAATATTTTATATTGCACTCACAAAAACTTTTAAATAAAACGGGATAAACCTTAAATGGTTGATTAGAATGGAAATACGAGACCATGGTTGAGTTTAAAATGTGGTGTTTACCCTAGGAGTGACAGAAAATGTGTTGTTCTGGGGAGTTCAGACCCCTCTCTTAACAGTGGTGCATTCAGACCCCTCACTTTTCGGCGGTGCATTTAAGTTAATTGATTAATTATTAAATTAATTCTTCCATTAATTTTTTCCATAAACAAATTATTAGAAATATTTAATTATCGAAACCAATCTAGGTTTAGCTTCATAATTCTAATATCTCTATTGAAGATCTGCATCCTCATTTTTTACGAGAATCACCTTGAACAATGATGAATCTATGGATCATATTAGATCAGGACGCAATAAACACAACAACTTCCTTCGAATCATTATGGGACACATTATTCATCAGTGATTGATCTAAAATTTTGGTAGCACTCATTATTTGTGGTTTTATACACTTATAATTAAATTGATTGAGTATATCATTCATCGTTCTTTGATTTGTTCCATGTTGTGGCATTTTCATGAGAATATTAACTGGTTTTCAATTTTAATAATTTTTTATCTAACACCGGATCACCATTCTTGATTTTTGGCCAAGAAAGATTGTCCAAAGATCATTCAATTTTTTTCTACATTTCTCCCCAATCTAATTCATGTTCTTCAACGGTTGGATCCCCTCTGTCCTAGATCAAAATTGTTGGGAGGAAACGAGCTCGATCTAGCCCCCAGATTCACAGCATATCGATGAAAGGAGAAAGGTTTTAAGAACCGAGCATTGATCTAGAATCTTTGTGAGGTGAGGATGACTAATTTTGTCATTATAGATCAATATATTGATGAATAGATGTGTAGTAGCATGATTAATGGATGATGAAATCATCATAGATGATCAATGACGATTTCTAGTGAAGGACATCTGAGATTTTATGTTTCCAGCTATATCCACTAGTTTCAAAGGAGGTTGGAGCTAGATCTAAAGGGGAAAGGCATTAATTAAAAAATAAAGGTTGGATCTAGAAAATCTAGGATTTCTATCAAAATCAAGACTGCACACCATGTTCAGTGAAGAACACGTGGAGTTTAGCCCCTCTAGTGGTGCTGGCTAGGGTATGAAAAAATATAGGATGACACGACATGTATCCCATCCTACTTATCATGTACCAACTTCCTGGATGGATAACCCGTGTGATGGGTCACAGAAACAATAACCTGTGTGGAAGTAATTAGGGTCAGGTACATGATATTGTACTTTTGTATATAGACAAGATGCACAACACACGACCCAAGTCCCGGTTAGCTAGAAAACACAATGTACTCAACCTACATGGTGTGTAATTATACATGGGAAGGAATCTATGTGATGAATATGGACATTTCCAGGATATGGAGTGGGACCACACACCATATAAGTCCCCTCATATGACGTGTACCCCTTGAGATATTTTGAGAAAACATTGAATGACCATATCTCCTTCATTTTAACTCAAATTTTGGCCTACGAATAGCATATCCTGAGTGTTTCTCCACATATATCATGATAATGACCTTGATTGTGGATTTCAAGATATTATGTGGAATGCTCTATGAATGGAACTTTCTGAGCTGTTGCTCGATGATGGTAGTGGTCATGTTAGATCACAAAATGCCGACTCCTGAGTGGAACCCTCAAAATGGGCTAGACATAAGTCCATGATGATTTCTAGTGTGAAACCCTCTTGTTGGACCGAGTATAAGTCTTCTGTGGACTTCTAATGGGATCCCTCCAGTGAGGCTGGGCATGGGTCCTTGATGACCTAGAGTGGAAACCTCTAGCTTTTTAGGCATGGGTCCTCAACCTTTCAAGTAGAACTCTCATGTGGGGAAAGGAATGGGTCCTTGATAACCTAGAGTGGAACCCTCAAGATGGACTGTGTATGGGTCCTTGAACTTTTGAGTGGTACCCTCCTATGGGCTAGGGCATGGGTCCTCGATGAAGGATAGTGGAACCCTACAGTTGAGATGCGCATTGGTCCTCAACCACCAGAGTTGAACCCTCTTATTATGACTATTAATGGTTCCTCTACCTAGATATTGTGTTCCCTTGACTCTAAATCATAGTGAAGAGACATGGTTTGGCGTAGCTTTGGACTCATAAGGAAGATGGATTCTTTCCCTACCAAGATACATTTTTGTGATGTGAAAAAAACAATGCCGGTGAGTATGTCCTTCCCAAAGAGGATAATACCAAGATATGGTGAATGAGTACCTTTGACTTGTGTGTTCAGGGAAGACATGTGTGAAGCTGGGCATCATTGATGGAATTTTCAAACTATTGGCTACTCTTCTTCTTGGGCTAAAATTTAAGATGGAAATCCCCTAACTTTCTTATTTGGAATTATTTGACTAGGAATATATATATATATATATATATATATATATCATTCTTCTATATCTACTCCATGGATTTGGTTACTCTCATTCTAGGAGAGGAAAAGACATGTAGGGTATGAAAATTTTTCCAATGTATAGATCCTCATGGTTGGATGTGTCTACTCTCATATTATAGGAGTAAAATACCCAATAGATAGTTCAACTACTCACAATGTCTATCCCCTTTTTCTTTAAAAAGTTAAATTTCACTATTTATTGGGATGAGCTATACTCTTTCACTATATCTTGTTCTATATGTTGTATTTCTCTTCTGTTGTATCTCTTACTACCCCCCTTCATCTTTTGGTCCATCCTTTTAGTTACATTTATACTCACCCCTGTACGGGATTTTCCCACAAGGCTCATGTCTTATAAATATATCAGATAGGTTGAACATGAACTCATAGGAGTTGAGAGATATTGGGTGCTTGGACCATGTATGATCGTAATATCTTTGGATTCGGGAGCAAGGATCTCTTTTAGAAATTTACTTTTTCCAGTTTCTATTATGTTGGGACATATTTTTGTTTGGGCATGTACTTTCCCCTTTTATTTCATCTTACACTACCGTACTTTTGTTATGTCTAGAGGTTTATGCATGTTTGGATTATTTTATAACAGTTTTTCATATTTTATTCTTTCCCTCAACACTTTCACATCAAGGTGGCTATGTATTTTTACAATAACCTATCCAAAGTCCTCCTAGAGTTTTTTATTCCATTGGCACTAGCCACTACTCTAGCCAATAAAGTCGAGATTGGGGTAGTTACGGCTCGAGCCCCAGCTTAGGTCAAGTTGTGACAGATTTTTATCAGAGAAAGTTCATTCCATAGGATGTGGTTCAGACTTATCTCTTAAATAGGATTCGTTGGGTTTAGCGAAACTGTGTTGAAGTGTATTGAGTGTGGCTCTCAGGCCAGGGAATCCAGTGATGGTGCAACGACTGATGTATCCATTTACGAGGACTATCACTACCTACATGTCGACTCATCATGACAATACATTTGTTATAGTGATAAATGGTAATGCATCATATAGGATCAAGTATTTTACTATCCTTATTGAGTCATCTCCCTATTTTTCTTGATATATATATACATATATTCTCATATGACCATGGTACTTCTTGATAACTTTCAAATTACCTCTATGACGATAGCCAACCAAGACACCAGCTCCATTTCGTGATGGCGACCTTATGAGTGATAAGGCCTCAATTTACGGTCTATCCCCCAATCCCCTTCCTCCATGTGGGTAGTTAGAATAAACTCCACTGGTAGAGAATTAGATCATCCTATTAGAGAATACTAAAGATGTGTGCTAGTTTAACGAACTCTGTGACTTCTTATGTCAGAGACTGATGAGATTCCATGGTGATTCATATCCTTAGTAGTAGCAGATTGGCTTAAGTCAGTGGTCCATATCTTCAGGATTTTTGAACCCGGAAAAATTATGTAGTGACTTTGTAAACCATCCTTTTCCATGGTGCAACTAAGTATTGGTGAAGCCTTATTATGCAGATGCATGATGAGTCAACACTCTCATGGGATTAATCCCAAAAACTATTTCATGAGGAGTAATACCCTTATTTCTTGGCCTCAGTATGGATCTAGAAGATTCTATAGAATTAATAGGGAGGGATGATTATGGAAAAGTTTGTGATGAGGATCACAAATATTTTGGGTTACTCCATTGACACAATCAGGGAAAACTACTTTCGAGAATAGAAGTTTGACTAGGGAATCCACCAAGAGATCCAAGCCAGTGTTGTACCCTTGTGAATCCCCACTTATGTTGGGGTGCTAGAGAGGGAACCATTGATAGAGAGATTTCTCTCAAAGGGATGCCAAACAGCTAGAGTTGGGAGTGGGTGGCATAGGGATGAGTCATCTGTAGCAGCTAAAAGAAGTCGGGTGCCATGATATCGGTGGAAGATGACCTTACATGATTAAACTTAGGTTCATAGTCAGTGGTAGTGTAGAGGAAAAGAGAATCCTAGAGAGTGGTAATGTTTTACTTTTACTGTATTAGGTCACATTACATGGGACTTCCTAACTAGGACCATTGAGAAGCACAATAAGATAACTTATATAACAACACAATGTAGCCTCTACCATGATTAGAGATCTCCCAAGAATAGAAATGATGGTCCTTGGGGATGTGGAGATGTAAATGGAGCAGGAGTATTTATGTGAGGTGGATTCCTTCAAGAGATCCTTCCACCTCCACTACCAGGCAGGCACATTAGGCTCAAGTAACCAGCAGAGAGGGTCATAGAAAGTTTAATTATTTTGATTTATATGACCTCATCGTATATGAGATGATAAGATGTATGATATGTGTTTATTATAGTCTTACTTCAGTAGTATTAGAAATAGGTTATGGTCATTACTTTATCTCTATAATCCTAGTGTGAGATCTAGAACTCCAAGTTGAGGTGCTAGTATAGTGGCTTCATCTTGATGTTCCTAAATGGAATGATTCTTCTATATATTTCATCTATCGATAGAGTAATTTGTCATATAGAGAAGATAGGTTCACATGGGACCTTTTAGTATTCATGATGGAATACTATGATTTCATATTGGGTATGAATTAGTTATCCATGGTCTGATCCTATATCGACAATCCCCATAAGCAAGTCATATTCTTACGTGCCATTGGGATAAGATTCTCCTTTTTTGGAGAGAGATATCTCATGGAAGAGAAAGTGGGTTCTATGTGAAAGTGGATGAATCCCATTACCTAGCGGTTAGTGAGTATAACCCTTGGAGGAGAAGGATATTCAGGCACCTTGATCCCTTCTATTGTGGAGGATTTTATGAACATCATCCTCAAGGAAATTATAGAACAACCTATGAGGTAGGAGATTGATTTTTCCATTAACCTATATCTCGATACCTCTCTGATATCTTTTATGTCATATTGAATGGAACCTACTAAGATCCGAGAGCTATTATTGTAGTTATAGGACCTTGGTGAGAAGGGATTATTCAGACCTAGTGTTCCCCCTGGGCAGCTCCAATATTGTTCATGAAAAAGGTGTACGAGAGCTTATGGATTTCATGGATAATCATTTCTTGAACTAGGCTGCGATAAATAAAAAGTATCCCTCACTGAGGATTGAAAACCTATTTGATTAGTTTCAAGGTATGAGATGATCCTTGAAGATTATATCAGGTTTGGATACCACCAATTGAGCGTTCACGAGGTTGATATTCCAAAGTTACCATTCCGATGTCACAACAGACACTATGAGTTCCTAGTGATGACCTTTGGTGTGACGAATGAACCCACAATGTTTATGACTTTGATAAACGAGGACATACATCCATACTTAGACCAGTTTTTTGTTATCCTTATCGAATAAATACTCATCTACTCTATAACTAAGAAGGATCATGTAGAGAACTAGGGGATGAACTGTACTTGCTTCAGGAGCACTGAATTTATGGGAAACTCTCAAACTTCCTGTTCTGGATACATGAGCTTCACATTCAGAGTCATGTCATTAGTGAGCATGGTTTAGCTGTGGATCCAGCAATGATTAAAGAAGTGATTTATTAGTGTCCACCCAAGAACATGTCATATATTTGGTGCTTTATTGACTTGGAAAGCTACTGGAGAAGGTTTGTGGAAGGATTCTCTAGAATCAAATCCCCTTTGATAACCATGACATGGAAAGAATAACTATTTACCTAGTCTGAACATTTCTAGAGGGCCTCTGAGGTGTTGAGATAGGGTTTGAGAATTTCTCAAGTGTTGAGAATACCAGAGTTGGGTGTGGAGTTCATAGTGTATTGATACTCCTTAGGAGTGGGGCTGGGATGCATGTTGATGCAACATCATGTAGTTATCACATACGGATCGAGGTAGTTGAGAACCCTCGAGTATAACTACATGACCCACGACTTAGAGATATAAATGGTAGTATTCAACTTGAGAATGTGGAGACACTACCTTCTAGGGGAGTGATATGTGGTTTACTCAGACCACCAGAGTTTTAGGTACGTATTCACATAGATGGACCTGAACCTAAGACAATGAAACTGGTTGGAGTTCCTATAAGAATATTACATTGAGATTGTCTATACTGAAGGGAAGGAAAAAATTGTAGAATATTCCCTTAAAAATACATCTCAGTCTCACTTTATATAGAAATATTTGGAGAAGTTAGCTTCCCTATAACACACCATGGTGGATAAGGATGGTATAAATTTTCTTCAGTTGATGATGTTGACCCCTTCACTTATTGAGTGTGTGAGAAAGTACTACCAAGGAGAAATCGACTATGAGGTCCTATATGATAAGATATCTAGAGGAAAATCACAATATCAATATTCTCAAGGAGGGAATCAGATAATATTTTTCTAGGGGTGGATAGTGGTTCCAGTCATGCTGCTAGAGGATGTGATGAGAGAGTTACAAACATCTACCCTACCTATACATATTGGTGTGGGAAAGTTGGACAGAGACCTTTAGCAGTTGTTTTGGTGGTACTGTTCAAGATGACACATAGATGAGTTCATATCTTGGTGTCTCACTTTTTAGAAGGTAAAATATGAGCACCATGTTTTTATTGGTTTTTTGTATCCCCTTAATATCCCAGAGTGGAAGAGGGACAACATATCCATGGATGTTTTCATAGTGTTTTTACACAAATCAAATATCCATGATTCCATCTGGGTTATAGGTGATTTACTCACTATGTTATATCACTTTATTATCATTATTGGAAAGAGTTTGATGTAGATTCTAGGACAATTGTATATATGGGAGAATCTTTGATTTTATGAGGTTCCCTTGATGAATTTATCTGATCATGATGTTCTTTTTATGTCACGATTGTGGATAGGCCAGACAGAGGCATTCATGACCTAATTGACAATGAGTATATCCTTTCATCCCCATACCGATGGGTAGATGAATCCACTATCTAGGTGTTGGAAGATATACTGAGATCCTATGTGTTAGACTTTGTTCGGAGTTCAGATGATCACTTGGCTTTAGTATAGTTTGTGTACAATAATAGATACCACTATAACATCGGCATGCCACCTTTTGAGTCCCTATATGGGATACCCTATAGGTCACCCTTATGATGGATGGAGATGTGTGAGTCATCTATTGTGGGTCCAAAAATGGTACATGCAACAATGGAGAAAGTCCATGTCATCTATGAGTATATTAGGATGTCCTAGAGAAGACCTAAATTGAACATGGATCCCCATAATATCCCCTTAGAGCTTCGGTAGGGAGACCAAATTTTCTTAACTGTTTCCCTATGATGAGGATTATGGATGTTTTTACAATGAGGCAACCTATCCCTGAGGTTTATTGGGCCATTATAGATTGTGTTGAGGGTTCTTGAGGTCACTTTTCACCTTTCCCTACCCCCATAGCTAGAGTGGTTGCACGACAACCTCTAAGTGTCACAACTAAAGGGATACATGGTTGACCCTATACACATCATTAATTGGGGGAAGCTAGATAATCAAGTAAGGAGACACCTTTATAGAGCACCCGATGGTAATCAAATATTAGTAAGAGTAGACCCTAAATAGATGGAACATTCCTCTGGTTTTTATGATTTCGTAGTCAGCAAACATACATGATATTTCCTAGGAGTAGGAGAGCCAAGTGAGGGCTCTTTATCTTGAGTTGTTTTCTTATTTTTTATTTTCAGGGATGAAAATCTTGAAATTGGGAATGATGTAGAGACCAATTTTTTTCCTTGTAAGAATTTAAAATATTTATATATATATTTATAGATCTAGGAACTGAGACGAAATTCTATTCTGAGGTCTGGTGTGCCCAAAAATAATTTTATAAAAATATTAAATATTTTTTATATTTCTCATGTGTAACTTCTTAAATAAAATAGGAAAACTCTTAAATGTTTTCCCGAATAAGAAATATGAGACCATGAATGAGTCCAAAACATGGTTTTTACCCTAGAAACAACATAAAATGAGTTTACATTGGACGTTTGGACTCCTCATTTGTCATTGGTGCATTTAAGTGGATTGATTAATTATTTAATTAATTAGTTAAATCATTTTTCCCTATTGAAATACTATAATTAGATCATTATGGAAAAATCTCTAGGGTTAGCCTCATAATTATAAAAATTATGTTGATGTTATCCTTCCTCCTTCCTCTTGAGAATCACCTTAAATAATGATGAATATTTGGATCTGATCAGATCCGGACACAACGAACAAAACATATTTCTTCGAATCATTGGAAGATGTGTTATTCATTAGTGATCGATCAAAAATCAAGCTAAGACTTGTTATATGTGGTTTTACACCATTTTAATTAAATTTATAGAGTAAATCATTTACTATTCTTTGATTTGTGCCATGTTGTGGACTTTTCATGAGCCTACATACTAGTTTTCAGTTTTTTTAATTGATTAACAAACCTTTAATCTCTATTGTTGATTGTCGACCACGAAATCTTAGAGAATTACCATTCAAAACATTTTTTATGCCTTAATTCCCAATATTATTCTTTATTTTAACCTATTTGTTCCTTGAGGTTCTGAATCGACTTTTTTGGGAGGTACTGAGCTCGATCGGGCCCCCATATTTGCAACAGATTGACAAAACGATAATGGTTTAACAACCGAAACATAGATCCGTGATCGTGGTAAGGAGATGATGACAAATTTGATGATTATAGATCAATATATTGATGAATGTATGTGTGGTGTCATGTATTATGTATGATGAAACCATTCTGGATGATCCATTCAAATATTTGGTGAACGACTACCAAGATCCATTATTTTTGGCTAGATTCACTAGTTTCAGATGATATTGGAGCTGAATCTGAAGTGGAAAGGCTTGAATCAAGGCATGAAGACTAGATTAAGAAAATCTGAGATTTCTATAGAAATCCCAAATACAAACCAAACCCTATTTAATGAAGAACACATGGAATGTAGTCCATCCTATGGTGGAAACTAGGTTTTGAAAAAATTAAGGATGACACAGTGTGTAACCCATCCTATATACAGTGTACCTACATCCCAGTTTGATAACCCATGTGACGATTCACATGAATTGGAACCCATGTGGTAGTACAAGGGTTTAGGTACGCAACATGTACTCTAGTACACAAACATTGTGAGAATCAAATGGCCCTATTCCCAGTTATCCAGGAAATGATATGTAGTCCACCTACACTATATGTACCACTACAATGACATGAAGCTGTCTGTTGAATGGGGAAATTTCCAGGCTGTTGAGTGGGGATACATGCCACGTGGGTCCCCTCACATGTCGTGTACCCATTAAGGATAGGTTTATCCTATGGGGAAATGTATCGATGATTTGAAAAGTTCATAATCATGGGTATTATATCCATGATGAATGAATGACTTGTTTGATTAGGGGTGAAATAACCCACCTGGCATGATAAGTCCTTATCATAAATATTTTTTTAATAAGAGTTACCCCTATGAATATAATCCTTGTGATAATACATAGATGTCCTCATGAAAAATATGATCACAAAAGGATGAATTCCAATGTGATATGTGCATATAGAAGATATCATATGGAGTGGAGATATTGGTTTTTATCCTTACAGAAGAATCCTATGTATCCAAATTAATAATAATCCAATAACACATACATTCAGTAATAGATTTTTAGGTATTGTGATATGCCCAAACTATGTTGTTTGACATCATTCAATGATGATTTTTTCATGTATTTATATGTAACATGACTAGGAAATATATTTATAAAAGGTATGAAAATAGAGGATCAAGACGGGAATGCACTTGGGCTTCCCTTGATATGTTCTCCTCTGGGAATATAAACCTTTGAATATTTATGGGTCATGGGGAATATGAACCTTTAAGGATGAATTCAAAGAGAATATGTATGAATGAATATTAGTTTGTGATTAATTATTGGTGACCTAAATATGTTTCACTAAACAAATAATAGGATGAGAACATTAATGAGGTCATGATTAGTTGAGTATTACATAAAGGAGGTGTCCCACATCTTTTTTTTGTTAATAAATGATATGTGTGTCTAACATACACATGATTAAACTCTTTTTGTGTTTGTTAACCTCACATTAACTTGTGTAATGTGATGGATGAATATACCCATTTGGGATACAAATACATTTAGAAATGGTTAGGGATTTTTCATACCCTTAAATTTTAGTGTTTCTTGGAAATAAAATGCAATGAGTGTGGATTATACATTAATATTTGTTTCAATTTTATATTTTTTAAAAAATAATTTATTCATCCTTTTGTTGAAATCATCAATGAGAAAATGATTATTGAAAATTAATCAAGAGGTGGTCTATAGTTCCCATGGCTCATTGAATGGAAAAGGGATTCAATCTCATCATCGAGGCATCCCATATGAGAATCTTGATCATGAAGAGACAAATATTGTTTCTTCATTATAGGAACCTTATTTATTAATAGAATACATGATCATGATAATTCTATGTGTTTTACCTATCTGGGATGAAAAATTCCACATCCACTTTTTATCAAAATAATATATGATTCAATGGTGCATGCTGATACACATTCCCTATCTTGTGGATATTTCTATTTCAGAGGATTCCTAGAAATGTAGGATCATAGGTGGGATACATATGAAAAAGGATTCTATTTCATTTTTAGGAGTGTTTATTTATTTTTAGTATAGAATAACTAAGGTCTGGTTTCTCTAATATAGTGATAAAGGAATTATTACCCTATTAAGCGATAGAAAAGTCATTTTTCATTAATGAGGGAAAAACTCTAGGGTTTTACCTAGTGTTCTAGGGTAATGTTTCACCCTAGTAATTATAGGGTAAGTTGGTTCCCTAGTGATACAAGGTAAACGTGGTGGCCTAATTATTCTATTGTAATGTGGAGCCATAGTAATGAAAGGGATAAGTGGGGACACTATGATGAAAGAGAGAAGAGGAACACTTGTGATCCTAGAGTGACGTGGGGCCATCGTGATAAAAGAGTGAAGTGGAACCCTATTAATGGATATTGGGAAATGATTTTCATTATTAGAAAAGGATCCCCAAAGATTTTATTGGATTAATGTCTCTTAAGTGTCTCTCCTAAAATTGGTTATTCACCATAGTGATAGATAACTTGGGAGGAATTTGATTCTCAAGAGGTTTATTAATTTATTATATGTTTGGGAGACCTAATCACCTTATATTTGTTGATAAATGACTCTCATTTTCAGGCTTAATTAAGATACATGAGGGATTTATAGACTAGGGAATGATACTCAGGTGAAAAATAATCTAAGATGTATATTAATCTTCTAAAAAGTTACAAAAGATAAACCAAAGGGTCCTATTTAGAGTAATATATTTTAAATTTAGTGAATGTGTGTTTTAGTGAAGGTTTGGAGTACATGTTAACTTGGGTGTATAGGAGAGGTTCATGGGTTTTCTGTGCATGTTTTCATGGGCATACAGACTAGGTGATCCTCAATGGTTTTTTGGGATGTCAAAGTGTATTACATGGGACACTTCCTTAACCGATTAAATGGAATTAACCCCATTTGATGTATTTATCCCTTTCTAAAAAGATATCCCAAAAAAAGATTCCAAGGATATATGTGATGTCATTAACTAATTATCAAATTGATATGGGTTAGGAATGATATTTATAAACATGTCTTAAATCTATGAGGCATTTCTGAACTAGAAAAAAATATCCTCAACATGATGTTCAGGCCTCACATACTTCAATTTTGATCAATTCATCCAGAATTATATCTCTATTGAGGATAAGAGAACTATTTATCAAAAGTATGGCTATAGGGACCATATGCACAAACAAATAATAAGAGAACATATAAGTAATGACACCAATGGAAAAAACTGGAAACATAATTAGTAGACTAAATATGAATTCATTTTCTAAAAAATTTAAGTAGATGAGTAATATTAGACATCAATACAATCAGTCATCAAGCTTATAAAATAATATTATTGAAATTGATGTGGATCCCTTCTCCTTCAATAATATGAGGATTGGTAATTTCGGTTATCTTATGCATCACCATTAGAAAGAACAAACTCATGATTGGAATCAACTTCTTGATGCAAAATAACCAATATATATTCATGGTGAAGTTATCCCACCCCTCTAACATGTTAGTGGGATATAGGGGTTCCTATGATGTTACTAACTACCTTAGATGACCACATGTAGTGATTCCATTCCTTATGAGAAATTAGAATCCAATTTATCTTCTTTTGTTACAGAGAAACCATTCAACCTTTATCAAATAGAGATAATCCAATAGTGGCTAATAAATTCCCTTATCCAATTCTTTGAATATGATTGTGTTATGCCCACTAGGGATATAAAATTGAAGATCTAGAAACCCTGGTCCCACTCCATCATCCTTTATAGAAGATATCCTATAAGGTGTAATAACCTTGCACACCCACCACAATCCACATCATGAGCCAGTCCCCAGAGAGAACTGGGGATGTCTTGCCCTACACCAAAGTGGTAGTGGTAATATAAGGTGTTACAACACTAAGAAACACTTTTAATTCACAAATGAGGGACCCCACCATCCTAGAAAAACCATTAATTATCTAATTTAGCACTAGTATGGATGAATCAATGGTCAATGTGTTTTATGTTTACTCCATTTTAAAAAAATAGTCAACTCATATTAGAGAGAGATTACTTTTCTGAAAAAAACCAACAAGCTCACACAACAGAACATAGGAATTTAGAATTCTCAACACTCAAAAAGGTTATTTCAACACTGCAAGATTTTAATATAAGAAAATTATGTTTGATAACATACAAAAAATCCAATACTGATCATAAATGTAAGATAAAATAATATTATTTAAATATGAAATTTATAACCTAAACATTGAATTATTGGGTATGAATAGAATTTAAAAAATTATGAAGTATATTTAAAATACCTAATGAACACAAATTCATTGATTACTTATTTTGATATAAGATGTCAAGTTTTTGAAAATTTAATTTATTCTTCAGAAGTACATATTCTTTAAAAAAATATTTATTTATTTTTGTGAGAAAATATTATAATTAATTTTTATAGCTTCTATAAATTTTATTTCATAAATATAATACCATTTTCAAAATTACCATTTCAACATTACATAAGGGGAAAATTTCCTATTTTTATAAAAAGTGTGATTTTATCTTCAATTGTAAAAAATACTATTTTTTTATTGACAAAATATATTTTTGTTTCAAGAATATAAAAAGTTACATTATGTTTGAAAATTATTCAAAACTATAATTACATCAATTATATTATTCATAATCCAATTACATTCATTGAGTTCAATTTCATGATTGAATTTCATTGAAAATATTTTTGAATATATAAAGGTAATTGTTTCAAAAACTACATTCCATCATATATTTCCAGTTTATTTCAAAACTCATTTCTAAAACCTAATGAAATTAAATCATGAAAATAGATTCCATTTGTAAATTATGAATTTTATCTTTGTAAAAATTTATCACATAGGTAAAAGGTAAATTGGGTTGATCTAGGTTTAAACAAAGTGATAATGACATAATATTTAATATTTAATATTATTGGATGAAGGAAATTTGACCTGTACCTCCTTTTTGTTGAAATTTATATGTTTAATGGACACTTTTACATTAAAATAACCAATATAAAATTAAAATCCAAGAAAGTTACAAAACATCAATTTCTTAGTTTTAAATAAATATATATATATTTTTTCCACTTAGCGGGAAAGGAATGTTATGAACTAATATATATTTAAATTTTTTGAACAATGAAATTATATTAATGTTTATAATTTATTTATAATTTAAGTGATTATATAATTACCTTAATTTCATGCACAATGCTAATATAATATTTATTCAGGGAATAGAAAAATAAAATAAATGATATTAAATGCATTAATAGTCATGTAATTTGAGTTATTTAACATTTTACATGATTTTTTTAGATTAATATGACATAATAAGTATTTTTTAAATGAATTATTTTCAAAACATTTTTACCTGTTGTATTTTATGTCAAATTAAATGCATATTATCAAAATTGACAATAATAATAATTTATGAAAATAATATTTTTTAAAATTATTTTGAAATATTTAAATTCTTGAAAGAGGTTAAGGGGGTAATATGTGGAATAAAATATCATCTATTTTCCATTTATGTTTCAACAATAACCACATATGTCAAATTATAACCCTTTTAGTGGGAAAAATATGTTACCATGGTTAATCTTAAAATATGTTATGTATAGGTTTAAACCAAAAAATTGTTTAAAAAAACATATTAAAATTTTATTATTGATGAGATGGAAAAAATATCCTACCCTATATTTAAATACCTGACCATTTGGGTTCATTTTTCTTGATAATAAATTTTTTATAATTTAATCATTTATGAAATTTCAAACATTCCCTTCACCTCAATTATAAAAGGGCACCAATTCAATCACTTATTTAAAACACATGAAGTATTATATCTTGAAAACAATCTTCCAATATCCTTTAAAAACATCCTTAGGTACATTATATAGGTTCAGGTCATCCCAAAAGACCAACCCATTGACTATTAATAAGAGATTTAATGGAGTTCTTTTAAAGGAGAGGTAATCACCATAACCGATAACTTATTTGTATATTTATTATATTAATAATATAAAATACTTGTATTTATAATAAAATAATTACTTCATTATATTAAAAATACTCAAATTTTATTATGATTTTGATATCTCCATTATCCACCCTCTTTCCCATCAAATGGGAATTGAAGGTATCTCCCACGTTGGCATATGACTTACTATATCTACATACCGACACAACTCATTTTTCACCAAAATATTTAATGGATTTTATTATGATGGATTTAATATTTATATATTATACTTATGAAATAATTATTACCCTATAATTATAATATTAAATCTACCTTTTTACCTTATAATCCATTGGAATTGAATAATGTTGCCTGTGCATTTGCATGAACTACGGCATACACAAAGTGATGTAATTTGTTTTTTATTCCTATTTTACATGGATTGTAATATGGTTGTATTTAATTAATATATATGATTTATATGATATTATAATGGTTTATTAAATATTAAGTTTTTAGGGTTATTTCATTCCATCCGTCAAAAAAATAAAACAACGTTCATGAATACATATGACTTACCGTCTTCACGAATGGTGTAATTCATTTTTCTATCTACAAATTTTAAGGATGAACCTTAATATGTATATAATGAATATAACTTATAATTATATCATGATTAAAATTATTTAGATGATAAAACCATGGTTAAGTATATGGACCAAAACTACCGAACCAAAACATACATGAAAAACCAAGCAGTTATCACCGAGAACAATAAATTTAATAAATAATTATTAATAATTATGTGATAAAAGGTAATAATTAAATAAAATATGTTATAATTTTTTGTATATATTTTTTAATTGATTTATAATTAATATATTAATATTATAAATATAATTTTAATGCATACAAAGGATCTCAAACCTGATGTAAGGGTTTATTTCACAATCTCATCACTATTCAGTATTGTTTATGGTAAAGTCTCTTCTAGGGGAGTCTTTTCATCAATAATTGTGTTCTATAAAATTTTTTATAAATTAAATTACAATTCTCCAATTATTTATTAAATACATTGAATACCAATTTATAAATTTTTTCAAAATTGGCACAAAGGAATCTCCTTGTCATTTTCTGAATGAAGTAGTTTTGGATGTTTTCCAAAACAACAAATTGAATGTTTTTTAAATTATAAAAAATGAACATAATTTCATTCCACCATGAACAATCAATTATTAGAACATTACTTTACATGTTTACATGGTTATTTTAATTCCTTGATAATCTAAAGTAGGAACATTGTATTCGATAGTGTGTACGACACGCAACACCAAGCATGTAAGGGAATATAAAATCCCAAGAATTTATAATATATTTAATATTTTAAATAAATTAAATAAATTAAATATCTTTAAATGAACATGATACTAATTTATCTTGTGATATATGCCACAATAAGTTTCTTTAGTGGCATGTGTTACACACAATACCTAAGTTTAACCTAAAAACAATATATTATTAAAATATTATTATTTAATATAATAGGATATAATAAAAAAGAAGTTATGAATAGTATTAACTAAAATATGAAAATATATTGTTTATGAAAATAATTCATTGGTTTCATATTAATTTGAAATGGAAATCAAATCAAATTTAAAATAAAGGGAATATTTAATATAAAACTTTTTTTATGATCATAAATATATTTTAACCTAATAAATTAAACTAATTACAATTAGTGACTAATATTAATGTAATATATATATATATATTATGAATTCAATATAATAATTTTTATATTAATAAAATTTATTTTATAAGAATAAAATAAAAACAAACCCAATTTTACTTATAAAAACCTATTTTTTAGGAATTTTTACTTCCTTTTAATGAATAAAATATTTTAAATTAAAATTTTGGAAGTTTTATAGATTATTTATTTCATAATAAACTTAATATTTTAAATGGAAACATATAAATTGGGTTAGAGTTAATAATTGTTATTTTTCTATGAAGTTTCATTTTTTAATTAATAGAGAAAAATATAGAATTTTAGTACAAAACTTATTTTTCAACTAATTTATTTTAAATTATAAATCATATTTTAAAATAGTTTTAAAGTTTAATTAAAATAAATTTCTATTCATTAATAAAATTTAGTTTATTGGAATCAATTTAACTTTAAAATATACTATAAAAAATAACTAACATTATGATGTTTTTACTTTAAAATCCCGCAATGTCATCTCGTCTTCGAGATTAAATTTCAATTAATTTTTCCCCTTTTTGTGATTTAATTTTTGAAAAATGGATTCCATATTTGGAATAATAATAATTTATAATGTCTAATAAGTTCAAATTAGTTTTTTATCAAAAAAATTACTGAATGTAATTAAAATTAATTACTATGATTAAGGTAAAATTAAGCTTAATAAAGGACTAAACCATAATACTAAGGGAATAAATGAATTATACACTTGTAAAAGAACCTATATACTTCCATATTTAAAGAATATCCTCCAATGTATCTAATTTTGATTATTATTGGATCCTATTTTAATGGAAAAAATGTGGATGAATTCCCTTTCCCAAAATTTACAAGAGTGCCACTACTCCTATACTATAAAAGGCCTCCTCTCCTCCCACTTCATCACACCTATAAAGCCAAAATGTGCTGAAATATAATTTCAAAAATATCTCTTAAATATACGTACCCTAGTCATATAAACCTCACATTAGTTTGAAAAAAATCCAAGGAATCCTTTTTCTATAAACCAAAAGAATTTACTCGATTAAAAGGTAACCTCTTTCCTTTATCTCTCTAGTTTTATTTCAATTATACACCCCAAAAATTATTATTATTAAACTATTATATAAAAAATGTATAATAAATATACTAGTATGTTAATATTTTACGGGTTTAACTTTAAATTATAAATACTTCCATCTAATGGGTAAAGAACAAACTGTTTATGTGTTTGACGAACTACCGCCACACGAAATGATGCTTGTTAATTTTTACTTTACCTACTCTCATAGTGGCCATTAGGATGAATAATCTATTTACATATGTTATATATGATATTTATTAAGTCTTTAATATATTTTAATTCTTTTATAACACATACACTTATACTATCCATTTTTTATAAATATGATAACATCGTTTGTGGAAGTGCGGACTACTACCTCCTAAATGTGATATAGTTTGATCACAAAATACCTAGATCATATAAAATATGGTTTTAGTAAGATATATCTGACACAAGAAAAATATATATTATATTAATGTAATAATTACATTTTTTGAAATAAAATTTACATCATTTTCTTTATTACCCTTTCACACACTTAAAATGTGATAACGTCGTTCATGGATGTATAGACTACCACCTTCTCGACACTATGTGATTCATTTTACATCACAATATTTTTATATATAAATATATATGATTATATATCATGGAATGTATGATATAATTCCCATTTTATAAAGATACAATGTTATGTATATTCATTCCATAATGATAATTGAAAAATAGGAATGTTACTCTTGTGTACGTATGACCAACCTTCTCCATGATTGTAACGTTGATTCTTTTTAATATCAATATTTAATGATTGTTTTTATTGTATAATTAATGTATAAATATTATAATTATTTCATTATTATTATTCTATATAATTAATATAATGAACCCTTTTACCATAACTGACCTACTAAAGTTGTTTTTGAAATATAAACTGAATTTGGTCAAAACATCCAATGTAAAATCAATTATTTAAGTAGTTTTATATGACATGATAATATGTGAAATAAAAATTAAAAATGTTATCAAGAAGTAAATAATTATCATAATTTTTTTTATTCAAGAATATAAATACACAAAAGACAATTGGGACACAAGGTAAGGGATTTAATCTCAATTTATATACCATTGGGACTTATTTGTTTTTATGCACCGAGTTTATTTTATATTGTGCATATACTATGATTTGAAATGTTGTATCATGAATATATTTATTCTAATGATATTATAAGTTTTATTTAATGTTATTACTTCATGGATAATATGATTCAAATGTTTCAATATTTTATGCGATACTTTGGAATATTTAAAGATTATCCTCCTCAAGAATGTTTTTAATGATTATCTTTGAAATATCACTTCCTTTTGTGATTAATAAAATTTTCTAGAAACAATCAATTTATTATTATTTACCTAATTTCTTTCATATGATGTATATACTACCACTTTGTCACATCATATCACGATTCATTAATACTTCATGATATTTTGATTTTCTATTTGAATTATTTCATCTTAGGGGATTTGAGGTAAAAGTTACCAAGTGGAAATAAGATTTAATAACCCAACAAATTTTTCATTAGGGTATATGACTTCCTCATTATCGTTAATATTATATGATTATGTTTATAATGACATTGAATATCTATTGATGTATTTACTCGCCTATATTATTATTTATAGTTGATACACATAATCTACAAATTGATTGATTCTCAATCCAACATTAAAATATTTTCAAGGGTTTACTTTATAATCTCATTTAGTTTAGAATTGTTTAAACATGAATTTATATGAAATTTTTATTTTGATAAGTGTTCAATAAACCTTTTAATTTTCCTCTCATATGGTTATTAATGACCTTTTTAAAATAATTGTACCATTTTCCAACTCTTTGTTAATAAAAGTGTATTATAAAATGTTTTTTTAAATATAAATTTATTTCTCTATTTATTTGGAGAACCAGTTTTCTTATAAAAACATGTTTTATGAAAAAAATTCAAAATTTTTTTAAAATAATTTTGAAAAGAAATTTTTACCCCTTTTTTTCTTTTACCAATATTTTTAAAGGAATATTCCTATCTCTTTCTAAAAAGGCATTTTTATAACCTTTTTATTGTGCAAAAGAAATATAATTTTTACCTCATATGACAAGTAAATATTTACATGTCATCATTTTTTAAAGCATCCTATGCATATTTAAAATAAAATATATTTTAAATACTTTTTTTTTTCATGTGACTTTCAATGAAAATATTTTTCAAAAGGTAAAAAAAGATGTTTTCCTTAAGAATATTTTCCAAAGATATCATTATAATATTTATATTCCTTAATTAAAACTACCATTTATTTTACTCCACTTGGGATATATTGTATTTATTCCATCCTTATTTTTCCTTTGGATAGTTTATTGGGCTAAGGATAAAATTCAAATTCATTTTATTAATTCAATTTTGAGTCCCCTTTAAATATTCAATATCCTATGATCATTGAGCATCGATTTTCCCCAAAATTATTAAAATGCACGACTGATTTTCACCTATCGACTGGTCAAGGTTTCGGTGCTCTGCTAATGTGTATAGCAACACTCAGGTCGAATCCTCGGCGATGATACTTTGAAATAGTCATTTGTTTTTAGTTGATTGTATTCTGGTTGGGGGGTTTGTTTGCAGAGCTTAAATGAAGTGATTAATGATTGGTTTTTGATTTAAAAATTTTATAAATATTGGGGTGAGTTCATTTTCAAGGAGTTAAGATTGTAATATCCTGGAGATTTTATTTATATTGCAGTTAATTTAACACCCACTTCGCAAGATAATGTTGATTGGAATTACTAAGTGTTAAGGCTTTAATCCAACACATAACTTAACTTAGTGTTCTAATATCAATCAGATCTTCTTTATAGTAGTGTATTTATGATTCCAATAATCCATGGAAACCACATGTTAAACAAAACAAGTCATTTATCCATGACAAGTTAAGTCCAATATATAAAATGGTAAATTAAAGAATATCTATCGAGCAAATACTCTCAATCACTTAACATCCATAAATTTTGACTCACCCCAATAATATATTTACTCAGCCATTGATATTAATATTAATCTGGTTTATATATTTACGATGATGAATTAACAATAGAAGAAAAATAAAGGGATTAAAAAAGAGTGGTACGTCGAACAGACACACACGAACAATGATGACAATTAAAAATGGATTTTCAATTAAAAGAGGAAGCAAGAGAAGGGAGGGTGATTCAACTATATTTAAACTATTTTAAGAACATTAATATTAAACAACATAAGGTGGATGATAATAAGAGATATTGAATAAGAAACTTTCTTTCAAACAGAATTACAAAACCCAAACTTACAAGATTACAAAAGAAGAACAACACAAAAGTAAATGGAAAAAAGGGAGAGGATGAAGGGTATCTAAAGTAAAAAACATGAGTATAGAAGGTCTTCCCAATCCTTTGGAAAGGATTTAGTCATGCCAATATGTTATCCTTTATTCTGAAATTCCAACCCCTTGCAAGGAGAGGAGGGGGATGTATTTATAGCTCAGGGAAGTGGACTCTTTGCATTCCCAATCTATCCCTCCACTTGACTCGATTATTTGGAAATTCAGATAGCCGAATCTCAGAATATGTCCTTCTTCAAAGTCGAATATAATCATTTTGGATGAACTCTCTAAAAATTTGGAGTCATTGGGACTTAATGATGCAAATTTATGGCTGATTGATTAAACAAAGTTAAACTGTCCATTTCAATCCATGCTTTTTTGATGACCAAAATGTGAATGGATTTTGGAATAGTAAGATGACTTATAATATGAATTCCTTATTCAACAAAGTAGTAAAACTATATATCTTATTTTACACTGAAAGTATTCATCTTTATTTTATGACTATATCCGGAGATATTTCATTTATACTATACTGAGTTTAATTCCCGGCCAGAATGGTGAGATGGACTTCAAAGCTTCATTTGGGCCCTTTGTTCTTAGAGTTGGGCCCTGAACATTTCACCCATTATTCTTTTTGATAATCAAGAACACATGGTGGAGTGTCACAAAATATGGGATTCGAGAGTGAGACCAGTAACTCAATCATTATGGCTGGTCCAGTTTCTTCACAAATTCTTTGGGACATCTTGTGTGGTCCATATGAGCCTTTAAATGGCCGAATTGGACCATGCTTACTTCTAATGATATGTGAGAAATTGAATACTGAATCCTAAAAAACAAGAACCACATAAATGTAATCAATAGGGTGAGTGTTATAAACAAAATAGTACCATGAATCAATTGGACTACTTCTAAAAATGCTTAAAAATTATACTTAGTATTAAAACATTATTATTTCACACAAATTATGAAAACTTAATATAAAATAAGTAAAGGGAGTATATAATAAATCATGAAAATATTAATAACATCAAATCCCCCACACTTAGTTTTGTGCATGTCCTCATGTTCAACAAATATAAAAACATGACAAAATCATTTTCACTCACCAAAAAATATTAAAATTTTGTTTTCTCCAATCAAGGGAGGTTTAGACTATTTCACTCATCCATTTTGAATTCCACCACAAGTTGTTACAAAAACAATGTTCCAAAATTAATTCAGTTTTTCAAGCTGAAATTTAGAAATGTGAAATGTGGACACTCAAAACTCACACCTCTAAAGACGATAAAATTCATTTGTGGAGGTTCACTCTTTCACCGACCAAAAGTGAAAATCATAGAGTTTGAAAGAGCTATCACCTTCCATTCACTACCCAAAGTGCTCAAAAAACAATAGGACTTTTTAAGGGGTTATTCTGTGGCTAAGGGATGATAGGAATATAATGTCTAATAGAGATAAGAAGAGGGGTAAAACACCAACATAGAAAAAGAAATGTGCATTTTTTTTGAAATAAAACATGGAAGGGAATGAAAACACATATTTACAAGGGAATGATTGTGTGAAGAAAGACAAAATAGAGGATGAAAATTTAAAAGGGATGAGAAGATGAAATATTTACAAACCAAAAAACTTCTCCCAATGACATAAGAATATAATGCAAGTGTTCTTTTTTTATTCTTTTTTTTTCACTTTTTTCGAATGTTGAACTTGGAAAAGATCTCACACTTTTATCCAAACCCATGATTGATCTCCTCAGGACACTAATTATAATATTTATAATAATATCAAAGGTTGAGTAAGAGTGATTTTTGACCTTCCCAAGAAACAACCCATTTTTTCTATTTTTTTTTATTTTTTTCACCATTTTTTTGAACACTTGTAAATAACATTTACAAAATTACATAAATGGAAGTACATTACATTCCCCAAAAAACACTAAATGACAACCTCTCCCCCACACTGAAATGGATGCTTTCCTTCAAGTAGATGATAACTCGTTGAAAATCAATAATAGGATACCCAAACAATGAAATCCAATCCCCCACATTTAAATTTCAAAAAATAATGCAATTTAAATACATGTTGATATTGGGTGGGAAACGTTATTGGGCTTGTAATGTGTCTATCAAAGAAAAGGTTTTCATATGCTCGAAGGGGTTTTCAAAAGGAGGATTAATGTAGGGGAAATGGGAGGCTATTTGTCTATTGTGATTCTCACGTGGTTCAGAAAATGCCTCTATCATATTAATGCACACTAAGGTAGGAAATTCAGCTCGAAGATCCATAAACTCAAGACTCACAATTGGGGGTAAAAAACAAACATTTTGAAAAGATGGCCATAGGTGGCCTTGGCATGAAATAAAATTTTGTTCCTCACTGTTTGGGAAAAGAATTTTCCAAATCAAAAATTGAGGATTCAAAATTTATTATTCTTGAAACAAAATTATTTATCCAAATATATGATGAAAATAAAAAATTTTTGAGGTGAAAACATGTCTGTTAACTCCCCAAAATGGTTGGAAAAAATTTGAAAATTGGAAGGTGAGTAATCATGACTCTTGATTTTTTTGTATATATTTTTTTGTTATGATGATTTTTCTGTTTTGTTTTTGTTTAGGTTTTTTTATTTTTAAATAAAGATACACCCACAAAAAATAGAAAGTGCATAATAAAGGTTTTTATAAATAAAGTGGTAAAAAAATGAAAGAGAGAGGAATAAGAATAAAGAGGTAGAGAGAGGAATATATAGAGAGAGAGTAAAAGGGAAAGAGGTTCCCCCTGGTTTGGATTTGGCGGGTCTCCATCTCCATCTAGTGGTTGGTTGACTGGAGATGTTGGAGATCCAGTGGAAGTCGATGATGATCCAGGTTTGTGTGTCCTCTCATGGTGATGCATTAACCTATGTCCATTAACTGTGAATGTCCTTTTGGATGAGGGGTCTTGGACTTGCACTTCACCAAATGGGTAAACATTAGTAATAACAAAAGGACCTTCCCAATGAGAATTAAGCTTATCTGGGTGAAGATGAAATCGATAATTGAAGAGAATTACCTTTTCACCTTCATGTAATACCTTTCTCAGGATTTTTTATCATGGAGTGCCTTGGATTTTACTTTGAAGAGATTAGAATTCTCATAAGAATCAAGTCAAAGCTCATCCAGTTCATCCAATTGTAACAATATTTCTTCACTGGATTTTTCAAGATTAAAATTACAATTTTTCACTGCCCAAAATGACTTATGTTGGTTTTCAACTGGAAAATTACATGATTTACCAAAAACTAGCCTAAAATGAGACATCCCAATGGGTGTTTTATAGGTAGTTCGATAAGCCCAAAGTGATTCACCATGTCATTTAGGCCAATATTTTCTGGTGGGTTTTACAATTCTCTCAAGCACTCTTTTCACTTCTCTATTAGAATGTTCAACCATGCCATTTGTTTGGGGGTGATATTCAGTTGAAGTTTTATGTACAACCCCATCCTTTTCAAAAGATATTCCATGGTTTTATTAAAAAAATGGTTTCCTAAGTCACTTATCAAGGCACGAGGTGTGCCAAATTGGTGGAAAATTTATGTCTTTAAGAACTCACTAATAGTATGTGAGTCATCCTTTCTAGTGGGTTTGGCCTCGACCCACCTTGAAACATAATCAACCGCAAGAATAATGTATGAAAATCCATTGGAAGGGGGGAATGGTCCCACGAAATCTATGCCCCAAACATAAAAAATCTCACAAAAAATTAAAGGCTTTTGGGGCATTTCATTTCTCTTTGAAATTGTGCCAAACTTTCAGTAAGTGGGACATGATTGACAGAACTCATGTGAGTCCATGAAGAGTGAAGGCTAGAAGAATCCAGAGTCCAGGACCTTTCGGGAGGTCCTTTGTGATCCAAAGTGTCCACCACTGGGAAATGAGTGACAAAATTCTAATATGGAAGAATGTCCATTTTCATCAACACATCTTCTTATTACCATATCCACCCCAGTTTTCCAAAGTTTATTTTCTTCCCAAAAATATTATTTTGAATCACTTTTTAACTTCACTGTTTATTATTTTGATTTTTTTTTTGGAAAAACACTAGAAACCAAGTAATTTACAATTGGGGCATACCGTGGTATTTTTTAAGTGAGAGAGGAAAGGTGCTCAGTGGGGAATTAAGGATTGAGCATTTTAGAATGAGAAGTATTATAAATTATACTCAAGTGATCAGCCATAGGGTTTTGTTTTCCTTGTCTATCTTTGATTTAAAGGTCAAACTCTTGGATCATTAGGATCCATTTTATTAGCCTCGATTAAGAATCACTTTTCTTGAGTAAGAACTTTATAGCAGAATGGTCTGTGAAGATGATTATTTGGGCACCTAAGAGATAGGGCTGGAATTTATCTAAGAAAAAAACCACTACTAAAAGTTTCTTTTCCGTGACAGCATAGTGATATTGAGTTTCATCCAATGTTTTTGAAGCATAATAGATGACATGATGAATCTTTTCTCTTCTTTGACCAAGAACAGCCACAAAAGCTCTATTAGAAGCATCACACATCAAATCAAAGGGTAAGAACCAATCTGGGGGTTGGATTATTAGGGTGGATGTTAGAGAAGTTTGGATTTCAAGAAATTCTCTCTTGTAAACCTCATCGAAATGGAAAGGGACATCATTTTGGAGAAACCGAGTGATTGGGAGGGAAATTTTACTAAATTTATGGATTAATCGCTAATAGAAACCGGAATGACCGAGAAATGAACGGATGTCTCGAATAGAAGTGGGTTGAGGAAGTGATTGGATCACTTCAATTTTTGCAGGATTGACTTCAATACCATCTTTTGAAACTATGTTCCCTAGAACAATCCCATTTGAAACCATGAAGTGGAATTTTTCAAAATTTAACACAAGTTTTCAATTAACACACTTTTGGTGGACTAGAGAGAGTGAATTAAAACAATATTCAAATGACTCATCATAAATGTTGAAGTCATCCATGAAGACTTCCATTCAGTGTTCAATGAATTCGGAAAAGATACTCATTATGCACCTCTGGAATGTTGCAGGAGCATTGAAAAGTCCAAAAGGAATTCTTCAATGTGCATATGTTTCAAAGGGGCATGTGAAAGTTGTCCTTTCTTGGTCTTGAGGTGTGATTGGGATTTGGAAGTGGTCGGTGTATCCATCAAGAAAGAAATAGTGTGACTTTCCAGCTAATCGTTCCAAAATTTGATCAAGGAATGGAAGAGGGTAGTGATCTTTTCTTATTTCAACATTCAATTTCCTATAGTCGATGCCCACATGGTAGTTGTTCTTCACTCGATTTGTGACTACCTCTCCATGTTCATTTGTGACAAAAATTATACCACCCTTGTTAGGTACAACTTGAATTGGACTAACCCATTCACTATTAGAAATTGGGTAGATAATACCAGCTTGAAGAAGATTTGTGATCTCTTCCCTAACTACCTCAAGTTTGAGTGGATTGAGTATTATTTGTGGTTGTCTAATTTCTTTGGATGACTCATCAAGATGGATGTGATGCATGCAAAGGGTAGGGTTTATCCCTGGTATGTCAACTAGGGTCCAACCTAAGGCCTTTTTGTTTTCCTCTAACACTTGAACATGTTTGGACTCCTCAGTTTCGGTAAGTGAAGAAAAGATAATGACATGATATGAGTAATCAAGGAAAGGTAATACATGTTTCAGGTGTTCAGGAAGTGGTTTTAGATTAGTCTCATCTTTCATTTTTGGGTTAGACAACTCAGGAATGGAAGAATGAACTTATTTTGCTTCAAATTCATTCTGTTTAATACTTTCCAAGGTAGGGTAGTAGAGATCAGAGTTGATGTGTGATTCAAGAGAGTTTTCAAGTTCCTCTAGATTGATGGAGTCTATGAATGAGAGGTCCACATCAACTTCACCATTTATGACTTAGTTAATCAGGGTACATATTTCACAAGATCCTTTGTCATTATAACATGAAGAACATGGTGGACTGGGGTCCGATTGACTCTTAGATGTGTCCTCAAAAGCATGGATTTAGAATGCAGAGTGATCCTTAGATGGGTATCGCATGGCTTGGAAAATGTTGAACTTGAACAGTTTGTCACCGAATTCCATGGATAAGATGCCTGAATGGACATCAATCTTGGTTCTCACAGTCGTGGGGAATGTTATTCCTAGAATTAAGGGAGATCGAGAAGAGTTCGTCTCCCCTTCCATGTCAAGGACATAGAAATCAGCAGGGAAGATAAGATCATTGACTCGGACAAGGACATCCTCAATTATTCTCTCAGGACTGGCTGTGCTTCGATTGAATAATTGTATGACAACACCCGTTAGATGTAAGGTACCTAGACCAAGGTTGGAGAATATGGATTTGGGCATGCCATTAATTGATGCTTCTAGGTCTATGAGTGCATTATCAAAGTTGGAACTTCCAATTTGGCATGGGACAGTAAAGGTCCCTAGATCTTTGCACTTAATGGGTATGGAATCATGGGTTGAAACATTTTTGAAGGTCCCAAGTGGCCTCTTGTGGGTACACAACTCCTTGAGAAACTTGGCATACTTAGGAATTTGTTTTATGGAATCTAAGAGGGGAATGTTGACGTCAACACATCTAAACATGTCGAGCATTTAAGGATCGGGTTAAAAGGACTTATTTGGCTTAGAAATAGATTGAGGAAAAGGAATTGGGCTCCTATGTGGAATTGAAGGGGATGAGGGAATTGTTTCAGGTTCCTTTTCAAGTTTATTTTTCTTTTCATTTTCTAGGTCAACATTTAAAGGGGGGGTTGGAGGACTTATCTTGAGGCATAATAAGTTGCATTCCTGATCTAAGTGAAATTGCACTTACATTACCCTTGGGGTTGGGTAGTGGTTGAGCTGGAAGTTGGGAAGAATTGGACAACTACTGCTGACTAAGGTGGGATTCAAGTTGACCAATTTGGGTTTCAATGTTCTTAAGGCTGGAACGGGTGAAGGAGGAAAGATCTTCCACTGCACTTTCCCATTGTAGTTTGGAAGAAGAGGCTTGTCCCAGATTGGGATTACGTTGATTTTGGTTCTTGGGAAAGAGATTGTCTTAGTTTTGGAATTGGGAAGGATCACTAGGATAATGGAATCAAGGAGGAGGATTGTTCCTTTGAGGTTGAGGAAGAAAAGGATAAGGTTGTTGGAAGTTACCAACATTTTGACCATATTGTAATTAGTTTGGGTTTTGAGGAGGGAATTGAGGAGGATGAGATATGGGATTACTATACCTACGGCCTTGGTTATAGGAAGAAGATAAGGGATCAGAGTGACATTGGTTGAAGTTTCAAACAAACTAACCTGATAGTTGAGGATTGGCGTTCCGCTGAGCATATGCTGCATTAATCTCCATTGGTCCAAATGAATCGGATTGATCCTCTTTAATTTGTGGACATGTGTCAGTTGGATGAGATTGAGAGTTGAAAATTCCATAGTTTTTGACAGGTCCAGGAAACATTGATTGTGGAGAAGATGAGGTTGGGGATTTGGATGCAACAGCCAGTTGCCGCACAAGACCTGTAAGTTCACTCATCCACTGAGTCATCTTGTTCGGCTCTATGAATTGATTATCTTGGGCTTGTTTTACTTGAGCATGTGCTCAAGTATGGAATTGTTGTGTGTTTGAAGCCATGTTGCTTATAATATCTCTTGCATCTGTAGGAGTTTTATCAACAAGATCACCATCACTTGCGGTATCAATGAGAGTTCTCTCTATAGCCAATAACCCCTCATAGAAGTATTGGATCAAGAGTTGGTCAGGGATTTGGTGGCGTGGGTAGGTTTAAACAATCCTTTTGAACCTCTCCCAGTATTCATGGAGTGATTCACTTGGGAACTGATGGATACCACTTATTTCCTTTCTGATAGAAGCAGTACGAGAAGCAGGAAAGAATTTCTCTAAGAAGAGTCGCTTCATGTCATTCCATGTGGTTATGGAACCAGGAGGGAGGTAGTGAAGCCATGACATGGTAGTGTCATAAAGGGAGAAATAGAATTCTAAGAGTTTGATTTGTTCCTCAGAAACCCCTTGAGGCTTCATGGTAGAGAACACCACTTGGAACTCTTTAAGGTGGAGATGTGGATCCTCATCGACTAGCCCGTGGAAATGAGGGAGAAGATGAATCAAACCCGATTTGAGTTCAAAGTCGGCGTCTATGTTTGGATATTGAATACCAAGGTTTTTTTAATTCATATCATGGGAAGCGAGTTCTTTTATTGTTTCTTCCCTAGGATTAGCCATATCTAAATCAACTGGTTGGACAAGTACTGGTTCTTGAATGAGTTGATTATCCCTTAAGATCCTCCTAAGTTGGCGAAGAGTTTTCTCAATTACAAGGTTGAACAAATCCAACAGATTTTTTGGAAGGCTACAGGGCATTCAGAGAGATTTTGGAAGAAATAGGAAGACAAGTTTTTCTTTGTATTTTTTTTTTCAGTTTATGATTTTTATGAGAAGACGGGGTTTTCTTTGTGTTTTTTGTTTCAATTTTTTTAAAATTTGTTTTTTTACAATAACCAGAAACTAATGACTACTTAAAGAACCATACCTGGAAACGAAACCATTCAAAATTCACATCCTATTGTTTCCTATAGACCGGTCAAGGTTCTAGTGCCCTGCTAATGTGTATAGCAGCACTTGGGTCGAGTCCTCGGTGATGATACTTTGTAATAGTCATTTGTTTTTAGTTGATTGTATTCTGATTGGGGGGTTTGTTTGAAGAGATTAAATGCAGTGATTAATGATTGGTTTTTGATTTAATAATTTGATAAATATTGGGGTGAGTTCATTCCTAGGGAGTTAAGATTGTGTTATCCTGGAGCTTTGCTTTATATTGCAGTTAATTTAACACCCACTTCACAAGATAATGTTGATTGGAATTACTAAGTGTTAAGGATTTTTTCCAAGCCTTAACATAACTTAGTGTTCTAATATCTATCAGATATTATTGATGGTAGTGCATTTGTGGTTCCAATAATCCATGGAAACCACAAGTTAAAAAAAACAATTCATTAATCCACGACATGTTAAGTCCAACATACACAATGTTAAATTAAAGAATATCTATCAAGAAAATACTCTCAATCATTTAACATCCATAAATTTTGACTAACACCAATAATATATTTACTCATCCATTGATATTAATATTAATCTGGTTTATATATTTATGATGATGAATTAAGAAGAGAAGAAAAATAAAGGGATTAGAAAAGAGTAAAATGTTGAACACACACACATAAAAATGATGATAATTAAAAATAGATTTTCGATTGAATGAGGAAGCAAGAGAAGGGATGGTGATTCAACTATATTTAAACTATTTTAAAAACATTAATTTTAAAATATAGAAGGTGGATTATAATAATAGATATTAAATAATAAACTTTCATTCCAACAGAATTAGAAATCACAAGCCTAAAAGATTACAAAAGAAGAAGAACACAAAAGTGAAAGGAAACAAAGAGAAGAGGAAGGGTATCCCAAGTAAAAACATGAGTATGGAAGGTCCTCCCAAGACTTTGGAAAGTATTTTTTGGTTCCAATATGTTCTCCTATCTTCTGAAATGCCAACCCCTTGCATGGAGAGGAGGGAGATGTATTTATAGCCCAGGGAAGTAGACTGTTTGCATTCCCAATCTATCCCTCCACTTGGCTCCCCTATTTGGACATTCCGACAGTCGAATATCAGAATATATCCTTCTTCAAAGTTCAATATATTCATGTTGGCCGACCTCTCTCAAAATTTAGAGTCATTGGGAATTAAGTATCCAAAGTTATGGCTGGTTGATTAAACAAAGTTAAATTGTCCATTTCAATCCATGCTTTTTCGATGGCCAAAATGTGAATGGATTTTGGAATAGTAAGATGCCTTAAAATCCTAATTCATTCTTCAAAAATGTCTTCCACCTATATCTCTTATTTTACACTGAAAATATTCCACTTTATTTGATGACTTTATCAGAAGATATTTCATTAATACTATACTGAGTTTAATTCCTGGCCAGAATGGTGGGATGGACTTCAAAGCTTCATTTCAGGCCCTTTTTCTTATAGTCGGGCCCTGAAAGTTTTACCCGAGATTATTTTGGATAATCAAGAACACATAGTGGAGTTTCAAAAAATATGGGATTCTAGAGTGATACCAGTAACTCAATCATTATGGATGGTCCAGTTTCTTCACAATTTTTTTGGGTCATCTTGTGTGGTCCATATGCGCCTTCCAATGGCTGAATTGGACCATGATTACTGCTAATGATATGTGAGAAATTGAATAAGGAATCCTACCAAACAAAAAACATACAATTTTAATTAGTAGTGTGAGAGTTATAAATAAAATAGTAAACTGACTCAATTGGAATACTTCTAAAAATTCTCAAAAATTATACTTAGTATTAAAACATTAATATTTCACACAAATTATGCACATTTCATATAAAATAAGTAAAGGGAGTATATAATAAGTCATGAAAATATTAATAACATCAACTCCCCCACACTTAGTTTTGTGCAAGTCCTCATGTGAAAAAAATATAAAAACATGACAAAATCATTTTCACTCATCAAAAAATATTAAAATTTTGTTTTCTCTAATCAAGGGAGGTTTAGACTATTTCAATCATCCATTTTGAATTCCACCAAAAGTTGTTACAAAAGCAATGTTCCAAAACTAATTCATTTTTTCAAGCATAAATTTAGAAATGTAAAATGTGGACACTCAAAACTCACAGCTCTCTAGATGATAAAATTAATTTGTAGAGGTTCACTCTTTCACCAACCAAAAGTGAAAATCATAGAGTTTGAAAGAGCTATCAACTTCCATTCACTACCCAAAGTGCTCAAAAATCAAGATGTATTTTTAAGGGGTTTTTCTGTGGCTAAGGGAAGGTAGGAATCCAATTTCCAAGAGAGATAAGAAGAGGGGTAAAACACCAACATAGAAAAATCAATGCACATTTTTTTTAAAATAAAATATAGAAGGGAATGAAAACAAATATTTACAAGGGAATGATTGTGTGAAGAAAGAAACAATAGAGGATGAAAATTTTAAGGGGATGAGAAGATGAAATATTTACAAACCACAAAACTTCTCCAAATGACATAAGAATATAATGAAAGTGTTCTTTTTTTATTCTTCTTTTTTTCTCTTTTTTCGAATGTTGAACTTGGAAAAGATCTCACACTCATATCCAAACCCATGATTGATCTCCCCATGACACTAATTATAATATTTATAACAAGATCAAAGGTTGAGTAAGAGAGATTTTTTACCTACCCAAGAAACAACCCATTTTTTCAAATTTTTTGATTATTTTTCAATTTTTTTGAACACTTGTCAATAACATTTACAAAATTACATAGATGGAAGTACATTACATTCCACAAAAAACACTGAATAACAACCTCTCCCCCAAAATTAAATGGATACATTCCCTCAAGTAGATGATAACTCGTTGAAAATCAATAATAGGGTACCCAAACAATAAAATCCAATCCCCCCACACTTAAATTTCAAAAAATTATGCAATGAAAATCCATGTTGATATTGGGTAGGAAAATGTATTGGGCTTGTAATGTGGATATCAAAGAAAAAGTTTTCATAGGCTCAAAGGGGCTTTCAAAAGGAGGATTAATGTAAAGGAAATGGGAGGCTATTTGGCTATTGTGATTCTCATGGGGTTCAGAAAATTCCTCTATCATATTAATGCACACTATGGTAGGAAATTCAGCTCAAAGGTCCACAAACTCAAGACTCACAAATGGGGGTAAAAAACACAAATTTTGAAAATATGGCCATAGGTGGACTTGGCATGAAAGAAAATGTTGTTCCTCACAATTTAGGAAAAGAATTTTCCAAATCAAAAATTGTGCATTCAAAATTTATTATTCTTGACACAAAATTCTTGATCCAAATATATGATGAAAATAAAAAAAAATTGAGGTGAAAACATGTTTGTTAACTCCCCAAAATGGTTGGAAAAAATTTGAAAATTAGAAGCTGAGTAATCACGACTCTTGATTTTTTTGTATATATTTTTTTGTTATGATGCTTTTTTTTGTTTTGTTTTTTTAGGTTTTTTTAGTTTTTAATAAAGATATACCCACAAAAAATAGAAAGTGAATAATTAAGATTTTAATTAAGAAAGTGGAACAAAATGAAAGATATAGGAATAAGAATAAAGATGTAGAGAGAGGAAGATATAGAGAGAGAGAGTTAAAGGGAAAGAGGTGCCCCCTGGTTTGGATTTGGCAGGTCGCCATCTCCATCTAGTGGTTGGTCGACTAGAGAAGTTGGAGATCCAGTGGAAGTTGATGATGATCCAGGATTGTGTGTCCTATCATGATGATGCTTTAACCTATGTCCATTAACTGTGAATGTCCTTTTGGGTGAGGGGTCTTGGACTTGCACTACACCAAATGGGTAAATATTAGTAATAACAAAAGGACCTTCCCAACGAGGATTAAGCTTACCTGGATGTAGTAGAAATCAAGAATTGAAGAGCATTACCTTTTCACCTTCATAGAATACCTTTCTTAGGATGTTTTTATCATGGAGTTCCTTGGATTTTACTTTGTAGAGATTAGAATTCTCATAATAACCAATTTGAATCTCCCCCAGTTCAGCCAATTGCAACAATCTTTCTTCACTAGATTTTCAAGATCAAAATTACAAGTTTTTACTACCCAAAATGACTTATGTTGGATTTCAACTGGAAAATGAAATGATTTACCAAAAACTAGCCTAAAAGGAGACATCCCAATGGGTGTTTTATAGGCAGTTCGATAAGCCCAAAGTTCTTCACCAAGTCTTTCAGGCCAGTATTTTTTGGTGGGTTCTACAATTCTCTCAAGCACTATTTTCACTTATATATTAGAATGTTCAGCAATGCCATTTTTTTGGGGGTGATATGCTGTTGAAGTTTTATGTACAACCCCATTCTTTTTCAAAATATATTCCATGGTTTTATTACAAAAATTGGTTTCTAAGTCACTTATCAAGGCACGAGGTGTGCCAAATTGGTGGAAATTGGGTGTCTTTAGGAACTCACTAACAATATGTGAATAATCCTTTCTAGTGGGTTTGGCCTTGACCCACCTGGTAACATAATCAACCGCAAGAAGAATATATGAAAATCCATTGGAAGGGGGGAATGGTCCCATGGAATTGATGCCCCAAACATCAAAAATCTCACAAAAAATTAAATGCTTTTGGGGAATTTCATTTCTCTTTGAAATTGTGCCAAAATTTTGGCAAGTGGGATATGATTGACAGAACTCATGTGAGTCCTTGAAGAGTGAAGGCCAGAAGAATCCAGAGTCCAGGACCTTTCAGGAGGTCCTTTGTGGTCCAAAGTGGCCACCTTTGGGAAATGAGTGGCAGAATTTTAATATGGAATAATGATCATTTTCATCAACACATATCCTTATTACCATGTCCGCCCCAGTTTTCCAAAGTTTATTTTCTTACCAAAAATAGTATTTTGAATCACTTTTCAACTTCATTTTTAGTTCTTTTGAAAAAATTTCAGGAAAAACACTAGAAACCAAGTAATTTACAATTGGAGCATACCATGGTATTTTTGGAGTGAGAGATGAAAGGTGCTCAGTTGGGAAATTAGGATCGTGGATTTCAGAATGAGAAGAATTTGAAATTCTACTCAAGTGATCAGCCACAAGGTTTTCTTTTCATGGTCTATATTTGTTTTCAAGGTCAAACTCTTGGAGCATTAGGATCCATCTTATTATCCTCGGTTTTGAATAAATTTTCTTGAGTAAGAACTTTATAGAAGAATGGTCTGTGAAGATGATTATTTTGGAACCTAAGAGATAGGGCCAGAATTTATCTAAGGAAAAAACCAATGCTAAAAGTTCCTTTTCAGTGAAAATGTAGTGAGATTGAGTTCCATCCAATGTTTTTGAGGCATTAGATGACATGAGGAATATTTTCTCTTCTTTGACCAAGAAAATCCACAACAGCTCTATCAGAAGCATCACACATCAACTCAAAGGGTAAGGACCAATATGGGGGTTGGATTATTGGGGCGGATTTTAGAGAAGTTTGGAGTTCAACAAATTCTCTCTTGCAAAACTCATCGAAATGGAAAGGGACATCATTTCGGAGAAACCCAGTGAGTGGGAGGGAAATTTTACTGAAGTTATGGATGAATCGCCAATAGAAACTGGAATTACAGAGAAATGAACGTATGTCTTGAACAAAAGTGGGTTGAGGAAGTGATTAGATCACTTTAATTTTTGCAGGATCGACTTCAATACCATATTTTGAAACTATTTTCCCTAGAACAATCCCATTTGTAACCATGAAGTGACATTTTTCAAAATTTAACACAAGTTTACAATTGACACACTTTTGGAGGACTAGAGAGAGTGAATTCAAACAATATTCAAATGACTCACCATAAATGGTGAAGTCATCCATGAAGACTTACATGTAGTGTTCAATGAATTCAGAAAAGATACTCATCATACACCTCTTTAATGTTGAAGGAGCATTGCAAAGTCCAAAAGGCATTCTTCTATATGCATATGTTCCAAACGGGCATGTGAAAGTAGTCTTTTCCTAGTCCTAAGGTGCGATTGGGATTTGGAAGTAGTCAGTGTATCCATCAAGAAAGCAATAGTGTGACTTTCCAGCAAATCGTTCCAGCATTTGATCAAGGAATGGAAGAGGGTAGTGATCTTTTATTGTTTCAACACTCAATTTACTATAGTCGATGCACACACACCAGTTGTTCTTCACTTGAGTTGTGACTACCTCTCCATGTTCATTTGTGAAAACAATTATCCCACCCTTATTAGGTAAAACTTGAATTGGACTAACCCATTCACTATCAGAAATTGGGTTGATATTACCCGCTTGAAGAAGCTTTGTGATCTCTTCCCTAACTACCTTAAGTTTGAGTGGATTGAGTCTTCTCTGTGGTTTTATAATTGGTTTGGATGACTCATCAAGATGGATGTGATGCATGAAAAGGGTAGGGTTGATTCTTGATATGTCATCTAGGGTCCAAACTAAGGCCTTTTTTTCCTCTAACACTTGAACAAGTTTGGACTCCTCAGTTTCGGTAAGTGAAGAAAAGATAATGATGGGGTATGAGTAATCATGGAAAAGGAATTCATATTTCAGGTGTTTAGGAAGAGGTTTTAGATCAGTCTCATCTTTAATTTTTGGGTTAGAAAACTTAGGAATGGAAGAAGGAACTTCAGTTGCTTCAAACATTCTTCTTAATACTTTCTAAGGTGGAGTAGTAGAGATCAGAGTTGATGTGTGATTCAAGAGAGTTTTCAAGTTCATCTAGATTGATGGAGTCTATGAGTGAGAGGTCCACATCAACTTCACCATTAATGACTTGGTTAATCATGGTGCAGATTTCACAAGATCCTTTATCATTATAACATGAATAACATGGTGGACTGGGGTTCGATTGACTCTTAGAAGTGTCCTCAAAAGCATGGGTTGAGAATGCAGAGTGATCCTCAGATGGGTATCGCATGGCTTGGAAAATGTTTAACTTGACCAGTTGGTCACCGAATTCCATGGATATGATGCATGAATGGACATCAATTTTGGTTCTTGCAGTCATGAGGAATGGTCTTCCTAGAATTAGGGTTGATCGAGAAGAGTTCATCTCACCTTCCATGTCAAGGACATAGAAATCAGAAGGCAAGATAAGATCATTGACTCGGACAAGGACATCCTCAATTATTCTCTCAGGACTGGCTGTGCTTTGATTGGATAATTGAATGACAACACCCGTTGTATGAAAGGGTCCCAGACCAAGGTTGGAGAAGATGGATTTGGGCATGACATTAATTGAGGATCCTAGGTCTATGAGTGCATCATCAAAGTTGGAACTTCCAATTTGGCATGGGACAGTAAAGGTCCCTGGATATTTTCACTTAATGGGTATAGATTCTTGGGTTGAATCATTTTGGAAGGTCCTAAGTTGCCTCTTGTGGGTAAACAACTACTTGAGAAACTTGGCATACATAATAATTTGTTTTATGAAATCTAAGAGGGAATTTTGACATCAACACATCTAAACATATCGAGCATTTCAGGATCGGGTTCAAAGGACTTATTTAGCTTAGAAATGGATTGAGGAAAAGGAATTGGGTTCCTCAGTGGAATTGAAGGAGATGAGGGAATGGTTTCAGGTTCCTTTTCAAGTTTCTTTCTCTTTTCATTTTCTAGGTCAACATTTAAAGGGGGGTTGGAGGACTTATCTTGAGGCATAGAAAGTTGCGTTCCTGATCTAAGTGCAATTTCACTTACATTACCCTTGGGGTTGGGTAATGGTTGAGCTGGAAGTTGGGAATAATTGGACGACTGCTGCTGACTAAGGTGGGATGAAAGTTGACCAATTTGGGTTTCAATGTTCTTAAGGATAGAATGGGCGATGGAGGCATGATCTTCCACTGCACTTTCCCATGGTTGCTTGGAAGAAGAGGCTTGTCCCGGATAGGGATTACTATGATTTTGGTTCTTGGGAAAGAGATTGTATTGGTTTTGGAATTGGGAAGGATCACTAGGAAAATGGAATTCAGGAAGAGGATTGTTCCTTTGAGGTTGAGGAAGAAAAGGATAAGGTTGTTCGAAGTTACCAACTACTTGACCATATTGGAATTGGTTTGGTTTTTGAGGAGGGAATTGAGGAGGATGAGATATGGGATTACTATACCTATGGCCTTGGTTATAGGAAGAAGAGAAGGGCTCAGAGTGACGTTGGTTGAAGTTTCTAAGAAACAGACCTGATAGTTGATGATTGGTGTTCCGTTGAGCATATGCTAAATTAAGCTCTATTGGTCCAGATGAATCCGATTGATCCTCTTGAAGTTGTGGGCATGTTTTAGTTGGATGAGATGGAGAGTTTCAAATTCCATAGTTTTTGACAGGTCCAGGAAACATTGATTGTAGAGAAGAAGAGGTTTAGGATTTGGATGCCACAGATAGTTTCTGCACAAGACCTGTAAGTTCACTCATCCACTCGGTCATCTTGTTCGTCTCTATGGATTGATTATCTTGGTATTGTTTTACTTGATCATGTGCTCTAGTATGGAATTGTTGTGTGTTTGCATCCATGTTTCTTATAAGATCTCTTACAGCTACATTAGTTTTATCAACAAGAGCACCACTACTTGTGGCATCAATGAGAGTTCTCTCCATAGCCAACAACCCCTCATATAAGTATTGGATCAAGAGTCGGTCAGGGATTTGGTGGTGTGGGTAGGTTTCAACAAGATTTTTGAACCTCTCCTAGTATTCATAGAGTGATTCACTTGGGAACTGATGGATACCACTTACTTCCTTTCGGATATAAGCTGTACGAGAAGCAGGAAAGAATTTCTCTAAGAAGAGTCACTTCATGTCATTCCTTGTGGTTGTGGAACTAGGAGGGAGGTAGTAAAGCCATGACTTGGCAGTGTTAGCAAGGGAGAAAGGAAATTCTCATAGTTTGATTTGTTCCTCAGAAACCCCTTGAGGCTTCATGGTAGATCACACCACTTGGAACTTTTTAAGGTGGAGATGTGGATTCTCATCGGCTAGCTCCTGGAAATGAGGGAGAAGATGAATCAAACCCGATTTGAGTTCAAAGTCAGCCTATATGTTTGGATATTTAATACCAATGGGTTGGTAATTCATATCAGAGGCAGTGAGTTCTTTAAGTGTTTGTTCCCTAAGATTAGCCATATCTAATTCAACTGGTTGGACATGGATTGGTTCTTGAATGAGTTTACTATCTCTTAAGTTCCACCTAAGTTGGCGAAGCGTTTTCTCAATTTCAGGGTCAAACAAATCCGAGGGATTGTTTGGAAGGATACAGGGAATTAAGAGAGATTTTGAAAGAAATTGGAAGATAGGTTTTTCTTTGTATTTTTTTTTTCAGTTTATGATTTTTATGAGAAGACGGGTTTTTCTTTGTGTTTTTTTTTCAATTTTTTTTAAAATTTGTTTTTTTTTGTTTTTTTACAATATCCAAAAACTAATGAATACTTAAAGAACCATCCCCAATAATGACACCATTTTAAATGCACGTCCAATTGTTGCCTATCGACCGTTCAATGTTTTGGTGCTCTGCAAATGTGTATAGCAACACTCGGGTCGAATCCTCGGCGATGATACTTTGTAATAACCGTTTGTTTTTAGGTGATTTTATTTTTATTGGGGGGGGGGTTTGTTTGCAGTGCTTAAATGAAGTGATTAATTATTGGTTTTTGATTTAAAAATTTGATAAATATTGGGGTGAGTTCATTTTTAGGGAGTTAAGCTTGTGATATCCTGGATCTTTGCTTTATATTGCAGTTAATTTAACACCCACTTCACAAGATAATGGTAATTAGAATTACTAAGTGTTAAGGCTTTAATACAAGCCTTAAATTAACTTAGTGTTCTAATCTCAATCAGAGATTGTTGATGGTAGTGTATTTATGGTTCTAATAATCCATGGAAACCACACGTTAAACAAAACAAGTCATTAATCCATGACATGTTAAGTCCAACATAAACAATGTTAAATTAAAGAATATCCATCAAGAAAATACTCTCAATCACTTAACATCCATAAATTTTGACTCACTCCAATAATATATTTAATCATCCATTTATATTAATATTAATCTGGTTTATATATTTATGATGATGAATTATCAAGAGAAGAAAAAGAAAGGTATTAGAAAAGAGTGGTACGTTGAACACACACACGAACAATGATGATAATTAAAAATGCATTTTCGAATGAATGAGGAAGCAAGATAAGGGAGGGTGATTCAAATTTATTTAAACTATTTTAAGAAAATTAATATTAAAATATAGAATTTTTATGAGAATAATATATATTTAATAAGAAACTTGCATTAAAACAGAATTTCAAAACACAAACATACAAGATTATAAAAGAAGAACAACAGAAAAGTGAAAGGATACAAAGAGAGGAGGAAGGGTATCTCAAGTAAAAACATGAGTATGGAAGGTACTCCCAAGATTTTTTAAGTCTTTGTTCATTACAATATGTTCCTCTCTCTTCTGAAATTCCAACCCCTTGCAAGGAGAGGAGGGGGATGTATTTATAGCCCAGGGAAGTCGACTGTTTGCATTCCCAATCTGTCCCTCCACTTGGCTCAAATATTTGGACATCCAGAAAGCTGAATATCAAAATATCTACTTCTTAAAAGTTGGATATAATCATGTTGGACGACCTCTCTCAACATTTGGAGTCACTTGGACTTAAGGAACCAAAGTTATGGCTGGTTGATTAAACAAATTTAAGCTGTCCATTTCAATCCATGCTTTTTTCAATGGGAAAACTATGAATGGATTTTGGAATAGTAAGATGCCTTAAAATACAAATTCATGCTTCCACAAAGTTGGCAACCTATATCTCCTATTTCAAACTGCTAAATTTCAACTTGATTTTATCACTAGATTAGGATATATTTCATTAATACTATACTAATTTTAATTCCCGGACAGAATGGTGGGCTGGAATTCAATGTTTCATTTGGCCCCCTTGTTATTATAGTTGGGCCCTGAAATTTTTACCCATTATGATTTTGGATAATCAAGAAAAAATTTCGGAGTTTCACAAAATATGGGCTTCGGGAGTGAGACCAGTAACTCAATCATCTTGGCTGGTCCAGTTTCTTCACAAATTCTTTGGGTCATCTTGTGTGGTCTATATGAGCATTAAAATGGCAGAATTGGCCCATTATTCCTTATAATGATATGTGATAAATTGAATAAGGAATCCTAAAAAACAAGTACCACACAATTTTAATCAATATGGGGAGAGTTATAAATAAAATAGTAAACTGACTCAATTGGACTACCTCTAAAAATGCTAAAAAATTATACTTAGTATTAAAACATTAATATTTCACACAAATTATGCACATTTCATATAAAATAAGTAAAGGGAGTATATAATAAGTCATGAAAATATTAATAACATCAATTATACATTTAATTTATCATGAATATAAACATTTCCTAAACTATATTCCACTTTACATATGGTGTCTACTTTGACAGTTATTTTATTATTTAGGGAAATATTGATAAATTTGTATCTTATATTCAATATAGATATTTGATAAGGAAAATTATTTATTTCAATTATTCAATTTGAGTAATTATTCGTAAATGAAATGGATGGTGGATCCCATTTATTATATAGCTCCCCAAAGTATCTATGGGTTCTCATGATACAAAATATTTCCACAAATTAAATGTGTTTCTATATGTGGTTTTAAACTGTCTTATGAATGGTTTTGATGGTATATGTTTCCATGTTTCTCATACATTACATCAATTAAGAAATAATTTCATCATTTACTTTAGTTATTTTTCATCCATGAGATTTTTCATTGATATATCTATGGATATGTTTCATTTTCAGTTCAACGATTAAATGACATGTGTTTTAGTTTCTTACCATTCCATATTTATTTTTCCTTATCAAGTAATTTTAATGGAATGTGTTTCTATTTACCGTTAATTATTGTTTATTCAATTCATTTTCATAATATTGATTACTTGTAATGTCTATTTATTTATCTACCTTAAAATGCTGATTTATTCCAATTTATTCATTATTACTTATACTATAATTTACCCTTTTTGAGAATTTGAGCTCACCCTTATTATGTTTCCTTTCCACAAGAATCCAAGAAGTGTATTATGAATGATATGTAAGGATATACTATATGAGAAAATTTTAACCTTGAAGATATTTATTTAGAAAAAAATTATTTGTAATTATTATATTCATTTGTAATACAATACTCATGTATGTATCTAGTTTACCAAGACTACTAAACTAATCGGTCCTTCAGAATTTGATTCCTTGTAATCATAATAATGTAATTGATAGTAGATACCAGCTCTGGGATTTCTGGGGTTGGTTCTCTAAAGTTCATATCAGAGGAATTTTATTAGAAAACTTTGGAACTATATTTATTAAAAAAAAATATTAAAGAACATAACCTTAAAGTATAATATGAAGATAAGTACATAAGGGAACTAGATAATTTTGGTAAAGTAGAGATTATGTGGGTCTTCCCAGCAGAACATCCATTTTTGGATACTATAAGTGGATGTTGTTCTGGAACGTATGTACATAGGAGTAACAAATCCAACAAGGTTTGTCGAGCCTAACTAAACATAACCTAGTACATGACAACAAGCCTTACTACGAACCTGGTTTGACACTCCTAGGGGATATACTTAGTATAATTCACATTTTCATTACAAACCATTATGATGTATTTATATAATTAATAAACTAGTTTAAACCTAAAGTGTTTTAGATTGAAGATAAGGTGTTGTGACTTAGAAATCATATAAATGATCTTATGGATAAACCATAGACGAAGGAAAGACCCATGTAGAAATACATGCAAGAAGTATTTATGTATTGAGGTTGTATTGAAAGCCTTTGTTATAAGGATATTTAGTAAATAACCTTATTTCAAGGATTTATATAATATTTTTTTTTTGAAATTATATTAATATGGTTTTATATAAGGAAAACCTGTAAGCTGGGTGATAACCAATCAAATCTTGTAACACCACTGGACTTGAATCCACGACTATACAATTATGAGGATTTCACACTAATCGCTAACCTACACAATGTCTTGGTTAATAAGTCATTGTTTTTAGTTGAATAATTTGATGAATAAATATTAACGATGAACCAATAATGTACCTTTTTAGGTTTAGATATTAATGTATTAAATATATTAACTCTGGAGAATAGTTAGATGCAAATAGTTAAACCTTTCACTCTTTTATGGGCCTTACAATCCCCTAAATATTTATTTTAGTGCTTCATGAATAAAAGATAAAATTTAAATATCCATTCCTTTATGTAATAGCTAAGTTATAATTTGATTGAAGAAAAAAAAGATGAAATTATTCACATGAAATTAAAAGGTATAATTCAAGTAAATTTCCTTATATTTTTAATCTGTAAAACAATTACCCAATATTAGGAAAATGACTTTGAAATAAAATTTTTCCTTAATGCATTAATTTTTATTGAACCGATGGTCAACAAAATCATCCTAGATTTATATATTTGAGGCCCTCAACATTCTATTGATCATTCACATGTTTTTTATTGATGACCTCAATCAATCCCTATAATTATTTACACTTTTTCTCTAATTATGTATCTTTAATTTCCATTAATGTTATCTTATTGAGAGACCTAGTCATATGTTAGTCTACATGACCTTTGTACTTCCGATTATTTATTTTATAGAGGATTTTTATGAACCCTTCTCATGATGTGGGATTCAAAACATTAGAAATATCAAACAATATATTAGCAAGATTGAGTTTAAATTATGAAGACATAATTTAATTAATATGGGGTGAATGTAACGCCCCATGAATCTAAAGTAGAAACATTGTATTTGATAGCGTGAGTGACACACAAAAACCGAGAACACAGGGGAATATAATATCCTGATAATTTATTATTTATTTAATCTTTTAAATTCATTCAATATATTCTATAGATTTCAATTCATGAGATACAATGCAAGTGTATGATATATGTAACATTGATTTTCTTCAATGGATTTTGTTACAAGTAAGACCGAGTTTTAACCGAATGACAATATATTATTAAAATATTATTATTTAATATAATAAGATATAATAAACTAGTTTTAATTCATAGTGTTAAATAACTTATGAAAATATATGGTTTAAAAAACTAATTCATTGGTTATAAATTAATTTAAAATGAAAATATGAGCCAATTGAAAATAAAGGGAATATTTTATAGAAAACTATTATTTGATCAGAAAGTTATTTTACCATAATAAATTAAATAAATTACAATTAGTGATTGATATTAATTTATTATATATATTATATAATCAGTATAATATTTTTGATATTTATTCAATTGATTTTATAAGAATATGATAAGAAGAAACCCAATTTTACATATAAAACCCTATATTTTTATTAAGGTATTTTTACCACATTTTAATAGAGAACCTATTTTAAATTAAATTTTATAAAATATTATAGATTATATATGTCAAAGAAAATTAATATTTGATATATAAACATAAAAATTAGGTTAGGGTTAATTTTTTTTATTTTTCTGTGAAGTTTTATTTTTTAAATGATTAGTGAAAAATATCAAATTTTAGTTAAAAAATGTTTTTTCATGTAATTTATTTATAAGGGTAAATAATATTTTAAATTGGTTTCAAAGTTTAATTAAAACAAATTTTTATCAGTTAATCCAATTTAGGTAATTGTAATGAATTTCACTTTTAATTTTACTATAAACGCATAACATACATTTGGACGTTTTTACATAAAAAACATATAATGTCACCCTGTTCGTGTGATTAAATTTAAATTATTTTCTACCAATTATGTGATTGGAATTTGGAAAAAAAGATTAAAATTAGTAATAATCATAATTTATATTTTCTAATAATGTGAAATTATTTTTTGACCAAAAATATAAGTGAATGTTGTGAAAATTAATTACAATCATTAAGGTAAAATTAATCTTATTAAGGGACTAAACCTTAATCCTAAGGACCAAATGACATAAAATTTTCCAAGATCCTTTTAATGTCCATATTTCGACTCTATACTCCATTGTATCTGCTTAGTTCCTTTATTTGATCCTATTTAAATTGAAAAAATGGGGGTGGAATTCCCTTTCCCAAAATTTATAAGAGTGACACTCCTCCTCCACTTTAAAAGGAATCCTCTCCACCAACTTCTTCATATCTCTCAAGCCACATTGGGTTGACAAAAAATTGAAAACATATCTCATAATAATTCCTTCCATTATGCTTTAAGGATAAAATTGTTCAGAAAATAATCTAAGGAATCCATTTGATACAAACCAAAAGAATTTACCTGATTAAGAGGAAACATCACCCCTTTAGCTATCTAGTTTTATTTCCATTCTATACCCGCTAAAATCATTTTATTCAAATATTATCTAACAAAAATAGTGTACTAAATATACTAATATGTTTTTATTTTATGTTTTCAACCTTTACTTACACACACTTCCATCTAATTCGTAATGAATATATTGTTTACGTGTACGGTGAACAACTGCCTCATGAAATGATGGTTATTCATTTTTTATTTTCCACATCTCATGGTGGAAATTATGATAGAAAATAAGAATACATATGTTATATATGATATTTATTATTTCTTTAATAATCTTTAATTATTTTATGACACATATCCCAATAATTTACATTTTGTATAAATATGATAACATTGTTTGTGGAAGTGTGGACTATCTCCTCCTAAAAGTAATGTGATTCGATCACACGATACAAGGAATGGATAAAGTATGGTTTTTAATTAAAAATATGTTACCTAGACACAAATATATATGATATTAATGAAATTAATACCTTTGTGTAAATATAATTTATATCATTTTCTTTATTACCCTTTCACACACTTAAAAAGTGATAACATTGTTTGTGGAGTCGTGGACTACCGCCTCCTCTGAACGATGTGATTCATTTTATATCATTAAAATTCTATATAAAAGTATATATGATTATATAACATGGTATTTATGATATAATTATCATTTATGGAATGATATAGCATTACTGACCTTCTTTCCTTAATGATTATTTAAAAATGGGAGTGTCAGTCAAGCATACGTACGACCTACCACCTCCATGATTGTAACAATGATTCGTTTTTCATAACAATATTTATTTATTGTATTTAAATGTTTAATTTATGTATAAATATAATAATTATGTCATTATTATTATTCTATAGAAGTTATATAATAATACCTTTGACCATAGTTGACCTACCGAAGTTATTTTTGACATATAAACTTAATTTGGATAAAACATCTGACTCAAACTTAATTGTTTATGTAGTTGTATATGACATGGTAATAAGTGAAAAAATAACTATAAAATTGAAAAATTTTCTAAATAAAGTAAATAATTAACATAAGTTTGTTTTTATTGAATATAAATACACACGATACAAGTCAGACGTAAGGTAAGAGATTTCATCTCAATTTAGATTCTATTGAGACTTATTTATTGTTATGAACATAGTTTATTTTTTTATGGTGTATATACTACCATTTAAATTGTTATATCATGAAAATATTTATTATCATGATATAATATGTTACATTTAATGTTATTCCTTAATGGAGAATAAATCAAATATTTCAAAGTGTAATGAGACACTTTGGAATATTTAATGATTATCTTACTCAAGAAAGTTTTTTAATGAATATCATTGCAATCTCACTTAATTTTGAGATTATTAACTTTAAATTGAAACAATAACTTTATTATTGTGAACCTAATTTCTTATATATTATGTAAATAATTCATATATGTCATATAATTTTAGGATTTATTCATTATGCATGATATTTGGAGTTTCAATTTGAAATATTACATCTTAGGGGATTTGAGATAAAAGATACCAAGTGAAAAAGATTTTTCATAACCCAATTAATTTTTCATTGGGTTATATTAATTACTCATTATAATTAATATTTTATGATTATTTTTATAATGATATTGACAATATATTGATATATTTCCTCTTTTATATATCGTTTTACAGTTGATAGACCTAATTTTCTAATTCAATGTTTCTAACTCCAACATTATAATCTTTTCAAGGGTTTACTTTACAATCTCATACTGTTTGTGATTATTTAAACCTGAATTTACATTAGTTGAAATTATTTTTTCATTAAATAATACACCTTTTAATTTTCATCTCTTATGGTTATTCATGACCTTTATTAAGCAATAGTATGATTTTCCCACTCTTTGGTACTCAAAATGTTTCAGAAAATGTTTTAAAAAAATGAATTTATTTATCTCTTTATTCAGAGAACTCTTTTTCTTCTAAAAACCATGTTTTATAAAAATGTTTTAATTTTTTTTATTATTTAGTGAATAAATTTGTACCAATTTTTTATTTTACGAGTGTATTAAAATAAATCGTCGTGTCACTTTCTAAACAAGTTATTTTTCTATAATTTCTACTACTCAAAAGGAATGTCCTTTTTACCTCATACGAGAAGTACAAATTTACTCACCATCATTTTTTGAATCTCTATTTTAATGTTTAAAAGGTTAATTATTAAATATTTTTTTTTCAAAATGGATTTTCAAAGTAATGGGTTTTGAGAAGGTTTGAAAAAATGATATTTTCCCAAAGAATGTTTTTAGGATATATTATTATAATGTTTTTATTCATCACGGTCAAAAACCGTTTATTTTAATCTTCTTGGGGGATATTCTAATGATACATACTTATTATTCTTTTAGATGGTTTATTTGTCTAAGGATAATAATCAAATTCACTTCTATGATTAATTTTTCAGTCCCATTGAAATATTAAATATTTTATGATCCATGAACATTGAGTATCCCATAAATTATTCATTTAATTCATCATGGATATAACTATTTCTTAAATAGTATACCTCTTTATAAATAGTGTCTACTTTTAAATTTATTTGATTATTTAAGTGAATATTTATAAATCTATATCTTTTACTCAATATGAATATTTTATAAAGAATATTATTTATTTATATTATTCTATATGAGGAATGGTTTGGATAGGAAATAAGGGGTAGAGTCAAGACATTATATATCACATTGATACATCAACATGGTCTCATGAGATAAACTAGTTTCACATATTAAATGGGTATCTATACATAGATTTAAACCATCTTATGATAGGTCTTGACAATATAGGTTTTCATGTGACTTAAATAAGAAATGGATTAAGAAAGTATTTACATCAATTAGTTTCAGTTATTATTCATCCATGATATTTTGTGTCGACATATCTATGGATAAATTTAATTTTTAGTTATTTGATTATATGAAATGTGTTCAGTTTCTTACTGAGACCTTACCCAATATTTTTAATTTTTTTTACAAGGAATCGATAATATTTTCTGATGTCTTAGAGAAGGCTACAATAGTAAGATTCTGATGTATAGAATTATTAATTTTATCATTATTAAATAATTTTTTTCTTTTACTTAAAATATGAATAAAGATATTATGAATAATATATAGGATTCAACAATTATTTTATTTTATGTATTTTATATTTCCAATGTAATATGGGAATCATTATTCTATCTAGTTCATCAAGACATAAATTATTTGGACCTTTGGGATAAAATTACTTGTATATAATTACATTTTAATGAATTAACCACATGATCTAGGTACTAGGGTTATATTATTTAAAGTTGGTAGAAAATAATGTTTACTAGAAACATTAGGAACTATATTTATGAAAACATAGATTAGGGGAAATAACCCTTTGAAAAACCTTGAGAATATTCTCAAAGAAAAAATACTTAGGATTTCATGATTAGATATCAATAAATTTAAAATTTGTATTATGTTTCTCACATGTTTTGAAGTTAAAAATTATTTTTCATAATGTTAGTATATATTCTTGTGTATTTTCATGTGATTACATGATATTTTACGTGGTGTATCAATGTTATACTACTTCATGCATAAACAAACACAATCATTTAATGGGACTACAAATCCATTTATAATTGAGAAATAGAAAATTCCCCTAGTGAAGATATTCAATAATTTGGGAAGTAAGGAATGTGATATGATTTTAAATGAAGTTTATCATATCTCAAGGGATGCAGATCATTAGTGTTTATTGACTCAAAATACTACAGATGATGATGAAATAATAAGTATTGATTGAAGGATTTTACAAAACTATTGTTAAAAAAATATTTTACACATGGAAAATATGTGAATATGGAAAGGAAATTCACGAGTCTATAATAAAAGGATCATTAAAATGTTTCTATGAATGAATATAACATTACAAGGTTATGAAGTCTTTTTGAAGACTATATATGTTATCCAAAGAGAAATATTGATCATTTATTTAATTTGATAATGAAAACTCTTCAAAGGGAATGAGTTGCACAAACATTATCATCATATGAGGATATAAAATAATTTTTTATTATGATTAGGAAAGGATTCTAGATGTCTTATAGATTTTAATGTAGGAAGGAGAATAATATAAGAAAAAAAATGGATATGGAAAACAAGATAATGAATGATTCTACAATGCATGATAACTGTTGAAATAATCAAATTAGAACTTCCATGATGGGAATCCAGAGTTTCTTTAAGTGTTGAAAGAAGTATGTTAGGTAAATGGATGAAAGGGTAAGAAAGAAACCAATATCATTTAGTGTTTCAAGTAAATATAGATGGAGAAGTAGGGAATGAATTCCCTAAGAATCAAGGGGATATACCTCATAATAAATAAAGGGATTAATGTCAAGTTTTTACTATTACTGTAGATAAAAATGAATTATTAATGTTATTGTGTATTGGGATTCAAGATTTCTATTTTGGATAAAAGTATTAGGTAACAGAAGTACTTTATCAAAGATAATATTGTTATAATAATCATGAAACATCAAAGGATTGATATGGAATGGATTTTTTTAAGGATTTTAATAAGTATGTTGAATTGTATTGACAACTAAGAAAGGTAATTTAGTTGTATGATGATTTTTTTGAATACACGAACAATAGAAATTAACCCTTGATATGTATGTGATGTTGAGTTAATAATGTTTAGTAGGGATGAAAATAATATTTATATCGGTGAAGAAAATTTAATAATATTAGTGAGATTAAAAATGGTTAGTAATTTGTTGACAAATAAATTCATTATGTAGTTTACTGTATTTTTTGATATATATTTGATAATTTGAGATTTTATTTATAGAATAATAAGAGATTTAATTGGTAGAAATATGAATTGTTTAATTATAGTTTTATGGTGATTCAGGTTATTACTATGTGATCAGGGTATTTATATGTGAGATTATTAGTCACTATATGAGGGATTAATTATAATATGATTTTAGAAATTTAGTGTCATTACTATTAAATTAATAAATTTTGATAGACATAATTTGGATGAGTCATAATCTTAACTACTTATCAAATGGATTAATTTGAACATTGGATAACATGTGTTAAAATTGGATAACATGTGCTAAAATTTTGGATAACATGTGCTAAGATTTTTAATTTTATTAAATGTTAATAGTTCGAAGGTATTTCATATAGATCATATTATTTGATAGATTATTATTTTTGTACTTTCATAATATTATATTTATCTCAAATATCCATTTCTAGGAATAAGATATGATGTTGAAATTGATTGAAGCATAAAAAAGGATGATATTGTGCTTATGAAATGGAATAAAATAAAGTCTGTCAATTTTCTCGAGTTATTTATTTGTATTATAAAAGAATACCATGGCATTGAAATAAAATTTTGATTCATTTATTTTTCATATTGAGAAATCAATGGTATTTTATCCCATCATAGATTTATGGTGTAGTAATGGTTAAGTTTATCACGACTATATTCTATGATACTCTCTATTAATATATGGGAATTAATTTTCTCTTCCATGCCTATATTTTTATTCCATACTAATGTTATCCAATTCAGAAGCCTAGATATGTGTCATTCCAGATGACCTTCATATTTTTATTTCCCTCTTTTTAAGAGTATGTTTTATTAATCATTTTTATAAAGTGGGTATTATAGAAATAAATCTTCATATGTAAAACCTTAATTATCAAACATAAGTTTAAATTTTGAATATGTAATTTTTAGAATTGGTGGATAATTTAACACCCTTAAATTATAAAATTATAAAATTATTTTTGATAAAATACACAAAACGAAACATGGAACTTAAATTAAAAAAATATTGTATTTTAAATATGGCCATTATAAACTAGCTATTGTATTGGAAGCTATAATAAGTATTAAAAAAATTTAAAAAAATATATGAAGGACCAACTAAATAAAATACCATTAATTAACAATTTCGAAATAAGTTCTCAATTTGAATTAATATAATTTTATCCTTCAAAAATGCATTTTATAAAAAAACTATTATCATTATGTATTGTGAGAAAATATTGTAATTAATTTCTAGAACATCTATAAATTTATTTTATAAAAATAATATCATTTTGGAAATCCACATCTCAAAATTATCTTAGTGTGAAATTTTCATATTTTTTAAAATACTTATTTTATAATGAATAGTAAAAATACCACTTTTTATTGAAAATATTATTTTGGATTCAAGATTTTATTAAATTAAAATTTCTCATTAAAATTATATCAATCTAATATGGTTTTAAAATAATTTTAATATTGAAATTAATTTCAATATCATCAATTTCATGATTGAAATTATTATAAAAAACATTTATACATGATAAGGTATAAAATAATTGATAAGGTCATATTATCTCATATAAATTCTTATTGGATGATGTTAATTTTACCCTTTTCAACTTAATCTATAAATATATCTGTTCAGTGGAAACTTTTCCATGAAAGTGGCCAATATAATATTTAAATCAATTAATGTTACAAAATGTCCCTCTTCTAGTTTTAAATATATATTATGTTTCTTTATAGGGCCAATTTTTTTGAACTAATCTAAATATATTTTTTTGGATAATGAAATTATACCCCCTATCATAATATATTTCTAATTTTCAATTATTATATAATTTCATTAATTTTTTTAGAAAAACTAATACAATATTATTTTAATTAATATAAAATTAATATAAATTATATTAAAAATATTAAATGTGATATAATTTGAGATATTTATAGTGTTACATGAATTTTTATATGAATATGACATATTAGTGATTTGAAAAGGAAATATATCCGAAATATGACTTTTTATTGATGTATTTGATTACAAATTAAATGATTAGTGATAAAATTATAATTAATGATAATTTATCATAAAAATATTTTATTCATTTATTTAAAAGTAATTAAAATATTTAAATATGATAAGGGGTAATATATAGTGTAATATTTTATCAAATATTCATTTATGAGTCAATATTTACCTTATATATAAAATTAGAACCCTATAATTGTGAAAAATATGTTACAACATTTAATGTTAAGAGATGTTAAGAAATGGGTTAATACAGATGATAAGGTCTTAAATGCCACAATAAAAATTAAAAATTTTATTGGGTCATGATATTTCAACCATATCCTACCCTAGGTTTGAATCCATATACATCTGGATACATTTTTCTTGAGAATGAATTCATTATAACTTAATCATTTAAGAAATTCCAAAAATTTTCCTTCTCATAATTATAAAAGGGTGCCTCCTCTATTACATCCTTACACCACATTTATCCTTTTATCTTGACTAAAGCCTCATAAAATCTTGTATAAACATCCTTATAAACATTCTATAGGTTTTGGTCTTCCAAATAGAAAAAGTTTTGGGTCCTTATATTGAGATTTAAAGGAGTTCATTCAGAGGACATGTAATCACCTTAATTGATCACTTACTTTCTTTTACATATTAATTGACTCATATAAATTTATGATATTTTTCATTAAATATTAAATTTAGTATCTTAAATATTTTGATATATTATTATTATTATTAAATAACCCTCATCCTTCATCATCCACATCAAATGGGAAGTGAATCCATCACCCATGCATACCTATGACTTACAGTCTTCATGTCGGGATGCAATTTATTTTCAACCACAATATATCATGGATGGTTATTATAAAGGGTTCAAGTTTTTATATGATTATTTTTAAATAAATATAATCATATAATTATAATATCATATATACCTTCTTAAATTATAATAATTTGGAATACAATAAAGTCCCTTGTGCGTATATGCAGACTACCACCTGCAAAAAGTGATATGAGAGGGGACATAAAAAATACTTTATCCTTAAAGAGGATGAGGTTGAACACCCATTATCAATATCCATTTCTAAAATGTGTCATTGGTTAGCGAGTTTGTAAAAATATATCCCTTATACTCCATTGTTGGTAAAAAATCTAGCATTATTTTTATTTTGAAAAGCTTTTTGATGAAGTTATATTTACTATCAATGTTTTTTATTCTTGAATGTTCATATGGATTATTTTTTGATAATGATCACACTTTGATTTTCATATCTTAAGAAATGTGCATGTTTCACATCAACCATAAAGTGTTCTAGATATGTCTTCATCAATATAAATTTAGTTTTATCTTGTGAGGATACTACATACTCAACTTATGTAGTCATGAAAGTCACTGAACATTGCTTTTTTTTTAATCCAACCCTCACATATTTCTCCCAGAAAAAAGGATCCACTAAATGCATGTATTATATCATCTACAAAACCATCCCAATATAAATTTTATTTCCAAATAGATTCATGATTCCCTTGATATCATACATTATCACATATTTTATAGTTTCCAAAATGTATCCTAGAATTATTTTCCAAGCTAGAAAATGTGATATTTTAGTTGTACTTTAAATTATATAACATATAGTAACCATAAAAAACATGTCTATTATCGAGGATAATAAATATATGAGGCTTCTAATCAACTTTATAAAATCATTATAATCATCATCCTTATAAACTTCATCCTTAAAAATATTTATTCCTAATAATATTTATATGGAAACTACTTTGGAATAATCAATACTAAATATTTTATGAAATTCCATGGCATATTTTTCTTTTGATTTGAAAATTTGATCTTTTTGATGTGATATTTGTAATCCATTAAAATAACTCATTTCCCCAATCAAGAAATTTTAAATAACATCTTCATATCTATAGAAAATGCTTTAAATTATTATTCATTATTCTTTATAAATATGATCTCATCAACATCGTAAACTATAATGTGAGAAATCACTATATTTTCCTTTATGTAGAGGTGGTTGTCCACTCTTCATTTCTAGAAGTTAATATTCAGTAAATAGGATTCTAACAGGGAATACAATGATATTATAGACCACTTAAACCTATATAAATAATTCTTCACCTTACATATACAATTATATTCTATTATGACAAATAAATCACTTGGATTCTTAATATACACTCTTTCTTTCAACTATCCATTGATAAAATCATACATGAAATCCATTTGAAAAATATTTTATTTTATGTATGTATTAATATAAAGAAATATTCTAATTGTTTAATTTCTTACAATTTGGGAAAATTTCTCTTTAAAATCAATGACATAAACATATGGGTTTCTCTTATAGAACAATATTTCCATATTTTTTACCAGTCCACCATCTTTATTCAAATGTTTCTAAAAATACCAATTTTTTCTGATAACATTTTTCAATTGAATTGTGGTTACCAGATATCATGCATTATTTTTCATAAAATAATCTAATTCCTCATTCATGGAATCAATCAACTATTTATTCTAAAATTATTCTACAACATATCTTGGATCAACCTATGGAAAAATTGGCATGTGAAATATTCCTCAATATTTCTCCAGTTTTAACATGTTATCCTCAATCCCCAATGATATTTTGAAACACCACTTATTTCTTTATCCTTGTATGAGATAATCATGATTATCTATCATCACATGAAAAAAACAAATCAACATCTTCATCATGTATAACCTCCTCATTATAACTTATTTCATATACTTTAACATGCTCTTTAATAGAAACAACTTCATCATCACTTCTTCTTATATCTATAGATAAATTAGAAAATTTTATTTCTAAATTTTATAACAATTTCAAATCATATTAATAAACAAGTAATATATTTTCCTTATTCTATATTATGTATTCTCTACTATTTGGAGAGTATTGATGGATGATCCATCAACACCTATTTGATATGAATTTCAAAGATTCTTACCTATGACTTTGATAATATAGGGTCTTCCTAGAACACTTATGAACTTAAAACATATGGTTTTATTATATTACATATCATCATATATTTTTCACACTTTGGTTTTTCAAAATTAGTGGATTTTGGTGAGGACTTATGCACTCATATCCTTTATCAAAAATAATAGAGATGTATCATATGCAATCAATATGGATCGTGTCCTCTCAATTTTTTTTATATTATTTGTTTTATGTAAGTAATTTTTTATGTTGAATATGGCACACTATACACATGAAGACTGTGATGATTCTCTAGATAACCTTTAAACTTACCTCTAGTGTATTTAGCACCATTATTAGTTTGGAACTTAATTATAGAGTAGCGACATTCCATCTCACCACTTCTCCTAGATGTTTGATCATTTTTAGAGCCTTTTATAAATATTTTTGAAACATAATACATGTAATATGAGTGAAATAATAAATAAATTAATTTAATTACTTATATACATTTATTGATTTCTCCTCCAAAGGTCAACATTTATTATAATTTTTTTACCAGAGATAAGATGTATGTTTCTTAACCTTATTATGTGAAGAATTTGTCAATTTCAATTTCTAGCATATATAAAAACACCAATATCTGCATCTAATAAATTTAGGGACATCATGAACACTTTATCTATGTGTTAAAAATTTCATGTTTCTTTGTAAGATATATCCAAAGCATCATTTTCATAATGTATTTTTCTCTTCCATACCCAGATAATAAGAAATATATACAACACCAACCTAGAATAATTTTATTATTGTTATCTATACTCTTTAAATAACATTACAATTATCAGTAATTTTAGAAATAAAACCAAATCATCTAATGGTAACACAATTTTCTTGTGACAATGTTGCAAAACAATCAAAATATTGTGTATTATTCCATAAAAAATAAGTCACATATGGATTTCAAAATAAATTTTCCTATAATTGTAGTTCAATTGACATTTATTGTAAGATACTTATCATTTAGAAAAGTCAGTATTCCTTCTATATAGTCATATAAATTCCTAAGTAGACCAAAATCTCACATATTGTGTAAATAACACCAATAATTCATGATCCTAGATTTTTATCCTTTTTTAGAACTGAGTGTAATTTCTACTATAAGAGTTTTCTATATTCTATTGTTATCCTTATATTTTCCCTTTTCTATATGTTAAAATATTTTATTAGTCATCAAATTAGATATTTCATATTTTTTTGAGTCTATTATATTTTAGTGGGATCACTCCCACTAAATCTCTACCTCTAAAAGCTCTTGGATAAATTTTAGTGTTCATAATTGAGCTATCACATCATCAATGTATTCCAAAATCATATACAACAACAATAATATTAATAAAACCCTATCTTCCCTAGAAACCTAAATGTTTTCCAAAATGAGTATCTTTTTTTTCCAACATATTTCTTACCAAAATTTTGTACTCCTTTTTGTATACCGAAATTTTCATAGACTTATATTCTTATTCATATTAAACTTCTTCTTAGCCATATTACAACCTCTAGTTGTATAATGTTTTACATCAATTCATGATTTCTTAGAAATTCTAGAAATTTGGAATTCATATGTTTATGATACACAAATAAACCAATTTACCTTATTTTTCTCATTAGACTGATTCCCAACATCTTCATCCTAGTCACTAATTTTTTAGAATGATATTTTCAGTTATTTTTGAGTTTCAAACTCCTTGGAGATTTCACGAATATATGAATTTTAATTTTAGAAGATAGATATTCCTTTTTCAGCATCAAATAGTATCTAATATACAAGATCAAATTCCTTCTCCTTGACACTCATCATTTCATTAAAAATGATGTTGAGAAATTTCTCTTAATTGAGTCACTAATTTAGATTCTAAATACATTTTCACAATTAATATTATTATTTTTCATACAATGTTTATTCATTATTAACAAGTTGAGATTCTTTATTTATCAGTTGTTTCTCTTTCTCTAGCATTTAAATTTTCATGGATAATTTGTTCAATTATATTTTTAACTAGATTTCCATCTAATCTTATACTTCTTCTTCTTTAACATTGATACTTTTTCTTATCAACTCAAAACTGATTCTTTTTTATATTTTCAAAATAATTCACTTTTATAAGGATATGTGGGAATCTATACAAACAAATGTCCAGTAACAAAAACAAACCATAAACAAATTCAAAATTTAAAATTAAAATAACTGGCATGAGAAGGTAGGCATGCATCAATTATTAGATCTGAGAGATGATGCTACTACCGACTGAATTAATAACCTAGATCTCTTTATCATCGGCCTACTCATCCCCAATATTAGACAAAGCCATTTCATCCATGATTCCTACCCACTAAAATCATCTCGTCATCAATGTCTTGACCAACACCAATCACCAGGTATAATATAGAAACACCGATCACTTTATAAACATCAACACCTAAAACCAATGAAAAAGAACATATTCACGACCGAAAAAACTTCATCACTTTGGAAGGTATATACTTTAACCATTAATAACAGAACCGAAAAAAATTCCATGGTCGTCGATTTGAAATACCAACCACTGAGTGGTCTAGATAAAACATTATAACCAAACACTATCATTGTTTTTGAGGAGAAAACAAAAAAAAAATCCTCAAAACCAAACCATCATAAAAAAAACCAATTCCACTAAAATCTAATCCACCAACATATCAAAAATAACATGAGGCCAAATTCCATTCAAGACTGAACAAATCCATTTTGATCATAGAGATACCATAAAATAGAGATGAACCAAACACCACAATTGAAGGAACATTGAAATCCAAAGGAAGAACATGAACTAATGTGGTTCATGACTCGTGGAACTCCAGTGAACTCTGAACCAACATATCCCAAAAATTCCAACAAGAACTATTGTATTAGAAAAAAATGGATCCTGGTGCAATAAATCTAGTTTCAATAGAATATGTTGAGATGAATAAGGCATTGACAAAATTAAAAAACCATAAAAAGGAAAACAAAACTACTAAAAAATTAATAAGCTCCATGATTGAGAAGGAAGAAACTAACCACAACTACCATCATATCCCAAACAATCTTGAAGAACACCCAATGATACCAAAATTGGGTTCATGCAGGGGGTCTGTTAGGTTGGGTAGTTTTAATTTATGATCAAAGTCCCAATAGTAGGAAACTTAATCCCAAAATGAGGAAGATAGACAAGGGGGAAACCCATGAGGGAGATGGGGAAGAGTGACGATAAAGGAAAAATGGTGTCTAGAGAAGAATGAGAGATCACCATCCATGAAGTGAACTAGAAACCCTAAGATAGTGTGATTTAGGGAGAAAGAGAACAAATGATAAAGAGGGGTGCCATTATGTTTTCTTAACATTGTTACTTTTATCATGGACAAAACTCTCACCATTTATCTTTACAATTAGTTTGATCTCTACACCTTCATTACTACTATTTTAATATTCCACTTATTTACCACCAAAGTCTTCTATATATTTGGATAAAATATTTCTCTTTTTTTAGAGAACATTTTCCCTTCATTTTTAATAAGTGATTGATTAGTTAACATTGTTCCAGAATGACTTTCTTGGCATTCAATCTTCTTCATAACTATATTCATTTACTTTATTCTTAAAAAATTGATGAAAAATTTCTATTGGATCTACTATTAATGTTCATTAATAATAAATTTTCTTTGAAATTACTAATGCCTATTTTCACATTTGTTGAAAATAATTATTTGACTTCAAAAAAAGTATTACTAACTTAATCTTATGAACTAGAAACACTAATATAGTTCATAATAAAAATAATCTTAATTTTCTTATATAGTGTATTTAAAGGTGATTTCATGGTTAGAATTTCCACTACTTGTGATAGAATTAAGTTTTCTCATTTTCTATGTAATGAGAATACTATTAAAATCATCTATAATTTTTTTCTTAGGCTCTCTATCATTTAATGATGAAGCATTGACATCAAATATATGAGGAAGAATTCAAAATACTATTTCATAAATTATTGAGTCCTTTAATTTTTCTATATTTATTTTTATGGTTCTTGTAATATTAATTACCCTTATAAATATCTCAGAAATAGATTCATCATCTACCATTTTCAAATAATCATATTTAAATATCCATTTTTTTAGTTTCCTTATATTGTGTATTAAATTCATAATTAGTAATAAATTTATCCCAGGTGTCATTGTCCATTTAGGTTTTCTTATCCCATAAAAATCAAATCCCATAATTAAAGGAATGAATAAAAATTCTTGAAAATCCATTATTCTCATTATTCCTATTATTTTTTCATGTTAATAAAAAAACCTTAATTGGATGATTGAAACCATCAATATCAACTTCATGAACAAAATAAATAATGGATAAATGATGGAATATAATTTTATCCATCAATATATGATAATTATTTTCATTAAAGTTGTGAACCACCAAAATATATTATATGTTCTAGACATCCATTATAGTTTTCTTCTTAGTCAGACATCAAATAACATTGAGTCAATGCAAGAACCCCTGACCCTCTGATACATATTAAACAAACCAATTAGGATATTTGTGACTGATTATAGGGTTTGAATATGTGTTCAATTTTTTAAAATTTATCATTTTTTAAAACAACCATTACCTAATTTTAGAGATAAATGACTTTTGACATAGTATAATGCATTTCATGTATTATTTCATATAATTAATGATGTGATTATAACTCAAACAACAAAATTTGTGATTGAGTATAGATGTGTCTCCATGCTAGATGAATATTCAAGTTATATTTCAATGGGGCATAATACTACTCCAAAATGAGGGATTAGTGGAAGGAACCCCATATAGGAGTAGGTAATAGATTTATCAAACTAATGATGATATTTTTTTGAAGAATTATAATTAATTTTCTATGTTTATTTTGAGAACATTTTGTGTATCCTACACACCAAGAAGCGCATATCTCTTTGAAATTTTCAATTTGACTAGCCATAGAGGACAAAATGACATACAAATTAAAAGTTATGGGGCTTGGAGGATGGACTTATATTGAATATTGAATCACCATGAAAACCATTCGTGCAAGGCACTCATGCAAGTGCACTAGAACATGCCCACTCATGTAGGTCCCCCAACATGTCAATAAATGGTCCCCTCAGCCTCAAATTTGAGTGGATGTATGAACTCCCAGATGGAGAATCATGGAGAGGGATCTGGTCATGTAGATCCTTCACCCAAGTAGTCTATCCCTAGGTTGGAAACCTAACATGTCCCACCCCCACTAGGGTGGATCCCCCCATCCTAGCACTTGGGAAACCCCAACTTGCATTATCCACACAAGGGAAAGACCCTCCTAGAAAACCCACAATTGTGTGACCGAAACCTGGGAAAGACCCAATTGGGTGAACCATACTTTGGTGGCCCATACCAGGGTGGCCCATTACTCGGTGACCCATACATGGGTGACCCACACTTGGGAGAACCCACTGGTCCATACCACTGGGGCTACACCCCCACACCCCCGCACCCATCTCGGGATTAGTTAAGGTATATGATCCCAACCCTCCAAGTTGGTACCTTAAAAACTGTCACTAATCCCTGTGAAAATGGAGAGTCACACCATGAGGTTTTTGGCCTCAGACCAGGATGTTTTGGGTTGTGACACATAAAAACCAACCTCTCATTCAAAATCACCACGTGTTAAGACACTCCTCATGATTCATAAAAAAGGGAATCCTCTTTTGGAAGATTACCCAACCAGTACAAGTGAAATCATCCTTAGGAATAATCCCCAACCAGTTCAAGGGAATTATCCTTAGTTATAATCCCTAAACAATATAAGGGAATCATAATTAGTAATAATCCCTAACTAGTAAAAGGGAATCCTCTTTAGGAATAAGCCCCAACTAGTATAAGGGAATGCCACCTTGAGTAATCCCCTAGCCTTTCTTAAGGGACCTCTCATGCTTTATTCCTTCCTCTTCTATACCCTGGGCCATAGCCAGATAGATCAAAAAATGTGACTATCCTGGTTACCAAAATAAAAGGATTGATGGAAACATCAAATCCCTTTCAATATACCTTTGGTTCAAGGGTGCAATGATGTGAGGGAAGAGTCGTTGTCTCATCCACTTCCACCAGTGGAGAGGGATAAAGTGGTTTATAGTATCATCAAATTCCTCTTTTTTTCTCACATTCAATCATGAATCAACATGACTCACGTGGGATTGAAAAATTGACATGATCAAGAAATCCACAGAGTAAAATGCTTGTTTTTGCGGATAATCTTCTTTCAGATCTTCCAATGGACTTCATTTTGAGTGAATCCTTAGGCATGGTCCCTCAAGCCATTTTATCCAGCCTCAGGTTAAAGAATATTGTTTGACTCTTTGAATATCTCACTTTCACTTGTTTCTCACACTTAACATGACTCACTTGGGATTAGAGGTTGACCGTGATAACAAAATTTATACTCTCCCCAATCGAAAGGCCAATTTAGTGTGTAATCCATGATCTATCAAACTATGAGAACTCTAATGCATTCTATAATCAGGATATGTAGGTTTCCCACCTAATTCTCAAGTTCATTAGGCCTCCCACTTAGTATAATTCCCAACATCTCAGTAGGGAATCCTTCTTAGGAATAAGCCCTAAAATCCAACCATTTTTCCTCTTAAATGGTATAATTTTCATCCATATCATTGTACTTATCCATGAAACTCCTCCTCAGATATAAGCCCCGAACAAGCCTAAAAATAACTATGATTCAAGATATACATCTTGGTCTATATCATATGGAATCATATTTAGGAATAAGCTGAAAATCAATCCTATCAAGGGGCCATACTCCCTTATAATGAAAACCATCCATGGGCCCCCATGGGCATATGTCCTTATTATCAAACTACATGAGATTTAATTCTTATCCAATTGGGATATGTAGAAATCCTCCCACGGTTACAATCCCAAAAAACCATTTTCAACCACAATTTTCTATGGGAAACATTTCTAGCGAGGTATTATTCAACCTAGGAATCTATATCCCCACCCAGGTTACCCAGGATAATTCATTATATTTCACACACCAAATATTTACTAGCCACCTTTCTCTTAGATTTATTTTCCACGTCACTCTAAAATTCATAGTTTCATCACTATCACATGACCTTAAAAGGTATGATGTTTTCTGTTATGTGGCACTGAACTATGTGGGTTTTGACTCATTTCACAAGGACATGTAGGAATCCTATCCATGGGTCTGATTCCAACATCAAAACTAATCCAATATCACTAAATGATGATATACTCCTAAGTTCCCCATGATGTATGAAAACCTTTATCTTCATAATTATGAACAAATAATCTCTAATTAGTACATAATAGAATACCATTGATGGAGAACATTTGGATACATACAAATATCTCCATTGATGAATAACCTTGGATAGACACAAATGATTCAATCTTCTACAAATGATAATAATTTATTTTCAATTCAAGGATGACACACTTCATACTTTAGAATTAATGAATGATTTAGGAAGATATCTTAAATCCATAAAAGAGTCCCAAAATTGGAAAAAAATTCTCCCAAAAGGACATGATGAGACCAACCTCCCATCCTCTTGACCAATGTGAGATCTTAAGCATCACTACCCAAAATTCATAATGAGAATTTTCTATTAAAAGTAGGTCCCAATAGATATAGAACAGTTGTGTGTTTGTAGTTCCAAGATGAAAAATGTTTGAAATAGTCCCAAAATTGTGAACCCTATGTGAATGATTGCACAAAACTCAACTCAATGCCATAATCCATTAGGCTAACTGCTTATCGTTTAGAAGAAAAAATGATGAACCTGATGAGGATCCTTAACCAAGATGGTAATGTCACCCGTCTATAATTCCCAGTTCACTCAGAAAATGAAAGAGGGCCAAACAAGATAATCAATCATGTGTGTGTTCATCTAATGAGATACTTATTTTCTGGGGTATTCTTCTTTGAGTTTTTTATCTATATATATGAACATTATCTTAGAACTCCATTAAATCCAATGTAGTTTTACCCACTCCCATTTATGCATTCCATGAATACCATTAATGTTGGGTCTTCATCCAACCAAAGGAGGAAGTAACAATCCTAGGGTCTTCATTTTTTGGTCTCTAATGCACTGGTTTGGGAGTACTTACATCATGGAACTATCCCAACCCTAGAGGCTGCTCGAAAGGCCTTGAAACTTGAAAATACCCATCAGTAATTCATTCAGTGATGGAAGATGACCTAGAAATAGATGAAACCAACCACCACATTCTACCATTTCGATGGTATATCCCTAGAATGAAACAACCAATCCTACATTATCAGAAGGAGGTTGATCAAGAGGCTATAGTCAGATTCGTCTAGAATACCCAGGAGACCTTCAAAAGGGATCCATCCAGTAGTTTACACCACTGATTACTTGTGTTAGTTGACCATTAACATGATGATTATGTCTTCCTTGAAAGTCGGGCCCAGGTCATCTAGATATGGGAACTCAATATGGCTCATCGGAGCAACAACCGTCCAACATAGATTAGGGTTACAACTCTGTTCCATCCATATAATCCCACCAATAAAATTTTGTGTAAAATTCAAAGTGGGAACAAAAACCAGCTTACCTTATTTTTTCTAGCCAGAAGACTCACCTTCCAACATTTAAGGAAGCCCACCGGTCAAATATAGTGGAAAACTACAACAATGAATATACACCTTCCCACACTAATCAATATCACCATCAAGCTCATCTGGAAATAATTTGAAAATCCCACCAAACAAGTTTTCTAAAAACCCATGAGTAGGTGAAAACAACAACCTACATTCACCAAGACTACCTATAGTTTCATCTGATGCAACCGGAGTAGTTAGTTAGAAAGTCACGCTGATGAATGGGGAAGACCTGGCACTCTACCCCAAAAAATGAGTACTATTAGTGTCCACTGGTAGGAAATGGAGGAAAGGAGAAGGCACATACCCATACTCCTAATGTTAAATTGGCATATATCCCCATTAAAGTCACTGAAGTCCCAAATAATGTCATGTAAATTCTAAAATGGAAGACACCAATCCTTTCCCACATCCTATAGAAATTCTAGGACATCATAACAGTGACAACTATAGTATAAGAGGGATGAAAAAATAGATCCAACACTAAAAATGGGGCTTCTCATCATCATTCCACCCTAGAGTAGATAAAAACCTCTTCTTTCTTACAAGAGGGTTGTGGGGGAAAATCCTACGTGATATATGGACAACTAGAATAGAAACATACACTCATTCCAATAAGGGAGAATTGGCCCACTCTAATGGCCACTCTAAGGAAGACATAAATCCCTTCCAATATTACAAAATCAAATACAAATATTCTGCCAGTAACATGATATCCATTTAAGAGTTATCACATATATAAAAATCATATCCCCAAAATAAGGATCCCTATTTTATTAAAATAAGGCATCTAAAAGTCCGCCTCATCAGAAATGACTAGTAAATGAAGATCCAATCTATTATCCCATACTACTTAATGTTGGAGTTCTTGAATCATTTAATAACTTATCTATAGATACTCATGATCCCACTCTCCCATTAAAAAATAACATGGTTAGTAGTAGTAATTTTGAGGGTCCTCCTTGAACACTTCCCTATGAAATATTTCTACAAAACCGTAATGCAATCTATATCAGGATCCCATCTCCTGATGAGAGTTACGTCAGCCCTCTGTGTGGCCAGAACATCATGGTATAAGAGGATCTTACCCATTCTATAATCCACGATGGTATTCCTCTCCATGATGTCATTAAATATGAAAGTTCTCTATATAGTAGTATTTCACATTGTCAAGAGGGTCCTCCCCTTGGAAATTTAGTAATGAGAAATCCCTCCTACCTTGAGGCACTTAGGAAAACACGTACAGTCATGCCTAATTCCTTTTCATTAAGGAGTGAAATTATTTCTTAATAGGAATACTTCCCAAGGTGATGGTCATTATCCAAACAACCCCTTCGATCTCCTTCCCTACAATATACGATAGAAAGTCCCTACCAATCTCATTTATTATGATAAAGTGGTAGGAAAAAACCAATCTAGATAGATTAGGTAGAGGCGCCTTTAGAAAAAGATGAAGATGACATGATAAAAAAGAGAAAACAACTCGCTAGAGAAGACATAACTCTAATTTTTTGTCCTTTATCCACCCCTAACACAGAATTATAGATATGTTTTTGAAAGACTGTGTGCAAAAAATCCTCTTAAACATATTTAAAGATATTCTATGCATGGCATAAAAATTATTTCCTAAGGATGAGTGCCTAAGTCATGTCATGGTAATAAAAGGGATGTAATTTAAAATTAAAAGGGAATATCACCTAGATGTAAAAAATATAAAGCTTGAGAAAATACAAGGAGGAATTCAACAAACATGTCTCAGTGTATTATAAAGATTATGATGGTTAGTGTAGATAACCCATCTAGTTTTTGAATCATCGGATGAGGTGAAAATGGGGAGTTACATTTCACCATGATCCCTGACCAGAAAAGCCTATCGGATGAGTTATCATGCAATTCCATTACTTTGGGCTAGCTTCAACAAAAAAACCATGTTCACAATTAAATATTTTATAGAAATAGGCCCCAACCAAATACCACCGATGTTTGGAAATAAGAGAGTCGGATATTGAGAGAATTTTCCATCAAGAATTTGAAAGTATTGAGCAAGCCTTCCATTTAGGAGAAGTATACCGTCAAATATTGAAAATGTCAGAAATAGCACAACAACCTTTGATAGTGGGTGATTCAGGTGCATACCAAATGATTCACCCATCCCATGTTTAGAAAAAGATTCGTAGAATTATAAGGTAAGACACAATAGTGGAATATATGGTTGTTTAGAACACACCCCATCCCATAAGGATGGAGTATTTTTTACCCAACCTTCGAGGTTCAAAAATCAGGCCCAAAGTGTGGTGAATGTGGAATGGGAACAACCCTATTCCTTAGGGATGGGGTATTTCTCACCTAAGAAACATCTTCCCCAATAGAAATAATTCTTCTCAGGAATAGGGGAAAACTGCAGAATGTATCCAATCGGTTCATCCCATCCCATGATATGGTACCCTCACTAAGAACGCACATGACTGAACTATCTTGAGATTACCTTAATATTACTATTCATCAAGGATCCCACATAGAATCTGCAAAGGAGAGGACAAAGACTCATGGAGGGTGTAGAAAGAGGAAGTATCACAAAAGAAAGAATATAATGTCAAAAATGAATTACACACTAGTAAACATCATCAATTCCACACTTACAGACCATATATAACGTGAACCTAATTTAGAGGAGGAATTAAAGGAGGAAGTTCCAGTTCCTAATGTGGTCCACAATAAAACAATTGAAGGAGTTGTGTGTACTCAGAACCAAATGCTATCCCTAAATCTATACATTTCCTAAAATAATCCTAAATTAAATCCTCAAAAGGAATCCAACAAGGAAAATAGTAAGGTTCAGATTGTGCCTTAACTACCTCATTTAGAGGTTAATCCCCTATCACCTGAGAAAAGATTTTCTCAAAATTAGGAAGATATGAAATAATTGAGGAGAATAAATATAGAACTACTCTGATGTAGACTCCTAGCTAGATATACTCTATAAAAAGATACCCAACTCACACTTCTAGATAGTTTACCTTCGCAAAGAGGGTTCATCATAGTGATCAATGAGGATTTGGAAAATCTTCTCAGTGTAGGATACCAACCACCAATATACAGGGACCCCATAGAAGAAAATACATAATTACCTCCATTGGTTTCTCAAAAAGAATAGGGCCATTCACACCCTTTTAGGGATTACCTTATAAGATACCCATGGTAGAAATCAGAAATGCTTCCATAGATGGCCCTACAAGATGTTACACCTATCAAATATTTGGCTTTGCTAGATATTCCCCAAGAGATCATGAAGACTCTTTATCCACTCACTAATCGATTGGAATCCATTGAGGAATAGTGTGAAATAATACCACCAGAAAAAAAGCCTTACCCTGAATACGTAGATTTGACTGCTCCCCCTACGAACTTTGAGAACTATATATTTCCAATTTTTAATGGATCGGGAGACCCATAGAATCATTTGAGGCATTTAATCTCTTACTATGATCGCATGATGGGGACTCCTAAATAATAATAGTGGATGAAGATAAAATGCTTTATGTAATCAATGTAGGGACCTAACATTGTACTATACACTAGCTTGTTGGATCAATCAATTAAAATGTTGAAAGATCTCTGTTATAAGTTTATTTGCTAGTCTAGGTTGACATTTTAGAAGACAACTGTCCTTAACCTCTCAAACTAAAGACAAAGGGAAAATTAAAGGGTCTCATATTTCATCACTTGGTGGAAGGGATTGAAAAACTCATTAACCCTACCTCTACCTTAAAAAGACTTGTTTTCTATATGTATAGAGAATCTTCCATGTAAATTTCACACCAATTATCCCTGTGAAACATACTAGAGGGTTTCCTGAATCTACCATAGAGTAGAAGACTCCATCATGGAGACTAAATATATGTCCTAAGTAATTCCTTCAGATTAATAAAAGAGAAAGAGGAACAAAAAGGAAACATAATTTACACTTAAGCAGAACCCTATACCTACTCCCACTCTAAATATTACCCCATATCGTGCAGTTACGCATCCTAAGCATAAAAAAAATTTCATCCTCATCATCATGATCAAATATTAGAGGTGAAAATAGTTTGAGGATATGAAAAAAGGTATATTCTTTTTGAGATGCCCTTGTCCCCAACTACTTGATCTCATTATCGGGGAACAATCAGATCAAGTTTCCAAATCCCATGAATTACATTAAATATGGTGAAGAAGATCTCCAAAACTATTTAACATTTCATTAAGTTTTGGGGGACAACATTAAAGAGTGTTTTGTTTTCAAATATATCATAAAAAAGATGGTGGGATCCAGGAAAGTGATGTTGGGACATACACCCACTCAAGTAGCACATGTCTCAACTATAGATCCAGAGGAGGAGAATGGATGAATGTATGTTAATATAAAGGGTATGTAGTTTTTCAGTAACTGGATTTTCATAAAGAAGATAAAATGGACTCATGATATTTTTTAAACACATTTGAAATATCCAATTATTCCTTAATCTACTTTGGATATAACATAAACTACTTCAGCAAAAGCCAAATCTTCTAGAATCCAGTATTCCAAACGGAATCGTGGATGAAATATTAAGAAGAAAAACCAAAATATAAACCTATTTCAAAGCTTAATTTTTCATTGAATTTTTTATAATTCATGCCTATAGTTATAGAAGCACGAACAACAACCACAAAATGGTACAATAAGAGTCAGCATGCCAAAATAATCTCCATCAGAAGAGGAGTTGATCTTTAGTTCTAGTAATCTCATCCACTTAATGGATCCCTTATCAGATGATGATCGTGATTATGAACCATAATTATATACACTTAATTAGGGAACATGGGGGAGAGGATTTTAGGGTTGATGATACATGGGAAGATGTAGTCATTATAGGTGTCACTACCCTAACTGTATCCCTACTTGAACCATCTATGTTACCAAAACTCATGGGAGAGATATCTAGAATGATTTTCAAGAGGATACAATTTCCCCCGTACGTGTTAGATTTTTTCCTGAAATAATCATAATGGAAGTTCATTTAGAGGATACATCATCAACTAACCTACCTCGATGTGGGGGTAGACCTAATCTAACTAACCCACCAAGTAATAAATCACTATCAAATCCTATTATAAGGGATAATCTATCCAAATAAATTACTTGAAATCTCAAATAACCTTTAGAAGATAATCCTCATGTCGTGAAGGGCCGATCTTTGGACCAAAATTATGAGGTTTTAATGTAATTAGCCTTGGTTCTTTCTATGTTTTCAATATTTGATTCTCTAAGTCTATCAAAAAACCTATAAGAATAAATCATAGAGGCCTTATCAATCACTAAATAATTTGATGTTTATGTTTCTACAGACGAAGTGTACCATGCAGAGAATGATCTTGCATAATTATATATAGTATCCTATTTCATATAACATGATGATGGTTCCACCGTATAGAGACACTTTAGAGCCTTTTATATATCCGGTAGGATAAATAAAATTTATATCTAATGATAATTCATTGATAATGTCTTGGGAGTTAACCTCGTACATATATGAACAATTTATCAATTGAATTTCAATGAATATGACTTTCCACCTCCAATTTAATGTCACAGGGTTAAAAAAGAATTATAAAAAAAATCCATTTAGTGAAATAAAACATAGAGCTCATTTTGAGGACCTTATGTCTAACTCAGAATTAATGGTTGTTAGGTAGGATACAACCTTTAATGCTCTACTAGGAAGACCTTGGCTACATCAGCATGTGGATATCCATTTTTCATATAAAAAACACCATAAATATTATATCAATGACATAATTGGTACATTTTATGGTGACAAATCCCCATCCAAATATTGTGAGTCATATTACATTGATTTGAGATTCTATAATATGGAATGGAAGCTATCCACCACAAACGGTGTCACTATAATCAATTCCACGAATGGTCTGGTGATGATTCCAGATAACTGTTTCTACTAGATCAGTGTAGATCATATGATACCCATAAATCAAATCAAAATAATGGGACTTAATTCAAGAACAAATTCTATGACTTATATGATTTCATTCATGAAAACCGAGCCCAAAAACATTGAAGAACATGTCAACTATCTGAGTGGTATAGAAAGCCTAGATGAAAATGTATTCATTACATTCCTTGACCATTAAAAATACCTAATTCATTATCTAGTCCAGGAGAATCTAACTTGTATATATGATAAAATTTATATATTCATTCTTAGACCCTTATCTCCCACTTGGAGCTCAAAAAATTCATTTTCCCATCAATTGAGAAATAAATGGTTTCTTTATCTTCTATGTGTATAGGTGTTGACTCCTACCATAACTATGAGAAAAATGATTCATCACCTACATACCAGGAGGAGGTGGAAGAGGTGACGCATGAGTAAGAATAAGAGGAGGATGATCATAGGGATGCCCCACCAGTATTTGAGGAAGGCATCTCCACCATTGTTGATGAACTCAGAGAAATAAACTTGGGTATGGATGAAGATCCCCAACCCCCTTTGTTCATCATAGCCATGACTTCTGAAGAATATGAGGTGTATAATTACTTATTAAAAAAACATTGGGATGTGTTTACCAAGAATTACATAGAGATTCTAGTCCTTGATCCCAAGGTGGCCACACATCACATGGGTTTTCCAGAAGATCATTACGGATACAAACAAGCAGCTAGAGAGACACACCCAACTCACTCCTCCAAAATTGTGGCCGAAGTGGATAAAATTATCGAAGATGGGTTCATATGAGAGGTATGGTATCCTAAAAGGATATCCAAAATTTTTTACTTTGAGTAATATGACTGTAAAAATCATAATTTTCATATACTTTAGAGATCCCAACAAGAACTATCCGAAAGATAACTTCCTAATTCTAATCAAAGAAATCTGGATTGATGGAATGACTAGTTATCGAGCCCTCTACTTCATGGATGACTATTGAGGTTACAATCATCTTTTTATGGCTCTAGAATATGAATAACTCACTACCTTTAGGTACCTAGGGTCTATTTTGATAGTATTCAATACCCTTTGTCTTTGAGAATGCCAAATCCATATACCAACATGCCATGCATCACATCTTCAAAACATTTTGGTGAAATTTGTTAAATGTAGTGTTAAAGATATAGTTTTTTAGATACAAAACATTCTAAACACTTTAATGACATATATACCATATTCATAAAGCTATGATAAAATAACCCAAAGATAAATCCCTTAAAATGTGATCTCGGGGTAACCCTAGGAAATTTTATCGACTCCATTCTATGTGATTGTGGCATGAAAGATAACACTGAGAAAAACAAATCCTTAGGATGTACCCTCCTCAAAAAAAATAAATACTTGAGAGTAATTCAAGGAGACTTGGCCTACATCTGTCACTTCATAGCCTACCTCATAGGCATGTGTTTTCCCTCCATGAATCTAATGAAGAAGGGGGTCACATATCTTTGGACTAGTGACTGACCTAAAGCATTTGAAATACTCAATAAATACCTCTTGATCCCACCAGTGTTAATGAAACTTTTTGAGGTAATTCCACTAATTCTATATGTGATAGACCTAGAGAAATAGTTGGGTGCCATCCTTGAATAGATGAGAAAAACTGGGAATGAAAACAACCTTTATTATCTCATTCAAACCATGATCAATTTGGAAAATAATTATTAAGATATCAAGAATAGCTACCTCGAATTAGTCTTCATGGTTAAAAAATTGAGGCACTACTTGAAACACAATGAGGTCCATTTTTTCACTTTAAAAAACCCAATAAAATATATCCTTAGCAGTCCTCTGTTGATAGGATGTCTCTCACAATGGGAGATTATTCTATAGTAGTTTTAAATACAATTTGTGCCTCAGAAAGCATTAAATAGACAGACCTTGGCATATTTCCTTACAGAATAAACATCTATAGGTAAAACATCATTGAATACCAAATTTCTATATGAGAATATATTATCTATTCACAAAATCCCCCAATTATTAGATATTTATTTTTGTGGCACATCTAGGATCCCAAGAGGGAAGAGAATGAAATATCCTAATATCAAAAAATTTGGGTTAGGTATTATCCACATTTCTGAAATGAAAGAAGTATTAACTTACTCCTTCCAATTATGAGAATGGTGTACTGCCAATTAGGAAGAATATGAATCCCTCATTTCCAGCATGGAAATCACACTCCAAATAATGGGGGATCATCTAGAGGTGGAAGGTGATTTCGAGTTGATAATCAAACATATCTATAGTGATTACACCATTAGAAAAGAAGAGATAATCCACCTTCTTGACTTTTTATGAGGGATAATGGAAGAGTTCCCCTAATAGAAAACATTGAATCACATCCCATGATCATATAATTACAATAAATAATGAATTGAAAAATTTATCTACAACTCTGGATGATCCAAACTAGGACAAAACGGTCATTATCATTGTGCATCACCGAACAGTCTCAACTTTTCATTAAGTTAGAATGAAAGAGATCAATAAAATCAAACATATACCTAAGACATATGGCCCTACCACTAGCTGGATTATTCCAATCATGAACTGCCATTATAATAGAGTACTCTTATCAGATAGAGCTGGAAATGACTGAATCTGATGATGAGAATCCAACTTCACTCATTATTATATCTCGAATCACCCAAATTTCCTTTATAAATTTGTCTTTGATGGAGTACTTTTAATATGTTTTATTGGATAGGATATGACTACTATACTGAATGAGGTGTATATAGGTTTATGTAGTTCCCACCAGTAAGGATATAGACTTTCCCATCAAATCCAAAGGAATGAGTACTATTGGACCACTATGACACATGATTTCATAGAATTCACTATGAAATTTCATTCATGTAAACTACAATCCAAATTCATCCATAAAACCCTAGAGTTTATTTATAAAACCATATACTCATGGCCATTATCCATATATGGAATGGATATTGTGGGGCCATACCCTCCTACCATGGACAATCAGTTCAAAACCATTTTAACTGCTACAAACTTCTTCTCCCAATGGGTTGAGGAAATATCTCTTAAATAAGTTGGTCCCATATCTTCACCAGCTTTGTGATTTCCAACATAATTATCAGATTTGGTGTCCCTCATACAATACAGATGAAAAATGGCACCAAATTTTGTTCTTCTGAGGTGGAAAAGCTGTATCTGGAGTAAAATATCAAATCAAACCATTCCTCCCGCTATCATTTAGTGATTAACAGATAGACAATAGCCTTTAACAAGACCCTATTGAACATAATTCAGAAAATAGAGAATAAATATAAAAATTATGGGCTTTAAAATATCTTTCATAACTTTGGGGATTACCTAACTATAACCTATACTACTACATGGGAAACCATATACTCACTAGTATATGGAACATAAGAAGTCTTTCCCTTCAAGGTTTAGTTTACATTTCATCACATTTCAATTACTGACTAGCTATCCACAAATGAGAAATCCCAATAATGACTGGATGAATTAGAGAAACTGGATGAAAAATATTTCACACCTTATATCACTTAGAGGTCTATCAAAACCAAATAGCGATATACTTTAACAAGAAGTTCTACCTCCATTAATTCCTCCAAGTAAAATTAGTATTAGTCTTTAGGACTCCAATCATAGTAGGAAAGGAGCCTCCAAATATTAATCCAAATTTAGAGGGGCCTTAATCCATACAAAAATTCCAATCTAATAGATATTATTCCTTAATCTCAATGGATGGAGAGATCATTGTGACCCTAAACAATGAAAGGCTCCTGAAGAAACAATTTTTCTATTCACATGACATACATCTCAACTGTAATACATTAAAGTATGGGGAATAATTTTCCTCATCTCTCGATGATAGATTGCACAATATATGGTCCTAATCGTATAACCTAAAACTGCAAGACACCATTTTTCTATACCTCATGACATTAAACTGCATGTTTATTTCCCCTCTCATTCGGAATTAAGAAACCCACCAAGACATCATGAGCTGAGACACTAATTTTGGTCCCTTTAATATGGAACTCCATCTCAGGTATAAGTCCTAAGAACATCCCTCTAACCCCAAAATAGACCGAGATTCCTTCTTGGATAGATATGAGGAAGAGAAGACGAGAAGCTCCCATATGCAATCCCCACTCACATCATTTCCACTTCATAGTCGCATTTGGGACCCTTATATATTTATAATCTCTATGACGTTAATATCCAAACCACACTATTCCTTTTAAAATTGGATAATCTAAGTCCTTAGCACTATGTGTTAAACTGAACAGTTAATATCCTCATTACATGGTGATAAACTGCATTATTGTTCCAATGAATACATGTAGGTTGATTCATACCATCATAGGATATGCAGTGATTCCTAGATTCCCATTATCGAGCCCATCCACATTATTTTATCCCTTTCACTTTGGTTCATATTCATCCTCACCTCATGATGTTAAACTAGATGGGATTTTAAAATCCACATGTGGCTTAATTCTCATCTCAATGAGATATGTAGAGATGCGTAGATCATACCTCTTGAACCATCCACCACTAAAATTATAGAACCCCTTACCTTTATTTATGTTTCCTTTGTTTTGCAGAAGAATCTTTTACCACACCTTGTTTCTCACACCTAGAATAGCTCATGTGGGCTTAGTAGTTTAAGTAAAAGATGTCCCTTCATGAGTAAGGCATATCAATTTTCATTGAGATTATCATGGTCTTGATTGTAAGACCTTAAAATGAAGACAATATGTCCTATCTATATGAAAATAAACTACACAATTTCCTGAAGAAAAAAATGTGGATTGATACTCATTTTTTTGAGATATGTAGTGACGTTTGGATTGTCAATATTAGACCCAATTAAACCATAATGAGGGGAAATTCCCCCACTCTCCTATGAACGAGTCATATCTACATAAGAGGATTTAACATGGTGTCTCACCTCATGCATGTCACCATATTTAAAAACCCCAATTTTCCCCTCCATACATGAATTTAATCATTATGGGGGATCCTTTAGAGAACTATGAGTGGCTCGATTCTTGCATCAATGAGATACGTAGCAACGCTCAGGTCCTATACCTCAGTCTAGCCACAATATTCCTTTGTTTTTTACATTGAGGCACCTATAACCTCACAACATGACATTAAACTAAATGGATATCATCATTACTTCATGACATTAAACTGAACAACTAATATCCTCATCTCATGTTATTAAATTGGATAACTAACGTTCTTACCACATGTCTTCAAAATTCATGGCTAATTTCCTAACCATATGACTTCGAACAGTATGGTTGGTAAAGAACTATGTGTTGACTGATTCTCATTACAAGGACATACTTAGTTACACCTAAGTATCACACACTAGTTCTATCCATGGGGTAAAAAATTCCCCCTATCCTGAATAAAAATAATGAACTATGCAGGAGACCTTAATTCGGGTCCCTCATTAGGGGGTCCACCAAGGAAATATAGATTTACCCTTATCTATATGAGTTAGATCTATACAAGGGACTCTACACATCATGTCTATTATCATCCCCAACACTTCCTTTTTTTCTTGGACATATCCCCTCCACACATCATACTTCTAATCATGGAAACCTTCAGATCTTCAAAATATTTCCTCATCTTTTTAATGATGGAATGTATGATACATGACGAATCCTTTTCCATACTATGTTATAACATTCCCCAGTTGGATTTACATATGTAACCCCCAAAATGGGTCTATTAGCTGAAGGATTCCACTATTTGACTACCCTATAACATTCCCCTATTTTCTTTTCGTAAATTAGGCCAGAAAATGGGGTTATCAAATAGTAGTAATTTCTTTCTCAAGAGAATCCTATTTTTTCTTTGTAAGAATTGATAAAATTATGATGGAACCAGTGATTGGAATCAATTTTTGATCATCCCATGCATATTTATCCATATCATTTCTCTCAATTTGATAATCCCCAAGACCATGGTTTACAACTTACATCCTCACGTCAATATTATGTCAAAATGACCTTGTTCTAGTAGGCTACATATGACTAATCATTTCCATAATACTATGGTCTTAGTCATATGACCTAAAATAAAATGAACCATATTTCTCATGTTTGGGTTACCGGTGCAAAAGAATCATATTACCCCATTATTTGGTAATTTTGACCCGAAATTCCTCTTCTATATTCACGCACTTTCCTTCCACTAGACCAGTCTTAATTTTCAGGGGAAATCATAATCTCTATAAGATTTCTTTGTCCATCAAAAATTGAATTTCAAAATCCTGAAAACTCATTTTTCCAAATATATAGTAACAAAATGTAATTGGATATGCATAATGTTACCCACAAAATGGGGTTTTCAGCCAAAGGATTCTACTATTTAACTATATCATAACACACCCTAGTTGGCTTTGCACAAAGTATACCGAAAATTGGGGTTTTAACCAATGGTAACTTTTTCCATAATGGTGACCTACTCTATCACCATAATCTACTTCCTCCATACCACTCTTCAGATCTATAGCTCAACATATTACAACTTACAAAAATTGTCCTCCTCTTACATGAATGTGATGGCACATTCTCAGAAAGATTACCGTAAAATGGGAGAATTATCAAATTTGTGGTCAAAGCTAAAAAACATAAAATGTATCCCCTATAATTTCCTAGTTCTATGATATTAAAATGAATATCATAAAATCCTAATCAAAAGACATTAAAAAATTCAACAATATCCTTTCCATAACATGTTAAACTTAATGGTCAATATCATAGTCATATGACATTAAACTATATGATGCTTCAACCCTTTTCCTAAAGGTCCCTCCCCCCTCAAATTGGTCATTTAAAAATTGAATCCTCTTTAATACAAGAAAAACTCCCATTGGAGAGGTTTCCTTATCATGGACAGTCCCCATATGAATGAACTCTTTATTCTTATACATCTTCCCTTGGAAAGAACTCACATCATAATCATGAGAAATCTAAATCTTCATAATCTTACTTTAGTCATTAGAAATAGAATGTCAAAATTCATAAGAAATCCTTTTCCTAACTATGATGTAATGCACCCTAGTTGGAGATGTATATGTTTTTCATAAATTATAGGTACTTTCAACCAAAAGATGCCCCTATTTTAATAAACAACAACACTCCCTAGTTGTATTTCAAAAAAGTATCCCACAAAATATGTTTTTCAACAAGTGGTAACATCATCCTCAAAATAGACCTCCTTTATTCCCAAATTTCATGTTCTAAACTCATGAAACCCAAAATCGAGGCCTGAAATTCCCCATTAGGTATCTGAATAATTTCAGAACATTTATGGATGAAAATCCTTATTTGGGTCATTATTTCAAAACATATAGTCAAATATTTTTGACCTAAAACTCAAGTCTGATTTGTATGGTTTTCAAGACATTAATCATTTTACAAAATGTGGCACAGTACTCGCTAGATTGAGAAACCACATAGTTAACTCTAGAGAAAAATTGAGTCTCAACTCATTAGACCTATGCTTTTCATGGTTTATAAAATAATAATTAATAAAAATATAAAGGGAAAAAACTTATTTGGATGAAAACCTGATAATGGAATCATAATAAAAATTAATTTCTCACTAGATAAGTCTTCTTAGAGCTTAGGAAAAAATTAGCATCATGACATAAAAGGCACAAAGTTTGTAGGATTTTCAATATGAACCAAGAAATAGAAGAATTATGCTCTCTAGGACACATGTCTTAGGAAAAAATAGAGTATATTTCCATGATTGAGATAGATCCAAAGTCCACCAAATAATTTTGGAATGCATCAAAGTTCCCTATAGTTACCATATAACTAGATTATTTTTGTTCCAAATGGATATAATTATAAGGGGGACTTTTGAAGAAAAAAATTATTTTAATGAACTTTACAGAATAATTCATGATGTGATCCTCACTATGACAACAAATGTTTAGTTGGAGTAGAGATACATCTTCATGATGGAATAATATTCAAGATGGATTTACATATACCTCATGAATACTCCACAATAAGGGATAAGTGGAATGAAACAACCTCTAGGAGTATGCATTGTATTTCTAGGACCAATGATGAGAATGTTTTGATGTATTAAAATGAAATTTATGAGATTATTTAATGAAAATTTAGTGTATTATCCATACCAAGAAGTGAACAAGTCTTTGAAATATTTGATTTTACTAGTCGCAGATCACAATAGGACAAACATATTAAAAATTATGGCACTCAGAAGATAGGATTTTTTTGAATAAAATTGCATCACCACACATTACATCAATGCAGGGAAATCACAGTGAAACACTCCCGTAGGCCCACTCATGTAGGTCCACTGATAGGTTTACAAATATACCCTCCACATCAAATTTGATAGGACGACCCGAATTTAGGATGGAGAATCCAGGGTAGGGCTCTAGTCATGTAGCTCCTTCACCAAAATATTTCATCCCTACATGGGTGACCTAAAATGGACCTCCCTATATAGGATGAGGCCCCCATCCTATCACCTGGGTGACCCACACATGGGTGTCACACACATAGTTAATACCAACCTTGGAAACCCACACTGGGAAATAGATACCTGGTCCATACCCACCTGGGAGACCCACAAATGGGATACCCATAACAGGGAAACCCATAGAGGGCAGACCCATACCTGGGTGACCCACAGTAGGGTGACCAACATGGGAGAACCTGTTGGTCCATACCGTAGGGGCTGCCCCCCCTAGAACCTTCACTCAGGATTAGTGTCATATTTTCATCCAGACCCTTAGGGCCTGTTGATTTTCAACAGTTAGTTAATCCATGAAAAATAGAGAGTAACACCATGAAATTTTCATCCCTAGACCAGGATAGTTTGGGTTACAACACATAAAACTCCACCTATCATTCCAAATCACCCTAAGTTGATACAATCCTCATGGTTTCTAAACAAAGAAAATTCTCCTGAAGAATAATCTCAAACATGTACATAAAGAATCCTCCTTAGGAATATTCCCTATCTAGTATAAGGGAATACTCATTATGAATAAGCTCCAACCAGTACAAGGAAATCCTCCGTAAGAATAAGACCCTACTAGTACTAGGGAATCCCTCCTATAATAAGACCCTATCATTTCTTGTAGGACCTCTCTTTCATCATTACATACTTATCCATAACCATGGGCCATAAATGGATAGATAAAAAATGTAACTATATTGATTAACCAAATAAGTGGGGAGATGACCACTTCAAAACCCTTTCTCTCCCCCTTTTAGTCCAAGGCGCAATGATAGGTGGGAAGTGTCCTCACCACAACCTCTTCCACTAATGAAAGCAGGATAGTGTGGGTTTCTAGATCTTCATCTTCCTATTATTTCTCACATTCAAGCATGACTCATTATAACTCATGTAGGATTCGTGGATAGTCATGTTGTGTAAATCCACATAGTATGATGAATGTATTGGTAGATAATATTATTTGGGATATTCCCCTCACCTTCTTTTATAGTGACTCCATAGGCATAGGTTATCATGGCCATGTATCCAGTCTCATAGTAAAGCAGATTTTTTGATTTCTAAAATCTATCGCTTCCTCTTATTTCTCACACCGACCATGACTCACATGGTCTTAGAGGTTAGTGGTTATCACATAATCAATATTATACCCAACCTAAATGAATTCATAGTGTGTAAGACCTGATCCATCAAATTACAAGAACTCTAATACCTACAATAATCATGATATATAGGTCTCCCAACTAAGGCCTGATTTCATTGGGCCTCCCACTTAGTATAAGACCCAACATCTCACCAGTGAATCCTCCTTAATAAAAAGCCCAAAAATCCATCATTTGGGCCTCCTAATAGGTATATGTCCCAACTATATAACCATACTCATCCATGGGCCTCATCCTTAGGTGTAATCCCCGATAAAACCTTTAAATCACCACGATTCGAGATATCCCTTATGGAATCTTTCATAAGGAATCATTTTTAGGAATAATCCCCAACTTAATCCTTTAAAAGGGCCACAATCCTCTATAAGAAAAACCTTCTAAGGGCATTCACTAGCATAGGTACTTATCACAAATCTACATGATATTTTATTTACATCTAATTGGGAAAGGTAGGATGTAGAGACCCAAATATTGACATACATAGACATTACTTTACATTTTCAGAATACTTAATACATAAAAAAAACACACAAGGACCGTAATAGTTTAGTGTCTTTGGAAACTCTGAACATAATCTTCTAATTGTGGTGAAAGATCTTCAACATCTCCCATGAAGATCTTCCCCTTTTGTTTTCTTACCTAAAACCTTTCTTTATATCCTGGGGAAAATAAAACATATAAAGGGTGATCTCAAATGCTTAGTATGGGTAAGCATGGATAAAATAAAACCAACCATATACATTGGAACATAAAAACATGAATATAGTGTTTAAAAAACAAAATCTTGAGCAATGAAATAAAACATGGCAGTACGTAAGGCATAGATCATAATGGAACATCAATAATGATAAAATAGATTGGAAATAAAACTTGTAATTGTGGAAAAACATTAATCACATGATATGATTTCCACAGTAGCCAAGGAATTGCTACTAAGACCATCTTAGTGGACAAAGTCCCTTTCTGAATCAAGTTCACTCCTCGTTCCAGTCCTGTAACACTGAACCGGATTAACTTACCATTCCAGCCATGTATATATCATGAGATATAAATCTTTACCCAATGCATTAGAGAGAGATATAGGTCCCACCAATCTCATAATGAAATCATTCTTACTTGTGCCACAAAATAAACTTAAAACATTCATCATAACCCAAAGAATAAAATGGGTTTCATAAACATCATCCCATCATCACATAATTCGTACAAAACAAATGGATATTTCATCATAATAAAAGTGAAACCATGTAAATCATAGAGAAATTATACTTGAAACAAACACATATGAAATAATTTCATCTTAGATGGAAAATGGTTTTGATAAAACACTTGAAATGAATTCAAGAGGAAAATATCCTTTCTTCTTCAAAATCATTTTATTTTCACAAAATGACATGAAATTTTAAAAGAAAAGGATTTTGTTGAAAATAGTCATGAAATCATTTAGAGTAAGTTTCATGAAAATAAGGTGTTATGAAACAATAAAATTCTGTTCATGCCGTATAAGTTAAAGAAAACATTCTTCTTGTACTTTGTAGGAAAAGTCGAAAAGTACCTCGTATGGTAAAAAAAGAAAGATTACTTAAATACCATGTAGTAAAAGTCAAAAATGGGTAAAAATAACTTTAAAAATATATGAAAACATTTTTAGAAAACATGGTAAGGGATGACAACAATATCCCCAGTAAATACTTACAAATAACAATCTCGGATAAGAATGAGATTGGAATAGTTATCCCTTACCTTAGGTCTGATATGATTCGTACATATACAAACCTCATGTATAATGATTTAAATAATGTCATTGACTTATTAAAGAATCATATTCATTGTTGTGATATCATATATGTTTTACTTATGACTTTATATTACCCGTTCTTTTGAAAATAAAAGCAGTGATTTGGGTAAAATCGTTTCATTTATTGTACGTGTTTCGACTTGTTGTTCTTGATATTATTACTTATATCATGATTTACCTAACTCAAGAATGTAAAAAATGATTTATATATAATATATATTCAAATTATACATATATATATATATATGATAGATCGATAAATGGAATTAAATACACCGTTCATGGAGACGGTAGGCCGTACGTACGCATGGACGCTGTTTTCGTTTCCTTATTGAATTGAACGGAATTAAGTAGATGACATACATATATATATAAATAACTCCAGTATCATTATTATGTCATTTATTTCATGATTACTTATTATATATTCTTTATAATAATTCCTGAATGGTTAACATGGAGAATGAATCTCATCGTGTCATGGAGACGGTAGTCCGTACGTACGCACGAGCGATGATACCATTTCCATGATCGTAGAATTGTGTTGAAGTGTATGTATAATATTTCACAATTAATATCACTTTAAAATAATCATATATAGTTATTTAGTTACACCATTATACCCATCCAAGTAAGGTGGTGGTTTAAAATAGATTACACCACGACATGGAGATGATATTCCGTACGTACGCATGCACGGTGATTTCGTTTTCTGTAGGATGGATAGAAGGTGAAATAGGGTTGTTTCATATTTATAATAACATATAAGTATATAATTAATACCGAGGTTATTAATTTATAACGAGACAACTAAAGAATAATAAGTAGAAGAAGAAAGAAACTTGAGAGAATCAGAAGAAGAGATTACCTCTTCTTCGACGCACCTCCTTTAAGCTTCCTCTTAAGGAAGTAGAGTTGGCCTTGTGAGAAGACCCAAAACACCGAAATGTTTCTAGGGAAGTGGAGAAGAGAAATGGGTAGTGGTTGGCCGAGCATCAAGGCTCAAAAGGGTGTGAACAGAAGAGGGAAGGGGTGCTCTTTTTATAAGGGAGGAGGGGGGAACCTTTGGAAAATCTTAAAATATTATTTTATAATAAAGTCATATTCGGTTTATAATAGCTTCAAATTAATTTATTTCGAAGATAAAGTGGATAAGGGTCTAAATACTCTCAACCAATAGGTTTTAGACATGTTTAGGTTACTATTGTAACCTTATCTTTTAAATTTAACTCTATGTTAAATAATTTAACTTTTACCGTGTCTTTTTGTTTTCTTACACTATATGGTTAATAAACTTACTATAACAAGCCAAAAGAACCCAAAGTGGTTCATTATTAATATATATAACCTTATCTAAGTCATTTTTCCTAAACTTAGATTTTTAGGAATATAATAACAATTAATAATATTATATTTGTTTTAAAAACTATTTTATGTCAATTTTGACACTATTTGGTAATTGATTTTTGTGAAAATTATAAGAGCATGGTTATATCGATAAAAGTTAATTAAATCAATACTAATATGTCATATTAACCTAGAAAATTAGTGTAATTCATAAAAAGTCTCCAATTTCATTTATTTGGGTATTTATAATATCAATTATTTTAATATTTCATTATTTAGGTAATTACTGCATCACCATTGTGTCATAAATAACTTAAATTATTTATTGTCTAAAAATAATAAATAAACTACGATTATGTAGGAAATTTTTTTATCTTTCTAATTAATATTTATAGTCGAATGTTTCTTATGTATAACCCCATCTTAAAAATGTTTTAGTTATTGAACTTTGATTTTAACTATTTTAACTCTTTTTTTAAATAAAATAATAATAAATGTCCTAATCTAATCCAAGTGGACCTAAAGAGAAATATTTTATTCCTAAGGTTGTTTTTCATCGAATTAAACTTATCCAATAGAATTAGGACATGTTTTAGGGTAATAATAATATCATTTTTACCCTATTTACTTTTAACCGTGGTAAATAAAAGTAAAAAGATATTATTCACCAAAAAATATTTTTATCTTATTGAACCAAATCTTACTCCTTGATATTAACCGTGTCTCTCGGATTTTCTATATTCCACTCACATAAGTGGTAAAATTAAGTTTTATGTAAATTTTCAAATTCTCCTAGGAGGTGGGTAAAAGACGGGGAAAAGTTAAACAAATTTTTTATATATTTAAAATTATTATAAAATGACTCAAATGAATTAAATTGAACTTATATAAGTATTATGTATCAATTCTGACCTAAAATAAATTTAATTAAAATAAATAATTATTTAAATAGAAAGTCGGTTTTTAAATAGTAACCCAGTGTTTTCACTATTCATCAAAAATTGAAAGTTTTCATAAAAATACCAAAATTTCACCCTAGGCTAATTTTGATATTCCAAATCCAAAAACGAAGTCAATTTTGAAAAATAAAAGTTATCAAATTTCAAAAAGTGGGTATTACTATTCATAATGGCCAGTTCATAATAATATTATAATAATATACCGTTTAGTGAAACTCGGTATTGCGTACTACACACGCTATCAAGGAAGGTCTTGATTGCGTGTAATGCAAGCCAAGTCAGGGATGCGTGTAGTGAAATCTCCGTTTGGTGTTGCGTTTAAGATAATCAAAACATATTTTATTTATACATTAAACAAAATCTATACTTAATGTTGCGTAAAATAATTTCCACAAAACGAACTTGAAATGGTGTGTAACAAGAGCCAAGAATAGTGTTGCGTATACTGCAAGCTAATATGATGTTACGTATAGTGCTAGCTAATTTTGGTGTAGCGTACAACACAAGACATCAATGAAATTAAAAAGAATAATTCTCATAAAATCTCATGTTGTTACATTCTACCCCCCTTAAAATGAATTTTGCCCTCGAAATTCTTCGGGGTTATAAATAGTTTACTAAATGTAAGTTTCCTTCATAGAAACCCACATCGAAAAAAGGAATACTAAAACTTCATTTTAAAAAGTGATGTAAGAAACATAATTGTTACCCAAATTAACTCATCACTGGGTTTCCACATAGGAGAACATAGGTGAAAATATAGATATTGAAGAGAAATGTAACCATCATGTTCTGATTGAGAGTGGTAGATAACATGGCTATGAAAAAGACAACAATCACAAAGCCATAAATTTGTGATGATCTAAGGTACCATCTGATTCATCAGATATGAGGGTAATAAGACAACATTTTTGGTTTTCAAGATCATTTCCCTAATGTTGATGATTTTTTTGAATTAAAAGAAATACTTACTTTATTTTGGTACAATCTCACCATTGTTCGTGCCTTGAACAATTTCCACTTTATCTCTTAAAGAAATGAAGTTGAGTTTGTCATTATTGAAGTATTAGTAGATAATGCGAAAGAATGATAGGTCATTCCATCTATCTCAAACATAACATTAGCAAAAGTTATAAGTCCATCTTATGGTGATATTAATCGTATATGGTTCCAAAAATGGACTTATATTTCATCTATCATAGCGCTTAATAAAATTAAACTAGTTTCTACTATCCAAGGACTTCCTGTAGGCCAGTGGTAGGAGATAAAGGGCTACCGTACTTCGATTGTGGGTTCGATTCCCGCATCCTTGTCTGACGCGATGGGTTGTCTCCCATCCTATAGGTTGTATTTTTTTTCCTAAAACGTCACTATTATAACATTACAGAAATAATATAGAAAAAAGTTCTATCCTTTAACAATACTATATGATATCCGACATAATCTATTCTAGTCTTTAGACTTATCCAAAATACATCTATCCAATCTCATAGTATAAAGAAAATGATTACTAGAAATGTCATTAACCAAGCATGTGAATACCGTCATCTATCCCCCATATATCATAAGATATATCTTGTTGATCGCATTCCAAACATGTGAATAGCTTAATCTTGTATTCTCTTGCTACATGAATTACCATAGAACCATAGTGAAATCATGAATGTTGTCTAATGGCAACTCTTTCTACATACCAAAATCTGAAAATTACAATAAACTCAAACCATGATATCACTTTGTCCTTATATCAGTCATGAGCTCATTAATACTATCAAACATCTCATTATATCCTTATCCCATAATTATGTGCATATCATCTACTTTCTAAAAATATTTGAATAACCTTCCATGGTTACCGGTACCATTCAACATATACTTTCAAATAATTTAGAAAAAACAATAGTGTAACAATCCTTAGACGTGTCTTTATTCCATAGTACCATTACTTATACAACATAACTCTTGATAAACATAAATCATTCCACTACCTTCTTAAACCATTGACCAAGATTCAACACTTATTTCATCTCATATATCATTTTTAGTCTCCTCATCATCATCCACATAAATACTACCCATATGACCATGCTGATTCTCTTCATGAGATTTTACCTTAGGGCATTGGTTTGCATAATGCCCATACATTCCACATTTAAAACATCTAATAATTGTTGACGTCATAACAATACCATTATACTTCTCCATGGTGTTAACTGGACCTTTTCCTTTGCACTTACTGGATTTATGTCCTTTTTTTCCACACCCAAAGCATCTTCCAGTTCCTTTGAAACATTCTCCCTGATGCCTCTTCCCACATGATTTTCATGAGGGAAAATGAACTTCATTTCCTCTATGATCATCATGAATCTCCATCTTTCTCTTATTAGATGATTTGGGAAACTTACCAAAGTTGAGATTATTGATCATATTATGAGATTTCGGATTAGGCATAATAACGATATGTGGAATTCCAGATCCAATTTCATTTGGTTTCTCATGAAGAATATCATTCCATTGTCCATCATATCCTCCATTATCGCGAATCTTTATGTTTCTAGCCACTTTCTAAAACCCAAAAAGAATAGTGTGAGAGGCCAAAATCATAATCAAGGAGGAGTAAATTCAATATCGAACATCTTAGGTTTAATTCTAATATCGTTACCGTAATTCTAGGATTATAACCTATACTTATACTTAACCTTAGGGACATCCCTAGACATACCTTAGAAATATCTCTAGGGATCTCACTAAAGTTCTCGGATCCTAGTTTCCAAAGGTTGACTAAACCTTTCCTTTGATACCAACTGTAGAGACCCAAAGCTTGACGTACATAGTCATTACTTTACATTTTCGGAATACTTAATACATAACAAAAAAACACACAAGGACCGTAATAGTTTAGTGTCTTTGGAAACTCAGAACATAATCTTCTAATCATGGTGAAAGATCTTCAAAATATCCCATAAAGATATTCCCCTTTGGTTTTATTACCTAAAACCATTATTTATATCTTTGGGAAAAGAAAACATATAAAGGGTGAGATCAAATGCTCAGTAAGGGTAAGCATGGAGAAAATAAAACAAACCATATACATTTGAACATAAAAACATGAACATAATTTTTAAACAACAAAATCTTGAGCAATGACATAAAACATGGAAGTAAGTAAGGCAAAGATCATAATGGAACATCAATAATGGTAAAATATCTTGGAAATAAAACTATTAATTGTGGAAAAACATTAAGAACATGATATGATTTCCATAGTATCCATGGCATTGCTGCCAAGACCATCTTAGTGGACAAAGTCCCTTTTTGAATCGAGTTCACTCCTCATTCCAGTCCTGTAACACTGAACCGGATTAATTTAACATTCCAGCCATGTCAATATCATGAGATATAAATATTTACCCAATTCATTGGAGGGAGATATAGGTCCCACCCATCTCATAATGAAATCATTCTTACTTGTGCCACAAAATAAACTTAAAACATTCATCATAACCCAAAGAATAAAATGGGTTTCATAAACATCATCCCATCATCACATAATCCATATAAAACAAATGGATATTTCATCATAAGAAAAGTGAAACCATGTAAATCATATAGAAATTATACTTGAAACATACACAAATGAAATAATGTCATCTTAGATGGAAAATGGTTTTGATAAAACACTTGAAATGAATTCTTGAGGAAAATATACTTTCTTCTTCAAAATCATTTTCTTTTCACATACAATTTTAAAAGAAAATGATTTTTTGAAAATAGTCATGAAATATTGTAGAGTATGTTTCATGAAAATAAGGTGTTATGAAACCGTAAAAATCCGTTCATGCCGTATAAGTTAAAAAAACATTCTTCTGGTACTTTTCCAGAAAAGTCAAAAAGTACCTCCTATGGTAAAAAAAAGAAAGATTCCTTACATACCATGTAGTAAAATTAAAAAATGGGTAAAAATGACTTTAAAAATACATGAAAACTTTTTTAGAAAACATGGGAATGGATGATAACAATATCCCTAGTAAATACTTATGAATAACAATCTCAGATAAGAATGAGATTGGAATAGTTATCCCTTACCTTAGGTCTGATATGCTTCGTACGTATCCGAAACTCCTGTATAATGATTTAAATAATGTAATTGACTTATTATAGAATCATATTCATTGTTATAATATCATATATGGTTTACTTATGACTTTATATTACCCATTCTTTTGTAAATAAAAGCAGCAATTTTGGTAAAATTGTTTCATTTATTGTACGTGTTTTGACTTTTTGTTCTTGATATTATTACTTATATCCTGATTTACTTAATTACAGAATTTAAAATGTGATTTATATATAATATATATTCAGTGTATAAATATATATATGATAGATCGATAAATGGAATGAAATACACCGTTCATAGAGACGGTAGGCCGTATGTACGCATGAACGCTGTTTTCATTTCCTTATTGAATTGAATGGAATTAAGTAGATGAAATACATATATATATACATAAATCCAGTATCATTATTATGTAATATATTTCATGATTACTTATTATATATTTTTTATAATCATTCATGAATTGTTAACATGGATAATAAATCTCATTGTGTCGTGGAGACGGTAGTCCGTACGTACGCACGAGCGATGATACCATTCCCATGATCGTGAAATTGTATTGAAGTGTATGTATAATATTTCAGATTCAATATAACTTTACCATAATTATATATATTTATTTAGTTACACCATTATACCCATCCAAGTAAGGTGGTGGTCAAAAACAGATTACACCACGGCGTGGAGACGATATTCCGTACGTACGCACGCGTGGTGATTTCGTTTTCCTTAGGATGGATAGAAGGTGTAATAGTGTTGTTTGATATTTATAATAAAATATCAGTATATAAGTAATACTGATTTTATTACTTTATAATAAGACAACTAAAGAAGAAGAAGTAGAAGAAGAAAGAAAGTTGAGAGAATCGGAAGAAGAGATTACCTCTTCTTCGACACACCTCCTTTAAACTTCCTCTTAAGGAAGTAGAGTTGGTCTTTTGAGAATACCAGAACCTCTAAAATGTTTCTAGGGAAGTGTAGAAGAGAAATGGGCAGGGGTTGGCCGAGATTAAAGGCTCAAAAGTGTGTGAAGAGAAGAGGGAAGGGGTGACCTTTTTATATGGGAGGAGAGGGGCACCTTTGAAAAAACTTAAAATATTATTTTATTATAAAGTCATATTCAGTTTATAATTGCTCCAAATTGATTTATTTCGAAACTAAATTTGGTATGGGTCTAAATCCTCTCAACCAATAGGTTTTAGAGAATTTTATGTTACTATTTTAACCTTATCTTTTATATTTAACTCTATGTTAAATAATTTAACTTTTACCGTGTCTTTTTGTTTTCTTACACTATATTGTTAATAAACTTACTAGAACAATCCAAAAGAACCCCAAGTGGTTCATTATTAATATATATAACCTTATCTAATTTATTTGGATGAACCTTAGATTTTTAGGTATATAATAACAATTAATAATATAATATTTTTTTTAAAAACTATTTTATGTCAAATTTAACACTATTTGGTAATTGTTTTTTGTGAAACTCATAACAGCATGATTAGTTCGAACAAAGTTAATTAAATCAATAATAACATGTTATATTAACCTATAAAATTAGTTTAATTCATGAAAAGTCTCAAATTTCATTTATTTGGGTATTTATAATATCAATTATTTTAATATTTATTTATTTAGGTAATTACTGCATCACCATTGTGTCATAAATAACTTAAATTATTTAATGTCTACAAATTATAAATAAAATAACATTATGTAGAATTTTTTATCTATCTAATGAATATTTATAGTCTAATTTATCCTATGTATAACCATATATTAAAAATGTTTTAGTTATTGAACTTTGATTATAACTATTTTAACTCGTTTTTTAAATAAAATATTAATAGATGTCCTAATCTAATCCAAGTGGACCTAAAGGGAAATATTTTATTCCTAAAGTTGTTTTTGGCCGAATTAAACTTATCCAATAGAATTAGGACATGTGTTAGGGTAATAATAATACCATTTTTACCCTTAATTACTCTATTTACTTTTAAACGTGGTAAATAAAAGTAAAAAGTTACTATTCACAAAAATTATTTATATCTTATTGAACCACATTTTACTCCTTGGTATTAACTGTGTCTCTCAGATTTTAGAAATTCCACTCACAGAAGTGGTAAAATTAAGTTTTATGTAAATTTTCAAATTCTCTTAGGAGGTGGGCAAAAGATGGTGAAAAGTTCAATAAAATTTTTATATATCTAAAATTATTATAAAATGACTCAAATGAATAACATTGATCTTATATAGGTATTATGTATCAATTTTGACCTAAAAAAATTCAATTAAAATTAATAATTATTTAAATAAAAAGTCTGTTTTTAAATAGTAACCCAGTGTTTTCACTATTCATCAAAAATAGAAAGTTTTCAGAAAAATACCAAAATTTTACCCTAGGATAATTTTGATATTCTAAATCCAAAAATGAAGTCTATTTTGAAAAATAATATTTATAAAATTTCAAAAAGTGGGTATTACTATTCATAACGGCTAGTTCATAATAATATTATAATAATATATCGTTTAGTGAAACTCGGTTTTGCGTACTACACACGCTATCAAGGAAGGTCTTGATTGCGTGTAATGAAAGCCAAGTTAGGGATGCATGTAGTGAAAGCTCCATTTGGTGTTGCGTATAACATAATCAAAACATATTTTTTTTATAAATTAAACAAAATCTATAATTAATGTTGCGTAAAATAATTTCCACAAAATGAACTTGAAATGGTGTGTAACAAGAGCCAAGAATAGTGTTGCGTATACTACAAGCTAATACGGTGTTGCGTATAGTGCAAGGTAATTTCGGTGTAGCGTACAACACAATACATCAATGAAATTAAAAAGAATAATTCTCATAAAATCTCAGGTTGTTACATAGGAAGCCTCTCGAAGGTCAAAACCCAACACCACAATTCAACCATGATTCTCTCTTGACCACTTTCCCAATAAGGTCTTAATCAACCCTAAGATCCATGTCCCATCCTGGTTCTTTAGGCTGCTTCGACATAAGTCCGAAACCAAACATTGACTTGGCACCTTTATCCTAGACATCCTTTCCGTATAATGCTAAACTATGTTGTTTGGTCCTTGTCACATAACCTTAAAAGGTACGATGTGTCTCACTAAGTTTCACTAAACTATGTGGGTTCCGATTCCTTTCTAAAGAATACATAAAAGGCTATCCATGATTCCAATCTAAATGTCAAATCAACTCCCATCCCCCTTGATAATGATATCCTCAAAAACACCCCACTGTAGTGGAAAACCAGTATCGTCATAATAAGGAACAATGAATATCTAATCTGTACATAAGAGGATACCATTGATAGGTGGCCTTAGATATATACAATTATATACATTTATGAACAACGTTAGATTCATATAGATGACTCTAAGTTAAATACATTATAATAATTTACTATTTATTCAAGGGTTACCTATGTCATACATGGGAATTAATGAAGGACTCCTGAACTTTTCTAAAATATATAATAGAGTCCTGGAGATGGATATAATTCCCCCCCAAAAGGGTCTGATGAGCCCAACCTTGATCCTCTCGGCCAATATGAGTTATTAAGAATCATTAGAAAAATACCCCAATGATTTCCTTTATTTGGAAAGAAGGTACCTATAGATATAGAACTATTGGGTGTTTCTAGATCCAATATGAAAATCATTAGAAACAATTCATAAATAGTGAACCCGATATGAATGATCACACAAAACTCAACTTCCTGCAATAAACCATTGGGAAAACTGATCCTCCGTCAGAATCAATGTATTTTATGAACATAAATAATGCCCACAAGAACATAGGAATTTACTTAGTTTACTACTCAATAAGTGTATCTAGTCCATGACATGATATGGAAACAATCGAAGGTTATGAGATTCATAAGAAAAAGCACTTTATGGTATACAATAAGTAGTGTATATACATCAAATTCATTAAAATATTGTATGTTATTAGTGCATGTTATCCTTACATAGATTAAATGATAAAATATATTTTTCAACAATGAATGGAACCTTTAGCATAATCTTTCAACTCATCATCATTATAATACATGATTTCTCCAATAATGCCCATATATAAATAATATCATATTATTCATTTATTTCGTACATAGATATGAGAAAGAACTTATTCCAAGTCCCTTTCACTCACAATTCTTCTTCCACACAATAAAAACAATTTACAAAATCTTAATAAACTATAAATTATATAATGTACAGTATCAATTCAATATAATTTTTTTATTATATTCATATATTTATGAAACCACTTAAATAATTTTAAATTAAAATATCAATAATTACTATATATTATATACATAATTAATTCTATATAAAACTAATTCCATATCTATTTATAACTACACATAAAATGTAACACCCCGAGCTTTCATGATACGCTTATCTTTCAACAATTTAATAGCTTGCATTATACGCAAGTTTGAGATTCTAACACACTGCGACCAATCAAAGTAGCAGTTATGAATAGTAATACCCACTTTTTGAAATTATATAAATTTTATATTTCAAAATTGACTTCATTTTTTTATTTTCAATATCTAAATTATCCTAAGTTGAATTTTTTGTAATTTTCTGAGAACTTCCAATTTTTTATGAATAGTGAAAAATACTAAAAAAACAACTTTTTAATCAAAATAATTTATAGTGATAAATTATACTATTGAGTGGTTTTAAAGTGTAATTAGAATATATTTTTACCATTTTATCCAATGGTGGTCATTAGAATTAATTTCACTTTGAAATTGGAGATAAACAATTGTCAATCTTTTGATATATATTGTTTCTTAAAAACACGCTATTTCTTGTGACAGCGGGAATTAATTATAAAAATAATTAATGCAACTTATATGTTTGGAATTTTGTAAAATAGATATCATTTTTTAATTCGGAATATAAATTATAGCTTAGGGTGAAATTTTGGCATCGTTCTGAAAAACATCAAATTTTGATGAATAGTGAAACCACTAAGTGGTAGTTAAAAAACTGATTTTTCATTTAAATGAAACATTACCACTTCTGTGATTTCATTTTCAAAAATAAAACATACATGGTTGTAATTATAAAGTAAAATGTGGTTCAATGGGATTAAAATAATTTTTTGGTGAATAGTAACTTGTATGTTTTATTAATCACGATTAAAGGTAATTAGTGTAATTAAAGGTAAAGATAATGTTATAATAATATGAAATGGCATTTACACATGTCCTACCCATTTTGGATGAGTCATGAACGACCAAGAAAATCCATGGGTCAACTTGGGGACCCCATGGAGCCACTTTGGTAGGAAAATGACATAAATAACTTTTTATTTAATGTTAAAATAAAAATGTCACAAACATGAGTCGTTTTACTAAAACAATTTTTAAATGGGGTTATACAAGTCATTTTTTTGACTATAAATATTCATTAGAAATATAAAAAGATTTCCTACATAATGATATTTTTTTTATAATTTTTAGACATTAAATAAATTAAATTATTTATGACATCATGATGTTGCATCAATTACATCACTAATTAATGATTTTAATAAAATGGAAGGATAATGTAAAATCAAAGCATTACACTTGTCCAAAGCTGATTGGATGAAAATATTTCGAACCCTTATCACCTTAGCCTAGAATTATATAAGTGTGGGACCTTTAGATTCCGAAAATCATTGTATAATAAAGTAACATTTCATTACTTTCCAAGAGTGCCCCTCCTCTCCACTTATAAAAGGCCCCCACCACTACCACCTTACTCACACTTTCAAAGCCTTTTGGCTCGGCCAAACTCTTCCCAAATACTCTCCCAACTTCCCTCCCTTACTCCTAGAATCCTCACTTTGGGCAGAAGTCTTCCCAAGGAAGCCTTTGGCTCAAATCAAAAGAGTTGCCCAATTTTAAGGTAATGTCTTCTCTTATGTTATTTTGTTTTATTTTTCTTATCCAACCCCCTAAACTCTTTTTATTAATTTTTTTTAACAAAAACAGTATCCTAAATATACTAGGATGTTGTTATAAGAATAATTCTAGCTACACATACACACACCTACATATAATGGTTAAATAACATACTGTTTCTGTGGATGGTGAATTTCTGCCTCACCAAACGATGATAGTTCAACACTCATATAACACCTTCAAAGGTGGCCATTAAGATGTCAATATATTTATATACGATATATAATATTTTTATGTTTTACATAATGTTCTGTATTTTTCATTTATGGCATACCTTTATGGTTTCCATTATGGGTAAACGCGATATTTTCATTTTAGGAAGTGCGGACTACCGCCCCCTCAAAGTGATTTAAATCGTTAATGCCATATGTGGGATGTATAAAGGATGGAGTAAATGGTATTATAAATTATATTATAAGTGAATTATATTATACCTTTATATAATTATAATTTCATTCCATTAAATACTAAATAGAAATGAAAGTAGCGTTCATGCGTATGTACGGCTTACCGTCTCCATGAACGGTGCATTTCATTTCTTACCTCTAAATGTTACGTAATATTATAAATGCATGTATATACTGGATATATATGATATATATTATATCTACATCATGAATATAATTCTGGATATAATGGATATTTCACCACATGAACAACTTGTAATTATAAGAAGTTTATTTTTGCCTCAAGTACCAAAGATCGACAAAACGAACGTTATTAACTTAAATGAGTACATAATTTTCGTAACATTGTAATAAGTGATATAAAAGGGATATTGAACATTAAAAAGGTTCTTTAGAAATTATAAATTAACTCTAGTTTATTATTCCGTAGGTTAAAGAACGGTCGAGTCAAGCCGGGCACGAGGTAAGGGAACTTCTTAACCCAATTTCCATTCTTTGGGTTAATCTCCTACTTTCAAATTATGTCATTATATTATTATGTCCTATCTTTTATTTATACTTTATTTAAGTGTACATATAGTGAATACACATAATAGATATATTTTAATTAAAAATTATCTTTTTAAAGGACTTCGTCTCAATCTCCGTTCATTGAGGCATATTTTGTTTTATACACAAATTTCTTTTATACTGTGTATAAAACCCTTTGACTTTTACATTTATTCAAAAGGAATATTTTTATATGAAGAGTTTTACTAAACAACAAAAAAGAATGTTTTTCTTGTTGTACGTATGCGGCGACAATGACTTCTCCGCTACCGTGACCATTATTTGAGTTTCGGCTTCCCCTACAAGCCATAACTTTTTTTAAAACGAAAAACAAATACCATGTTTTAATTTTCTCTTATTTTGGTATTGAAAATGGTTTTGAAAGTGTTTTTATTATATCAATGTGTTTTATTGATATCATGTGATTGAAATGTGGAAATATTATGTTTCATTTATGAATGTTTTATGTGATACGATTATGTTATGGTTTATGATATGTTTAAACGTATTCATATGAGGAATGCATTGGACTTAATAAGTGATGGGTGGAGCCCGCTATAGCTCCTTGATGCATCAGCAGGTCTCATGAGACAAACTAGTGTCTTGGCACGAGGCCTTGACAAAATCTTATTTGTGGTCTTGGCACGAGGCCTTGGATACATGGTTTTGATAGTCTGGCATTATGCATTCCATCATTATGAAAGTGGTTATTGATATTGCATGTGATTATTCAACCAGTAGAATATCCATGTGAATAAGTAAATGGAATTATTTCATTTTAATTTTTCCATATTATGTTGAAGTTCAAGTTTAAAAGGCTTTTGTTTTAGTTATACATTGTCTTAAATGTTTATGTTTATTGATGAAAGCTTCCGCTATATTGTTATCCTTACTGAGCGTCTGAGCTGACCCCTTTCAATGTTTTAATATTTTCCAGGATGTGAAGAAGTATTTTATGAATGACCTGCAGGGATAGTCAGAAGATGGTATGAGTGTGGACTAAGGAGACTTTGTTATTGTAGTTTTTCACTTTATGATGTAATATAACATTTAGGAATGTATCTAGTGTTTCCAAAGCTACTAAACTAATCGGTCTTTCGAGAATTGATCTTTTGTGATCATGCCAGTGTTACAAAGTAATGCACCGACTCTGGGTAACTGGGGTCAGGGAGTTACAGTTGGTATCATAGGCAGTTTAGTACTAACCTTGGAAGCTAGATTTAGATAAACTCTGATTAGAGCACATAGCCCAAAGATAGACTTTGAGGATTAGTATAGAATAACTTCCTAGAGTTTTGGTATTATAGAGATTTTTTGAGTTTTATGAGCATTACATCCCTGTCTGGATACGAGCAGGTATAGGTGGCTCTAGAACAGATGTACCTAGGGGTAAAACCCGAAAACACCGCTTTGAGCTGGACTCGAATGGTAACTAGTGCACGACAACGGGCCTTGTTGCACTCTTGGTTACAACACTCGCGGGGGTTATGAATAGGATAATTATCATTTTCTTTACAAACGATTATGATGGGATTATGAATATATATACTTCCTCAAAGAAATTTTTTTATGATTATGGATTATATAAAAAAATAGTTCAATTTATGTTAAGTGTTTTGCAAGTTTGTTATTATGTATTTCGATTCATAAACTAACCTAGTTTATGCCATTGCATTGAAACAGTGCCCAATTGAAGGAATGTGAACTCCATCAATACGTATGATCCAAATAGTAAGAAGGATCATATCTTTCACGGTATTAATCCAAAATTTAGAAGGTAAATAGTCTCCCATGTGTTCTCAACATATAAAGAAATAGTATCATGTGTTAATAAGATAAGTAGAGAATTCTCCGAGTATTATGGATTTGAATGGATGAAATAGAAGAAATAGATGGAAGAGAGAATGATGGATAAAGGGATGAGGGAAAAGAAGAATTTTCCAATATGTGATAACTGTGGGAAGAAACAGCTTGGAACTTTCCTGAAGGGAATGGGAGTTTGTTATAAGTTGTGGAGAAAAAGGACACCAAGTGCATGACTGCAATGGTAAGGAAAATGTTTCAAATGTACAATGCTTCATCTGAAAGGAGTGGGGACACTACAAAAACCAATGTCCAAATCATCAGAGTATGCCCCAAATGATGTTATTGGATAATAATCAAGTTATGATACTACCACAGATGAGGAGGAATGATTAGAGTTCTTATGTTGTTATTAAATAATTTTGTCATTTAAGGGTTGCATCAATGATGTACTGGTTATAATAATTATGGAGTATATAAGGATTGTACTGTAGTACTATTTCATCAAGGACTTGATATTGTGTGGAACCAAGAAAAGTGACTCCACAGTAGGTTAAATTTTTGGAAAATATATGGTTGAGAGAAAGATAAACCATAATATGGTTCTGATACCGAGATAGTGATTTTGGAATAATACATGATTGATTTGGGTAAATTATATTGGATATTCTTAACTGATTAATGATTTGTATACATTTTTGGATTGAAGGAGTATATCTAGTATTCTATAAGGAATAAGGGATCATGAATGTAATCAATAAGGATTTATGGTAATTTAGTACGTTGCAGTGTTTTAAAAGAATACATGATGAAGGTGTTCAGATGTTGTTACATGGAAAAAAGGATCTTCATTATGTTTACCTTCCTTATAAAATTTGGACTATGAGTTGGAAAGAATTATTTTGGATAACTATAAAGGTTGGAATGGATTAAGTTGATCTTTGGATAATATTTTTTAAGGTTAAAACATTTCTGAAGATTATTTTTGGAATATTATAATACTATAGTTTTAGGAAAAGGACATCCTGCAGGGTGGGGCATAACCCGTCGCGTCGGACAAAGCTGCAGGAATCGAACCCACAACTATAGTGCAACAGGCCTTTATTACCTACCACTAGCCTACAGGATGTCCCTGGTTATTACAAAATTGTTTTCATAATCTAAATGGTATGTGTTAATATTTTGAACCTTGTACGATTAGGATGAATATAATATTTTTTAGTTCTATTATCTTTTTGACTGAAATATGAGTTTGTGGTAGAAATTAGTTGAAGGTTGAAACTCTACTTGTCAAGAATAAATATATATATAACTATCTCTTATTCTATGAATAAATTAATTCTTAAACTTTAGTAAAGGGATATTAAAACAAAAAATGTGTTATCTTAATACCTTATATCTTTTTGAACAAATATATTTAAAATCAACATAGATTGAAGGCTTTGAGAGACACTTGTTTGTGATTGATGACCTCAATCACTCCCTACAATTATTTACGTTTTTCCTCCAATTATATGTCTCTAATTGAAACCAATGTTCTCCTTATCGAGATCATAATTTTGTGGTGACTTTTTCATTTCCCTTTCCCTCTTATTAAGGCTAAATTTTAATAACCTTATTTCTGATGCGGGTTTTCTACAAAGGTATTTTCTATTTTCAACGTTTTATTTTCAAAAAAATATATCAAATTTCGAGTATGAAATTTATTGAAGGAGGGTAGAATGTAGCACCCCGAGCTTTCACGATACGCTTCTCTTTCAATAATTTAATAGCTTGCATTGTACGCAAGTTCGAGATTCTAACACACCGCAACCAATCAAAGTAGCAGTTATGAATAGTAATACCCACATTTTGAAATTATATAAATTTTATATTTCAAAATGGACTTCATTTTTTGTATTCATAATATCGAAATTATCCTAAGTTGAATTTTTTGTAATTTTCTAAGAACTTCCAATTTTTTATGAATAGTGAAAAATACTAAAAAAACAACTTTTTTAATCAAAATAATTTATAGTGATAAATTATACTATTGAGTGGTTTTAAAGTGTAATTAGAATATATTTTTACCATTTTATCCAATGGTGGTCATTATAATTAATTTCACTTTGAAATTGGACATAAACAATTGTCAATCTTTTGATATATATTGTTTCTTAAAAACACGATATTTGTTGTGACAGCGGGAATTAATTTTAAAATTAATTAATTCAACTTATATATTTGGAATTTTGTAAAATAGAAATCATTTTTGAATTCGGAATATCAATTATAGCTTAGGGTGAAATTTTGGCATCGTTCTGAAAAACTTCAAATTTTGATGAATAGTGAAACCACTAAGTGGTAGTTAAAAAACTGATTTTTCGTTTAAATGAAACATTACCACTTCTGTGATTTGATTTTCAAAAATCCGACATACATGGTTGTCATTAATAATTAAAACGTGGTTCAATGGGATTAAAATAATTTTTTGGTGAATAGTAACTTTTAAGTTTAATTAATCGCGATTATTGGTAATTAGTGTAATTTAAGGTAAAGATAATGTTATAATAATATGAAATTACCTTTACACTTGTCTTAACACTATTGGATGAGTCATGGAAGACCAAGAAAATCCATGGGTCAACTTGGGGACCCCATGGAGCCACTTTGGTAGGAAAATGACATAAATAACTTTTTATTTAATGTTAAAATAAAAATGTCACAAACATGAGTCATTTTAATAAAACAGTTTTTAAATGGGGTTATACAAGTCATATTTTTGACTATAAATATTCATTAGAGATATAAAAATATTTCCTACATAATGAAATTTTGTTTTTATAATTTTTAGACATTAAATAAATTAAATTATTTATGACACCATGATGATGCAGCGATTACCTCATTAATTAACGATTTTAATAAAATGGAAGTATAATGTAAAATCTAAGCATTACACTTGTCCAAAGCCTATTGGATGAGAATATTTCGAACCCTTATCACCTTAGCCTCTAATTATATAATTGTGGGTCCTTTAGAATCCGAAAATCATTTTATAATAAAGTAACATTTCATTACTTTCCAAGAGTGCCCCTCCTCTCCACTTATAAAAGGCCCCCACCACTACCACCTTACTCACACTTTCAAAGCCTTTTGGCTCGGCCAACCTCTGCCCAAATACTCTCCAAAATTCCCTCCCTTACTCCTAGAAGCCTCACTTTGGGCAGAATTCTTCCCAAGGAAGCCTTTGGCTCAAATCAAAAGAGTTACCCGATTTTAAGGTAGTGTCTTCTCTTATGTTATTTTGTTTTACTTTGCTTATCCAACGCCCAAAACTCTTTTTATTCATTTATTTTGTAACAAAATAAGTATCCTCAATATACTAGGATGTTGTTATAAGAAGAATTCGAGCTACACATACACACCCCTACATCTAATGGTTAAAGAACATACTATTTCTGTGGATGGTGAATTTCTGCCTCATGAAACGATGATTGTTCAACACTCATATAACACCTTGAAAGGTGGCCATTAAGATGTCACTATATTTATATAAGATATATAATATATTTATGTTTTACTTAAGCTTCTGTATTTTTCATTTACGGAATACCTTTATGGTTTCCATTATGGGTAAACGCGATATTTTGATTTTAGGAAGTGCGGACTACCGCCCCCTCAAAGTGATTTGAATCGTTAACGCCATATGTGGGATGTATAAAGGATGGAGTAAATGTTATTATACATTATATTATACTAGAATTATATTATACCATTAAATAAATATAATTTCATTCCATTAAATACTAAATAGACATTAAAGTTGCGTTCATGCGTACGTACGACTTACCGTCTACATGAACGGTGCATTTCATTTCTTAACTCTAAATGTTACGTAATATTATAAATGCATGTATATACTGGATATATATGATATATATGATATCTAAATCATGAATATAATTCTGGATATAATGGATATTTCACCACATGAACAACTTGTAACTATAAGAAGTTAATTTTTGTCTCAAGTACCAAAGATCGACAAAACGACCGTTATTAACTTAAATGACTACATAATTTTCATAACATTGTAATAAGTGATATAAAAGGGATAATGAACTTGAAAAATGTTCTTTAGCAATTATAAATTAACTTTAGTTTATTATTAAGGAGGTTAAGGAACGGTCGAGTCAAGTCGGACACGAGGTAAGGGAACTTCTTAACCTAATTTCCATTCTTTGGGTTAATCTCCTACTTTCAAATTATGTCATTATATTATTATGTACTATCTTGTATTTATACTTTCTTTATGTGTAAATATAGTGAATACACATAATAGATATATTTTATTTAAAAATGATCTTTTTAAGGGACTTCTCTCAATCTCCGTTCATTGAGGCATATTTTGTTTTATACACAAATTTCTTTTATATGGTGTATAAACCCCTTTGACTTTTACGTTTATTCAAAAGGAATATTTTTATATGAAGAGTTTTACTAAACAAAAAAAAAGGAATGTTTTTCTTGTCGTACGTATGCGGCGACAATGACTTCTCCGCTGCCGTGACCATTATTTGAGTTTCGGCTTCCCCTACAAGCCATAAATTTTTTTAAAACGAAAAACAAATACCATGTTTTAATTTTCTTTTATTTTGGTATTGAAAATGGTTTTGAAAGTGTTTTTATTATATCAATGTGTTTTATTGATATCATGTGATTGAAATTTGGAAATGTTATGTTTCCTTTATGCATGTTTTATGTGATACGATTATGTTATGGTTTATGATATGTTTAAACCTATTCATATGAGGAATGCATTGGACTTAATAAGTGGCAGGTGGAGCCTGCTATAGCTCCTCGATGCATCGGCATGTCTCATGAGACCAACTAGTGTCTTGGCACGAGGCCTTGACAAAATCATATTTGTGGTCCTGGCACAAGGCCTTGGCTACGTGGTTATGATAGTCTGGCATTATGCATTCCATCATTATGGAAGTGTTTATTGATATTGCATGTGATTATTCGACCAGTATAATATCCATGTGAATAAGTAAACAGAATTATTTCATTTTACTTTTTCCATATTATGTTGAAGTTCAAGTTTAAAAGGCTTTTGTTTTAGTTAGACATTGCCTTAATTTTTTATGTTTATTTGATGAAATCTTCCGCTATATTATTATCCTTACTGAGTATCTGAGCTCACCCCTTTCAATGTTTTAATATTTTCTAGGATGCGAAGAAGTATTTTATGAATGACCTGCAGGGATAGTCATAAGAGGATATGAGTGTGAACTAAGGATACTTTGTTATTGTAGTTTTTTACTTTATGATGTAATATAACATTTATGAATGTATCTAGTGTTTCCAAGGCTACTAAACTAATCGGTCTTTCGATACTTGATCTTTTGTGATCATGCCAATGTTACAAAGTATTGAACCGACTCTGGGCAATTGGGATCGTGGCGTTACATAAAAATTATAAATATTTTGGCCTCTTCATTCTCGTTTAAACCTATATTTATTCTTTAATAAAATCTTCAGTATATATAAATACATGTGTTATACAATGATGGGATCATTCCAAAATTAATCCCATAATTCCTCCACATAAATACCATCGAAAATATACCATCTTAATTCCATGACAATTTCATAATTCATTGTTTGAAGTAAATATATGTATATACATACATGCGACCTGACGTGTCATCTGTCTTTCAATTTGAATGAATTTACATGGCACCTTCTTCAACTTTCCCAACCAATAGTATCAAACACCCCATATTTAATTTGAACTTCCTAACCCACTTGGACAATATTTCTTCTTATTCCTATGAAAATATATTTTCACAACAAATTTTTTCTTATTTATTTCATTAGTGAACCTGAATAGTTTTACTAGATCTCCCTTTTCACATATAATTTATTTATTTATCTTTTTTTTTGAAAAAATCATGATTTAATTTATCATGATATTTAAAATTTTTTAGATCACCGTATACTTTATTTCTAGATTTTATTTTGCTTCTGTTTAGTCAATCTCCATCCCACATTTTCTTTAATTCTCTTGGTAACTCCTCAATCTATGTGACTTATATTCAATCCTTCACACATAGAATCTTTAAAAATATTTCATTCTATGTATAATTGAATATTCATAATCATGGATGATATATGATGACTTTAATAGAATAAGTGAAACTCATAAAATAATTTTGGTGTTCTAATGTAATAACTAAAATTCAGAAGAGGTTGGTGATGTGTATCATAGAATCACTAAAATAAAGAAGATCATCATGCATGGAAGATTTAGGAACTTCCATAATCACATAAGATAATTATTCACAGAAGATACATGCACTATAGATAATACAACCACCAAATCTTCATCTTGAAAATAATAAACCATTTAAGGGTTTTCTGAAAACAAATATTCCTAAAAATCTAATTTATGTGTCGACAAGAAAATACAACACCATAAGCATTCCCACTTCTAGTTTATTAGCTTCCTTATTAATATAATAATAAAAATTATGATTCTATTTTCCCTTACATAAATGAAATTACCATCAAGGCCCAATAAACTAGCCATTATCTAAAATGTTTAATCCAACCCCATTAAAACTAACCCATTCTATGATGTATGAAACTAATGTTTGGGGAATCTATCCAACCATGTGACATAATATAATTCTCCAATTAATGAAAATGTACTCCACACTAGTCCATTGACAATATGAGTCATTCCTCTTCTCAAACTAGAACTGCGATCCCAACCATTAACCAGACATACCAGGTCAACTAAGACATCTACAAACACCACAATAAACAATCATACAGGACCTCCCTACAACATAAAAAACAATAAAATTCAAAAGGGTCTCTTTCATAATGATAAGATCATTATTTGGGAGAATTAACACTAAAACTAATTTTATAAAATGAGGAATTAGTGGTAGATCACTCTCAGTCATCCAATATCCCAGACCATCTAGTATTCAGAGGGGATGTTTGTACAACCACAAAACAACCCCTTGGTAAAACACCATGTGATTAAGCATTTTTTAAATAAATATTATGGTGAACCTAATATTTAAATATTTATAAAGGTACATATTTATAGTGGATATTAATTCTTCATTCTAGGGATTATCTACAGTTCCTTAGATAGAACCATAGACATTCTTAAAATCTTCTACTAAAATGGATGTGTTGGAAACATCAAGATCATGAATCCTATTTTTAGATGAGTAATGACTCCTTGTACAAAAAAATAACCTATCAAAATTTCCCCTGATGAACCTGTAGGGTAAATGTTTTTATAGAGATATAGTTTAAACTTTACCTAGTCATTTGATACTTCCCTCTAATCTGAAGGGGGTTTTCCTTGAAAACAATAATCCCATATGGATATCATCAATAAAGAATATAAAAATTTATCCCTCAAGTGGATTCCAACTAGTCTTAAAAATATTTCCTTATTAATTGAGAGGAAATAATCATTTTGAAAGGACAAAGTGGAAAATGAGATTCTATAAAAATATGTAAACAATGATTAGAATTCAAGAATGTTTTTTTCAAAATCAAAACCTAAATTCTCCACTAAGGATTACTAATTGAAATACTTCATCATTAATACCATATAATATATTTAATACATTCAGATACCTTCATATCAAATTATTGGTGCACCCAAAAAGCTCTGATATCCATTAGTAACTCTAGAAATAGTACTGATGGGTAAATATTATAATTCTTCTAATGGATAATTATCAAAACACTAGTTGATGGTGTTAGAAATTCTAAAGATCATGTAATAATTGTTTTTGTAATTATTCCATATAATATAATAATAATATCCCCATGTTGACATATAAAAATGGGGGAACTATACTAACATATAGTGCAATCCTACCCAAAATAAATAATAGTCTCTTGAAGATATTCATTCTGACCATATTAGTGAATCATCAATACTGACTTCCACTAATAAAAATGTCATAGAATATGGTACCCTAGAAAATATGTATTTAGATATTAGTGATGATGTTGGTGTTGAATAATTTTCCACAAAATTCACATTGAGATAGGTTAATACCCTTGGAGGTGTACAAACTCATTATTATATTCAATCCATGGGTCTCAAAATCACACCATTTATATCACTACCTAACACTTATTGAACCCTTTATAAATAAAAATATTTAGATGAGTATGATAGTGTGTCTAAAACCACTAGAAAATTTTTTTTTGACACCCATATCATTGCACTAATCAATGAGATTGAAAGATATAATTATTTTAGTACCAGGAACCTCCATTGATAGCATCATGATCATGATTATATACAAGATGAGACAATACAACCACTCATAGCACTTTTTTAGTAAATGTTTGTTAGTCAGTAGACTAGGGATGAGATATGTTTATCTTCCATCCTAAGGTTGTGATCAATATCCCCTACAACTCCCTCTTTAGTAAATCATCATTACTACCTTCCAATAGACAATGTTCATTCTACATACTCAGATAATGAGCCAACTATAGAAAAGATATATGTGGAAGCTTTTTAGGATGAGTGGATCAGGTCCCACGCCTCTCACCTAGATGTCACAGAGATAAAAAATATTCAGTACAACTAGAATGGATGTCATATCTTGGGAGGGTGGACCTCGTTCCCACGTTACATAATTTTGGAAACCAAATAATTTATTTTAATAACCCATGTTTTTATTAACAACTTTTTTAATAAATTAAATGAATATTATTCTAAATTTTTTTAGTTAAAATTATTTGATATTATTTATTAAATGAGTCATTCAAGTTATGAAATAAACTAAAAAAACATTATTTTTAAAATTGAGGAACATTTAAAAGAATCACATCAAATTAAGTATTTCATATCATGGATAATGAATAAACATGGATCATTACATCCAAAAAATGCATAAATCATAAGACAATGAAAACATATACCAAGGATGGGCATTATGAAACGAGAAAGAATATTTAAATAGATAAATTGAAAAGAACGTAAATGAGAATTGTGACTTAAGAAGTTATAATGAAATGAAATTTTCAATAAAATAAACAAATAGTATTGATATATAGCCATTATAAATTTGGGCATTATGATTATGGTCATTGGATATACATCCAATAGTTAAACTAAAGTTGTGTTTTCGTTAGAAATAAATATAAAATAATATAACTCTAAATGATATTAAAATTTTAAATTAATATTATATATATATATATATATGTTTTTGTGCGTTATGTATATGTATTTATAATAATATTAGTAAAATATTATATGATGTATATTTAAAATTAAAATGATCATTTCAATATAAATGGAGTTATAAAATGAAATATTAAAATGCAAATAATTAATTTTATTGGTATTAGTTAACAAGCAATGAGAATAAAAGTAATTTTTATTAAAGTGATATTTTATTAAGTATTGTGTTTTTATCTTAATAAATTAAATCAATTTTTTTAAATATTATTAAATGAACATTATTATCATTTTAAATTTATATAAAATACTCTTAAGAACACATAAATATTAAAAACACTCCTTTTAAATAAAAATAATGTCATCAGTATATTTTACATTTTCATTTTAAAGAAAACTACTTAAATTTTATAATTTTAAATATATAATAATAACAAAAATTTTAAAATTAATTTTTTTATATTATATTTGTATGAAATTTTTCAATTTTTCATAATTTGTTTTGGTGAATATGGAAAATACTTTAAAAAAATACCTTTACCATTAGAAAATTAGTAATATATAACCATTAAATAGAAATTTATGAAACCCTTTTATTGAATGCATTATTATTTTAAAAGTGAAATTATAAATTTAAAAATATTTTTTTCATTAGAAAAACTTATAAATGACATGTTTTTAATTTTAGTTACTTTTTCTCTAGTTTTTTTAATAAAAAATTCATTTATTATATTAAAATTTAATTTTATCATATTTTAAAAGCGAACATAAAAAACGGTTTTCAAATTTCTAATTATAGGGTCTATAATTTGTAATAATGAATACATTAGTTTCAATCACAAAGGATAATTTTCATAAGTAAGAACTCGTTACTGTAGTAAAATATAAACACATAAAATTAATAAATATAGGGGAAAGTGTATGAAAAATGGTAAAAACAAGTTTCTAATTGTGTGGATGATATATTATCATCCTTATCTCATCTTATAATCTAATATTGTTTATTATGGGATCCACATTATGTAAGATCATGCCTTTTTCTAGGTATATATCTCTTTGAATTTTTTGTTAAAATTTTATTTTGGTTGTGTTTTCATCATGAAGCTGTGTCATTTGAATAAATGTAGTATTGGATTGAAAGGAAACTTGATAAGGACCAAATAGTATCCTCACTGGGATCTTTGTTGTAGAAAATCAATTATAGTTCAAGGATGTATACTTGTTTGAATTAATAGAGTCTGAGTATAAATGGGTTAAGTGTTTCATGGTTTCTTGGTGAGTTTAGAAACATTAATACATGTTTGGTTTTTTTAAAAGTAAAATGGACTGAAAAACCATCTCAAAAAGATTTAAACTCTGTGTGAAGGGCTTACTAATCGTGCAATTTTTCTTGTGTTTTAATAAAATAAATCAGATACGATGGGTTTTTCGGCCTATTCCATAAAAAACATTTACACGATGTGTAATAACATTTCACATAGTGTAAATGCATGAATTAGTGTTTTAAACATATTTTATGACTGAATTCTCATTTTTTTCAGCTGTAGTTCAACTCTTATTGGCCCTAGGGCATTATCTAAGTGATTGGGTGCTTCCTGCTTCCATTCTGGATGTCTTGTTTGTGTGAGCAATCCCCGATAAGTCTTTTCTATGAGGTTTCTTACTTCTATTTCTTATTTTCCAACTATTGCAGTGAAATCCTTTGAATAATTGTGTTTTTGTCTTTAATCTGGACCAGTTTTTATCTGGGAACATATTCCAAATAATCCACACCTTTTTCCTCATGGGAATTATCCATTTGAAGTATTGTAGGATCATAAGTTAAAGTTTGGGTTACTAAATATCAACCCTATAGTTTGATAATTTCCATGTTGATAAAATATTTTTATTTAACCATCGTGACGTGCACCCAAATTAAACAAATAAACAATTGGAATTATACCTTTAATTCATTTGGTTTTAAATGGATTTTTAACTGGCTCATAGATTCTCATTGGGTGAGCAAACCATGATTATAATTTAATTGGATAGAAAGTTTTTTTCATGACATCTGAACTAGGATGGTTTCTTGTTATATAATCCCTTAATTGAGGTTTATTTATTATTATTATAATTTTTAATAAATTTTGAATTAAATTTAATGTGTCATATAAAAGAAGAATGGAAATTATCATAAATAACCATTAAGAATTTTAATGTGATAATCTGACATACACGATTTGATGATAGAGATTGTGTTCCATGCTGTAATTATTATATACCTGGTTATGCCCTATCACATTCACACTTACATGAAGTAATGATGATATTGATTGGAATCTGCCTAGTACCATTCTGTGATGCCTATATAAAGTGGTCTATGCCTAGTCCCATATTATAATGATATTAGAGAGTGGGCTATGCCTAGTTCCATACTGTAATTCTTATAGGGCTTTATCCTAGATGCTGTAAAGATGATAGGGCTTTGAATTAGATTATTGTGACTATACAATGTTTATATGGTTATGGTTGGCATGGTTGTAATACATGCTCATATATATTCTAGAATGGTACCGAAGTAGGTCATTTTACCTTGGTTATATGGTTGGGGTTGGAATGGTCATAAGACATGATAAGAGAGATTTAGGAATGAGGGTAATGTAGTTTATGGTTGTATTTTATTAATTGTTGAATTAATTGATACACCTATTTATCACATTATTTTATAGACTTTTTATCATAATAGTTTAGTTTAGATAAATTGGTGTCTACGTACTAATTTATACTCACACTCTATTCCAGCTGCTGTTTGGACCTGAGTAGATTTAATGGATACAAGTTTGAACAAGGGAAAATGATATTCCTATTGATTTCTTATTTACTGATGGGATTGAGTTTGGAGGTGTGAACAATTTTGGGTTCAAGATCCTAGAAATTTATTATTTTATATGAGTATACTAGTCATTCTTTTGTAATGTTTTATCATGAGATTTAGTAACTTTCCAACACATCATTACATTATTCCTCATTATTTATTGGATTTTTCAGTTTTATTTTGTTGTTTTCCTACACTATGTCTTTACTTTGATTATTTGTGTTCTATTATGATTTTTTTCTACTAATATGATACTTCATACCAGAGAGGCATAATCTCCCCACTATACATTTCACACCCCCACTACTAGTCGGTAGCCTCTAGTGTACAAGGAGGTGTTTTTGAGGTCTCGTAACCAACCCTTTCTAGCCACGTGAGAGAGTTCCAAATTGGGGGATGTTACAAAGTGTTACAAAAGATTATGTTTTTTTCTTATGCTTTTCAATTTGGGAAAGGTAGAAAAGAGACTATGATATTTCTGGACTTGGTAAGGAGCTTGTGCATGGGAGTAGCTAACCCATGTGCTGTGGAAAATATGAGTTCCTAGGGATGTGATTATAATTGTGTTGTATGATTGTTATAATTGATGTTATTTCACCTTGGGTGATTAACATGTTATGTGATGTTATTTTTTTATGATCTTACTATTTATTGATATTTATACTCGCAACCTGAAATGTTAAGAGATAAGAATACATGCATCATTTTAGGAACATAGGGATATATTTACATCCATTGTTCATGATAGATGCATATCAATTTTTTCTAGTTTAATATATAAATTCCAATTGAACTATAATATGAAATATCTATTTCAAATAATAAATGAAAGGAGTTTTCATGTCTTGCTAAAATAATTGTAATCCATGTCTAGAGAGACCAAGTGTTAGTGGTTGTTAGTTGAAGTCACATGTTGGGGTTAACCTTTCTGCTAGACAATTCTCTATGGTGTGTGTCCATATTTTAGAGAAAATGACTCGTCACCATCTTCTAATCAAGAATCAGGAGAGTGTAAATCAACATTCTACTAACATAGAAGAACCATATCTTCCTACAAATCTCTAGGAGTAGATGGATGTTCAAATTTTTGACAGCTCCCTCAGGGTCATGCGATCCATGGAAAGGAAGACCCTTCATAACATTTCATCAATGTCTAAGCTGAAAAAATTGATTTAACTGTATCATACTCTTCTGTTTACTAGAGAAGGGGGACCCCGTGAAGCTATGTTCTGTATTTATTCAGTCCAAATTATCTTCATGGACCTTGAGACACCTGTATATAGGAGGGTGAAACTTTCTGTGTATATGCTTCATGGACATTCCAAGCATTGATGGTATATTATAAAGGATTAAAGGTAATAGGATGAGATATCATGGATATACATTGAGATGATTTTCTTGACCCATTTTATCCTAAGACCTTGATGGGTGAATAAAATCTTGAGTTCATACATCTAACATAGGAGGGTTTGTCAGTGTTGGACTATGCTAGATGTTTTAATGACCTAGTTCTTTGTGTAATATTTGGAAACTCATGAGATCTATAGTGAAAAAAGATTCCAAGACAGTCTACATTTTTTATATTAGGTCATAAGTAAACATCTTCTATTTAAGTAGCTCCGAAGATGTGATGAATCAAGAACTTATCATGGAAGGGAATCTAAGAGAGGCCCCGAGAAGCGACTAGACTCTTTTAGTTGGGTGATCTGGGATTTCTTCTTCAAGTGTTATGAATCACCATTATAATAGTTTCTTCAAAATTAGTAGTGGGAAGACCAGTTAGTATAGTGGAAAACCATCTCAAGGTTGAGTTCCATTCTAGTTCTATCTGTGTGATAGTTTTGGTCACAAACTATCGCAGTTTCCTCACCCTATATTTTAGTGTCAAATCTATGAAAAAATGGGTCATCATCCGAGGTTATGTGTGAGATTTCTAAAGAGGACAAGTGTAAGAGGATGAGAACATACACTATAGTATTTAATGGGCTCATCATACCCTGAACAGGCTAGTAGTTGGAGTTCCACATGCTGTTCCAGCCATGATAGGGGATATGGTATCCCATTACATGTGAAATTGTACAAACAAATGGATGTAGATTTGGGTATTCAGATTGGAGCCCATGTTATAGGGACACATTAGTTTCACATTATACAATATACTTTGGCTAACATGAATGCAAGACCTCTACTGTCTGAGGTACGAATCTTGTATCGACTACTGTAGCTTGTATTTTTTTATACATGAGGATCATATTATTTTCTATCAGATCATTTTTTGAATGGATTGGTATGGGATGTTGAAGGCTTATATGGTTTTTTATCCATAAACACATCATTTGGAGTGCGGTAAGAAAATATCAAATTTAGAAAGGTGTGTTCTCTAGAGATTGGTGATTTCCATTTCATTTGGGAACTATTACTATTGGAAATTATTGGATTTGAATTAATTATTAGTATGAATTAGTTAGTTCTATACCAGGATCATATCAACTATTACTGGAGGAGAGTTACTTTCCTCTCTCTAGAGGAGGTAACTATTCTCACCAAGGTTAGTGGGATCTTTAGACTATTCATATGGGAACAATTTAGTGAAGATTGGATTGTCTCATGGATCATATTTCTATTCTTTATCTTGATAATGGTATAATACAAAAGGATTTTTTCCTCCTGTGGTAGAATGTTTTTATGATCTTTTCCTTGTTGAGTTCTATGGATTACCTCTCAAGAAAGAGATCAGGTTCATGATTGAGTTGGTGTTAGGAGTAGAGCCAGTTTCTATCCCACCTTACCAAATGGCACCATTAGAGGTTCAAGAGTTTAAAGTTAAGTTAGAGGAACTATAATATAAAGGCTCTATATGGCCTAGAAAATATCCTTATGGTTATCTAGTTATCTTCTCCAAAATAATTATGGATCATTATGATTATGTGTAGATTATTAGAAGTTGAACATGGGGACTGTCCAGAACTGATATACTATTCCATGTATTGAAAATATTTTCAATTATTTGAAAGGTGATAAGATCTTCTCCAAGATTGACTTGAGTTTAAGATATCATCAGTTAAGGGTGAGACTACTATATATACCTAAGACTTCTTTTAAGAGATGTTATGGATTTTATGAATTTATAGTGATTACATTTGGATTAAATAAATCACTAGTGGTATTCATGGACTTATTAAATATTATCTTTCATCCATTTATGGACCATCTTATGGGGGTTTTGTCAGTTATATTTTAGCGTACTTCCATTCAGTAGATGATCATGCCAAGAATCTTGACATCATGTTTAGCATAATGAGAGGGCATTATATTTAGGCCAAGCTAACCAAATTTAGTTTATGGATAAATGAAGTTTACTTTTTAGGCCATGTCATCTTAGAGCTAGGAGTGTTAGTGGACCTAGAAAAAATCATAGTGGTGGTTTCTTTGGAAAATATAAAGACTATCTTTGAAATTTAGATATTCCTGGGTTTAGTAAGTTATTATTGGTGTTTTATCCCAGGTTTCTCTTATTTTTCCGCACCAATGTCCGGGATAACCATGAAAGGGGTAGCATTTGTTTGGTTTGATACTTTTGAGAAATATTTTTTGGGGATAAAAGGTATGCTAACTTAATCTATGATCCTCACATTACATGTGCAGGGTAAATCATATATCATGTTCATAGATACATCCAGAGTTGGACTTGGAGAAGTTATGATGGAGGAAGTTTGAGTGCTTTCCTATAGATCTAACTAGATGAGACTGAAGGAGAGGAATTAACCTACTCACTCTCTGGAGTTAGAGGATGTAGTAAATGGCCCCAGATGTTGGAGATAGTATCTAAATGGTGAGAGGTTTTTGGTTTTTATGGATCATAAGAGCCTCAAGTATATATTTTCTTAGTGAGACCTGACTCTTTGTCATTTGAGGTGGGTTGAGTATTTGCATTCATGTAAAATTTAATTGGATTAAACAAAATTAATTGAAATGTTCTAGTCTATGCTTTGAACTTAATGAAATAGATAGAGTTAGTACGAGAGTCTTTTGTTGAGTGAATAATAATATCCCTCCTTATGGATATTATCCTCGATGATTACAAATCTCAAGAGCAAGTAGCAATGAATTTGACATCTATTTTACCCATTATTTTTGGAACAGATTAAGGCCTAATAGTTTTATGATCCATAAGGATTGGTTCAAAGAGAGAAATCATATAGTGGAGAGATTCCATCATGATTGTCTCTCTGTAATGAAAATTATTTACTTTTTAATTGCTGAGTATGGGTTCCTATGGGCTTACATGAGGAGCTAATAAGGGAGTGTCATGAATATATATGGGTGGTGCACCATGGTATAAAACATGTATTTGTATCTCTATATATAGTGATGGTGGTCATGAATTTGAATGATTTGGAATGTTTTGTGGCTAGATTCTTTACTTATCAGTTAGTGAAAGTTGAGCATCTGTGGCTAGCTAGGCTCTTGCAGCTTTTACCCATCCTGGAGTGGAAATGGGATGATTCCCTCATGGATTTTGGGATAGGAATACCCATGACAACTCATAAGAAGTAGGATCTATGGGTTTTCTAGGATCTACTGACTAAGGTAATACCTTCTTACCAATTAGGGAAACCTTCATAGTTCGTGGTATGGGTAATCTATATGTGCATGAGGTGGTTAGGTTTCACGGTGTTCAATGGAGTATCATTTTATAAAGAGATCCTCATTTCACATCAAATTACTGGAAGGGTCTTCATAAAGCCCTGGGATCATGTGTTCTTTTAAGAATAACATATCATTCAATGACCAAGGGTCAATCTAATTGAACTATTTAGGTTCTGGAGGATATTTTATGATCCTTTATTTTTTATTTTTTTGGTTCATGGGATAATCATATGGAACTCGTTGATTTTTCATATAATTATAGTTTCTAGGCATCGATCCAAATGGAATGTTCTGAGGCTTTGTATGGAAGGTCAGGTAGTTCACCTCTATGTTGGATAGAGATAGGTGAACTATAAATTTATGGGATTAGTCTCCATCCTGAGACATCAGAAAAAGTTTAGTTGATCAGACAGTGGTTGGTGACAGTGAAGAGTAGGTAGAAATCATATAATGACCATAATAGAAAACCTTTGGAATTTGAGTTTGGTCAATATATTTTCTTTCGGGTGTCTCCTAAATTAGGGAAAAGCCATGTAAGTAAATATAGAAAGTTATCTCCTAGTTCTGACATGCCATTTGAAATAGTGGAAAGGTTAAGCCTAGTGGCTTATAGTTTAGCCCTTCCACAATGATACAGTGTCGTACATGATGCGTTCCACTTGTCGCATCTACAGAGATATCATCCAGACCCATACCAAGTGATAGATATACCAGACATCAATATTTGAGATCATTCATTCTTTGAGGATCATCCAATATTGGTGGTGGATCATAGTGAGAAATATCTTTATGGTAGGACAATACCATTGGATCAGGTACAGTGGCATCATAAGTGAGTTTAGGAGGAGACATATCAAAGGGAGTCTAATATGAAACAAAGTGGTCTAACTTGTTCACTAAGCCCTTATAGTTATATTTGGAGTGGCTTGAGGAAGATATTTTATAATATGGAGAGGTTGTAAGATCCCATATTTTGCAACATACATCTCTCTATGAGTTTTTTAATTATTTATTTCAATTATATTTTCATCATGAAAGTATTTTATTTGAATAAACATAGTATTGGGTTGCAAAGAAACTTGATAATGACCGAAGATAATCAAAGATGATATTTGTTTTGATTAAATGACTTAATGTTTAGGGATGTATGCTTTTTTTAATTAATGGAGTATAGGTATAAGTTGGATAAGCATTTCATGGGTTCTTAGAGTGTTGAGAAACTTTAAAAGTGGTTTGGTTTGTTTAAAAGAAAAAATGGGATGGTAAAACATCTACAAGAGATTTAAACACCATGTATAAGGATTACACAACTTTTATCTATTCAAGGGTTTTAATAAAATAAATCTTAGGCAATGGGTTTTTTGTAATATTCCATTAAAAACATTTACACGACATGTAATAGAATTACATGTTGTGTAAATTCCTAACCTATTATTTAAAAAAAAAATTGTAGAAGAATTATCTTTTGTTTTCACTGCATCTCCTCTCCTCTCATCCATAAGGATTTCTCTAGGTGATTTTGGTAGTCCAACTATCTTTCTAGAAGTTCTGTGTGTTTGGGAGATCACAGGTAAGTCTTTTTGGTTAGGTATCATCCTTAGTTTGCATCTCCTCCAACCATTTCGGTGAAATACTTTGACCAAATGCGTAGCTGATTCATACTTTGGTCAGTTTTGATCTAGGAACCAAATTTCCATGATCTGCACCTTCTTCCTTATGGACATTGGTGTTGGATGACTTTTTGGATCAATAGTTAAAGGTTGAGTGTATTAATCAAAACCCTATGGTTTGGAAATTACCAAGATTATGAAACCCTATGATTATTCAATCGTGGTGTGAGCCCAAATTAATCAAATAAACAATTGGAATTTTTTCCTTGATGTCCTATGGATTCAAATGGTTCTTTAGATGGATCTTAGACACCCATTGGATGAGTGAACACTGATTACAATTGAGTTATAAAATAACTTAAAGTATCTTTAGCATGACATGTGAACTAGGGTGATTTATTGTTATAAAATACCTAAATTATTGCTTATTTCTTATTGAGAAAATTTCTAACAAACTTTGATTTAAATTTAAAGAAGAATATAAAAGAATATTGGTAATTCAAAAAATTAACCCATGAGAATTGTGATGTGATATTGTAATATCCATACTGTGTGATAGGGATTGAGTTCGAGGATGTAATACTTCTATATAAAGTTTTTTTATGGTACTTTCACACTTATATGCTTTAATACTAACATTAAGTGGGATCAAGAGAATCCTATGATGTAATTATTATATAGAGTAGGCTATGCCTAGTCCCATGATGCAATTCTTATAGGGATTTATCCCAAATACTATAAGGCTTATTGGGATTTGACCAGTATTATTCTGACTATACCATTTTTATTTGTTTGTGGTTTTCATGGTCATAAGACATGCTTAGATATATTCTAGCATATAAAAGAATCAGTTTATTTTACCTTTGTTATTTGGTTGTGGTTAGCATGGTCATAAGACAAGCTTAGAGATATTCCATAATTGATCCATAGAATGTTTTTTGTTTTATTTTTTTATTTTTTTAATTAATTAATATGCATGTTAAACTCTTTATTTCATAAAGTTCTTATTTGACTGGTTTAGGTTGAACATAGTGGTTTAGACCTACTAAGTTTTACTCACATAATATTTGGACAGTCGTTTGGCACTAGAGAAGATTTTTGGGATGCAAGTTTGTACATGGGAAAAGGACCTTATTGTTGATTTCTTATTTACTGTTGGGCTAGAGTTTAGATATGGGACTGATTTGGGTTTTGGTACCCGGGAAATTGAGACTTTTATTTGAGTTTTTATTCTTTCTCTTGTATTTTTCTAGGATGACATTTATGTAATTTTCATAACTTGATTACATTATTCCATATTTTTTTGGTTATTCAATTGTATCTTGTTGCAATTTTCTACTACATACTTACTTTGATTATTTTCATTCTGTTATGATTTTTTCTACCGCTATGACACTTAATACTAGGGGGTATAGTCTCCCCACTATACATTTCACATCCCCACTGCTATTCAGTAGCCTCTAGAATATGGGGATGTATGCTTTAGGTCTCATAACCAACCCTTTCAGGTCACGTGAGAGAGTTCCCGATTGGGGGACATTACACATTACTTTAGAAATAAGTTCTCTCTTTATATTAAGTAAAAATATATAAAAAAATTATTATCACAACTTATAAAACTATAATTTACCAAGACCATTAAGGACACTCTAGAAAACAAATTTACACCTGAAACAAATACCTTTTTTTCGCCTTGAACTCTATATTTCATACACTATATTCTATTAAGAAGATTTTATTCTAATCTCAAAATTTCCATGAGATCCACTAAGAAAATATAGAAGTTCTCAATGTCAATAACCAATTTTACTAAGATTAATTTCCTTCTATCATAACACTAAAATTATAACATTAAAATCCCTATGTAATTTAATCAATATTGTTTATATTTTGAATTTTATTATTAAATGGTTATAATAAATATCCACCTTCACTCTCTTCCCTTAAGAAAAATGAAAATGTGAATTGTGTGTATGTGTAGGCTATCGTCTCTAAGAAGATTTTTTTTCATTTTCATTAAATTATTATATTGTGTATGTAAAAAAGTGAATTTGAAATTTAATTATCTTATTTATAACTTATTTATGATTATTAAATAATAATTCATATTACTACTTTATGTTGTTATATAAAAATGAAATCATCAACCATACTTATGTTTGGACTATAACTTCCAAGGAATGATGCTTTACATTTTTCATTAATACCTTAATGTATTTTCATAATAATGGTTTTAATGGATTTATATGTTTTTAATTATATCATTAAGGGAATTTTTTTCAAAATTTTAGATCCTGTTAATTATAAGATCAATAAATGAGAATGGATAATTCAATTATTTAAAACAAGCATACTAAGAGAAAAATATTCTTATATGTATTACATAATATTTTTATATCCAATTATTCTTCTTATAATTAAAAAAAATTATAATATATTAAAATAATAAACACCAAGTAAGATCATTATGATTCTGGTATAATTAAATTACATCCATACCCCCATATAATTGTCCATTAATCATGTTATGTTCATGATTAGGTCTGTTATACCACCTACATAATCAATGTTATGAATTTATATAATGGATGTCTCTGGGGATTTATTTTTCAGTAATATATGATATAAATAAGTAAACAATGGGTTTTTAGTACGTTTAATATAAAAATATAACTCATTATTTAATAAAACACCATTTTTTTGTTATAAATCATCAAAACATGCTCATATATGAATTTATCATTAAGGATCATACCAAAAACAACATTATAATGAAATTATGACATTATTAATTAATTTAAACCACAACATTAAGTTTTTTTAAAAGTTGGGGCCGAATCCTCATTTATTATTAAAGAAAATCAAAGACCTATTTTAACTAGGTAGAGGGAGACTCATTACATATCATGAAGGCCATGTGGGCATTTATCCCATTACATGGCCCGTAGGCACAAATTTTTGGACCAAGGGCCATTTTGTGAATAGTACTGTTACAGTCTCCACTGCTACAGTACCACACAGTACCCGCTGCTACTATAGTGACCTTCCACCGCTATAGTACCCATCGTTGCTACAATGCCGCCACTGCTACAGTACCTACGCCCAATGGGGTTTGAACCCCCATTTTTCATGTAGGATTATAGGGTGCTAACAACTAAGCCAAACCCCAACTACCAGAACTTTAAGTGTATTTTATGATATTCTACTAAATAAATTCTATATAGGAACAACTAAAAACATCTCTATTATGAAACATGTTTGAAATGAACAAGACTAATCATATATGATTTTGAAAATTGATAAAATATAACTAGTAAACATGTAGAGAATAATGTTAAATGAATGTCTAAAAATTGTATTTTTATCAATAATTATCTAAAATAGGGGACTAATATAATTATTTTTGTTATAAATTAGGTTGAACCACATTATTGGAATGTACGGATTAAGGCAATGGGATCAATGTCTGAAATTTAATTTCTTGAGACATATTTAATTTTCTGAAGCATGATATCTTTTATATGGTGTGATTACTAACTAATGATGTATTTTACAATATTTATTTAATTAATTTGGGTTGGAGAGAGATATTTTTTAATTTAATCATATGTACTTGAATTAAAAATATACTAACGCTGTAAGGGGTTTTGATTAAATTGTTACTCAAACATTAAGGGTTTCACTTTTCAATCCAAATTCCAAATCTATATTATTTCATAATATAATATAAATAGGGATTTTTATTCTCTAATTATCCATTAATTGTTTTCATTGTATATTCATGAGTTTTTAAATTCCTCCTCAATATTTCATTTCCATTTGACTCATATTTAACCTAAAGTTTTTCATACAAGTTAAAAATTCAAAATCTATTCGTCACATTTGGAAACATCCATTTTTTGCATCTATATTTCCTAGATGTTTTTTCAAATATATTTATCTTTAAATCAAGAATTTATAAAGTTTATATTATACATCTTCACTTTCATCTAAATGTTATAATTAAAATTTTAACACTTTCCATATGGAATATTTTCCTTAAAATTTTAAAATTTTCATCATTAATGATTTCATGTGAACACATATTTTATCCACATTTTTTATATTATATAAAACATTACCTCAAGGTTTACATGGCTTCTAATGTAAATTATTTTTATCTAAGATATAGAAAATATAATTTTAAATTATTTCAAAATATCAATGATTTTTATTATTTCCAAAGATATTTTTTAAAACCCTTAAAAAGTGTTTTCCATCTAAGTAATTTTCAATTGAGATATCTAATGATTGAGTAATGATATTATTAAAATATAAAAATCCAAATAATTTATCTAGGTTTCTTATGTAATGTCATTATCATTTTTTTAAATTTTACATCATTAATATTTTATTGCCTAATGTTCTTCAATATATGAATTTAAATTTTTCTAGTTCTTTTCCATTGGGAATAAATTATTTATTATTTATTTGGATGATGGTTGATCATCTAGATTCTATATATTGATTTATTATAGGAAATTATTGACCGAACTATATACTGTTTATCTCTATGTTTTAAATATCTTATTCATTATTATATAATTTTTAGGGTGTTTAGCTAAAAAATTATAGAATATCTTTCAATACCCATTTATTTTACATGAGTCATAATGTTATGATTATTGATGGATTTAAACATGAATAATTTATGTAAATACATTTTAAAAGGATATGAAATCCATTTCATTTCCATGGGTTCTTTATGATGTTTCGAATGAATCCTATTTTATTTTCATGGGTTCTTAGGGATGAGAGGATTTAATCCCATTTTATTTCCTAGGGTCGTATATGTTATAATGAATTAATGATTTTTTGTGGAACATGTATGTATGGATTAATGATGAGTTGGGCCCTATATCACCCTCCAATTCATTGGTTATATACATTGAGAAAATTATTCATGAGTATATTTTAGTTTCTTCTATTTGTGTTCAGTAGAAGTGTCTCTAATGAATATAACATTAACTTATCATAATTCTTTATCCAAAGTTATCTTATGTCACGGTTATAAGATTATTCTCAATACAATTTTGTTTTATGAAGGATCATGTTTATTAACTATCTCTTTTGATTCATGTCTTATTTAATGCTAGTCAACATAGCATGATTTTTGATCTATAATTTTTTTGGCATGAATTTTCTTTTGTATCATGATTAATCCCATAATCTAATAGTTTGTTTACTTATTGTGTTTGATTATTATCATAAGGTTTAAACTTACAAGGCATTTGAGATCACCATATATTATTTTTTAATTTACCCAATTTTTGAATGGAATTATTATGTATGATTTATAGAGATTATAACTTTTTGAGGATGATTATTGGGATGTTTTTTAAGACTCATTATTGATTAAATAATTTCATATATAATCGTAATATTCCCTTTTGATATAAATAAAATTGGTTCTTCAAGATAATTATTTGTCCTAACACTCTAAAATGTTTAACATAAAAGGTCATTAGAATGAAATTGAAAGATTATGTGTGAAATATATTATAATGAAAGATGTTTATCAAAACCATTTTATAATGTTTATGTTTTCAACACAAGACTAGAGAGATATCATCCTATGTTATGTACAATTGGAATTAGAATAGGGTTTAGATTACATTATAGTTTGGGATGTTAGTTGAGGATAATATAAGGTTTATCAAAATTTTAAAAGTATAAATAAATATTTTTTTTGGTAATATTGAATTTTTTGTGTGTGCTATCATAAGATAACATAAATGAAAACCATAGGGATTAATCTAAGGGTTACATCTACATATAAGACAGGGAAACTATATTTTTCTAAATTATATAATGTTTAGTTTTCATGAAAAAACAAATATCTCCACAGATACTAAATTGGGATATGGGATATGTAATGTATGTACCTATGGGTAATAATCTAGAATATTATTTTGTTGGGTATCACCTCAATCATCACACGGGGCATGATAAACATCCCAAACTACACACATGGTTCAACACTCCTAGGGGTTATGATTTACATAATCACATTCTATTTATATTTCATTATGAAGGATTTATTAGGTGATTTATTTAGAATAAGAATAATTATAAAAAAAACTAAAAGAAACCAATATTTAAACAAGAGTGATTTAGGTTGAAATGAAGTACTATATGATAATTTCAAAAAGTAACACATTTTGGGGATTAATTATTCATGTTATTATCTAAAAATAGTTTTTTATAGTGTTAATTATTCATCAATCATGATTAAATTATATTTTTATAGTACTTCATGAAGCATGATGGAACCAAGTTAACACTAAATTCCATGACAATATAGGGATTGTACCATTGAGAAACATTACATATAAGAGATGGAGTGATAATTCTTGTGATAATTCTAAACATGATATTAATAATTATGATTAACAATATAAACATCATAGATTTCCCAAAAACAAAAATGATGATATGGATTCATTCTCATAGAATTTTATGTGTTGAAGATGATTATGGAAAGAATGTTTAAATTCCAACTTGTAAACAATGTGGTAATAATAACCATGGGGATGACTGAACCGAAATGGGGTATTTTTATGCATGGAAATTTAGGGAATAAATCAATTAATTTATGAGGAAAATTGAAGATCTTTTTGTACACAGTGAAGGAAAAAGTGTTCATCCTAATGTACCACTAACAGTTCACTATATTTAATTTGGTAGAATTGGAAATTATCCTAATAAATAACCTAATACAAGGACTAGTGAGGATGATAGGAACAAAAAACTCTCAATAAATGGTAATTCATATACATCCAAACCCATGTAATATATTTTTGAAGATGATAGGGAGTATGGAATGAAAATCATATTCATAAGAACTTTGAATATTGTATTTGTGTCTTGTACAACCCATTTCAGTATACCTACAATAAATTCTAGGAACAAAAAATTATCACCTCGATGACTAGTTTTTTAATGAAAAATAACAATTTATTGTAAACCAATTCTTATATCTAATGTTTTTGTTTGACTAATTTTCATTGTAAAAATTTTATTATTATCCATTTTAATAAATTTAATGTGATTTTGGAAATTGATTGGTTCTCAACTTAAAGGAAAATTTATATTTTGGAATAAGAGAATACAATTAATTCAAGGAATATTATAAACATTATTTAAATGCAATTTGATATAATTTGGGGCTTGATTCTAAATAATGATAGAAACTGGGATTAAATGGTTGGAGGGAAAACTAAATATTGGGGTAATCCTATTTTGGGGAAAAATATATGTTTCACAAGTTTTTAAGGTTAATAACTCTCTATAATTTATGAACTGGTTCATGTCTATCATTGGGATTCCCTTAGCTATTTATGTTCATATATCAAAAATACTATTTTATGGACGTAATTTATTTAGTGGTGGGATATAACACCCCAGGTTATTAGGAATAATATTGTTTTTGTAAAGAATATGACTAAAATTATAACTATCATAGTTCGAATGATTTGAAAAATATTTGGACATATGTCTTGAAAGATATGATTTAAAATAAATACACATTATTTATTTAGAAAATGAACATTATGTAAAAACAAAAAAAAACTATGTATTGCACTCCATGGATTATTACTCACCATCTATGAATACAACCAATAAATGTGAATTGTTCAATATGGGATATTCCATATAAAAGAATAAATTATTCAATAATAAGAGATCTCTTGGATCTTATTCACCCTTTATGATCATCAATTTCCAAAAAAACATGTAATGTAGATGGACATCAAGAAATTAGAAATCACATTATGAGTGATAAATTGAAATACATTGAAATTAGAATTGAGACTTAAGATGTGTGAATAGAATTAATTATTCTACAACATCTATATGTTTGAACAAATTTTCAACATTATAAATATGATCGCTAATAAAATAGACAATGCATATACATATAATAGGTTGACAAGAATAATGTATTGCTTTGATGTAAATTTAAATTAATATAACTCTAAATAAAATTAAAATATGATATTAGTATAATATAAATATATATTAATTTGTGAATTATATATTATTATTGTTATTAATATTTTTTAAATATCATATTATATATAAATAAAATTGAAATGATTATTTCAATATCAATTGATGAGTAAAATTAAATTTTAGAATATAAATAATTAATTTTAAGGATATTTTGTAAAGAGAATTTAATATAAAATTATATTTTAAAGGAAATATTTAATTATGTAATATTTATTTTATCCTAATCAATTAAATTGAAATAGTTCAAATTTTTTAACGTTATTTAAATTATAAATTGATACGAATTAATATTAATATCACATAATGTTTTAAACCCCTATTTTCAATAAAAGTGGTTTATCCAAATATATTTTTTTCATTCCAAATATATATATATATATATATATATATATATTAATTTGTATTAGATAAACTAAAAATCATTTTTGAAATTAGAATATCAGTACAATATAAGTGTAGAATTTTGGGGTTTTATGAAACATTTTATTTTTAGGTTAATAGTGAAAAAACCATTTTTACCAATACCATGACCTCTATGAAATTATTAATATATAAGTACAAATTGGAGATTTATGAAACCATTTTTTTGAAAAAATATTTAATTTATAAAAAACATATAAAATTATAAATTTTTATTTATAGTTTATAAACTTATTTATGATATATTATAATTTAAACAACGTTTTCTCTATAATGTTTTTAGTAGTACACTATAGATTTATTATTTTGAAATTAATATTTATAAATAGTTTAAATTAAATATAAAAAATTAAATTTTAAAATTTTAATCATATATTCTATATTATATAACAAGTAAAAGGTTATTTTTAAGCATAATAGATAATTAAATTTCTAAAAACCAATTACTATTACAAAATATAAAATAGTAAAAGAAATAAATCATTGGGAATTGGTTTGAAACATGGGTGAAAATGCTTCTAATTGATTATTTCGGATCATATCTATAATATCTCATACCACACTCCATTAATATCTATTTTTGTTCCACATGTCCATTAAAACATGTTATATAGTTATTTTAAGTGTAAATATTTAGAAAAATATTATTTTTTAACCGTATTAAAGGGTATTATCACCACCATTTGCATACATTCTAATTTGTTTTCTTCCACTTGAAGAAATAACATTTTTACCTTACCCTTTAATACTTTATTTCTTATACTACAATCTGGTCACATGATTTTATCCTAATCCCACAATTTCCAAGGGACCCTCTATGGAAGTCTCTAAGTTCTCAACACGAGTAATCCTTTTTTTACTTAACTTAATTCTAAACTATATTACCTATTAAATTTTAATTCTCAAATAAATTTGTTATTAAATAATCATTGGATATATTATAAATTTATATTATACTGTAGTAATAAAAAATGAACATATTTACCCTCTTGTCTTTAGAAATATGAAAATGTGATTTGTGCGTATGTGTGGACTACCACCTCTATGAGGAAACACTTTCATTTTTCATCACATCATATCTTGGGTTTTATAAAAAGTAAAATTATTTTAAAATTACGATATTAATAACTTATTTAATATTATAAAATGAGACACCATATTAATCATTTCTCATGTTCTATAAAAACAATACAATTAACCTTTTGTACGTGCGACCTACTGCCCCCATTGAATTATGAATTACACTTTTTAAAACCTCATTTAATTTTTAGTCATAAAAAATATTTTAATGGATAAATATGATCCTTTTTATATCATTAAGGATTTATTATGAGAAATTAAAGAACCTATTATTGATATTATCAGAAAATGGTAACCATTAATTCAATTGTTGATAATAAGTTTACTAAGCGGGAGATATATATTTTTCATATTATATAATATTATAATATAAAATTATTATTTTTATAATTACTTGAAAATGTAATATAACACAATAATGAACACTAATATGATCATTATGTTTTACGTTTAATCATATTATTGCTAAACCATTACACAATCATCTATCAATCGAGTTATGCAAATGTCTGAGTTACTTTATCCACTCCATGAAAAATGAAATGAATTTGTATCTTGGATGAATAAGGTAATTTAATTTAATTTAATATATGATAGAAATAAGTAAATATTGGGTTTCATATTCAATGTTAACATAAAAATCTAACTCGTTATTTAAAAAACTCCATTTCTCACTAAGAATCATCAAAACATTCACATAAATGAATTCATCTTCAACAATCAAAACCAAAACCACAATCGAATGAAGTTATAACATTATAAATGATTGTAACAAATAAATTACAATAAATTCTATGATTTTTTATTGATTAAATTTTAAATAAGAATTAATCAAAACACTACTATATTAAAAGAAGTTCAAAATGATCAAGACCACAAACACACAATAATAAAAATTTACAATAACTAAATAATATAAATGTATAGAATAATTATAAATGAATTATAAAAAAGGGCATAATTTTGAATATATTTTATAAATAGGTTATTATAATACTAATTTTTTTATACTAGAGGTTAATGTACTTTTTTTGGATTCAAGAATTAAGGTAATCATTTTTAAACTCAAATTTAATTTCTTGAGACATGTTTTATACACCATGATATATTTGAGATGGAATGATTACTACCAAATGAATATATTTTACCATATTATTATAAATCATGGGATTTTAATATCCATATATTTTACTTTCCACTGATGGCCTTTAATTTATTTGATAACATTGTTGAATGTGGTATTGAATAAAATATTATTCATACTATAAAAGTTTTGACATCCAAGATTATTTTAAAATAAAAATTACTTCTAAATGTTTATCAATAGAGGTATTTTTTAATTATTTCATTTACCCCTCGTTCCTATATTTTTATATTCATGGTATTGTTTATTTCCTGTAAAAATTTCATTCCCACTTGAATAATATTTAACTTAATGTGTTTATTGTATGTGAAACCAACCACATATCTTATTTTCAATAAAAAAACCTTTTTGACTTGTCCATAGTAATTTTATTATTTCAAAAATTTACTATGTCTGCCTAAATAATTTTATTAGGTAAATTTATAGTACTTTAAATTATTTTAAATGTTTTAATATTTTTTTTTATCATTTTTCATTTGTGTCCTTCTCATCAAAATGTGAAAAGATTATTTTTTAAAACTAACAAGAGAATAAAAAATTACAATTTTTTTATATAATTAATTATTTATATTTTTAAAAGATTTATAAAAGAAAATATATTTCTCATATAATTATAAAATATATCTTTTAAAATGATATCAAAGGATCAAGTAATAGTTCTTATTTACAATGTGTTTTTTTTGTAAAAATCCTAAAACTATTATTTATTTTATTCCTTGTTTATTAAAATTTCTAATGCCTGATTAGGGATATTTTTAAAATATAACAATCCAACTTATTTTTTAATATGACAGATGAAATATCATTACCTTTTGGTGTAATTTCCTATTATTTCATTTTTTTCTTTCCAAATAAAATTTTGTATATGACCATAGTATTTCCTAATACCTTTCCTCTGTGAATACCCTATTTTAGATTAATTTTATTTAAAGGTAATAAAATATATTACATATAATGATTTATTGGGGTTAAATTATTGATTTAAACATATACCATTTATCTATATAGTGTAAATTATATTTTCATTATTATCTTTATTAAAGGGTATTTACTGGGAAAATTATAGAATATAATTAGAGACCTATTTATTTTCCAAAGGTTATCATGACGTGATTATTTATCTAATCATTAATGATTTAATTAAATGAATATATTTTAAAATTATTGTATATTCAATTTCATTCTATGGGTTCTTCATTATGTTATGAATTAAACGCATGTTCATTCCATCACTTCTTTGTGATGTGAGGACTGAAACTTAGTTTTCTTCCCATGGGTTCATTATGATCTGAATAATGAATGATTTAAAGTGGAACATATATGTATTGATGAATGATGTGTAATGTTATATATTACCATCCAATTAATTGGTTAAATATTTTAATCATATAAGAAAAGTATTGTTGAGTAAATTTTAGTTTCAAAATGTGTGGGAAATGATATTTTGGTTTATGAATATATATTTTTTCATATCATAATTTTGATGCACTTGTTGAATGATGTCATAGTTTTATGATAGTTCTCATATTTATGTCAGTTTATCATGGATAATGTTTTGTGAGTCAATATTTTCATTCTTGTATTATATTATGCCAAGCCATATTCCATGAATTTGGATATATTCTTTGTTGAGAATGAATTTTATTATGTATCATGATTATAACCATATTCTAGTATTATATTAAATTATGATATTTGATTGTAATCACTTATGTTTACCCTTACATATCATTTTAATTGAACACTATCTTATGTATCAATTTCCATAGGTTGTGAAAGAGATTTTTATTATTATTTACCTTGATGATATTTTTTTGTGGAAAATATATTAGAGATATTGATGACTCATTATGGATTATAAAATTTAATATATAATATGGAAAAAATTATATTATATATATAGAACATGGGTTCAACTAGTTAAATATTTGTCTTAAATATCTATAAAACTAAACCCCAAAAGTTCCATGCGATTTAATTTTTACATTTTGTTAGAAATATCTGGTAATTAATGATTCGTATCAAAACCAATGTGTAACATATATGTTTTCAGCATCAGATTCAGGAGTGTAGTTCATGGGGGATCTACACTACTTCATTATATTACATATGTTATCATGTGAAGAACTATACACACACTACTTCCTAGTGTGGCCCAACATTTGGTACACCAAATAAGTAAGATGCAGCTGTGATTTACTTCAACAATGATAAACTATATGGAAATTATTTTATCTCATGTAATACTAAATCACTTTGATCAATCAACATCTAGGAGAATCTTAAGTAGAAAGTCCTCTTTTAGTTCATTTGAGCCTTATACAAGACATGTTTCATTGACCTCTATAAATAAAAAAGTAATATATTATGCATTTTGTTAACATCATCCCTTAGTTGATAGTCTTTATGTACCCCCTCAACATTCAACACCCAAAATAAAATATTATGTGGATGTTTGTCGAGAATTTTTAGGATGAGATGATAAAAAATATGGTCTCCCTGGCATACTCAAGTGGATTCATAGAGTTTTTAATGAGGTAATAATGTCAATAGGGTGATATCCAGCGGAATAACCAAAGGCCCTATTTCTACCCCCAAACTAGCTTGAATGTTTGGAAGACATTAGATATCCCTTGTGATATAGAATCTATACCATCTACCATTAAAAATGTAGATGGTCCCATAAGATAATTCCCATTAGGAAATACTCAAGCTATGATTGTTTCCCTTGGTTTCCATTAGGGATATGAAATTCTATTGTTTAACAAAAAGTCATGATATACGACATCAGTGATGAGCATGTTTAGGGATTCTAGACATGTTTCATAGAAAATCACATGCTTAAGATTATAGAAAAAAACATTACATACCAAAGTATTATATATGTGTAATTTTTGTTTTTAATAAACATGTGTTATATTTAGTAAGATATTATTTTATAATATTTGAGAATAGAAAAATAAAAACAATCAATACATTATTATATTAATTTGTACAATATATTTAGGGGATAATGCCAAATAATATTGATAATGACACAATGGGATAATGAACACAAACAATATCTTTTTGGGAAAAATTTATTCTATGTTGTTTTCCATGATTAATCATACTCATGAATAGTACAATAAGAAATAATGAAAACAATATTAATGTATTTTAAAATTTTAAAATAGATAATATATAACCATGAATGAAACAAAAGTGAATGATGAATGAAAAAATGAATATGTATTTATTTGAAGTATCAAATATATATAACTATTCAGAATAGTAAATAAGACATTATGAATAGTAATATGGTCATTTGAATAATATATTATTTTTTAGATATTTTGTAAAATAAATTAATTTTTAATTCAGATCATAAGATAACTAAATAAAAGTATTGAATATTGAAAAAAAAATATTTTATAAAAATAAATATTTTATAAAAATAAATATTTTATAAAAATAAATATTTTATAAAAATAAATATTTTATAAAAATAAATATTTTATAAAAATAAATAATAATTTTAGTTTGTAGAAAACATAAATATATTATATTTATTTATATAAATTTTTTTAATAATTTTAAAAATACAAAAAAAAATTATTTTCATGTAATAATTTTTGTAAAATTCTTTTTATTATTAATATAAAAATAAAGATAGTTTTTCAAAGCGTAAGTATTTTTTCTGATGGTTCGAAATTCAATCATCTAATAAAATTATTTTTATTTTACAATAAATCTGGATTTTATTTAATAATAATATTTACCATATTTATGAAACCATTTTTATTAAATGAATATAACATTAGGAACCAAAATTTCAAAATTATCCTATTGTGTTTTTTAAAATTTTCTATACCAATTAAATTTTTGGGGGATAGTGAAATATGATATAATGTGGTATTTCACATTATCAATTAAAAACATGATTAATTTCAAATTAGATGATGTAATAAACTATTAGCACATCCTCACATTAAATAATTAATTTTTATAATCTAAAGAATCATCACTATTGGTAGTCTTGAGTAAAAATAACAAATAACCTGAATTTTACTAAAAAATATTCCTATACTCCCCTTGAAAATGATACTCTTCATCACCCACATATCCTAACATAATATTCTCCACATCTTATAAAATATAATTACAAAACCTTCCTATAACACTTAAACATGTCATAACTATTTCAACATCATCAAAATACCATCCTTTTATGGAACAATACAATTAGAAAATGTGTTTTACCAAGGAGTATGGTAAGAACACATAATTACACCTTTTATTTCTAATCTATCAAATATAGTTATTCTATATTGTAACGCCCCGACCCCAGTTACCCAGAGTCGGTGCATTATTACATAACATTGGCATGATCACAAGAAAGATCAAGTCTCGAAAGACCGATTAGTTTACTAGCCTTGGAATAACTAGATACATTCATAAGTTTTAAATTACACCATAAAGTGAAAACTACAACAACAACATCTTGTCTTCATAATCCACACTCATATCCCCTCATACTATCCCTGCAGGTCATTCATAAATTATTTCTTCACATCCTGGGAAAAATAAAACATTGAAAGGGGTGAGCACAGATGCTCAGTAAGGATAACAATATAGCAGAAACTTTCATAAATAAGCATAAACATTTAAGTCTATGTATAACTAAAACAAACGCCTTTTAATGTTTAAAATCAACATAATATGGAAAATATAAAATGAAATAATTCCATTTACTTATTCACATGGATATTATACTAGTTGAATAATCACATGCAGTATCAATAACCACTTTCATAATGATGGAATGCATAATGCCATACTATCATAACCATATAGCCAAGGCGTCGTGCCAAGACTACAAATAAGATTTTTTCAAGGCCTTGTTCCAAGACACTAGTTTGTCTCATGAGACCTACCGATGCATCAAAGAGATATAGCGGGCTCCACCTGTCACATATTAAGTCCAATGCATTCCTCATATGAATAGGTTTAAACATAACATAAACATTTGTATTAAAACTAGCATATGAAATGTCAATACTTTCTCCATAAACCATGAATTGTATAAAAATAACACATCCACAGTCAAACATATCACAAAACCTTCAATAATATATGGAAGTTTTGTATCATAATAAATAAACTTCAAATAAGCTTAAAATCCATCAAAGGATGTTGACTTAGATGAAATCAAAACTATTTGAGAGAAATATCCCTTTTTTTGAAATTATTTAAAAGTCACATAATTATAAAATAGAACATTTACTTTGAAAATATTATTATAAACTTTTAAGGTAATCTTCAATGATTTTTTAATGGTGGAAAATAGGCGCACCCTCCATATAAGTTAAAAAAACATTCTTACCTTACTTCTGTCGAAAAGGTTAAAAAGGGCCTTGTTTGGAAAACGACGGAAAGATTAATTTATAAACCTCGAATAAAAAGTCAAACAAGGGTATAAATGACTTTAACCCATATTCTAGTAAATAGTAAAAACATTTTGAAATACATTTTTAAGAAACATGGATGTGGATTATAAAGAAGTCCTAGTAGATTATTACGTATAAACAACCTCGGATAATGAAGAGATTGCAAAATAAACCCTTACCTTGTACTTTTTCTTTGATTGGGGGTAGGTTAACCTCATGTATAATGGTGAAATAATTTTTATTAAATTATACATGAATCCTATACATTAATATTATATCATATATGATCTCTTAATATTGATTTGTTAACAATATCTTAGTATTATCGTTGTTTCGAGTGTTAACTTACTCGTTTTATTTTATATGTTTTGTTATGTAAGACATGTTTGTTATGGATAGGTTGTATCTTATTCATATCCAGAATGATATCAATTCCTTAAACATTATTTTTAATCATTAAATGAGAATTAGTCTTGAATGGATATGATGGGGAATGAATCTCATCGCGATCGTGGAGACGGTAGTCCGTACGTACGCACGAGCGACAATGTCATCCTTTTGATATTAAAATAATATATCATTGGATGTTATATTATATATACAGAATCATAATCATGTTATATTTATTATTTACAAGAATTAAACATCATTATTATACCCATCCAAATAATAATTTATTGAATAACAATTACACCACGACGTGGAGACGGTAAGCCGTACGTACGCACGTATGGTGACATGCCATTCGAAGGATGGATAGAATACTGAATATGGTTGTACCATATTTATAATAACATCACAATATATATATATAAGATACTTTATTTATTATTTTAGAATGGGAATAACAAATAAAGAAGAAGTTGAAGAATAAATGAACTTGAAAAAGGGTGGTGAAAACATTACCTCTTCTTCGGGTTCTTCCTTTTGATTTGATCAAAAGGGATATTTAGGTTGGCTTTCTGATCAAACTAAGGCCTCTAGGTTGTATTTAGGGATGTTTAGAGATTATTGGGGCAGGGGTCAGCCGATCCAAGAGGCTTTTAATGTGTGAATTAGTGAGAAGGTGTAGTGCCCTTTTATAAGAGGGGTGAGGGGAACCTTTGGAAAAGCTAGAAATATTATTTTATAATAAATTAATATTCGGTTTATAATGGCTCAAAAGTGGATTATATAAATGGTAAGGTGGTTATAGGCCGAAAACCACTCAACCAATAGGTTTTAGATAGGTTTGGGTCACTATATTAACCTTATCTTTTAGTTTTAACTCTTAGTTAATTAGTTTGACATTTACCATGCCACTTTGTATTTTTATATTATATGGTTAATAAACTTACTATACACATCCAAGAGACCCCCAAGTTGTCCATTTAATGATACAAATATCATGATACAAGTCCGTTTTCCAAACCTTAGATTTTTAGGAATCGAATATAAATTAATAATATAATATTTGTTTTAAAAACTCTTTTATGTCAATTTTGACACTATTGGGTATTTTGTTTTTGATAATTTCATAACAGCATTATTACTTCGAAAAAAATTTATATAACCAATACTAATATGTCATATTAACCTAGAAAATTAGTATAATTCATAAAAATTCTCAAATTACATTTACTATGATATTTATAATATCAATTATTTTAATATTTCATTAATTAGGTAATTACTGCATCACCATTGTGTCATAAATAAAGTAAATTATTTAATGTCTAAAAATTATAAATAAAATACAATTATGTAGGAAATATTTTTAGATTTCTAATTAATATTTAAAATAGTAATTTTCTTATTTATAACCCTATATTAAAAATGTTTTAGTAAATCAAATTTGATTTTAACTCTTTTAACTCTTCTTTGAATTAAATAAGAATAAATGTCCTAATCTAATACAAGTGGACCTAAATGATAATATTTTATTTCAAATGTTGTTTTTGGTCGAGATAAAGTTGTCCAACAGAATTAACAAGTGTTAGGGTAATATTAATATCATTTTTACCCTTAATTACCCTATTTACTTTTATTTGTGGTAAATAAAAGTAAAAAGTTACTATTCACCAAAAATTATTTTCATCTCATTGAACCACATTTTACACCTTGATATTAACCATGTCTCTCAGATTTTCGAAATTCTACTCAGAGAAGTGGTAAAAATTATGTTTTATGTGAATTTCCAAATTCTCATAGGAGGTGGGTAAAAGACGGTGAAAAGTTCAATAAAAGTTTTTTTATATAAATTTATTCTAAACTAACTCCAATGAATTACATTAAAATTATATAGGTATTATGTATCTATTTTGACCTTAATTAAATTTAAATAAAATAAATTATTATTTAAATAAAAATTCAGTTTTAAACTATTACTCAGTGTTTTTTCACTATTCATCAAAAAATGAATGTTTTCAGAAAAATACCAAAATTTCACCCTAGGATAATTTCGATATTCCGAATCCAAAAATGAAGTCCATTTTGAAAGATAAAATTTATAAAATTTTAAAAAGTGGGTATTACTATTCATAACAGCTAGTTTGATTGGTTGTGGTGTGTGTGTTAGAACTCGTAGTTGTGTACAACACATGTTACTGTATTATTCAAAGGAAAGAGTACCATGGGAGCTTGGGGTGTTACATTCTCCTCTCCTTCAAATAATTTCATCCTCAAAATTACTAGAATACTACAGCATGAAAAGACTCGGGTGGTTCTTCATCATAAGTTCCTCAGGTTCCCACGTTGCCTCTTCCATCTTATGGTTTCTCCACAATACTTTTACCAGATGAGTCATCAGGTTTATAAGTACTTGTTATCTCATATCAAGAATCCTGACGGGCTCTTCACAATAAGACAGATCAGGTTCCAGTTCTAATTCGTCATAGGTGAGTACATGCATTGGGTCAGGAATGTATTTCCTCAACAATGATATGTGGAACACATCGTCAACTTTGAAGAGACTTGGTGGCATTGCTAAACGGTAAGCTACAACCCCAATTCGTTCTAGAATTTCAAAAGGTCCGATGTACCTGAGACTCAATTTACCCTTCTTACCGAAACATATAATTCCCTTCCATGGAGATACCTTCAAGAAAACATGATCTCCTATTTAAAATTCCAAATCCTTCCTTCAGTTATTAACATATCTCTTCTGTATACATTGAGCTTCTTTGATGTGATTTTGGATTACCTTCACCTTTTCCATCATTTCCATCACCAGTTCTGGACATACAAGTTTTCTTTCACCAACATCATCCCAACAGGTCGGTGTGCGACATCTCCTTCCATATAATGCTTCATATGGTACCATCTGAATACTCGAATGGAAGCTATTGTTATAGGAAAATTCTACCAGAGGTAAATATTGATCCCACATACCCTGAAAGTCAAGTGAGTAGGATCTCAACATGTCTTATAAGGTTTGAAAAGTGTGTTCTGATTGTCCATCTATTTGAGGGTGCTTGGAAGTGCTCAAATGAAGTTCAGTATCCAAGGCCTTCTGAAGACTCTTCCAGAATCTTGAAGTAAAATGGGGATCACGATCAGAAACAATCGATAGAGGTACTCCATGAAGTATCAAAACTTCATTAATATATAGTCTTGCTAGATGTTCAAGTGGTAAATCTTCCCTTATAACAAGAAAATGTGCTAACTTGGTAAGACGGTCAACAATGACCCATATTTCATTGTTCCTTCTAGGAGTTTTTGGTAGTCCCATGACGAAGTCCATCATAATATTATCCCATTTCCACTAAGGTATGGGAAGATGTTTCAATACTCCACCAGGCTGTTGCCTTCCATCTTTCACTTGTTGACAAACCATACATCTTGACACAAAATCAACAATCTCTCTTTTCATGTTGTCCCACCAAAAATTTTCCTTCAAGTCTCTATTTATTTTGGTGCTCCCAGGGTGTATAGTGAAATTGGAACTATGAGAATCGTCCAACAATTCCCTTTTTAGATCAGGTATATTGGGAACACAATGTCTCTTCCCAAATTTCAAAATTCCATCTTCATACCCAAAGTCATTCAATCTCCCATCATTCACAGCTTTAATCTTCTTTTGAAACTCTTCATAACCGGTCTGAGAACTCTTTACCCTTTCTAGTAAAGATGGTTTGGCAACCATTTAAAAAAGTATTTATGTTTCACCTTCCATGGTAATTCCCATATCCATCTTTACTAGATCCATGAAAATAGGATCCCTTTCAATTCTCATCATGTTCAAAACTCCATGATCTTTTCTTCTCAAAGCATCTGCCACCTTATTCGCCATCCTCGGGTGGTAGTGTATCATGTAATCATAATCCTTGAGTAGTTCAAGCCATCTCCTTTGCCTCATGTTGAGTTATTTTTGTGAGAAAATATACTTCAAACTCCTGTTATCATTACAAATCTCACATTTTCACCATAGAGGTAGTGACTCCATATCTTCAAAGCAAAGATCACAGCTTCTAACTCGAGATCATGAGTAGGATAGTTTTTCTCACGAATTTTCAACTATTGTGATGCATAGTCAGTAACCCTATCATTATGTATAAGGACACAACCAAGTTCTTTCTTTGATGCATCACAATAAATAACGAACCCATCAATCCCTGATGGTAGAGTCAATATATGATCATTGACTAATATTCTATTCAGTTATTCAAAACATTCTTCACACTCTTTTTCTAGAAAAATTTAACCCCTTTACGTGTGATCTTTGTTAATGGGTTAGCCAATCGGGAAAAATTCTGGACGAAACGTCGATAATAACCTACTAAACCTATAAAACTGCATACCTCAGTTATACTCTTAGGTGCTGGCCATTCTTATATTTCCTTGGTCTTAGAAGGATCAACAGAGATTCCATCATTGGACACAATATGGCCAAGAAAAGAAATCTCCTGAAGCCAGAATTCACACTTGCTAAACTTCCCATATAATTCATGTCTTCTCAGAGTCTTCAGGATAATGCGCAAGTGATTTTCATGATCTTCGTAGATTTTGTAGTATACCAAGATATCATCAATAAATACCACCACAAATTCATCTAGATATTCCTTGAAAACTCTATTCATTAGATCCATGAACATAGAGGGTTCATTAGTCAGCCTAAAAGGCATTAATGTAAACTCGTAATGCCCATACCTGGTTCGAAATACTGTCTTTGGAATGTCTTCCTTCTTCACACACAACTGATGGTATCCAGTCGAAGGTCAATCTTTGAAAAGTACTGAGCTCCATGCATTTGGTCAAATAAATCATCAATGCGCTATAGGGGATACTTGTTCTTTATTATTATAGCATTGATATCCCTGTAGTCGATACAAAACCTCATAGATCCATCTTTCTTTTTAACAAAAAGAACAGGGGCTCCCCATGGAGGAACACTAGGGAGAATAAATCCCTTATTACTCAATTAATATAGTTGTTTCTTTAGTTCAACTAATTCCACAATGGCCATTCTATAAGGGGTCTTCGATATAGGCCTTGATCCAGGAATTAAATCAATGGAAAACTCAACTTCTCGTTCTGGAGGATGTCTTGGTAAATCTTCCGAAAACACATATAAATATTCTTTCACAACAGGTACATCCTCTATTTGAAGATTCCTTTCCTCACCCATAGTAATTTCATTCTCTTCCTCCCCAATAATTGAATTTAGTTGAGCTACTGGGGGTGGTTCTAGATAAGAATTAGGTGGTGACGATTCTGCTCTAAAGATAAGGTGTTCCTTATCATCATCATCAAAAATATTATCCTCCTTATTCTTATAATAAATATTCGCATCATGGTCTGAAATCCAATCGATACTGAGGATTATATCAAACTCAATCATAGGTATGACGATGAGATCAGCGGATAAAGAACATTTATGTGCTCTAATGGGGACTGATTCACAAAACTTTTTTGCAATGATACTTCTCTTATGAGTTTTAACTGACAACTACCTTGTTAAATCAAATTGGAAATATCTAATTTTCTTAGAAAACTAGGAAGATATGAAATAATGCGATGATCCACAATCAAATAAAGCATTTTCTAAACTTGAGGAAACCATTAAATTACCTGCCACCATGTCTTTCGGAGCTTCGACCTCAGCAGTAGTGATAACATAAGCTTGGCCTTGATCCCTTGGCCTTTTCTGAGGTATGTTCCCCTGATGCTTAGGAAATTCATTTGCATAATTTCCCATCTCCCTGTGATTGTATCATTGGACATCGGTAGCTTCCTTCTTCCCCTTTCAATCACGAGCTTGGTGGACTTTTTCACCACACGTGTAAGAGACTCCCATTCCTTTTAAGCAAGTACCAGGGTGTTTCTTCCCACATTTACTGCAGGATGGATATTCCACTTTTCCCTTCTTCCCCTTATTTCCATTCCCAGATTGATCAGCAGATCTCTTCTTCTGTTGCTTTTCTTTAAAGTTATAAGACTTATAGAATTAATTTTCTGTCTTGATAGCACATGAGACAATGTATTCGTACGACGAGAAGGATTGTGAGACTAATGCTCGATGGAGAAATGGTTTTAAACCATCCAAGAAATGATCAATATTACTTCTTGGGTTATGTATATAATCTCCAATATACCTTGCTAACCTTGTAAAGTTAGCCTCATACTTTGCGACATTCTCATCCTCCTTTTTTCTCAGACTCAAAAATTTCCTTTCCATATCTACTCGATGGTCATGAGGAAATAATTTTTCTAAAAACAGATCATTAAACTCCCTCCATTCTATATTTGATACTTCATCATCTTCCTTCGTGTTTTGAATCAATGACCACCATTGATCGGTATCTCTAGTGAGGCGATAAATTGCCATGACAACTTTTTCCCCTTCACCGCTCCCCAAAGCCTAAAATATTTTCTCTAGGGAGCTTATCCATTGCTCAGCTACTGATATATTTGTACTCCCATTGAATGTTGGTGGTTACTGCCTCATGAAGCGATCTAACATTGATCCTCCACACTGTGGATCAGGGTGATCCATACAGGTAAGTTTATTATTCATAACCTGAGTGATTTGTCCCAGTACGGTGATTAGTTTATTAGCACCAGTTGCATCACCATCTCCACTATAATTATCTTGAGCAGGAGGGAAATACCTTCATGGAGTGCATGCATTGATACAATTTCCATTTATTCCACTAGGCACCACTTCTAAATAATGACACAAACTAGATCAGTTAATGAATCAAAATACATAATTCGATACTTATAAAACAGTTAACATAAAGTGAACAATTTATGGATATAATCCACAATCATAAAAATGTTTTCTTTGAGGACTCATATACTCATAGACCCTTTATAATGATTTATAAATAAAATGAGAGTTATCCTATGCATATCTCCTAGGAGTATCGTAACCAAGAGTGCAGCAAGGCCCGTTGTCATGCACTAGTTCCCATTCGAGTCTAGATCAAAGCGGTCTTTTCAGGTTTTACCCCTAGGTACATCTGTGCCAGAGCTGCCTCTACCTGCTTGTATCTAGACAGGGATGTATTGCTCAGAAAACTCACAAAATTTCTACAATACCAAAATTCTAGGAAGTTATTCTATACTAATCCTCAAAGTCCATCATAGATCTATGTGCTCTAATCAGAGTTTATCTAAATATAGCTTCTAAGGTTTGTACTAAACTTCCTCTGATACCAACTGTAACGCCCCAACCCCAGTTACCCAGAGTGGGTGCATTATTACATAACATTGTTATGATCACAAGAAAGATCAAGTTTCTAAATACCGATTAGTTTAGTAGATTTGGAATAACTAGATACATTCATAAGTTTTACATTACATCATAATGTGAAAACTACAACAACAACATCTTGTCTTCATAATCCACACTCATATCCCCTCATACTATCCCTATAGGTCATTCATAAATTACTTCTTCACATCCTGGGAAAAATAAAACATTGAAAGGGTGAGCTCAGATGCTCAGTAAGGATAACAATATAGAAGAAACTTTCATAAATAAGCATAAACATTTAAGGCTACGTATAACTAAATCAAAAGCCTTTTAAAGTTGAACATCAGCATAATATGAAAAATATAAATTGAAATATTTCTATTTACATATTTACATATATATTCTACTAGTCGAATAATCACATGCAATATCAATAACCAAATTCATAATGATGGAATGCATAATGCCAGACTATCATAACCACATAGCCAAGGCCTCGTTCCAAGACTACAAATAAGATTCTGTCAAGGTCTTGTGCCAAGACACTAGTTTGTCTCATGAGACCTACCAATGCATCGATGAGCTATAGCGGGCTCCACCTGTCACTTATTAAGTCCAATGCATTCCTCATATGAATATGTTTAAACTTAACATAAATATTCGTATTAAAACTAGCATATGAAATGTCAATACTTTCTCCATAAACCATGAATGGTATAAAAACAACACATCCATAGTCAAAAATATCACAAAACCTTCAATAATATATGGATTTTTTTTATCATAATAAATAAACTTAAAATAAGCTTAAAATCCATCAAAGGATGTTGACATAGATGAAATCAAAACTATTTGAGAGCAATATCTCTTTTTTTGAAATCATTTAAAAGTCACCTAATTATAAAATAAAACATTTACTTTGAAAATATTATTATAATCTTATAAGGGAAGCTTCTAAGATTTTATAATGGCGGAAAATAGCCGCACCCACCGTATAAGTTAAAAAAACATTCTTACCTTAATTCTGTCGAAAAGGTTAAAAAGTACCTTGTTTGGAAAATAACGGAAAGATTCCTTTATAAACCTCATATAAAAAGTCAAACATGGGTATAAATGAATTTAAACCATATTCTAGTAAATAGTAAAAATGTTTTGAAATACATTTTTAAGAAACATGGATGTGGATGATAAAGAAGTCCCAGTAGATTATTACCTATAAACAACCTCAGATAATGAAGAGATTGTAAAATAAACCCTTACCTTGTACTTTTCCTTGGTTGGGGGTAGGTTAAACTGTTGTATAATGGTGAAATAATTGTTATTAAATTATACAATAATCATATACATTAATATGATATCATATATGATCTCTTAATATTGATTTGTTAACAATATCTTAGTATTATCGTTGTTTTGGGTGTTAACTTACTCGTTTTCTTTTATATGTTTTGTTACGTAAGCCGTGTTTGTTGTGGATAGGTTGTATCTTATTCATATCTAGAATGATATCATGTTCTTAAACATTATTTTTAATCATTAAATGAGAATTATTCTTGAATGGATACGATGGAGAATGAATCTCATCACGATCGTGGAGACGGTAGTCCGTACGTACGCATGAGCAACAATATCATCCTTTTGATATAAAAATAATATATAATTGGATTTTATATCATATATACAGAATCATAATCATGTTATATTTATTATTTACATGAATCACACATCATTATTATACCCATCCAAATAATAATTTATTGAATAACAATTACACCACGACGTGGAGACGGTAAGCCGTACGTACGCACGTATGGTGACATGTCATTCAAAGGATGGATAGAATAATAAATATGGTTGTAACATATTTATAATATAATCAATGTATATATATAAGATACTTGAGTTATTATTTTAGAATGGTAATAACAATTAATGAAGAAGTTCAATAAGAAATGAACTTGAAAAAGGGGGGTGAAAACATTACCACTTCTTCGGGTTCTTCCTTTTGATTTGATCAAAAGGGCTCCATAGTTTGGCTTTCTGATCAAAATAAGGCCTCTAGGATGTAGTGAGGGAAGTTTAGAGAGTATTTGGTCAGGTTTTGGTCGATCCAAGAGGCCTTGAATGTGTGAATTAGTGATAAGGGAGAGTTCCCTTTTATAAGAGGGGTGAGGGGCACCTATGAAAAAACTAGAAATATTATTTTATAATAAATTCATATTCGGTTTCTAATGGATCCAAAGTGTATTATTTAACTTTTAAGGTGGGGATAGGTCTAAAACCACTCTACCAATAGGTTTTAGATAGGTTTGGGTCACTATATTAACCTTATCTTTTATTTTTAACTCTAAGTTAATTAGATTGACTTTTACCATGTCACTTTTTATTTTTATATTATATAGTTAATAAACATACTATATGCATCCAAGCGACCCCCAAGTTGTCCATTTAATGATACATATATCATGGTATAAGTACTTTGGTAGAACATTATATTTTTAGGAATATAATATAAATTAATAATATAATATTTGTTTTAAAAACTCTTTTATGTCAATTTTGACACTATTGGGTATTTTTTTTTGATAATTTCATAACAGCATTATTACATAGAAAAATTTTTTTATAACCAATACTAATATTTCATATTAACCTAGAGAATATGTTTAATTCATAAAAATCCTCAAATTAAATTTACTTTGATATTTATAATATCAATTATTTTAATATTTCATTAATTAGGCAATTACTGCATCCCCATTGTGTAAAAAATAAATTAAATTATTTAATGTCTAAAAATTATAAATAAAATACCATTATGTAGGAAATATTTTTGGCTTTCTAATTAATTTTTAAAATATAATTTATCGTATGTATAACCCTATATTAAAAATGTTTTAGTAAATAAACTTTGATTTTAACTCTTTTAACTCTTCTTTGAATTAAATAATAATAAATGTCCTAATCTAATACAAGTGGACCTAAATGATAAAATTTTATTCCTAAGGTTGTTTTTTGTTGAGATACACTTGTCCAATAGAATTAGGACATGTGTTAGGGTAATATTAATATCATTTTTACCCTTAATTACCCTATTTACTTTTAACCGTGGTAAATAAAAGTAAAAGGTTACTATTCACCAAAAATTATTTTCATCTCATTGAACCACATTTTATCCTTTATATTAACCTTTTCTTTCAGATTTTTTAAATTCTACTCACAAATGCGGTAAAATTATGTTTTATGTGAATTTCCAAATTCTCCTAGGAGGTGGGTAAAAGACGGTGAAAAGTTCAATAAAGTTTTTATATATCTAAAATTATTCTAAACTAACTCCAATGAATTACATTGAACTTATATAGGCATTATGTATCTATTTTGACCTTAATTAAATTTAAATAAAATAAATAATTATTTAAATAAAAATTCGGTTTTAAACTATTACTCAGTTTTTTTCACTATTCATAAAAAATTGAATGTTTACCGAAAAATACCAAAATTTCACCCTAGGCTAATTTCGATATTCCGAATCCAAAAAAGAAGTCTATTTTGAAGGAAAAAATTTATAAAATTTCAAAAATTGGGTATTACTATTCATAACGGCTAGTTTGATTGGTTGTGCTGTGTGTGTTAGAACTCAAAGTTTCGTACAACACATGCTATTATATTATTCAAAGGAAAGCGTACCGTGGAAGCTTGGGGTGTTACATATATCTTCCAAATTAATTCCAACCATTATAGTATAATTAAATATGCATCATAATTATATTGAAATATTACTATTCTAATGTAATAACTATTATCCATTTTATTATCATCTATTATAAAATGAAAAAGTCACCCATATTGTGGTCAAATAACGCCTCAATTGAAAACATATTCAATTTTTCACCACCTAATTCAGGGATGTTTGTAATAAAAAATTTAATTTTATAATATTAATTTAATAATTATATTATAATGTCTTTCATATTCTACAAAAGGGAAATGACAATAAAATTAAAAAATCACATTAAGTTCACAATGGTTGATAAAATCTCAAAATAAACAAAATGTTTAATGATTAAATTTATACTCAATAAAACAAAAATATATAGGATCAAATTTTGATAACTGGAACCAATTATTATTTTGGAATGGTGAAGGCCACATAACATCACCGTTATTTTGTAATGGGATCATCAATCAAGTATATACACAATTATCCACAAACTAATGCGACCTTAGAACCATGAAATGAACATCCACATGACTGTGAACATGAAAATAATTTTATAATAAATATATAATTAATAATAGTAAATTTAAAATTTAAAATAAAGTATACATGTTACTGGTTTTTAACCATGTAATTAATTGGGATATTTTAATCATTACTGAGGTAATATGTACAGACCAAACAAGTCTGGACATGTGGTGACATAACATCCAAACAACCAACTATTTATTTTATTTTATGAATTCTATATTCACCCTTATTAATATTTATATTCTTTACATAAACATATATTATATTATATATATATAAATGTTTTTTTTCATCAATATATATCTTGTTAATTTTTTCCTCTTATTCTAGGGTATATGGTCTTATTTAAAGTTTCTTTCCCAATCCATTCATAAAAATAAACCCCATTCAAAAGGAATTTTTTATTCCTTATTTTTTTTATTATGTCACCATATAAATTTTTTTTCCTCATAAAATTTTTAAAAACAAAAAATAGTTTATTGATAAACTATTATATTTTTAATGAAAACTCTATTGTATTACCTTATTTAAAGATTATTCACTCATTTTATAAAATATCTCTTAAGAGGTTTCTTTATGTAACTACTCTTCCACTTATTTATTATGTATTAACTTCATTAGAACATCATATTTATGATATTAAATACTTTATTAAAATTTGAACTTTCAAAATTATTTAATTACTTCTTCTCTTTTGAATCTTTATGACAAATCCCTTGGTTATATTTTTGGATAAGATTATGTAACCCATTTCAAATTCCTTAGTTTTCTATAACTTTTTCATTATTTTTAAAATTATTATGTTGAATAAAAATTCATGTACATATTTATATTTTAATATTTGTAAAAGAATTATAAATATCCCTTTTATTTTTTTAATCACATGATATATCATGTATTGTGCATGGGAAACAATCCTAGCACACTATGTTATGTTTTCTTGGTATAAGGACTTCACATATGCTTATGATGTCATGTTTTATATTGTGTACTAATTATTATGGTTACATGAACTTATGTTATAAAAATATTTATTCCACTATTTTATGTTACTTTATATGATCCTCCCCTCTTATGTTGTAATATTGTTTCTCTTGAATCATATGATGTACATTATTATGAGACTTTTCCCTTACATGGATTTATAACTCACCCTTTTCATTATGTAAGACCTTATTATATTATATATAGAAATAGAAATTTGAAAGGACTCTATATTACCTTCTAATTATCAATATAAATATGATGTATTTTTTTATATTAATATATTATTTTTCTTGTTTAAAAAATTTACTATAAATATAGTTTTTTGGGTTGTCCTATATAGAATCTCTTATTAAAAAACATGTAATAATATTTTTTTTATACTCGATCTAGTATATTTGGTATTAGATAAAGGTGTAATAATTTTATTGGTATTTTGATAGAGAAACATAAAATGAAATATAAAATGGAAGATCATGATTGAAATATAGTAATTTAAAATCTATAATATACAAGCCGCCAATGAGTTGATGATTTTATGACCAAATTTTCCTTTTTATTTATTTATTAATTTTAGTATTCTCAACCTTACCAGTATTATAGTTTTATTAAATTATTAAATCAATAATTATTTATTTATTTAAAAAGATATTATCCACTCGTAAACATCAAATTTCTTATAAGATCATAGTTATATTCATTATTTGATGTCATGATTTTTTGAAAAAATATTAAAACACCACCTCATGACCTAGATGTTGAGTTATCTTTAAAAAACATGAGATGAAGTTATTAAATATAAATAATATAATACATTAAAAATTAATTTTTTTGGGAAGAATCAATTGGTGTACCCCGTTATACCACATCTAGATGAATGTGATACTATATTAGTAATGTATTATTTTCCTTTATATAGATCCAACATGAACAACCTAAAGGGAGAAATCAATTTCCATATCTCAAATAAAACTCAAATTATATAAATTTTAAAGGATGATAATGAATATCCATTAGAAATGAATTATCATTAATGGATATTTTTTCTTTATTATAATGAATATCTAGATTTCTGACAAAGGAGAGGATCATTCATGAAAGAATTTCCATTGTATGGGAAGTTGGTGAAATATTATATGGAAAGTTTCATATTCTTTATGAGGATTGATAGGTTGAGTTTTTTATTGATCACATACCAAAATCTATTCCCATATCTATGAGTCCCTCTAAAATAGTACCCGTTGAACTGGATGAAATATAGATGAAACAATACGATAATATAGAAATGTGTTTCATATTACGAACTCCTTTACAATAGGTGTGTTGAATATTTTTATCAAAAAATATGGGTGGTTATCTTGGTCTATGAATTCATTAGCATGAACTGAAAAATATCACAATACAGAACATGTATCTTGTTTTTTTGGTCAAGGATTTGTTATATTAGTTATGTTGGGATCATTAAATCACTCAAGAGGACCTTCAGTTAAGATATTATTAATTAAAAGTGAAGAGTATGGTATTCCAAAAAATGTATTTCATAAAATTTATGGAAACAATGAGTTCATAGTGATGTCATTCAGACTGAAATAACACACTTATAATTTTTATAAACAAGGTTAATATAATTTTTATATATTAACATGGAGACTCTATAGTGGTCATTAAAATGATATTATAGTATACTGAAAAATAAATCTAAAATAGGAGTACAATTTGAGTACTCTTTCTAATAATTTAGGAAGGGAATGTTATATAAAAATTATAATAAATTTCAACTTCAGATTGATCAAGTTAAATTATTGGGGTATCTTATCAAAATGAAGAAATACATATAGAATATTCAATGATAGATGTGATTGAGTAATAGAATATACCATGATCTATAATAGAGATCAACATTCCCCCAAGATATGATGTAATATGGGTCACTGTTGATCATCATACCAAGTCAGCACATTTTTATGCTATAAGAGAAGATTTACCACTTGAATGTCTAGCTATACTATATATTAATGATGTTGTAAGAAATTATGAAGTACCCCTATTGATTGTTTCTGATTTTGATCCCCATTATACATCAAGATTCTGTAAAATTCTTCAGAAGGCCTTGGATACTGATCTTCATTTAAGCACTGCCTACCACCCTCAAACTGATGTACACTCAGAACGGACTATTGAAACCTTAGAAGACATGCTCAGATCTTGCTCACTTGACTTTCAAGGTATGTGGGATCAACATTTACCTCTAGTAGTATTTTCCTATAACAATAGCTTCCATTCAAGTATTTATATTGCACCATATTAAGAATTATATGGAAAGAGATGTCACACACTATCTTTTTGGGATGATGTTGGTGAAAGAAAAATCATAGGCCCAGAACATGTTGAGGAAACAATGGAAAAGGGAAGGTTATCCAAACCCACATCAAACCAGATCAAAGTCAGAAAAAGAGCTATGTTGATAACCAAAGGAACGATATGGAATTTCAAGTAGGAGATCATGTTTTTATGAAGGTATATCCATGGAAGAGTGTTATATGATTTAGTATGAAAGGAAAATTAAGCCCTAAGTACATCGGACCTTTTCAAATTTTTAGAATTAATTGGAGTTATAGCTTATCATTTGGCAATGCCGCCAAGTCTTTTCAAAGTTCATGTTGTGTTCCACATATCACTGTTGAGAAAATACATGCCTGACCCAACACACGTACTCACCTATGAAGAAATAGAACTGGAACCCGATCTATCTTATTGTGATGAGCTTGTCAAGATTCTTGATACTAGAGAACAAGTGCTGAGAAAATGGGTTACTCGTCTGGTGAATGTTCTATGGAGAAACCATAATATGGAAGAGGCAACGTGGTAACCCAAGGAACATATGATGAAGAACTAGCCGAATCTGTTTACGCTATAGTATTTTAGAAATTTCTAGGATGAATTTTTTTGAAGGAGGGAAGAATTTAACACCCCAAGCTTCCATAATATGCTTCTATTTGAATAATACCATAGCTTGTGTTGTACGCAACTTTGAGTTCTAACACACCATGACCAATCAAACCAGCTGTTATGAATAGTAATACCCACTTTTTGAAATTTTGTAAATTTTATTTTTCAAATCGGACTTCATTTTTGGATTCAAAATATCAAAATTAGCTTAGGGTGAGTTTTCAGTATTTTTCTGGAAACTTTAAATTTTTGATAAATAGTGAAAAACACTGCGTTGTTGTTTAAAACTGACATTTGATTTAAATATTTAGTTATTTTTAATTTTATATTAGGTAAAAATAGATACATAATAACTATATATGTTCAATGTAATTAATTAGAGTCATTTTGTATTGAACTTTTAACCATATATTACCACCTTCTAGTTGCATTTGAAAATTTCCATAAAAAATAATTTTACAACTTCTGTGAATTGAATTTCAAAAAATATATGAGACATGGTTGACATCAGTATGTAAAATGTGGTTCAATAAGATGAAAATAACTTTTGGTGAATAGTAAATTTTGACTTTTATTTACCACTTTTAAAAGAAAATATGGTAATTAAAGGTAAAAAATGATATTATAATTACCATAAAAAATGTCATAATTATATTGGATAAATGTATTTTGACCAAAATCAAGCTTATAAAAAATATGATCCTTTTGGTCCACTTGGATTAGATTAGGACATTTATTATTGTTTTATTTAAAGAAGATTTAAAAGTTTTAAATTCAAATTTTAATAATTAAACTATTTTTAATATAGGGTTATACATAAGATAAATTTGACTATAAATATTTTTTAAAAAGACAAAAATATTTTATAAAATATTTTTTTATTTATAATTTTTATACATTGAATAATAAATTTATTTATGACACAATGATGATGCAGTAATTACCTTATTAACGAAAAATTAAAATTATTGATATTATAAACATCCAAATAAATTTAAATTGAATCTTTTGATGTATTCCACTAATTTTAATGGTTAATATTACATGTTAGGGTGTATTAAATAATTTTTTTTCTAAGTTATAGAGTTTTTATGACTTCACAAAAAGAAAATACCAAATAGTGTCAAAATTGACATAAATGAGTTTTCAAAACAAATACTATATTATTAATTGATATAATATACCTAAAAACATACGATTTTGCAAAATGACTAATATAAGGTTAGATATATCAATAATGAATCAATTGGGGTTCGCTTGGTGTTTTATAGTAAGTTTATTAACCATTTATTATAATAATACAAGAATATATGGTAAAAGTTAAACTATTTAACTAAGAGTTAAATATAAATAATAAGGTTAATATGGGGACCTAAATCTGTTTAAAACCTATTGGTTGAGAGGTTTTCGACCCATCCCCACCTTATCCTAGAAATAAATCATTTTGTAGCCATTATAAACTGAATATGATTGTATAATAAATTAATATTTCATGATTTTACTAAGGTGACCCTCAACTCTCTTAAAAACAGGAACCTCCCCTTCTCCCAAAATTACACAACCAAAGCCATTTGGCTTGGCCAAACCCTGATAAAATATCCTTTAAACTACAATTAATTTGACCTATATTTTTTACTTTGATCATAAAGTGAACCTATGGTGCCTTTTAGATCAACTCAAAAGGAAACACCCGAAGAAGAGGTAATAATTTCACCACCTCTTTCAAAGTTCTTTTCTTCTTCCACTTCCTCTTTCTTTACTTTTTCCATACCACAAAAATAACTACAATACCTTATACATACTATTATGTTATTATAAATATGATACAACAATATTCATTATTCTATTCATCATATGAATGACAAGTCACCAAACGTGCATACGTACGACTTACCATCTCCACGTCGTGGTGTAGTTTGTTATTCAAACACTTCATTATTTGAATGGGAATAATAATGAGTATAACTGATGTAAATAATAAATATAACATGTTAATAATTCTTTATATATGATATACCATCCAATTACATATTATTTATCCATCTATTGAATGACATTATCGCTCGTGCGTATGTACAGATAACTCTCTCCAAGAACGCGATGAAATTCATTCCCCATCATAACCATTCAAGAATAATATTCATTTTAGGATTAAAAATAATATTTAAGAACTTAATACAATTTTGGATATTAATAAATTACATCTTATCTATAACAAACATGTCTTACGTAACCAAGCATATAAAGGAAAACGAATTTATTAAAGACTTGAAATAAAGATACTACTGAAATATTATTTACAAAGAAATATTAATAGACTATATATGATATCATATTTATGTATGTGGTTCTTTTATAATTTAATAACAATGATTTAAATATTATATAGAAAGTTAACATACCCTCAATCAATGAAATGTATAAGGTGACGGTTAATTCTACAATCTCTTTATTATCTGAGGTTGTTTATGAGTGAGTATCTATTGGGACCTCTTTATCATACACATCCGTGTTTCTTAAAAATGTATTACAATTTTTTTTAATATTTACTAAAATATGGGTTAAATTCATTTATAGCCTTTTTTTTAATTTTTATAAATTTTTTATAAAGGAATATTTTCGTCATTTTCCAAAAAATGACCTTTAAGACCTTTTCGACAAAATTAACTAAAGATTTTTTTTAAACTTATACGGTGGGTGCATCTATTTTCCACCGTTATAAAACATTAGAAGCTTCCCTTACAAGACTATAAGAGTATTTTCAATATAAATTTTTTCTTTTACAATTATGTGACTTTTAAATTATTTCAAAATAAAAAGAGATATTTCTCTCAAATAGTTTTGATTTCATCAATGTCAACATCCTTTAATGGATTTTACACTTATTTGATGTTGATTTATTATGATACAATCTCCCATATTGCATTGAAGGTTTTTCGATATGTTTGACTGTGAATGTTTTATTTTTATACCATTCATGGTTTATGGTTAAAGTATTAACATTTTATATGATAGTTTTAATATGAATGTTTATGTTATGTTTCAACCTTTTCATACGAGGAATTCATTGGACTTAGTAAGTGATGGGTGGAGCCCACTATAGCTCATCAATGTATCGGTAGGTCCCATGAGACAAACTAGTGTCTTGGAACAAGGTCTTGACAAAATATTATTTGTAGTCTTGGTACGAGGCCCTGACTATGTGGTTATGATGACCAGGATTATGCCTTCCATTATTATGAAATTCTCTATTGATATTACATGTGATTATTATACTAGTAAAATATCCATGTGAATAAGTAAATTACATTATTATATTTATATTTTCCATATTATGCAGATGTTTAAGTTTAAAAGGCTTGTGTTTTAGTCTTATACACTGCCTTAAATGTTTATTCTTATTTTTGATGGTTTCCACTATATTGTTATCCTTACTAAGCACCTGAGCTACCCCTTTCTATGTTTTATTTTTCCTAGGATGTAAAGAAGTATATTATGACTGACCTACATGGATAGTCTAAGGGATATGAATGTGTTAAAATGAAACAAAATGTTGTAGTTTTTCATTTCATAATGTAATTTAAACCTTAAATTTTTTTCTAGTACTTCCAAGGCTACTAAACTGATAGGTATTTTGGGATTTGATCCTTTATGATCATGCCAATGATATGTAATAGTGCACTGAATCTGAGTAACTAGGTTTTTGGTTTTACAAATTGGATATATGCTAAAAATATTTTCTAATAGATATCATATCAATTATTATAGGATAATAATATATTAGGACCCTACCACATGTGATTGTATAGAAATTTTTATTAAAAGAAAGCTAGAGCTATAAACAAACATTTATACACTAAGGTGCATCTAATTTAATGATCATATAACCACTAAGGATATTAAAATATTCTAAAGATCAAATATATTTCCGTAATGGAAGCCTATAACAAATTAATATTATGGTAGAAAAATTAATTTCTATGGGTCAAGGATCTGGATTGATATGGGTTGGAATACAAATACCCGACTCTTCTAGTTATAGTGGGAGGAGTACTTCTAGTGAAACAAACTACACAGGATATTATAACTGAAGAGGTATTTTATGTTCAACATGGGGGCGATACGTATATTTTTTTTCTTCCAGAAAAATGATTCAAATAATGAACTAATTACTGGAAATTTTCTAATGTTAAAAAATATGTTTAAATTCATGTAATCGTCTATATGTATCAAAATTCATGGATTTTTTATTTTTAATGTTTCTATGACTTCATACTACTAGTGAGTATTGAAGAGAAACATAAAATGGATAGTACAAGATGGTAACAAAAAATGATTGATTATTCAATGTTCTACATTTTAATAGGACCTATACTACAATCATCATGAATATGATCCTTTTTTAGTTTTTATTTCTCAAAGAATATTTCTAGGATCATAAAATTGGGATATTGATTTTCAGGGAAAGATCCTTTAGAATAATCCTCACGGTAGATGACTAAATGAAATGATTAGAGGAGACCCTATGGGATTTGAATAGAAGAAATTACAAAAAAGTGTCAGTGATATCAGTAAATTCCAAATAGATATGTATATTAAAAAAAATTATTTATTGATAAATCTTGTATATCTGTCACACAATATTAATTTGGAAACAAATGAGTGATATGTGACTCTAACATGTTAGTAGGAGCACTAAAAATTTTCAAGTCAATTATGTTGATAACATATGAAAATAATTTCTAGGTCTTACCATTTTCTTTATACTAAAGAGGGAAATTTCAATATGTTTGACTTAAAGTAGTAATTGCGTTTGGGGGAATAAGATCAGCAAAATTGATGTATGCGTTTTCCAAATGTAGTTTTAGTACTTATACTAACATTAAATTAAAAAATAAAAGTTTATATGATTCATGATTGAATTTTTATTTGTACATAATCTTTCTAGTAGAAAAAGTGTGAGAATAATATGATATTAAGGAGATTAAAATATTTTCACAAACTTAAGTGCTAGGAATTCATCTCATGTTCGATGATATGTTCTCATTTTTGATATTAGGGGTTCATAAATCCTAAAAACTAAATTTCAAATATTTATAATATAAATTCATCTACTTTAAGTTAACACTATCTAACAGTATTTGGAAATGTAAAACTAGATATGTTCCTATAGTACGGAGGATTGAGAATATTAGTAATCTTGGTAATTGAACAATTTTTTACATGTGGTTCAATATTACTGAATATCCAAAAAAGGATAATGTAATATGAATGTAAAAGATTATTACATCCCAAGATTTCAATATCTACAATATTCGAGTATGTTGCGTACTTAGATGAATCTTAATAAGAGTTTTAGAAAAAAATTATTTTGATTTTGGGTTATAAAAAAGAAATATATTTAAAATTTTATGAAAACCATTCACTATGGATTTAGTTAAGATGTAAATAATCTAAAATGGTGAAAAGGGGTGGATACTCATTTATAGCACTAAATAAGGAATTTTTAAGGTAGTATTTTTGTAAAAAACAAATTCACTACACAAATACTTTTTTTACCAACCCAAGCCATGAAAACATAGTTGGAGTAGCAGCTGAATCCATACCCAAAATTGGCATGTTGTTCATCTTAGGACTTAGTGGTAATTACTAGTTGGATTTAGTAAATGTGGGAGTTTTTTAGAGATGGTACCCAATAAAAAACAACTTTTTATTTTGGATTACATGCGTATTTAAAGGAGCGAATATTAATATAAATACATTATCATATATTTTTTATTATTTTATATAACATTGTCGTGATAATGTCCAAGTGTATTTTTCACATCAATAAGTTTGTAGCAGTTTCCTAGTATGATGATAACCATGAAATGATGTGAATATATTTTTAAATATAGTTTTATAGTAGGATAAAATACTATGATAATGAATCTAGTAAATAAAATATTATAAGTGTATGTGGATTCTTCTCATTAATTTCACAATTGGTAATATCTAAGAGCGGATATTATTAAAATAAACCTTCTAGAAGAAATTTCACAAGTATTGGTGTCATTAAATATTCTAATCCATGAGCATGTGTAATATTACTTAGATATTAAGGAAATCATTAATATATTTGGTAATGCCCGGACCACAAAAGCCCAGATACGATGCATTATTTTAATACATTGGCATTATTATAAGGAATCATGTCCCGAAAGACCGATTGGTTTAGAAGTCTTGGAAAATAGATTACATACATGAACATTACATTTAACATTAAAAAATAAAACACATCATATATGATCATTTGAGAATGCCATTAATCCCATAGCATAACCCTACATATCAATCACAATACACTTCTTGGAATCTTGGGAAAATAAAACATAAGAAAAGGGTGAGATCAAACGCTCAGTAAGAGTAAGAAATACAATGAAAGATAACATAAACATTATGTATGGAGAATAATTGAAAACACATGCTTTTATAAATAATAAACATGAATACTTTATGGTAGGAATATGATCTGAGTAAATAATTCCATAATAAAACATAGACATGGGTATTCTACTAGTCAAATAACCACATGAACCATCAATATTATTTTCATAATGAGGGAATGTATAATTTCAGACATTCTGAAACATCTTTTCAAGGCCTCGACCAAGATGTCTAAAAATGATTTAGGCCTCGGCCAAAAACATATATCAAACTAGGAAAGGCCTTGGCCAATTAAATGTTTAATTGTCTCATAAGAACTACTGATGGATCGAGGAGCTATGGTGGGCTCCACCCATCACATACTAAGTCCAATACATTACTAATATGAAAAGGTTGAAATATAAGATAAACGTTCATATTAAAATTAGAATACAAAATGTAAATACTTTAACCATAAACCATGAATGGTTTAAAAATAACTCATCCATATTAAAACATATCACAAAACAATAAATACAATATGAAATATTTGTATCATAATAAATCAACTTCAAACAAGTGAAAATTTATCAAAGGATGTTGGTATAGATAAAATGAAAACTATTTGAGAGAAATATCTCTTTCTATTATGAAATCATTTAAGAGTCGCATAATTATAAAAGAAAAAATTTATTTTGAAAATATTATTATAAGCTTTTAATAGAAGCATCGATGATTTTATAATGGCAGAAAATAGCTGCACACACCGTATAAGTTAAAAAAACATTTTTACCTTAATTTTGTCAAAAAGGTCATAAAGATTATTGTTTGGAAAATAACAGAAAAATTATTTTTTAAAAAATAAAGTCAAATAAGAGTATAAATGACTTTAAACCATAGTCTAGTAAATATTAATTTTTTTACAATACATTTTTAAGAAAACACGGATGTGGATGATAAAGAGGTCACAGTAGATACTTATTTAAAAAGAACTTCAGATGATAAAGAGATTGTGAAATTAACCCTTACCTTGAAATTTTCCTCGGTCTAGCATATGCTAACCTAATTTATAATAGTTAAATCATTTTGATTAAATTATACAAGAACTATATACATAAATATGATATTGTATATGATCCCCTAATATTACTTTGTTAATAATATTTAAGTAGTATTGTCGTTTCGGGTGTTAACTAATCCGTTTTTCATTATATGATCGGTTAAATAATCCATGTTTGTTATGGATATTTAGTATTTTTATACATATCCAAAATTTTATTAACTTCTTAAACATTAATTTTAATCATATAATGAAAATTATTCTTGAATGACTAAGATGGGGAATTAATCTCATCGCGTTCGTGGAGACGATAATCTGTACGTACGCACGAGCGACAATATCAATATATTGATGGTCAAATCATATATAATTGGATGTTATATCATATATAAATAATCATTAACATGTTATATTTATTATTTTCAATAGCTATACTTATTATTATACCCTTCCAAATAATAAAGTGTTTGAATAAAAAACTACCCCATGATGTGGATAGAGTAAGCCGTACGTACGCATGTATGGTGAATTTGTCATTCATATAATGGATAGAATAATGAATATGGTTGTACGATTTTTCTAATTAAAACAATGGATGTAGAAGGTACTGGATTTTTATTTTGGTATGGAAAAAACAAATAAAGAGGATGTGGAAGAATAAAAGAACTTGAAATAGGGTGGTGAAATTATTATCTCTTCTTCGGGTGTTTTCTTTTGAGTTGATCCAAAGGGCTCTATAGGTCTGATTTAGGATCAATTTAAGGACTCTAGGATGAAGTGAGAGAAGTTGGGAAGGTATTTGGGAAGGGGTTTGCCGAGCCAAATGGCTTTGGTGGTGTGAAATTAAGAGAAGGGGAAGTGCCCTTTTATAAGAGAGGTGAGGGTCACTTTAGGAAAAGCTTGAAATAATATTTTATAATAAAGTAATTTTAGGTTTATAATGGACAAAAAATGATTTATTTCTAGGATAAGGTTGGGATGGGTCTAAAAAAACTCAGCCAATAAGTTTTAGATAGGTTTCGGTCACCATATTAACCTTATCTTTTAGATTTAACTCTTAGTTAAATAGTTTAACTTTTACCGTGTCTCCTTGTATTCTTACACAATATGGTTAATAAACATACTCTAAAATTCCAAGACAAACTAAAGTGGTTCATTAATTAAATATATAATATTATTCTATCCCTTTGACTGAACCATAGATTTTTAGGAAAATTATATAATTTAATAATATAATATGTGTTTTAAAAACTCATTTATATCAATTTTGACAATATTTTGTATTTGGTTTATGTGAAAGTCATCCAAACTTGATTACTTAAAAAAATACATTGAATCAATCCAAATATGTCTTATTCACCTAGGAAATTTCTAGATGTCATAAAAACAATGAAATTATATTTATTCTAAAATTTATAATACCATTTATTTGATTCTTTCATTAATAAGGTAATTACTGCATCATCATTATGTCATAAATAAATTTAATTATATAACGTCTAAAAATTATACATATAATAAAATTATGTAGGGTATAAATTTAGATCTCTAATGAATATTTATAGTCCAAAAGATAACTTATATTACACCTTTTAAAAATTGTTTTACTAAAAGATATATGTTTATATCATTTTTTTTCATTACTTTAAATTAATTAATATAAAGTGTCACTATCACTCTGAAGTGGCTCCAAGTGGTCCCAAAATCTACCCAAGGATGCCCATGGTCGGACATGTATCAACCAGTAGGAATAGAACACATGTTAGGGTAATTTAATATTATAATAATAATATTTATTTACCCTTTAACCATGATAAATAAAATATTTAGTGAAGTAAATTTTCATAATGTCTAAAAATAAAAGTTTCCTATTTATATAATTTAGACCTCCAGATTCCAAATATGGAATCCATTTTTTAAAATTCAAAACACCGAAGTGGCAGAAATTAATTTAAAATTAATTCCCATTGTTAAAGCCAAAAAGAGGGTTTTTAAAAAGTAAAAACTATCAAATGATTGACAAGTGTTTCTATCAAATTTAAATGTAAAATTATTTATAATGACCTAAATTGTATTAAATAATAAAAATATAATGTAGTTATACTTTAAAAAAATTAAAATGCATTATTTAACACTACAAATTATTTTGATTAAAAAAGACGTTTTCAATTAAAACACAGTATTTTTCACTATTCATCAAAATATGAAAGTTATCATAAATGTACCAAAAATTTATCCAAACTAAATTTTTATGACCCTCTTCTAAAGTTGTATTTAATTTAATTAAATTGAATACATAAAAGTGTGAATTATTAGTTTTAAAAAGGGTTCTCTATTAAAAGGCGGTAATATTTCTTTTTTGAAAAATACTTCTCTTATCTGAAAAAATGAATTTTTTCTTATATTATGTCTACGAAACTCATAATATGGATTTTAAAATTATATAGAGTATATCGGATTCAAAATACAGTTGATACTATTCATAACATCTTTTTGAACGGCTAGTTTGGTGAGTTGTAGGGTGCTCGAACTCAGTTTTGCGTGTAACGTAAGCTATTGAATTACTTTAATGAAAAAACATACTATAAAAAATTGGAGTGTTACATTCTCCCCTAATTAAATAAATTCCATCCTCACAATTTGAAAATTTTCTTCTAAAATAAGTGTTTGAAAATAGAAAATACCTTTTTGGAAAACCCACATCAGAAATAGGGTTAATAAAACATAGTATTAATGAGAGGGAAATGGAAATGAAAAAGTCACCACCAACTTAGGGTTTTGAATATGAGAACATTGGTGGAAATTAAAGACACATAATTGGAAGAAAAACGTATATATTTATAGGGAGTGATTGATTTCATCAATCACAAACAAGTGTAAAATTGGGGGCCTCGAAGCCATCAATCTAAGATGATTTAGAATATCATCGTTTCAACAAAACCTAAGGTATTAGGATAACAAATTTTTGGTTTTAATATCCCTTATCTTAATTTAAGAATTATTTTCTTTATAGAATAATATATATATATATATATATATATATACTTGACAGGTAGAGTTCCATCCTTTAACTAATTTCTACCACAAACTCATCTTTCACTCCAAAAGATAATATAACTAAAAAATAATATATTTATCCTAATTGTATAAAGATCCAGACATTTAATATGATGAAAACTAATTTATAATAACCAGGTACATCCTATAGGCTAGTGGTGAGTCATAAATCCTTGTCACACTTTTGTTGTGGGTTCGATTCCTACAGCTTTTTCCGACACGATGAGTTATCGCCCGACATACAGGTTATCCTTTTTCTAAAACAATTGTTTTATAATATTCCAAAATTAATCTTAATAAATACTATACAAAGTTAAACATAATTCATTCCAACCTTTATAGCTATCCAAAATACTTCTGTCCAAAATCTCTGTAAAAGGTCTCTAAATTCAAAAATCAATTGTAAGATCAGATTCCCCAAACAACGTAAAGAATATCTAATTGTAACATACTAAAAATATGACTAGCTATATCATATTAAAACCATAATGAAAATAAATAGTACTATAATACAATCCTTGTATATATATATCACATTCTTCTTATTATGAGAAAATAATTCTTGAATCCAAAAACACAAATACATTAATTATTCCACTTCAACTATAGTAACAACATAAGATGGGCCTTTCTACCTTGGCCTTTTCTAAGGTACGTCTCATTGGATCTTAGGAAATTCATTTGCATAATGGCCAATATCTCTACAATTTTAGTATTGAACATTTATAGCATCTTTCTTTCCCTTGAAATCATGAGCCTCGTGACATTTTTCTCCACATTTATAAAAAACTCCCATTCTTTCTAGACATGGACCTAGTTGTTTCCTTACACAATTATCCCAGGTTGGAAATTTTACTCTTCCATTCTTCCATGTTTCCTTATTTCCTTTCCCAGAGTGTTCAATGGATATCTTCTTCTCTTAATTTTCTTTAAAGTTGTAAGACTCAGAGAATTCCTTTTCTGTCTTGATAGCACATGAGACAATATCTTCGTACGATGAGAAGGATTGCGAGAATAATTCTAGATGGAGAAATGGTTTCAACCCATCAAAGAAACGATAAATATTAATTTTTTGGTTACGTATATAATCTCAACCATGCCTTGCTAACCTTGTAAAGTTAGCTTCATACTTAACGACATTCTAATCCTTCTTTTGTTTCAAACTCAGAAATTTCCTACCCATATCTACTTGATGGTCTTGAGGAAAGTATTTTTCTATGAAAATACCTCTAAACTCCATCCATTACATACATGATACTTTTTTATCCTCCTTTTTGGTTTGAATTAATGACCACCACTGATCTGCATCTCCCGTGAGGTGATAAACTGCCATGACAAATTTTTCCCTTTCACTACTCCCCAAAGCATGAAATATTTTCTCTAAGGAACTTATCCATTTCCTATCTACAAATGGATTTGTAGACCCATTTAATGTTGGTGGCTGTTGCCTCATGAATCAGTCTAACATTGATCCTCCACGTTGTGGATCAGGGTGCTTCATATGAGTAAGGTTATTATTCATAACCTGAGTGAGTTGTCCCAGTATGGTGATAAGCTAATTAGAACCAGTTGCATCACCTGCTCCACTATAATTATCTTGAGTAGAAGGGATGTCCCTACATAGATTACGTGTATTGATATGATTTCAATTACTTCCACTAGGTGCTATTTCTAAACAATTTCATACAGTAGGTTAGTTTTTGATTCGCAATACATAATTCCAAACTTGTAAAACACTTAACATAAATTCAACAGTTTATGGATATAATCTATAATCATAAAATATGTTTTCTTTGAGAAATTATATACTCGTAAATCTTTCATAATTTTATGTAAATAAAATTTAAATTATCCTAAGCATATCCCCCGAGAGTTTTGTAACCTAGAGTGTATCGCGGATCTTTGTCGTGCACCATTTCCCGTTCGAGTCTAGCTCAAAGCGGTGTTTTCAGGTTTTACCCCTAGGTACATCTGTGCAAGATCCGCCACTACCTGATCGTATCTAAGTAGAGATTTATTGCTTGGAAAACTCAAAAAATATCAATAGTACTGAAATTCTTGGAAGTTATTCTATACTAATCCTCAATGTCTATCTTAGGGTAGTGTTCTCTAATTATAGTTTTTCTAAATCAATTTTACAAGGTTTTTACTAAACTTTATCTGATACCAAATGTAATTCCCCAAGCCCAGAAGCCCGGATTCGGTGCCTTATTTTAATACATTGACATGATTACAAGGAATCATGTTCTGAAATACCGATCAGTTTATCAGTCATGGAAAATAGATTACATACACGAACGTTACATTACACATTCATAAAATAAAACACAACATAAATGATCCTTTGATAACACCATTAATCCCCTAGATTAACCCTGCATATCAATCATAATACAATTACTGGAATCCTGGGAAAATAAAACTTGAGAATGGGGAGAGCTCAAATGCTTAGTAAGAGAAAGCAATACATTGGAAGATAACATAAACATTTGGCATGATGAATAATTGAAAACACATGCCTTTACAAATAATAAACATGAATACATTATGTAAGGAATCTGAGGTGAGTAAATAATGCCATAATAAAACATAGTCATGGGTATTCGACTAGTCGAATAACCACGTGAACCATCAATATTATATCCATAATGAGGGAATTTATAATGCCAGGCATTCTGAATTATCTTGTCAAGGCCTCGACCAAAATGTCTAAAAATGATTTTGGCCTCAGCCAAAACCACATATAAAATTTGGAAAGGCCTCAGCCAATTCCACATCTAATTGTCTCATGAGACCAACCGATGCATCGAGGAGCTATAGAGGGCTCCACACATCACACATTAATTCCAATATAGTCATTATATTAAAAGGTTGAAACATATCATAAACATTCGTATTAAAACTAGCATACAAAAATGTCAATACTTTAACCATAAATCATGAATGGTATAAACATAACCCATCCACAGTCAAACGTATCACTAAACCTTAAATAAAATATGAAATATTTTTATCAAATTAAATCAAATTCAGGTGTAAAATACTTATCAAAGGATGATTACAGAGATGAAATCAAACTATTTTAGAGAAATATCTCATTCAATTCTGAAATCATTTAAGAGTCACCTGATTAAAAAAGAAATAATTTATATTGAAAATATTTTTATAAGATTTTAAGGAAAGATTTAATGATATTATAATGGTAGAAAATAGCTGCACCCTCTGTATAAGTGAAAAAAACATTCTTTCATTAAATTTGTCCAAATGGACATAAGGAATCTTGTTTAGAAAATGACGGAAATATTCTGTTAAAAACATATATGGTAAAATAAGGGTATAAATGACTTTATCCCATATTCTAGTAAATATTAATATTTTTTGAAATACATTTTTAATAAAACACAGATGTGGATGATAATGAGGTCCCAGTAGATACATATGTAAAAACAATCTCAGAAGGTAAAGAGATTGTGAAATTAACCCTTACCTTGTACTTTTCCTTGGTCAAGGGTACGTTAACCTCCTGTATAATAGTTAAATCATTGTTATTAAATTATTAAAGAACTATATACAAAAAAATGATATTATATATGACCATCTAATATTTCATTGTTAATAATATTTTAGTAGTATCATTGTTTCGGTTGTTAACTGACCCGTTTTCCTTTATATGATCGGTTACATAATCCATGTTTGTTACAGATAGGTTATATTTATATTGATATCCAAAATGATATTAAGTTATTAAACATAATATTTCAATCATAAAATTAAAATTATTCTTGAATGATTAGGATGGGGAACAAATCTCATCACATTTGTGGAGACGGTAATCCATACGTACGCATGGGCGACAATATCATTATATAAATGCTGAAATCGTATCTAATTGGATGGTATAAAATATATACAGAATCATTAACATGTTATATTTATTATTTACATCTGTTATACTCATTATTATACAAATCCAAATAATGAAGTGTTTGAAAAACAAACTACACCATGACTTGGAGAAGGTAAGTCGTACGTACGCATGTATGGTGACTTTGACATTCATAGGATGGATTGAATAATGAATATGGTTGTAAAATATTTATAATAACATAAAAGTATTTATAAGGTACTGGTATTATTATTTTGGTATGGAAACAACAAAAAAAGAGGAAGTGGAAGAAGAACAGAATTTGAAAGAGGTTTGTGAAATTATCATCTCTTCTTCAGGTGTTTACTATTGAGTTAATCAAAAGGGATCCATAAGATGGCTTTGGGATCAAAGTAAGGACTATTTGTTGATGTGAGAAAATTTGTTAAGGTATTTGTGAAGGGTTTGGATGATCCAAATAGCTTTTGATGTATGGAATTTAGAGAAGGGTAAGTGCCCATTTATAAAATAGGTGAGGGTCACTTTAGGAAAAGCTTGATATATTATTTTATAATAAAGTCATTTTTGTTTTCTAATGGCTTCATAATGATTTATTTCTAGGATAAAGTGGGCATAGGTCGAAAAAATCTCAACCAATATGTTTCAGACAGGTTTAGGTCACCATATTAACCTTATCTTTTTTATTTAACTCTTAGCTGAATAGTTTAACTTTTACCGTGTCTTCTTGCATTATTATACTATATAGTTAATAAACCTACTCTAAAATTCCAATATAACCTCAAGTAGTAAATTAATGAAATATATAATATTATTTAATCCCTTTTTATGAACCTTATATTTTTATGAATATTATATAATGTAATAAAATAATATTTGTTTAAAAAACTCATTTATGTCAATTTTGACACTATTTTGTATTTGGTTTATGTGAAAGTCATCACTACTTGATTACACAAAAAAGATACAATTAATCAATCATGACATGTAATATTAACCTATAAAATTCATGGATGTCATAAAAAATTTGAAATTATATTTATTTTAATATTTATAATTCCATTTATTTGATTCTTTCATTAATAAGGTAATTACTATATCATCATTGTGTTATTAATACATTTAATTATATAATGTCTAAAAATTATATATAAAATACCATTATATATGAAATCATTTTATCTTTATAATTAATATTAATAGTCTGAATGAAAACTTATATAACCCCTTGTAAAAATTTATTTACTAAAAGATATATGTTTATGCCATTTTTGTCTTTACTTTAAATTAATTAATATAAAGTGTCATTATCAACCTCATGTGGCTCCAAGTGGTCCCAAAATCTACCCAAGGATTCCCATGGCCGGAAATGTATCATAAAATATGAATAGGACACATGATATATTAATTTAATATTATTATAATAAAAAAAATTTACCCTTATTTACCAGATTTACAATTTAACCATGGTAAATAAAACATTTACAGATGTAAATATTCCTGATGTCTAAACATAAAACATTCATATCTAAAAATTTGGATATAATGATTTAAAATATGTAATCTATTTTTCCAAATTCAAAACATTGAAGTGGCAGAAATTAATTTAAAATTAATTATCATTGTTAAAGCCAAAAAATAGGTTTTTAAAAAGTAAAAACTATCAAAATATTGACATGTGTTTATGTCAAATTTAAATGTGAAATTACTTATAATGACATAAATTTTATTAAATGATAAAAATATAATATAATTATACTTTAAAACAATTCTAATGCACAATTTAACACTATAAATTATTTCGATTAAAAAAGTTGTTTTCAATTTAGACAATGTATTTTTCACTATTCATGAAAATAAGAAAGTTATCATAAAAGTACCAAAAAATTTTCCAAACTAAATTTTTATATCCCTCTTATAAATAAGAATTTAGTTTCATTAAATTTAATATATAAAAGTTTCAAATATTGTTTTTTAAAAGGGTTCCCCATTAAAAGGCATTAAAATTTCATTTTTTGAAAAATAATTCTTTTATATAAAAAAATGGATTTGTTCTTATATTATATCTAAGAAACACATAATATGGATGTTAAAATTATATAGCGTATATAATATTCAAAATACAGTTAATAAAATTCATAACTGTTTTTTGAACGGCTAGTTTGGTAAGTTGTGGTGCGCTCGAACTCGGTGTTGCGTGTAGCGTAAGCTAGAGAATTACATTAGTGAGATAACATACTATGAAATATTAGGGTGTTATATTCTCCCCTCCTTCAATAAATTTTGTCATCACAATTTAAAATTATTCTTCTTAAAATAAGAGGTTGAAAATAGAAAATACCTTTGTGGAAAACTCACATCAGAAATAGGGTTAATAAAATTTAGTGTTAATAAGTGGGAAAGGGAAATGAAAAAGTCACCACAAACTTAGGGTTTATAATAGGAGAACATTGGTGGAAATTATACACACATAATTATAGTAAAGAAAATTATATGGAGTGATTGAGGTCATCAATCACAAACAAGTGTAAAATTGAGGGCCTCAAATCCATCAATCTAAGATGATTTAGAATACCATCGGTTCAATAAAATATAAGGTAGTATTATAACAGATTTTTCGTTTTAATAACCCTTACCTAAAGTTTAAGAATTAATTTATTCACAGAATAATAAATAAATATATATATATATACATATACATATACATGACAAGTAGAGGTTGATCCTTTAACTAATTTCTACTACAAACTCATCTTTCACTACAAAATATATTAAAACTCCAAAATATTATATTTATCCTAATCGTATAAGGTTCTAGACATATACCATGAAGAGAACTAATTTATAATAACCAGGGACATCCTCAAGGCTAGTGGTTGGTCATAAAGCCTTGTCACACTTTGGTTGTGGGTTTGATTCCTACAGCTTTGTCCGACTCGACAAGTTATCTCCCGACTTGCATGTTGTCCTTTTTCTAAAACAATAGTATTATAATATTCAAAAAATAATATTAATAAATACTATCCAAATTTCAACATAATCCATTCATCCTTTATAGATATCCAAAATACTTCTGCCCAAATTCTATCTAAAAGGTCTGTAAATTCCAAAAACAATTGTAACATTAGATTCCCCAATCAATGTAATGTTTATCTTATTGTTATATACTGAAAATATGATTACCTTAATCATATTAAAACCTTAATTAAAATAAAAAGTACTACAATACAATCCTTATATATATATATATCATCTTCTTCTTATTACTAGAAAATAATTCTTGAATCCAAAAACATGAATAACTTAATTATTCCACTTCAACTATAATAACAACATAATCTTGTCCTTACTCCCTTGTCCTTCTCTAATGTAAGTTTCCTTGGCGCATTGGACATTCATTTTCGTAATGTCTCATATCTCTAAAATTGTAGCATTCAACATTTACAACCTCTTTCTTTCTCTTGCAATCACAAGCCTGGTGAAATTTTTCTCCACATTTATAACAAACTCCCATTCCTTTTAGACATGCACCACGATGTTCCTTCCACAATTATCATAGGGTGGAAAATAAACTCATACCTTATTCCCTTTTTTCCTTAATTCTTTTCCCATAGTGTTTAATGAATCTCTTCTTCTCTTTTTTTCTTTAACGTCGTAAGACATAGAGAATTCCTTTTCTCTCTTAATAGCACATAAGAAAATATCTTCGTATGATGAGAAGTATTGTGAGATTAATGCTAGATGGAGAAATGGGTTTAACCCATCAAATAAATGATCAATATTAATTCTTGGGTTACGCTTATAATCTTCAGCATTCCTTTCAAACCTTGTAAAGTTATCTTTATACTTTGCAACATTCTCATCCTCCTTTTGTCTCGGACTTAGAAAATGCCTTTTCATTTCTACTCGATGGTCACAAGGAAAGTATTTTTCTAAGAAAAGATATTTAAAATCCTTCAATTACATACATGATACATCATCACCCTTTTTTGTGTTTGGAATTAATGACCCCCATTGATTTGCATCTCCCATGAGGCTATAAACTGCCATGACAACTTTTTGCCTTTCGCTACACCCCAAAGCATTAAATATTTTCTATAAGGAAATTATCCATTTCTCAGCTACAAATGGATTTTTAGACCCATTGAATGTTGGTAGTTTGGCCTCATTAATCGGTCTAACATTGATCCTCCACGCTGTGGATCAGGGTGCTCCATACAGGTAAGGTTATTATTCATAACCTGAGTGAGTTTTCCCAATATGGTGATAAGATGATTAGCACCAGTTACATCACCAGCTCCACTATAATTATATTGAGTATTAGGGAAGTCCCTACATGGATTACTTGCATTGATACGATTTCCATTCCTTCCACTGGGCACCATTTCTAAACAATGGCATACAGTAGATTCGTTTTTGAATTGCCATACCAATTTCAAACTTGTAAGCCACTTAACATAAGTTGAACAGTTTATGGATATAATCCATAATAAAAATATGTTTTCTTTAAGGAATTATATACTCATAAATCATTAATAATGGGTTTTAAAGAAAATGTGAATTATACTAAGCATATCTCCCGGGAGTGTCGTAACTAAGAGTGCAGCAAGTCCCATTATCTTGCACCAGTTCCCATTTGAGTTAAGCTCAAAGTGGTGTTTTTAGGTTTTACCCCTAGGTACATCTGTTCCAGAGCCTACTCTACCTACTCGTATCCAGACAGGGATGTATTTCTTTGAAAACTCCCAAAATATCAATAGTACCAATATTCATGGAATTTCTTCTATAATAATCCGCAAAGTCTATCTTCAAGTAGTGTTATCTAATCAGAGTTTTTCTAAATCTAGTTTCCAAGGTTTGTAATAAACTACCTCTAATACCAACTATAACGCCCCAACCCCAAAATCCTGGATCTTGGGCATTTTTAATACATTTCCATGATTACATGGAATCATGTCCTGAAAGACCTATCGGTTTTACAGTCTTGGAAAATAGATTACATACATGAAAGTTACATTACACATTCAAAAATAAAACACAACATAAATGATCCTTTGAGGATTCCATTAATCCCTTGGCTTAACCAAGTATATCTATCATAATACACTTTTTGGAATACTGGGAAAATAAAACATTAGAAATGGGTGAGCTCAAATGCTCCGTAAGAGTAAGCAATACAACGGAACATAACATAAACATTAGGCATGTTAAATAATTGAAAACACATGATTTTACAAATAATAAACATGAATAATTTATGGTAGGAATACGAGTTGAGTAAATAATGCCATAATAAAACATAGTCATGGGTATTCTACTCGTCGAATAACCATATGAACCATCAATATTATTTTCATTATGAGGGAATGTATAATGCCAGACATTCTGAAAGTTGTTGTCAAGGCCTCGACCAAGACGCCTAAAAATGATTTTGGCCTCAGCCAAAACTATATATCAAATTGGGAAATGCCTTGGTCAATTCCACGTCTAATTGTATCATGAGATCTATCGATGCATTGAGGAGCTATTGCAGGCTCCACCTGTCACATACTAAGTCCAATACATTCCTCATATGAAAAGGTTGAAACATAAAAAAAACATTCATATGAAAACTAGCATATGAAATGTAAATACTTTAACCATAAACTATGAATGGTAGAAAAATAACTCATCAATAGTAAAACATATCACAAAAACATATATAGAATATGGAATATTTGTATCATAATTAACCATCTTTAAATAAGTGTAAAATTTATCAAATGATTTTGACATATATGAAATCAAAACAATTTGAGAGAAATATATCTTTCTATTTTGAAATAATTTAAGAGTCATATAATTATATAAGAAAAAATTTATTTTGAAAATATTCTTACAACATTGTAAGGGAAGTTTCGATGATATTATAATGGTGGAAAATATCTGCACCTGCCATATAAGTTAAAAAAACATTCTTACCTTAATTTTTTCGAATAGGTCATAAAGAATATTGTTTGGAAAATGACAGAATGATTCCATTCAAAACATAAAATTTAAAATAAGGGTATAAATGAATTTAACCAATAGTCAAGTAAATAGTAATTTTTTATATACATTTTAAAGAAAACACAGATGTGGATGAAAAAGAGGTCCCAATAGATACTTATGTAAAAACAACCTTGGAAGATAAAGAGATTGTGAAATTAACCCTTACCTTCTACTTTACTTGGTTGAGGGTACGTTAACCTCCATTATAATTGTTAAATCATTGTTATTAAATTATATAAGAACTATATACATAAATATTATATCATATATGGTCATCTAATATTTCTTTGTTAACAATATTTTTGTATTATCATCGTTTTGGGTGTTAACTGATCCGTTTTCCTTTATATGCTCGGTTAAATAATCCAAGATTATTATAGATAGGTTTTATTTTTATTCATATCATGAATGATACTAAGTTCTTATACATTATTTTTAATCATAAAATAAAAATTATTCTTGAATGATTACGATGGGGATGAGTCTCATCACGTTCGTGGAGATGGTAATCCGTACGTACACACGAGCGACAATATCATTATATTGATTGTGAAATCATATGTAATTGGATAGTATGTAATATATAAAGAATAGATAAAATTTTATATTTATTATTTACATTAGTCATACTCATTATTATTCCAATATAAATAATGAAGTGTTTGAATAACAAACTACACCACGACGTTGAGACGGTAATCTGTACGTACACATGTATGGTGACTTTGTCATTCATATGATGGATATAATAATGAATATGGTTGTACCATTTTTATAATAACATCCCAGTATGTAGAAGGTAATTGATTTATTTTTTTGGTATGGAAACAACAAATAAATAGGAAGTGGAATAAGAAAAGAACTTGAAAGTGGGTGGTGAAATTATTACCTCTTCTTCGGGTGTTTGCTTTTGAGTTGATCAAAAGGGATACTTAACTTGGCTTTAGGATAAAATTAAGGACTCTAGGTTGATTTGAAGGAACTTGGGAAGGTATTTGGGTAGGGGTTGGCCGAGCCAAATGGCTTTGGAGGTTTGAAATTAAGATAAGAGTAAGTGCCCTTTTATAAGAGAGGTGAGGGTTACTTTAGAAAAAACTTGAACTATTATTTTATAATAAAACCATTTTCGGTTTTTAATGGATAAAAAATGATTTATTTCTAGGATAAGGTGAATATGGGTCGAAAAACACTCAAACAATAGGTTTTATAAATGTTTAGGTCACCATATTAACCTTATCATTTAGATTTAACTCTTAGTTAAATAGTTTATCTTTTACCGTGTCCTCTTGTATTTTTACACTATATGGTTAAAAAAATTCCTCTAAACTTACAAGATAACCTCAAGTGATTAATTAATGACATATATAATATTATTTAAGCTCTTTTGTAGGGCCTTATATTTTTAAGAATATTATATAATTTAATAATTTAATAATTGTTTTAAAAACTCATTTATGTCAATTTTGACACTATTTAGTATTTGGTTTATGTGGAAGTCATAAAAACTTTATTACTTCGAAAAAGGTATATTTAATCAATCATAAAATTTCATATTCACCTATAAAATTCGTTTATTTCATAAAATATTTGAGATTATATTTATTTTAATATTTATAATACCAATTATACGATTCTTTCATTAATAAGGTAATTAATGCATCATCATTATTTCATAAATAAATTTAATTTCTTAATGTGTAAAAATTATAAATAAAATACTATTATTTAGGAAATATTTTTATCTTTCTAATTAATATTTATCATCCAATAGAAACTTTTAAAAACTGTTTTACTAAAAGATATATGTTTATGTAATTTTTGTTGTTACTTTAAATTAATTAATATTAAGTGGCATGATCACTCTCAACTGGCTACAAGTAGTCCCCCAATAGACCCAAGGATAAACATGGTTGGACATATTTCAACCAATAGGAATATGACACATGCTAGGGTAATTTAATATTATTATAATAATATTTTGTTACCCTTATTTACCAGATTTACCCTATAACCATGGTAAATAAAATATTTACTGAAATAATTATTCATAATGTATAAAAATAAAAGATACCAATTTAAACACTTTATAAATCCTTATTTAAAATATTTAATCCAATTTTCCAAACATGAAGCACTGATGTAGCAGAAATTAATTTAAAATTAATTCTCATTGTTAAATCCCAAAAGCAGATTTTTCTAAAGTAAAAACTATCAAATAATTGCCATGTGGTTATGTCAAATTTAAATGTGAAATTACATATAATGATCAAAATTTTTTAAATGATAAAAATATAATCTAATAATACTTTAAAATAACTAAAATTCATAATTTAACACTGTAAATTATTTCGATTAAAAAAGTTGGTTTCAATTAAAACACATTATTTTTCACTATTCATAAAAATATGAAAGTTATCATAAAAGTACCAAAAATTTATCCAAACTAAATTTTTATGTCCCACTTCTAATGAAATTTTTAATTTCATTAAATTGATTATATAAAAGTGTCAAATATTGGTTTTAAAAAGGGTTCTCCATTAAAAGGCAGTAAAATTGAATTTTCTGCAAAATACTTCTTTTATCTGAAAAAAAGAATTTGATATTATATTATGTATAAGAAACACATAATATGGATGTTAAAATTATATACATTATATAATATTCAAAATTCAGTTAATACTATTCATAACAACTTTTGACGACTAGTTTGGTATGTTGTTGTGCACTCAACCTTGGTGTTGCGTGTAGCGTAAGCTATTGAATTACTTTAATGAGATAACGTACTATTAAATCATGGGGTGTTACAGATTTCATGATTCAAATGCATAGATTTACTGACATTAACTATCACACAATATGATGGTGGGAAGTAGATCATGTTGGGTGCACCACAAATGACATGGGACTAAATGATAATTAAATGTTGGATTTTACCTTCCACTATTATGGTGGTTGATATCTCTGCCCTTGGATTGAAGTATAATTGTCACCTAAATTTCATGTAAATGGTGTAACGGTGTATATTTTAGATATTAAATGAAGGATATGTCAAATAAAAAATATTGGCGATGCAAATTTGTAACTAGATTAAATAGATATAGAGTCAAATGGATTATATTACATATTGAATATTTATATATGGTTACAGATGTTGTGAAATGAATTTATTTATTTGGGGTTCCTTGACCCATTTATGGAATGTTTTCTATAAATATATTCACACTCTCTTAATTATAATGAGAAATAATCATATAGGGACTCACACTAAGTGTTAATGTAAATAAAGATAAAATTATATTTGAATTTAATTAATGAAAAAATATTATTCTCCAGACTAATAAATAATTTTATTGTTGTTTTATTGATCCCACAAAATTAATAAATATTTATTCACTATATTTTGAATAAAATATATCTATTTAATTTACTGAATATTTAATAAATGTTTATTCACTTGTTTCTAGATAAAAATATTTATTTATGAATAAAATTATTATTCAAGTATAAAATAAATATTGAGGAGTTCCAACATTCAAGACAACATTTGATGATAAATATTAATTTAAAAGAATTTAAACACATATTTTCTATTCCAAATATTAGTGTGAATTCCATAAAATAATAATAATATTAATATATCTATGTGTAAGGGGGTTTAATAAAGATTATAATATTATTTAAGGGTTTTTATGAAACTAAGTTATATTATAACCTAAACCATAGATAAAAAAATGGATAGTTATGTCTATTGTGTAGGGACAATCAAAAATTGATAATATGGAATTTCTATGAAAAATAAACATTCTCTCTCTCTCTCTCTCAAATTATTTCTCTCTTCTACTTAACAATAAGAGAAAATCCACAAAGCCTGATGGATCTTGTAAGAACCATGAAAAAAACTCATGATAAGTGGTTTTCCAGGATAGAACACATAAATAAATAGGTTATTCCCGGAGATTAATAGAGGTTGTGTGGATCATTACAAGTGGTATTCTACACATGAATCATTATTCCTCAACAAATGAAATCAAAATGGGTTTCTGAAAGATCATTATCATCATTTAAGAAATGATTCTAAGATATGGTATTAATTTATTTCAATCATAAAAAAACAATTTAATGAGAATGATATTATCTTTGGGATTCAAGAAACTCTAAAATAAATGAAATTTTAATTTGAGGCCCAAAAATAGTTTATCCTCACTCAAGGTTATGGGAAATGTGTTTTTTATTGATTAACTATGGGATATTAGTATAGATACCGGATGAACTATTATATAGTAAAAATGTAATGATGCTTTATCTATTATTATATATCTTCAAGGTATATTACCATGAAACATATAATGCTTTTGTATTCCATTTTCATTCCACATTCCTATGTCATGCCACATGTCAATGTTTTGATTCATATATCATGATTAATTTATCATTCCTTAAAAATTTTAGACAATATTATATGTATACTACTTTGAGATTATATATTATTTCATAAATCCAAACAATGAACTATTATTATTTGACATTATTTGTATTAGAAATTTATCTAATGATCATGACATTTTATTTTCTTATGTTCTAATTTATTTAAGTATTATATATAATTTTACCTCTTAACATGATTTCTTGATAAGTGATTTTTTTTTTCATTTCCATGAGATATTTTATTTCATTTTTTTCAAATGATGTCTTATATAGAGATTTTTGTGGGTGATATTGATGAAATAATGTGTAATAAGAATTTTTTAAGCTAATAAATAAATTCACTAAACCATTGTTTTTTATATTTTTAGTTTATTTATAATTTATGATGTTTAATTTATAGAAATGATATAAGATTTATGTATGTAATGATTCAGTAATCTAAATTTTTATCAACGGTTGTTTTTTTAATTATGTCCATTTAGAACTCGATAAGAGAGATTTTCGGTTTGGTGTTCCTCAGTTGGTATTATATTAGGCTTTATTTATTTTACGATAATATGTAAATAAATATTACAATATCAATATAAATGTGACCTTGGTTTATCTTTATATATCATAGTTTAAAATATTGATGAATTTGATAAGCATACCATGAGTTTGACTTTTCCTATGGTATTTCACTTATTATATTATTATTTTTAGTCAAGATAAAACCTTTTGGTTTTTTTAATGTTGGAAATAAGATGAAACAACGTTAAAAATTAGTGCAACAAACAATTATGTTTTTTACAATGAAAAACAAAATAGGATAGAAGATGAATTAAAAAATCACATGACAATGCACACTCAAAATTATCATGAAATCAATATAAATTGTTCTATGATGAATTCCCAAACACTCATAAGATGTAAAACATTTCTATTGAGTCCCTTATGCCATAAACCCTTTATATTTAAGTGGGTTGTAACCATCCACTATTTATCGAGACATTTGATTACATAATTTAAATGACATTTCTTATTCTCTAGTGTTCAAAACATGAAATATTTATTTAAGTTAATTTTTAATTGGTGGTGGAGAAGACCAATAGTGCAATAACATTAAGAATATTATCTTAAAGGATGAATTTTACTCCATGATATTGGGTGAATTTAAGGAGTTATATTTTGAAAAATATTTTTCTTGGAATATTCACACAAAAATGGATACAAAAATACACGAGATAATGGAAATTTATAATTTATACTTTGGTTATTACAAAGTAAACTTAAAAAAAACTTTTAATGTATTCTTATGGTTTTTATCATTGACCCTGAAATCAAATAAATAATTTATTTTGTGGTTTAAAACCTTCTATTTTAAAGGAATTATACATATAGAACATATATATTTATATAGAAATTTTTTGATTTTCTCTCATAGAAGAAATGGTTACTAGGGAATCCCATTATTCTCATAATTTCAGGATTATAAGAAAAAAATTGAATATCGAGGAAACTCAAATGATAAAACCCATATAATAAAGACAACTCGTATTATTATTTTTCAAAAAATGGGAAGAGAAAATGGGGGAAAATTAATCAAATCTAATGGTAAATACTTTAAATGAGGGAGATAAGTCCCTTAAACACACCATTATTCAATGTATATTACGAATGAAAATAATGATAAAACTAATGATCCACCCACAGTTTAAATAATAAATTTTAAGTATAATGTACATTACACTAACTAGTGTCCTAGTCATTGGGATAATGATGAAGATAAATTTTAGTAACCTACTAATCTAAGAGAAAACATGGATTCTAATGCAATAATAACTACATAATTGAGCTTCAAAAAATATGTGGTGTAAGGTACAATAATAGTTCACACCAAAACTATAAATGTCTTATTTAATTCTAGATCTATTTAGTCATTTATATTAAGAATATTTATAAAGGGTATAAAATTTTAACCAAAAAAACTAGATATCCTACTATTTTTTAAATGTATGATGATGGAATCTCAAGATTATTACTCCTCCCTAATAGATTTTTATATGAATAAACTCCATGAAAATCATTTAATCCTCACATTAAATGATTTTGATGTGATTTTGTTCAGGGAATGGAACACTATATATGGACATTATAGTAATGTTATGTATAATAAAGTCACATTTCATTTTAAAAAATTAACCCATATTCATTTATCGATGAAACGATGTATATGAACTCTTTATTGTATTCCCTTGAATTATAGGTGTCTTCATACCCAATCATGATATGTATTTATCTAACATGTTTGGGGTGAAATTAAATTTTAAGGATATAAATAGTATGAAGGAAAATAAGGATTTTATAGTATTTATTTTTATAGTGAGGTTTGTTTCTGTTTATAAATTATATCTTGAGACTTTTTTCTCTTATGTTTAGTGATAACTACTTTCATCAATGAAAAGTGTTAAAATTGCGAGGGAATAATTTATTTAGGGGGTTATATTAAATCTTATTTTTTAGGAATAATTTTATTTCATTAAACATTATGTATATCATTGCTAAAAATGATTAAAATTTGTTTTAATTTTTTTTAATTAGTACATAAAATTAGTCATATAGTATGTGAATCTAACTAAAAACATTTTAATTAAACAATATATATATTTAATAAAATATATACATGGATAAATTTGATATATAAAATGGATTATCATAGGAGATATATTATTTCATATTATGTATAATTATATCTATAAAAAAGGATAATAAACAAAAAAGAATAATACCATTTTAACAAGAAAATACATAAGAGCATCTATACTGTTGAGAATCATCATTAGTGGAACTAAAACAATAATTATAAAGAACATAATGAAAAAGAAAATCATATTGTAAAATATAAAATGAAAACTATAAGAAGGAAAAGTGTGATTTATATTTATGGAAATGAACACATTTATAAGAGGAAAGTTTTTGTAATAAGTCTAATATTTGAAAGTTATACACGTGTATATTTTCATTGGGTATTATACTAGTAAACATGTAACCAATTTATAATTAACGGTATATAGTTAAGGTATTTATTAATTATTTATATTTCACGAATCTATATTTTCATTGTAGGTAATTTATTCAAAATAATATAAATTATTTTGTAATAGAACAAAACAAATCTAATTCATTTGTGAAAATAACATCTATTTTAAGGGATCTAATTATACTAAATGTATATTTGTATGAAATGTATTACTTTTAAAGAATGAAAAAGATCAAATCTATTCACAAAACTAAATGTATTATTTTTAAAATAAGATCAAAAATTCTAAAATATAATTAATGAAAAATAATGAATACTAATTTATTTATCCATGGTTAAAAAGGCCTTCTTTAAAAACAAATTTTTATATATATTATATCACTTAATTTAATAATTAATATTATAAAATTTAGTGTGTGAAATTTTATAAAATGTATATCTATATTATGAAATGACTATACACTCATTTATAGATTTTTAATTAGTTATTAAAAATAAATTACTCACATATTTTTCAAATAATTAATTTTAAATATATTTAAGTAAATAAAAATGGTCAATTGCATGGAATTGTTTTATGAGAAATTTTATATATATAAATATATATATTATTTAAAATAAATTTCCATATAATGACTGGTATTAAATTCATTTTTCTTTAAAGATACATTTCTGAAAATATTTTTTATCCATTTTGTGTTTTAATATTAAAATTAATTTTCCTCAAATTTAAAATATATTTTAATTAATATTATTTCATACTTTGAATAATCATATTCTTATTGGGTAATAAGTACCATTTAAATTTTAAATATAATTATTAGTAATTAAGGTAAATGTTAGTCACCCTAGTAAATGATAAAAGCATAATTTTCAAAGAATTTTTTATGTATCGTTAATTTCTATTTTAAAAATAAACTTATAATATTTTAAAAGATGGTGAAAATCTAATTTTTAAATATATTAATAATACTCTAAAACTAATATTATTATTAGTCGTTTCAAAATATGAATAAAAATATTTAATCATTATAAATTCACCGTTCGACAAAAACTATTTCCTTTATACATCTTCTGTTAATTTTAATTTTATCATGTTTAGAAATTGAATTAGGTTAAATAGAGTGAAAATTTAAAATTATATAATTGATATTAGGTTATAAGGATCATCATAAATGTTTTGTAATGAAATAATTTTCATCGTAAAAATTAAACAAGTTAAAAGGTGGTAAGAATATGAAAATTATCATATCTTGAATTTATTTTAATTTGTTTAATATTTTTCTGTTCTATAATTACATATATAGGTATGGGATTCAATACTAAAGTTATCTCTAAGACAACCAAACCTAACTCACATAAATCCCATGTGATTCCATCATTACCATTCATATAAATATTGTTTCTATGGAAATATTCCTCAATTTGACATATAATCGGTGATCACTTTTACCCACACAAAAATAATAGTCTCCTTAACATAACTATTTAATCCTTTCTTATTAACCCACTTCTAGTGTGATATCCCATGTTTCGAAGCCACTAGTCATAAAAAGGATCTCCATGCCCTTTATTTTGAGGGAATTCATCTTGAGAAGGTTTGATGTCATAAATAATGAAATGCATTATAATTTTCCTATCCTACTCATTAAATTACTAATATTTAATATTACTAAACATCATTCACTACTCCAAATATATTTTATTTACACTATTACTCATCTTTCAAAAATATATGAGAATAATACAACCATAAATTGAGACTCGTTCATTAGGTATAACCCATTATCATTTATACAGGTTTTACTACCCACAAGAATGATGTTGTAATTATTATATCATGAATGATTTAGAAAACATAAATATTGGTAATATTATGTAATAATTATGAATTTAAAATATACTCATAATTCTTTAACGATAATTAGAATTCCCTGATATTTTAGTATCATATTCCTTTTAGAAAAATATTAATTTTAAAAGTTTATTTCACACACCACAATGAACTGAAACAAATTGTGACACATATTATAAAATATTACCGCGTCAAAAAAACAACAATAAATTATGAGAATTCAATAATTCTATAATATAAAATATTCAATCAAACTATTTCAGTATAAATAATTATATATTTTTATGCATTATATGTTATTTAATATATGATGTAATTATAAAATCAAATAAATGATTTTAATATCTATAGACTAGTAAAGATATATTTTTAGAATATAAATAGATCATTTAAATTGTATGTGGTGAATATTATTTAATATAAATGAATTATTGTCATGAACCAACCCGGGTCGACCCTGAACCGGTCACCCGAGCCAGCCCGCGACATGTCCCAAAAGGCATTCCCGATCCTCCCTGGCTGGCGACAAGTGCTAGGGAATCAACAGAGGCTGTGGGAACGATTTCACCCAAAAAAAATAAATAAATAAATAAAGCAGTTGAAACAAAACAGAGCAGCGCAAAATAAATAACAGATCAAAGTAACTAAACAAGAACAAAAGAAAATAAAACTAACCAAAAGAGACAACCACTATCTCCGTGTGACCTCGAGGGTCACTCTCCAACTCACGACCAAACATCGCCCAAGGCGAATGCACCCAAGCTGTAGCCTGCACACACACTAAAAATAGAAAAGAACTATAGGCGTGAGTCTAAAAACTCAGTAGGCTAGCCCGATACCTATTCCCAATGCACTACCTTTAAATAAAGAAATTTATTAATTCCAGGTTTGAACTAGATATACAAGATATTGGTTTTCACACACACACACTTTTATTTTTAAATCAAGTATCAGTCCATTGCCCTTTTTAATTTAAAAACAAGTTTAATGTCTGAAAGGAATAGTTTTATTTCTTTTTAAAACATTTTTTGCGATCCATTTAGAAATATAAACTTTAGTTATTAGCCAAAAAGGAAAAACCACACATATCACACAACACACGCGAAGGGAAATGGAAAAAGTGGCACACAGGGGCCAGCAACAGAACTAGACCTCTCAACTGTCTACCATATATAGAAAACACTAAAAGAAAAATGGGTTGAACCTAGGAGATCGTGAACAATCCAGAACGTACTATACATCTGACTCATCCTAAAGGCATGCCCTAACTCGATGACGTCATAACGCCCTAACGCCCGGCATAGCCCTGCATGGCCTAACCGAGGGTCCCAATCCCCATAGCAGCAATAACTCAGTATTCCCCTGCTATGGGGCCACTAGCTAGTGCGTAATCTAAACTAGTGCAACAATCGTTCTTAGAAGATTCACTCACTATGCCAGGTTCCCATGTCAACACATACAATAAAAAGGGGTGCGTCCTCAATGTAAATCAGTCAGTCATGACGCACAAATATCACACACAATTCAAGCAATCAACACACACCAAAGAACACCCCTTACAAACCCCAAAGTGAGTTTTTCCAAAATAATTTATTTTATTAAAGTGCCAAACGGGCCTTCACAAATTTTAAATCAAAACCTCATTTCTCGAGAAAACCCAAAACACTTGTTCAAAATAAATCACTTATCTTTAAAACTATAAATACGTTTGAAATTCCGTGAATTATGTTTAAAGGTCAAACGGGCATTCTTTCAAAACTAGGTGTCCACCCATCAAGAAAATGTTCCAAGTCTTCGGTATAAAATAAACGGCTCTTTTCACACTAAATAATCATTCAAAATTTTATTATCTAATATTATATATCATTCATTAAAATTAAAAAAACATCAATCAATTAATAAATTCTAAATCTAATGTTCGGTGAAATGGGGGACCTACCTCAACTCGCAGCCCAGTTACGACGACGATGCGGTATGTCCCAACTTGCGCACAAGTACGCGCCACTTGCCGACGACCGCAATATCACGGAAAAACCATGCCAATGCACTGCAACAACGCAAAGCATCTAAAAACATAGGAGTAATGTCTTAAAATAATCCAAATGAATAAACAAAGTAAAACCCCCCTCGATGCCGGTGCAGACGAAACGAAACAAACCAAAAATATGGTGTAAAACAAGGTGTGCCCTGCAAATAAAGGAGATCAATCCGAAGCAATCTGAATTGCTTCGCCTTCGGCGGCGACGGACGGAGAGTGGTTTGATGTTACCCGAGACACCCTTTGTTAACCCAGTGAGGGGATTCGCGGCCACGTTAGAGCAATACTCTACAACAATTAAACAACACCGAAAAACAATTAATGCGGAAGGACCAAAGCATGACCAAAAGTACCAAGGACTCACATGAAAAAAATTCACACGTCATAACACACAATTAAATGACACCTAAGAAGATTTATATCAAAAACACACCCCGATCCATTTTAGAGACCAATAAATAATTCTTTAAAAACATACGAATCACACCATAAAAATCACTATTGCTCTACAAAAGAGCCCAAATTATAACCCAACCATTTTAACACAATATGTATAACAGAAAAAAACACACAAATCATCCAACTTAACTATTAAAGACCAATTAACATTTAACCACATGCAATTAGCATAAACAGTATAAGTATAAACAAGAAAATAATTCAAAAGCTATTTTTGGAAAAATGTTCTATCACAAAAACACCAACATAAGTTAATCAAAGCCATAAAAAGGAGCGAATAATTCCAAAATGATAAATAGATACTCCAAGAATTATATAGATTTAATTGGAAGGAGAAGAGATGGATAAATTTAGCTCAGAGGTGTGCAAATACAACTCTGCATCAACGGAAGGGAGAAAAGGATTTTTGCAGACCCTTCGCACACCCTAAATACCGAGAAACACGTGCAAAACGAACGACACACGATATTAGAGTGTTGATTAACTTGAGAATAACACCAAAAATAAAAAGAAAAAAGTACCGGAGGAGGAGAAAACCGGCAAGGGAGGTCACACAAGGAGGGGCCACACAAGGAGGGTCGCTGGACAGGGGATAGGCCGTTGGATGATGGTAGTGCAAGGTAGGGGCGATGGGGACCTGCTGGTGTGTGAATTTGGGTGTGCAGAGGGCACGACTAGGTTAAGAAGCTAGTGAAGCTGGAGGTACAGTAGGGTGCGGAAGCAGGTCGCGTCGGACAAGGAGGGGGATCCACGTCGGACCAGGAGGGGGGAGGGCACCGTACCAGGAAGGGGGAGGCACGCCGGACCTAGAGTCTATGCCGGACCAAAAGGGAGAGTTGCGCCGTACCAGTAGGGCTGCGTCGCACTGGACCAGGAGGGAGGGTTGCGTCAGACGGAGGCTGCACCGGACCAGGAGGGTTGCGCCGCGCCAGAACAGGAGGAAGAGGCGTGCCAGGCGGAGCGGAGCGGCGGAAGCCTGGGCAATGATCACGACGCAGAACAGCAAATAGGGGGGGGGGGGGGGCTGGCTCGCGATTTGGGAAGGGTGGGGTGACGGGAAAAGGGGGTAGATTTAGGGTTTTAGAAAAAAAACAATAAAATATAATGGTAATAATAATAATAAAACCAATAAATGTTAATAAAACAAAATCTAATTATTAGTTCCAACAAATTTTATTTTATGAAATAATAATAATAATATCAGTGTTACAATAATGGTAAGAGTAATAATATTAATAGAGAAATGATAATAATAATATTAATAACAACAAAAGAAATTAATAACAAACTAATTGATAATTAAAGTGATAATTTAATTATATTTCATTAATAATCAAATTTGTAACAATTTAATAACAATGGTATTATTACCAAATTAAATAATAATAAAACTATCATCTACACAAAAATATTTTTATTATTATAATTTAAACATTAACCTTGTTTTAACGATACAAAATTTTATTTAGCTTCCATATTCAATTAGCATAATTTATATATTTAACTTTATTCTTTATTTGAAGTGTCGCGCCACCGCGCATTCATGAGGATCAAACGCACAGTCCCCGCTAACGATGCAGTGATAGCACACGGCCCCAAGGCCAACCAAAACATCAAACAAGGAAAATTTCAAACCGAGTCCCAACTAAACCTCGTCCAATTGACTCCGGACCGAGTAAAAAATAAAAAAATAAAAAAAATAAAAAAGAATAAACATACGTCTGAGGTCGGGGTGTGACAATTCTCCCCACCACAAAACTTTCTGCCCCTAAAAAGTCACCAAGCCAACAGTTAACATAACATGAGTCCACGCCCAGACAAAACTGAGGAAAAACTGTGAATCTCGGGATGACCTCACTCTCCACAGGTCACACCCGACCAATACTAGAGAACACTGAAGCCTGAGGTTGAGGGGAGAACACGAGAGGGTTCTCCCCACCACAATAATTCACTAGTATGGAAACCTTGAAACCTGATCACACCGCCCCAAGGGGGGCCAATGCGGGAACTCCCCAACTGAACTCATCCTACCCTCTCAAAGCTAACGGAACAACTCCACCACTAGGATTAAAACTATTCTTGAAAAAACTGGCACATTGAGACACCGGGAAGGAGGAATTACCTACAAAACTCTAACACAACAAATGAAAATCCACAGAGAGGCTTCCGGCCTAATAAAGATCCCAGAAACGACACCCATTAATTTTGCAAAACCAAACACCCCCCCTAACGTACGCAGATGAGACCATCCTCAAGATCAAAACAGGTTCATTTAGTCATGGACCCGACACCTTTCAAATAATCTGAATGATTTAAAGACTATACCAAGAGAAAATGAGGCCACTTGGATTGCGGCAGAACAAGATCATCGCGCGACCACAACAAGGATGAGCTTACAATGAAGATAAGAATTGAACAAGATAACTTTGGATATTTCCCATCAGAATGATGAAAAAAATGAACCGGACCAAGGTTCTACACACTCTCGGAAATTCCTGACTGTGCGCGAGCTTCACCCCAAGACCTGTGGTTGGGGCTCTGATGGTTGAAGTATCTCCTGCCTCACAGTCAGCCATTTGCATCCTCCAGTCTCCAATTTCTTCTCCTCAATGATTCAAATTCCCACTACAGTGGCACGTTTTCAAAGGGATGAAAAATGATGGCTTAGAATGCCCAAAGAGGCTACACTAGTGGCACATAAGAGAATAGTTAGACAACCTGAAAGTCAACACCAATGAAAATGTTGTCTTGGTGACAGGTTCCTCCGGCATACACTCCTTTCCAGATGGGGAACCAACTCCAGAGCCAATTACCTTTAAACACACCCCAAACTTCAACGATGGCGAGACATTTCACCTTCACTAGTCCAAAACTGGACCCTCAAATAAACTTGAGACGGTATGCACCCTAACAACCCTGGGATTTCCCAACAACCTGAACACCCACTCTTAATTCCACAACCACAAAAATTCCCCTCACCGACTTTGATTTCCTTGATCGATATGCAACATGCAAAAAGAACTAAAAACTGGGCATGAATCATTAGCAACCTTAGCAACCTTTCTGGATGGCACACTCAAAACAATACAAAAAACACAACTGAAATCGACATCTATCCAAAACTCAATCAAAGAAACAACACAAGACAAGGGAAAAAAGCCCATATGCCAAATATATACAAATACAAGCATATACCACTTTTCCAAAACCTTCATTTCTTTAAAATTTTAAAACTCAGCTATGGCACCTTATGAACCGTCACATGTGCGTTCATTCAATCTCACTCACATCATCTGCAAACAAGTACCCCCACGCACTCTCCGTACATATCGATGCACATGTGATCCTCCATAAGTAATACCAAGGTTCAAACACTTCTTTCACTTATCAAATCCAAACAAGCAATAAAATTTTCTAAATCGAAACACTCCCACTTTAAAAATTCTGTTTTCCAATTTCAAAACAATTTAAAAGAAACAATTCTCCACTTTAAAATCGCTTTCATTTTTAACACAAGCTCCCATAAAACGAGATCAAAATGAAACACAGTCTACAACAAACCACCTGAATGAGGGACTAGTGCATATGCCTAACTCGGCGACATGGTGCTGAGCCATATCCCAAGTAAGGTATATCACTAAAAGGACCTTGAACTGGACACTTGGACTCCACATGGGTCACCACCCCATGTGAGGCCACAACATGAACCAGTTCGCCTTCATTATCATCCCACAAACCATAACAATCAAAAGAAAAATACTTAAAACCCAGACTACCCCTGGTAACTCAGGTCTCGTCACGGGCGGTGGTGATCAAGCACCAACCCACAACCTACCTCCTCAGTCCCGAAAAATCCTAATCTCCTTCTACCAGACATCCCAAATAAGAAGGACCTCCTCTTAAAAGAGAGGTTCTCTAAGAGTCGACCTCCTCTGATACCATTTTTTCATGAACCAACCCGGGTCGACCCTGAACCGGTCACCCGAGCCGGCCCGCGACATGGCCCGAGAGGCGTTCCCGATCCTCCCGGGCTAGCAACAAGTGCTAGGGCATCAACAGAGGCTGTGGGAACAATTTTACCCAAAAAAATAAATAAATAAATAAAGTAGTTGAAACAAAATAGATCAATGAAAAATAAATAAACAGAGAAAAGTAACTAAACAAGAACAAAATAAAATAAAACTAACCGAAAGAGACAACCACTATCTCCATGTGACCTCGCAGGTCACTCTCCAACTCATGACTAAACATATCCCAAGGTGAATGCACCCAAGCTGTAGCCTACACACACACTAAAAACAGAAAAGAACTATAGGCATGAGTCTAAAAACTCAGTAGGCTAGCCCGATACCTATTCCCAATGCACTACCTTTAAATAAAGAAATTTATTAATTCCAGGTTTGAACTAGATATACAAGATATTGGTTTTCACACACACACACACTTCCATTTTTAAATCAAGTATCAGTCCATTGCCCTTTTTAATTTAAAAACAAGTTTAATGTTTGAAAGGAATAGTTTTATTTATTTTTAAAACATTTTCTGCGATCCATTTAGAAATCTAAACTTTAGTTATTAGCCAAAAAGGGAAAAACCACACATATCACACAACACATGCGAAGGGCAATGAAAAAAGTGGCACACAGGGGCCAGCAACTGAACTAGACCTCTGAACTGTCTACCATATATAGAAAACACTAAAAGAAACATGGGTCGAACCTAGGAGATCATGAACAATCAAGAACATACTATACATCTGGCTCATGCTGAAGGCATGCCCTAACTCGATGACGTCATAACTCCCTAACGCCCGGCATAGCCCTACATGGACTAACCGAGGGGCCCAATCCCCATAGCATCAATAGCTCAGTATTCCCCTATTATGGGGCCACTAGCCAGTGCGTAATCTAAACTAGTGCATCAATTGTTCTGAGAAGATTCACTCACTATGCCAGGTTCCCAAGTCAACACATACAATAAAAAGGGGTGAGTCCTCAATGTAAATCAGTCAGTCACGACACAAAAATATCACACACAATTCATGCAATCAATGCACACCAAAAACACCCCTTACTAACCCCAAAGTGAGTTTTTCCAAAATAATTTATTTCATTAAAGTACCAAACGGGCCTTCGCAAATTTTAAAACAAAACCTCATTTCTCGAGAAAACCCAAAGCACTTGTTCAAAATAAATCACTTATCTTTAAAACTAGAAGTACGTTTGAAATTCCGTGAATTATATTTAAAGGCCAAACGAGCATTCTTTCAAAACTGGGTGTCCGCCTGTCAAGAAAATGTTCCAAGTGTTCAGTATAAAATAAACGGCTCTTTTCACACTAAATAATCATTTAAAATTTTATTATCTAATATTATTTATCATTCATTAAAATTAAAAAAACATCAAGGAATTAATAAATTTCTTTATTTAAAGGTAGTGCATTGGGAATAGATATCGGGCTAGCCTATTGAGTTTTTAGACTCACGCCTATAGTTCTTTTCTGTTTTTAGTGTGTCTGCAGACTACAGCTTGGGTGAATTTTCCTTGGGAGATGTTTGGTCATGAGTTGGAGAGTGACCCGCGAGGTCACACAAAGATAGTGGTTGTCTCTTTCGGTTAGTTTTATTTTCTTTTATTCTTGTTTAGTTACTTTGCTCTGTTTATTTATTTTGCGCTGCTCTGTTTTGTTTCAGCTGCTTTATTTATTTATTTATTTGTTTTGGGGGAAATAGTTCCCACAGCCTCTATTGATGCCCTGGAACTTGTCGCCATCCCGGGAGGATCGGGAACGTCTCTCGGGCCATGTCGCGGGCCGGCTCGGGTGACCGGTTCAGGGTCGACCCAGGTTGGTTCGTGACAATTATTATTTTTAAGAAAGTAGTTTTAAAATATTATTTATTTTTAATCTTAAATGAAGATTATTTATAATCAAATCTATTTATAATATTTATAAAGAAAATAAATTTAAAATCATTAAATAGTTTTTACTAGGAATGCAATAAGAATAAATACATTTTATTCTAAAAAATTATATTTATAAAAAATTAATTTTTATGTACTATGAGTTTTTATTTTAATAAACCAATGAGATTATGTTTACGTTATGATAATATATATTTTTTGATATTTATACCATATTAAAATAAAATTAATAACACATTATTATAAAATAAGCATAAGAAAAGGTAATACTTGAAAAATTAATTTTTCTACAACAATAATGTTTATTATATTCTAGGTTTTCATTTTAAAGACAAATTATATAATTTTACAATTTTAATTTGAGAAATTTAATTAACTTTTTATACTCGACATAAAAAAATTACATTATAAAAAAATTGTGATTTTTTTCAAATATTAATTTTTATATGAGCAGTAAAAAATATTTTTTTTTCAAATACAATGATTTTTATGAAATCATAAGGGTATAAGCATGAAATAAAAATATTTAAATTATTTTCCTAAAAAACAATATATTTAATAATTAAAATTATACGATTAAAATAGTTTTTTAATTTAAAATATTTTTTATAAATTTTCTAAAACAAATTAATATTTTGATAAAAATTTGTTTATCTGAATTATATGTCATTTATTTTAAAATTAATTTCTAGAAATTTTAGAAATTAAATATTATGTATTGGTTTCCATAATTTAAATCATAATATATATATATATATATATATATATATATTATAATAAGAATAAATTATTTTTATAAAAAAATTTACTTTGTAAAAAAATAATCCCATTGAAAATGTTAATAAGGTTAAAAATTAAAATCCCAGATAAGGGGTATAATATATATCAATAATTATAACATTTTTGTTCATATTATAGATTAATTGAATAATAATACTACCCTATTCATTAATTATGAATTTTAATGCCACATTCAAAGTAGGTGATGGGATATTAATATAATGTTTTGTGTATTAAAAAAAGTGTCTTCCCTTTAGCTTATAAATGGATCCCAGATTCACCCCCATTATCCTCATAGAAAAATATTTTTATCTCAACCATATTAAATTCAATCAAATTCAAAAATAACTTTTCCATTTTCTATGGGTGATGGTCAAAGAAAAATTTCATATTATGAAGGCTTAAAGTGGAATCCAAAGGAGCACATTCAAGAATGTGGTTATGGTCTTCAATGTATTATTTTAGGTATGTTAATTTTTTCCCCAAATAAATTTTTATTATAACCACATAATCATAATATACCCATTTTAATTATTGTAAAAATTTTATATGTAACAATTATTATCAAACTCATTTATATCTAATAGGAAATGAAAACATCACAAATGCTAACGTCTGGACTACCGCCTCAATGAAGCGTTGTCATTCATTTTTCATAACCATCAATCCTGGAAAGATATATAGATTATTTTAATAAATAACATGATATTTTTAATATAATAATTACTTTGGAATGGAAAATCAATTTTCACCTACATTAATTTCTGGCCGTTGAAAAATAGAAACATTTCCTATGCATATGGATACAATATTTTGTTTCTAATTACCACCTTGCATGGATGATTGAAAGAAATATTGAATATTATATATGACATTATGGGGTAATATATATGTTGAATTTTTTTCTAAAAAGATGACTCAAAAATTAATGATTAATATAATTTTATCTTTTCATATTACTATGTTTCATGAAATAAGATTGCCACTTTTTTCATCTTCATCATTCGTTAGTAAAAATACAACGTAATGATTTTATAAATATAAAAATATGTATAGTAATTAAATTAAATTAACTTAAATAATATTTCAATTAAAAAAATTTAATCATACAATGGTAATTTATGTGCTATTTAAAAACAATCACGAAAAAATCGAAATAACAAAAATCCAATGACAAAAAATATTAACTAATTAAAATATGGTTAGGGAATGATTATAGTTTAAGTACTTATAATTTAATATATATTAATAAATTTATTAAATAATTTATTAAATAATTTATTAATAATTTATTTTTTATTATATATAAGAGTCATTCAATTTCGAGGATGTCAAGAGTTAAGGTAAGGGTATTATCTATATTTTAATTAATTGAGACAAGTTTTGTATAATGAACTTATTTTTTTACATGGTGTTTATACTATTTTATGGATATTGTATATCATGATCCACTCTTTAATTCGTGGTATTTAATTTTTAATTTCATGTTCCCAATCTCAATATTTTTATTCAAATTTAATAAAAGCAGTATTAACTTTTTAGTTTCATTTTTTTTTCATTGAGGCATGTTTCAATTCCACCACTTATTTTTTTGGGAATATTTCATTATAGATCCATTTTATCAGAGATTTTATAATATTAAATATAATTTTGAATACATTAGGTGTTATCTATTTCGTAAAATTTTAATTTGAGTGTCACTAAATCTATAAGGGTTTTTTGTGAACTCAGTTTATATTCATTGAGTTATGATCATTCTTCTTGAACATTATTCCTAAAATCTATTTACAACCTACCATACTATTGAATTATATTTTTCTTCATGTTATGTTTATATAAATACACTGTTATTTCTTATATATCCGTTTTTAAACATTTCAACTCAATTCTTCTTCATTGATATATCATATCTTCATATGAATAAAATGTTATCAAGAATAATACTAATCCTTTTTGATGGTCGTTCCTCCTCCATACCCACATTCATCTGTTAAAAAACATTCATTTATAATTTTTATAAAAAAATTTATTTACTCATTTTATACTATTATATATTTTTACCTATGAAATACCATGAAATTTAAATAGAATATTATATTTAGTATCATGTACACCACACTCCATCGAGATTAAGAAATATATGAAGTAATATAATTTAAAATGTGACTGTTATAACCTATCCATGGAAATGGATGTAAGGAATAGAAGAAACCACATTAGTATATATATATATATAATGTCCCTACACATTTCCATTTTACTTATTAATTCTTATTAAAAAGCATTCATTTTTTTCATTGGCATTTTATGATTCAAATGTACTTTTTATTCACAAATGGGTTTTGGTATTTTTGTGTGAAAATTTCCTATTTAGTTTCTTCTAATTATAGAAATTTTATTTCATAAAAAGGATATAATTTTTGGAATCATCTTATGATGATATTTTTAGATTCTCTAAAAAGATATTTTTTTAGTGAATTGTCAAATATACTGATTTTACAGAAGACAATCATTTCCATCCACTCATTGAAAAAGTCTATTTTTTCAAATTCATTCAAATTTAAAAAATTTAATTATTATTAAAAATAGTATAATTAATTCCTCTTGAATTTCCATTTTTCTTATTTTTTTATGATAACATTTTTATTCATAAAATTACATTTTTATATACAATAAATTTTCATCAAATATTGTGGGTTTATTTTAAAAATAATTTTTTCCACTAATATATATAGAATTTGATAGTATCAGTTAAATTGTTGGAATAAAAAAATCCATTTGTTTAAAAAGGTCTATTTTTTTTATAATGAATAATAATCATGGTTAAAATATTGTTATCATGGTAAGGATGGAACAAGTTTAAAAAGGTTAAAACTATGAAATAATTCTTGAAAATAATACATATAGATTCCTATATTCTTTTAGATGAGATTAATTTCCAAAATTCCATCATATATTTTAAAAAATGAAATTTTTTGTCCATTTTATGTTTATAAAGACCTTTATGTTATTTTAACTAAATAATAGCTCCAAAATTTAATTTTGTTGAATATAATATCTCTATTATGTTTTAAAAATGATAAAGACACATCCCGATTGACTCTAAATAGTTATTTTCAAAATTTTTATTTTTTATAATGGTAATTTATTTTTAAATATATTTGATTAATAAACTATATTAAATGATTATGCAACACAAACATAGTGCATATGCATGTAGTGGAAAAATTAGGTAAATAATTTTGATAACAAACAATCAAATACTTTTTTAGTTAGGTTATGTTATTCCTATTTTTCTATAATTAAAGTTAATGTATTATTTAAATTTTATAAATTTATATATAAAATAAATTACAATATTTATATTTTTTAATGTCAAAATAGTAGAATAGTCTTTTGAATGTCTTTAATGTTATTTTTTGTTATGTTATATCTCATTAAATGATAAAAAATTCATAAAATTCCTATCATTCAAAAACTAAATGGGATACGGTCAAAAATATCAACCATTACCATATTATGGGTCACCTCTCATTTTATTTTTAAATTTTTGACTCCAAAAGTGTGGAAACAATTATTATCATGGTAACCATTGAAAGGGTTAATGATAGGTTAATACTAATAGATGAGGGATAAAACATAATTTTTTTTTAAATATTGTTTTGTGGGAGGATTTAAAATTATACACACCCTAGATTTTAAATATTTTATTTCTAATAACAATAATAAGGAAACTAATTTATAGTAATTGAATACGTTATTTAATTCTACGGGTGACCCTCCCCTCATATATAGAGAGAAACCACATCTCCTCTCTTAATAACACTTAATGAGATACGTATGTTAACAAATATCCTATAAAATCACTTAATAGCATTCATAAATACTTTATATATTTCTTTTTAACCCCAAAATTCAATCCTAGAAGTATTATGGTGCATGTAAAAGGTTCTCTTTTCAAGAAGAGGTAATGGTCTTATCTAACCATTTTAATTTTACATCATATTATAAATCAATAAAATATTCTATTACTGTGATGGTATAATTATACAATTTTTTCCAATATTCAGAAATTGTTTTATGAATAATATTAAATTATTTTTCCACTCCCTTTATATACTATGTAGAGTAAGAACGTCGTTTGTGCATACATGTGGAGTACCCCTCCAAAAAACAATGTTTTTTGTTTTCCATTATCACCTCTAACTATGATTTACTTTTATATATTTTATGTATATATATATATATATTATATTCATGACTCAGTTATCATTTTTTAATTTAAGTATATCATCAATATCCTTACCCTTTTATATGTTAGAAAATTATAAATTCTTTTGTGCATATGTGTATATTACCATCTCCATGAAGTGATGTGATTCATTTTCCATGTAAATAATTCATGTATGGTTATAAATTATTTTTTAATGTATAAAAATGATAATAACGTGATGATTAATATCATTTATATGATGTAAAAATTCACCCTTTTACCATGATTAACTGACATGTTTCATTTTACAGTTACAGATTGATCATCCTCAGAACACCTGACTAAGAAGTAACCAATTAAGTAATTAAAAATGTCAACAAAATAAATAAAATACAATTTTAAATTATAATGTAGTAAAACTATAAATGGTTTTTAAAATTGTAAATTAATTAATATATATTTATGAAATATTAATGAAAGTACATACACCCCATTTTTTGGTTGGTGTTTAGGGGTTTCTTACATAAATTCCCAATCATTGGATAATACATGTACGTTAATGTCTATGTTAACTCAAGATTATGTTTGAAGAGAAAAATAATTATATAATCATTTATTTAATTTTTTTTACAATTTTTACATATAATCACTTCATTTAATAATTTGATCTTTAATGATACAAACATTATAAGGATTATTTATCTCAATATTGTTTTACTGAGACATGTTTTGCAATATTAACCTACCTACCTTTATAAGGATTATTTTTTGAAAATTTATATATTTTATCTTAAAAGTTTCTTTTCCATGATATTTAATGTTACTTTGATATTATCAATTTTAATGGGATACTGAATAAAATGTTATAATATGTTCAAGGGTTTTCAAGGATTAAATTTCATTTATTTAAGACAAAATTTTAATGTCTTAGATTTTACCATGTATAATTTTAATATTAAATGGGAATTAATTCAAGACCAGGCTCTTCGACGGTGTGCAGTTCCGAGGCCAGGTGAGCCTGAAATTTTTTTTAATTTAATTTAATAATTAAATTACGTGTGCATGTGGTTTTCCTAAAAAAGCGGAATAAATCTTGAACGGGTGCTCAGATCAGAAATCTGAGGGCACCGTTGCGTTCAGAATAGCGATTTTACCTTAGGCGAGGCCTAACATCGGCCAGCACAGGTCGATGGTGAAATCAAATTTTTGGACGTAACTGTAATAAAATATTTAATTAAAATGTTTTATTAAATCTTGTTATGAAAAATATCTCTTATCTTTTAAATATATATTTTCACAGGGGATCAGGGTTACAATTACCATAACCCTGAATTTCCCTGGAGGCTCTGGAATGCTCTGGAGAAAACCTCCCAACGCGGTAACAGTGTTCATGACGAGCTTGGCCGGAGAAGACGACGCGACGACCATATCATCGCCAACAAACGCCGCTAATCTAGGTAGGGTGTTTGATCTCCTTGTGAATTCTTTCCCGTTCTTGATTCCTACGATGAATGCGGACTAATACACGAATAGATTAGCCCGCAGATCAATCATATTTGCAAGATCGGATTTTTCAGGGATTTTGGGGATTTTGATTACTGAGTTATTTTGGTTCGTTAATCTTTTAACGGAGACAAATCAAGATTGACACGAACATCGATCGAGGTTCGTCCCTCTCGATTTGTGGTGCCTTTCTCCACTGATTTCTCGAGTTCTTCGTGCGTGTTCTACGCGTTCTTCACGGGGATATGAACGACGGATCGTTGTGTATCTGTTGTGCGGCGCAATGATCAAAAGTTGAAGATCTGGCTTCGGTAAAACCCTATGGAGGTGAGGCTTCAGTGGCGACGGACGGATCGAAGCGGATTAGAAGATATCGTTCTTCGAAATATTTTCACACGGATGGCCGGAATCGGATTTTGGAGCCGATAGAAGGCCCAAAACCCACAGATTCAGTATCACGATGAAGAAATGACCCATGATCTTGAGTTTTGCGGCAGACGGACCAGAGAAACGCGATCTGGATAATCGGCCAAGGCGCGAGGAGGAAGATGATGCTTCTAGAAATTTCCCGACTACACGGCGTGTAGTATGAGCTACACGACGTTCGTTCGTTGGCGGACCACCTGGAGTGTACTCCGGGAGTACACATACACGGTTTGGGTACACAGCCAAAAACATGGCGTGTATACGCCTCCCTGGCCAGACCCGGCCAGATACACGGGAGACCCCGTGTGCTGGTACACGGGCAGGAGACAAAGACACAGATAGAGACCGTGTTCGGGCACATGGCCATTATACACTGAGTGAGCCCTAGGTACTCGGACACGACTTGTGATTCTTTTACACACTATGTAGTTACTTTCTATCTGAAAATATGAATGACATGGGCCATTTACACGGGAAGCACACAGAGTCAAGGAACACGACATGTGATTCTTCTAAACGCCATGTAGTTGAGTTTTACACAGCTTGAACGGATGAAACGGGCCGTCTCCACGGGCAGTACCCAGTGTCAAGGAACACAGTGCGTAACCATACTACATTCCGTGTAACCAATTCTTCATGGCTTGAGACAATTTTCTTCTGTGACTTGGACTAGTTTTCATAGGGTTTGTACCCTTGGTCTTCTCTTTGAAGGTTCTGGCATCATTTCCTCTATACAAGAGTATGATCCCTTTAGCAGGACTTCCTGAATAGAGTTGTTGGAATCCCCTCTATGAGACTCAGAGCCGGATCCTCTATTCATTCCTGGAACCCTAGGTAGAATTCTTGATATCGACGTGACCAACTTTACCCGTGTGCTGATCCTCTGCTTAGTGGATTAGCTCAAACTGAGTTGTCGGAATCACCCCATGACTTGGTTGTGATCCTCATCTGAGCATTGTGTTCTCAATGTAATTTTGGAGTGTGTTCTCCTGGAGCGAGTACTTTTATCTCTCTCTTCAGACCTATGAGTTTGTTCTCTCGGTTTCATGCTTAGTGGAACCTTTGAGATGTATTTCATTGGTGGTATTGACGATAGTGTGTCGTGCATGAGTATATCTAGATATTCTTGTTATATGTTCCACAAAAATATTCTGTGTAGAGCTGACTGTACCTTTATTTTGTGGTATTTCCCTTGTTGTATTTCCATTGTGGTTTCGAGGTGTCCTACTGGGTATTGTTATACTCACCCATGAACGGGCATTGCCCGCACGTGTCATGTCTTCTGCAGACGAGCGAGACTTTGAAATTATTCTAGGAGGACCAGGATCAGAAGGTACTCAGTGAGATCAGACAAGCCGAGGTGTGTTCCTATGGCTACAGACTGCAGTCCCAGCACCATTCTTTACATGATGGACTTTTTTATGGACTCTCTTTTGGTGGGCTTGTACTTTTTGCCCAGGGTTTTAATTTCTTGTACTTTACATTCCTGTCGTACTCTATTGGTTGGGTTTTAGTGTATTCATGCATCTTTTCCTTTTAGCAGTTTTTACTTTTCAGCTTTGTGGGCTTGGAGATGTGTGCGCATGTGTACAGGTTTATAGGCAATGCCTCCACTGTTAGTAGCATGCATGCTCAGTGCTAGTCACCAGCCCCTGGCCTATTGGAGGCTGGCTTGGGGAGTTGCGGCTTGGACCCCACCGGTACAGTTCGTGACAGAGTGGTATCAAAGGTGGTCGGTTGTACCTTAGGACCGAGAGTTTGTGAGTTGGTTAGGGGAAACAATGCTATGTGTTTTGAGTTCGGCCTTCAAGCCAGGGACCCCAATGTTGGTGTGGGCGGCCGACGTATCCATACACCAAGACTCTGATAACTTTCTTTTCGACTCAGAACATGAGAACACTATTTGTCGGGGAAAATAATGCTATAAGAATCATATAAGAATGGGTTGTGGTTTCCATGTCCTTCTTCAGTAAGCTCTCCAGATATACTCACTGACTAAGATACATCTTGTTTCTTTACAGGATTCCTCCATTATGTGCACCCGCTAGGATCGAGCAGCTCGATCATGAGGATGACCCCATAAGTGATGAATCATCGATTCAGGGACCAGATACCCCGGTTTTACCATCAGGTGGTGTTCCAGTTATCCCGCCACCTATGGAGCAGTGTTTAGTGCCTGCTGTACCAGTGGAGGAGGAGCGCAGGCTGAGCGCACTCCATGAGTTTCACAGAAATAGACCCCTCAGGTTTAGAGGTGAGCCTGACCCTCAAGCAGTAGAGGACTGGCTTGAGGCAGTGACCAGAGTCTTCCGTTTGGTCAGGACACCAGCAGACCAGATGATGATCTTGGCAGCGAGCCTTATGCAGGGCTCGATAGGGTGATAGTGGAGTTTGGTTATTCAGACTCACGAAGAGGAGACTCTTGCATGGTCGGAGATTGAGAATCTCTTTAGAGAGGAGTTTTCACCAGTTACCTTCAGAGCAGTACATATACACGAGCTTTTTCAGCTACATCAGGGAACCATGACGGTGGTTTACTATTCCTCAAGGATCACCGACCTCTCGCGGTACTCAATGGATATAGTCAGAGATCAGTACTTCAGAGCTCGGACTTCTGAGCATGGATTGTGTAGAGATATCTAAGAAAGAATCATCTCTATGAGGATTCCTACTTATGTTAGGGTGATCGAGCGGGCTATGGTGGTCAAGAGCTTCTTGGCAGAGCAGGGAAAACCGGCAGTTGTCAGTAGTGGGAGAGCTGGAGCAGAGACCTCGATAGTAGGGAGCCGACGCCAGGGACCCAAGCGTGGGAGATGTTTCCAGAGGAGACACCAGGACAAGGTATCTATCGTATAGGGTTCCCAGGGTGCATCCAGCCAGCCTCGAGAGAGGCGATTCTCCTCATGTGAGGCCAGGGGACATCTCTCTCGAGATTGTCTGACCCGCCGTACTACTAACACAGGAGTAGTGGATGGGCCACCGAGGCAGAGAAAATGTGTGGATCAGACAGATCCGCGGGGTGGAAGACATGGTAGAGGAGTTGGGAGAGCAGCTGGAGGTGGTCAGCGTTTTTTCCTTTTACCACCACCACCCCCAGGATGTCCACCCCAGGTTCAGGGAGCCGGTGGACAGAGGCAGGGACAGCTGCAGGCGGTAGAGGCTTATGACCCAGGTACTCCCAGAATTATTAGAGGTACAATCTGTGTCTTTTCTACTTTGGATTCCGTACTGATAGACACATGTGCTAGTCACTACTTTATGACTGCTTAACTTTTTTGAGGCCTTGAGATTCCAGTTGAGCCTTTGACTTGACCCTTACACTTAGAAACACCGACTGGAGAAGATTCAGAGATCACACACCTCTATAGAGAGTGTGACCTGGCCCTTGGAGGCGAGAGTTTTGGTTGGAACCTCTTGGTGGTAGCGTCGAGGCATTATGATGTCATTCTTGTTATGGATTGGCTATCCACAGTTCATGCCTAGATTAAATGTTTTAGGTGAAGGGTGAGGTGTGTCCGCAGTAATGGAATGAGGTTCTCTGTTTTCAGTGAAAGAGAGACCCCTGAAGTGCAGGATGGAATTGTGCATAGGAAGGCCCAAACGATTTCACATCAGTTGGCTAGCCTAGCCCTTGGTGCAGCAGATGTTACGAGTTTCCAGTTCCTAGCAGTAGTGCCTGAGTACAAGGACGTCTTTCTGGAGGAAGTCCCCAGACTACCTCCCCATCGGGAGATAGATTTCTGCATTGAGTTGCAACCCGGGACAACACCGATATCAGCATCAGCATATTGGATGGCTCCTGCAGAGCTTAATGAGCAAAGAGTGCAGCTATAAGACTTGAAAAATAAGGGCTTTGTGAGACCTACCGTTTCACCCTGGGTGGCCCTAGTACTGTTTGCCAAAAGGCAAATGGGAGCTTGAGGCTATGTTTGGAATACCGGTGCTTGAATCAGGTGACCGTGAAGAACCGGTATCCACTACCGAGGATCGATGACCTCTTCAACAAGTTGATAGGGGCACGATGGTTCTTGAAGGTTGATCTATGATCAGGCTATCATCAGTTGTGAGTACGGGATGAGGATTTACCGAAGACGGATATCAGATGTTGCTGCGGTCACTATGAGTACTTGGTGATGCCCTTCGGTGTGACGAACGCACCATCAGTGTTCATGGGACTCATGAACTGGATCTTTCAGCCCTATCTAGACCGGTTTTTAGTGGTCTTCATCGACGATATCCTCGTGTACTCTGCATCCGAGGAGGAGCACGCGAGACACCTAAGGATGGTTCTGGACAGACTCAGAGAGCACCAGTTGTATGAGAAACTCTCGAAGTGTCAGTTCTGGTTATAGGAGGTCCACTTTCTGGGACACGTTATCTCGGAAGATGGTGTAGCAGTGGACCCAGCCAAGGTGGAGGCAGTGCTAGCATGAGAGCGACCCTGGAGCGTCACGGAGGTGCAAAGTTTCCTTGGGTTGGCATGCTACTATCAGAGATTCATCCTTGATTTCACCAAGATAGTAGCACCCATGATCTTGAGTTGGCAGTGGTAGTCTGCACGTTGAAGATGTGGCGGCACTACCTGATGGGAGAGAGTTTTACCATATACTCTGATCACAAGAGTCTCCGAAATATCTTTTCGTAGAAGGATATAAATTTGATATAGAGCTGATGGATTGGGTTCATCCAGGATTATGACATTGAGATCGATTACACTCCTGTGAAGGGGAACATTGTGGCAGATGCTCTCAGCAGGAAATCTAGTTCAAAGTTGCTGGATGAGGCAACGAGGCAGTTGGCCTCTTTACAGTTATCCTTTATGGATAGAGATGAGGGAGCTTACCTTCAATAGATGGTTGTTACCCCTCCACTCTTAAAACGAGTTAGGGAAGCATAGATCGAGGATGCTAGCTGTGAGACTCTACGTTCTTAGATATCCACAGGTGACGCTACTGATGGATATTCAGCAGGTGGGGAGCACATTGTTCTTTTCAGAGGTCGTACAGTAGTACCAGTGATGTTGTGGGAGGAGGTTCTGAGGGAGTTCCATACATCTCCTTTGGCGGTGTATCCAGGCATGGAAAAGATGTACAAGGACCTCCGACTCCAGTTTTAGTGTCCAGGAATGAAGAAGAGTGTGGTAGAGTTTGTTTCTCAGTTCCTTACTTGTCAGCAAGTAAAGGATGACCACCAGGTGGCAGCAGGTTTGACTCAGCCCCTTGAGGTGCCAGAGTGCAAGTGGTACGAAATATCCATGGAATTCATGATGGGTCTACAACGTACGTCCATAGGACACAATGCCATATGGGTGATCGTTGACCGACTCACCAATTCGGCCCACTTCTTATCCACACAAGAGCAGAGTTCAGTAGAGAGCTTGGGACGCCTCTACGTGCAAGAGATAGTTCGACTTCATGGAGTGCCATCCATGATCGTCTCAGATTGTGATGCTCGTTTCACATCCTGGTTGTGGAAGGGATTACAGGAATCATTTGAGACTCAGTTACGTTTGAGCACAATGTTTCATCCCCAGACTGATGTCCAGACAGAGCAGACCATCCAGGTCCTGGAGGATATGCAACGAGCTTACATATTTGACTTCGGTCATAGCTGAGAGGATCACCTACCACTGGTAGAATTCGCATATAACAATAGTTATCATTCCAATATTGGTATGAAACCATTAGAGGATCTATAAGGGTGACCTTGCAGGACACCACTTTGCTGGAATCACCCAGGAGAGTCAGTACTCATGGGCCCAGAGATGGTGAGAGCTACTACAGAGAAGGTGCAGGTCATCCAGGATCAGATGAAGACTGCACAGAGTCAGCAAATGTAACACCTGAGACTTTTATGAGAAATATTTTGTTTTTATGTTATATAAATCATCAAATGAATCTTTCACTACACACAACACTAGCTTTTCTTGATTTACACGCAACCACGACCTTCCTCGATAGCTTGCATCGTACGCAATACCGAGTTTCACTAAACGACGGTATGCTATTAAAATATTATTAAAACTAGCTGGTATGAATAGTAATAACCAATTTTTGAAATTTTGAAATTTTTATTTTTCAAAATAGACTTCATTTTTGGATTGGGAATATCAAAATTAGCTTAGGGTGAAATTTTGGTACTTTTCAGATAACTTTCATATTCTGATGAATAGTGAAAATTACTAAATTTTAATTAAAAACAACTTTTTTAATCGAATTAATTAATAGTGATAAATTATTAATTTGAGTGGTTTTAAAGTATATTTAGAATATATTTTTACAATTTAATACAATGTTGTTCATTGGATGTAATTTCACATTTAAACCAGATATAAACAAGTGTCAATCTTTTGATAGTTATTATCTCTTAAAAACACGTTATTTGTTTTGACAATGGGAATTAATTTTTAAATTAGTTAATGTAACTGATATGTTTTGAATTTGGTAAAATAGACATCATTTTTTAATTCATAATATCAAATATAGCTTAGGCCTAATTTTTGGTATTTTTCTGGAAACATTCATTTTTTGATAAATAGTGAAACCACTAAGTGGTAGTTAAAAAAACTGAATTTTTCATAAAACTTAATTTTACCGCTTCTGTGAGTAGAATTTTGAAAATCTGAGAGACACAGTTAATATCAAGGACTAAAATGTGGTTCAATGAGATGAAAATAATTTTTGGTGAATAGTAACGTTTTACTTTTTTTACCACGGTTAAAAGTAAATAGGGTAATTAAGGGTAAAAGTGTTATTATTATTACCCTACCACATGTCCTAATTCTATTGGATAAGTTTAATTTGACCAAAAACAACCTTAGGAATAAAATATGACCATTTACGCCCACTTGGATTAGATTAGGACATTTATTATCAATTTATTTAAAGAAGGGTTAAAATAGTTAAAATCAAAGTTTAATAACTAAATCATTTTGAATATTGGGTTATACATAAGATAAATTCTACTATAAAAATTAATTATAAAGAAAAAAATATTTCCAACATAAGTATATTTTATTTGTAATTTTTATACTTAAAATAATTTAATTTATTTATGATACAATGATGATGCAGTAATTATCTTATTAATGAAATATTGACATAATTTATGTTATAAATACCCAAATAAATTTAATTTGAGACTTTTTATGAATTAATATAATTTTCTATGTTAATATGACATGTTAGTATTTATTTAATTAATTTTTTTCGAACTAATCATTCTGTTATGAGTTTCACAAAAATCAATTACCAAATAGTGTCAAAATTGACATTAAATAGTTTTTAAAATAATATATTATATTATTAATTGTTATTATATTCCTAAAAATCTAAGGTTCAGCCAAGATACTTATATCATGATAGGTGTATCATTAATGGACCACTTGGGGGTCGCTTGGATGTATATTGTATGTTTATTAACTATATAATATAAAAATACAAAGTGACATGGTGAATGTCAATCTAATTAACTAAGATTTAAAAGTAAAGGATAAGGTTAATATAATGACCTAAACTTGTCTAAATTCTATTGGATGAGAGGATTTAGACCCATCCCCACCTTAGCTTCTAAATATATCAATTTGGAGCTATTAAAAACCGAATTTTACTTTATAATAAAATAATATTTTTAGTTATTCCAAAGGTGCCCCTCTCCTCCCTTATAAAAGGGCACCTCCTCCCTCTTTTCCTCACACCACTATGAGCCTTCAATCTCGGAAAAACCCTGAAAAATTATCTTCTAAACTTCCCTAGAAACATCCTAGAGGTCCTGGTCTTCTTCAAAGACCAATTTTAGTTCCCTAAGAGGAGGTCTCAAAGAGGCGCTTCAAAGAAGAGGTAGTGTCCATTACCGATTCTTTCAACTTTATTTCTTCTTCCACTTCTTCTTATTTAGTTGTTTCATTATGAAGTAATAACATCAGTATCACTAATATACTGATATGTTATTATAAGTATGTTACAACCATATTTCACCATCTATCTATCCTACGAAAAATGAAATCACCGCGTGTGCGTACGTACGGAATACCGTCTCCACGCCGTGGTGTAATCTATTTTCCACCACCACCTTTCTTTGATGGGTATAATGGTGTAAATAATGACTATATACAATTATTTTAATGTGATATTGATTCTAAATTAGTATACATACACTCCAATACAATTCCATGATCATGGGAACGATATCATCGCTCGTACGTACGTACGGAATACCGTCTCCACGATGTGATGCGACTTGTTATACGTGATCTTCATTGTATAATAATTATATAAATGAATTTAATGAATTAATATGATATATATTACACTAATACCATTCTGTAAATGAGGTATCTATAACCTAAAAAGAAAACTAAGAATTTATTCGACAAAACACACATAAGAACAAAAAGTAATAAACACCCGAATAACAAGTAGTAATGAAATATTACTAATAAGAAGCTAAGAATATGACAATATATGATATCATAAAAAGAATTATGATTCTGGAATAAGGAAATAACATTATTTAAATCATTATATAGGGGGTTCTGACACTTACGATGCAAATCAAACCTATGGTAAGGGAAAATATCACAATCTCATTTTATCCGAGATTGTTTACACTTTGGTATTTACTGGGGTGTATTTTATCATCCACATACATGTTTCCTCAATATGTAATATTATTTCCATCCACCTACAATTTTTTAAATCTAATTTTACCCTTAGGTGAGTTTTTAGTAAAAGATATGAAAGGAACCTTTTTTCGTTTTTTGTACGAGGTACTTTTTGACTTTTATGAAAAATGTATGAGAAGAATGCCTTTTTAACTTATACGGCATTAATGGATTCTTAAAACATTATTTCCAAGAAGCATAATATACAAGTTTTCAAGTTTTCTTTAGTCAAATTCTTTTAGTTTAAAATTTTATGACATGTTAAGAAAGGAAAATGTATTTGAAAAGATATTTTCCTCAAGAATGGAGTTCAAGTGTTTTATCAAAATTATTTTCCATCTAAGATAATATAGGGTTCTGTTTCTATCTCTATTATTACATTGATTTGATTATGTTGTGATGGAATTATTTTTATGGATTATTTTATCTTATATGAATTGTTTTATGATGTCATGTTGTTTAAGAATCCCATTTTCATTACATGGGTTATGCAATGATGTATGATTTATGATTTTGTGGCACACATAAGAATTGTATAATTATGAGATGGGTGGGACCTATATCTCCCTCCAATGCATTGGGTAAAGATTTTATATCTCATGAGATAGACATGGCTGGAACGGCAGGTTAAACCGGTTCAGCGAAATAGGACTGAAATGAGGAGTGAACTCGGTTCAGAAATGGACTTCATCCACTAAGATAGTCTTGGAAATGAGTCCTGACTAATAAGAAATGATTCTCTATGATTATGTGTGTATTATAAAAAGTTCCATGTTTTAAGTTATGATTATTGGGATTACATTTCACTACTATGATTTATGCCATGTTATGAAATTATGATCTCTTTTGCAGGTTAAGATTTCCAAAATTTATGTTCTTATGTATACGATGTGATTGATATTTATTTTGTTTACCCTTACTGAGCATTTGAGCTCACCCTTTTTATGTTTTATTTCCCCAGGTCAGGAATAAGGTTATTAAGTAAGATATGCCAAAAGGGACTCTAGATATGATGAAATAAATGGGAGGCAAAGTAGATGCTTTATGAACCAGTTGTTTATGTTTCCCAGTTTCTAAAGACTCTATACCTATATGGTCCTTTCTTGGTTTTGTTATATTTTGTAATAAGTGTGCTTCAATTCTGAAGTAATAACAATGTATGTAAAGTATGGGTCGTTATAGTTGGTATCAGAGGAAAGGTATAGTCAACCTTTGGAAACTAGGATGTGAAAGCCTTAGTAAGAAACCTAAGGATAAGTCTAAGCATAGAACACAATCTTAGTGTTTTAGAAATGGCCATGAATAACCTAGGATATGACCTTAAGTGTGAAATTTTATTTTTGATTATGTGTTTTTCCTATTATAATTAGTGTTGCTCACACTATTCTTCTTGGTTTTAGTCAATGGCTGGAACCCGAAGGAACTGTGTTAATGCGGAATGTGACGGGCAATGAAATGATTGTCCCCCTGAGCAACCAAATGTTATGGTACATGGAATGAAAAATCTTGTAGCCATGCTCACACAACTTTCTCAAGATATGAATCACGCAGGACTTCCAAACGAGCAAAGGAAGGAGCCACATTCTGTTGAATCCTTCATGAGGCAGTGTCCTCCTTCATTCAGCGGGTCTACTGATCCATTAGTTGCTGAACAATGGATTAGTACCACTGAAAAGATATTTTCAATTCTTCATTGTTCTGAACATGATAAAGTCATCCTACCAGTGTATCCTTTGGAAGGAGATGCTGATCAATGGTGGAATCTTATTAAGAATACGAGGCAAAGAGATGAAATTGAGTCCATGGAATGGGATGAGTTCAATAACTTATTTTTCAACAAGTACATCCCTCGTATTCTCCGAACAATGATTGGGAAATAGTTTCTTGAACTGAAGCAAAAGGATGATGAACTTGTTGGTACCAATGAAGAAAATTTTACAAGACTTTCAAGGTATGCTTCTGGTATTATTATCCAACCTAGAGTAAGATCGATCGATTCTTTGGTGGCTTAAAACCAAGTCTTCAAAGGGCCTTATCCATAAGGGACTTCAATAGATATGAGGAAATCATTCGATGTGCTCTCAAAGTTGAGATGGAGATTGGGGTAACCCATTAGTCATACGGGTTTGATAAGAAGAGGAAAATGGAATTCAAAGGAAAATATAAAGAGCACACTGAAAAGAAGATGATCTTTCTCTTATGCTCAAAGTGTGGAAAGAAACATGGAGGGAGTTGTTTAAAAGGGACAAGTAAATGTTTCAAATGTGGAAACGAAGGTCATCGGGCATTTGAATGCTGTAATGATGGGAAGAAGATGTCTAATGATGCAAACAAAGGAAGGGATACATAGAATGAACCTACTACACTTCAATGTTTCAAGTGCAAGGAGATGGGTAATTATGCCAATCAATGTGAAAATCCAAGGGTTGATGATGATGGTCGACATCAACAAACTCTTAAGGATAAAGACAAAGGAAAGTCACATGCAATTTCTATCAGCGATGTGGAGTACGATAACGATGTGGTGAATGGTACACTTACCATCCACTCTAAAGTAGAAAATGTTTTATTTGATTCTGGATCCAACCAATCTTTTATTTCTGAAGAATTTTCTAAGAGTATCACTGTATTACCTCAACAATTAGATGTTGAGTTAGATGTGACAACCCCTAATGGAACAACAGTCGCATCAAAAGTTTATAATTCTTCCCCGATTGAATTTTGTGGGAAAGTGATTCCTGCAAATCTTGTGATCCTTCCTATAGTGGAATTTGATGTGATTCTTGGCATGGATTGTCTTTCTTTATATGGAGCTCATATTAATTGCCAAAGAAGGGAAGTCACATTTCATATTCCAGATCAATCTATGATCATCTATCGATGCAAGGATGAACATAATCTTCAAGTAGAAATTTCTTCCATCTTATGGGTATTGATTCCACCAAATGAGGGTTATTTATCTCAAATGGCTGGAGAGAAACTCATGATTAAGAATATTCCCGTTGTATGGGAGTTTGATGATGTCTTTCCAGAGGAATTTCTGGGTCTTCCACCAAATCGTGAAGTTGAGTTTTCAATAGAACTCGTACCGGGTGCTTTGCCTATTTCAAAGACACCTTATAGAATAGCCCCAATTGAGTTGAAAGAATTGAAGAACCAACTCCAAGAGAATCTTGATAAGGGATTCATACGCCCTAGTGCATCACCTTGGGGAGGACCTGTTCTGTTTGTTAAGAAGGAAGATGGATCAATGAGAATCTTCATTGATTATCGAGAACTTAACAAGATCACTATCAAGAACAAATATCCTCTCCCGCGCATTGATGACTTATTTGACCAACTACGCGGAGCTCAATACTTTTCTAAGATTGATCTTCATTCGGGGTATCATCAATTAAGGTTCAAAAGGGAGGATATACCAAAGATGGATTTCCGTACAAGTTATGGACACTATGAATTTTTAGTGATGCCATTTGGTCTTAATAATGCCCATGCTATCTTCATGGATATGATGAAAAGAGTCTTTAGAGACTATCTTGATCAGTTTGTGGTAGTCCTTATAGATGATATTCTTGTATATTCACAGAGCAAGTAAGAACATGAAGATCACTTGAGAATTATATTGAAGACCCTAAGAATGGAGAAGCTTTATTCCAAATTTACCAAGTGTGAATTTTGTCTTCAAAAAGTTTCATTTTTGGGTCACATAAACTCAAAAGAGGGGATATCTATGGATCTAGCAAAAACAGAGGTTATCGAAAGATGGTCGAGACCAACAACAATAACTGAGATCCAAAGTTTTCTTTTTTTGTCTGGATATTATCGACATTTTGTGAAAGATTTTTCACGATTATCTAATCCACTGACCAGGTTGACTCGGAAAGGAGTTAAGTATGTTTGGACGAAGGAATGTGAAGAGAATTTCAAGGAGTTGAAAAGAAGGTTATCCAGTGCACCTGTGCTCACACTTCCTTGTAGTGGAGAATGGTTTGTGATCTACCTTGATACATCCAAGAAGGGATTGGGGTGTGTTCTTATGCAAAATGATATGGTGATAGCTTATGCCTCATGACAGTTGAAAATCCATGAGAAAAATTACCCAACTCATGATTTGGAGTTAGCTGTGGTAATATTTGCATTAAAGATTTGGAGGCATTATCTTTATGGAGAAAGGTGTGACATTTATACTGATCATAAAAGTTTAATGTATATTTTCACACAAAAGGAGCTGAATATGCGCCAAAGAAGATGGTTAGAGATGATTAAGGATTATGACTGCTCAATTCATTACCACCCTGGGAAAGCAAACAAGGTGGCAGATGCATTAAGTCGACAAGACCATGGCTGTTTATCCATGATGAGTATAACAAAAGATCCAATATTTATGGATTTACAAAGGATGGATCTTGGAATTATAAAGGAAGGGGGAAAATCGTATCTTTCTCAAATGAATGTTCAACCATCTATACATGTGAAGATTGAAGAGGCACAGAAAGAAGATGTAGAGTTACAAAAGAAGGTGAGAAATGTTCCTGAATTCAACCTTGAAAGTGATGGGATAATAATGTTCAGGAATCAGGTTTGTGTTCCTCCCATCCCAGAATTAAAGAAGGAGCTGCTGGATGAGGCTAATAGTTCTTCATTCTCTATTCATCCTGGAAGAACAAAGATGTATAGGGACCTGAAAGATTACTTTTGGTGGGATGACATGAAAAGAGATGTTGCTGAATATGTATCTCAATGCTTGGATTGTTGGCAAGTTAAAGCTGAGAGACAGAAGTCTAAGGGGATGTTACAACTATTAACCATACCCGAATGGAAATGGGAAAACATCACTATTGACTTTGTCACAGGACTTCCTAAAACATCCAAAGGCAATAATGCTATATGGGTCATAGTTGATCGTCTTACAAAGTCTGCACACTTCATTGTTATTAGAGATGATTTCTCTCTAGATCAGCATGCCAAGATATATGTAAAAGAAGTGGTAAGATTGCATGGAATACCACTTTCTATTATATCTGATCGGGATCTGAGATTTACCTCGAAGTTTTGGTGAAGTCTTCAACATACTTTGGATACAGTGTTGAGTTTCAGCACTGCTTATCATCCTCAGACAGATAGTCATTCTGAGAGAACAATTCAAACACTAGAAGATATCTTGATAGCTTACTCTATGGATTTCAAAGGTGTTTGTGATCAACACCTACCTTTGGTGGAATTTTCTTATAATAATAGCTTTTACTTCAGTATTCAGATGGCTCCTTATAAATCTCTGTATGGAAATAAATGAAGGACTCCAACTTGCTGGGATGAAGTTGGGGAAAGAAATATATTAGGACCTGATATTGTTGATGAGATGGCAGAAAAGGTCCGATCTATTCAACAACACATAAGAGAAGCTCAGAGTCAACAGAAAAGTTATGCCGACAACCGAAGAAAAGACCTAGAGTTTGAAGTGGGTGATAAAGTGTTCTTATGAATATCTCCCAGGAAGAGGGTCATGAGATTTGGAAAGAAGGGGATGTTGAGCCCTAGATATATCGGTCCTTTCGAAATACTGGATCGTGTTGGAAAGGTAGCTTACAGATTGGCGCTTCCACCGAATCTCTCTCAAGTTCACGATGTGTTCCATGTAACTCTCCTGAGAAAGTACATACATGATCCTTCACGTGTACTCAGCTCAGAAGTTGTACCGCTGGAGCAAGATCTTTCTTATGAAGAACAGCCGATACAGATTGTGGATCGTAGCGAAAAAGTCCTACGAAACAAGACCACTCGATTGGTGAAAGTTTTATGGAGGAACCACCAATTAGAAGAAGCTACATGGGAGCTTTAGGATATGATGAGGGAGAGGTATCCTCATCTTTTTGTTACAAAGTGACGAATTTTAAGGGAAAAATTCATTTTAAGGGGGGTCGAATGTAACACCCGAGACTTTTATGAGAAATATTTTGTTTTTATGTTATATAAATCATCAAAGGAATCTTTCACTACACACAACACTAGCTTGGATTTCTTTACACGCAACCGTGGACTTCCTTGATAGCTTGCATCGTACGCAATACCGAGTTTCACTAAACAACGATATGCTATTAAAATATTATTAAAACTAACCGTTATGAATAGTAATAACCACTTTCTGAAATTTTGTAATTTTTATTTTTCAAAATATACTTCATTTTTGGATTCAGAATATCAAAATTAGCTTAGGGTGAAATTTTGGTACTTTTCGGATAACTTTCATATTATGATGAATAGTGAAAATTAATAAATTTTAATTAAAAACAACTTTATTAATTGAAATAATTAATAGTGATAAATTATTAATTTGAGTGGGTTTAAAGTATATTTAGAATATATTTTTACAATTTAATACAATGTTGTTCATTGGATGTAATTTCACATTTAAACCAGACATAAACAAGTGTCAATCTTTTGATAGTTATTATCTCTTTAAAACACGCTATTTGTATTGACGAAGAGAATTAATTTTTAAATTAGTTAATGTAACTGATATGTTTTGAATTTGGTAAAATAGACATAATTTTTGAATTCATAATATCAAATATATCTTAGGCCTAATTTTTGGAATTTTTCTGGAAACTTTCATTTTTTGATGAATAGTGAAACCACTAAGTGGTAGTTAAAAAAACTGAATTTTTCATGAAACATAATTTTACCACTTCTATGAGTAGAATTTCGAAAATCCGAGAGACACGGTTAATATCAAGGACTAAATTTTGGTTCAATGAGATGAAAATAAGTTTTTGCGAATAGTAACTTTTTACTTTTTTTTACCACGGTTAAAAGTAAATAGGGTAATTAAGAGTAAAAGTGTTATTATTATTACCCTAACACATGTCCTAATTTTATTGGATAAGTGTAATTCGACCAAAAACAACCTTAGGAATAAAATATGACCATTTAGTCTCACTTGAATTAGATTAGGACATTTATTATCAATTTATTTAAAGAAGGGTTAAAATAGTTAAAATCAAAGTTTAATAACTAAATCATTTTTAATAAAGGGATATACATAAGATAAATTAGACTATAAATATTAATTATAAATCTAAAAAGATTTCCAACATAATGGTATTTTATTTTTAATTTTTAGACTTAAAATAATTTAATTTATTTATGATACAACGATGATGCAGTAATTATCTTATTAATGAAATATTGACATAATTGATGTTATAAATACCCAAATAAATGTAATTTGAGACTTTTTATGAATTAAAATAATTTTCTATGTTAATATGACATGTTAGTATTGATTTAATTAATTTTTTTCGAACTAACCATTCTGTTATGATTTTCACAAAAATCAATTACCAAATAGTTTCAAAATTGACATAAAATAGTTTTTTAAAAAATATTATATTATTAATTGTTATTATATTCCTAGAAATATTAGGTTCATCCAAGATACTTATATCATGATAGGTGTATCATTAATGGACCACTTGGGGGTCTCTTGGACGTATATGGTATGTTTATTAACTATATAATATAAAAATACAAAGTGACATGGTAAATGTCAATCTAATTAACAAAGAGTTAAAACTAAAAGACAAGGTTAATATAATGACCTAAACTTGTCTAAATTATGTTTTATGAGAGGATTTCGACCCATCCCCACCTTAGCTTCTAAATATATCAATTTTGAGCTATTGAAAACCAAATTTGACTTTATAATAAAATAATATTTTTAGTTATTCCAAAGGTGGCCCTCTCCTCCCTTATTAAAGGGCACCTCCTCCCTCTTTTCCTCACACCACGTTGAGCCTTCAAGATCGTCCAAACCCTACAAAATTATATTCTCCACTTCCCTAGAAACATTCTGGAGGTCCTGGTCTTCTTCAAAGACCAATTTTAGTTCCCTAAGTGGAGGTCTCAAAGAGGCGCTTCAAAGAAGAGGTAATGTCCGTTACCGATTCTTTCAACTTTATTTCTTCTTCCACTTCTTCTTCTTTAGTTGTTTCATTATGAAGTAATAAAATCAGTATCAATCATATACTTATATGTTATTATAAGTATTAAACAACCCTATTTCACCATCTATCCATCCTACGGAAAAAGAAACCACCGCGCGTGCGTACGTACGGAATACCGTCTCCACGCCGTGGTGTAAACTACTTTCCACCACCACCATACATGGATGGGTATAATGGTGTAAATATTGACTATATATGATTATTTTAAAGTTATATTGATTCAGAATCAGTATAAATACACTCCTATACAATTCCATGATCATGGGAACGATATCATCGCTCGTGCGTACGTACGGAATACCGTCTCCACGATGTGATGCGACTCGTTATACATGATATTCATTGCATAATAATTATATAAATGAATTGAATTAATGAATATGATATATATTACACTAATACCATTATGGAAATGAGATATCTATAACGTAAAATGAAAACTAAGAATTTATTCAACAAAACATGCATAAGAACAAAAAGTAATAAACACCCGAATAACAAGTAGTAAGGAAATATTACTAATAAGAAGCTAAGAATATGACCATATATGATATCATAAAAATAATTATGATTCTGGAATAAGTCAATAACATTATTTAAATCATTATACAGGAGGTTTGGAAACTTACGAAGCAAATCGGACCTAAGGTAAGGGAAAATATCACAATCTCATTTTATCTGAGATTGTTTATACTTTGGTATTTACTGGGGTGTATTTTATCATCCACATCACTGTTTCCTCAATATGTAATATTATTTCCATCCACCTACAATTTTTTAAATCCAATTTTACCCTTAGGTGAGTTTTTATTAAAATATATGAAAGGAATCTTTTGTCATTTTTTTGTACGAGGTACTTTTTGACTTTTCCGACAAAAGTACTAGAAGAATGTTTTTTTAACTTATACAACATAAATAGATTTTTAAAACATTATTTCCAAAAAGCATCCTTTAAAAGTTTTCAAGTTTATTTTTAATCAACTTCTTTTAGTTTAAAATTGTATGACATGTTAAGAAAGGAAAATGTTTTTGAAAGGATATTTTCCTCAAGAATGGAGTTCAAGTGTTTTATCAAAATTATTTTCCATCTAAGATAATATAGGGTTATATTTCAATCCCTATGATTACATTGATTTGATTATGTTGTGATGGAATTATTTTTATGAATTCATTTATCTTATATGAACTGTTTTATGATGTCATGTTGTTTAAGAATCCCATTTTTATTACATGGGTTAGGCAATGATGTATGATTTATGATTTTGTGGCACACATAAGAATGGTATCATTATGAGATGGGTGGGACCTATATCTCCCTCCAATGCATTGGGTAAAGATTTTATATCTCATGAGATAGACATGGCTGGAATGGCAGGTTAAACCAGTTCAGCGAAACAAGACTGAAACAAGGAGTGAACTCAGTTCAGAAATGGACTTTTTCCACTAAGATAGTATTGGTAATGAGTCTTGACTAATAATAAATGATTCTCTATGATTATGTGTGTATGCCACAAAGTTTCATGTTTTAATTTATGATTACTGGAATTACATTTCACTACTATGATTTATCCCATGTTATGAAATTATGATCTCTTTTGCAGGTTAAGATTTCCAAAAGTTACGTTCTTATGTATATGATGAGATTGATATTTATTTTGTTTACCCTTACTAAGCATTTGAGATCACCCTTTTGTATGTTTTATTTCCCCAGGTCAGGAAGAAGGTTATTAAGTAGAATATGCCAAAAGGGACTCTAGATATGATGAAATAAATGGGAGGCAAAGTAGATGCATTATGAACCAGTTGTTTATGTTTCCCAGTTTCTAAAGACACTATACCTATACGGTCCTTTCCTGGTTTTGTTATATGTTGTAATAAGTGTGCTTCAATTCTGAAGTAATAACAATTTATGTAAAGTAAGGGTCGTTATAGCAAAAGTCTTATGCCGATTGCAGGAGAAGTCCCTTGGAGTTCGGGGAAGGAGACCATGTGTTCCTTTGGGTCTCACCTCGACAGGGATTGCAGAGATTTGGTTGAGGCGTCAATCTATCTCTGAGGTTCGTTGGCCCTTTTCACATTCTGATTAGATTTGGTTAGGTGGCGTATTTCTTGGCTCTACCTCCTCAGATGGACCAGGTACACAACGTCTTCCACGTGTCACAGCTATAGATGTACGTGGAGGATCCATCGCACGTCATCAACAGGGGCGAGCTTGACATCGATGATGGAGCATCCTTTGCTGAGTACCCAGTGGAGATCAAGGACCGGCAGGAGAAGATCCTTCGTGGATGAGATATTCCCTTGGTGCGTGTCCGGTGGGAGCATATGAATCTCCAGGAGAGCACGTGGGAGCGGGAGGCTCAGATTCGCGTGTAGTACCCACATCTTTTTGAGTAGCCCTTGTTTTGGATTTTCGGGGATGTAAAAGCCCTAAGGTGGGTGTGATGTAATGTCTAGGATTTTTCCATGTATTATTTTAATATTATATGGGAATTAATTCGAGACCAGGCTTTGGGATGACGTGAAGTTATGAGGCCCGGTGAGCCCGGAACAAATGTTTGAATTTAATTTAATAATTAAAATATGCGCGCATGTGGGTTTCCTGAAAAAGTGGAATAACTCTTGAACGGGTGATCGGATCAGAAATACGAGGGCACCGTTGCATTCAGAACAACTATTTTATCTTACACGAGGCCTAACATTGGCCAACGCAGGTCGGTGGGGAAATCCAGTTTTTGGACGTATCTGTAATAAAATATTTAATTAAAATGTTTTAATAAATATTGTTATGACAAATATCTCCTAACTTTTAAATATAGATTTTCGCAGGGGATCACGGTTACAATTCCCATAACCCTGAATTTGTATGGAGGCTCTGGAAAGCTCTGGAGAAAACCTCCCAACACGGCGAGGGTGTTCTTGATGAGCTTCGCCGGCGACGACGACGCAACGACCAGATCTTCGCCAAAAAACGCCACGAATCCAGGTAGGGTGTTTGATCTCCTTATGAATTCTTTCCCGTTCTTGATTGCTACGACGAACGCAGACTAATACACAAAAAGATTAGACCGCAGATCGATCGTATTTGCGGGATGGGATTTTGCGGGGATTTTCGGGATTTTGATTCTTGAGTTATTTTGGTTTGGTAATATTCTAATGGAGATGAACCAAGATTGACACGAACATCGATCGAGGTTCGTCCCTCTCAATTTGTGGTGCCTTTCTTCCCCGATTTCTCGCGTTCTTCGTGCGCGTTCTACGTGTTCTTCATGGGGATATGAATGACGGATCATTGTGCATCCATTGTGCGACACAACGATCCCAAATTGAAGATCTGGCATCGGTAAAACCTTACGGAGGTGCGACTGTGGTAGCGATGGATGGATCAAAGAAGATCGGAAGATATCGTTCTTCGAACAATTTCTGTATGGATGGCAGAAATCATATTTTGGAGCCGATCAAAGGCCCGAAACCCAATGATTTCGCATCCCGACGATGAAGAGACCCATGAACATGAGTTTTGCGGTAAACGAACATGAGAAACACGATCCGGAGAATCGCCTAAGGCACGTGGAGGAAGACGATGCTTCTGGAAATTTCCCAACTACACGGCGTGTAGTATGGGCTACATGGCATGTGTTCGTCGGTGGACCACCTGGGGTGTAATCCGGGAGTACACAGACACGGGTTGGGTTCACGGCCAAGGACATGACGTGTATACCCCTCCCCAGACAGACTTGGCCAGATACATGGGATACCCCGTGTGCTGGTACACGGGCTGGCGACACAGACACGGACAGAGACCGTGTACGGGCACATGGCTAGCGTACACGGAGTGAGACCCAGGTGCTCGGACACGGTGTGTGATTCTTCTACATTCTATGTAGTTACTTTCTATCCGACAAGCCGGATGACACGGGCTGTTTACATGGGCAGCACCGAGAGTCAAGGAACACGGCGTGTGATTCTTCTACAGGCCATGTAGTTGAGTTTTACACAGCTTGAACAGATTACACGTGCCATTTACATGGTCAGTACCCGGGGTCAAGGAACACGTCATGTAACCATACTACACCCCATGTAACCAATTATTCATGGCTTGAGCTACCTGTATTCTGTGACTTTGACTAGTTCTCTGAGGGTCTGTACCCTTGGTCTTCTCCCTGAAGGTTCTGGCATCATTTCCTATATACAGGAGTATGATCTCTTCAGCAGGACTTCCTGAATAGATTTGTTGGAATCCCCTCTATGAGACTCGGAGCCAGATCCTCTATTCATTCCTAGAACCCTAGTTAGATTTCTTGGTATCAATGTGACCAACTTTACCCGGGTGTCGATCCTATGCTTAGCGGATTAGCTCAGTCTAAGTTGTCGGAATCACCCCATGACTTGGTTGTGATCCTCATCTGAGCATCATGTTCTCAAAGTACTTGTGGGGGTGTTCTCCCGGAGCGAGTACTTCGTATCTCTCTCTTCATACCTAGGAGTGTGTTATCCCGGTTTCATGCTTAATGGAACCTTCGAGCTAGATTCTAGTGGTGGTATTCACGATAGTTGATTGTTCATGAGTATATCTGGATATTCTTGTTATATGTTCTGTAAACATATACTCTGTAGAGATGACTGTACCTTTCTTTTGTGGTATTTCCTTTGTTGTATTTCATTTGTGGTTTCGGGGTGTCCTACTGGGTATTGTTATACTCACCTCTTCATGGGCCATGACCGCACATGTCGTGTCTTGTGCAAACGAGCGAGCCTTTGACAAGATTCTAGGCGGACCTGGACCGGATGGTACTCAGTGAGATCAGACAGGCCAAGGTGTATTCCTACGGCTACAGACTGCAGTCCCAACACCTTTCTTTACAGGTTAGACTTTGTTACAAACTCTATTTTGTTAGGCTTGTACTTTTGGCCCAGGGTTTTACTTTATTGTACTTTACTTTCCTGTCATACTCTGTTGGTTGGGTTTTAGGGTATGCACTCATCTTTTCCTTTTAGCAGTTTTTACTTTTTAGCTTTGTGGGCTTGGAGATGTGTGTGCGTGTGTATAGGTTTATAGGAAATGGATCCCATGTTAGTAGCATGCCTGCTCAGTGCCAGTCAACAGCCCCTGGCCTATTGGAGGCGGGTGTGGGGAGTTACGGCTCGGTCCCCACTAGGACGGGTTGTGACAATAATTCAGGTTATACACCATGAATTATTTTATATGGATTAATTATTTCACCATCATTTTTTTAACATATGATTTCAATTAATTCATGGGGTTTTCAAAATCATGTTATGTTCCTCCATTCAATGGTTTTTTCATTCAATTACTGTATTAAGAGCATGTGTTCCTTGTCAAAAACTTCCATATTTGATTAATATTTTTATTAAGGCACCTATATTAATTTATATAGTTTATACACTAACTCCGAACATTTAATATCAAAAATTTAATATAATAAAATTATTTTCATTTCATTCTAATGTTCATTCATTAATTTTTTTTTCATTTTAAAATCCATAAATAGATTTTGTTTAAAAACATATCTTTAATGTTTTGTTGTATTTTAACAAAATCCTTCATTATTGTTCATTATCGTATTTTTATAATTTTATTTTCTCTGGATAATTGAATTTTTAATGTTCAATTTTTTTTATTTTAAATTATTTATGAAAATTAATATTAAAATTGTTAATAATTTTCCAATGTGTTACTTTTGAATCTATTTTTTTAAATAATGTTATAATTTAACATTTATGATATAAAAAGATTTTACAACAATCATAACTTTTAATTACCTTTAATATTAATTTATAAAACATAATTATTATTTTAAGATTAAATCCATTCTAATATATTTTTTAATTTTTAGTTTTAGAATGTATCAAAGATGTGTATTTCATCCATTTATCAAATAAACATTTTAAATGTTCATTTAATGATTTTTTATTCTATATCAATATTGTTTAATTATTCCCCACCTTTATAGGGAATATTATCGTATAAATAAACTTATATTCATTTTTTAGATTCGGATTATTTTTAAAAAGATTATCATGAAACCAATTTATTTTTAATGGGTAAATCATATAATTAATAAAATTAAACCATTTTAAATGGATTGATCATGAAAATTCAAGTTTCCATGAGTTATATTAAGTTATTTTTTATGGAAACTATTGATGATGATGGGTGAGTATGATATATCACTTGATCAAGTGTGAGGACAATATATATTATATGATGGGTGAGGTCGATATGGAAATCACATGTTTTGGATAATTTTCCTTGTCAATAAATTAAAGAAGAAGGAAATTCATTGGGGATACATATCCTACTGATCGAAAAAATACTTTTTTTATTACAATCACAAGATATCATGGGTGATAATGATAATGTTCTAGGATACATACACTTTTTCTCTAGGTTTTCTATGAGTTTTTAATGGTTCAATTGATCATGTTTTAAAAGAAATAGATAATGATAATTGATTATTAAGATTATGACCATTGTTAAATATTTATTCAACATCTAATGATTCTATTTATTGTGTTTAAAAATTATCTTATGTAATAATCATACATCTTGAAATGTTCTCGTACACGTATGTCGATTCATGAGTACACCAAATATATTCAATTGTTAATGAAAATTTTTAACCATACAATGAATTTGAGATCGCCCTTATTATGTTTCCCTTAATTTTATAAATTATAATGTTATAAAAGACATTTGGGGATGGGATTCATATGGGTGATGATAAAGACTTACCATAGAATAAGAAATTCTAGGTATAGTTGGAAAATTCCTACTCAAAGACATGGGTATTGTAATGTAAAGAGTTTTTCCCAATTATATAAAAATAAAAACATAAAGGGTACATCAATATGTAAGTGATATAATATATACAATTGATGTTTTATTTTTCAGATGTTTAAAATTGAGTCACATTTATCAGTGACAAATTTGTAAATGTAATGTTTTTTCTTTTAGCACTAGATATGGGAGTATGGGTTAGAAGAGGTTATAGTTGGTACCAAAGGAGGGATTATATGACTATGGATAATCAGATGTTTTAATGTGAGGTTAAATTAAGAGTAATGAACATCATATGGGTTGATGTTTTCATGTTTGATCATTGAAAACATTCATAAAAACTCAATTTTAGGTTCTTTGTGATGGGATTTTAATGTGATATGATATATTTTGGGAAATTTTATATTAATTTGAGATACAAGTAACCATTAGGTGCATAATATGAATTTATTTTAAGGATTATTTATGAATAATTACATTATTATTTTCTTGTATATAAACATAAGGTATGAGATAATCATTAATGTCAAATAATTCATTAACGTTGAATGTCCAAAGATTAATTGCTAAATTGGATTGTTTATTGATTTAATGATCCATGATTAACCTTTGGTTTTATTTTTTAAATTTTAGAGTAAAATTTATTATTACATGATTTGATAGGTTTCATATTTTTTGTATTATCATTTCTTTTGGAAACAATTTTTGTTTTAGTAAATATTAGAAGAATAGTTTAATATCCTTTTATATATGGTATGTACAATTTGAATATGATTATAGTGATTCATGCATTAAATATTCATTATCATAATTTGGAATAATAAATGCAACAAATGTAGAATCTACTTGAAACACATTACTAATTTGTAACGTACCTTGATCTGACACTCTCTAACCTATCCAAATTAGGTTGGTTATAAGACCTCAAAAATGCATCCCCATATGCCAAAGGATATCATCTAAAAGTGAGGGTAATGATTATAGTGGGGACATCATACCCCGTGGTACAAAGTTATCATAAGATAGAAATAAACAACATAAATAAATATCATAGTAAGGAAAAATAGTGGAAATATTGAAACATACAATTAGGATGTTAAAGGGAGAACCAATAAAATGAATAATATAAGACAATGTAATTAGTGGATGTATAATATCTAAATGAAAAATTGAAATCAATATAAATAAAAAACCAACATAAATAAATAAAATCAAAGGAAACTATTCTTGAACCCCATTTCAATCTCTTCCCCAAACTCCAACCCGTCTATTATAAAAAATAACCAATAAGGCCCCATTCTTTTTTTCAAACCTATATCCATGTAATCTTCTTGGGTGATAAATGACTACCTGAATAGGGTGTGTGTAAATCCAAATAGGTTGACAACACCATGTATAATCAAAACTAAACTGAAAAATACATTCTTTTTATAAAGTGATAAATATATGTTTTAATTAATCTACATAGTATAAAAATACTGTCAACATTATTTAGAATGATATCAAAATAACTATAATCATGTGGCATAACCATGATAACCATAAAAAACCAAGTCATTGTCACATAACCAAAAAAATACCTCTATATAATAATTTAAGAATCTTGTCCATATCCTCAATATAACCATTTCAACATCTGGGATAGGCCCTCTATATAATTATTTCAACACGAAACTAGTCGAAGACTGCTATGTTAGAATTAGATCATGAAACAAGGCCAATCTCTCAATATATGAATTATAGCATGAAATTGGTCCAATATTGATATATAATAATTACACCATGTAACTAGCCCAAGCATGCTATATATTCATTACCCCACAAAACAGGTCCAATCCCACTATGTAAACATTAAAACATGTTTCACAATTTTTTTAATAGATAAGATATCATAAGATCGTCTATTAAACCTCAACGATTAGTTATAAAGATTATCATATTTCTTTAAATTCAACATTAATTTTTATCAAATTATAAACATCTATTTAAATTAACAAATAGGATATTACCAAAGTGATTCTATACTATTCAATCATCTAGAGTATCATTCTATTATAACTACACTTTAAGCCATTATCCAATTCATTATAATTCTAGGTTTCATTCACTCATCGAGTAACCACAAGCTAGGCCGTAACACAATTATATTAAAAGGTATCTAAGGAATAATGAAATCTATGATCAATCATCATTCATAATTAAATTAATTAATGTGCATGTTTTATTGTCACAATTCACAATATTAGACATACATTAGAAATTAAACAGACCATAAGGTAAATATTTAGACCCCCTACCATAAAACAATGACTAAATGAACACTTCCAACTATTTATGCCATCAAGAACGAAGGTGTAAAAGACTACAAAAAGAAAATACTATCATATAAGATCAATATCAATAGCTAAACCCTCAGAGGCCAATATATTCCAATACTAAATTAGATAATAGGTAAAAGATAAGGGAAAACCAAAGTAAAACCAAACACCAGGGTTGGTCTCTTGAAAAAAACATCCAGAATCAATGAAATAACTCTAAAATTTCTCGGAAATCACCTACTATTTGAGAGAAGAGAGATTCACATGGATGTAATGAAAATATAATCACACGACAAGACATATATCCACTTAGTATGAGAAATTTTTGATGTGTAAATTTATATCCCAATGTGTGATTCAAAATTTAAAAGGTATGCTTACAATCTTATCACGTTGGTTGAATTTAACCATACTCGAACATTACATGTCATCTAAAATAGATTCTTGATTTGTAACCAGTTCACATCGTTAACTAGTTCCCATCCTATATCCCTTTCATGGAATCTGACTTGAAATAGTTATGCATAATTTAATTAATTTACATGTCATGTAAATGTCTTGTAGGTATCTTTAAACCCATCTCCCATATAAGAGATTTAACCACCTCCAAAGCCTTCCAAATTCACAAGAATCCCTTATAATATCATTTAACATGTATATAATGAGAATTTATTAATTCAAACAAACATAAATCCATGAGAATTATGTAATTTTAACTAAAAAAATATATACTTATTAGAATGACACTTAACAACCATGATGAAATTAAATTAAAACCCAAACATAAGTGATTCAATGTATAACTCAAAGAGGGATGTACCTGAAAAATATGGGATCTTAAAAAAGGATTAAATTTTATTTATTGATTTGAAGAAAAGTGTGTGTGTATACATCATTATATTATTAATATATATTTTAAAGGGATTTATCATATATAAGAAATATATATTGAAATAAAATATTATACAATTATAATCATTCTATTTGAATTGATGTTCTCTTTAATTCACTATGGATTTGTGGTATTGTTTTAATTCAATTTTTTCACAATTATTCACATTCATGTGATAAATTTTCTATATCAGTCCCCATTATTATTTAGACATTTATTTTATCCTCCATGTCTACAAATCTACATCCCACTATTTTTCTCTAATTTTGGAACCTACTAATTTGTTTTTATAGATGTAATTTATATTTATCTTTCTCTAATTTTAAAATTATTTTTCATTAACCATTTATATGATGTGGGGTTTCAACAAACAGATTATAATATATTAAAAAAATTATTTCTATGATCATGATAAAATTTAAAGGACAAAATATATTAAAGTGGAAGAGAATTTAATAAAATTAAATTTTAAGAGAATACTATTTTTGGTAGAATACATGACATAAAACACTAATATAAAACAAACCCTGAAATTATATTATTAAATTTGATTCATATAACCAAGATATAGAATTGGAACATGTGAATATGAATAACCATATTATTAAGTATATCTATAATGGTCCAACTGAGTATAAATGTATTAATAAATTATTAGGGAATAAACACTATTTTTTTTACGAAATCAATTTTTACTTCAAAAATACATTTTTCTAAAAAAATGAGTTTCATTGTTTTTTGTGATAAAATATTAAATTTAATTGATGAAAAATTTTAAAAAAATTATTTTATGAAATGATTATAATTTATGAAATAAAGTTATCAAAATTAGATTAAGGTGCTATTTTGTGACTTTTATAAAAAGAACTAATATTCAGTGAATATAGTGACCAAATTTTAATTCTGTAGTGACCCGTCCCCAAAATCTTAGAGTTGGTGTCTATTATCATTACATTGAATGATTATAGGGGTAAAATCCCCAAGGATAATAGTGTTTAGTATTCATAGTAAACCTGATACATATAAAGTCATGTATAAAAATTAAATAGAGTTATTATGACATATTTTTTTTATTTGTTGGTTAATAACATAACCCCATTTAGAGTATCTTTACATATCTTTCTAACTATATTTCTTAGATTCCACGGGATGAAAAAAAAAATGTTGATCACAAATTCTTAGTAAGGGTATGAAAAAAGAAGCAATAATGAATCAATGATAATATTCAATATGGAAAGATAATAACTTAACACACATGCCATGTGATCAATAAATTGAGAAGTAAGTGCATAAAAAATATGAAAAGGAAAATATCTAAGACACATTCCATTTAATCAGTGAATATAGAATAAAATTCTTATATATATATCCATGGAAAATCTCATGGATAAATAATAATGGATATAAAATTATTGAAATTCTTAATTATTGGAATCCATGTTTCCTAGGTACATGGAACCTTTTCTGTTAATAGATTTCAGAAGACGGTTTATAGCATAATGGGTGATAAACCCATTAAATTCAACATGGAAACTAATTCATCCCATGAGACTATTAATGCATCAAGGTGAAATCTATTACCAGTCCCCACCCATGTCTTACTTGTACAAACATTCCTCATATATCGAATAATCAATTTAATTTATAAAAAATGTACTTTATCAAATATTCATATTAAGAAAAGGATAAATATTTATCAATATTTCATGAGATATCAAATAACTTTCAATGTGAACACTGTATGTAAAAATGGTATACTATTATGGAAATGATCATTTGTATGATAAATGATATGGATATATAGGGAAAATACAATGTTCAATGATTATAGAAAATTTAATATTAAAGGGGGACTAAAATAACAATCATGGTAGTGAATTTCAATACTATCCATGGTCAAAGGACTCATAATCTAAATATGGGATTAATTAAGACGATATTAATACAACATATCCAAAGTATATTAAAATAAAGGGTTATTTTCTTTGAGGAAAGAAAAATCTATTAAAATCTACTTTTAAAACCTTCTTTAGGAAAATATCCTTTTCATTTTTAAAACCCATTAAAAATAATTTTAACTGAAAATTACATTGGAAATTATTTTTTTGAAATTTACCATATAAAATTTCAAAGGAATCTTCAATGAAATTATTCTGGGTAATTCATCACATTTTGTACAATTTGAAAAAGGAACATTAATTTTTCAAGGTAAAAGGTTTAGATAAGTTCCTTGTTCAGAAATAGACAAGAAGTTTCATTTAAAATGATTGTAAAATAAAAGGGTTAAAATATTATCTAATAAATAATTATAAAATGTTTATGTTTTGTAGAAAACAATTTAATAAAACATGGTTTTTATAAGAAAATATGTTCTCTCACTAAAGAGGGAATTGAAGTCCGGTTTTACTAAAACAATTCTAAAACATTTAGAGTATAAAAGAATGGAAAAATTGTACTATTACTTGGAAAATTAAATAAATAAAAATATTATAATAAGAAGGAAGGATTTATTAAAAAATTATCTAACAATTTCATCTGATGGAAATTCAGTTACATATAATCCTAAACAAAATGAGATTATGAAGTAAACCGTTAAATAATCAAAATACTAAAGTGAGAATTGATCAATGAATTGATAATATGTATATAATTTAAATTAAAATATTGATCTGTAAATACAAAAATAGATTTAAAAATTCATTATACAGGTAATCAAATAATATTAATGATAACAAGGAAGTAATATAACCCAATAAAAAGGAACCGGGTTATGAAATTATTCACCACTTGGTATATTTTAATTCAAATCCTATTAAAGGAAATAGTTCTAATTGAAAAGGATCACAAAATTAATATTAAATAATTCATGTTATAATATAGAGAAAAGGATAGTTTATATACCATACAAAATATTTAACTGGTGAATGTGACATTAATATCACAAATGTAAAAAGTGATATGAAATTCTATCACGTTATGTTTACTTTTGAGATAAATTTTGTTTGCCTTATATATAATGGTTTCAAACAAGTTAATAAATTATTTTTAAAACATATTAATATTTATGATATCATATATGATTTTTTGGTAACATATTATTTCACATTTGTAAGCAATCCTCCATTATTTTCACTATTTTGGGTGTTAATTTCCTAGTTTCTCAACTATGTTTTAACTTGATTCGTGTCATTCCTATAATTGATTCATCATCTAAAAAAACTAAAAAATGATTTATAGATAATATATATTATTTATATATGTATTTAAAATAATCCATCAAGTTTTTATATAGTAAATGAAATGCACCGTCCTGGGAGAGGGTAAGAAATATATATGCATAAATAGTACTTTCATTTCATTGTTTTATTTAATAGAATAAAAAGTAAATGATATATATTTATATTTATATTATAATTTCAGGAACATATTTGTTTCATATATTCCACATATATTTATTAAAACCATCCTTTATGCATTCCATGTATAGCATGAACAAATCACATCTCTTTGAGGATGTGGTAGTCCACACTTCCATAAATGATGTTTTTGTATTAAAAAAAATGGAAAAAATAAGTTATGTGATATATAATAACTAAAGAATCAAAAATAAATTATAATATTAAATTATATATTATAAAAATAGTGTTTCAATCACAATTCCCAACCCTGATAGGTGGTAAATGAAAAATGAATGACAATGTTTTACGAGGTGGTAGTTCGCTATGAAATTAAATGGTATGTTCATTACCAATTAGAAGGATGTTTGGGTAAGTGTAGGTATAACCATTAGAATATAAAATATAAGTATTTTATTATAAATAAGTTATTATATAATAATTTAATATGAATAAATTAATGGGTGGATAAAGAAATGAAACGAAAGTGAATGTTGAAGACTGTTACCTCTTTTTTGGGTAATCTATTTTTGTTTTCACCCATGGGCTTACAAGGATGGATATCTTGCCAATGTGAGGATTATGGGATTATTAATGAATTATTGGGATATTATTTAATATTATTTTGGGTGATACAAATTTATTTATATGTGTGACGAAGTGGGAGGGTTGAGTGCCTTTTTATAGTGGAGGAAGTGTGATATTCTTGTAAATTTTGGATAAATGGAATTCCACCCAAATTTTTACCATTCTAAGTAGCTCCCATAATGAAAACAAATAAATTAATAGGATTATATGGACTAAATAATAACATACAATGTAATTTGGATATGTTTCTATGAATTTTTGGCCATTATGATAAAGGTTTGGTCCCTTGTGATGTATAATTTTTCTTTTAATCACAGTAATGAATTTGAATAAACATCATTATTATTTTTTGTAATAAAATAATTTTACATTATTATAAATTATAAATTAAATATATAATCCATTTTTCCAAATAAAAATCATATAAATTTATAAAATCAATTAAAATTTAATCTTATAGATGGAAAGAGAAAGCGGGGTTTTTAAGTAAAAATGTTCAAAAGTTTAAGATGTGTTTATATAAAACTTCAATTAAAAATTGATTCCAATTACATTAATTGTATTAATTTATTTATAATATATCTAATTTTACTTTAAAACACATTTATAATATAATCTACCTTTATAAAATATTGATATGAAAAGTCAATTTGGAATTAACATTCATAATTTTTCACTATTCATAAAAAAATGAAACCTCACAAACAATACCATAACATCACCCTAAACTAAATTTTGTTTCCTAATTTAAAAACATAATTTTATGTTGAAATAAAAAATTTAGAAAATTTCAATCAATTTGATTTAAATAGGTTATCAGTTAAAAGGCGGTAAAAGTGTGTTTAAAAAAATATGCAGTTTTCTGCGAAATATTTGGTTTGTTCTTATCTTATGGTAATAAAATATGTTTTATGAATATAAAAAATATTTTATATAATATATAAAAAATATTTTATATTAATATCACCCAATAATTTTAATTAATTTAATTTAATAAGATAAAACATCTTTTTGGGCATAAAAAAATTTCTTTTATATTCCAATGGTTTATATTTTCATTTTTAATTAGTTGGTAACCTATGAATTCATTTTATATTTTTATAAACCATATATTATCATATTTTAATTAATACTATTTATAAATGATATTATAATTTTTAGGTTATATATTATTTTATTTAATGATAATGTTTTATTAATATATTTTTGTTCAGTATATCTCAGTCTTGCATGTAATGAAAGTCATCAAAGAAAGTCATTGTAGTGTGTGATAAAATCTAACTCAGTATTGAATTTTTTTCAAGCTATATCATAGATTAAATTTATTTAAAATAGAATATATACTATAAATTACTATAATATTAAATTTTCTTATGCACCTAGTTTTGCGTCTCATATACGCTATTGAATACCATGTTCTGATATTATATTTTCTTGGCATTACATTCTACTAAGATTAATTAAATGTCATAATGAAAATTTAAACTTGATCATGGTAGTAAATTTTTTGATATTTATAAATTTCTTTATTTTTATCCCACAACATGATAAGTGTTCAAAGACAATCATGTGAAATGCGATAATGGGAAATAAAAAGGTCACATGGAATAACATAAAAATAAGTCTCTATATAAGAGAACATTTGTAGAAAGTGGATATAAGTACACAAAGAAAAAGTATAAATATTTAAAGGGATTTATTGAGGTCATCAATAAAAAATGATATATGAAATGTTTAGGTCCTCAAAGCCATAAATCTATGATTATTTAAGGGATCTTCAGTTCCACAAAAAATAGGGTGTTAGGATAACAACTTATTCCTATATAATTTTTCTAATGTTGGGTAATTTATTTACTGCATAAGGATATAAATAAATATATTAACAGAAAATATTTCTATAAACACAATTTTCATCCCTTTTTGTAGTTTGATAAATTTATAATTTATCCATTACTTCAAGAAATTGATATCAAAAAATTAACATCAATTCCTAAAACACTAAAATAAAAATTTTACGGGTTGTAAGGACCATAAAAATGTCTTTACATTTGTCTCTAAATATTTTACAAAAAATATGGTAAAGAAATTATTTTCTAAAACAAACAAGTAACACTAATTTTTCATCATCAATATGTATTCATCACATTATTAAATGAAAAACAATAACATATTAGCAGAAAATTGTGTATTTTAGTGGTTGGAATTAAACCCTCATCATCCTTTGGGAACATGTTCAAGTCATGCATCCTTAGAAGATTTGATGTTTTGTCACCCGAAATATAGGTTTTAATTTTCTAAAACCATATTAATATTATTTACAAATTAAATATTATGGATATCTTTGAAATAAGGTTAATAAAAAATATCCTTTTAACTAAAATTTAAATTACAACCCCAATACATATGTACTTCATCCATTTATTTCCACATAAGTCCTTTATTGGTAAATATTTTATCATTTTGAAGAGTGAATTAACTTGATTAATGATTAGGTTCCCCACATATAATGATATAAACCATAAATTTATCTTTAGGAAATGATTTATTTCTTACCATAATATACTTAATTTTCATCGAAAATTCTTTACATTGTGTACTCTTTTTTAGGAGCGAATGAGCCCATAAGGGGCATCTCAGTGCTAGGGTTCCCTCTCACCACCACCTCCTTGCTTCATCTCAGACCGGCTCAGCTTCCCTCTTGCACATCTATTTGTGGTGGCGTCTCCTATTTTGCGGTGGTGTCATGCGACTTTGGGTCTTGACCATCTAAGTATCGCACATCATTAATGTCTTCTCTCGTCCAACTCCCCTTCAATGGGGGTGTGGCATAGAAGCAGAGGCCGAGGTCTAGCTTTCACGGTTGGGGTCACCTCTTCATTTATGGATATGTGCATCAGGTGGTTGAGTGCGGCCTCTATGGGAGTTATGGATCACAACAATGGGATTTTGATCTTGTTTACAGGTGGGATTCCTCCCGCATTTTTTGTGATGGTTTGGTTTTCTTATTCATCTTTGCATTTGTTTCTGTTTTGGATGGATTTTTTCTATTCATTCTCCTGGTTTGACGCTTCGTGCATTGACTCATCAGTGGTGATTTTCCAGAAGCTGGGTCGAGTTGGGGATCATTTATCTCCTCTTGGATCTAGTGAAACCTTATGCGGGGTTCATTTTTGCGGTGATGTTTGATGCTCTGTGCGGTGTGCAGTTAGTGTGCGATTCTGGTGATGGACTGAGTTTGGTGGAAGGGCTACAACAATGAATGAAGTTTACTGAGGTTGGATAGTTCTTCCGATTTGTTTTTTCCAGTCACCGTCTCTGACGATGGGTGGTGACGACAATAGTTTTCAAGGTTATGATGTTTTCGATGTTCTGATGATTGTACGACAGTAATGATGGCATCAGGGGTGAGGCTTGAGAAGGATGGCCACGGATCCATGTACCGAGGTGGTTTTCTGAACACATTTTTGAATTTTGAATCAAACATAAATATCGTCTACACAGTTTTTGGATTTCGGTGATTTGTTAATCTCGTGTATGGTTCCCGCTCACCCCAAAAGCAGTTTTCAAAATCAAAGAAAAATATAATTTTTAGTCAGTCAGTGTACTCTTTTCCCACTCATAAAGAATTTCTCCATTCCATTGAGACACTTTATTTGGTTCCTCCTTCATAATTTATTTCATGATGGAAATAAATCCTTCTTTACTCTATGGTTTCCACCACCCAAGCTCTTAAAAACCTTCATTATACTCTTCTTTGGTGAATTTTAGAGTAGGTTAAGGTATAAATTGTTAATCATATTTTAGGAAAACTATTCAGGCATAAACATGATATCCTTAACTCCTACTAACAATTTATTTGGTTTCTCATTATCACCACCTTGTCCTTCATGTTCAATTTTAACTTGAATCCTTTAGGTTCTATCAATTAAATAAAAAAAAATATCACTGTGTGAGCAACAATTATCATAGTGGAAAAACCATGTAATCATTTTTAGTGCATTTAAATCATGAAAAATTATTTGTTTTCTAAGACACCTCATGTTTAACCTTGGTAATTCATTATCATTATATATTCAAATAACTTATAAATGTTGGTACAGAAAACGTGAATTATCTTAAGTATATACCTTAGGAGTGTCGAACCAGGCCTGTTGTTATATACGAAGTTATGCTTGAGTCAGGACCGACCCACCCAATCGAGGTTGTCACCCTTAGGTTTATCTATACTAGAACAATAACCAATTTTAGTATCTAGACATGGTTGTATTTTTAGGAATACCCTTCTAATATCTACCTTATCAGAATTATTGTATGTTTTTCTTTAATTATCCTCAAATTCTACCTTAGGATTAAATCCTCTAATACGTATTTCTGTATATCTGGTTCTGAAGGTATCTACTAAACTTCTTATGAAAGCAACTATAGAAACCCGACCCCAGAAGACCAATGCCTGTGTCTACTGCTATTACATTGGCATGATTACAAGTAATCAAATCCCAAAGTAATGAAGATTTTAGTAGTTTTGGTAAACAAGATACATAAAAGATATTTTTATTAAATTTGAATACAATAATAATAACATATTTTTTTTAAAATATGGGATAATAACATTAATTTATAGAGAATATCCTTGCATATCATTATTCGTACAATTCTTTAATTAACTAGGGGATAAAAAAAATTAAAGGTGACCTCAAATTATTAGTAAGGTTAAGAAAAGATGAAGTAATAATGAATCAAAGATAATTGTCAACATGTAAATGTAATAACTAAAAACACCTTCCATTTACTAATTAAACTGAAATGGAAGTGAATCAAAAATATAGAATGAAAAATTAATAAAACACATGCCATTTAATCATTAAATTGAGAATGAAATGAATTCATATACATGTCGATGAAACATCTCGTGGATAAATAATAACTAAATTTAAATTAAGGTAATTATTAGTTATTAGATTCCATGTTTCCTAAGTATAAGGTACCCATACTATCAATAACATTGACAATATGGTTTATAACATTATGGGAGTTAAACCCATTAGATTAGGATAGTTATAATGTACCGGAAATTATGTATAATTTTTTAATTATATGGAATTATTTCGAGACCATGAAATTTTTGGGCGCGTGATTCTGAGGCCCGGAGTGCCCGGAATGATCTGTCGAAGTATTGCTATGTTTTAATTAGCACACATAAGCTATTTTCCCGAAAAAGTAAAAAAAAACTGTAAAATGGTTACTCAGATCAGAACATCGAGGGCATCGTTGTAATTAGGATGGCAGGTTTACCCTAGGCGTGACTTATGTTTTTTTCGGTGTGGGCCTCCAGTGAGAAAACCTGAAAATGGAATATCCATAAAAAAAATTAAGTAAAGTTATTTTCTTTTTCAAATAATTTTAAATCACAAAAGATAACTCAGATTAAAAATCCAAGACCTACACTGAACTCGTGAGGGTATGATTTCCATAGGTAGATACTAACATTGGTTGGCGAGGGTCACCATTGAAAGTTAGTTTTTGGATGTAAATAAAATAAATAAGTGAAAATTATTTTATTTTAAAATCGATAACTTTTAAATTTTAACTTGGATTAGAAATCTGAGAGTACATTTGGGTTCTTTGGGGAGTGTTTCCCTTACAAAGATCCTAACCTCAACTGACACGGGTCAATGGTGACTGTTAATAATTTTTGAATCTTTTTTTCGGGTACGTTCAAAAAACGCGCGAGCGGTGTCTAATATATTTTGAACTGGTGCTTGTAAATTAAAATCCAAGGACAACGTTGAACTCGCATCGCCAATATTTGGGTAAGGATACATTCCCATTGACTGTAGTAGGTCGAGGGTGAATGTTAGTTTTCGGAATCTTTATTGGTGTGTTAAAAGAATAAAAATAAAATAAAATATATTTTATGTTATTTTTCCTTGTGAAACCTCCAATTTGAATTGGGTGGTGGGGACAACCCGATATTGAATCCTCCCATTATGAAATTAATGGTGGGCACAACCCAACACTTGAAATCCATCTTTAATGTGGGTTGTGCCTCTTGGTTTTCCCCCCGAATTAATCATGCCAACTTAAACTTAAATTTTGGGCCAACTCAATTAGTTTAATTTACATGTTGTCTCTTCAACTTTCTCCTGGTTGGGGGAATTGTGGGAATGGAAGAGCAGTTGGATGGAGAGCTTTGGAGAACACATTCCTTAACAAAGGAGATTCTCCAAAAAAACAAGGACAACGCTTGAGCCCAAATCGGAAGCTTCTTGCGAAAGTGAAGAATGCCAACATCCCCTCCATCGACTTCGTATTCTTCCTCACACCATATCCATGAAACAAGGTAGGTGTTTAAATCTTTATGATTATTTTTTCCCATGTTGTTCTCTTTTAATTGAAGGATGCAGATCAATTCACTAACTAGTTGATCTCCAGATGTTTTCTTCTTGTGGGATTAGGAATAATTATCATAGGTTGATGTAGGGGATTGTATTTAATATGATTTAATTTTATTGATTCTTAATATCTTAAATTCATGATGATGATGGCCAAATAAACATAGCCATCGTCCCATACATAAACCTTGCTCCTCTATCTTTTTTTTTCGCCCCTTCTTCGTGCTTTCTTCAATGAATAATATTTATTGATGTTAGAAACACAGAGTTTCGCTGAGCACGATACATGGAAACGGATCCCTCGATGCCAAGATCATGAATATGCGATCATTTAATTTTTTGGGCTTGGAATGAAGTCACTGCAGCTCACAGAAGAAGGAAACAGCCGACACCCGGTCAGCCGCAAGGGAGGAAGGGTGGCACCCGTCCGCGCCGCCAGTTGCGAAGAAAGTTGCGGCCCATCGGCTGTGACGGAGCGGGGTGGCGGCTGACATCTGGCCGACCACACGGTGGAGTGGCTACGCACGTCCGCGCCACCTGTGAAGCAGGAGGCTGTGGCCGCTTGGCCATTACGGAGGCGGGAGGGTGGCCGACACCCGACAGGCTGCTGGTGGACAGCGGTGCCATCACGCCGCTAGAAGGAGAACCGACCGGCCAAAACGGCCTGCCGAGGTGCACTATTCAGGACCACCGAGCGGTCCCACGTTCCAGCAGGGTGACCGAATGGCCAACGGGCCATTTGGATTACTGGGGGGGGATCCCCTCCCCGGGTTGCGGCTAGGGTGGACTGCTTGCCCATGTGGACCACACCGCGGACCACCCAACATTCCGCACCACTAGCCGCCCAGCGGGACACACCCTTTGCGGGGCGGGCCGGGCCACCCCCTTCACGGGCGGGGCCGGACCACGAATACAACTGGGTCGTCGGAGCAAAAATGCTAATAACTTACAGACTGGGCGTCCGATTGATGCATTGTCTATTGCGTTGGATCCCTTAAGACGTGACAAACCTTTGGGATACTTTTTTAGGGAACTTCATGATGGTTGAGGTATGAACGATGTCTTGGGGAGTGGGTCTCCCAAGCACGCTACGTGCAGAACCCTGAAACTGTTTGAGATCTGACGACTGCTGACCATCATGACTATAAGTGACTCCACAAGCCTAGTGGGGAGCTCCTCTGTGGGACGCAGTGGACCCACAGTGGGGAGCGCCTCTGTGTGACAGGGAAAACCCAAGTTACTCGACAAGAGGAGTACCTCGGTAGGCCACGAAGAGGAGCTCCTCTGTGTGACACGGTATACCCATGGTGGGGAGCGCCTCTACGTGACATGGCAGACCCATAGTACTTGATAGGAGGAGTACATAAGCAGTCCAAGATTAGTGGGAAGTGACTCTATGTGACACGTCAGGCCCACTATACTCAATAGAGGAGGAGTTCTCTAGTAGCCAAGGTGTTCGATGATGTGACTGGGGATGTTACTTGTTACTACCCTTAGAATAAATCATGGTGTCAGCTGTCTTTACTTTGTGCTTGTGATTGAGGTCATGCTATGTGGTACTTTTAAATTCGTGGTACTATCTTCATGGTAATACCTGTGTGGTACTTTTACCTTAATGGTACTATCTTCCTGGTGATACCTATGTGGTACTTTTACCTTTGTGGTACTATCTTCATGGTGATACCCGTGTGGTACTTTTACCTTCATGGTTTTACCATTGGGGTATTCTCTACTAACGTATGAGATGTGTTTATCTTGACAACTTAGGTGTATGTATGGGCATATACCTAAGTATATTTGATGTCTTAGTTTGTGGTTTTCCTTTGTTGAACATTAAGAGACCTAAGAGGTCTCACGTTCCCCACTGAGTATTGTTATACTCACCCCAGTACAGGCGTCTCCCACAACTTGTTGTGTCTGGGGCAGACGACGTACAACATTGATCGAGACTGGGGGAGCTAGGACTAGATGGTGCATGGAGGAGGACCATTCGGTGAGATGTGACGTAGAGGAGACATATGGATTTGGAGTGATGAGGAGGAAATATGTGCATACCCTTCAGGTAGGATCCATGGTGGATGATCTTGGAGCTAGTTTTCACTTTTCAGTTGTATTTTTACTTTTGAGTTGTACTTGTTATTTTAGTTGGGCTTGTATTTCAGCCCCTTTACTTTCATCACTCTTTTTACTATAGCATTTTACTTTGTATTTTCCTCATGTTGAATTATTCACTATGTGTATATATAGGTTTAAAGGCAATGCCTTCCTATTTCAAGGGGTATTCCTTTCGTTGCTAGTCGCCAGCCCCTGGCCTATGGAAGGCGGGTTTGGGGTAGTCATGGAACGAGTCTCGGGGGACAGATCATGACAAATTGGTATCAGAGGAGGTTGATTATACTGAAGAAATAAGACTCTGATCTTTTATATGAATAAATAGTGTTAAGTGTTATGAGTGTGAAATTCAGTTCAGGGAGTCCAGTGTTGGTGCGGTGGACTACGTATCCATACACCAGGACCCTGATTTCTGATTTTCGACTCAGCGCACGAAGACACTGATTACATGTGTTTTTAAAAGGTTTTCTTTTGATTTATTTGGAATCAATTCGCTAGGTATAACTTAATGACCATGGTGCACTTGTTCCTTATCAAGATGCCACCACAAAGACAGACACCCCAGTTTCCTAAGAGAGTATGCAATGATGGACCACCGAGCAATGATGCCTCATTATAGGTCCCTCTTACGGCGCCAACACCTTCGGTGGTATACCAGCAACAACACTACTCGTTGGATGAGTGTTGCCACCCGCCCCACCAGTTGAGAATACATGCTGACTGAGCATGTTGCACGAGTTCCAGTGATAGAGGCTTCTGAGGTTTCAAGGTGAGACACATTTCGATGCATTTGAGGACTAGTTGGAGGATGTGGCAAGGGTTTTCTTCCTAGTTGAGACACCAGTAGAGAATATGGTGAACTTAGCTTCTAGTCTTTTCTAGTGAGTGACCATGTGGATGGTTCGTATAGTGATGAGGCTTTGGTATGTGGACCATTTCCCAGGATTGTACCTCAGGGTAGTGTGTCAGCTGTATCACTACCCGTTGGTCAGCAGTTACAACTGGCGGTATGGGTAGAGGACACATTTATGCTTAGTTACTTACACGGGTTTCAGCATCAGATACCCCTCAGGTTCTGAGGAGAGACAACTCACAGGTGGATGAGGATAGGTTTGGGGAGGTGGCTGAGAGTTCTATATATCTTTTACATCTTTGACAGGACAACATGTCAATAGCTGAGTATTGTTCGAGGAATACCAACCATTCCGGGTACTCGATGAATACGATACGATCAGTTCTTTAAGGATCAAACTCTTGAGTGAGGTGTATTTAAGAACATTCGAGCCATTACTATTACTCTATGAATTCATACATATGTTAGGGTGCTTGAAAGAACCTTTACGGTTGAATGTTCTTTGGTTGAGCGGATACAACCAATGAATGTTAGTAGTGGGAAAGTAGGAAACTGGTTCCAGTCTCAAAGACTTGGGCATGTAAAAATGTTTTGGGATGAAGAAGTGTTAGGGACAGATGAATCTGCAGGGCTACAGACATGAAACCAGAGCTTGGAGAGAAACATGAGGTGGTGTACATTTAGACATGTTACAACCACACCCCCTTTTTTTGTCCCCACTAATCTCAAAGAGCGGGAGGACAAAGGAAGGTAGTATCTACATATGGTCATAGAGTGTGACCCAAGGGCTCTTGGAATGATTAGATGAACAGTCTGTGTCTACTACTAGATGTTGTATTAATAGACAAAGGTACCAATCATTCCTTCCTTCCATGAATCTTGTCCAAGACCTAGTGTTTCCAGTTTATCCATTGACTTGACCCTCACATATGGAGATACCTTTGGGCGGAGACTCACTAATCACACTTATGCCGACAGTGTGATCTAAACCATGAATTGAGAGTTTCGGTTGGAACATCTTTGTGATAGCTTCGAGGCCTTACGATGTTAGTTTGGGTATATCTGGACATCCATAGTTCATACTAAGATTGATTGTATTAGGAAAAAGGGTTGGGGTTTACCTAAAAAGTTGGAATGGGATTTTCCTTGGTCGGAAAAAAAGGAAACCCATGTAGCACAGGATAAACTCATGCATAGGAGGGTGCCACCGATCACTCTTGAGTCGTCCAGACTAACCCTCGTGGTAGTAGACGATTTGAGTTTCAGTTCCAAACAGGAGTGGCAGAGCATGGGGACATCTTTTCAAAAGTTGTTTCTAGGATTACCTCCCTGAAGGGAGGGGGACGTCTTCTTTGGCTATGTTCTACAAGAGATTTGTACCCCAACATCTCCAAGATAGAGGAACCCTTGTTATCTTTGATGAAAAGGGGGAGCCTTTCCTTTTCACTAAGAAGTTTCAATAGAGATTTCAGGAGCTGAGACATAGAATGACAAGTAGAACAATTCTACCGATGACACAGAGTTATCAGTAGTGGTATTTGCGCTAAAGATGTGGCGACACTACTTGATGGGTGAACATTTTACAGTTTGCTCCAACCAAAATAGTCTCATGTATATCTTCTCTCAGAAGGACATGAACCTGAGACAATGGTGATGGATTGAGTTCTTCCAAGACATTGACTTTGAGATAGTCGATACTCCTGGAAAGGGGAACGTGGTAGAAGATGCAATCAGTAAGAGGTATGGTGCGTAGTTGCTAAGTGAAGCGACATAGCAGGTAGCCACATTGTAGATAACCTTCGTGGATAGAGATGGAGCAGCATACCTCTAGTATTTGACAGTCACACCCTCACTCCTTTAGAGAGTCAGGGAGGCATAGCTTGGGGACACTAACTGGGAGGATCGACATGCTCAGATCTCCTCAGGGTAGACACCTGATGGATTTTTTGAAGGTGGGGAGCACATCGTTCTTTTCAGAGGACGTACCATGGTACCAGTAGCGCTACAAGAGGAGGTGTTGAGGGAGTCCCATACATCCCCTCTGGTAGTACATCCAAGTGTGGTGAAGATGTACCATGACCTTTAGTGTCAGTACTCGTGGACATGGATGAAGACAGTGGTGGAAGATTGTGTATCATGATGCCTCACCTGTGAGCAAGTGAAAACTGCTCAGAGCCGGTAGAAGTCCTATTCCGACCGGAGGAGGGAGATCATGTCTTCCTACGGGTCTCACCTTGATGAGGATTGAAGAGATTTGGTCGGGGTGGAATGTTATCTCTGAGGTTCATCAGAACTCTCTAGATTCTCAGTAGAGTGGGTGAGGTGGAATACCATCTATATCTTTCCCCATGGATGCACTAGGTGCATAATGTTTTCCATGTTTCATAGCTGAAGAGAAGCGTGCATGATCCATCGCACATTATCAACCATGGAGAGATGGAATTAGACGATGGGGTGATGTTTACGGAGGTTCCAGTACAGATCGAGGGTCGACCGGAGTGAGTCCATAATGGGTGGTCGATACCGGTGGTGCACATTCGCTGGCATCATGGGAACCTCCCAGAGTGCACATGTGAGCGGGAGACTCCGATTCGTGCTCAGTAACCCCATTTGTTTCCTTAGTCCATGTTGTGGATTTTGGGGACGTAAATCCCTATGGTGGGGGAGAATTCAATGCCCCAAAATTTCTGTATAATTGTTTTAGTCATATAGAATTATTTCGAGACCGCAAAATTTGACAGCGCGCGATTCCAAGGTCCTGAGTGCCCAGAATGATCCGTCGATGTTTTGTCATGTTTTAATTAGCGTGCATAACCAGTTTCCCAAAAAAGTGGAATAAATCATATACAGTTACTTAGATAAAAAATCCAAGAGCACCGTTATGCCCAGGATGACAGGTTTACCCGAGGCGTGATTTAAGTTTAGTCAGCGTTGGCCTCCTGTGAGAAAACCTGAAAATGGCATAACCGTAAATAAAATAATTATACATAATTTCTGGGATAGGAGGCCGAGGCTGCTTGGCCACAATGGACATTAGTTTCGTCGCACAGAAGGCCAGAGGCCTCTTGGACGTATCTTCATGGAGGAGGCTGGTGGATCAGGAGGCCGCGACAGCCACTCGGCCGGCCGTAGACGGACATCAGCCCCGTCGTGCCTCTGGAAGGGGAACCTGCTGGCTAGCTAGGCGCACCGTGTGGGACTGCCGAGTGGTGTCGCATGCCAGAATGGAGATTGAATGTCTAACAGGCCATTCATATTACCGAGGGGGGGGGGGGGGGGCTCGCCTCCCTGGGTTGCAGCTAGGGCGGACCGCTTGCCCACCGCGGGCCGCCCCATTGAGCCGCGCCAACAGGCCGCGCCCTTCGCGGGCTGGGTCGGGTGACCCCTTTGGGGGCCAGTCCGGAGCAAGGCCCAGTGGGCTAGGCCCACCAAGGCCCAGGCCATCCAGGCTGAACCCAGACCGGGCAAGTCGACCTGAACTAGGTGGGTCGGTCTGATCAGGTCGAACCGAACCCGGGCCCAGCCGAACCCAGTTTCGCCTTTTTGACCGTGACATGAGAACCAGACGTTGTTTTTTGAAACTGTCTATGGAACCAAAATCATTGTATAGAGACATTCCATTTGGTGTAATTCAATTGAGTTTTGGATAATGTTGGTGAATGGCTGGGTTGGATCAGACCTCGAATCCAACTAAGCCCTCAGAGTGGCAATGATAATAACTTACTGATCGGGATCCCGATTGATGCGCCGTCTATTGCATTAGATCCCTTAAGACATGAAAGTCCTTTTGGATACTTTTTCATGGAACATAGGGGCAGTTGAGGTATGAACGATGACTTGGGGTGCGATTATCCCAAGCACACTGTGACTGGATGATATCTGATGACTGCTGACCATTACGACTCAGAGTGACTCGACAGGTCCAGAGGGGAGAAAATCTAAGTGACATGGCAGACCCATGGTGGGGAGTGCCTCTATGTAATGTGGAAGACACATTATTCTTTATAGGAGGAGTAACTCAGTAGGTTATGAGGGTGAGTGCCTCTCTGTGACACGACATACCCATAGTGGGGAGCGACTCTGTGTGACGCGGCAGACCCACGACACATGAAAAGAGGAGTACCTCAATAGTCTAAGATTAGTGGTAAGCACCTCTGTGTGACATGGTAGGCCCACTATACTCAATATAGGAGAAGTTCTCCAGTAGCCGAGGTGTTCGATGATGTGATTGGGGATGCTATTTGTTACTACCCCTAGAATAAATCCTGGGGTGAGCTGTCTTTACTTTTTGCTTGTGATTGAGGTCATTTTGTGTTGTACTTTTACCTTCGTGGTACTATATTTTTGGTGATACATGTGTGGTACTTTTACCTTCATGGTACTATCTTCATGTTGATATCTCTGTGGTACTTTTACATCCGTGGTACTATCTTCATGGTGATAACTCTGTGGTACTTTTACCTTTGTGGTGTTACCTTCATGGTGTTACCATTGTGGTATTCTTACCTCATGTATGATATGTATTTATCTTGATAACCTTGGTTTATTTATGGGAATATACCTAAGTATAGTTGATGTCTTGATTTTTGGTTTTCCTTTGTGGTACATTAGGAGACCTACACTGTCTCAGGGTACCTACTGAGTATTGTTATAGTCACCCCTACACAGGAATTTCCCGCACCTAGCTGTGTCTGGTGCAGACGACATAAAAAATTGATCATGGTAGAGGGAGTTAGGACTGGATGGTGCATGGAGGTGGAAAATTCAGTGATACGTGATACAGATGAGACAGATGGACGTGGAGTGCTGAGGAGGCGATCTGTGCCTACCCATCAAGTAGGATCCGCGGTGGATAATCTGGGGGCTACTTTTTAATTTTTAGTTGTATTTGTACAATTGATTTGTACTCGTACTTTTAGTTGGGTTTGTATTTAGGCCACTTTACATTCAACACTCTTTTTACTATAGCAGTTTAATTTTTGGTTGCCTCTTGTTGTGTTCTTCTCTATGTGTATGTACAAGTTTAAAGGCAATTCTTTCCCATTTTTGGGAGTATGTCTTTCGGTGCTTTTCACCATCCCCTAGCCTATGGAAGGTGGGTTTGGGGTAGTCACGACATGGGCCTTGAAGGATGGGTCATGAAAATAGCTAACTGATTCATCCCATGAGAATAGAAATGCATTGAGGGTAAATCTATAACCGATCCCTACCCATGTTTTAGTTTCCCAAAGAATTCCTCATATATTGAATAATCAATTTAATTCATGAAAAATGTTCCTTGTCAAATATCCGTATTGAGTGAAGGATAAAAATTTACCAGTATTTCTATAGATATAAAATAACTTTAAAAGTGAACACCATATATAAAAATGGTGTACATTTTAGGAAATAATTATATCCCTAACAAATTGTATGGATATTTTTGGAAAATTCAATGTTTAATGACCATAATAAATTTAATATTTCAAGGGGATAAATAAGAGATATTGGTAGTGAATGTCAATATTATCCCTGTTCAAAGGAGTCATTAACCATCCAAAGGAATAATAATGATGGTATCAATAAAACTAATCCAAATGTGAATTAAAATAAATGGTTGTTTTCATTTATGAATTTAAATACCATTAAAATTTCTTTTAAAAACATTGTTGAGGAAAATATAATTTTCATTTTTAAAAGAATTTTGAAAAGAATTTTCATTGAAAATAACTTTTAAACAAATATATTTAAATATTAAACTCTTAAACATAAAATGGAAGCATTGAATAAATGAACATAGGTAATTCCATACATGTAATATAAGGTAAAATGAACATTCCTTTTTCAAGGTAATTGTTTTTAGAAATTTCTATTTTTTGAAAGCAACAAGAATATTACAATGAAATTTTTTTAATAGAATAAATGGGTAGATATTTATTTAAAAAATCATTTTCAAAAGGTTAAAGACATTATTTAAAACATTTTAATAAAATATTTTTTTAGAAGAAAATAAGTTATCAAATTGAAAGGGGGAATGAAGTCAGGTTTTCTTAAAAACAATCTATAAAACATTATTAGTACCAAAGAGTGTAAAAATAATAATAATACTTGGAAAAGGTAGTTGATTACATTAGGTTAAAAAAATTAAAGAATTTAACTAACAATTATGCTACAAATTCTTCTGATGGAAATTCATGTGTAAATAATCATGAAAAAAATGAGATTATGAAGTAAACTATTGAAAAGATACTATCATTGAAGTGATAATTGATCAATTAATTAATTATGTGTATCTACTATAAATACAAATATAAGAATTTAAAATAAATCAATAGATAATAAAATTAATTATACAATTAATAATTAATTATTAATGTCAATGAGGAATTAATATAACCCAATGAAAAGGAATCAAGTTATGAAATTCCTCACCACATGGTAACTTATAATTTAAATCCCCATAGAAGAAATTATTCAAATTAAAAATCAAAATAACATGAATATAAAATAATTTATGATATAATATATTAAAATTAGAATTATATACACCACAAAAAAATAATTAAGTAGTGAATATGACATTTATATCAAAGATGTAAAAATTGGGATAAAGATCCCTTACTTTGAGTTTTCTTTCAGGTGAAAATCCTTTAACCAAATGTATAATGGTTATAAAAATGTTACTAACTTATTAAAAAATCATATTAATATTTGATAAATCATATATTAAATTATTATAATAAATATTTACTCTAATTTTAGTAATATTTTATTATTTTCAGTATTTCAGGTGTTAATTTCCTAGTTTCTCAAGTATATTTTGACTTGTTACTTGTTTTTTCCTATAATGGTTTCATCATATCTAGAATGTAAACCACGATTCAAATATCATATATATTATGCATATAGGTATTTATAATATTCCATAACTTTTTTTGATAGGAAATTGAATGCACCATTCATTGAGGCGGTAGGTTGTACGTACACCTGAACGCTAATTTTATTTTTTTATTATACTTAAAATAATAAAAATTAAATGATATATATATATATATATATTATAATTTTAGTATAATATTTTTGAAATACATTTCACAAAATTTTATTAAAACCTTCATTTATAAATTCTAGGTTTAGATTGAATGAAGCACATCTCTTTGAGGATGCGTTATTCCCCACTTTCACAAATGGTGTTATCAAATTCCCACAACATGGAAAGCATGAAGGCATGTGTTATATAAGAATTATAGAAGAAAAATAAATTATAAGTATAATATATATCATATAAAAACATTGTTTCCATCATAATAACCAATCAAAAATCTCATTATATAAAGTATATTGAGGTAATTATACAAGCATGAAATAAGTAGAAATGAAGTGGTGGATAAAGAAATGAAACTAAAACACTCATTGTAGAGTGTTACCTAAATTTTGGGAAACTCATTTTGGTTTTCACCAATGGGCATCCATGGATATATTTATGCCAACAAGAGGATTCTTGGATTATGGGACAAATTTTGGGTGATTATTTGAGAAAATATGGGTAAGAGAAATGGCTTGTGATCTGTGAATAAGTTGGAGAGATGGATCTCTTTTTATAGTGGAGGAGTGAAATTCTTGTAAATTTTTTGAAAAAGGAAATTACACCCACGTTTTTACGATGAATAAATGCTCCAATAATGTACCAAATTTTAGAAAAGGGAGGATTGGGTTGAAATATGAACAAGAAATGGTATTTAGATATGAGTTTAGGTCATTTTCAACCTCAATATTAAGGTTTATCCCCTTATTAAAGTATTTTTTCTCTTAATAACAGTAGTTAATTTCAATTAATTTCACTGATATTTTTGTTGAAAAACTATGTTGAAAAAATTAGAAATAAATTTTTTTTATGATTCCAAATATGAAATTCGTTTTCCGAATTCCAATCATAAAATTGGATGAAATTAATATAAATTTTATCTAGCATATGGGATGACAAAGTGAGTTTTTAAAGTAACAGTGTTCAAAAGATGGAGATTTGATTATATCCAATTTCTATCAAAAATTGATTTCAATGACATTAATTGGATTAATTTATTTATAATTGATCTAATTTTACTTAAAAGCCTATTTGAAATATAATTTACCCTTATTAATTATTGATATCAATAGTCAATTTTTAATTAATGTTCAGTATTTTTAACTATTAATCAAAAAATGAATCTTCATTGAAAAATACTAAAAAACCACACTATGATAATTTTTATGTCCCTAATCAAAAAAATTATTATATCTAGACATTTAAATTTATAAAATTTCAGAAAATTTGATTTAAAATATATTCTCTATTAAAAGGTGGTAAAAGTGTCTTTAGAAAAATATTAATATCTATGAGAAATATTGGGGTTGTTCATATCTTATGATTATAAAATATATTGGATAAAAGTATAAAATATTTTATTGAATATATAATATATACTTTACATTAATATCATTCACTAATTGTAATTAATTTAATTTATAAGGATAAAAAACCTTTTTGTGCATACATTCATTTCCTTTATATTCAATTGACTCATATTTTAATTTTTAATTAATTGGTAACCTATGAATTCCTATTATATATTTATAAAAACTATATATTCATAATTTAATTAATATTATTAATAACATATAATTTAATGGCTTGGTTATATCATATTATATTAAACAGTAATGTTTTATTAATATATTGTGGTTCAGTAAAACTCGGTCTTACATGAAATTCAATTCATCAAAGAAAGAAGCCATTGTAAGAAATGAAGGATAACTCAATAATTCATGCATATCAAGCTATATTATATATTTAATTAATTTAAAATATTAAATATATTATAATTTCTCAGTATATTATACTCCCTTATTCCCTTGGTATTGGATGACATACACGCAATTGAATATAATGTTCTTACTTTAGAATTTCAGGGTGTTACAGATTTTATTAAAAAGTTATTTTCCCATTAATGTATTTAAAAATTCACATTTTTCTTTAAACAGTTCACTAAAAATAAATAGTCTCTATTTATTATATATAATTTGATTAATATAATTCCAATCAAAATTATACTTAATTTTTATACATTTTTTTACTTATTTTTTTTAGAAAACCTTGTTTTATAAAGTTTTATGTGTTTATTTTAAGAATAATGTATGCATGTTATATCGATTAAATTTCACAATATTTATTAAATATAAGTAAAATTAATTTCATAATTTCTTAAATATCCTGACTATATATTTTGTAATAATTAATTATAACCTTGGAAGAAATTTTTTCACCATGGTAAGTTTAAAACAGGTGTAATATTGTTAAAATAATGAAATAATGCATCCAAATTATTCATAATGTTTCCTATATTTATTTGGATGACATTAATTTTAAAACCCCTTTATATATTCCAATATATGTTCTTTTTGTACTATTTTTCTGTCAAAAAGGCACATATATTATTTTAAGTAATGAATAATTCCAAAATTTATCTTTCTTGAGTTTAATATCCCTATTATGTTTTGAAAAGTTTAAGAAAAATCCATGAATGGTTCTAAATGGTTATTAATAACATTATCATTTTATTTTATTATCTGAATTTATTTTTAAATTTATGTGATGAAATAATCACCTAAACTGATTATACAAAGCTGACACTGTTCTAATTAAAGTAGTAGAAAAACCACGTTAATTATTTAAAAACATAAAAGATAATATTTTTTGGGTGAGTTATTGTGTTAAAATAATTTTATAGATATTTATTAAGTATTATTGTGGTGTTTAAATTTTTTATTATTACGAAATTAATGTGTTCACAAGTTTTAAATTCTAATTTTATTAATTGTCCTCAAAATGAAACTAATGGTATTTTATACTAAATATTATTTTACTAAATGATTTCATATAAAAAATCATATCATGGTGAAAGTGAATATAATATTGTTGAGAATATCTGCCAATTTCCACTTATGGGTCACTTGATCGTTTATTTCAACATAATGACCCATAATGTGTAAATATCATTATTATCATGGTAATCATTAAATTGATTAACTAAAGGTATAGATGTAGAGTTTAGGGTTAAAACATCACCTTAAATAGTATATTTTTTATGAGAGTATTTTGACATTTCTTAACCATTTACTTTAAATATATAATTTTTAAACCACTTGAATACGAACATTACTTTATATAAATTAAAAATTTATGTAATTCAAATGGTTCTCGTCCAATAACTTTTAAAGGGACACCAACTCAAATCTCATCGCCACACCTCATAAGTCATGTATCTCAATGAATATCTAGACGGATATCTCCCCAATATTCATCCCCTAATAATTGAGTTCATTTTCTCTCAAAATAATCCTATAAATCATACAATATATGTCGAAGGTGGTCTTCAAAATAGGAGTAAATTATCTTAACATATCATTTTCATTTAACATATTCTTCCATCTCTATAAAATTTTATAAAAACATGATTATATAATAACATAATTCTCTACACTATACTAAAATTCAATTATGACTATTGAAAAACCATTTTTATATTTTTGTCCATCTTATGGGGAGAAAAATCATCATTCGTGCACATGTTTGGACTACCACCTCGACGAAGTGATGTATATCATTTTCCAGAAAATATTATCACAAGTATTTGTAATAATTTATTTAACATGGATTTTAAATTTATTTCCTTACCATATAGTCTGTTGGAAAATTATATCATTGCTCATATGTACGTATGGATTTCGACCTCTATAAGGCTATGTGATTTTTTTGTACACATTTCATGGCTGGTTATAAAATTGTAGTTAATGTATTTATATTAGTATGATTTAAAAATTTATATTTTTTATATTGATGTGTTAATGACCCATTTTACCATGATTAACCTATCAATGATATTTTGTAATTATCAAATGAGCACCCTAAAAAACCTAAAGTTGACTTAACTGATTAAATAAAAAAATTTGTTAGTGAAATAAATTTAATGAATGGCTTAATGATAAGATAATAAATTTAAAATTCATGTTAAATTTAATAGTAAAATCATTTATATATCTTATTTATTTACTGTAATCATATTTAAAGAGTTATATTCATTATAATATTTTTTTTATTTTCCAGTCAAAATAAAAATGCATTATTTCTAATAAAATTGTGGTTTTATTCATTACTTTGTTTTATTTGGAAATATTTATTTCTAAATTATAGAATTTTAATTCTAAAAAATTAACATAATTTTTTAATTTTTATTTCAAAATTATTTTATGAAGAATTTTTGACTATTTTTTAAAGGATTTACTTTAAAATGAATGGTTAAAAATAATGTTTTTTATTAAAATTTTATTTTTATATCTAATAATTATAAAGTAAAATTATATCTGTTATTATATTAAAAATATAATTAGTTTATTTTGGTAAATTATATTTTCATAATAGTTGTTATAATCAACATTATATTTGGATTTGTTATTAAAACAATTTTATACTTAAATTGGTATTTTTCTGAAAGACAGTTTCTCATTGCATTTTGTCAGTATAATTTTAAATTAAATTATATAACTTATAAAAAAATAATTCGATAAAATTGGTAACATATTTGGAATCAATACGATAAAATTTTGTTAAAAGTTACTTTTATTTTTTATCATTATGAATAGTAACCATATTGAATATTTTCCACCTCTGTATGGGTAAATCAGTTGATTGAGGATAAAAATAGAATTATAAGGACTAAAAAGTATTCTAACACTTTATATTAATATATTTTATTAGTGGGGTTTGACTATAATCATTCATAATTCTATATTATGGAATTGTTTTTAATTTTAATTGAAAATGTCTTATATAATAATCTTTGTAATGAAAAATACAAAATACAACTCTCTTATATTTAATAATCTATTATATTTTCACATATGGATAAAAAAATTTGGTGAATTATTATTAAATAAATTTTTTGAATAATGAACTTTTTATGATATTAATTTTTTTTTATTTTTTTGATTATGTAATTAACTTAAATAGTTACATGACTTTTATGTAGTGCATGTGAAAACAATAAAAAATAAATTAAAATAATTATTAAAATAAAAAAAGTAATAATTTTTCTATGAAAATGAAACATATCAACCATGAAGAAACTAAGAGGATACATGATCTGGTTGTCCACCTAACATCATGAGATCCAACCCATATGCTAGAGGTTGTTGATTAGTAGCTGGGAGGTGTGCTTAAGGTCATGTGGCCAACCGAGTCGAGGCACCTCTTTGTGGATTTTGGGACTGGATTATACAATGTGGAATCCAATGGGGTTTTTCCTTTTGTCCTACTATTTGGATATTACGCATAAGACTAGAATGTATTGAAATTTTGTAATGATCATGTTCTTGGGAGAATCTAACACACATACAGGGGAAACATAAATTACCTGGGATAGGTTATGGCTATTTTAGTTTGTGTTGGTTATAGTTGTACTTACTTCACCATTGGGTAATGAAAATGTTTTGTGATGTAATTATTGCTAATATTATTATGGAATAACTTTTCTGATTGTCCTATTGGGCCAGTGAGGTATCATATCATGCAACATATTAGGTACATAAGGATTCACATGTCATTAATTATGCCATATAATATTTAATTTAATGCATGCATTTCATGTGTTTCCCATGATTATTTTGAGTGAACAGATTATTATATATTGAAATTTTATAATGTGTCATGAAGGGATACGATAATTGGATAAATTGTAGTTTCTACATCAATATAAATGATGTTTTCCAATATATAATGAATATGAAAACCTAATTAACTAATTATGCCATCTATGAGCTATGAGCTATTAGTTTTATGGGATAAAACATTAGGTTATTTTGATTACATGAATTCCAATTGTAATTTATGAGACATGTACTTATATTTATTGGGAGTGTTAATTCATTTAATCAAAACATTTTACATGACCTTTTTCATCCTGATATTATATATAAGGGTAATGTCGTAGTTATATGACATACCAATGGTAATTTTTAAATAATATAGGCCTTTATAAATTAAAAATGACGGTGCATCTATCCAGGATAATAATTATATACTTATAAATGAGTATGAATTTAACTAAATTTAAATTTTAAAATTATAAGGTTGAAATTAAATGGGAATTCAAATTATAATGAAAATAGAGTTTTCTACTATACATTGAAATTGAAAATCCATAAACCAGATCCTTTTTATTTTGATGTGATAGATTAACCACACCTAGCCTTAGTAGTGAATAGTATATAGTGTCTCATATGATCAGTTGTGATCATTCTTATCACCTAGACATGGATTTAGAAGCAAGAAGATATGTATCTATCATTTATGTGAAGGCTATATAGCTATCCATTTCCCTAATCATTGACCACATCAACTATTAAATCTTATCTAAGGTGTCTATTTTTTAATTTTAGACCTATTCTTGCCTGAATTTCTCAAGTCATGCACAAGGTCATTGGAGAATACAATGACCTGGAGGATGTGGGCCCTAAGCCACTGATATTAACTATTGTAGTGCCACTATAGGAACTTCTTTGTCATCATCCAATGGGAGCCGATGCTTAGTTTTGAGATTTCTTATTGTGTTTTGTATAGTCCATATAGGGAGCTCCATGACCATTGTCTTTATGATAGATTTGATGCAAGAATTACAATAGCAGTAGTATCCCATATTATCTGATTATGGTGGACCTTAGGATTTAAAATCTTGTTTAGAGTTCATGTTATCTATATTTGAGAATTTAGATATGCCTCTAGGGTGGAGGGTCAATATTTCATCCAAAATTATCTATGAATCAACCATGAACTGGTGGGATTCCATCCCTTATGATAATCATCATCATGGAATGGTATTTTTAGATTTCCTAATGGTATTAAATGACTAATTATTTTTGAATACAATGATATTGGATGGTTCTAGGTAATTTATGCACTTACAACAAGGAACTATGTCCATATTAGAGTATTCATCTCATTTTTTGGAGCTTCAACATTTTCCACTAACAATGACTGATGATGAGTTGATGACCAAAATGTGGTTTGAGAATATTCTTGTATACACCCTTCAATTAAAGGTGAATATATTTATATTGACCACCATTTTTGAGATATAAATTCGGACCTCATCACTGCGCAGAACCCGAGGGAAGCTAGCAGTGTGGGTCAGGTTGGATCTATTTCATTGAAAGGATATAGTTTTTCTACTGGTAGGAAACATAATATAGATGTTCCTCAAAAGGTAATCACTACATAGATAACGTGAACCTACAGTTTTGTGGTGTGTCACCATTGAGATATGATATTCCAGCAGAGTCCCCAGTTTATGAGGGACCTAATCGAGCACCGAGCTTGTTGTAGGATGGGTCACCTTTAGTGTTTCTATCAAAAATTCCCTCCAATACCTAGTAAGAAGGGATCTATATCAACACCATATTCGAGTACATGATCAGTTGTGTTATAAAGGGAGATGGGTCACCACTAGCTGATCAGGCTAACGTGTTGGTCATGGTCGAAGTAGTCAGATGTTATAGGTTCAATTCTAGTAGAGAGGACCTAATTAGGTTAGTAATGTTTTATCTAAAGGATGTGGATCTGGCCATATCTATATAGTTTTTCCTACATTCATTGAGTAGAGTACATGGCCTTCAATAATTTAAAGAACTATTCATGTACCATCAACTTTAGTTTCTATATTGTTCAATACAACCACTTCATACTATTATATATATATATGGAAATTATGGAAATTATGGTCATAGAGATGGAATATTTATTTGGGGTGATGACTCTCGAGACATCATTTGGGGAACAATAAGATATTATAATCTAGTGAATGGATTCCCTCTTAAGATGTTAGGATATCTCTTCCTCTATAATCTTTTTATCCTTATGAACACAGGTTTTGATTTCATTATCAGAATGTGCTAGTTGGTTCCATACCACACCCTGTTGAATCCTATCATTGGAGGGTGTCATTTACATCATCAAAGATATGTACTTTTGTTAATAATGAAGATTGGGATGTACCATAAATTTTTTTAAAGACCCAAAAATTTCAATGAAATTTTTTTATTAATTTCTTTGGAATTTTACGAGTCCGCAGTTTCTAACAGCACCTGATTCCGAGGCCCGGTGTGCCTGGAATCAATTTACAAAGTTTGGCTCAGGTACATTCAGTGAAAGAACGGGCATGTTTTTCTATCTTTTGAACCGGTGCTCAGAATCGAAATCTGAGGGCACCGATGAAACCAAAACCCCGATAATTGCTTAAGAAGACCTTTACTGGAGGTGCATTTTCTCAGGAAGAGTTGTTAAAAATTTTAGGATTAAACGTGAAGAAAATAAAATTTTAGTACAATTTTAATTTCTACTTCAAAGTTGTTTAATCCAATGAGAGGGAGTTGGGGTGGGACCCACTAAATCCTAACTCCTCTTGTAAGGATATTTGTGAGGCGGGTCCCACATGAGCCCCACCCCTTCAAATTCCTTTAAATCCCCTTAAATGTGAGTATCCTTTTCTCTCTCTCTCCCTCATTAATATTTTCAACTAACACCCCATTTAATTTGACAACTCAAGCTCATTAAATTAAATGGTTTAGTTTTTGAATTTTGAATTTTTGAAAAGGAATGGAAAAAATAATAAAATAAGGGGGGGGGGGCTTATTTTATTAGGTTGGCTAGTTGTGTGAGGATATTGGGTGAGGGAGACCTGTTGTACCTTGGAAGAAATTCATATTCTTCGGCGAAGAATGCCCCCACTTCAACGAATAACGCTTTTTCTCCGAGGGAGAGCATCGACTCGGCGACTAGGTTTCTTCCGTCATCTTCTTCCTCCATGACCAAGGAGGAGGCACCAACGCAGAAACTCACCATCGACATCGCCATACAATCTTCTCTCCGAAACAAAGGGAGGGAGACACCACTTCCTCCTCAGACGTTCTCCATCAACGTATACGGAGCTACACCCCACGACGCAGTTTCCCACGATGATCATCATTCGAAAACTTGTGTTGAATTAGGGGTTGAATTCTTTTCTAGTGAATTTAAGATTGTGCTTTGGCATATTTATTTTTATTTCGTCCAAATGTTACCGACGTAACGGCAGGAGATCGGACCACATGAACACGACCGATTCCCCTCCCCGTTTCCTTGTTTATCAACATTGTCATTTCAAAGTGAAGGCGGCGTGGTGCAGTAGCACCGTGCAAGGACGAATAGAACCGCAACCGGAGCGGGCCGCGACGGTGGTGCGCGGCGCCATCACAACGCGCTGGTGAAGCCGAAGGAACTATGGCCGGATCGGGCCGCAGAAGAGGTGGTGCGTGGCGCTGTCGCGCTGTGCCGGAGAACCCGAAGGAGGCCGCAGCCGGGGCGGGCCGCGGCGGTGGGCCGCGGTGCCGGCGCACCATGCAGGGGTACCAAGGGGCCGCGACCGGGGAGGGCCGCGGTAGAGGGCCACGATGCCGTCGCGCTGTGCCGTTCGGACAGGAGCTGCGACCTAAGGCCACGACGGTTTCGGAGGAGGTGGCCGGCCCCCAGCACACCAGGAGGCGGGACCCCGGGGGTCCCGCGACAGCCACACCGGCCGGCCATAAAGGTCGGACGTTTCTGGAAATACTGGGGGGTTGAAACCCCCGGTCATTCGGCTAGGGAGGACCCCACCAGATGGGGCCTCCGTTTCAAAATAGATGGGGGTCGTGCCTCCACTTCACACCCCGCGACCGACTTCTGAGCTGGGCCGCGGGCCGGGCCGCCGCGCTAGGCCGGACCGCCCACACCAGGCCGGACCGCCCGCGCCGGGCCGGGCTGCGCCTAATTGGGCCGAACCCGGACTCGGGTTGGGTCCTCCCGGTTCGGACCGACCCAGGGGGTATTGGGCTGGGTCGGACCGGGCCCAAACCCCTATTTTCGGGCAGTTTCATTCAAATGCCAATATCTTTGGCTATGGACCTCCGATCGACACACCGTCAGTTGCGTTAGGATTATTGGATCAAGATGGTAATTTATGTATATTACATTCAAGGTTTATAAGAACTTTTGGTACGTCCGGGTTAGTTCGAACCCGAAACCAACCGGGCCCTTGGAGCGGTAACGCTTACAATTTGAGCTCCAGACGTCCGATTGACGTGCCGTCGACTTTGTTGGATTAATTTCGGTGAGACTGATCTTTTGGAATACTTAACCTCAGGTTTGGACACAGTTGGAATATGGATGAGTTGGATTGAACCCGAAATCCAACCGGGCCCCTAGAACGGAAAAGCCAATAACTTCTAGACTAAACGCCTATTTGACGAACCGTCAGCGACATTGGTGATCACGTTGAGAAACGGTCCCTTTGATTATACCCTACGAGAGTTTAGGGTACAGTTGAGATATGTCCAGCTTGGTTCATACACAAAACCTACTGGGCCCCCGGGACTAAAAGGCTAATAACTCACAGATCGGGCGTCCGATTGACGCTCCTTCTATTGCGTTGAGACCCCTATAACGGGGTCGTCCTTTGGGATACTTCTTCATGGGACTTTGTGATACTTGGAGTATCGATCTGTAGCTTGCGGAGTGGACCCTCTCAGAGACGAGCGTACGGAGTATAGAGACCGTGTAGCTGGCTGAGACCTGATGACTGCTTGTCCAATTCGAGTTGGGGTGTCTTGTATAGCCCAGTGGAGATCACTATTATGTTTGGGTGGCACACCCACGACGGGGAGCACTACTGTGTTTGGGTTCCACACCCATGGTACTCAACAGGAGGAGTACCTCTGCTGGCTGTTAGGGGGGGGGGGTGCCCTACTGTGTTTGGGTGGAAGACCCCGGTGGGGAGCACTACTGTGTTTGGGTGGCTGACCCACGATACTCGTCAAGAGGAGTACCTCAGCAGTCTTAGGTTAGTGAGCAGTTCCTCGGAGCTGTGACAGGATCACTATACTCGATAGAGATGGAGCTCTTGAGCTGTTTCAGTTTTGATAATGAAAATCCTAGTTTGAGCTGAGTCAATGACCTTTGTGTGTTCTTCATTATTGATATGGGTTACTTGATAACTTACGTATATGTATGGGAATATAACTAAGTAGTGTTTATACGATGACTTAATATCTGTATGATATATCGTGGCTGAGATGGGTTACATGATAACTTAGGTATAAGTATGGGCTTATACCTAAGTAAGGGTTATCTATTGATAACTTTATTTGTGATTATCCTTGTTGGATTTAGTGATACCTTGAGGGTCTCAGGGTCCCTACTAAGTATCATACACTCACCCTTTCATGGGTTATGCCCACACCTCGTTGTGTTGGATACAGACTACGGACAATGCTAACTGAGATTGAGTGTATGAGGACTAGACGGTACCTGGAGGTGGACCTCATGACGATTCAGTACCTGGAGGTGGGCCTCACAACGAGTCAGTACCAAAAGGTGGACTTCACGGCGAGACAGTACTCGGTGGAGGTTGGCGGGTGAGAGCATTGAGAAGACTAACTGTACCTACCCTTCAGGTAGGATATGTGGTGGATGCCCAAGGAGCTGCTTCTATCTTCCAGTTGTTTGTATTTTCTGTTGTATTTCTTTCAGTTGTAGCTGTACTTCTCAGTTGGGTTTGTATTCTGGCCCATTTACTTTTCCGCACATTCTTTTGTACTTAGTGTATTACATCCGCTTGTACTCTGGTTGGATGTGTTTATGTTTTATAAAGGTAGTGCCTTCCAAGATACCGAGTTTTATTCCTTTGGTGCTAGTCAACAGCCCGTGGCCTATGGAAGGCGGGCTTGGGGTAGTCACAACATGGGCCCTGAGGATGGGTCATGACAAATTGGTATCAGAGGAGTCAGTTCTACCGTAGAACTTATAACTCTGATATTTTTTATTCTGTGAAGTAGTAGTGTTAAGGGTACCGATTGTGGTTTTTAGTTCAGGGAGTCCAGTGTTGGTGCGGGTGGCTGGCATATCCATACACCAGGACATTGACTCCTGATTTCCAACTCAGTGCATGAAAGCACTAATTGTATGTGGGTTTTCAAAGGTTTTCCCTTAAAACAGATCAAACCAGGTCAGCTCACCAGGTATAATCGTTTGACCATGTAACATCTGTTTCTTTCAGGATTCCTTTCCGCGGACGATTAGCTAGATCCCTGAGAGATGTATGTACTGAAAACCCACCGAGTGATGAGGCCTCAGTACATGGCCCTCTTTCAGTTGAGGTACCAGTGGAGGCACCAGCGGTACTACCATACATTGGACCACCGATGCCACCAGACCCAGCAGCAAGCGATGCACACCACTTGAGCGCGCTGCATGAGTTCCAGCACCAGAGGCCACCAAAGTTCCGGGGAGATATGGACCCACAAGAGGCTGAGGATTGGCTGGAGGCTGTGGTGAGAGTCTTCAAGATAATAGGTACACAAGCAGACTTCATGGTGATCCTTTCTGCCAGCCTCCTTCAGGAAGCAGCAGACAGATGGTGGAGCCGGATGATCCAGTTTTGTGATGAGATGACCTTCACCTTGGGAGGCTTTGAGACCTTCTTCAGGGTGGAGTTTGTACTAGTGACTCTACACTCTGAGCGTTCTCAGAAGCTGCTGCCTTTGCTGTAGGTTTTACCATCAGCATCCGAATCACTTGTGGGCAGTAGACAGATGATGCAGAGGTCCAAGAGGACTAGACTAGCAGGTGGGTGGCCTTAGGTTATAGGATCGGTAGTGCGGGGAACCCGGGGTAGAGTCAGAACCAGGTGTTCCAGAAATGGACAGTGTTTCTACTACGGTAAGAAGGGTCACGTGGCACGTGACTATCCGACTCCGCACACAGTTGATCTACCGGCATTGGAGGAGCCACCGAGACAGAAGCAGCGATGAGTGCTTGAGCAACAGCAGAGTGGTGGAAAAGGTAGTGGAGCTCCAGAAGCAAGTGGACAGGAGCGGAACTAGTGGATTCCTTTTGTTCTTGGTACTTCTAGTTCCATGTTGCTATTCCATTTGTGTCTTTGTACTTCAAGATGCAGTAATAAAAGACACTTATCTTTTTGATTTTTACTTTCTTATCATTTTTTTGGTTGATACTGAGAGGTCCCGGTTAAAACTGTTGACTTGACCCTCACTTTATATATTTCTACTAAAGGAGACCCAGTGACCTAACACTGATGCCGACAGAGTGACTCGACCCTTAGAGGCGAGAGTGACGGTTGGATCTTTTGGTAGTAACGTCGGGGCCTTACGACGTCATCCATGGCATGAATACATCATTCATGTAAGGATTGACTGTATTAGGAAATGGGAGTGGTTCATCCAGGGGATGAGACCAAGTTTCTCCTCTCGGCAATAGAGATATATTTTCATCTCTTACAGATCATAGGTGAAGAAGGGTGGTCATTGAATGACTTACCACGTCGGAAAACATCCTACCGACTAGAGATGGTACGAGTTATGATGGAGAAGGTGTAGATCATACTGGAGAGGATGAAGACTGCACATTGTAGTAAGAAACAGGAAACTGGTGCCTGTCTCAGAGACTCGGGCATGTAAAATGATTCAAGAAGAAGACGAAGTGTTAAGGACATATGAGTCTGCAGAGAAGCATATGTGGAGGCAGAGTTAGGAGAGCAGCATGAGGTGGTGTTCTTTTCAACATGTTTTAACCACCCACCTTTGTTATCCCCGCCAGGTTTAGGGAGCTGGAGGGCAGGGAAAAAGAGTAGCTTCATGCGGTCAAGGAGTGTGGCCCAATGGCTCTAATAATGATTCGAGGTACAGTCTGTGTCCACCTCTAGATTCCGTTACAACAGACGTTGATACATATCATTATTTCCTTCCACGAATCTTGTCCCATACCTAGATTTTCTGGTTAAAACCGTTGACTCGACCCTTACGTCTGGAGATACCTCTAGGAGGACACTCAATAATCACACTTATTCCAACAGTGTGATCTAACCCTCAAGGCAAGAGTTTTGGTTGGAATATCTTGGTGGCAGTGTTGAGGCCTTACAACCTTGATCTGGGTATGGATTGGATTCACAGTTCATACTCAGATTGACTGTATTAGGAAAAAGGTTGTGGTTTAACTACAACATTGGGATAAGTTTTCCTTGGTCAGCAAAAAGGAAACCCCAGGAATCATAGGATAAACTCATGCACATGAGGGTGTGGTCGATCACTCTTGAGTCAGTCAACCTTACCCTCGTGGCAGCATGAGTTTTGAGTTCCAGTTCTAATCAGGAAATGGAGGCCTCTAGAGTTCGATGATGGAGACCACATCCTTATATGGGCATCACCTCGATGAGGTTTATGGAGATGTGGCCGAGGCAGACATTTATCTCTGAGGTTCAACAGACCTTTCTAGGTCCTCATTAGGGTAGTTTATGTTGTTTACCACTTGACCTTTTCACCTCAGTTGCACCGGGTACATGATGTCGTCCACGTATCTCAGCTGAGGAGATACGTGCACGATCCTTCACATCATCGACCATAGGGAGTCGGATGTCGATGGCATGGAGACATGCACGGAGGTTCCAGTGGAGATCGAGTATCGATAGGAGCGGGACCTACGTGGATGGTTGATTACTCAGGTGTGCTTTCACTAGTAGCACGAGAACCTCCAGGAGATCACATGGGAGAAGAAGGCTCAGATGCGTGCTTAGTACCACTTTGTTTCCCTTAGTGTGTGTTGAAGCCTTACTGGGATGTAAATCCCTGAGGTGGGAGTAATGTAAAGACCTGTAAGTTTCAAGGAAATGTTTTTCTTAATTTCTTTGGAATTTTATGAGTCTGTAGTTTCTGACGGAACCTGATTCCGAGGCCCGGTGTTCCTGGAATCAATTTCTGATGTTTGGCTCGGGTAAGTTCAGTGAACGAACGAGCGGGTTTTTCTATCCTTTGAACCGTTGCCCAGAATCGAAATCTGAGAGAACCGATGAAACCGCAACACTGGTAATTTCTTAAGAAGACCTTTACTATAGGTGTGTTTTCTGGGGAAGAGTTGTTAAAAATTTGAGGATTAAATGTGAAGAAAATAAATTTTTTGTACAATTTTATTTTCTACTTCTAAGTGGTTTAATCTTATGAGTGGGAGTTAGGGTGGAACCCACTAAATCCTAACTCCTCTTGTTAGGATATTTGTGAGGTGGGGCCCACTTGAGTCCCACCCCTTCAAATTCCTTTAACTCTCCTTAAATGTGAGTACCCTTTTCTCTCTCTCTCTCTCCCTCATTAATCTTGCCAACTTAACACCCCATTTAATTTGACAACTCAAGCTCATTAAATTAAATGGTTTAGTTTTTGAAATTTGAGTTTTTGAAAAGGCATGTCAATCATAATAAAATAAGGGGGGGGGGTCTTATTTTATTAGGTTGGATATTTGTGTGAGGATATTGGGTGAGGGAGATCTCTTGTCCCTTGGAATAACTTCATCTTCTTCGGCGAAGAACGCCCCACTTCAACGAAGAATGCTTTTTATCTGAGGGAGAGAATCGACTCGGCGACTCGGTTTCTTCTGTCATCTTCTTCCTCCACGACCAAGGAAGAGGCACTGATGCAGAAACTCGCCATCAACATTGCCATAAAATATTCTCTCCGTGACAAAGGAAGGGAGATGTTGCTTCCTCCTCGGACGTTCTCTGTCGACGTATACGGAGCTTCACCCCGAGACGATCATCGTTCGACAACTTCTGTCGAAGTATGGGTTAAATTATTTTCTAGTGAATTTAAGATTGTGCTTTGGCATATTTATTTATATTTCAGCCAAATGTTACCGACATAACGGGAGGATATTGGACCGTACGGACACAGACGATTCACCTCCTCATTTTTTTTTATCAACTTTGGCTTTCGAAGTGATGGTGGCACGGTGCCGTAGCACCGCGTGGGGACGAATAGAACCATGACCAGAGTGGGCCGTGACGGTGGTGTGCGGCGCCGTCGCGCTGTGCTGGTGAAGCCGAAGGAACCGCGACCGGCGCGGGCCGCGGAATAGGTGGTGCGCGGCGCCGTCGCGCTGCGCCAGAGAACCCGAAGGAGGCCATGGCCGGGGCAGGCCGCAACAGAGGGGCGCGGCGCTGTCGCGCCGCGTCGGAGCACCAAGAGGCCGCGGTCGGGGCGGGCTGTGGTGGAGGGGCCCGGCGCCGTCGTGCCGTGCCGATCAGACAGGAGTCGCGGCCTAAGGTCACGACGGTTTTGGAGGAGGTGGCCAGACTTGGCCGGCCGCCAGCACACTAGGAGGCTAGACCCCGGGGGTCCCGCGGTAGCCATACCGGCTGGCCGTAAAGGCCGGCCATTTTTGGAAATACCGGGGGGGTTGAAACCCCTGGTCAACCGGCTAGAGAGGACCCCACCGAATAGGGCCACTGTTTCAAAACAGAGGGGGGCCGCACCTCCCCTTCGCACCTCACAACCGGCTTCCGAGCCGGGCCATAGGCCGGGCCACCACGCTGGGCCGGACCGCCCGCGCTTAGCCAGACTACCCGCGCCAGGCCGGACAGCCCACACTGGGCCGCGCCGCGCCAGCCGGGCCAGGCTGCGCCTGATTGGGCCGGACCCGGACCCGGGTCGGGTCAACCCGGTTTGGGCTGACCCAGGGGGTATTGGGTTGGGTCGGACCAGGCCCAAACCCTCTATTTTCGGGCAGTTTCGTTCGAACGCCCATATCGTGGGCTACAGACCTCCGATCGATGCATCGTCAGTTGCATTGGGATCCTTGGATCGAGATGGTCATTTCGTTATATTATATTCAAGATTTCAGAGAACTTTGGATACGGCTGGGTTGGTTCGGACCTGAAACCAATCAGGTCATTAGAGCGGTAATGCTTATAACATGAGCTCCGGACGTCCGATTGACATGCCATTGACTTTGTTGGATTCCTTTCAGTGAGACGGAGCTTTTGGCATACCTCACTTGAGGCTTTTACACAGTTGGAATATGGCCGAGTTGGATTGAACCCGAAATCCAACCGGCCCCCTGGAACGGAAAAGACGATAACTTCTAGACCAGACGCCCGTTTGAAGAACCGTTAGCGACATTGGTGATCACATTGAGAAATGTCCCCATTGAGTATACCCTACGAGATTTCGAGGTACAATTGAGATACAACCAGGTTAGTTCATACACGAAACCAACCGGGCCCCCGGGATTAAAAGGCTAATAACTCACAGACCAGGTGTCCGATTGATGCATCATCTGTTGCGTTGAGACCCCTAAGACGGGAAGGTACATTGAGGTACTTCTTCATGGGACTTTGTGATAATTGTAGTATCAACTTGTAGCTCGTGGAGTGGACCCTCCCATAGATGATCGTATGGAGTACAGAGACCATGTAGCTGGCTGAGACCTGATGACTGCTTTCTCGATTTGAGTTGGAGTGACTTGTATTGCCCAGTGGGGAGCACTACTGTGTTTGGGTGGTAGACCCACAGCAGGGAGAACTACTGTGTTTGGGTGGCAGACCTGCGGTACTCGACAGGAGGAGTACATCTGTAGGCTATTAGGGGGGTGGGTGCACTACTGTGTTTGGGTGGCAGACCATGGCAGTGAGCACTACTGTGATTGGGTGGCTGTCCTGCGGTACTCGACAGGATGAGTACCTCAGTAGTCTTAGGTTAGTGAGAAGTGCCTCAGAGTCATGACAGGATCACTGTACTCGACAGAGATGAATCTTTTCAGTAGTTGCAGTTTCGATAATGAAAATCCGGGTTTGATCTGAGTCAATGACCTTTGTGTTTTCCTCATGATTGAGATGGGTTACTTGATAACATACGTATATGTATGGGCATATTCCTATATAGTGGTTATCTGTCGACTTCATATCTGTGTGATACCTCGTCGCTGAGATGGGTTACTTGATAACTTAGGTATAAGTTTGGGATTATAACTAAATAAGGGTTATCTGTTGAGTACTTTGTTTGTGATTATCCTTGTTGGATTTAGTGAGACCTTGAGGGTCTCAGGGTCCCTATTGAGTATCGTATACTCACCCAAGCATGGACTATGCCCGCACCTCATTGTGTTGGATGCAGATGATGAACAACACTGACTGAGATCGAGTGTACGAGGACTGGACGGTACCCGGAGGTGGACCTCACAACGAGTCAGTACCTGGAGGTGGGCCTCACGACGAGTCAGTACCCGGGGGTGGAGTTCACGACGAGACGGTACTCGGAGGAGGTTGGTGGGCGAGAGCGTTGAGAAGACTAACTGTACCTACCCTTCAGGTAGGATCCGAGGTGGACGCCCCAGGAGCTGCTTTTATCTTCCAACTGTTTGTCTTTTTTTTGTATTTCGTTTAGTTGTAGTGGTACTTCTCAGTTGGGTTTGTATTCTGGACCATTTACTTTTCAGCACTTTTTTTATTACTTAGTGTATTACATCCTCTTGTACTCTGGTTGGATGTGTTTATGTTTTATAAATGCAATTCCTTCCCAGATACCGAGTTTTATGCCTTTGGTGCTAGTCTCCATCCCCTGGCCTATGGATGACGGGCTTGGGGTAGTCACAGCACGGGCCCCGTGGATGGGTCATGACAATTTTATCTAGACTCGACCATAGTCAAACAAGCGGAGCGATAACCTTAGTGGATAGTCTCTTTCTGAGTGATCAGGGAAAGTGATGTATAGAATTCCATCCAATTGAAGATCATTTTAGGGATGTATTTCCCTAGTAATTCTATACATTAACTTCTATGACAGAGGTGGATTTCACCATTAAGAAAGTGAACTAAGCGGAATGAGTGTCCATTCCTCTTTATATTAAGGCACATAGAGAGATCCTGGAACTCAATAAGAAGTTGGAAGTCTTAGAATCTAAGTATTTCATGTGACACAGTACTTATCTATGGGGCCCAACCATCTTATTCACTAAGAAAGTGAATGATACCCTTAGATTTTGTGTGGATTACTACCAGTTGAACAAGATTATGGTTAACAAATATTATCCACTTCCCTGTATTTATAACCACTTTGACCATATATAAGAAGATAATGTTTTCTCTATGATTGATTTGAGGTCAGAAAACCATTTTGTGCATGTTATACCAATAGAAATACCACATACAATGTTCTAGAGTAGATAAGGATTTTACTCTATCTGGTTTTACTGTTCGTCCTTACGAGTTCAACCATTATTTTCATGGATTTTATGTATTGGCATTTAAACCCATATTTGAAATAATTTGGGATAATATTAGTGGAAAATATATTTGTGTATTCTTTCAAAAAACATGACCATACCAATGATCTTGGTATTGTACTGAATATATTGATATAGAACCAATTTAGTTCTAAGATCACTAAATGTTTCTTATCGATCAATAAGGTTTTCTTTATAGGTAATATAATGTCAGAGATAGAAGTGTCTGTTGACCTAGAGAAGCTGAGTACCATGTTTTCTATGGATATTCTCAGGAATGTATATGAAATATAATCTCTCTTGGGGATAGAAATAAATTTTAAATTTTTTATTCAAGACTTATCATGCATTGAAGTGCCTCTCATGGTATTTACATGAAAGGGTGTGATGTTCTTATGGTTTTAAACCTATGAGGAATCCTTTCTTGAGTTAAAAGGGAGACTAAATTTTGGGCCAATAATGATCATTCCAATATGGGAAGAATTATTATTGTTATTTGTGAGGATTTAGTAATAGGGTTGGGATTAATTATGAAACATGGGCATTAGGTTTTGGAATATAGGTCTCACTAGTTAATATTTCATGAGTAAAATTTCAATAAAAACGACCTTGAGCTAGTGGTCATGGTTCTTGATTTTCAATGTTGGGTGGATTATTTATTGGGGGAGAAATTCATTATTTACCAATATCATAAAATATTCAAATACAGTTCCACATAATGTGACTTGAGTCTATAGTAAAGTAGGTGGGTAGAGTATCTTCAATCATTCAACTTTAAGATCGCTTATACACTCCGAAAGGGGAATGAAATAACATATTCATAGAGTTGAAATACTTAAATGTTTTCTATACAAGAGGCCATTAACAAGTTTTATTTGACATACATTCTTTCTAAAATCACCAAGAGGTTTAGTAATATCACGAGATTTAAAATTTTGTGGCTTTGGTAGTGAGAATCACCCTTCTAGAATGGTAGGGGATGTTACATAATTTAGTTCCCAAGGGATTAGTCTTGAGAGAAATTGTCTGAGGTGATAAACCACCACCTAGTTGGGTTATCAATGAGTATGAGATTCAATGATTTCACGAATGTTTCTAGGTTACTATGAACATATGGGATGAGTTAGCGTGGGAATCTCATCCCTCGGTATTGGAAGTACACCATTTTTTCACCAAGATGTACAAATACATACATCATCATTATTGGTGGCTAGGTATGTAGATTATAAGTTTAGGTTTTGACAAATAGTGTTTCACCTATTAGTACTTGATTCCAAATCACTAATTGTAACACCCCAAGATTTTATAGTACAATATTTCTTCAAAGTAACTCAATAACTTGCACTATATGCAACACCGAGTTCAAGCGCACCACGATTTACCAAACTGGTCGTTCAAAAGAGGTTATGAATAGAAATAACTAAATTTTGAACTTTATATAAACCTTATAATTTTAGAATCCATATTATTAGATTCTTAGACATAATGAAAAAAACAAATTCATTTTTATCAGATTAAAGAAGTATTTTTTTAAAATGCAATTTTACCACCTTTTAATGGAGAAACCTTTTTAAATCCAATATTTGAAACTTTTATATATTCAATTTGGAAAAATAAACTTCTTCTTTATAATCAGGATATAAGAATTTAGTTTTGATAAATTTTTTGTGTTATTCTGATAACATTCATATTTGGGTGAATAGTGAAAAATACATTGTTTCAACTGAAAACAACTTTTTTAATCAAAATAATTTGTTGTGTTAAATTATAAATTTAAATAGTTTGGAATTAGAAATATATTTTTTTACCATTTAATCCAATGTTTTTCATTTTAAATAATTGCACTTTGAAATTGAACATAAACAAGTATCAATATTTTGTTATTTATTATTTCTTAAAAACACGCTTTTTGGTTTTGACAACGGGAATTAATTTTATATTAAAGAATGAAACCTCTATGTTTTGAATTTGTTAAAATATAATTAATTTTTAAAATCAGAAAATCAAAATTATCTAAGGGTGAAATTTTGGTATTTTTATGAAAACTTTGAATTTTTGATGAATAGTGAAAAACACTGAGTTATTGATTAAAACCAACTTTTTATTTAAATAATTATTTACTTTATTTAAATTTATTTTAGTCAAAATAGATACAAAATTATTATATTAGTTCAATAAAATTAATTGGATCCATTTTATAATAAGTTTAGATATATAAATATTTTCTTGAACTTTTTACAGTCTTTACCTACCTCCGAAGAGAATTTGCAAATTTGCATAAAACTTAATTTTACCATTTTTGTGAGTTGAATTTCAAAATTTCGAGACACAGTTAACCTCAGTAAGTAATATGTGGTCAAATAAGATGAAAATAATTTTTGGTGAATTGTAACTATTGACTTTTATTTACCACAGTTAAAGGTAAATAGGGTAATTCATGGTAAAAAAAATATTATAATAATAAAAAATTAACTTAACACTTGTCTTTACCTTATTGGATGAGTCATGGCCGACCATGGACAAACATGGGTCGATTTTCAGACCCCATGGAGCCACTTATGAATGATAATGACACTTTATTTTAATTAACACAATGTAAAGGCAAAAATGACATAAAAAAATATCCTTTAGTAAATCAATTATTACATGGGGTTATATAAGTCATATTTTCGACTATAAATATTCATTAGAAATATAAATGGATTTCATAAATTATGTTATTTTTTTTATAATTTTTATACCTAAAATAAATTAAATTATGTATGACACAATAATGATGTAGTATTTACCTCATTAATAAATTATTTAAATAAATATGATTATTAATAATAAAACTATATCCAAAACCTGTCCAATTCTTATTGGATGATTTAATTTCGACCATTAGTAATCTTATATTTAACTTTAATTAGTTTTGGACCATTATAAATCGAATATCACTATATAATAAAATAATATTTTTACACTTTCCTAAAGAGCCCCTCCTCCCCCTTATAAAAGGATACTACTTCAAACCCATTCCACACACCTCTCAAACCCCATGGATCGTCCAACCCCTGCCCAAATAAGCTCTAGATATCCCTATATTAGATCTAGAAGCATTACCTTAGGCATTTGTAACTTCAAAAATTCCTTTTGGTTCAAACCAAAGGAAGTTACCCAAAATAAAGGTAACATTTTATCTTAAATTCTTTTTGTTTATTTGGTTTTATTTTACTTATCCACCCCCATAAAATATTTTTATTAATTTATTTTATACAAAACCAGTACCCTAAATATACAATGAATTTTTTATAATAATTATTCTAACTACACTTACAGACACCTCCATCTAATGGGTGAAGAACATATTGTTTCTGTGGTTGGAAAACTAACACCTCACAAAATGATGATTGTTTGATTATCTCCTACCACCTATCATGGTGGCCATTTAGATAGAAATGTATTTATATATGATATATATTATTTTTATGTTTTCTTTGTGCTTCTTTATTTTTCATTTATATCATACCTTTATGGTTTCCATTTTGGGTAAAACGCGATAATTTCATTCGAGGAAGTGCGGACTACCGCCCCCTCAAAGTGATACGACTCATTAATTACTTATTTGGGACATATAAAGTATGTAGTTAATGATATTATATATGATATTATACTGGAATTATAATATATATATGAATTATTATGTTTTAATTCCATTAAAGTACAAAATAGAAATTAAAGTAGCATTCATGAAAACGTATGACTTACCGTCTCCATGAACGATGCATTTCATTTCTTATCTCCAACTGTTATGTACTATAATAAATACATATTTATAATAGAAATATATGATATATATGAAATATAAATGAGGAATATCATTATATAGATAATGGAATTTTTACCACATGGAAAATTTATAATTATAACAAGTTCATTTTAGACTCAAATTCCGAATATTGACAAAATGTCTCATATGAACTCAAATAATTAACTAATTGTTATGGAAAGGTAATAAGTGATATAAAAGGAATAATGAACATGAAAATATTCTTAATCAAGTAGAAATTAACTCAGTTTTATTATTTAGGAAGAACAAATAACATAAGAGCTAGTCAAGTCAGACACGTGGTAAGGGGTTTCTTATCTCACTTTTAATTCCGTGATATTTCCATTGTTCACCACTTATTTATTGCATGTGGTATATTTTTTTACTGCCATTTGATATATATATATTATCATGATTATCTTTATATTCATGATTTTATGAGATTCATTTTGTGGTTATTGACTATTGTTCATACGACATGATTGATTACAACGAGGTAAGGGTTATTTCCTCAATCTCATTATTATCCGAGATTGTTCATGTGTAAGTATTTTCTGGGACATACTTATCATATATTCCCATATTTTTTAAAAATTATTTCAAAATTAATCTAATATGGTTTTATGGGAGGGTCTATTTAACAATATCATCATTTTATATGTTTTAATGATTTATCTTTTTAAACCCTTTTAATTAATGTTCATATTTTCAAAATGATTTTAAGGATTTATTTATATTAACATGAATGTTTTGAAATGATAATTATTTTAATAATTTTCAATGTGGTATGGGACACTTTTATTCAAAAATCCCTTTCAAATGAAAACCTTTATAAATTATGAGAATTTTAAATTATTTCATGAAAAGGGGGTATTTCTGTCAAAGCATTTTACTGATCATTTTCATCTATGTCAACATCCTTTAATGGATTTTAAACATGTTTGAAGTTGATTAATTATGATATAAATCTTAAATATTATATTGAGTGTTTTGTTATATGTTTTACTGTTGATGTGTTATTTTTATACCACTCATGGTTTATGGATAAAGTATTGAAATTTCATATGCCAGTTTTAATTTGAATGTTTATATTATATTTTAGCCTTTTCTTATGATGAATGTATTGGACTAGTATGTTCTGGGTTGGGGGCCGGTAAATGTAAGCCCTCCGGGTTGGGGAACAGTTACAGAAGACCCTTCGGGTTGGATTACAGTTATAGAAGCTCTCTTGGTTGATGTCCGGTTACAGAGGCTCTTCAGGAGGAAGTTCGGTTACAGAGGCTCTCCGGGTTTGGGTCCGGTTACAGTTAGCCCATAGGTCCTGGCATGAGGCCTTGAAATAGAAATTAATGTCTGGTACTATACATTCCCTCATTATGAAATTAGTTATTACATGTTATTATTCGACTAGTATAATATCCATGTGCATGTTTATATGATAATGTTTGATTTATTTTTTCCATATTATGTTCAAGTTTTTGTTTAAAAGGATGTTGTTTTATTACACATATTACCTTAAAAGCTTATAACTTTTGTTAAATTATTTACCCTTACTGAGCATCTAAGCTCACACCATTCTTATGTTTTATTTTCCCAGGATATGAAGATGTTAGTTATGAGTGACTTGTTGTAATAATCTAGGGGGCTTGGACGTTTCTAATGGAATAAATTATAGTTTTTTTTTCTTTTCAAGTTGTAATGTTGTACTTCATGTATGAAATCTCTTTTCCAAGACTACTTAACTAATAGGTCCTTCAGGAAATGATTCCTTACAATCATGCAAATTCTATTTAAAAATTCACCGACTTTGGGTAACTGGGGTCAGGGCGTTACACTAATAGCATGTGAATCTTTTACAGTATCTCTCCATTATTTAATTGAAACGGGGTGACATAAATATGTATTTTGTGATAGGTTTGTTAAGATATCATTGAGGTAGTGATTCCTTATGGGTGATCATTGATAGGTTGACCAGGGTTGAACACTTCATACATATCCAATAGAATATATAATTTGATTATAAATGGTGGATACATAATATGGATAATTTACACATTTATTTTATTTCCCATTATATTTAATCAAAAAGAGACACCTGGTTTACATCATGGATCTAGAAAGGTTTGCAAAAATACATGGGTTCACATGTGCTCCTTAGTGAGACATATTACCCTTAGACTGATGGTTCATCAAAGCATAGGATCTATGTGTTCAAGTACATGCCTCGGTTATGAATCCTTGATATTTATAGTTTATGAGAGGAACACTAATTTCTCATTGACTTTCACTATAGTAATAATTTTAAAAAAACTATTAAAATGGATCCATATAAAGCTCTTTAGGATAGGTTGTGTTGTTTAAACATGAGCTGGTTAGAGGAAGGTGAGGTATCTCTAATAGTTCATATTATTTTTTTAGGACACATTAGATAAAGTAAATATAATTTATAAGAATATGACTACAACTAATTCTAGGCACAAATCTTATACCAATTGTCTTCACAAAATTCTCAAGATAAAGGCTAGACATTCGATATTCTATGATTTTCTCCTACACTAGGTCATATATGGATTTTGAGGTATGCTAACCAATAAACTCATTATATAATGCCTTTAGAGATCATATTATATTCAGGATGGTATCTTATCATATGGATTTACCTCATAGGTAACCGGTCATGTAATAAATCTTCCATGTATTATATATTCAGTGGTATTATTCTTACCCATTTCCTTTTTTGATCATACGGATATTGAGCTAGATGTAGATAATTCCATTAAGGATAACCCTATATGTATCATTGAATAGAACATGAAGTCTCTCCAAGGAAGGTTAGTTCATCCAGTATGGGTTCTTTTCCACTATGACTGTGTACATTGTGAGAAAAAGAGAGAGATGATGATTCACATGATGAGTGGTGAGAACATTTCTCAAATAAATATTTACCACTATATTAATGAAATGCCAAGGAATATTTTTATTATGTAAGGTATTTTGTATCATTAAAAATTTTATATAGGTATAGATTCATTTAAATTTGGTGAAACCCTTATAGAGTTTTTTTCCTAGAACCAGGTGATTGAGCATTTAGGGCGGTCGGTTTTCTTATTGGAAGAAAGAATAATTATCGATGTATCTTGGTTACATGAAATGAATTGAAATGTATTTAAATACATGGTGTGAATTTATAAATGTAACACCTTGACCCCAGATTCCCAGAGTCGATCCATTATTTTAATACATTGGAATGATTACTAGGAATCAAGTCCCGAAATACTGATCAGTTTAACTGTCTTGGAAAATAGATTGCATACATGAATATTACATTACACTTTCTAACATACAATACAAAAATTTAGTTCATTGAGAACACTATTATTTCCTTGGCATAACCCTGCATATCAATCACAATACACTTCTTGGAATGTAGGGAAAAATAAAACATTGAAAGGGGTGAGATCAAATGCTCAGTAAGGGTAAGCAATACACCAAAAACTTTAATAAATAAGAATAAACATTTTAGTCTATGTATAAGAATAAAACAAAAGCCTTTTCAACATAATCTTCATCATAATATGGAAAAAATAAAATAATTCCATTTACTTACTCACATGGAAACTCTACTAGTCAAATAATCACATGCAATATCAATAACCACTTTTATAATGATAGAATGAATAATGCCAAACTATCATAACCACATAGTCAAGGCCTTGTGCCAAGACTACAAATAAGAATTTTTCAAGGCCTTGTTCCAAGACACTAGTTTGTCTCATGAGACCTACCGATGCATCGAGGATCTATATCGGGCTCCACCCGTCACTTACTACGTCCAATGCATTCCTCATATGAAAAGGTTTAAACATAACATAAACATTTGTATTAAAACTATCATATGAAATTATTATACTTTATCCATAAAACATTAATGGTGTAAAAATAACACATCCACCGTCAATCATATCACAAAACATTCCATAAAATATGGAAGTTTTGTATCATAATAAATCAACTTTAAATAAGCTTAAAATCCACCAAAGGATGTCAACATAGATGAAAATGTTTTGTAAAACTCTTTGAGAGAAATATACATTTTTCATGAAAACATTTAAATGTTGCACAATTTAAAAAGGAAGACATTTAAAGAAAATTTTGAATCAAAGTGTCCCATACCACTTTGAAACTTTTTAAAGGAATTAACATTTAAAAAAAATTCATGTCTGTATAAATAAATCCTTAAAAACCATTTTGAAGTCATGAAAATTAATGAGAAAGATTTAGAAGAATAAAGATTTAAAACATTTGAAATGATGTTTTAGTAAAAAACTACCATAAAAGAATCCATTTAAAAACACTTTCATGAAACATGGTCATGCATAATAAATATTTCCTAGTAGATACTTACATAAAAACAACCACGGATAATAATGAGATTGTGAAATTAACCCTTAAAAATTTGGTAACTTACAAGACATACACTCCATGAAAGAAGTATCATAAAATGAATATGTAAATAAACATAAATTAATGTGTATTACAGAAATAATACAATTATGGGCAGTACATAAACCACAAAAAGGTAATAGTGGCAATATGGCATGAATCTCACGGGAATAAGGAGTGAGATAAAAATCTATTACCTTGCACTTTATTTTAGTCAAGGGGACATTTAACGTCTTATATGAAGTCCATAGTATGTTATTAAATTATACCAGAACCATATTTATATTTATGATATCATACATTGTTCATTTATGACTTTATACTACCCATTAATAATAATTTCCATGTTAAATTAACATTTTAGGTAATAATCACTTTCTGTATCGTATGTGTTTTAACTTGTTACTCTTGATTGTATCACATAGATATTGGTTTAAATACTTTCATAATATAAAATATGATTTATATATAATATATATTTAGAATATAAATATGTATAATAGACATATATATGAAATGGAAAACACCGTTTATGGAGACGGTAGTTCGTACGTACGCATAAACGTTGTTTCCATTATCATATCGTATTGAATAGAAGTAAGTTAATAAGATATAATAAAGTACATAAATACTTATATATATAAATATATATATCACCAGTTGAATTATTATTTCATCTATTACATAATTATTAGTAATATATCTTTTTATAATCACCGATGAATGGTGAACTTGGAAATGAATCTCATCACGTCGTGGAGACAGTAATCTGTACGTATGCACGAGCGGCAATATCATTTCTTTAATGGTGTAGAATTGGATGGTATATCATGTATACAGAATAATTATCATGTTATATTTATTATTTACATCAATTACACATCATTATTATACCCATCCAAATAATAATGTATTGAATAACAATTACACCACGACGTGGAGACGGTAAGCCGTACGTACGCACGTATGGTGACATATTATTCAAAGGATGGGTAGAATAATGAATTTGGTTTTACCATATTTATAAAAACAATAAAGTATATAGAATATACTGGAGTTATTATTTTATAATGGAAATAACAAATAAAGAATAAGTTGAAGAAGAATGGAACTTGAAAGAGGGTGGTGAAATCATTACCTCTTCTTCGGGTTCTTCCTTTTGATTTGATCAAAATCGCTCCATAGGTTGGATTTATAATCAAAACAATGCCTCTATGTTGAATTGAGGGAAGTTGGGACGATATTTGGGCAGAGTTTGGCTGAGCCAAAAGTCTTTGAAGTTGTGAATTAGTGAGAAGGGGGTGCCCTTTTATAAGAGGGGTGAGTGGCACCTTGGTAAAATATTAAAATATTATTTTATAATAAATTAATATTTGGTTTATAATGGCTCCAAACTGATTTATATCTCATATAAGAGGGGAAAAGGTTTAAAAAAACTCATTGAATATGTTTTAGACCGGTTTGGGTCACTTTATTAACCTTATCTTTTAGTTTTAACTATTAGTTAATTAGTTAGACTTTTACCATGTGTCTTTGTATTTTAATATTATATATTTAATAAACTTACTATATACTTCCAAGAGACCCCAAGTGGTCCATTAATGATACACATAACATTATATAAGTCATTTGGCCGAACCTTAGATTCTTAGGAATACAATATCAATTAATAATATAATATTTGTTTTAAAAACTCCTTTATGTCAATTTTGACACTATTTAATAATTGATTTTTGATAAAGTCTTAAAAACTTTATTAATTCGAACCAAATTCATTTAAGCAATACTAACATGTCATATTAACCAATAAAATTCTTTTATGAAATCAAAACTTTCAAATTATATTTATTTTAAAATTTATAATACAAATTATTTGATTCTTTCATTAATAAGGAAAATACTGCATCTTTATTGTGTCATAAATAAATTTAATTATTCAATGTCTAAAAATTATAAATAAAATATAATAATGTAGGAAATAATTTAATATTTCTAATGAATATTTATAGTTGAAAATATAACATATATAACTCTTTGTAAAAATTGTTTTGCAAAAATATATATGCTTATGTCAATTTTGTATTTATTTTAACTTAATTAGTATAAAGTGTCCTTATAACTTACAAGTGGGTTCCTGGGGTCCCACAATCGACCCAAAGATTCCCATGGTTGGAAATATATGAACCAATAGGTTTATGACACGTTTTAGGGTAAATTAATATTATTATATTATTATTTTGACCCTTATTTACCAGATTTATCTTTTAACCATGGTAAACAAAATATTTACCAAAGTAATTTTTCAAAATGCCTAAAAATTAAAGTAACCTATTTACAAAATTTGGACCTCCTGATTATAAATATTGAATCCATTTTTTATAAATTCAAAACACAGAAGTGGCAGACATTAAATTAAAATTAATTCCCGTTGTCAAAACAGAAAGCGTGTTTTTAAGAAATAATAACTATCAAAAGATTTTCACTTGCTTATGTCCAGTTTAAATATGAAATTATGTACAATGACAAACATTGGATTAAATGGTAAAAATATAATCTAATTATACTTTAAAACCACACAGATTCTTAATTTATCATTATTAATTATTTCTATTAAAAAAGTTGTTTTCAGTTAAAATTGAGTTTTTTTACTAGTCACCCAAATAGAAAAGTTATAAGAAAAAAACCAAAAAAATTTTGAAACTAAATTTTTATGTAATTATTATAAATAAGAAGTTTATTTTGTCAAATTTAATATATAAAATTTTCAAATATTTGATTTAAAAATGGTTCTCCATTAAAAGGCGGTGAAATTGCATTTAAAAAAATACTACTTTTATCTAAAAAAATGAATTTGTTTTTAAATTATGTCTAAGAAACTCATAATATGGATTATAAAATTATAAGGATTATATAAATATCAAAATTAAGTTAACACTATTCGTAACCGCTTTTGAACGACTAGTTTGGTACGTCGTGGTGCGCTTGAACTCGGTGTTGCATGTAGTGGAATTTGTTGAATTACTTTGAAAAAATAACGTACTATGAAATATTGGGGTGTTACATTCTCCACTACTTAAATAAATTGCTTCCTCTCAAATTGAAATTGTTCTTTGAAAATAAAAGGTTGAAAATAGAGAAATACCTTTCTGGAGAACCCAAATTGGAAATTAGGTTAATAAAATTTAGTCTAAATAAGAGGAAAAGGAAAATGAAAGGGTCACCACCAAATTATGATCTCTATTAGGAGAACATTGGTGGCAATTAGAGAAATATGATTAGAGAAAAAACGTAAATATTTATAGGTAGTGATTGAGGTCATCAATCACAAACAAGTGTAAAATTGAGGGTCTTAAATTCATCAATCTACGATGATTTAAAATATCATCAGTTCAACAAAACATAAGGTATTAGAATATCACATTCTTGGTTTTAAGATCCCTTCACTAATGTTTAAGAATTAATTTATTCACAGAATAAGAGAAGAATAAAATTATATACATGACATGTAGAGTTCTATCCTTTAACTAATTTCTACCACAAACTCATATTTCACTCTAAAAGATAATTGAACATAAAAAATAATATATTTATCCTATTCATATAGGGTTTCAAAAATAAATTATAATTCATCTACCAGAACTTGTTTTAAAAAAACTACATTATGTAGTCCAAGACATCACGTGGTCCAGTGGTAGTTGATACACCCTTGTCGCCCTTCGGTTTCGGGTTCAAGTCTCGCGGCCTTGCTGGATGAGACGGGTTGCCGCCTGACCTACGGGTTGTCTTTTTTATAACAATCCAAAAAAAAAACCATAACAATTATTTCCAAATTCTAACATAATCCATTTTAACCTTTATACTTTTCAAAAATACTTCTATCCAAACTCAAGGTCCAAAATTTATAAGTAAGTTAAACACAATGAAGATCCTTTTTTCCGACTAATAACATGTGAACACCTTCATCATGTATTATTATAAAACATGGTAACACCCTTAATTACCATAAACCCTTATTGATTACATTCATGCTCCCTTATTTGTTATAGAATATTGGATATATTCCTTATATCTTAAAATTTTGAATATTCTAACAGTGATGAAATAAACAAACTATTAACTAGTTCCAAGGAAGTTAAGAATATCCGATATAATTTATCCAAATCAACCATCTCTTATTCCAAAATCACTACCTCATTATCAGGACTATATTAAGGATTACCTTTCCTTCAACCATGTATTTTCCAAAAATTTTAGCTTACTATTATGTCACTTTTCTTAGAACCATATAATCTAAAATCCTTACTAAAATAGTACTACAGTACGATCCTTATTTATCACCATAATTCATATAACCAGTATATTGTTGATACAACACTCAAATGAAATAATTATATTATAAAAACATAATATCACTAGTCATTCCTCTTCATATGAGGTAGTATCATAACTTATTTGTTATCAATGACATTATTTGTGGTATACTCTGATGATTTGGACATTGATTTGTGTAGTTTCCCCACTCCTTGCAGATTAAGAATTGTACATTTGAAACTTTTTTCTTACCCTTGCAATCAAGTACTTGATGTCCGTTTTCTCCTCACTTATAATAAACTCTCATTCCCTTCAAGTATTTACCAAGGTGATTCTTTCCACAGTTATCACATATAGGAAAATCCTTCTTTTCCCTCTTCCCTTTATCCATATTTCTCTCTTCCATCCTTTTCTTCTCTTGCTTCCCTTCAAAGCACTATGACTTAGAGAATTCGTTACTTATCTTATTAACACATGATACTATTTATTCATATGATGAGAGTACATGGGAGAATATTTCGTTTTGAAATTTTGGCCTAATACCATGAATTATATGACCCCTCTTACTCTTTCGATCATACTTATTGCTGGATTTCTCATTACTTCTTCTGGGAACCATTTCCAAAACAATGGCATACACAATGTCAGTTTATGAATCGCAATTCATAATTCCAAACATGTAAAATACCTAACGTAAATTGAATAGTTTATGGATATAATCCATAATCACAAAAATGTTTTCTTTGAGGAAGTATATACTCATAAACCCTTCATAGTTGTTTGTAAATAAAATGATAATTATCCTAAGCATATGCCCCGTGAGTGTTGTAACCAAGAGTGAAGCAAGGCCCGTTGTTGTGCACTAGTTCCCGTTCGAGTCTAGCTCAAAGAAGTGTTTTTGGGTTTTACCCCTAGGTACATCTGTTCTAGAGCTGCCTCTACCTGCTCGTATCCAGACAGGGATAAATTTTCATGGAAAACTCACAAAATCTCTACATTACTAAAATTATAGGAAATTCTTCTATGTTAATCCTCAAAGCCTATCTTAGGGTAATATGATCGAATCTGAGTTTATCTAAATATAGTTTCCAAGGGTATTGCTAAACTTCCTCTGATACCAACTGTAATGCCCCGAGCCCAGATTCTTAGAGTCGATGCATTATTTTAATACATCGGCATGATTACATGGACTCAATTCCTGAAACACTAATCATTTTAGCAGTCTTAGAAAATAGATTTCATACATGAACATTACATTACACTTTCTAACATACAATACAAAAAAAATAGTTCTTTGAGAACGCCATTATTTCCTTGGCATAACCCTGCATATCAATCACAATACAATTCTTGGAATCCTAGAAAAATTAAAACATTGAAAGTGTTGAGCTCAAGTGCTCAGTAAGGGTAAGAAATACAACAAAAACTTTCATAAATAAGCATAAACATTTAAGGCAATGTATAAAACTAAAACAAAATCCCTTTCAACATAAACTTCAACATAATATGAAAAAATGAAATAATTCCATTTACTTACTCACATGGATACTCTACTAGTTGAATAATCACATGAAATATCAATAACCACTTTCATAATGATGGAATTCATAATTCTAGACTATCATAACCACATAGTCAAGGACTTGTGCCAAGAGTACAAATAAGATTTTGTCATGGCCTTATTCCAAGACACTAGTTTTTTTCATGAGACCAACCGATGCATCATGGAGCAAGAGCGAGCTCCACCTGTCACTTACTAAGTCCAATGCATTCCTCATATGAAAAGGTTTAAACATAACATAAACATTTGTATTAAAAATATCAAACAAAATATCGATACTTTATCAATAAACCATGAATGGTGTAAAAATAACACATCCACAATCAATCATATCACAAAACCCTCAATAAAATATGGATTTTTTGTATCATAATAAATCAACTTTAAATAAGCTTAAAATCCATCAAAGGATGTCGACATAGATGAAAATGTTTTGTAAAACTCTTTGAGAGAAATATCTCTTTTTCATGAAAACATTTAAAAGTTACAAAATTTAGAAAGGAAGAAATTTAATGGCATTTTTGAATCAAAGTGTCCCATACCACTTTGAATCTTTTGAAAGGAATTAACAAAAAAAATCATGTCCATATAAATAAATCCTTAAAAACAATTTTGAAGACAAGGAAATTAATGAGAACGATTTAGAAGAATAAATATTTAAAACATTCGAAAATATGTTTTAGTAAAAAATTCCCTTAAAAGAATCCATTTAAAAAATCTTTCATGAAACATGGACATGGATAATAAATATTTCCCAGTAGATACTAATTTAAAAATAACCTCGGATAATAATGAGATTGTGAAATTAACCCTTACCAATTCGGTAACTTACAAAACATACACCCCATTAAAGAAGTATCATACAATGAATATGTAAATACAAATAAATTAAAGTATATTACACAAATAATAAAATTATTGGTAGTACATATACCCACAAAAGGTAACAGTGGCAATATGGCATGAATCACACGGGAATAAGGAGTGAGATGAAAATCCCTTACCATGCACTTTATTTTAGTCGAGGGTACATTTAACCTCCGGTATAAAGACCATAGTATGTTATTAAATTATAAAATAACCATATTAATATTTATTATATCATACATTATTCATTTATGTCTTTATACTACCCATTTATAATAATTTCCATGTTAAATTAACATTTTGGTTAATAATCAGTTTCTTTATCGTACGTGTTTTAACTTGTTACTCTTGGTTGTATCACATAGATAATGATTTAAATACTTCCAGAATATAAAACATTATTTATATATAATATATATCTAGAATATAAATATGTATAATTGACATATATATGAAATTGAAAACACCATTTTTGGATACTGTAGTCCATCCGTACGCAGAATTGTTGTTTCTGTTTTCATATCGTATTGAACAGAAGTAAGTGAATAAGATATATTAAAGTACATAAATACTAATATATATAAATATATATATCACCAGTAGCATTATTATATAATATATTACATAATTAGTAGTTATATATATTTTTATAATCGCCGATGAATGGTGAACTTGGAAATGAATCTCATCGCGTTGTGGAGATGATAATCCGTACGTATGCACAAGTGGTAATATAATTTCTTTAAAGGTGTGGAATTGGATGTTATATCATAAATACCAAATCATTATCATGTTATATTTATTATTTACATAAATTAAACATCATTATTATACCCATCCAAATAATAAATTATTGAATAACAATTACACCATGACGTGGAGACGGTAAGCCGTACGTACGCATGTATGGTGACATGTTATCCAAAGGATAAATAGAATAATGAATTTGGTTGTACCATATTTATAATAACATTATAGTATATATTATACAATGGATTTATTATTTTATAATGTAAATAAAAAAGAAAGATGAAGTTGAAGAAGAATGGAACTTGAAAGAGGGTGGTGAAATAATTACCTCTTCTTCGGGTTCTTCCATTTGATTTGGTCAAAAGGGCTCCATAGGTTGGATTTATGATCAAAATAAGGCCACTATGATGAAGTGATGGATTTTGGGAGGATATTTGGGCAGATTTTGGCCAATCCAAAAGGCTTTGAAGTTATGAATTAGTGAGAAGGGGTAGTGCCCTTTTATAAGAGGGGTTCGGGGCACCTTAGAAAAAACTTAAAATATTATTTTATAATAAATTCATATTCAGTTTATAATGGATATAAACTGATTTAGTTCGAAGATAATGTGGGTATGGGTCTTAGAAAACTAAACTAATAGGGTTTAGACAGGTTTGGGTCACATTATTAACCTTATCATTTAGTTTTAACAATTAGTTAATTAGTTTGACATTTACCATGTCTCTTTGTATTTTTATCTTATATAATTAATAAACTACTATATACTTCAAGTGACCCCAAATGGTACATTAATGATACACCTATCATTATATAAGTCCTCTAGCCGAACCTTAGATTTTTAGGAATAGAATATCAATTAATAATATAATATTTGTTTTAAAAACTCCTTTATGTCAATTTTGACACTATTTAATAATTGATTTTTGTTAAAGTCTTAAAAACTTTATTAATTCAAAACAAATTCATTTAAGAAATCCTAAAATTTCATATTAACCAATAAAATTTGTGTATGTCATTAAAACTTTCAGATTATATTTATTTTAACATTTATAATACAAATTATTTGATTCTTCATTAATAAGGAAAATACTCCATCATTATTGTGTCATAAATAAATTTAACTATTAAATATCTAAAAATTATAAATAAAATACCATTATGTTGGAAATAGTTTTACCTTTCTAATTAATATTTATAGTCGAAAATATAACATATATAACTCTTTGTAAAAAATGTTTTTCTAAAAGATATATGCTTATGTCATTTTTGTATTTATTTTAACTTAATTAATATAAAGTGTCCTTATCACGTACAAGTGGCTTCATCGGGTCCCAAAATCGACTCAAAGAAGACCATGGTCAGACATGTATCAACCAATAGAAATAGGACATGTTTAAGGGTAAATTAATACTATTATGATATTATTTTTTACCCTTATTTACCGAAATTACCCTTTAACGATGGCAAATAAAATATTTACCAAAGTAATTATTTAAAATTCTTAAAAATAAAAGTAACCTATTTAAACAATTTTTAAATAATGATTATAAATATGGAATCCATTTTTGTAAATTCAAAACACAGAAGTGTCAGAAATTAATTTAAAATTAATTCCCGTTGTCAAAACAAAAAGCGTGTTTTTATGAAATAATAACTATCAAAAGATTGGCACTTTATTATGTACAATTTAAATGTGAAATTATGTCCAATGACCAACATTGGATTAAATGGTAAAAATATAATCTAATTATACTTTAAAACCACTCAAATGTATAATATAACCTTATTAATTATTTCGATTAAAAAAGTTGTTTTCAGGTAAAATTTTGTATTTTCACTATTCACCCAAATATGAAAGTTATAAAAAAAACCACAAAGAATTATCGAAACTAAACTTTTATGTCCTTATTCTAAAGAAGAAGTTTATTTTGTCAAATTGAATATATAAAAGTTTCAAATATTGGATTTAAAAACTGGTTCTCCATTAAACGGCGGTGAAATTACATTTTTTGAAAAATATTTCTTTTATCTGAAAAAAATGAATTTGTTCTTAAATTATGTCTAACAACCTCATAAAATGGATTCTAAAATTATAAGGATTATATAAAGTTCAAAATCCAGTTAACACTATCCATAACCTCTTTTGAACGGCTAGTTTGGTACGTCCTGGTGCGCTTGAACTCGGTGTTGCGTGTAGTGCATGTTATTCAATTACTTTGAAAAAATAACATACAATGAAATCTTGGTGTGTTACAATAACACACAATGTGTAATGGTCTATCCATTCCCCTTACATGTTGTAAATTGGTTTCTTCTCAGAGAGGAAAAACCTAGGCTTTACATGATGTGAATTATATATACACATCATGAAAAGTATTTGAAATTTATATATAATACACACCACGTAAATGGTGTGGAAAGTTTTTACTAATAATATCCCATTATATTTTATAGAGGCTCATTTTTCCCCCGTAAAAAGGGTTATTCAATCGAAGCCCCACCTCCTTGCCTATCATAGGATTTGAGAGATATATCTATTCAAAACTTATTTTTTATCTCTGTCAGTAACTCTGGATCAAAAAATTTAAGCTCATCGTTCCACTTCCTTCCTTTAATAATCTATCTCATCATCTTTTTCCAAATTTTGCGGCAAGATCTTATGCCTTATCTTTAGATCATTCATTTTTTTTTTCAATTTCTCCATTTCTATCTTGATTCAAGGGATAATGCAGGACAATAATAATACTATATGAATAAGCCAAGTGGTCTTGTCCATTTCCATAAAAGTCTCATTATATTTAGAATTCACCAATGTTATAGACCTAAGAAAATTTAGGAAATCCATTCACAAAGTATAATTAAATAAAGTTAATGTTATTATCATGTGTACATGGATCCTATTTACCCTTAGATATATGTTGTGGAGAATTTCACTTCAACATGATCCACCCATTTGGGTGTTCCTTCCATAAAATAATATGGTACATATTCCATGGAATTTATTTTAATATATTGTATTTATGGAATTTGTATTTCCTCTTAATAAAAGTATTGTAATGAGAATTTCAATAAATGTGATGATAGACTATCTTCCAGGACTCAAGGCATTATGACATAGCTTTATTTACATTAATTAAATGAGTTTTATAACATTATTAATGTGTTATGGAAATAATTCATTGTTAAATGGTATTAGTTCATGATATCTAAACCATATCACTATATCCATGAAAGGGTGATACAAGGGTCAAAATTAAGTACTCCATGAATAGGATCATGATTATTTATAATTAGAAACACAGATAAATCATAATGCACTAGGAGAAATACTTTTATTCTTTATTGTATGACTGAGATAGGCTAACCGGTTGGACGACATACTTTCTCATAAGTGATGCCGGTTCCCTAGGGGAGTTACCTTAGACAGGCTTAGTGGGTGATAAGGTTTTACCACGCTAAGGGAAATTATTAGTCCCCAATGTATTATATATAGGATGGGATCAGAGGGTTATTCATTTCACCATATTAAGAGTGATATTTGTAATTCTAATTATGGATCACCTCATATAAACTATTGCAATGATGGGTATTTATAGTGATCCTGTAGAGATACAAGGGTTCATATTTAAGGACTTCCTTTGATGGGTTCATGATTACATCTATACTATATTATTAGGATTCCATATATATTCATTTCATAGGATTCAACTTATTAAATTATAAAAATAAAAAAATCTAAAATAAAGGACACATCTTCCATGAAAAATAACATGCTTGGGTTTAATTAATTATTGATAATTTATACTTGATGACCTATATATACAACCATACTAAAACTATATAGGTTGAAAATGGTTTAGATATATACGAGTTATGATGAAGCATGTATTATCAGTCAGGTATTCTATGTGGATCCTATAACGATAAATTTTACCTATTTATCTCCTTACTGTTAGATTTACTGACAAACTGCTCATTTTATATTCATAGACTATATATTTCTAAACACTATAGGAGGTGGAATACTATGTATATTTCACAACCTATTCTGGATTTCTATGCTACTCAAATAGACCTATTTATTCTATTGATAGATAAAGAGATACTCTTAGATTCCAATGATTGATTTCTTGTACTATAATGGAGTACGAGAGTAGAGGACTAAGCATATGCTCATGATACTAGTGGAGGAAGCTTTTGGGAATGTTTTTCTTTTATTTATTATTTTTTGTTTTCTTGTACCATTGTATTTTATGTACTTCCTGTTTTTTGTATAGCATCATGGTAAGATCATTATCTTTGTATCTGATATTTATTTATCTTTCACATGATTATATGTCTGTGTGTATTATTATTTTGTTGTCGGTGTTTATTTATTTAAATTTGCACTATTTTCCACTATTATATACAAAAATTAGAAAATATGATAATGGTAGAATATTTTCCCCAATGTACCATCATATGCCTCTACTACTAGTCAGAAATCTCTTGCGTATAGAGATGAATTATTGAGGTCATGTGGCTAACTGGATCAGGGTACAACATAGTGGATTATTGGTTAAGATGCAACATAAATATGGTTTCAAATGTTTTTTAATGATAATAATAATGTATTATAGTATTTTAAATTGATCATATTAAAATTTCATTTGGGTAAATTATGTTAACAGTTCTCAAAATTAAAATAATTGTTTTTTTGGCTAAATATATTTTATTAAATTATATATGAATAATAAAAAGTATTAAAATGGATAATTAAGATTATAACTATTCTAAAACACCATTCGTTTTCTATTTATAAGAAAATTTAAAACATAGATGTAAATTTATAATCCATTTATATTGAAAAATATGTTTCTGTAGTAAGGGTGAAAAAGCTATTAATGGGTTAATCAAATAGATAGGGTTTATAATTGTTTCTAATAATATAAAATTTTTATTATAAGATTATATTAAAACCATATACTAATTACCTTAGAATATGTTTCATTTTTTAATTATCTTTCATGTGTCAAAAACATATTATATTACAATATTTATGTATTTTTGAACATTCCCCTCCCCTCACTTATAAAAGGACTCACCCTCTCATTTAAATTACACTCCCCAAGATCATTTTGGTTCAACTAATACCTACCCATATCCCTTCCCATCATCAATTCACATGTTATAAATGTCTAATTTTTTGAATAATGAAAACCATATAGTGTATGATTTGTAATGCAAAGAAGATTTTATGAAGAACATATATATATTTTATCCTAATGTTATAGTTTTATTTATTATTCTAACTAAATCAAATATAATTTATCCATGTTGAAATAATAAAAATAGTATCATTCATATTTTTATATGTTATTATATTAAAAAATATCATATATACACTTCCTCTTCCATGAAAAAGGAAATAAAACCATCCTTCGTGTTTATGGAAGAGAACTGCCTCAAAAACCTATTTAATTAATTTTACCTAATCACCAATCAATATTTTCTATAATAATGGTTATAATTTACTTTTTTAATATTAATAACATAGTTATCATTATGAGAATTCATTATATAATCTAATTTCTAACCTTTATAATATTATAAAACAATAGTGGCACTCACGCGTACTTGCGTACTTCCACCTCCAAGAACAAATAAGATTCTTTTTTCATCACAAAAACACATGGTAATTATATATAAGTTTAGTTAAAGATACAATATTATAGTTTTTATATAATAGAAATTATTTAATGATAATTTGATACTTATCTTCTTTTCTACATTCAGTTTTAAAAATGAAAATATTTCTCATGTGTATGTACAACTTATCAACTCCATGACTATAATATTATTCAATTTTCATAAACCTAAATCATGGTATGTTTTTAAATTTTAAAAAATTTATGAAAATTATAATTCTATTAGAATTTTTTATATATTTGATGTAATAGTGAGAACTCGGACAATGGTTAACATACCGATGTTGTTTTGAAATTACGAACCGACAATCCACAAACCAAAATGTTGACATAAATGATATATAATAAAATATGTAATTAAAATAATTTAATTAAATTATTCATATAGAAGATATTAATACTACAAAAGTTTCATTATAATTTAAATAACTGATATAAGTTTACTGTATAGGTGTTTATGGACATAAAATGCATGTTTGGACTCTAGGTATAGGATTTCAACTCAATATCCCTTCATTGAAGAATGTTTTAATGTTTAATACATAATTTATATTATTTTTTGAATATATTTATTTTTATATTTTAAATCCTTAATCATTTATAAAAAAGTTTATTTTAAGTTATAATACAATTTTTTTATTGAATGAAGATTTGACTTGATTTTTACAAAGCAGTAAGGGGTTTCTTAACACAATTTTATTTGATTGGGTTACATCACTTCTTCATTGAATTTATTCAATGATTATGTGGGAATTAATTTCAGAATTGTTATATTATGCATTTAAACCTATTTAATAATAAATCATATTTTTTAAAACAACCACTTAATTTATTAATTATAACTTCAAAAGTTATGATCTTTATGAGGGTCTTCATTCTCTCATTTCCATTTTCTTGAGGGGTGATTCATTCCCAGAAAAATGATGTCTGTGTATGTTGTAATTAAAATCCCATGAATAAATATTGACATAATAACTAACAAAATTCACAGGATTTAAAAATCATTTTCATAATCCTTCTTTTAATTACTTTTCATTAGAACTTTATGAAACTAGAAAAGTTGTTTGGTTTCAATATCATTTCCTTATGAAACTATTTATGTTAAAGGATAATTCAGGTAAATCATAACCACTTTTTTAATAAACCATATCAATTTTATTATAATTCAGTTTAGAATGTGGTTTTTATGAATTTTTTTCTTTTCCTCCTTTATTTATTAATGAAATATAGAGAATTTTTCTATATGTGATATTGGAAATGTATATTTTTTTTGGATAATAAATTATTATCATCCATATACTAAATTTATTAATTTTTTCATGAATTATATTATTTACACTTAAATTATTTCAACTGATAATTGTCACTTCTCATTTCCTTTATTTACAAACTTTTTAAATTGTAATATTTTATAAATTTTTCATTGGACACGTTTTAACCTTCATTAATAATGAGTGAGGGTAATGATTTATATCATCATATAATACATAACCACCATTATAACAATCATAAATATTTTTGGTTTAATTCTTCTCTCTAATGTTAAAATGGTTATTTTGAATGAAATTTATTTTCCTAATATTAGTTTTTTAATAGTTATTTTCAATGTGGAAAGGTATTTTCCTTAATGAATTTATATAATGATATCTTAATGGTATTTTTCTTCAATAAGTACATCATGCCTAAATATTAATTATGATCCATTTGTGATATGTTATAATGAAACCATCCAAATACATTCTCTAGATGGATTAGAATTGTCTCAAAGATATTTTTATTTTACTCGATTCATTTCCATTGGTAAATCTTGTGATTAAATAACAATGGTGATTATTATTTTGAAAAATGCAATCATTCAAGTTTTAATATTATAATATGGATTTGTACATTACTACTAATGATGTGTAATCCTACAATATCCCATTGTGATGGGTGACCCTTGTACAAATCCACAATGAATTGGGTAATGATATAGAGTTGACAAACTATATGATTCTTCTAATATATTATTTTAATTTACTATATATGTTATATTGTATATAATAGTGACTATAAGAGTGAAATGAAAATTAAGTTATAAGATGCAACATGTTTTTCTTAATTCTTGCAATATATTCTAATGGATCATTGTCTTAAGTATTATTTTCAAAATTCTCCAGATAGTTTCCTTATATACATATTTTTATTATGTTAATTAATTATTCCATGGATCTTGTTTTATGATAAAGGTATTTATTAGTATTAATACAATCATTTTATGCTCATTCACAGTTATTCCATCATTGTATGAATTTTTCCATATTTTTCCATTGATTTCATTAAAATATTAATGTATATATTAACCCACACAAAGCACTTGGGATTACCATTATTAGGTTATCATTTCTCAAATTTTTGTCAAATGGTTTTAAATATTTTATTCCTAATAATGATTCATGATATAAAAAAATTAGTTGGATATGATTTATTTTTTCCTGAAAGGGTTTTTTATGTCTTAATTTGTTTATGTAATATTGTTTTCTAATTATTTAAAACCTATATCCAAGAAGGTAAATTCGTATGTAAGTGATCCAATATTTCAATTTTATGTTATATGTTTTGAAGGATTAAATTTTTGTCACTTTTATTATCATCAAATCTTCAAATGTAAAAATTATTTTTTAGCACAATATCTAGGAGTGCAGGTTTGTGGATTATATAATTGGTACCAGAGAAAAGGTTAAGATAACATTGGTGATTAGGATTTTTTAATTTTAGGTGAAATTTATCATTATGTATACCATCATGGGTTTATATGTTTAAGCGTGTTCATAATTTCAATGGATTAGAAATACCTTTTGAGTTTTAAGTGGTGGGATTATGTGGTATCTAATGATAATTTTGGAGAATGATATTACATTTTTTTGTATTTATGTTGAAAGAGATTATGTAACTATTTAGATTTAAATATTCTATAATTTTGATATTATTGGGGTTAATTTAGAAATATTTTTTTATTATTTATTGAATGATTTTTTGTAAACTTTTGTGTCATTTTGGAAATTTTGGAGTAAAATATATTATTGTTTCAAATAAAGGATTACAAATTTTGGATACTATCTTACCTTTGACTTAACATTATAGTTTTTTAATATCTAATAACATGAGTAATAGATTTTTATCCTTTTATATATTATATGATATTGTAGGAATTGATTTCTCTTGGAATATTAAATTTTTGCAACAAAATAGGATATTGTGGTTGAAAGTTATTTAGGTTAAAATTATTCTTTTTAGGAAAATATATTTCCTTATGTTCAATTTATATATGGTAAATGAATTTCAAAACTCCATGAAATGAATCTGAAAAAATATTATCCTATTGCATTAATTTTTGATGAATCGATGGAATTTATTTACACCTCATTAATTTATTATTTTTTTGGTCATTGACCTTTTTATGACCATCCAATTTCTTGTGAACAATGTTCTATATCACTCTCTGTGATTATTTTGATATTAAATGTTCCCTCCATTCCCATATTTTTACTTCCCATAAATGTTATCCTATTTGGAAACCATGTTACTTATCATTCTATATGAAATTTGTATTTCTCTATTCCTCTTATTAAAAGGAAATTGTATTACCCATTTTTATGATGTTTGTTTTAAACATTTTTTTAAATTAATATTTCCCCATTCATGTGAGTAAGTCTATCTTACACTTATTGGAATTTTTAATAAATTTTTTTTAAAACCATTATATTTGTAATAAAATAAAATTACAAGGATGAAGTTTGAAAAAAGTGGAATAATGTAAAAAATATATTTTAATGATAAATAATTTTTAGGTCTTAATAAAATTCATTAACTAAAATTTTTGGAGTTTTATTCACGATAATAATTTGAGGTAATTTTTTGGTCAAAAGTAAAAGTCTTAATTTCTAACCGAATTTGTATTCTGTGAATTATATGGTTTTATATAAAATACTTCTTTCCAAATTATGGAATTTTAATTTGATAAAATCAAATTAATTTTTTAATTCATCATTTCAAAATTATCGTGGGATTAATTTTTCAAAATTCTCTAAAAATTTTGATTTTGTGATGAATTATGAAAAACTCATATTGGATTTGAAAATTTTTCTTTTAACAGTATTTAGATAGAAAAATTATATATTAATATTTTTTTAATTTAATTAGTTCATTTTTGACTAAAAATCCAATAAATGTTATCAGAGACAATATTATACTTTAATTTGGAATAAAATCATTGTTATAAATAGATATTCATTTTTTCTAAGAAACCATTTTACATCCTATTTTATGGGTTCAATTTATATTATATTCAACTACTTATGTGAATTTAATTTTATAGAACATATCCCATATTTGGAATAATTATGCTCTCATTTGGCCTATAATTCTATTTTTTCATTATTATTTGAAATAATATTAAATAATTTTCACCTTGGTAATGGTAAATATGATAATTATCGATAAAACTAATTTGATACGGACTAAAAATTGACCTAAAACATGTTTTTAATCTAATATATGAATTGTTTTCTACATACTCATCAAATATTAGTATTTATGGATGTTGCGGTCTAGTTTTCATTGAAAATTATATATAAAACATTTTATGTAAATAAAAGAAAACAATTACACTCTCTTATATTTAAATATGTATTATACTCCCCCATAGGGAAAAAATAAGTTTTTAATTATTCTTAAGGGTCATTTTGAATATAATAAAACAAATATTTTTGATGGGAATATATTTTTAAATTTTTTATGGAATAATAAACTTAAATTCATATAATACATCTACATAATACTTTTCAAAATAGTAAATGATTATACTAAAGGAATTAAAAAGAAAAAAATATTTCCTGATGACTTATGGGCATAAATAAATTTAATTATTTACAACAATGTTTTATTGAGGTTTAAATTTATTATATTATAATTCCATTTTTTAAATATTCATTTCACTATCAAATAATGTGAATAGTTATAAAAAATGCCATGAATAATATATTGTGAAAAATATTTTTTTTAAATTATTTAAAAAATGAATTTAACATGACATGTAGATTTAGATATGGTCTCAAATTCATTCCTATTTCAATATATAATCAAAATTTTTATCATAGATGTAAATTTATAACCCTTTTATATTGAATAAGTTGTTACCATGGTCATGGTAAAAAATGTTAATGTAAGGGATAATCCCATATATAAGGCTTAAATGATATATGAACCTATAAATATTTTTATTTTATGATTATATTATGATCATATCCTTCTTATATTAGATTACATATCATTTTTGAACCATTTTACATGAGTTAGAATCATATTATATTGCAATATTTGATGCTCTTCCAAAAGTGCCCGACCCATCACTTATAAAAGGACACCACATCCCATAACATCTCTACAAATCAGGATCATTTTATTTAAGAAAATACCATACAATATAAATTCCTAAAATCCATCATTATGTTAATTTTATTTTTTGGATTAACACCAAGCATAAGGGGCTTAAGTGTTAAATTAAGTAGGTTATATGAAGAACTGGTATAACTTTTATCCAAATGCTTTAGTGTTATTTCTTCTTCAAACTCTATCCCAAAATATAGAAATAATGAAAGTGTATCATATATATAATAAGATTTTATTACATTGAATTTATGACATATATACATATCCTATTTTATAAAATGGGAAATGAATTCATAGTTCGTGACTATGGTTGGAAACAACTTCTTTAAAAAAATAATTAACTTTCCATCATAACCTCTTATAACTGGTTATTATGTTGTATTCAATACATATATATGAAACTAAAAACATAATTATAATTACTTAAATATAATAAATTTTCAATTTTCATACCATTCCATCCATTGAAAAATGGTGCTGTCATTTCTGCGAAGCAATGGATTACCACCTCTATGAAGCAATTTGATTTGTTTTCATCACTACATAACATGGATGATATATATAAAGTTTATTTAAAGATATAATATTATATTTATGATGAAAAAAGTTATTTTTTAAAGAAAAAATTATACTAACTAATTTTTATCTCACTTTTTGAAAAATGAAAACGTTACCCATGCATACGTATGACTTACCATCTCCATGAATGCAACACAACTAATTTTTCATAACCATATTTGAAGGATGATTTTAAATCTATAATTAATGTATTATAATTTATTTTATTAATATTCTGGATATTATTGAATGATTACCTATTTTATCAAGCTCAATATACTGAAGTCATTTTTAATTATGAACCAAATATCCTCAAAACACCTATAGAAGAATTAACTAATTGATTAATTAAATATTTTATTACAATAAATGACAGAAATGGTTTTGGGAAAATGTATTTATACACTAAATGGTTCTTAATAAATAAATTAATTGATATAAGTTTATTAAATTGGTGTTAATGGACATACATTGTAAGTCTACAATTAGGGTAACAGATTTTAACTAAAATCCCCTTTATTTTTGAATATTTTAATGCAATACACCTAATTTATTTTATACGATGTATATAATTTATTTTAAATTGATATATAATTAATCCTTAATAAATAATGGAATATTATGTAATAGTTCAATTTTTTTCCTCCATGGGGGCCTCTCTAGATTATTTTAATGTGTATAGGGGTTTCACAACTCAATTTTCATTAATGGGGTTATATAGTTTCTTCATCTAATTTATTTGAATTTATTATCTATGAATTGATCAATAAATTTTTTTATTATTTATTTTAATTTATTTTATGTGTATTTACACATTTCAAAATAATAACTTCATGTATTAATTATGACATCAAAATTTATGCTCTTTTCAATGATTTTATTAATCTAAATATGAATTTCTTGAGAAATAATCCTTGAATTTCCTTATAGATTCCTTTTATTCTATATATACTTCCACATAAGTGATTTTTTACATATTAATCTTTTAAATTAGTGGGATTTTATGATCCATATAATTCTTATTCATTAAATTAAATTTGATTCAAAAGTTACCAATGTGGAAATGATTCTATGCTATAATCTGATTTGTTTTTTTGATTGTTGTTATTGAATATTCCTTTAGGGAAATGATATTATATTATTTTAATTAACCAAATTTATTTTTGTCTTATTGTTTTGAGTTTTGATTACATTTCTGGCTTCTATTTCCTCCATTAAAGATTACTAAAACTACAATTATGCTGTTTATAAGTGACACTGGTCTTGTATCATCTTTTAGATTAGGAATATTTCTCTTCAATGTCTATTTTATATAAAATGGTTTCATGAAATTTATTATTTTCATATAAATTATTTATTATTTTCATGTTCATTTATCATTGAATTTATTAATTTTTTAAAAGGTAATCATTTTATCATTGGTTGTACACCACAAATCGACTTTATTTACTAATGTGTGAATGGAATGATTTATTTTATATAACATGGTTCAAGAACATTTCTCACCGTATTGAATATTTATATTATAAATTTATAATTAATCATTAAAAAGTTATTTCCAATGATATTTTTCCTAATATTATATGAAATTTTATGTTTTTAAAAGTGATTTTCAACGTGGAATGTTTATTTTTCTAATTTTGTTTCAAATGCTCATTTTATGGAGTTTCTATTTGTCAATGATCTCAACCATATATGTTAATTATGATAAATTAGGGATATATAATAATGATAATATACTTATTATTTCTCTGGTTGGATTATGATTAATTCATAAATATGGTCTTGAATCACATTTCATTTCCAAGGGTAAATCAGGCTATGAATAACAAATTGTTATTGTTATATTGAAAAATGAAATATTTCATCTATTATGATTATTCTATTGGTTACATTAATTTTTATAATGGAATGTGATACCCAAATTTTTCATGATGATAGGTGAGATCTATATAGATCTCCAATGCAGTGGGTGTGGAGACAAAGTTAAATTGTTATACATTTCTTCTATGTGATTATTAAAATATACTAAGTAGGGTTTGAAATTTGTAACAATCATTGTAAGAGTTATATGGAAATGATGTTCCAAATTAACAAGATATTTTCTTTATGCTTTCATCAATTTATAATATATCAATTTAATATGTATTTTACTTACTGCTCAGGTTTGTTAAATTATATAACTCTTTTCTTATGTTAAATATTTATTTTGTGCCTCATGTTTTATGATCTAGGTTTTGATGGGTATGTATTATATTATATTATGCTCATTCACTTGGGTTATTTCAACACACCCTTAGGTTAATCATATACGATATTATCATGTTAAGTTATGAGTGATTTTTTAACCTTATTGAGTATTTAATCTCAACATTATTATATTTCATTATCCCTAGGTCTTTTATATGGTTTGAAGCAAGTTATTCATAACAAGGACAATAGTTTTGGTGAACATTTCTAGATAAGACATTGTTTTTATGAAACTAGTTCTTTTTTTATCATAGTTGGTATGTAATAGTTTTCTAAATTCTATTAAACTCTAAACCTAAAAAGCCCCTTATTTTTGTTTGATGTTATATGTTTTGAAGGGATAAATTTGTGTTATGTTTATCAGTATCAGATCCAGTAGTATAAAGATTTTTTTTATCCCTAGATCTGGGAGTATGTGTTCAAGATATTTTTAATAAACCTATATATTTTATGTATAAAAGTAAAAAAACTAAAATAATTTTATTATATTAAATTTATTATAAATATATTTAAATCATGGACATGTCAAATATGGTTTCTTAATATAATTTCCAGTTTCAAGGTTATACATATACTTCATTGAATATGCTATGAAATGATTTTTTATGAAATGGCCTATTATTTTATTATTTTATACATCCACATATTTTATGTGGTTATATAATTTTATGACATAATTTATTCAATAATTAAATATAACATCAATGATATTATCTTTGTAATAGTTATTCAACTCAATATAATTTCTTGAGGACATGTCTTTTAATATACACCCACTTAATTTTATATGGTTTATATGCTTCCAATTGAGATATTATATATTGAGTGACTATTTTATCATGTTATTTAATGTTAAAATCATGTAACTACATTCATGAGATATTGAGTCAAATGTTTTAAAATATTCAAGAGTTCTCATGGTCAATATTTTAATTTTCTGAGAAATAAATCATATCATACACCATAATTTATTTATATAGTGCACATACTTCCTAATTCTTCTTGTTTTTTCATATCATTTCATTAAAATTATGAGGATTACAGAATCATATTATTTTTCACCATTAAATTGATTTCTTATTCAATTAGTAAACATATTTCTAGGATTTATCATATCAAACATCCTTTATTAATTTGATTTTTTTATTTCAAGATTTTTTCATATAAATATAAATGATTTATTAATGTTATTTTTGATGATCCATAACCTTTATTAAATTTTTTTAAATGGAAATTTCTAAATACTTTCTTCCTATTCACTTTTGACTCTTGAATTTTTGAAAATAATATTTATTTTTATCATTTAATACATTAAAGGATTTTATGAAAACTATTACTATTATTTTATTTAGACATTAATTTAATAGTATACATGGTTATTTGTAATGAAAATTATTTTTTCGACATTTTGTGAATTCTTATTTTTAAATGCACAGGAAAAAGGTGTATTTTTCTATTTTTTCAAGGAAATGATTTATATGTTCTTTTAATGATATTTTTATCGTTGTCAACATCCACTAAATATTTCTATGCTTCATCCCAAAGATAATCTAATTATACCATCCATATTATTTCTTAATATGGATTATGATGAATTTTTATTGATATTATCATGAAACCTATTTATTTTCGATAGTAACGTCAGGTTATAAAGTAAAGTAAGATGTTGTAAAATGATTTATGATCAAATTAAAATAATCCATATTTTATTTTAATGAATGGTAATAAAAAAATATTGATGATGATATATAGATTATGATGTTGGGGGAGTCTGATATATATCTTTAATGCCTTATGTAATTTTCCTTGTCTTCAAAAAAATAAGGGTGTTAATTATGGTGGTTTAGACTTTGTATTTAGTGGTTCTCCATTAATTTATGACATGAGTGAACATTAGTGATGAATATAATGTTCATTGATTCCAAAATATTTTTTCTATTATTGCTATGAGTTTTTGATGGTTTTATTAATCTTGATTGATATCTCATAGTGCATGATTGTTGTTTCTTATGAATTTTTACTTTAGTAAAACATTATTCCATGTAACAAATTTAATGACACATGTTTATAAATATATAAATTATCTAATGTAACACTAATGTACCTTAAATATGTTCTTATAAAATTAAGATCAGAATTTCCCCATCGAATATATAAAATTTTCAATTCTTATGTTTTATCATACGTAGAAACTGAGCCCACCCTTCTTATATTTTATTTACCCGATTTATAAAGAAATATTTCATTCAAGATATGTATATAAGGGTTTTATTTGGGTGATAATTATGGATTAATGTTGAATAATAATGTATGGTTATAGTATAAAAAATACTCACATAATGAAATAAGTATTTTTATGTAACTGTTTTTCCTAATTCTATAAAACTATAATATTAAATCGAACTCTGGAATAAAGGTGACCTAATATTTATATTTTATTTTATCCATTTTGGGTGGATAAAATTGTGTGATGTATATCTTTATCAAATATTGAAATGTAATGATTATTTAATTTAGAATTGGAACCAGGAGTGCATATTCAAGGCTATGATAATATCTTTTCAAAATAAGGTTTTATGATACTTTTTATGAAATGGGTTATTAACAATGGTATTTATTAAATATTTAAAAATAGTTCACTTTTATGTTATATTTTATATCATACAATTTAAATTTCCTCTGGAATACTATTATGTTTTTTCAAGTATCTTTTATTTATATTTTTTCAAGTGATATTTAAAAAAAAATCTTGTTTCTTTGTTAAAAATGTTTTTTGAAAGAATATTCATAAGTTCTTTTCTTTGCAAAAATGATAAATAATGTTGGCTGGAAGAAAATTGTTGATGGTTTCACATTTATTTTCCTAATTATATCTCAAGGAAGTATCTCTGATAAAGTTATAATTCAAGAATCATCCTCTAAATTCAACTACTAAACAATATTTAGGGGTTATTTAATTTCAAATTAAACAAATATAGTTCTTAAATTAATTTTATGTGATACCATTCAGATATGAAAGAAAAACAATTTTCATTCCATGGTTTTTTTTCTAACATGGAGAATTATTTATTTTATATGACAAAAATATTAAAGAATTATTATTATGTGGATTGTAGGGTCCTATATCAAACTCCAATGAATTGGTTGAATTTTCATAAACCATGATCACAAAAAGGGTATTTCAGTTGTTTTACAAATCCAATGTGTGTAAATGTGTTGTTATCCCTATTTAACATTGTTATAGAAGCCACATAGAAATTCATACTATACTAAGTTATGATTTCCTATGCCTACGATTATTCTATATGACTATTTTGTATAAATTTATTATAATGGGTTGTACAAAATTATTATATAATGATTTAAAACTACTATTTTAGTATATATGTTTGTTTCTGATTACTAGTCCGTCAATATTAGCTCAATCAGAACTCTTATTATTCAGTTTTTTATTAATCTGTAATTTTTCCAATGACTGGGTTTTATTTTTCTTATTGAATAACCTTTGACTTAATTTTTTAGTTATTCACTTATTGAAAAACTTTTTTATTTGTTTTACTATGTTTTTATTACCTAGTGTATGATGATGAGTATAAAGTATGATATATTTAAAAGGGGAATTAGTATGTTACAGTGATGTAAAGAATTTCAAAAAATTTTATTTTTATTTTTAAATCACCGTTAAAATAAATATTTTAATTTCTAAGACTATTTAATTATTGGTTGGTTTAGTGTTTTAATTATTGAAAGACATGTATTTTTAGCTTTTATTATCTTTCTTGGTATTGTTTCAAGTTATAAAAAAATATATTTCTAGCGATGGATCTAGGAACAGGGATTCAGGACATCACTATTAGTATCATGGTTGGGTTTAGTTATTTTTGGAAATTAGATTACATATTTTTTAGGATTTGGATGAGGAAACCATAGTAATAAATCATATGGATATGTAAAACTGTAATATAACATTCAGAAGATTTTGAAAATTTAAGAGCATATGGTTCCCAAGAAAAAGAATCCATATTTGAGAACAAAAAATTGGATGTAGGCGCTGGTATATATGTAGGTGGGTGATAAATCTATGAAAAAGGCAGGTCATGTATTAACTATATCCTCACTCAATGTATAACTAGTGGTACTAATTAAAATATTGGTCTGAAACTCTATGGGGATATGATTTAGTAGTTCCCACGCTCATTCAAAACCATTATGAAAGACTTAAATAGAATTTTAGATGTAATATAAAACATATAGGTTATAGAACCTAATAATAATATACCGATGGACAACCATGGTTAAAATAATTTAGTTATTTGTTGATCAAATTATATTATAGTTTAATTGAAATTAAAGTAGGATGAAATAGTGGTTTCATAAGAAAATTCATATTAGGATTGGGTTTCAATAATCATGTGGTTATTTATTATGATTTTATTGGTTATTAACATAACCATTTCTAAATTATTACTTCATTCCATAGAGGATCATAGAAATAATTCAATGAATGGTATGTTTCTAGAAACATTTAACAATTATATACTATTAATAATCTATGTTTGGTGAAAATACTTTATAATTTGAGTAAATTAATACCTAGAGAAAAATATTAGTATTGTAGTTTTACCCATTATATTGAGTTGGAAATTAAATCCTAAGTTACACCCATAGATACATTTCATCAATTAGTGTTAAATAAAATTACAAGTATGCAATTTATTGAAATGGGTAAAATGTAATCCCTAATGTCTTTTTATTATGTTCGGTTTAAGTAAATATAATATTTAATATATTATTTTAAACCTCAAAACTAACTAAAAGAACTATGATACTTGTTATAAAATATTACAATATCATATAAACATTAATATATTATGATATTTGATAATGCGATAAAATTTAATATCTAACTAAAATTTATTCGTATAGAAAATATATATAATTATGAATATGATAATATTTTATGATGTATTTATTTAAATGTAATAAATATTTTGATATAAATTATTTACTAAAATTCAAAATTTTGATTAAAAATAACAAATTTTAATTGTATTTGGTAATGATTATTTTACATAAAAATATTTTTTTTTTCAATGAGCAATTTAATTAAATATTTTCTATATTTAAACACATTAATAAATATTTTTAAGGATATTTATTTATATTATTAATAAAATTAAACTAAATTATCATACATCATTATTTATAACTTGTAATGTAAAAAAGAATAATTTCATTTTGTACTGAAACTGTTTTTTTCCAAAAAATTCACTTTTTCAACAGTATGTTATTTAATTATAATAAAATAAATATATTATTATTTAATAATTATAAAATATATTATTAATAGGAACAATATATTACACCTATTTGAAATACTATATAATTAAATTAATACTTAATATTTAAGAAGTTCACATTTCTTTTAAAATAGTCCACATTGTATATTATATTTTCATTAAAATTTTAATTATAAAAGTTATAATTAAAATATCAAGAAAGGAACTTATTTTTTTTGATTTTTCATAAATTTATTACATTTGGATTATATTTTATTTTTTTAAAGGATTTATTTGGATATGAATAGTACAAAATACCATTTTTAAAATTATTGCAGGTATTATTGCATCATTAAAATATAAGGAAGACTAAAATTTTTATTCATCATTTTACCTAACCAATTATATATTTAGTGAGTGTTATGAAAAAGGTTTAACAAAATTTTAATTCATTATTCTTCCATATTCTTATGAAAGGTATAGATAACCATGAATCATTAATGGAGATTAGTAATGTTTATATAATGACTGGAATTATGGGGACTTCCAATTATAATATTAATTTTGATCATTTAAATGAAATAAATAAAATGGACCATATTTTAGATGGATTTCATTTCTATAAATATGTATATTCGAATCCGAAATATTTAATGATCTTATTTATTACATTGGAATCCCTCTAAAGATAGACTATAACACAATTAATCGAGAGCTAGGAATATATTCTAGAATATTGGTTGATGATGATTTTGATACAAATCTACAAGATTAAATTAAATTAAATTATAATGATGACAATATTTAAGTAATGTAGGGTTATAAATATACTCCCCCTTTTTTAATTTATGTGGAATTGTAGGGAAAATATTTCTAATTGTAGAGTCATCCAAATACAAGTGAATCCACATTATTATTCCAATACATGGAAAAAGGTTATCATGAGGAATACTAGTTAATCCAATATCATGGAAAAGAATGATCCATCATGATAATATGATCATTATAAGTGGGTGAATAAACAATCAAGTACCTATGATGTTAAAAATGTCAGTGGAAAATCTTAGTCATCTGTTGTTGATGAAGAGGAAAGGGAATATTATATACCATTGACATCCAAATATCTAATTTTACCTAATATATATGGAGTTAGTTTATTTCATAATGGTGTGATAGGAAATGGGGTTGAAAAAAATTTTCTTGAAATTTACTTTGATATTGTTATACTTATTGATCCTTTAAAAGATAGTCATTTTTGTGTTTTCAATGATAAGCATGATGATGCCACAACCTCTCATCCTTACCTTAATAAGACAAGTGCTTCCTCTTTGTATGTTAATTCTATTGATGAAAATAAAACCTAGGTATTATTTATTTAAGTTTATTTACGGGAAATTATAGAGACTCATCATCATATAGATTCAGTGAAAGGGGACATTCTCAATATCACATCTATATAGCCAGACAGACCACATGAATTTACCTAACCAGTGCCTAATGAGTAATTTTCTCATCCTATAATTGTGGTGGATATTCATATATATAAAGTATCAATAATAAAGTACAATTCAAATTTCACACCTAATTATTCTGTTCACATTCCCAACACTATTGTAAACAAACCACAAGATGTTTCTATAATTATAAGTAGTGGATCTCAAGAACATACTGAGAAAACATCATAGAGGGACATACCAAATTACATTTTAGGGAAATACAATGTGTATAAACTCATGAAACATGTTGAAATTTCCATGATTATTTCAATCGAAGTTTAATACAATACTAATTAAATCCCTCTAGCTTAAAGGGATCCATACTCTAGAAAAAAATATTTCAGTAGTAAGCCAACACGCAAATGACAAAAAAAATTTAGATCAAATGAATGTAGTGAGTTTTTGATTTATAATAATATCAATCAAATGATATATCCCAATAAATATTTTTAAAAATATAGTTACTTCTATAAAATCAACCCCGAATATGAATTCTATTGGGAACAATGTAAGATCTTTCATCAAACAGAAGTTTAAATGAAGACCATCTTTAGAAACTTTCAGTGGATAACCAACCCTGAAAAAATTAGAACCCATAAAATTTTTAACAATAAGAAAAAAAAATCTTGGTATTTATAAACAAAAAATGATATAGTATATGAATATTTATTCTCTTGATAATCTGGATTTACTACTTAAAAATACAAACGAGTATGAAAATGATACCAAGAGGCTTTGAGTTTTTCTAACTTGGGACCTGATGAAATTTTCTCTCTTATCTATAAATAAAAAAAGTCACTTTCAACTACTATTACGTTATAATTAAAAAAATATTCTCTTTAATATATTCCTAAAATGAATACCATGAATGAAGATGGATATATTTGAAAATAAAAGATATGATTATCTCAAATTGTCCATGGAACCTTATTGGATATTTAAATGCCATTATAAATCCAAATTATAGGTTAGGAATGATTTAATCCTCTACATGAACTATACATTTCAAGGATATTATTTATAATAATAATATTTATGAAGTTAATTTGGTGTGTTGACAATATTCAAGGTATATAAAGAAACATAATAAGGTGGTAGACAAAAAATTAGAGAGAACCTTTTTCATTGCATCCTCCTTTGATGCTCGTGCCTATATCTACTACTCTACTCTTTAAAACTTCACTACTGACAATTACCCTATTTTAGAAAAGTTTTTTTTACCAAAGAGGATAAAAATCACTTTTCCATATGACACAATAATTATTTGAACCTACACTCAAATTATAGAAATGTTTTCTTGTAATCTTGGTATAATATATACTTTAAGGATGACTCCAGTGCATATATTTTGAGACTTAAAATAATCATGAAAAATATGAATGTTTGGAGAATAGAATTATTTAGTAAAACTATTGAAAACATTCCTCAACATGTTTCTCTGGGTCACTCTATTCAAGAAAAGGATACTTATTTTTATTTTTCCACAGGTATTTGTCCAGAAAATAAATTTATTCATTACTTGATGTTTTTACTTAACCTCAATGTAGGAATGTAGAGAGAAAAATACATTGTAAAATGGATTAATGATATTAAAAGTAATACTTAATTTTTTTACTAGCTTCAAGGGGTTATGAAAATAAGTTTTCTTTTTGATATTCTCAATGAAAACAGGAATTTAGATGATAATAAAGAAGATATGGTTGCTCAAGTTGTATCTTATTACATGAATTACATTGATGCTCCAAACAATTTCAATGGATCAATGGAAGATATTATTACCAATATTGATAATATAGAGGATAATTGAAATATATCTATAGATTCTATTGACGTTGATATCAAAGATTCGGTTTTTGGTTTACACTCAGAAAGCTTCCCTAGACCAGACACATTCACAAACTCCATTAAAAAATTTCATATATTATTCAATGTAATGTTGAAATACCTGTGAATTATTTTTTTAAATGTGGTTAGGTTATATAATGAATAAATATTTAATATCTCACTCACTTTCCTAAATTATATAATGAAAATGATTTTGACCTTTTCAGACCTGTCTACTTTGTCAACACCATTTACAAAATTATTGGAAAGCTTCTTTTGAATAGGCTTTCAAACAATTCCATCATGATTGTGTCCTCAAACAAGCATGGATTCATTAAAGGTAAAATAATTCATGATTATACTAACACTATATTTTAATATGTTAACCTTTTAGGAAATGTAGTATATGAGGCAATATCTCTCCCAAGGATGATGTCCAAAAAGGTTTTGATACATTAGATTGGGGATTTGTTTGTATAGTTTTAAAAAAAGTTTTCTTTGATGGGGTCTTTTAAACTGGGTTAATGTATTTTTGATCTCATAACAAATATTAGTCTTTATCAATGTATCTATTGAAGGATAATTTTCATTCTCATGAGGTTCATGAAATTTTATCGCCTCTATACAATCATTTTTATATCATTGAGGATTATTTAAACCGAATTCCCCAAAACATGGTGAATAAAAAAAACTTCTATCAGGGTTGGAAGAGGACTTTATTCTATTATTCTATTATTATATTATTATGATATTACCCTATTAACTCCAGGTGACTAATGAAATATCAAGAAAATATAAAATGACCTACTTTGTTGTAGATATTTTTCATAGAAGGTGATTAGTTTTAACAAATAATGCTAGTATTTTGGAAAACAATATTCATACTACTAGAATAGTTAATATATTCAATTATTTTGGAATCCATGAGGTCTTATTTCCATTCATTTACATGTGTGTTCTTATGTTTTGGGGAAAACCACATGTTGGGAAATTTTCTCACATAGCACACAGGATTAGAAATCAGTTTTCCTCATGGAAATCCAAAAGAAAATTTGAGGGAAAGAGGGATAATCCATGGGAAATCAGTTATTGTTTCCATATTTATTTATTCCATTATTTTTTATAATTTGATGTTATCCATAATTAATAATATCATTTATAATACAATGATTATTTTGGGATAAGACTTTTCCTCAAAATAAATCTTGCAATTTTCCCATTAAAATAGTATCATCAACAAATTTATATTGGATGGACTGGTATTAAAAAACACCGCAAATTCAATATGTATTATAATCAAATTTTATGGGGAGTCTCATAAATGTGAATTTATAATCTCTTGATTTTTTGAAGGCCAGATTCTTGGGAATGATGAAATCTCAAAATATGAACTAAGGGATTCCTCCACATGACCATCCCTTAAAACATCATTATTTATGATTACGGTTAATTCCATATAACATTATATATCACATTAGATAGGAATATTTCTATCATTTTCATGTTTTCACTCTTTCCTTACCTAGGTAGGGCCAATAAAGATTTTTAAGGATACCTATAATGGTGAAGTTTGATATTTGATGGATTATCAGTAAAATCCAATCTTATCTACAACCCGCTGGAGATTTACACATCGTGTAATAAAGTTACATGCCATTTCAATCATAAAATGATAATAATTCATTAATATTATGAGGTTATGGGTTTTTCTATAATTATAATAATTTTCAATTACATTATGTGTAATTGGGTTACACATCATGAGATACCATGATATTTGGTTTTTAAAAAGCATCCCAGTAGAAAAATTCATTTTCTTCCTCCACAATTCCATGATCTCAACCAAGAGGCCATACCCCAAAAATTTTGGGGGCATCAAACCCATCTGAGTATTTTCATATGGAAACTAATCATTTTTGTGATCATGGTGTGGCCTTCTGGTTAATAATTCTCCCTTTCTCACCGTCTCTTCCACTTTTCCTCACAGGAGTTGTTAGATCATCTTGGTAGTGATGAATATTAACTCTCTGTTGATAAATATTATTTCTATGATTGAGTTCCTGAATCTGTTACGCCTTTATCTTTTTTCCAGGTTCCATTATAAGAATTATTTTTATGTGAGAATGATAGGTAGTTCTGTTACGATTCCGGATTTATATTAACAATATATTTCTTTATTTAATTTCAATTGTTTTGAATTAAATGAAATTTCATGGTTTTGATTAAATTGACTTCAATTTTTTTAGAAAACCCCAATTCAATTGAATTAGGTTTTGAAGAAATAAAATGGACTTTGGTATGAAATTGTAAAACCCCTAATTACATTGAATTGGTGTGTGTTTATTGAAATATTAAAAATTTAAATTATTTGATTTAAATTATTGATTTAATTGAAATTTTTTCAATTAAATTTTTGAATTTTATTTTGATTTTTTTTTTGAATTTATTTCACATCCATATTTATGAAAATGTTTTAAAACGAGTTTAATAGAAATGTTAGAGTTTTATATTTGTGAAAAGGCATTTTTTTATTAAAAACTGATTATGATTTTTAAATGTAAAATTGTTATATTTGAAATGGGGAATGAGATTTAATTGTATTTCCAATAGTCTTAATATGATCACATGAGAGACTTGGGTATTTATTGAGCTATTTGGAAGGAACATTAGGATTTACAATGTTCTAAAACATCATATCAGCACATTACATCCCCTAGGTGATGGTAGTAATTCCTCATTGGCCTCACTTCAATGGGACTTATGTAAATACTGTAGTTAACCTTGAGTGTGGGGTCTCTATGGCCTGAAACTATCATACCTTATTAGGCATATGACTGTATTGCTTACTTTTTTGGTATTCTAATTGAATATATTCTACTATTATAATTTCAAACCATTTTATATTAATTTTTTTATTTAATACATTTTTGAAATGTGTCATTTTTTTAAATCGCCCTTTTTTTAAATGTAATTATGTCATTTAAAATGCATGTCTATTTTTTCATATGTGAATCATGATTTGTTTAAACAATCTTTTGAAATTTCAAACCCTTTTATTTGAAAATTTAAATCACCTTCTTGGTTAATTTGATATTGAAATATTGTTATTGAGTATTGGGGTGAACTAATACAATGTTTTGGATCACACCCTACTTGTTCCATGAGGTGTTTTTAGATTACCTCATTCCTAGGTTTAGAAAGGGAAATAGATCACTTTGATTATGTTTTAGCTGTTGATCCATGAAATTGGTGAGTTGTGTCCATTAATAATTGAGTATTTTTTTCTGTTTGTGGTAGTAGGTTGTAGTAATTGGGGTTCTTACACATGTTTTTCTTCTGGTACATCTCCGAATGGAGTTTATTTTGTATGCACACTAATGTTTTTTTCTTTCTTCCACATTTTTTGTGGGAAAAACATTCCCACTTAAAATTTCTATGACGCCAGGTTCTAGTCACCAATCTTTGGGGATCGGGGATTCCCTTCGGGCTATGTCATGATCAGCTCACATTTAATAATACTAGGGTATCCATGATTTTTCATGAAAAAGCGGTATTAAAGGAAGCTTCTTCTTTTTTCATGAAGTTAGTATACATTTAGGTTTTCTTGTTAGGACATAGGTGTAGTTTCGATTGAGTTCCAAGATGGCTCTCACCATAATGAACCCTAAGTCTCCATTGGTGGTTTGAGAAAGATTTAATGACGTTTAGTTCATGAATTTTTCCTATTTGTATCTAGATAGAGTGAAATTAAAATATTGTTTGTTCTATCTTTTGGGATTAATTTTCTTTGTTTCTATGTTTTAGTTTATTCTATTGTGTTATTTGTTTTCTACTGGTGTTTTGTAGCCTAATTCTTATGAGAATATCTACATATCAGATCAAAGAGAAAGTTTCTACTATACTATAGTGAGAAAATCATCTTGTGGTCCCAAACCCAGTAGAGATGATTGTGCATACTATTGCGGCGTTGGAACATGCACCGCCTCCAGTTCCCAATCAGGTTAACCTATGGAACCTCATATATACATTTTCAAGTTTTTGTTCTCAAGAGTTTTATCTTTAGAAGACAACACTATTAAAGGGATCTAATTATCAAAAACAATATTAAGAATGGTTGAGTAGAATATAGAACATTTTGGTGTTCTTGGAAACACTTAATGAGATCAAAGTGAAGCGTACCATCTTCATGCTGGAAGGAAATAGTTTTAGAAGGTGGTACATGGTGTTAACAGAAAATAAACATTAGGTATTAGAGAATAAATACTTCATGGAACATTTCTCAAACCAGATATATCTAGAGTTGATGATGTTTACCAAAGCTATGTATTTTTTAAAACTTGATTAGGATGACAAAACTATAGAAGACAATTCAATCTATTTTTCTGAGATTGGTCATTTCACATGAGAGATGATATCAAATGTTAAGATTAAATATTCAAGGTACGAGTTGGGACTTCATCATGATATTCATTATAAGGTTTTATTATTGATGTTTCCTTCATATCTTGATGTACTAGATAGACCATTGATGTTCGACTTGGACATGGCTAGTATAAGGCCCCAGCCTTAAACCTTACATAATCTTGAGTTATTACAAGATACACATTGAGGATCTTTTCGGGTTTAGATTTTTAGAGAATTAGATCATAAAACTTTCATTACATTCCACATATAAACAAAGTGGTTACATAATGATAGTATTATTCATTCCCATCAATGGAAACACATTTAAAATAAAACATGGATTATTTCTTGACACATCCTTGACTCTATCATCTTATCATGTACCTTTCCCTTGACCTGTGAAAAACATTTCAAAAACATGGGATGGGCATAAAAACTCAGTATGGGTTATAAGAACATGGGAAGGAAACATGAGTTCATATATACATAAGAATGAAATCATACTTTACCCATAAAACATAGGCACTTTAACATACCTCATAAAATCATGAATAAATCATAGAAATCATAAGACATAAAGGTAACTTGAGGCATTCATAACATTCTTACGTAGGGAGTAACCCTCTTGGTTACGTTTGGAATACCCATCACAGTATATTCCCTAAAATCTCTTCAGAGAAACCTTAACGTTTCACTCCTTCGCGTTACCCAATGCATTGAAGAGCTATAACGGGCTCACCCGCCCTTAGTCTATCACGGAACCACCCGTCTTCATAATAATGCCCAAGAACCTCAACATAAACGTATCACATAAAACATGCATAAAGGAAACATAACATTTCCACCATTCAATCACAAGATATCAATACCACACATTGATATAAAAATATTATGAAAACCATTTTCAATACCAAAATAAAAGAAAAGTAAAACATGGTATTTATTTTTCTTTTAAAAAGAAGGTATGGCTTGTAGAGGAAGCCGAAACTCAAATAACGGTCATGACGGCGGAGAAGTCGTTGTCGCCGCATACGTACGACAAAAACATTCCCTTTTGTCGTTTAGTAAACGCTTCGTATAAAAAAATATTCCTTTTGAATAAACGTAAAAGTCAAAGGGGTTTATACACTGTATAAAAGAAAGTTGTGTATAAAACAAAATATGCCTCAATGAAAGGAGATTGAGACGAAGTCCCATACCTCGTTTCCGACTTGAACCGACCGTTCTTTAATCTCCTGAATAATAAACTTGAGTAAATATCTACTTTCTTATGAATCTTTTTCAAGTTCATTATTCCTTTTATACCATGTTGTGAACATCATGTAATCAGTTAAGTTAATAATGTTCATTTTGTCGGTATTTGGTTCTTAAGTCAAAAATAGACTTCTTAAACTTACATGTTGTTAATTTGGTCAAAGGTTCATTATATACAGAATGGTATTCATGTTGTAGATATCATATATGTCATATATATCCAGTACATACATGAATTTATAATATTACATAACATTTAGAGGTAAGAAATGAAATGCACCGTTCATGGAGACGGTAAGCCGTACGTACGCATGAACGCTACTTCCATTTCTATTTCATATTTTCTGGAATGGAATCATAATGATATAAGAGTATATTATAATTCCAGTATAATAACATATATAATATCATTAACTTTATCCTTTACACATCCCACATATGGTATTAACGAATCAAATCACTTTTAGGGGGCGGTAGTCCGCACTTCCTAAAATGAAGATATTGTGTTTTATCCATAATGGAAACCATAAAGGTATGACCAAAATGAAAAAAACATAATCTTAAGGAAAACATAAACATATTATATATCATATATAAAAATAGTGACATCATAATGGCCACCTTTGAAGGTGTTAAATGAGTGTTGAACAATCATCGTTTCAGGAGGCAGAATTTCGCCATCCACGGAAACCGTATGTTCTTTAACCATTTGATGTAGTTGTGTGAGAGTGTAGCTCAAATAAATCTTATAACAACATCCTAGTATATTTAAGATACTGGTGTTGTTACAAAGGAAGTAAATAAAAAGAGTTTAGGGGGTTGGAGAAGAAAAATAAAACAAATGAACATGAGAGAATGAATTACCTTTAAAAGTGTAACTCCTTTTGAGTTGAGCCTAAAGGCTTCCTTTGAAAGGATTATGCCCAAAGGGAATCCTCTAGGATGAGGAGAGGTATGTGGAGAGAGAAAATGGGTAGGGGTTGGACGAGCCAAAGGCTTGAAGAGTGTGTGAAATGAGGTAGAGGTGGGGGCCTTTTATAAGAGGAGAGGAGGGGCACTTTTGGAAAGTAAAGAAATATTACTTTATTTGAAAATGTGTTTCGGTTTTAAAAGGTCCCACATTGATATAATTCGTGTATAAGGTGATAAGGCTTCGAAATCCACTCATACAATTGGTTTTGGCCATGTGTAGATCATATATTTTACATTATCTTTCCATTTTATTTAAATCGTCAAATAATGATGTCATCGCTGCATCATTATTATGTTATAAATAATTTAATTTATTTAATGTCTAAAAATTATAAAAAAAATTACTATGATATAGGAAATCTTTTTAACTTTCCAATGACTATTTATAATCAAATTTTGGACTTGTATAACCCCACTTAAAAAATGTTTTCGTAAAACATATTATGTTTGTGTCATTTTCACATTAACATTAAATAAGAAGTAATTTATGTCATATCCCAACCAAAGTGGATCCATGGGGTCCCCAAGTTGACCCATGGAATTTCATGGTCCGCCATAACACAACCAATGATGGTGGGACATGTGTCTAGGTCATTTCATTTTATTAAAGTATTATTTATACCTTAAACTACCCTAATTACCACTAATCGTGATTAAGAACTTAATAAGTTACTATTCACCAAAAAATTATTTTAATCTCATTGAACCACATTTTACTTCTTAATGACAACCATGTATGTTGGATTTTCAAAATTCAGTACACATTAGTGGTAAACTTTCATTTAACCGAAAAATCAGTTTGCTTGATTACCACTTAGTGGTTTCACTATTCATCAAAAATTGAACTTTTTCAGAAAATTACCAAAAATTCACCCTAAGCTATATTCGATATTATGAATTCAAAAATGAAGTCTATTTTACAAAATTAAAATCATATAAGTCACATTAATTAATTCAATAATTAATTCCCACTGCCAGAGCAAATAGCGTGTTTTTACAAAACAATAAGTATCAAAAGATTGACACCAGTTTAAGTCTAATTTCAAAGTGAAATTGATTCCAATGACCACTATTGGATAAAATGGTAAAAATATATTCTAATTTCACTTAAAAACCAATTCAAAACATAATATAATCATATAAATAAATTAGATTAAAAATTAGTTTTGATGTAAAATGCAGTATTTTTCACTATTCATTAAAAAATGAACATTGTCAGAAAAATACCAAAAATTCACACAAGGTAAATTTTGATGTCCCAATAATAAAGAATAAGTTTATTTTGACAAACATAGTTTATAAAATTGTCAAAATATAGATTCAAAAATGGTTTTCCATCAAAAGGCAGTAAAACAATCTTTTAAGAATATTAGTGTATTCCATGCATAAGATTGTATTTATTTTCATTTTAAGCCTCTATAACACTATCTTAATCATTAATAGACATAGATAAAAATATCTATTATTCATTACTTACTTGGATGTTACATCCTTCCCCCCTATAGAAAATTGTGTCCCCGCAATTTATTTACTTATCGAATAAATGGGGGTACTTATCCCTCATTGCATTTTCAGATTCCCAAGTTGCCTCTTCAATCATGTGGTTTTTCCACAAAACCTTTACCTGGTGAATCACTTTATTCCGTAACACTTGCTCCCTGTGGTCAAGAATCTGGACCGGTTGTTCCTCATAAGATAGGTTCTCTTCTAGCTGAACTACCTCTAGACTCAAAACATGAGATGGATCTGGCATATACTTTCTCAACATCGAAACGTGAAAAACATTGTGTACCTGAGATAAACTCGGAGGTAAAGCCACTCGGTATGCAACTGATCCAACTCTCTCCAAAATTTCATATGGTCCAATAAACCTTGGACTCAGCTTTCCTTTCTTACCAAATCTCATCACACTTTTCCAAGGAGAAACCTTGAGAAAAACATGATCACCTACCTCGAAAGATAGATCCTTCCTCCGGTTATCCGCATAACTCTTCTGCCTGCTCTGAGATGTTCTCATGTGTTTCTGAATCAGCTGAACTTTTTCTGCCATCTCTTCTACCAATTCTGGTCCCATCAACTTTCATTCACCCACTTCATCCTAGAAAGCTGGAGTTCGACACCGCTTCCCATATAATGCCTGAAATGGTGCCATCTGTATACTGGAATGAAAACTTTTATTATATGAAAACTCAACCAAAGAAATATGTTGGTCCCAACTTCCCTGATAATCCATAGAACAAGCTCGTAGCATATCCTCCAATGTCTGAATTGTTCGTTCTGACTGCCCATCTGATTGAGGATGAAAAGCTGTACTAAAATTTAATTCAGTACCCAACGAATTCTGAAGGCCTTTCCAAAAGTTAGAAGTAAACCTGGGATCACGATCCGATACAATGTAGAGAGGAACTCCATGTAACCTGACTATCTCTTTAAGATACAAACAGGAAAGTTGATCAAGAGATAAAGTATCTCGTATAGCAAGGAAATGAGCAGATTTGGTCAAGCGATCAACAAAAACCCAGATTGCATTATTACCTCGAGATGTCTTCGGTAATCCAACAACAAAGTCCATGGATATATTCTCCCATTTCCACTCTGGCACTGGTAAAGGCTGAAGCATCCCTTTCGGTAACTGCCGCTCTGCTTTAACCTGTTGACATGTCAAACACTTCACAGTAAAATCAGTAATATCTCTTTTCATTCCATCCCACCAGTAATACTCCCGCAGATCTCTATACATCTTAGTACTGCCTGGATGAACTGAAAAAGAAGAACTATGAGCTTCACATAACAACTCTCTCTTCAACTGTGAATCACAAGGCACACACAATCTCTTCCCAAATCTCAAAACGCAATCATTATCAATGTTGAATTCAGGAAAATTACCTTTCTGAACCAGCTCTACCCTTTTCTGCAACTCACTGTCTTGCTTCTGTGCTTTCTTGATTCTATCTGATAGAGATGATCTCACTGATACCTGAAACAAAACAGAAGGACTTCCTGCACCAACAACTTCTATGCCAAATTTCATCAAATCGTTAACCAAAGGATCACGTTCCAACCGCAACATTGTTAATGAAGCATTACTTTTTCGACTCAAAGCATCAGCCACTTTATTTTCTTTTCCCGGATGGTAATGAATTGTACAATCATAATCTTTGATTAATTCCAACCATCTCCTTTGTCTCATGTTTAACTCTTTCTGAGTGAATATATACTTTAAACTTTTGTGATCGGTATATATTTCACACTTTACTCCATACAAATGATGCCTCCAAATTTTTAAAGCAAAAACAACAGCAGCTAGTTCCAAATCATGTGTAGGGTAATTTACCTCATGAGTTTTCAACTGTCGTGAAGCATAAGCAATTACCTGATCATTCTGCATTAGGATGCAACCAAGTCCTTTCAATGAAGCATCACTGTATATAACAAACTCACCATTCCTGGAAGGTAGTGCCAAAACTGGAGCATTCACCAATCTTCTTTTCAATTCCTGAAAACAATCATCACATTCTTTTATCCAGATAAACTTAACACCCTTCCAAGTTAGCTTAGTCATTGGACTAGATAACCGTGAAAAATTTCTAACAAACCTTCGGTAATAGCCCGCCAAACCAAGGAAGCTACGAATCTCGGTTACATTTGTGGGTCTTGGCCATTCTTCCACAACTTTTGTTTTTGCAGGATCAACAGTTATTCCATCTTTAGAAACAATGTGACCAAGGAAAGAAATTTGTTGCAACCAAAACTCACACTTGCTGAATTTCCCATACAGTTTCTTTTCTTTTAAGGTTTGCAAGATAACCCTTAAATGTTTTTCATGCTCCTCTTTACTTTTAGAAAACACCAAAATATCATCAATGAAAACCACCACAAACTTATCCAAGAACTCATGGAAAATTCTATTCATTAAGTCCATGAATACAGCAGGTGAATTGGTTAGCCCAAAAGGCATTACTACAAATTCATAATGGCCATATCTCGTACAGAACGCAGTCTTCGGAATATCTGCCTCCTTAACCTTCAGCTAATGGTACCCCGATCTCAAGTCAATCTTTGAAAAAACTGAGCTCCCTGGAGCTGATCAAACAAATCATCGATATGAGGCAAAGGATATTTGTTCATAACAGTGATATTATTCAAGGCTCTATAATCAATGCAAAGTCTCATAGAACCATCTTTCTTTTTAACAAATAAAACAGGAGCACCCCATGGTGATGTGCTAGGTCTAATGAAACCTTTCTCTAATAAATCTTGCAATTGATCCTTCAACTCTAAAAGTTCAATTTGTGCCATTCGATAAGGGGGTTTTGAAATTGGCTTAGCATCAGGAACTAAGTCAACAGTAAACTCAACTTCCCGATCTGGTATTATTCCAAGCAACTCATCAGGAAAAACATCAGGATACTCATTTACCACTGGCACATCATTAATCTGAACAGTTCCTTTATTTTCCACGACGTGTGCAAGGTAACATTCATTTCCATCTTTTACAAGTTTCTCGGCCTCTTGATATGTTATCAAAAGTAAGGGTTCATTCCTATAAAAAAACTGAAAGTCTTTCTGAAAATAAACTTCTTTAGCTCTACAGTCAATCTTAGCATGGTAAATAGAGAGCCAATCCATACCCAGGATAACATCAAACTCTACTAGAGGTAGAACAATAAGGTTTGCAAGTAGGTTCTTTCCATAGATAAGGATAGGAAGATTCTTATAAATTCTTTTTTCCTCGACACTTCCCCCAGGTGTTTTTACCAAAAGTTCAGGAGTCATTTCTTGAGATGGTATTACCATTTTAGTAGAAAAGGTTTCAGATATGAAAGAATGTGTAGACCCCGAATCAAACAACACACTGGCATAATCTGAAAAAACAAACAAAGTACCTGATACAACTTCATTTGATGGCCCGACATCTGCTGAAGTAGTTGCAAAGGATTTCACCACCCCATTCTGCTTGTAGTCTAGCTGCTTCCCATCACTCAAGCTCCTTGTCGGACACTCGTTTTCATAGTGACCCATCTCATTACACTTATAACATTTCACTAACTGTAAATCAAATTTGTTCTTACCTTCACCTTGATCCTTTTCAGTGCAATCACGAGCCTTATGTCCCATCTTACCACATCAGTAGCACTTCCCAGAATTCAGAAGACATTCCCCAGCATGCCTTTTTCCACATTTATCACAAACTGGAAACTTAGTTCTCTTACCATCAGACTTTTTTGAAGAATTCTTACCTTTCTCCTGCCACCTCGGTCTCTTCTTCTGCTGGTTTTTATAGAAAACTTGGTCATCGGAAAACTCCATTTCCACATTCTCAGCACATCGAACAAGCTTTTCATAACTTTTAAACTCACGAGAAGCTAATGCCCTTCGATATTTTGGCTTTAATCCTGAGTAAAAATGATTGATTTTACTATCAAGGTCCCGGATAAAATTTGGAGCATACCTTGCCAATCGAGTGAACCTTTCTTCATAGACAGCCACTGAGTCTTCCTCTTGCCTCAATTCCAAGAATTTCTTTCCATCCTAAGTCGAACAACCTTAGGAAAATACTTCTCAAGAAACATACCTTTTAATTCATCCCATTCAAGAGCATCAATCTCATCGGCGTCCCTGATATTTTTAACCATAGACCACCACTGATCTGCTTCACCCTCCAAACGGTAAATAGCAAGACTAACCTTTTGATTGTCTGAACACCCCATGACATCAAAAATCTTATCCAGTGCTTTAATCCACCCTTCAGCTAGCACAGGGTCAGATGATCCTCTGAATGATGGTGGATGTTGCCTCATGAAATGTTCCACCACTGACATGTTCCTCTGCGGTTGATCTGGCTGATCTCGTGTATGGATACCACCGCCATTTATCGCTTAAGTCAACTGCGCCATTACTGCAACAAACTGTTCAGTTCCAATTCCGACCATTTCTAGATGCTGATTCGGAAGGTTATTTCCTTCTGTATGCCTTCCTAGCACTGCTTCCCTGTTTCCTCTGCAGAAAACCATTCTGAACAAACATGTCTTAGATGAAGCAACATGGTAATCATTAAATGCTATATCATTTTGAGAGAAAAAAAAATATTTTTGGATAATCATTTAATAGAATTCTAACTCCTAAAGTTATCTAAACCGACCTTTGATACCAACTATAAGGCCCCAGCCTTAAACCTTACTTAGTCTTGAGTTATTACAAGATACACATTGAGGATATTTTCGGGTTTAGAGTTTTAGAGAATTAGATCATAAAACTTGCATTACATTCCACATATAAACAAAGTGGTTACATAAAGATAGTATTATTCATTCCCATCAATGGAAACACATTTAAAATAAAACATGGATTATTTCTTGACACATCCTTGACTCTATCATCTTATCATGTACCTTTCCCTTGACATGTGAAAAACATTTCAAAAACTTGGGATGAGCATAAAAACTCAGTATGGGTTATAAAAACATGGGAAGGAAACATGAGTTCATATATACATAAGAATGAAATCATACTTTACCCATAAAACATAGGCACTTTAACATACCTCATAAAATCATGAATAAATCATAGAAATCATAAGACATAAAGGTAACTTGAGGCATTCATAACATTCTTACGTAGGGAGTAACCCTCTTGGTTACGTTTGGAATACCCATCACAGTATATTCCCTAAAATCTCTTCGGATAAACCTTAACGTTTCACTCCTTCACGTTACCCAATGCATTGGAGAGCTTTAACGGGCTCACCCGCCCGTAGTCTATCACGGAACTACCCGTCTTCATAATAATGCCCAAGAACCTCAACATAAACGTATCACATAAAACATGCATAAAGGAAACATAACATTTCCACCATTCAATCACAAGATATCAATACCACACATTGATATAAAAATATTATGAAAACCATTTTCAATACCAAAATAAAAGAAAAGTAAAACATGGTATTTATTTTTCTTTTAAAAAGAAGGTATGGCTTGTAGAAGAAGCCGAAACTCAAATAACGGTCATGACGGCGGAGAAGTCGTTGTCGCCACATACGTACGACAAAAACATTCCCTTTTGTCGTTTAGTAAATGCTTCGTGTAAAAAAATATTCCTTTTGAATAAACGTAAAAGTCAAAGGGGTTTATACACCGTATAAAAGAAAGTTGTGTATAAAACAAAATATGCCTCAATGAAAGGGGATTGAGACGAAGTCCCATACCTCATATCCGACTTGAACCGACCGTTATTTAATCTCCTGAATAATAAACTTGATTTAATCTCTACTTTCTTATGAATCTTTTTCAAGTTCATTATTCCTTTTATACCATGTTGTGAACATCGTGTAATAAGTTAAGTTAATAATGTTCATTTTTTCGGTATTTGGTTCTTAAGTCAAAAATAGACTTCTTACACTTACATGTTGTTAATTTGGTCAAAGGTTCATTATATCCAGAATGGTATTCATGTTGTAGATATCATATATGTCATATATATCCAGTACATACATGCATTTATAATGTTACATAACATTTAGAGGTAAGAAATGAAATGCACCGTTCATGGAGACGGTAAGCCGTACGTACGCATGAACGCTACTTCCATTTCTATTTCATATTTTCTGGAATGAAATCATAATGATATAAGAGTATATTATAATTCCAGTATAATAACATATATAATATCATTAACTTTATCCTTTACACATCCCACATATGGTATTAACGAATCAAATCACTTTTAGGGGGAGGTAGTCCGCACTTCCTAAAATGAAGATATCGTGTTTTACCCATAATGGAAACCATAAAGGTATGCCCAAAATGAAAAAAACAGAAGCTTAAGGAAAACATAAACATATTATATATCATATATAAAAATAGTGACATCATAATGGCCACCTTTGAAGGTGTTAAATGAGTGTTGAACAATCATCGTTTCGGGAGGCAGAATTTCGCCATCCACGGAAACCGTATGTTCTTTAACCATTTGATGTAGTTGTGTGAGAGTGTAGATCAAATACATCTTATAACAACATCCTAGTATATTGAAGATACTGGTGTTGTTACAAAGGAAGTAAATAAAAAGAGTTTAGGGGGTTGGAGAAGAAAAATAAAACAAATGAACATGAGAGAATGAATTACCTTTAAAAGTGTAACTCCTTTTGAGTTGAGCCTAAAGGCTTCCTTTGAAAGGATTCTGCCCAAAGGGAATCCTCTAGGATGAGGAGAGGGATTTGGAGAGAGCAAATGGGCAGGGGTTGGTCGAGCCAAAGGCTTGAAGAGTGTGTGAAATGAGGTAGAGGTGGGGGCCTTTTATAAGAGGAGAGGAGGGGCACTTTTGGAAAGTAATGAAATATTACTTTATTTGAAAATGTGTTTCGGTTTTAAAAGGTCCCACATTGATATAATTCGTGGATAAGGTGATAAGGCTTCGAAATCCACTCATCCAATTGGTTTTGGCCATGTGTAGTTCATAGATTTTACATTATCTTTCCATTTTATTTAAATCGTCAAATAATGATGTCATCGCTGCATCATTATTATGTCATAAAATAATTTAATTTATTTAATGTCTAAAAATTATAAAAAAATTACTATGATATAGGAAATATTTTTATCTTTCCAATTACTATTTATAATCAAATTTTTGACTTGTATAACCCCACTTAAAAATTGTTTTTGTAAAACATATTATGTTTGTGTCATTTTCACTTTAACATTAAATAAAAAGTAATTTATGTCATTTCCCAACAAAAGTGGATCCATGGGGTCCCCAAGTAAACCCATGGCATGTCATGGTCGGCCATGACACAACCAATGAGGTTGGGACATGTGTCTAGGTCATTTCATTTTATTAAAGTATTATTTATACCTTTAACTACCCTAATTACCACTAATCGTGATTAAGAACTTAATAAGATTACTATTCACCAAAAAATTATTTTAATCTCATTGAACCACATTTTACTTCTTAATGACAACCATGTATGTCGGATTTTCGATATTCAGTACACATTAGTGGTAAACTTTCATTTAACTGAAAAATCAGTTTGCTTGATTACCACTTAGTGGTTTCACTATTCATCAAAAATTGAACTTTTTCAGAAAATTACCAAAAATTCACCCTAAGCTATATTTGATATTCTGAATTCAAAAATGAAGTCTATTTTACAAAATTCAAATAATATAAGTCACATTAATTAATTCAATAATTAATTCCCGCTGCCAGAGAAAATAGCGTGTTTTTACAAAACAATAAGTATCAAAAGATTGACACCAGTTTAAGTCTAATTTCAAAGTGAAATTAATTCCAATGACCACCATTGGATAAAATGGTAAAAATATATTCTAATTTCACTTAAAAACCAATTCAAAACATAATATAATCATATAAATAAATTAGATTAAAAATTAGTTTTGATGTAAAATGCAGTATTTTTCACTATTCATTAAAAAATGAACATTGTTAGAAAAATACCAAAAATTCACACAAGGTAAATTTTGATGTCCCAATAATAAATAATAAGTTTATTTTGAAAAACATAGTTTATAAAATTGTCAAAATATAGATTCAAAAATGGTTTGCCATCAAAAGGCAGTAAAACAATCTTTTAAGAATATTAGTGTGTTCCATGCATAAGATTGTATTTATTTTCATTTTAAGCCTCTATAACACTATCTTAATCATTAATAGACATAGATAAAAAATATCTATTATTTATTACTTACTTGGGATGTTACAGCTAGTAAGTCAGTATTATCAGGGGTTTCTTTCTCTTCCAATAAATGGTTGCATTCCATTATGTGAAATAGTAAGCATGGTAATTCCCAATGAATTTCTTGATATAAGGGTCATTCCAGATCTCCTATAGTGATTAGTAGAGGTCATTTAGTTTTTTACTATTGTTTAAATCCTAGACATTCAATGAGGCATTTCATTGAAGAACCTTAGAAATGTAGCTCTTGTATATGTTCATGTCACGTGCGGAGATTATTCCATTTTTATACCAATAATCATAGTGTAATGGTATAATTCACACCTTGAGGAACTATAGTGTACTCAGATTCCTCATGTGGAAATGGGTTCCAGTCATATAAATCCATAATGAATCTTTTTCAAGTAGTGGAAGTGTCTCCATAGGAAGAAGATATGGGTCAAGCAACTGTGAGAGGTACCATTAGTATAACTTCGTCATTAGAGACTAACCTATTTGATACCACTTCATCTCATTCGTTTAATAAATAATGTGTTGTTAATTTTATAAATCTTCCTAAGGAGGTATTGTCTTATGTTATTGATATTACTACACCCCTTGCTATGAAGAGGGATAAGGGTATCCATAGTCCCTCTTGAGTTTTCTCTCTATCATATGTTGAGAATTATTAGAGTTTTCTAGTTCCAGAAATGAAACCTATTGACACCATTTTTTAGATGGGTTGAATCATTTTCAATAAATCCTCGATTGACTGTTATCTTTACTGAATCTCATTTACTTCAACCAGTGTTATCTGTCATGTATTCCATGTAGATTTTGACCCAAGGTCAAGTAGAGTCAGACCTTTTTATCTAGAGTTGGGGAAAGTGATATATGTGTTTTCTATTGATCTAAAGTGGAAATAATTATACAATGATATCCCTCTAGTTTTTTGATGAATTTCATAATGTGTTTCCTTTTTTACGTCTCTAATTTTCCACTAGAAAGGGATATTTTTTTAATTATTTTAATGTCTGGTACTCAACTAGTTTATATTCCATCTTACTATATGGCACCAACTAAACTGAAAGAGATGAATTCCCAGTTGATTTAGTGTTTCACCTTGTGAAGAAATAATTTTCTTTGTTATAAAATATAATGATTTAATTCACCTTTGTGTTGACTACCTAATGATCAATTGAGTGATGGTAAAGAAAAATCATCCTTTTTCATAGATTTAAGGTCTTTTTGAATATTTGAAGGTGGAGAAGTGGTTCTTTAAGATTTATATTCACTATGATTATAATATATTAAGGATAAAATAATCTTACATACAAAAACCACCTTTTTGAGTAGGTATGGTAATTATAAGAACCTTATTATTCCATTTGGTCTAACCTATGATCATGTTGTCTTCTTACTATAAATGAAAATGAATTTTCAATGAGTATTTAGATACCTTTGATGTATTCTACAGGAATGACATCCTCATTTACTCTATGTCCAAGGAGGATCATGTGCATCATCTAATAATAGTTTTGAGTTTTCGATGAAATAACAGAGTTTATGCAAGGAATTAAAAGTGTGATTTATTGATTTGAGAAGTGATGTTTTTGGGAAATGTGGTTAAAAAGAGATATTATTTGATCATGATAAGTTAAAGGCTTTTATAACATGGTAACAACCATAATTGTTTTTCAATATTCGGATCATCTTGGGTCTATCTGACAATTATCACTGGTTTGTTAAGAACATCTTATAGCTGGGTTGTCTGATGATGTCTCTAGATTGGAATGGAGTAATGTTTCTTGGAATGATTAATGTTAGAATTATTTTTTTGAGTAAAACAACTTTTGACTAATATGACAGTGTTGAATACTGTAGAGGCTGATCAGGGCTACATGGTATTATGTGAGGCATCAGGTTTAGTCACGGGATGCATTCTTATAAACGATGAACATGTTTTTACATATTGATATTTCCATCAATGGAAACATGATAGGAATTATCCTACCCATGAACTTGAACTTTCAGTTATAATGCACACACATACCTTTACATAGAAAGTTTTACCATGTATTCAGATTATAAGCGATTGAGTTATATCTTCTCTCAAAAAGACTTAAATCGCCACAAGAGGAATTAGTGGAATACTTGTAGTCATTTGATTTTGAGATTACATATATCCCGGGGAAGAGGAATGTAATCATAGATGATCTGAGAAGTAAACTTCCAGTAGAGACAGTGAAGGAATTATCCGAAGAGTGGGACTTGTTAGCCCTTTTTACACATTTTTCTATTGGATTCCAAGAATCAGGGGATGCATTTCATTGGATGGTGTTAAGTTGACATCCAATCATCTCGAATTAATTATTTAGGAGAAAAAATGATAAATATTTCTATAGAATTGGAAACAATCTTAATGGTGGTGATATCGTGTTTGATAGGTCATTCTCTAAAGAGATAATTATATGATTTCGGAACAACGTTGTAGTACCATATTTAAAAAGTAAAGATCTAATGGGGGATTTCCATAGTTCCCAGGGGAAATTCACCTGATAAATATGAATATGTTATATGATATGTAGAGTTACTTCTGGTGACATAGTATGAGATGAGGAATTTATGAGTTTGTCTCTCATTACATTACAATCCAATAGATAAAGGATGAACACTATAAACCTTCAGGTTTATCTTAGCCACATCCAATCTCTACATGGAAGTGTGATGAAATCCCAATGTAATTTGTGGTCGGGTTGATATGTACCTAGAGAAATAATAATGAGATATGGGTTGTGAATGATAGGCTTAAAAAGTCATAATACTATATACCCATTCATAATAAAACTAATGTTGAGGAAATGGGAAACCTCTATGTGAAAGAGATCATTTATTTCCATGGAGTTCCTTCTGAAATAGTATTTGATATGGATCCTCAGTTTACATCTCACTTTTGGAGAGGCCTTTAAGAAGCAATGGGATCTTAATTCCCATTGAGTATGACAAACCATCAGTAATCAAATGGCCAGGCATAAATATCTATTTTTTTACGGAAATGATATTCTCTTGTGTTATCAACATTAGAAAGGACTCAGATTAACACTTAGGGATAGTTGAGTTGGTTTATAATAATATTTACTAGTTTGTGGCTAGAAGGGATACATTTGAGACCTAAAATGGTCGACCTTATAAATCTTTATTGTGATGGTCAGATATTGGTGAAAGGTCCTCTGATTGGCCAAGTTTGGTCTATTAGACAACATTTAAGATTTAGTTGATTCGTCAATGGGGTTTTATTGAAAAAATATTGTATAAGTCTTATGATGATCATCGTCATAGACTGTTTTAATTATCAGTTGGTGACCAGGTGTTCTTTAATGTTAAACCTTAGTTGGTTCATTTAATTCTTGGGAGGTATGGAAAAGTTTCTCATCATTTTTTTGTACCTTTAGAGGATATTGAGATAGTGGAGAATATTGCTTAACATTTAGTAGTACCACTACAGATGACATTGATACAAAACGTGTTCCATGTATCACAGCTCTGAATGTATCAATATGATATATCAAATGTTTTTATATATAGTGATCATATATTGAGCCTAATTTATCAATTCCTTAATGGAATGTAAGGATTATTAATTCTAAAACCAAGGATCATCATGGGAGGGATATGCTTTTTGTTCAAGTTCAATGGCAGCATAGTTGTGATTCTCATGAGACATGGGAGCATAAAGTACACATGAGAGAGCTGCGGACTCACTTTTTTGTTATGAAATCTTCTAAACAGGTTTTCTAGGGAAAGAATGTTCAAATGGTTGGGAGGTGTAAAATTAATTTACACTTCAGATATGTATTTTTGTAGTCTTATCATGGTGTTACTTTTAATTTTTATGGGTAGGGATAAGAAGGTTATGTGAGGATACATATACTAGTGAAGTCATGGATTTATTGGATTCTCAGTAAAAACCAACCATTTCTAAAACCTACTGGAGATTTACAAATCGTATAATATGGTTACACATGATGTAAATAATAAAATGACAATAATTAATTTTTAAAAAGAGGTGATGGGGTTTTTAGTGATTATGATAATTTTAAATTACACGACATGTAATTAGGTTACTCATCATGTAAAACCCCAAGCATTTTTTTCAAGAAATCTTATCAGCTGAAATACTTACTTTTTCATCAAATAGACGTCATTTCTCTCACCTAAAGAGGCATTCCCCTGGTGATTTTGGGAGCTTCCAACCCATCTGGGTCTTTTCATTCGATGATTGATAATTGTTGAGATCGTAGTGTGACCTTCTAGGTAAGAATTCTCTCAGTCAGTCTGTTACTTCTTCTTTTCCTCTAAGTATTTTAGATCATCTTGGTATTAATGAATCTAAACACTTTTTTGATAAATATTGTTTCAAGGATTGAGTTCCTAGATCTCCCAAACCTTCATTCTTGTTGAAATGTTCAGTTGTAGGTCTTGGGTTTATGAGAGAAAGGTAGGGGCTCATTTACGATGCTTAATTTATATAAACCCAAAATTGCATTATTTAATTTCAATTGATTTTAATTACATACAATTTCTGGATTTTGATTAAATGGATTTCATTTTTTTTAAAATCCCAATTCCATTGAATTTGGGTTTTTATGAAAAAAAGGGTTTTGGCATGAAATTTGAAAACCCCTAATTCAATTAAATTAGGGTGTGGTTATAAAAATTTGAGAAATTGAAATTTTTTAATTTAAATTGTGGATTTTAGGGAATGTGTTTCATTTGTATTATCTAATTTAATTATGAAAAATGATTTTGAATTTATTTGAAATTGCTATTTATGAAAATGTCATAAAATGGTTATGATTGAAACCTGTTGGTTTTATCTTAGTGAAAAGGGATGTTTTTTTAATAAAAACACATTACAAAATTTAAATGGAAAACTGGAATATTTGAAATGGGGAATGGTATTTAATTGTACTTAAAGAAGTCATAAAATAAATTTTTCATCATTGTTTTGTTATAAGAGAACATGCAAACCTTAGGTAATTAGTATGCTATTTGGATGTCACTTTACAATGTTCTAAAACATAATATCAGCACATCACATCCCTTAAGAGATGGTGATGGGCTCTCTTTGGGCTTGGTTCAATGGGACTTATGTACATACTATTGTTCACCATGATTATTGGGTCTCTCTAGCATAGAACTATACTACCTTATTAGGTATATGATGATGATTCTCAAACAAAATTTATTCGAAAGGAATATATTCCATTTATATAAATTGAATTACATGCCTTGTGAATATATGTCACGACCCCCTCCCACCAAAGATGCCCCTCCTGAGCTGGCAATGGTGAAAGGGAGATAATGACCCCCGAGTCCCGCCTCCAGTAGGCCCCGGGTTGGCTACTAGCACCAAGGGTATGAGTTTTCACAAATATGGGAGGCATTACCCTTTTTATTATTTTGGATCGGGAAATAGGACAAGTCAACCACCAAAAAGGGAAAAGAACAAGTGTATATAAATAAACACAAACCAAGCCCACATGCATGTCTAAACAATTTTTATAACAAGGTACAAGTACAAGGAAGCTCAAAAGTACAATGCCAAAGAAAACAAGATAACAACAACTGCAACAACTCCAACTGCCCGACTAGTAGGGTCCCGCACGGCCCTGGTAGTCCTCCTGGAAACCTGAAAGTAAACGTAGGGTGAGCATACAAGTATACTCAGTAGGGAAACCTAAAGCTCTCGTGCACAAGTGGGGAGACACCCTAAGGTCCCATGAGAAAACAGAAGAACCGGAAACTAACAAGGAAAAACTATCCACCCAGCCTCACTGGTCACACTCACCAAGTAACACAAACAAGTTTAGTATATATATAGAAAAAAAGTATTGGGTACCCCGCACCATTTCCCACTTAATTAGATGCTGCTCTTCCTAACGGCAAACGTCCTGACGCTACCACACTCTTCCCGCCCACACACACCTGGGCCAAACCACGCATCCCGCCCGCACACACCTGGGCCTCACAACCACGCATCTCGCCCGCACACACCTGGGCCACAACCACTAACCCGCCCGCAGACACCTGGGCCTCATCCCAAAGATTCTTGGGAACGGTAAGCCTGCCCGAAGAGTCTTGGGCTAAAGGTCGCCTCAAGCCATCAGAGCCTCCGAGACCTACCCGAAGAGTCTTGGGTGTAAGGTCACCTCAATCCATCATAGCCTATGGAAGAAGGAGCAGGAAGGAGCTAGTAACTAAGGGGGAACACCCTCTCCCATAAAATGGGAGTGTTCGGCACTAGGTGCTTGACATGGGTGTGGTGCGACAAAACACAAATATACAATTATATATATATATATACCAAACACACAGCCCAACCTATGGATTCTTAAAAAGAGAAACTGAGCATGTGCCCCGGAACTGCTACCACGAAGCATGCATCAACAACCAAAAAATCATCCCCCAACCCCATTTAGGTTTTCATGTTTCATGCAATGGTTTAACAAATTATTACTACTGGGAAACTATCATCCAGACAAAACATTTCACAAACATATCCCTGCCATCCACAACCATGGTTAGGTAAAACTCAAGCAACCACATGCCATTTCATTTACAAAAGATTATCACAACCATACAACATTCCATCATTAATTTATTTCAAAGTTCCACACATAAAACCCCTTTCCACACACAAAACATTTCCGCATTTGAAAACACATTTTACTTCAAAACACTTTTCATAATCAAAACACTTTTCATAAATAAAGGAATTTTCCACAACCAACCACTTCCCATTTCAACCCCATCATTTACAAAAAATTTCCCACAAAACAACCAAACCACCAACATGTTCATTATTCCAATTTTGTTCAACTGGGGTGATCACACAAGGTTTTCATTCTCATTTAATCAGCCAGTCCTTACGTGCTTATCCATTTTCCATGTTTTAACAAAAACAACCACAAACAATTTAAATATTAATTGTGCACGCAAAGGCCACCAACGGCCTTGATTTTCAGTAGGCGAAGTCCTTTCAATCCAAAATCACAATCAGAAGATAAAGAAACTGGAAGGCAATAGAAACAGCACAAAACCCCAAACCCTTCTTTATCCGGTTATTATCTTTATTTAAAGTTCAAATGCATCCCATGGAACAAAAGAAAAATATCCCACCCCGCATGTTGCACCAAATAGAGAGACGAAGGTAAACCCCTACTTCAAAAGGTCCCGATCACGTCGCATCCGACGACGTCCTTCGGTGTCCTCCTCCTTCGCCAAACCCGACAAACGCCTCCTAGGATGGAAGCTGGAGAAGGAAGGCCGGAAGGAAAGGTGACAAGTCCAGGCTTAGAAGCTTCGTCTCGTCGCTACGATCCTGTGGCTGCTGACGGATCGTAATTCGGAGCTCGGACAAAGAAGTTAGAGGAGGAATACTTCTCGATCGTCCAAGAGCGTCGTCGTGCGACAAAGAAGAGATCGATATGGAAGATAAAACATGACCTCTTTCTTATATAGGCAACGAATAGGTAAATCCGTATTCAGCGTGCATTAATGAATACACGATGTGACCGTACATACGTTACATGTTTTGATTGGTTAACACACAACACGTCACGCGGTTTCCACGCGTTTTAACAAAAAAAAACGTTAATTTTATTAATATGTGTGTTTCGTTGACCCGAGACATATCTCATAAAAAGGTACCCATCACTGGTCTTAAAATGACCGTCTTAATTACAGGATTACACTGCCGCTGACGGTTCATCATTCCGACACCATATGAAGAAGTTACGGTCGAATTATGATTATAAAACCCAAAAAATAATAATAAAATTTTATAATATTATTATTTATTTATTTTCCTTGAATTTTATACGCTCAAAAAAATTGGGTCCCCTTTTTCTTTCACGCCCAAATATCTCCACCACCAATCAATCACCTTTATTTTTCTTCTATTATGATAATAATATTATTATGAATATTATTCATTTAAGGGGAAGAAAAAAACCCCCTTACGCCTCCTTTAACCTCATCATACACCCCCTTTATTCGCCCCATTTATTTACTTTAATTTATTATCTCATTTAATCCATATGATTTATTATTATAATATACATGGGGAGGTCCATGTATAGAGCCTCACCCACATGCTCCTCATTAACATAATAAATATATAATACAAATATTTTTATTATTATAATAAAGGAAAACCTCATGTTCAATTAATTCATGAGCGTTTCGGGTACCCAATCTGAAAACCCGAAAAAGACATCCAATATTGGACTCATAATTTCCGTCTCGTAGTCAGGGTCACACTGTCACTAACGGTTCGTGAAACCGAGGTCGCATGAGGAAGATACCGTCAAAATTCAGTTTTCCCATCCAAAATTTATAATTACATTATTATATTATATTATTTAATTTAATTCTTAAATTCTCACATTCTCTCTCCAATCTCCTTGAGATTCACGCACAAAGTCATTTGTTTAGGTGGATTACACTTGGCGCAACTCTCCTATATTTATTTTTCAATAAATTTTATTTCCTTTAATCATGTTTCTCTCTCCAATATTCTTACCTTCTTCCACAAAAAGTGGCGCCTCTCTCTTCCTCATTCCATGCCCAAAACACCCCACCTTGTATTCCTTCTCTCTCTTTTTTTCATTTAATCTTATCTTTTATTTTATATCATTATTAATATATTTTTCATCTTCTCTCTTCAATCTCTTTCCTCCCCAACAAAGTGGCACCTCCCTTGATTTTACACCATTAGTTCCATTCTTTTTATCATAATTATTTTCAATAATAATGATTAAATCTCCCTAAAAAAACATGCAAGATCACCTCCCATCAAAACCCACATGACACACACCTATTTTAAATCTTTATCATTATTATTATTATTTTATTTTTTTTAAACACAATTATCATAAATAATAACATCTCTTATTTATCCTTATATCTCAAATCTCATTGCAATTAATTCAAAACATAATTCTCATTAAATCATTATTACCAGATCTATAAAAAAAACCAACATTATTATTATAATTATTTAGTATAACACTTATAACAAAACCCCAAATAAAATTTATTAACACATCATCATTTATTATTAATAATAATTATTATTTTTGATGTTCACCGCATTGACCACATAAAAAAAACGTTTTTACAAAGTAATCGACCGGAGAGGTCCGGGCCATTATATTAGATACCTCTCAAAACATTCTCATCCTCGAGAATTAAAAACTGACCCAGAAGAAGGAAAGGATCTGAAGAACCACTCCACAAGATACCTCTCAGGGCTCTCGTCATGACAAGGAACCAACCAACAACTCTATGAGTTAGGAATTCACTCTCCTATGTCAAGATACTATCCGCTTTAGGCGGCACTGACTCGCCATCACAGGTTTAATCACATCCTCATTAATGCGTCTTGATTAAGGATCAGGTTTTTCCTTTCCCATATATTAGGTTTTTTTTCCAACTTACACAGCACCCAACAACGCACAACCCACACACTGCCCGGACACATGGCTTGAGGAATTCCTTCTCCCATGTTGAGATATTATCCGCTTTAGGCGGCACTGACTCGCCTGCACGGGTTAAATCGCATCCACATTAATGCGTCTCGATTAGGGATTAGGTCTACCCCTCCCCACATGATAGGGCTCTTCACGTACATTTAAAGAAAAGCGGGAAAAAACATAGCATTATAGACTCATGAAAAAAACATGGTCCATGCCCAAAGCATGGGCGAGAATGAGTTTCAACAATTGAGTGTGATGCTCCTGGATTTAAAAAAAACATAAACGAGAGCATTTAAGTAAAACATGAAACATCTATCTCGATCTTTCGCCTTGCTGGGGTTGCCACTTCTGTTGCGTGAAATTGTCCGCGTCCCACTCCTCTGCATTTCTGTTAACGTCCAAGTGCCATAGATGTACGGTAAACAAGGATCGCCTAAGCTCAAGTAGTAAGGAAAAACTCAAAGTTTTAATTATCATTTTTTTTTCAATTTCTTTCCCAGAACACCCAAATCAAGTAAAACACAAACATGATGATGCATGTACCTTCCCTAGGGTCTCTACCCTGCAATCAATATAGTCTCACTTGGTCGTTCGGTAGGCTCAGTGTCCTTGCATCGGATCACGGGGGGCCCTAAAATCCCGTGTCCTAGCCGGTCTTCCCTGGCCTATGTCACGCACCAAGATTAATGAACACTGTTGCCCTACCATCCCATGCAATCCTCACTGTGCCTAACTCCAGACTCCATCCTATCTCTCAACCATCAGCCTCTGATACCATTCTGTCACGACCCCCTCCCACCAAAGATGCCCCTCCTGAGATGGCAATAGTGAAAGGGAGATAATGACCCCCGAGTCCCGCCTCCAGTAGGCCCCGGGTTGGCGACTAGCACCAAGGGTATGAGTTTTCACAAATATGGGAGGCATTACCCTTTTTATTATTTTGGATCGGGAAATAGGACAAGTCAACCACCAAAAAGGGAAAAGAACAAGTGTATATAAATAAACCCAAACCAAGCCCACATGCATGTTTAAACAATTTTTATAACAAGGTACAAGTACAAGGAAGCTCAAAAGTACAATGCCAAAGAAAACAAGAGAACAACAACTGCAACAACTCCAACTGCCCTACTAGTAGGGTCCCGCACGGCCCTGGTAGTCCTCCTGGAAACCTGAAAGTAAACGTAGGGTGAGCATACAAGTATACTCAGTAGGGAAACCTAAAGCTCTCGTGCACAAGTGGGGAGACACCCTAAGGTCCCGTGAGAAAACAGAAGAACCAGAAACTAACAAGGAAAAACTATCCACCCAGCCTCACTGGTCACACTCACCAAGTAACACAAACAAATTTAGTATATATATAGAACAAAAGTATTGGGTACCCCGCACCATTTCCCACTTAATTAGATGCTACTCTTCCTAATGGAAAACACCCTGACGCTACCACACTCTTCCCGCCCGCACACACCTGGGCCTCACAACCACGCATCTCGCCCGCACACACCTGGGCCACAACCACTAACCCGCCCACAGACACCTGGGCCTCATCCCGAAGATTATTGGGAACGGTAAGCCTGCCCGAAGAGTCTTGGGCTAAAGGTCACCTCAAGCCATCACAGCCTCCGAGACCTACCCGAAGAGTCTTGGGTGTAAGGTCACCTCAAGCCATCATAGCCTATGGAAGAAGGAGCAGGAAGAAGCTAGTAACTAAGGGGGAACACCCTCTCCCATAAAATGGGAGTGTTCGACACTAGGTGCTTGACATGGGTGTGGTGCGACAAAACACAAAGATACAATTATATATATATATACCAAACACACAGCCCAACCTATGGCTTAATAAAAAGAGAAACCGAGCATGTGCCATGGCACTAATACCACGAAGCATGCATCAACAACCAAACAATCATCCCCCAACCCCATTTAGATTTTCATGATTCATGCAATGGTTTAACAAATTATTACTACTGGGAAACTATCATCCAGACAAAACCTTTCACAAATATATCCCTGCCATCCATAACCAAGGTTAGGTAAAACGCAAGCAACCAAATGCCATTTCATTTACAAAATATTATCACAACCATACAATATTCCATCATTCATTTATTTCAAAGATCCACACATAAAACCCCTTTCCACACACAAAACATTTCCGCATTTGAAAACACCTTTTACTTCAAAACACTTTTCATAATCAAAACACTTTTCATAAATAAAGGAATTTTCCACAACCAACCACTTCCCATTTCAACCCCATCGTTTACAAAACATTTCCCACAAAACAACCAAACCACCAACATGTTCATTATTCCAATTTTGTTCAACCGGGGTGATCACACAAGGTTTTCATTCTCATTTAATCAGCCAGTCCTTACGTGCTTATCCATTTTCCATGTTTTAACAAAACAAACCACAAAAAATTCAGATATCAATTGCGCACGCAAAGGACACCAATGGCCTGGATTTTTAGTAGGCAAAGGCCTTTCAATCCAAAATCACAATCAGAAGATAAAGAAACTGGAAGGCAATAGAAACAGCACAAAACCCCAAACCCTTCTTTATCCGGTTATTATCTTTATTTAAAGTTCAACTGCATCCCATGGAACAAAAGAAAGATATCCCACCCCGTATGTTGCACCAAATAGAGAGACGAAGGTAAACCCCTACTTCAAAAGGTCCCGATCATGTTGCATCCGACGACGTCCTTCGGTGTCCTCCGCCTTCGCCAAACCAGAAAAACGCCTCCTAGGATGGAAGCTGGAGAAGGAATGCCGGAAGGAAAGGTGACAAGTCCAGGCTTAGAAGCTTCGTCTCGTCGCTACGATCCTGTGGCTGCTGACGGATCGTAATTCGGAGCTCGGACAAATAAGTTAGAGGAGGAATACTTCTCGATCGTCCAAGAGCGTCGTCGTGCGACAAAGAAGCGATCGATATGGAAGATAAAACATGACCTCGTTCTTATATAGGCAACGAATAGGTAAATACGTATTCAGCGTGCATTAATGAATACACGATGTGACCGTACATACGTTACATGTTTTGATTGGTTAACACACAACACGTCACGTGGTTTCCACGCGTTTTAACAAAAAAAACTTTAATTTTATTAATATGTGTGTTTCGTTGACCTGAGACATAACTCATAAAAAGGTATCCATCACTGGTCTTAAAATGACCGTCTTAATTACAGGATTACACTACTGCTGACGGTTCGTCATTCCGACACCATATGAAGAAGTTACGGTCGAATTAAGATTATAAAACCCAAAAAATAATAATAAAATTTTATAATATTATTATTTATTTATTTTCCTTGAATTTTATACGCTCAAAAAAATTGGGTCCCCTTTTTCTTTCACGCCCAAATATCTCCACCACCAATCAATCACCTTTATTTTTCTTCTATTATGATAATAATATTATTATCAATATTATTCATTTAAGGGGAAGAAAAAACCCCCTTACGCCTCCTTTAACCTCATCATACACCCCCTTTATTCTCCCCATTTATTTACTTTAATTTATTATCTCATTTAATCCTTATGATTTATTATTATAATATACATGGGGAGGTCCATGTATAGCGCCTCACCCACATGATCCTCATTAACATAATAAATAATAATACAAATATTTTTATTATTATAATAAAGGAAAACCTCATGTTCAATTAATTCATGAGTGTTTCGGGTACCCAATCTGAAAACCCGAAAAAGACATCCAATATTGGACTCATAATTTCCATCTCGTAGTCAGGGTCACACTGCCACTGACGGTTTGTGAAACCGAGGTCGCATGAGGAAGATACCGTCAAAATTCAGTTTTCCCATCGAAAATTAATAATTACATTATTATATTATATTATTTAATTTAATTCTTAAATTCTCACATTCTCTCTCCAATCTCCTTGAGATTCACGTACAAAGTCATTTGTTTAGGTGGATTACACTTGGCGCCTCTCTCCTATATTTATTTTTCAATAAAATTTATTTCCTTTAATCATGTTTCTCTCTCCAATCTTCTTAACTTCTTCCACAAAAAGTGGCGCCTCTCTCTTCATCATTCCATGCCCAAAACGCCCCACCTTGTATTCCTTCTCTCTCTTTTTTTTCATTTAATCTTATCTTTTATTTTATATCATTATTAATATATTTTTCATCTTCTCTCTTCAATCTCATTCCTCCGCAACAAAGTGGCGCCTCCCTTGATTTTACACCATTAGTTCCATTCTTTTTATCATAATTATTTTCAATAATAATGATTAAATCTCCCTAAAAAAACATGCAAGATCACCTCCCATCAAAACCCACATGACACACAACTATTTTAAATCTTTATCATTATTATTATTATTTTCTTTTTATTAAACACAATTATCATAAATAATAACATCTCTTATTTATCCTTATATCTCAAATCTCTTTGCAATTAATTCAAAACATAATTCTCATTAAATCATTATTACCAGATCTATCAAAAAAAACCAACGTTATTATTATAATTATTTAGTATTACACTTATAACAAAACCCCAAATAAAATTTATTAACACATTACCATTTATTATTAATAATAATTATTATTTTTGATGTTCCCCGCATTGACCACATAAAAAAAACGTTTTTACAAAGTAATCGACCGGAGAGGTCCGGGACATTACAATATATATAAAATATTTTATATAATTTCTTTGTTTAATCCATTTTTGAAATTTTCCATTCAGGTATATCACCCATTTTTTTAAAGTTAATTCTATCATTTGAAGTGTATTTCCATCATTTGAAATGTGAAGCATTATTTTTTTTCATATTATTTTGAAATGAAAAATATATTTATTTTTAAATGGAAAGAAAATTCTTGGTAAATTTGATATTGGAATAATGTTATCGAATCTTGTGGTGAAATCATCCGGCGCATTGTCTCAAACCCTACTTGTACCTTTGGGTGATTATAGATTACCTCCTTCTATGATTGAGCAAGGGGAATAGATAACATGGAGGTGGTTCTACATACTGATATATGTACTTGGTGAGTTGCGTCTATTAGGACATGGGTACTTTTTTTCTTATTCAGGTACCGGGTTATAATATATTATGTTGTTACTCTTATATTACTTTTGTAACATCTCCCTATGTAGTTTATTTTGTATGAATACTATTTTGTTATCTTGATTCCATATTGTTAGTGAAAAAAACAATTTCCACATAAATTTTGTATGATTCCATGTGCTAATATTCAAATCATGGGAATCAGAAAGTTCCATTGGGGTACGTTAGCACTGGCTCTATTATCAGTTTACTAGGGTACCCCGGTAGGTTCACGACATTCCCAATAGCTAGTCAGTATTAATTCTACACTCAATTTATGGTCAGATAACTGGAAATGTACTCATATCCTTAAAAAATTAATATATGATAATATACAATTTGATACAAAAATATATATTAAGGAATAATTTTAGGATTCCATGGATTTCCTTCCTCTTGATATAAAGGATTTTTTTGAGCTATAATATCATCAATGTGTCTATTTTATCTTTTGGGAGCCTACCTTCAATGGGAAAATCCCCTAAAATAACCTTTTTACTGTGTTATCATAGAGGATCATATCTCTACATGGGATAATTGTTTGAACATAACATGGGAATATCAATTTATAATGACAATTTCTTGGAATGTGACTCATTATTTAGTACCTATTGATGACTATTTTTAGTTAATTTTAATCAATCTATGATTGAGATGTGCACTATGAAATAAACACATGGATTATATAGATCATATTATTCTGACTTCTTCTACAAAGGATTCATTATGGAAAGTAGTAGTTGATCTCTTTGAATTTAATATTACCTAAACTATTGGTGGCATGGAATATTTAATCACTTTTATCTGTCTTCCTATCTCACACCAACATGGGAACATTTTGGACCTCACTAAAAATATTCATCAGCATTGGTCCAACTATAATAAAATGATACACTGGAAAATTACACTTTTCATTAAAATTGTTTAATCCTGTATTATTATTGTGCTCAATAAAAAAATGATCATCAAATTGGTTTTTCTGATAACTTATACATGATATTTCTATCTGTAAGGGTATTGGTATTTTATTAATTATCACCCTCCATCTAGAACCGTTGAATTTAAATTAATTCCTACATTTAATTGGTGGATCAAATGAAACATAGATGAAATTTCAATTAGAAATCCTGGTCCCTCTTTATATGGTGATATAATCATAAATAATTTTATAATGTAATGGGATAGAATTTTTTTCTATACGGTACCACTACTTCCCTTGTAACTAAAATGATGAGGGAAAAGAATGAGGTTTAAGTGGTAAAACTACATGGATGGATCAATCTATGTTTTTAATGTGAATAAATCACCATGTTGTAGGAAATTAGAAAAGTAACTACACACCAATCATGGAATCTAAATACTAGGTGGATCATTTTCTAGGAATCCCTTTAATAAATGAATTATAGTATAAAACATGCATTTTATGAAGAAAAATTCTCGGTAAATGGTATGGAAAATAAATGGATTAGGAAAATAATATTAACATTCCCCAATAGAGTCCCTAATGAAATTTATATATTATGTATATATGATATTTGTAAAAAGACTCATTTTAGAAAATTGAATCATTGTCTTTATTAAATAAAAGAGAATTTTCCTTTCTTTCATTTTTTTCTTATAAAAATATATTATATATAATATGTAAATTTACAATCTTTAATACCGTGATACATTAAAAATTGCATGATTTTTATTTTGGAAACTCATAAAAAAATTATAATTTTTTTATAAGTTATATATAAATTATTTAATTATTTTTCAGTATTATAAAAATAATATATTGAAGTGGATTTAATATCTTGGATATTAATATCTAAATTATAATTTAATGGTTAAATTATTTTAAACATAAAAAATAAGTTACTGAAGTAAAAGAATAAATTTATTATGTGAATGTAAATTTGGTTAAAAAGTCAAATCTAAGGGAAATCCTAAAATATCTCAAAAATTACCCCATATTCATAAGGATGAGTGTTGGATAAAAAGTTAATATTACCTACTCTATTAATTTTCACTTTTTAAACAATTACATTTCAAGTGAAATGATATTAATATAATGTTTTATGTATTTAATAAAATTGCACCACTTTTACTTATAAATGGATCCATTCACCAATTTAATTATTCTCTGACCAAATAAATTTTATGTTAGAAAATGTCTTAATAAACACCTGACCAAATCTCTCTATTAGGTTTTATATGTGTTGGGATCACCATAAGATCGAACTAATATGCCCTAAGGTGTACGTCAAAGGAGGGAATCTAAGGAAGAGGTAATGGTCTTATCTAAGTTAGTTTATGTTTATTTCTTTTACATACTCCTCTAAACATTCATTAACAAACACAAAAAACATATTATTTTTATATCTATTTTTTATATAATATTCATTATCTACCTAAATTCCAAATAATTGAAATACTAAACATCACTCATGTGAATGTGTAGAATGCCACCATTAAAAAGAGATGTATTTTATTGTTCTTCACCACCCCAAAGGGATTATTATCTATATATGTTTAATTAATATGTATTATCTTTATATAATTGGTATTTTTATTTAAAGATTAATCATCATATAACTCCTTTTCTTTTTGGTCATTTGAAATAAAGAAAATGTCTCCAGTGCATAAGTGCAGACTACTACCTCCCTCGAATACATGATCCATTTTTATCATCACTATATATATATTATTATAAAATATATTTCTTCAATATTTATTATATAAATTATTAATTTATTTCAAGAATATTATTCTTGAAAGATGAAAAAAACTCAACGATTAATATAAAGTAATTTTTTCGTATTAGTAAATTTCTTTAAACCAGATCGCCTCTTATTTTATATTCCTGAGTCAAAACTAAAACACACAATAAATAAAATTGTGAAGTTATAAATATTTATAGAACATATTTTCACATAATATGAATTATAATTACCATATTATAGTTAAAAAATAATGGTATTAGACATCACCATTACAAAACACGCATGAAATAATCAAAATTAGAACCAACTGATGATCAAAATAAAAATTATCTATCTAATGAATGTATAGTTAATGATTATATTTGAATAATATAAAATTTATCAGATATGTATATGGTTTCTTTAAAATGTACAAATAAATATTTTTTTTATTATTCAATAGAGAGGATCATTTTCATTGAAATAGAGAGTTTAGGTAAGGGTTTCATCTCAATTACAATTAATTTGGAAATGTTTGGTATTATACACCTATTATCATTTATATGTTGCTTATAATTATTCAATAAAATATTATATCTTGATTTACTCTTTAATTCATGTTATTTAATGTTCCATTTTATTTTCTATCTCTTAATAGGTCATGATTCAAATTTAATAAAATATGTAACTATTTTACTCTTTCAATTTAGTTTCTTTGTGATAATTTCTAGTTTCACACAATGATGGATTTTTTTATTTATTTTACCAAATTGATACCATTTTCCATACCTATTATAATATAAATTTTATTTAACTACCAATAAAATTATATATTATTTATGATCACTTAATTCAAATATTACTAAATCTATAAGGGTTTTTGTTTACTCAATTTCCCTTGATTTAGTTATGATTATTCATATTTAAGTATATTTATTTAAGTTAGGTATAACCAAACATGTGATTGAATTATATTTTTCTTCTTTTATTGTGCCTTAGGATTTAGTTTTCTTAATATTGTACTCTATTTTATGGGTTGTTATAATAATCTTTTTGTTTATGTACTTTTTATTTATAGAGAGGAAATATTTTTTAGAATAATCCCCACCCACTTGGAAGGTTATTTCTCATCCTTTTCTATATTTTGTTATGCAATATTTTTTTATTTTAAAATAAAAATATATATTACCTTAGGTGTTATTATTATTTATATTTACATCCATTCAAAATATTATTTTATTATCATTTTTAAAATTTTTGTATTCAATAATGTTATTTTAAAAATATAAAAAAATATTTCCATTATAATTACATTTTTTATCATGCTCTCTATATTTAATTTTGAAAAAAATTAATTATTTTTCTAGGTTATAATATTTTATTTCTTAACAATATTTTATTTAAACATGCTTTCATATTAGTTTTTTGAATATTATTTTTTGAAATTAATTCAACATTTCATCTCTTACGATGAATCTATGAAATGTGTTCTCAAATAACAGTATCATGATTTCACATCCAATTTCTAATTTATCATCAAAGGAAAAATCTATAGTGGATTTATACATCATGAATAAAAATATAAATTCTCTTAATGAATACTCTTATTTGAGGATTGAATTTTAGAATAAACTTTTGTAATTATTGATTTCATTTACTATACCATTTTTAAATGTAACAAAAACCATTTTAATTTAATTATTTCATTATTATATGAAAAATTATTGATGTTCTATTTTGGAAATACATAGGTATGATTATTATGTTATTTGTGGGTTTTAATATTGATATCCAATTCAATGGTTGTTGTTTTATATATCTTGATCTCAAAAAGAGTCCATTGGTAGTTATACTAGACGAAAATGTGTGAATAAGTTGTTATATTACTCCCAAAAGTGTACTTAGTTGTTAAGAACAAGACTAAAATGGTACAAGAGTTGTTATCCAAAGCTCAAGAGTGTATAATACTTGTTATACTAATCCAAATAGGGTATATGAGTTGTTATACCACTTAGCAAGTGCTTATATGGTTTGTTAGGTCAAGCCCAAGATAATACAGTTATTTTTAACCCACAATCAAATTGAGTATTTAGTTTGTTTCTCTGTGACCAAGAGGTTACACAAGTTTGTAGAAAAATTGGAAAATAACATAAGAATTAGGTATTAATGGATTATCCACTACTTTAGGATTATATATTTTTATGATTATGAAACAAATTTATATTGTATGATTTTTTAATGTTTTGTGGTACATGGTTATTGTATTACGATTTCACACAATTATGTCACAATATATTTTACTTTGGGATTAAATGTCCTTAAATATTGGATTTTGGTTAACTAATACTATTTAATGTTCGTTTATTTATTTTTTCCCTTATTCTCATGTTTTATCATTCTTAGAATTTAACCCTTTGTGACGTGTTCATTTATGTTTCCCATAATGATATTTTAAGCTGACACCATTCGTGAATTATAAATACCTATATACATAATTGTTTTTATAACCATAGTGTTGTCTACAAGCGGATATAGTATGGTTAAATTATTTAGAAATGTTCACACTAATATTTTTGTATAGTTAATAATCAATGATGTTAACACTTTGGATTTCGATGGTTTTCAAATTATTGTGAGATGTAATGTTTAAATGATTTAAATGTATGTATGATTAGATTCTATTTTCTCCAATGGTATTGAATGAAATTGTAATTAATTTGATTTTATAACTTGATCTAGAATTGTGGTTCGCATGTTTATCACTAATATATGAAATAATATTCATTAAAAAAAATTATTGAATTAATTTTTTTAAAAAGTTGTATTTTAACTACACTTGTGGAATCATTTCCATAAATTTCAATAAAATTCTTTTATAATTCAAAAAAATATAAAAAATACCTATTTAACCTATATTAAAATTCTTGTGGTAATTAAAAAATATGAAAATAATAACGATAGAAATATCCATATCGAAGATATCACAAAAAAAGAAACAATTTACAGAAAAATGAAAATTTTATATGGAATGAACAAAAATGTATAAAAAGAAATTATAGATTAATTATACCATGTAAATTACAAATATAAGTGATTCTTATATAAATGATCAACAAACCAAATTTTAATATATATTAGGATAGAGGGTGTTCGACTAAGACATAATCCAAAGTAAGGGTTCTCTACATCAATTTCATTTCCACGAGACTTATATAATTATTATTCACCTATTATGAGTTGAAGTGATTTAATTAATTAACTCATTGACATATTATATTTGAAAATATCTTTTGTTTTGTGATTTATAAGTATATATCATGATATTTTTTAATTTTATTTGGATTTATAAATTTCCCTTATGGTAATGGGGTTTCATAACTCAACTTTATTACATGAGTTGTAATGATACATCTTGTAATGTATTCTTCCCTGATTGATTTATTCAATAACATGGTGTTATTATGTCATATTTATATCATAGTTTTTAATTATTAAGAGTTCTTTCTTGAAACCCCATTTTATATGAATCTGATTTTATAAATTATGTTTTTTGGGAATGTTCCTTTCTAAATTTCCTTTCCATGAGGAATATTTCAAATTATGAAACTATTATTCTTTAAAATAGTTTATATAAATCCCCATTTAATTAATTTCATAATAAATATTTTAATATTTTTTGTGGCTAAAATGTCTCTTTTGTGATCTATTCCTATGTTTTTCAATTCATATATTTCTAAAGTTGTATAGGGTTTTCCTGATAGAACTCCATTCCTTGAGTCATAATAAGTCTTATTTTTATATGTTCCTATAAAAATTATTTATTCTATCCTATGATAGTATTATATTTTACTTAATTATATTTTATTGTGTTTTCATTTCTTTCTCAAAACTTACTCCCTAATGATTCTTATTTCATAAATTAATATTTCATTAAGTGTTGTTTATCTAAATTTCAATTACATCAAACATGTTTCATTTTTTTCACCATATATCACTTATATAATTTTTTAACAACCCATTTACCTCTCATAATATTAATAATTTTTATTTCAATGGATTTAAAAGTCAATTTTAATATTTATCTGTCAAATTATTTACATTCAATTATTATCAAATTCATAAAGGTTTTTTTGACCCAGTTTCAATTTCAGTAGGTCATAATCACTATACCATGACTACATTTTTTCTAAATTTTTATATTCTATATTTAATATTTTTTTGGGGAATTATATTTTTATGTAGGGTAATTAATTTTTTTTCAAATTATTATTCTTGGATGATTTCCTTTCTTCAATAAAATCTGAAAAGTTTACGAATAATTATCATCCTTTCTGTTAGTTATTTCTCATATATCTCTATATCATTTCATTACATATATTTTTTAGTAATAATATAAAATATAAATATTTAGTATCATAGATAATCATCATATTTATCCTTACATATTTTCAAAATATAATTTTAGAAATTTTTCTTCAATATTGGTTCTTCTATAATACTACAAGAAACCTAAAATATTCATTTTATTTCAAATTAATAAATTTCACATCATAAAACCTACATTTAATAACATTAAAAATGATTATTTTTATGTTAAATTTATTGAGGATTCAAATATATTTTTTTTAAAAAAATCCTTGGTGTCACCTTCTCAAAAATGATTTTTTAAAGTGGATCATCATCTAACATTTTTATGATAATATTGAAAATGATTTATGAATTATATTTTTATGATTACTATTCCAATTTTATTTCTATCTCAAAAATATCATTCTCTTAGGGTTTAGTTTTATGATCTCTCTAAAATTATATTATGAAATACATTTTTTTAGATTAAATTATTGGTATCAACTAATCTGATTATTTATATCATTATATAGAATACCATTTGAAAATATAATGTAACACATATTCATTCTAGTAGTTTTCATGATGCCATGTTCTAGTTTTATTAGGTGCCACAAATATTTATGGATTAACATTATATGATTTGAAGATATGGTATTCCGTAAAATGTGTTTTTTAATGATTTATATATTATAAAATAATTATTTGAAATAATTTGTGATACTCGATCCATTTTGGAAAACTTTTATTGAAATCTTATCCAATATGTTATAAGGGACATGTGGTAATTTTTTATCAACTATGTTATTATGGTCCTAAAAGAATGTCTTGACATATGTTATGATTTCCTTTGTTTATTTGTATACCATATTCTAATGTTATACAATATGTTGTTTTCATAATCCATGGTTCATGATTAATGTATCATGAATAAAAAAATTCATTTCCCATAATACATACGATATATTGAAGTGATAAGTTCTTAAATCATTCATTAGGAAAAAATGTTACAATTCCATGTTAATATTAATAATATATTTCTTCTATGTTCATGTTTTCTAATTTACATTTGGTATAATATTTTTTTATCCCATTCATAACTTTATAACTTATAAAGAATTTGATCTCATGCCTTTACATGTTTCAAATTTACCCATGAAGTTATGTATTGGATTATGTGTAGAAGTATTCCACATTTTGGGATTTATATTGAATATTATTTTTCAATAATTGGTAATAGTAATTTTTTTTAGCGAATACGGAAATTCACTTAACCTTTTAGTTATAGGAATTTTTTGTATATTTATTATTTGTGACATTTAAATTATTAAAGGGAAGTAATATTTGTGTATTATATAATTAGTTCATATACCATTGTTAGAAATATAGTTTGAAATGTGTGTGTTTTTACAACCATATCATAGAGTGCTGTTCATGGGTGTCTTAGTAGGTATTATAGTGGAGTTTGTAATTTTTTGGGGATGATTTCAAGAATTATTAAGGAACCCATAATAATGATACAAATGATAAAAAAGTATAATAGGATAAAATAAAGGTATATGATATTATTACATCATGATTTTGACATTAAATATGGTTTTATCTTAAGATATTGTTTATTATTAATCATGAATAACCTATATAGTATTAGTAACATTTATATCTTGGAGAAACTATGTAAACAATGTATATAATGGAAAATATAACGATTTTAACTATGAGACTCTGTTAGGAATTGGAGTTAGGGATCCAAATCACAAGAAAATTATTAATCAAATTTCACAAGAACTGAATAGCCACGTGTTCCATGTTGATCACAAAAACAAACTATGGAATTAATAAATACATGTTGATTACTTTATAAATTTACACCCTTATCCATTAGTGGGTATACAGGACAATATTTCTCAACTAATGGATCAATACAAAAGAAAACTTATTTTCAATTATCTTGTGCCTATAACATCAAAATTTTCTTTTTAATGTTCATCTTTTGAAAGGTGATTTGGTCAAATTGTGGAGTATAAGTAAGAAAATAGGGAAAAATAGAGATGTTGATTCTATGAAAAAATTATATTTAAGGATATATTTTTCAATTAATATTTTCATTATTATATATACTCAAAAATAGAGATTAATTATTAGACATATAATAGAAGGATAATGAATCCATTGGTTCCTTTGAAGAAAAAATCACTATATATGAAATTTATGATTCTTGTTTTATGTTTGACCATGAATAAAACATTCATCATTTATTACTAGTCAAAATAATGTCCCTAAAACGTGTTGGCTATAAGGTAAATTGGTAGTTATAAATAAATTAAATTATGTGACCTCATGGTAGTAATAAAGATTTCAGACTCCCATTATTCATAATGTTTTGTGAAAATGAAGGAAAAATGATTTTTTTAGTAATCTAAAATGATAAATCCAATATAATAACAGAGACCAAGCTTTATATATTTCATGGATATGGGAAGAAGCAATGGGGGATTGTTATAATAGAATATTTGAATTAATAAAATATAATAGATAATAAAATCTTGAACAACAATGTTGGAGGAATATAAAAAATGAATGGAATAATCAACTTAATGAACCACCAATAATGCAATGAGTCAATTTTATGGAGTAAGTATATTTAACTAATTAGTTCACTAAACGATGTGTTAATGAGGTAGATAAATGTTAAGAAAACACCTTTGATAAGGGAAAAGAGGAGAATTTGGTAGTTATTACTTCTAGAGTGAGTATTGAAAATGAAGTGGTGTAAAGTACACTAATCATTCATAATAGAACTATGAATGTATTATTTTATATATGTTTTACCCACCTATTTATGTTAATAATACTTGTTAATGGTTTAAAAGTTACACAACAAAAATTAGATATGGAACTATCTTGTAGTGGTGTGATCGATTAATTCTAAGATTTTATATTCTCTCTAATAGAACTTTATGCGAATATATTTTAGAAAACTTTTACTCTAATGATTTTATATAAATTTTATGTATTTTTAGTTGTGGATTGGATATCATTACAATGTTCCCATATTAATTTTCAGGATATAGAAGACACATTTTATATTTAAAATCAATACATGACTATTTTTTTATGAATGTCAAAATATTAAATCCCTATAGAAATTAATTATTGTATATTTTTTTCATATCCAATTATGACAGATATTTTTCTCAAATGAAGGGGTAAAATAAATTTTTAGGATATAACTATTATATTGGAAATGATTAAATTTTTAGCTATACTTATGATATGGATGTTCCTATCTTATTTGAAATTATGTCATGTGTCTTCCCTATATTATCAATATCATCTAATATTTTATTTATTGAGTAATAATTAAAATTTAAGGATTTAACTTATTTAAGGGAAACTGTTACATGTCATGTTTTAAGAATAATTTTCATTCCATAAACCATACGGTTATCAATAATAAAATTAATTTCTATTCTTGTGAAAAACTAAACTAGAGTCAATAATTAGTCCTATAAGGTAAGAAACAAATATTTAACTTTTTATTAAATCATAACATGGAATTACAAAAAAGGTACATGAATCTATAATGGCCCAACTAAACTCAATATTAATAATAAATGGGAAGAACCACTACTTGGGCTCCAGAACACAACCTGATATGCCAGAGGATTATGATTAGTAGTGGATATTTAAAGGCGTACTGTGGGGATTATATACCCCATGTATTAGAGTAGAATTTAATAATTAAATATCCAATAATCTTACATATCCCAGTATATAGAATTAATTCATAACCGAAAAATGAAATAAAAAATAAAGTACAGACATAAAATCTCATATCTGAAAATTAAATTTTTATTATAAAAAAACTTTTTAAGGAAAAGTGAGAAATCAAAAAAGTTCGTCCCATAAAACCATTAAGAATGATAGGATATAAAAATAGTATTAAAACCAATATTGAACATGTAATTAGAAGTACCCATGTAAAGATTCTAGAAGAAGTCATTAGCCTTTTTTTCTAGAACATCTTTGATAATATCCTCGAAATTGTAAGCCAACTTGTCCCATGCCTATAAAAATTCCTCCACTAATAACTTTGCTTCATTGAATTTCCATAACATGATAAGATAATTCTTTTTAATCGAATTACACCACTATTGATTTGTGATCACTTGAATTTTATTATCTCCCATCCTCTTATAATCCTCATCAGAGGCATGAATAATGAATGCTTCCTTCAACATTTCTTCATCTAAATGAACGATAAGTTCCCACTTTTCCATTTCCTGTTCACCTTCTACACACTGCATTCCAATTGAAGTTTCCAATGATGCTTCATATTTACCCACTTCCTTTAAAAGAATCCCCTACACAATGGAATGGGCATTTAAACTTTCATATTTTTCCATTTCATTGGTAATGAACAGAATTAGGATACTCTCCATCAGCTAATCCTTCTGAGAATATTCAGTCCCAATTAGCTTGGCCACATTTTTCTTGGATGACCTATTCTTCATTGGCATATGCAGATAACAATAATCTTTCCATGACTTGGATTTCATACTCTCAGTAACAGTGCAACTCCCATGAAAACTAAATCCCCTCTTCCCCTTCTTCCTTCTTGGGCTCCGTAGGCCTCTACTGAACCCTTCATTAGAACAATCATCCAAGACACTCTTCCCCCAATTCGGACCCTAAATTTGGGGTCTCATCTTGAACTTCATCTCCCAGACATCTGAATATGTATCTTATATTCAAACAGGATGAGGTATTCCTTGTATTAGATCCATTCTTAACATCCACCCACTTCTCTAACATTTGTAAAGATTTCTCTCTACCCGTATATCCCCTAAGGTCTGCTTCATTGGATAATTTCACCCTCTCAATAAATGCAGATCCACTAAATTGTTGAAAAATCCCTTAATATGTATGTTGATAGAAATTACCAATAGATAGTGTCAAGATACCTGGGGTAGGAGCCTCCCCCAAACCCACTAGATATGAAGTGACCTTCACAACAGGCCTAGGGTCATCCAAATCCCTCATTAATCCTTTCAATATATCAATCAAAATTGGGTTTAAAACCTTATAGATACTAAGTTTATATTTTTATTAGCTTGAATTCATAGGAAAATATGAGTTATTTATTAGAACATCACCAAAAATAGTCTATAAACCATTGCCTCCTACATCCAAAACTAACTGTTGAAGAAAATTCTTCATCTCAACCTATAAAAGTCCATTGAATGACCAAATCTCTTGCATTATAGACAATATTCTGGCCACAAATCGTAGGTAACATGTTGTTTGTAGTGAAATTATCATCCAATAACAATCCAAACAAGATCAATCAGACTTTGTGACACATCAACCTCCATACAGATTCATGGAAGAATTGGATAACAAACCAAATTAGTTCTTCTGTCTCACCATAGGTATCTACCCACTAAATTTCCTAGAATACACAAAATTTAGGGGGTTTCGAATGTTAATGAATTCTGAGGAAAGCTTACCCAAATATCCATAGTTGGAAAATCACGTTTCATGTAGAAGTTATAGGACCACATGAATAGAATGAATCAGTGGTCATCACTGGGGCGTGGGGCATTGGACCAAGCACAAATTGAGTCTTCCTCATAAGAAAAGTGAACCATAATATGTCTACTATCAAGAAGTTCCACCATGGTAAGATATTAAAAACCCCAGAAGATTAACATATGTTTATTAAAGGAATCCACCGATGGCCGATGTTGTATGAATCTATTATTAGAGTCATATTCCCATGAGATGTGGCCTTATGAAATTATGAAGTCAGGAGATAGAGATTAGGGTAACTATTGGACAAACATAGAACATTAGGATAGATCAAAATTGAAGGGAATGGGGGAAGGAAATTAGGAATGGACAAGGGAACAAAGGGGATAAGTGAATCATCCCCATGGGATGGTAGAGGTCCCTCCCCTAAAAATGGGGAAGGGATCGACATAATGGCTAGGGGAGTTAGGTTGAAGGGAGGCTTTGATGCTGCCCTGGCTCCCATCACGCTCGCACTCACATGCAGTCATATAACTTGAATAGTCTAGATTTATTATATGATGGATCACTAATTTTTCAATTACATATAAAATGAAAATAAAAAAAATGAAACAATTAAAAAAAGGTTTTGGGATAAACCCTAGGGTAGACCATATATCTCCAGATCCAACTTAATATTTTCCAACATGAATACATAATATTAGGCCTCATCCCATCTTGTAACAACAATAAGTGAGAGTCTAATTTGGTACCCTAGTATAGTGAAAGTGTGAGAAGAGTGTGTGTATATTAATAAGTTTGGAACAAACAACGTGGTATCAAATATAATGAATTTTTATGATATATTAATGTGAATTTTTTGTAGAAAAATGTAAATAACTGAAATAAAATAAATAATTGAACCACTATTGATCTTTAGGTCAATGAACCTGATCCACAATACTTACTTCAACTATTTCAAAAGTATATCTAACCATAAGAATCAACATAGGATGATTTTTTCCACACCTTGGGGATACATTCATCGCACCTCAACCATGTTTGGCGGTGGATCCTCTACCATCACTAAGAATCCCTCATCCTCAATCCTAAAATATGAAACCAGTCGTAATACCTAGTTGTTCTCAATCTCCAGGAGATGTATAATTTATAGGAGGAGATGTTCTAAGAAATCCCATATGTCTAAGAATGAATTATTTTAGGTGAACCTAAAAAATAAAAGGTATTTACCTTATTGATCATATAGTCCCTCACCTAGGAATATGAAATCAACAATCTCCTCAGATGAACCATATCAGGTGCATCCACCCAACCCCTATGATGTAACAGATCGGGATTTTAGATCCTATAAATAATAACACAATTTTATATAAATAGTTTTACAAACTAAACCCAACATAAAAAACTAAAACGTATTGAGAATAAATTATTAATAAATCTATAATTAAACCTAACATGGTAAACCATTAAGATTTATTACCTTTATAATGTAAATAATTAATATGAGCTAATATTGGAAAGATTATTTTCAATAAATTTCATTTCATATAAATTATATATATATATATTATTTTACATTTGATAATGTAGAAATCATTTTTTCCTTACCACAAAATTACGTAAGGAATTATTTTTGATATTTTTGTAAAATTAATCATTTTGAGGTGAATAGTGAAAAATAATTAATTTTCTAGTACCACAAATTTTATATTTCATTGTTTGTTTGAAATATATTTTACAAAAAAATATATATTTAAAAATTAAAAAAAATATTTTTAAATTACTAATTTTAATATATAAAACCCATTAATGATATTTTATAAAATCATATGATATTCAACGAAAACTATTTTTTTCTGTTTCTCTCATTAAATTTTCACATGGGAAATTATTTTTTAGACTTATTTTAATTTAAAATAGAATTATATTAAAAAAAATAATAAACACATTAGAATCATTGTAATTAATTACATTGAAATAGTTTTCTTACACATTAAAATTAGTAATTAAAAACATAATTCTTATATTAAACTTGTTTTTCCACCTTAAATGAGCCAATGTTAAGATTAATTCCATACACATAAAATATTAATTTTATTAATTTCTACATATATTTTATATAATAATGTAAATATTATTTAGTATCTCTAATTAACTTTTCTATAACAAAAAGAAGATTATTATTAATAATGAAAATTTCTACAATAATGATGGAACAATAATATTAAAATTACTTTTCATTGAAAATTATTGAATTTATATAAAATAAAATAAATTAATAATTTAATTAATTAATATAATATTATTTATTAACCGATAAGAAATATTACCACTCGTTTAATTTTAAATAAATTTTAAACATGGTTATGAAGCAATAACTATAAAAAATTTGATTTTTCTAACAATGCAATTTTTCAACACATTATACATTTTAATTCAGAATTTAATTTTTGTAATATTTATAAATTTAATTGGATTAAATGGTCGTTAAATTTATTTCTAGAGAAAATAATATTTTATTGGTTATTTTATGTTTATAATAAATAATATTTAAAAACTAGTTATCCTGTTTGAAAGTAAATGAGTGAAATTTTAAAACATAATGGTAAAAAAACTAAATAATTATTTTAAAACCTATGTGAAAATAGATTTTTGTGCTTTTACCTACCAAAATATACCCCACACTAAATTATTTCAAAACATGGGTTACATTAACCTAATAATAGTGTCATGTAATTATATAAATATAAAGTTTTCTTATAAAGGATCCCTTTTCCTCTATTATAATGGAATTCACTAACTACTTTTCAAACATGAACCTCCAATTCAAATTCATATTTTAATTTTTTCAATTGTACTCTCCCAATAAACTTATACCACTAACAAAATACATTGATTTATCATTACTATTTTAATCCCTTAAATTTCATTGAGACTTCCAAGGAAGGATCATGTCTCCAACATAAGTTTTGTCTCCATCTTATGTTATTATTATTATTCATAGAGTTCAAAATATATTATCACTATAAGAATTTGATGATTTAAGTATCATTACTATAATAAGATAATTTTATATTAATTATATTATCATTATTTATTCATTATTATACATTTATTAAAACAATGGAATATCAATTGTGTGTGTGTGTGGACTACTGCCTTTATAAAGTAGTAATTGTTTTTGTTTTTTTTGGACTTAATTATTTATATAAACAACTTAATTTTTGTATACATAATAAAAAAATCATTATAGTTTTTAATATAGATATTATATCAAAATAACCCTTCCTAATTGAAACCCACAAATCAAGTTAAAGTGTGTTTATGTTTGTGTTAGTTTAACATCCTACATGAACGATGCTATAAAATTATACTACGGATGACTAAACAGAGATGAGAAAAAAATTAATATAATATAATCACAAAATCATGGATATTATATAGCCATAAAAATATTATACTATTTATTTAACTTATTATTTAACTATCTTTTTCATTTACTAAAAATCAATAAAATAAACCAATCTGGATTCCATGTTCATACCCATTAATTTTTATAAAGTATTTAATGAAATAAAAGATTTTTAGTTTTTTAATATGATACATATTAGAATATAATAAATGATATATTAATGATTAAATTAGTTTCCAATTATGGATAATGACATATATATTATAAAATATTTGAAAATGGTTTATATTATAACTTCCTTATAGTTTAAAATAATTTAAAAATAAATAGTAAACACATAATAAATTATTAAAATGATGGATGTAAAAATAAAAATCTATAAATAAGGTTAGTAAATATATTATTATGGGAAATATATTTGTTTTATATTAGGATAAACTATCACCAACAATACAAGGAAACAAGTTAAGGGTTTTGTCTTAAAACACCTTTGTTTGAGAAATTTTTTTTGTTACACAGCCAACTTATTTTAAATTGTTTGCATACAACCAATTGGATATATAACACTATTGAAAAAATTTCTTCACTATTTTTGAAAATTAATTTCACAATTTCTCACTTACAAGGGGTTTTTATTTGAATATTTTTAAGTCATAAGGGGTTTTTATCTGAAATATCTATTTTTAGGAAATATTTTGTATTATGAAACTATTTTCATGTATACAGTTTATATAATACTAATTTGATATAATATATTTTCAATTATATTTTAGTCATGGTATTTGAAGATAAATTAACATCATAATCATTATATTAGTTTTTATTCGATTGTTTCCAAATTAGAAGGGTTTCAATATCAGTTTAATTTCATTGAGACATTTTAATGCTATGAAACATTTTCACATTAGTTTGGAGTACTTAATACTAAATTTTAAATTTTTATATCATTATAATATTATATTTCATGAAATTAAATTTTCAATTTCATTTTATAATTCTCATGTGTTACTGATTTAAATGTCATAATGTTTTCAAGGGGTTTTATGACGGAAATATTTTCCTTAGGTCATAATCAATTTTTTTTACTATAATCATTCAATATTTATCTATTGTATAATATGATCATGTGATATTTTATTTAAATATACCTTAATGAGAGCATCATGTTCACACAAAATTATTCTAGATTTATGATTTTATATTTTTGTTAGGATGAATGTTTTCAAGAATAAAGTCTTATTTCTTTTATTGGATTTTCCTTCCCCATCTATGTGTTTAGTTCAATAAAATTTTATCCCTTCCCTAGTGTAAAATAAAATTTCATTTATCCACAATGATCATTTTTTCTCATTAATCAATTGAAAATTATAGTTTAATCATATTTTTAATGATTGGGGTTTTTCATAAGAAATTTCAAAATGTTTGATGGTTTTTTTCTAACCTTTTCAAATTGATGGTTTTATCATCCAATCCTCATTTTCATTGTAAAAATTTATGTATTTCTAAAAAATCAATTCTAAATTAATATTTCAAAAATTAAATTCTTTCCAATTAGTTTCAAAAATTCTTTTTAAAATCATTATTTATTTTTTAAAATTCTATTATTAATTATTTTTATAAAAAATTAAATTTCTTCATTTATTTTAACATCCTTTTTTTGAAAACATTATGTCCTTTCCATGTATAAATTATTAATGATTATTTTTAAATTTAAATTTTACCAATTTTTTCACTTATACTTTTTCAAAACATTATATATTTTCATGTATATTTTATTTGGTTCTATTTTTAATATGGTTTAAATAATTATCCTCATTATATTTTTTAAAATTTAATGTTGAATATAATTTATTGTATAATTTTTTAGGAGGATTTGTGAAATGTTTTTGATTTTATTAATATTTGAACTCCAATGTTTATCACTCATTAATTGATATTTTTATCACTCTTTATATATTATTTTTATACTATTCACTTTGGAAAACTTTATTTATAAAATTCTATGATTTCTTAAGTTCCTTTTTTGGATTTTTTAATATTTTAAGAAACACACTATTTTTTGAAATTATTCTTTATGATATGATTAATGTTTGATTTTAAAATGGGTATCGTTTGTATTAATATTGAATTTGGGGTCTAATATCACCATAAAATGCAATTTATATGGGTTTATTTTATATGAGATGGTGTAATGTTGCATGAATGATATGAAAGAATCTCGTTTACATTGTTTTTTTGAATGAGATTGTAGAATCTATCCCCATGAAATTATTTTTTGAATATAAAGTGTAAATATTGGTTCATGTTTGTAGTGTGATTAGATGGACGAATAATGATTTACATGATGATGTATTGTGACACACATGACTTATTTTAAAGTAAAATTTCATTTAATTTCCATTCATTCAATGTTTTGAGGGTTTCTCAAGCTTTTATGGAGGAATGGGTAAGTTTTCATGAATTGGGAAAAATTGTGAGCCCAATTCCATATTTAAAAAGAAATATTGATTCCTTTATAACTCATTCATTTTTCAAAATTTCTCATCCATTTAAATTTATTATTGGCCTCTCATGAACTATTAACACCACCATATTAAGTTGGAAAATTTATAAATCCATAATCATGGTGGATATGTTTTTTTATTTCAGGGATTGGGGCTGCCTGAAATCCCATTTCCTGCATTAAAAATATTTTTTTATTCAATAATATTTCAAGAAATGTTTATGTTTTTTCGGTGATTCAAACTCTCACTCAAATCCAATTATCCAAGGCGTGCATCCATGCTCTCTTCCCCCTCTTTGGAGCTCAGTTTCATCTCGAATTGGGATAAAACTTCTCTGAATTTCACAAATCGCTCAGATTTTAAGTGGTAAATTTATTATTTCCTAAATCATTCATTTATCACTTTTTCCCCCATTCCAGTCCCTATATGATCTCTTCATCCATGATCGAACATACCTTGAATATTTGGCAGTTTACAAATTTAGATACTGGTGTATTTGGGATGATTTCTTCAATATTGTTTCAAGGTAAGTGATTCCTTCTTGGCTTCATCTTTTCCCTTAGGGTTTCCTCCCTCTTTCATTATGTTCAAAAATGTCCACAAGTTATAGTTTGAACTTAGGGTTTTATTTGGTGTCTTTTTGGTCAAATATTGTTGTCTACGGCTGGATTTATCTACATCGTGGTGCGGCGGTGGTGCGGTTGATGTTTCACTCAATGTTTTGAGGGATTCTACACTTTTTGTAGGTGATTCCAGGGTTAACCATTACTTGAGGAGTTAGTTTTCTTTTTTTACCGGTTTTTCATGTTCCCCATATGTTGTGTGTGGTGCAAAAATAATTTTTTAGGGATTTGGTTAAGCATTTAATTTTATAATTTCATTTTTGATGAAGTTGTGATCTTTTTGAATGTAACACATGTGGTATCTTTTGGGGTAGTTTTATAAAATATGAAATGGATTTATAAGTTGTTGAAAGGGGCAAACAATTCTATTTTGTTAATTCCTTAGTGTCATTTAGTCCTTGGAAGGGAATTTTTCAGAATAGTTTTGCTCTGTCAAATGTTGTTATACATCTTGAGATCACTTAATGTAAATTGGTGTTTTCATTGGTATATTTCATGGTATTATTCAAGGTTATTTTATCACACTTTAAAGTGGTTTTATAAATGTCTCTAGGGCTAAAAATTATACTTTTGTAGTGTTTTGGTGTGGTTTTGTCATTGAAATATTGTTTTGAAATGGGTTTTATGTGCAAAGATTGGGTATAATCTTTGGAATTGTTTTATTAAAGATTTGATTGAATTAATGATTTATTTAAGTGGTGAAACCATGTTGGAAAACTATTTTTGAGTGTTTATTTTTTGAAATAGTATCTTTTTAATGTTAAAGGGGTTTTTTTGTGATGTGTTCCATATGGAAAATATTTTATTAATTTTTTTAAGGATTTACTAAAGTGTGTAAGAGATATGAAAGTGATGTGGGATGTTTTGTGTGAGTGTGATGTCAAAAATGGATTTTGTTTTGTGAAAAGGGTATTATGTAACATGGGAGTGTGTTTTTATGTGAGTTTTAATATCTAGTATTGGTTTTATAAATTTTTTTAATGGATTTGTGGTAGTGTAATGGAAATGTGACAATTATTGTGGGCTATTTTGGGGTGAGTCAGATTTCAAAATAAATTTGAATGAAAAATGGACTTTTGTGACTTGTGTGGTATACATGTGGGCTGTTTGGTGAATTTGTGATGTGGAAATTATATTTTCATATGAAAATTATATTTCTTGACTTGTTGAACATGTTTCAGAACTTGGGGAAACCCCGGGTATCTAGGTGGGTGGACATGTACTAGTATGCTAGGGAATCTATGGGGTTTTGCCTCAGTTTCACTTAGCACGATTGATGCTTACAAATCTAACTAAACTATGATGATGATTATTGGGGATCACTAGTTTATGGGTATGTTCCCTACTAGTGTCTCACGCATGAGAACAAATATATTTGATAGTTACTCTCACCGAGATACGAGGTACCTAGGGCCTACAGCTAGCTAGTGCCTATTTGTTATTTCTTACTGTTTGTGCTCATCAGATCCTTTATACTCACCATCAGCATACAGTATATTTGGATGGAAAATTATGTAGCTGTAGTACCCCTATATTCAGGTATGTAACCCTTTCTTTATGATTTTGGTGGATTTAAGGTTAACAATGACGAATGAGAGAGTCGGAAGAACATAGAATGAAGTTATGAGGAAAAAGGGGATGTCGCACGGGCTACACAAGGTTTGTCTAAACCGTGCAGCCAAACCGTGCGTAGTTGGTCTTGGAGGCAGTACCTTCAACACGGGTGGCGCATGGTTTGTCTAACCATGCAGCCAAACCATGCGAGAAGGATGGACGAGGCATTAGCTAACACACGGTTAGCGCACAGTTAGTCAAACCATGCGAACTAACCGTGCAACCACTTGAATGAGATCCTATAAAAGTGGATCTCATGCATTTTTTCCTCTATGTGGCTTGTGTTTCCTTCTAAGCAGCCCTAACTCAGGATTTTTCTTCTCTTAAGGTCAAATAGGGTTCTCCCATCATTCCCGAGGCGATCCATTGGTTTCTCTTGGCGAATCAAAGACAGATTCTTGAGGTACGTGATCGTTCTTGTTTGGTTTCTTAGATATACTTAGATCTAATTCTCCTATTCTCTTGGTTTCTTAGATATATTCCCATTATCAATTGATCTAAGTGTGTTCATGACAAACATGATGTGATTTGGTCTTGGTTGTGTTAGGAGAAACCATCTAAGGAGGATCCTTGTTGAATCAGCCGGGTTTTCTTGTGCGTTCTTCGTTTGTTAGGGTTTTTGTCAAAACCATTGAGGTAGGAGGATTTTATCTCTACTAATCTTATTATAATTGATTGTCTTGGATTCAAATTGGGTCTATTGAATAGAATTTATTATGAAAAGCATGGAACAAATCTTCTTTAGTGATGATTTATGGTTTTAGTGAAATTGTGAAATCTTGGTGACATGTTGTGCAAAGTCATTTGGCTTCTTGAATTTAAATTGATAATTTTAAATTATATAATTGCTGGAATTTTAAATGGTTTGATGAAAGATGGGTTTTCAATAAAAAGTGTGTTTTATTGAAATGGTTTTTTATTGAAATGGATTTTTTGGAATTGGTTTATTCTTTGGTTTTCAATAAAAGTACAGTTTTATTGAAATGGATTATATTGGTTGAACACAAGTGGTTTTGATGGAAATGGTTTTCAATAAAAGGTGTTTTATTGAAAGGATTGATTTGGCATGATTTTTGGGAATGGGTGGTGTGTGTTCATGTTGCATATACGAGGCTTGGTTGAAATAGGACCATGTGCTTGATGCCAAACGTCTAATGGCACATGGTAACTATATGTACAAGGCCTGGTGGAAATATGAACTTGTGCTCGGTGCCAATGGTGTAATGGTACATGGGAAATAACTACCCTGTGATGACTTGGTAGATCGACGAGAGACTGCTCATGAGTATGGAACTGTCATAACGTAGCATTCATGGTTGATTTCACGAGTTTGTGAAATTGTTGGGTATGCCAAAAAATAATGTTTGTGAAATGGTGATACGACTTGATTGGTTATTTTTCTGGAAAAATAACGTGTTGGAAAATTGGTACTAATTGCTTTTGGAATTCCTTTGGTTATGAATTGTTTTGGAAACTGGTTTATATTTAGTTATAAACTGCTTTTGAGAAAATGTGTTATATAATCTATTTCAATATAAATGTGGCTAACTCTTTTATCCTAGTGGCGTGAGTAGGGATGTAATTGGGAAAATTCTACTGAGTCTTATACTCACCCCTACTTTGGAACGTTGGTGCTTTTGCAGATTTCATATTCCGGGACACAGGTAAAGGTAAAGCATCTTACTGTTAGTGGCTCGTGGTGATGCTTGAGAGATGTTGTGGAGCTTTGAGTTTGTGGTGCATGGAGTGGTAGTGTCTTTTGAGAGTCTTGTATTGTTCATCCGCTGTGAACTTTGATGCTAAGTTTTGTCTTCTACTGTTGTGTACTCTGATGTGGTTTTTATTAAATGATGTTGTTTATTGGTCTTTCATTTGTTCATGCATCATATAGTGAATGTTTTGGTATTGTTGGTTTATGGGTTTATTTCTTAAAGGGTAAATCGTCCCCCAACTAATATTTGGAACCCTTCGACATTTATTACTAGTCTTTGGTGTCTTATGGATGTCACTTAAGGCCTAGTAATGACTCGTTGTACTCCCATGCCAATAAGAATTGGCGGGTCATTACTAATGGTATCATCTTGTTCGGTCCATGACTAACAAGTGGTCATCAATGTTCTCGGCCTTGGAGTTGAAATTCATTCTTGTCTATTCCTTGGGTTGAAATTTTAGACAGGAGTAGGATTTTTGGAACCTGAAATGTATAGCATAAAAGGACATAGCAAACCTGTTTATGCTGAAGTTCAAGTTACCAGGGTGTTGGGTACATAAGTGTTTTGGATACACTTCTAGAATGTTTGAAATTTCATTATCATGGTCTTAGCCAATTAGAGGAGAATGAAATTCAATGTAGAGGAATGACTTCCCACTAGGATTGCATATCTCATTATGAGGAATGAGTAAGGATTTTGTGCATGGTGCCAATTTTTGAAAGATGAAGAAATTGTTTTCAAGTGAAAGACTTTGAAAACAGGGTATTGGGTGTATTTTGAAAATGGGTTGATTTTCAAAAAGTATGTTGAATGTTTTCAAAAATGGTTGAACATGGAAGAAGGTTTTTTTTTGGAAAAACTATGTTGTGATAGATGATGTGATAGAATTTGAATGCTAAGACATCAGTTTCTAGTGAGTGAGATTTACTGAGTTTGTTATTGGTTTAGAAAATGACACCCGAAATGCATCATTGAAACCAACCCGAAGAAGCTATGCAAAATGTGGTTACACCAGAACCACATGTGAATCAAGAGCTGGTTCAGAGTATTGTCTAGGCTTTTCATGCTGTGGATACGGGGAACCAGAGGAATTAATGAAGGCATGTGGATTATACCATCAAGTTCGTGAAGTAGAATCCACATAACTTTTTGGATCATACTAAGTAGGATGAATCATATCTTCTATTTCATCAGCACACCATCAGAGCTCATGGTCATGTTGGAAACAAATATGCTCGGGGATCATGAACGTCAATGGTGGGATTTAGCAGTGCATGATAAATTGGATAAAGGCCTTACATGGGAGGATTTTGAAGAATTGTTCAACAAACCATTCTACCCTCACACATTCAAGATCCAGAAAATGACAGACTTCTTCAGCCTCAATCAAGATAGTCTCTCTGTCAAAGAGTATGCTGCTAAATTCATGAATTTAGTCTGATTTGCACCAGTGGTTGCGGAAAGTGTGTCATTGAAGGAACAAATCTTTGAATTCGGGCTAAGGCAGGAGACTCGATCAAAGATTGTGGTGCTTTGTATTACGGATTATACAGAGATGGTGAATAGAGCAACTATTTCTGAACGTGATATCTCGGGATAGATAGGAGGAGGCATGATTATACCTACAAGAAAATGGTGGGAACTCAACCATTGGGAACAAGAAGAAAAGGGACATCTATTTCCACAGTGCAAGTAGAAATTAAAACCAGATAGAGGGATTAGTGAACCATCCTCCATGACCCTAGGGAAAAAAAAGTTTCTTTCAATGTGGTTCGACTGACCACATAAAGAGAGAGTGTACTATGCAACCTAAATCATGTCATAATTGCAACAAGATGGAAAATCTTCAGCGCTATTTTTGCAGTGATCCTAGTTTGGTTACTCGGAACACTTCTCAGGCGTCGCAAGCATCGTATGCTTCGACAGGGAGAGGACAACAGAGTCAATATTGTCAGCATAACAGAGCCATCCATGGTGATTCTCGAAATACCATGACACCTCAACTATGGAAATTTCAACCAGGAAACAAGGAGAGCAGTGCAGCGATGAATCAATTGCATGGAGCTGAGTAGATGATGGTTTATGATCTTACTGGACCATATACGGTGAGGTGTATGATTCTTTTGAATTATACCCTTGTTCAAGTTCTATTTGATACTAGTTCATCACATTTCTTCATTGATTCTTGAGATGTTGATCGACTATGTTTACAAATGAAATTATTCATTCTGTTTGGAAACTAAAAACTCCTCTTGGTGAAGGTGAACATCAGGCCTTTATGTGTAGAGCATGTACTGTTACTATTGATGTAACTGAGTTAAAATGGGACTTATCGATGTTGGAAATGGATGTCTATAACATAATACTGGGTATGGATTGGTTGACAATGGTTAAGGATCACATCAAATGTTATAGTAGAATGGTTTGTTTCACGACTGAGGACAACATTGACCATATCTTCAGAGGAGAGAGGATGGTAAATAATGATGTAAAGAGCATGTTGGCACCAATGGCGGGAATGATCTCTTACCAACTAGTAGTGTTGAATTTAGCATCAATGGAAGAGATTGAGGAAAATATTTTTCCAGTTGTTGTGGATCAATTTCCAGATATCTTTCCTAAAAACTACTTTTGGTTACCACCTCTAAGGGATGTGGAATTTACGATTGATCGCATACTAGGGACTAGTCCTATTTCCCTTCCATCTTATAGGATGGCACCAATAGTGTTACGGGAATTGAAAGTGCAGTTAGTGTAGTTGGAAAACAAGGGTTTCATTTGACCAAGTACTTCTCCCTCAGAGGCACCAGTGTTGTTCGTGAAAAAGGAATATGGAACTATTCAGCTGTGTGTTTATTATCATAAGATTAACCAAGTTACAATAAAGAATAGATATCTAGTTCCACACATTGATGATTCGTTTGATTAATTTTGTGGAGATCAGTGGTTCTCCAAGATTGACTTGCGATCTAGATATCCCCAATTGCGAGTTCGGAAAGAGGACATTCCAAAGACAACTTTCAGATGTAGATATGGACACTATGAATATATAGTCATGCCTTTTGGTCTAATGAATTCACCAGTGGTCTTAATGGATTTGATGAATCAGATATTTCAGCGATATATGGATTCTTTTGTTGTGGTGTTTGTGGATGATATCTTTGTGTATTCAAAGACAAGGGATGATCATGAGGTGCACCTATAAATAGTGTTACAAAATATTGAGAGATCATCATTTGTATGAAAAATTATCAAAGTGTGATTTTTGGATACAGGAAGTACGTTTCCTTGGCTATGTTAATTCCGAGAAAGACGTTTCGGTTGATCCTGAAAAGATAGAAGCTCTTATCTCTTGGTAACCATCGAAGAATGTGTTCGAGATACGTAGTTTTCTTGGTCTAGCTGGTTACTAATGACACTTTGTCCGTGATTTCTAACAACTAGCATCACCAATTACCACTTTGAAAAAGAATAATGCTCCATTTAAATGGACAAAAGAATGTCAGAAGTCCTTCCAGGAACTGAACGTTCATCTTACATCGGCACCCATCTTGATCTTTCTTGAATCTGGACTGGGGTATATGGTGTATTGTGATGCTTTCGGAATAGGGTTGGCTTGTGTTCTCATGAAAGGAGACCATGTGGTTACTAATGGCTCAAGGCAGTTGAGGGTGCATGAGAAAAATTACACAACACATGATATGGAGTTAGCTGCAGTCATCCATGCATTGAAAACCTGGAGACATTATCTCTTTGGAGAGAAATTTACTATGTTTACAGATCAGAGAAGGTTGAAACACATTTTCTCATAGTGAGATTTTAATCTGAGGCAAAGGATCCGGATGAAGTATCTCCAGATGTTTGACTTTGACTTGATGTACACACCAGGAAAAGGGAATTCGGTGGCAGATGAATTGAGTAGAAAGTCATACACTCAATTAGAAAAAGTAGATTCAGATGAATGGTAGTTAATGTTGATCTTACCAACATGCTTGTAGAAGGTGAAGACCGAGCTGATGATGCTTTTTTCTTTTCAGCTACAATTGTTCCTGATTTAGTAAATATAATCAAAGAAGCACAAACATCTGATGCAGAATGTATGGTAGTAAGTTCAAAACTCAATGGTGGGGAGACCATTGATGGTTGTAAACTTTATGGGGGTTAGGTTTTGTGTTTCAGAGATAGGATGGTTGTATCAATGGATTTTTAGTAATGACTCTTTCATGCTGATTACCATTCAAGTTTGGCTATATATCCAGGTACACAGAAGATGTATAAGGCACTGAAGGCGCAGTTCTAGTGGAGCGGCATGAAAAGGAAAGTGGTTGAGTTCGTCTTGCGGTGCTTAACTTGTCAGTAGGTTAAAGTAAAACATCATAGACCATATGGTATGTTACAATATTTACCTATAATAGTCTGGAAATGGGATCAGATACAAATGGATTTTGTTATAGGTCTTCCAAGAATGGTCCGGAAACATGATTTCATTTGGGTGATAGTGGATCATCTAACCAAGTCGGCCCATTTCATCACTATTCATGAAACTCATATGGTGGAAGATCTTTCAAAAATATATATCCAAGAAGTGGTAAAGAGGCATGGTGTACCATTTTCTATAGTATTAGATAGAGATCCGATGTTCACATATCGTTTCTGGAAGTCATTACAGTAAGCCCTTGGGACTTAGTAGACGATGAACACGTCTTTTCATCCTGAGATGGATAGGAAATATGAGTAGACGATACAAACATTGGAAGATATTTTGCGAGCCTGTGTAATGGATTTTGGTGGATCATGGGAGGAGCATATACCCTTAGTGAAGTTCTCATACAATAACAACTATCAAGCCTCGATACGCATGGCTCCGTTTTAAGCATTGTATGGGTGTCCATGTATTTCTCCACTATGATGGGTGGAAATGGGTGAAAATTCACTAATCAGGCTAAGCCTTGTCCAAGAGAAAATAGTGAAGATACAATTGATTAGAAAGAGGATAAAGACGGCTCAGAGTCATCATAAAGCTTATGCATATCACCGTTTAAGATCGATGTCATTCACTGTGGGTGATCATATCTTCTTGAGGATCTCTCCAAGGCTTGGACATCGTCGTTTCCGGAATTAGGGAAAGTTATATCCTAGATACATAGGCCCTTTTGAGATACTGGAATAGGTTGGAGAGGTGGCATATCGTTTGGCATTACCACTACGGTTCAGTTTGGTGCATAATGTGTTTCATGTATCTCAGTTGAAAATGTATCATCCTGATCCTGACCATGCGATCAGATGGGATCACGTTGACCTAGAGTTGGATGCTTCATTGATACATATCATGGTACAGATTGTGGATAGGCAATAGAAAGTCTTTTATGGAAAAAGAACAGTCTAGTGTGGGTTTTATAGAAGCATGGTAAAATTCAAGAAGAGACCTGGGAACGTGAGAAGGAAATGAATGAGCAGTGGCCGAAACTCTTTCAGTTGGGTGAATGTTTTCTACTTTCCGAGGATGAAAATACCAATGGTGTGGATAATGTAGTACCCCCAGTCTCAGGTATGTAACCCTTTATTGATTATTTTGGTGGTTTTAAAGTAAATGGTGATGAATGGAAGAGTCAGGAGAACTTGGAATGGAGTTTTGAGGAAAAATGGGAAGTCGCACGGGCTGTACACAGTTTGTCTAAACCGTACGGCCAAACTGTGCGTAGTTGGTCTTGGAGGAATTAGCTTCCACACGGGTGGATCATGGTTTCTCTAACCGTGTGGCCAAACCATGTGAGAATGATGGATGAGGTAGTAATTAACGCACGGTTAGCGCACGGTTTGTCAAACCGTGCGAACTAACCGTGCTGCCACTTGAATGAGATCTTATAAAAGGGGATCTCCTGCATTTTTTCCCCTAAGTGGCCCGTGTTTCCTCATAAGCGGCCCTTACTCGGGATTTTTCTTCTCCTATTGTTAAAGAGGGTTCTCCCATCATTCTAGAGGTGATCTGAAGGCTTCTCTTGGTGAATCGATTCCAGATTCGTGAGGTATGTGATCGTTATTGATTGGTTTCTCAGATCTACTTAGATATAATTCTCCTATTCTCTCGGTTTATTATATCTACGCCCGTTATTGGTATATCTATGTGTGTGGATGAAAAACCAGATAATATTTTGTCTTGGTTGTGTTAGGAGAAGAGATCTGGGGATCCTTGGTGATTCGGTCAAGGGTTCTTCTGCATTCTCCGTTTGTTAGGGATATCTTCAAAATAATTGAGGTATGAGGCTTATCTCTAGACTCCTACTTTTATAATTGATCAACTTGGATTTAAATTGCATTATTTAAATTGAATTAATTGTAAAAATCATGGAACAAATCCTCTTTAGTGATGATTTATGGTTATAGGGAAATTGTGAAATCTTGGTGATTTGTTTTTCAAAGTGATTTGGCTTCATAAATTTAAAATGATGATTTTAAATTATAGAATTGATGGAATTGTAAATAGTTTGATGAATGATGGGTTTATAATAAAAAGGGTGTTTTATTGAAATGGTTTGGTATTGAAATGGATTTGTTTGAATTGGTTTATTCTTTGGTTTTTAACAAAAGTACAATTTAATTAAAATTGTTTAAATTGGTTGAACACACTTGGTTTTGATGGAAATGGTTTTCAATAAATTTTGTTTTATTGAAAAGATATTTTTTTTATGATTATTGGGAATGGGTGGTGTGTGTTCATGTTGAAAATATGAGGCTTGGTTAAAATATGACCTTGTGCTTGGTTCTAAACGTTTAATGGCACATGGTAACTATATGTATGAGGATTGGTTGAAATATGACCTTGTGCTCAGGGCCAAAGGTGTAATGGCACATGGGAAATATTTACCTTGTGATGACTTGGTAGATCGATGAGAGGCCGCTCATGAGTATGAAACTTTCATAATGTAGAATGCATGGTTGATTTCACGGGTTTGAGAAATGGATGGGTATGCCAAAAAGTAATGTTTTTGAAATGGTTCTAAATCTTGTTTGGTTATTTTTCTTGAAAAATAACGTGCTAGGAAATTGTTTTTAATTGCTTTTGGAATGCCTTTGGTTATGAATGGTTTTGGAAACTTTTTTATATTTACTTATAAACTGCTTTTGAGAAAATGTGTTATATAAACTATTCTTATATAAATGTGGCTAACTCTTCTATCCAATTGGCATTAGTAGGGAAGTTATTGTGAAAACATGCTGAGTTTTATACTCACCCCTACTTTGGCACATTGGTGCTTTTGTAGATGTCGTATTCCGAGACATGGGTAAAGGTAAATCATCTTATTTCTAGTGGCACGTGGTGATACTTGGGAGATGTTGTGGAGCTTGGAGCTTGTGGTGAATGTAGTGGTAGTGTCTTTTGAGAGTTTTGTGTTGTTCATCTGCTGTGTACTTTGATGCTTAGTTTGGTCTTCCGCTATTGTGTACTACGATGTGGTTTTAATTAAATTTAGTTGTTTATTGGTCTTTCATTTTTTCATGCATTATATAGTGAATTCTTGGTTATGGTTTCTTTATGGGTTTATTTCTTAAAGGGTAAAATTTCCCCCAACTTATATTTGAAACCCTTCAGCATTTATTACCAGCCTTTGGCGTCTTGGGGATGTCACTTAAGGCCTAGTAATGACTCTTTGTACTCTCAGCCAATGAGAATTGGCAGGTCATTACAGTAACATTTTAATTTATTTTAAAATTGTTAATTATTTAAATTATCCCACTTGAAAAAATATTTTTTTAAGTTGCATCATTTAGAAATTGTAACTAGAAATTTTTGAAAACTGGAATGCTTTTAGTCTTTGAATGTTTATCACATGAAATATCTTAGTTTTGGTATCCTACTGGTCTTTGGATCACACCTTACTTACACCTTTGGGTGTAAGTAGAATTGCTTATTTTGTTGTTGTAGGTTTGGGTACAACTTTCATGCCAACAATTCATGTTTTTACCAGTCATTCGTGATGCGGTGTTGTAGAGATGGCTTGTGGGTGGTGCCTCTTTCCATGTGGAGGTTCTTGGGATGTCCTTATTTGGTTTATTACCTTTTTAATGGTCTTTAAACTTACATTTAACTTATGTAATTCTGTTTTGAAATTTTGAAAAAGACAGTTTTAGTTGAAAAATCTAAATTTGTTTTATTGAGTTTGTTTGTCGTTTAATGTTTATAAACTTGGGTAAATCATTCGAAAAATTCATTTTATGATACCTGTGAAATTGTGCAAGCATTTGGGGAGTAGGAATGCCCTTCGGGCCTTGTCGTGGGCCAGTTTTGATGGTAAACTGATTTGGTTCCTGATATGTGTAAACATGATGTGGAAAGACATGTTCCTAATTTATTTCTATTCTTAGGACAGTTCCACATTTCCATGTTGTTCATCATGTTATTTAAAAGTTTCCAGAATCTGTCAATTTCAATGAAATTCCATGATTTCATGATTATATTTTATTTTTATAAGTATTATGTACTTTTTCATTCCTTCATGATATATATCTACCATGATGTTTTTTTGTGAAGGATTGTATATATTTTGTTTCCATAAGGATATTTTAAAGATCTTATGTTAGCCTAAGATGTTTTATTACTATAATGTATGGTATTTGGATCATTTATCATAATTATATATTTTTCTCATGTTTTTATTAATGTTATGATTTTTTCCATTGGTGACCATATGGGCTCACCACTTTCATATGATTCCAATACCAAGGTTATATAGATGATTATATCATTTGAGATATCTAGTATGGAATATAAAATGAAAAAATAATGGATAAATGTTTGAATGTGTTATAAAATAATATTTTAATATACCTAACATATATAACAGTAAAAACTAATGTCCTTATTTTCTGGACTGTTTTGAGATATAACATTTAAATAATGGGATTAATGTATGATTTATGTTAATTTTATTATCATGTAATAAAAATTTGTATTCGAAATGTTTTTAGTTATTTTAAGAGATTATTTTAGTTAACATTGGTGTTAGGGTTAGAGAATAGTGTGAAAATCTATAGATAAGTATATGTATAAGATGATATCTAAAAATACCTATAAATTCATGAGTATATGGTTTTCCCTAGAAATATACCCCTATCTGGATAATATGTGTTGATGTAGTCTCTAGGATAGATGTAGCATGGTGAAATAACCATGAAAATACCGTGTTTAGTATTAACTCAATAGTCACATGATGCATTATAAAGAATTATAACTTCACACCTAGTTTGACAATATTGGTCGATATACATTGGATGTGCACATGCTCTTTAAGAACCACTATGAAAAAATATTTGCATATTTACATTGAGGTATTAAGTTAATAAGTATAATATAACTCAACAAAATGTAACACAAAAAGAACCCAGATTGTTAAAGGATGAACCAACTATGAAATAAAATAATTGAATGTATAATAGGTTGAAATGATGTTTTCATTAGAGAATAAATCAATGGTTTAGTTTAAAATAAATTTCAACTTTTACAAAAATATTATAATAAACATTTTGGTTGTAGTATATAGCAGGAAAAAATATCATGAAAATGAAGCTATAGAAGGTTTGCCCCTAAAAACTCCTATGAATGGTATTTGGGATGAATAGATTCATAGTTTCACTAAGGATTAAGGAGTTGGAAATTTCATTGAATGATGTACTAGGAGTTTCATATGGTTCCATTTTCATTTAACTTAAGTAAATGATAATTAAAATTAAAAGGAAGAATTTTATTATTGGGGTGGGAGAATGTTAAAAATCGATATTTTAGATCTCTTTAAAAAATGTTTTATAGATTGTTTCACATGATTCACCCAATATAATTATACCATAAAATATTAACAAGTCATTATAAATAAATCTATAAAAAAACACTAAGATAGTAATTGATGAATAGTTTTTACCTTTAGAAGGAATATAATTAATATGAGTTAATATTGAAAAGTTTATTTTCAATAAAATATATTTTATTTATAATATATATTTTCATTTATATTTCTAAAGTTAAAAAGTGTTAGTATTTAAATTTGATAGATTAAAATTAATTTTTAAATTCCCCATAACTAAATAAGTTATGTTTCATTTTCTAGATTTTAAAAACCAGTAAATTTTTAGGCGAATAATGAATAATATTGATTTTTATAATACCATCAATATTATGTTATAAACATGTTTTTAAAATATTTTTTGTATAATAAATATATATTTATAATTTGAATTAAATCTGCAAAACTAATTAATTTTAATTTGTAATACCCATTAATTGTATTTTATAAAATCAACTAAAATTTTATGAAATTTGTTTTTTACATGTTTTATTTATTAAATATACATTTGTTAAAATTCAGTTTTATATTTATTTTAACATCACATAAATCTCCTTTAAAAATTACAGTATTCTTAATATAATTAAAATTAAAAAAACTGATTATTTGTTCCCTACAGATAAACCATTATTATTAAAACACGCTTTTAAAAAAATATTATTTTTAAATTTTAATTTTTTTAAGGGAAAGATTAATTTAGTTAAACATAGAATGTTAATTTGATAAAATAATTCTTATATTTAAGATAATAATTTGTATATTATATTTTTTTTAAAATTTCTTTTTTATAAAATGTAGATTAGTGTGAATAATGTCAATTACAACAATAATGGTGAAATAATTAATTTCAAAATATTTTTTTATATTATGGAATTAAGTTCAAATAAATTAAATTAAATTAAACTAAATAAATACTAATATATGATTTATAAACACATAAATAATCATATTAACCAATTTTTAATAATTAATCAATTAATTAAAAAAAGTTTTTATCTAATACTATTTTTCTTGAAATTATATTTTTCAATTTAAAATTTATTTTTATAATATTTATAAATGTAGTTAAATTATTTAGATTCCAAAATTAGATCCATAACAAAAAAAATTTAATTATTTTTTATTTTTTTTAATAAATCATAAATCCAATTAGCTAAAAAATAATTACATTGTTTAAATGTTAAAGGATAATATGTGAAACCATAAAGGTAAAAAAACATACAGCATACTTAAAAGTTATTTTAGAACACATGATTAATCCTAGATCGACCCAAGCATACCGCATACTCCATTATTTATAAAATTTAGAGTCATTGAAATTTGAATATTGTCGTAACACTAAGAAAATATTTTAGTTGTTTTCTAAGGTCCCATTTTCCTCCCTTATAAAAGGGGATCACTTACAACCTTTCATAAAAACCCCTAAAATTTCAATTAACCCTTTAAAATAAGAATTTTTAATCTCAATATAATACTATGCCACTCATAGTAGACCATATTCACTCATAGTGATCTTAATCCCTACCATTTTAAGGAGACTTCCAAGGAATTGTCATGTATCCAATGTAATTATTTTATACGTCACACTTTTTTCATATTAATCATAGTTAATAAAATACCTTATCAAAAAATAATATGATGACTTAAATATAATTATTGTAATAATTTGTTTTTATATTAAGGGTAACCACGTTATTTATTCATTTTCATCCACTTATAAAAAAACGGAACACTAATGTACTTTGTGCATAGACTACCGCCTCCATAAAGAATCAATTCTTCATTATTAAAGGTTTATAGTTATTTTTTCCCAACATCTTGAAATTTTATTCAAAATCAACAAAATATATAAATAATATCATTATTTTTCTGTTATAATGATGTAATGTCAAAATAAACAACTTTTTAACCATACTCACCAATCATGTTAAAGCGTATCTAAGATTATGTCAGTTTAACCACATACATGCATGATGATTTAAACCTATCTTATGGTTGACTAAGGGAATATGGAAAGTAATATTATTATAATGTAATAGGTAAAAAAAATTATATGGTTATAGGCTTATCATATTAAATATTCAACTTATCACAAAAATAACTTCTTCATTTAATAAAATTCACCAAAGTAACATAGTAACGATTTCTTTTTTCATGAATAATAACTAAAACACTTATATAATGTTATAGGAACATTATAAAAAATAGTATAAATATATTCTAATGTATGATAAATGATATATTAATTATTAACATGGTGTAAATGTATGAAAGATGACATCCACATTAAAAAATATGTTAAAATAATTAAATTTATTACAACATGATGGTTGAAATTAAGTAATTAATAACTAATAAATATAATAATTAATAAAAAATGAGGGAAATAAAATGTAACATGTATTAATAAGTCTGTATAATAGATTATTAATTTATATATTTTTATAGGATTGAAGTGTTTCATCATCTAAAATGTGAAATGTGTTAAGGGTATCATCTCAAGGTTCCCTTCTCTGAGACAAATTATCTTTTATGAAATTAATCTCATTTAAATTGTGTGGAAAATGAAAAACTGGTATATAATATCATATTTAATCTTTATTCATGGTTCTTGGACATTAATTTTAGGATCTATTTTTCAAGAGGTTTTTGTCAGAATGTTTTGATGTCGTAAGGGATTTTCATCTCAAATTCATCTCTTTGAGGAATGTTTAGTATTATGCACCAAACATCATTAATTTGGGATATATATTTACAATTTGAGATAAAATAAAAATATTTTTATTTTAATTATCATATTAGATATTAAATTACATACCCTCTGTTTCAAGGGTTTGTAATTCGAATGTTTATAAAGTCGTACAACATTCTTCTTCAATTTTGTTTCTCTGAGAAATTAATATCTTATAAACCATTTTTAAATTTTTATAGTGTACCTACCTTGTAAATATAATTTTTATACCATTTTATCATATATATAATGATTTTAAATTTTCAACTGCATTTTATATTTCTCATTAGGTTTTTAAATTCAATAAGGATTGTAATGTGTATTTGTGATTTATTTATTTTTCTTAGGTTATAATCACATTTATTTGAATAAAATATTTCAATATTGATCTATGTTACCCTATGAAAATTTAGTGATTAATATCTAGAAAATTTTATATAGAAATCAAATTTCACACCAAATACATCTAGGATTATGATTTTATTATTTTGTAAAAAAGTATTTTTCATAAGAATAAACTATGATTTATTTAGGCATATTTTCTTTCAATATTCATGTTTTTATATTATGAAAAATTGTTTCACATCCCTAGTTGAAAATAAATTTTCTTTTATCCACATTGATCCATTTTATTCCCTTAATTCATTTTAATGAAATGGTTTGACCATATATTTAATGACATGGATTTTTGAATAATCATACATCCAAATGATTGAAATTTTTTTCTCAACGCATTAATAATAAAATGTTTTATCCTCCAATACATAATATCATATGATATAATTTATCTCATTTTCCTATTACTATTATTAAATAATCTCATAAAAATAAAAAAAAATTAATGCAGTTTCTCTTCTAATTTTGAAACCTATTGTCATCCTTATGTTTCTATTAATAATTATTATTTTTAAATATAAATATATTGAAATTATTTATACCTATTCTTTTTTTAATAAATTATATACTTTTTCACGATTCTATTACTAAATAATTATTTTAATGTAAATTTTTTTAATTGAATTTCCCCTATCCTTCTTGAATCCATTATATATTTTCAATGATATGTTATTTCTTATTTTCGTAATAAATTTTACATAATTTTCTTTTTTCCCTTCATAAATAGGTATTTATTAATTTATTATACACATTAATGTTTTAAAAGGTTTTTTAAAATCATTTATATTTTCCATTATATTAACCCTATAAGGTTTATCTTTTAATAAGTAATGATTTAATCAATATTTATATGGTTTAATAATGTGATTTCTTTTGGAAAATTAAGATTTTTTTATTCTATAATTGTTTATGATCATCTAATGTGATGATTGTGAATATTTTATGAATCCCACTCTTATTTCCATGCATTATTTATTAGATGCTGAATGAATTTTTTAAAGAATATATATATATGATTAATGAAGGATGATTCCTATATCACCGTATAATTGATTTTTTATGGACTAATTTTACATCACATGAAATAATATTTATAGACTGAGATATTGAAATAATTATTACAATTTTTTTGTGTGAATGAGATGTGGGATGCATTGCTCACATTTTTTATGAAGATGACGAAGACTTATTTAAATGTATTTTTAGTAAATGAGATTTGGGATAATTTGTTCACAATTTATTGAGTGAATGTGAACTAGAAATCATTGTTCACAATAGTTTCCATTATTATGATTGTTCCACATTTCCATGTTATTCATTAAGTTATGATAAATATTCAAGATGCATCTCATTACCATGAAATTCCATGTTTTCACTATTATATCATATTTATAAATTTATTCCATATTTATTTTCATGATCAAATATCATAATACTATTTCTATGTGTTTTAATAGAGGTCATATATTTTAGTACTAAAAAATTTTCTTTTTGTGATCTTATATTACTGTAAAATATTTTTTGATTATTAATTATGCTCATCTGTCATTATAATTATATCGTCCTCGTCTTTTCCATCGTGTTATGTTTTTTCTCTTACCGAGTGTCTAATATCGCCCATTTATCTTAATTCCAATCCCTAAGTTATGAGGATGATTAAAAAATGAGAGATATCTAGAAAGGGGTTTATAGGATCATGAATAGTGAGTAATGTTTGGAAGTGTTTTAATATAATATATTGATACAATTAATCTCCAAGACCATTTTTTTTCAGTACTTGGTTTATGAAACAATTGTGAGATAAATAATTTTAATTATGCGATTAATACATTTTTTATATTATATATTTTATGTATTGATATATTGGGATAACCTAGGAATCCATTGAGGTAATATCAGAGTTACCCTCTGGATATCAAACATCTTTTCCTGGGGATATACATCCACCAGATTTCTCACACCATAATTAGATTCATGGGGATCATAAGAATTAAAAATTGACTAATATTATGACCATATTAATTCTAATCATACCAATGTATATGTAATTGCATTGATAAATCATGAAATTATAGGAATTATGGGAGTTTATATATGTATTATATCTTTGTATCTTATCCTAGATGATGAGAACCCTGTCTTGGAATCCAAAAGAATCCCCAACATACGAACTAGATGTTAGACAAAATTATCATCCAACCTTAATATATTATGAGACTGGTTCACAATCATTCCTGGAATTATACTATGTTATATATCTCAATAGGTTATTCAATTGAATCTCAATACAAAATAGCAATTTAAATCATAACAATTGATTCATAGGAATCCTTGTAAATTACATATCAAAATTATCCATAAAACTAAAATATATCATGGTATAGATGATTCCCCACACCCATCACTATAAACTAAACCCAATCAATACTACATGAAAATTTAGTTTCTAGTGTTTAATTGAAAACCATATCTCCCCATATCCACATACAAATTCATTGGGTAAAAAAACAAAAGAATACTCACTAGGTCTCCTCAGTCTCATTTTGCATGGAAACCCCAAAAAGTGTTCCATTTACACATTATCAACCCTCAGTTAAAACCCTATCCCCTAAAGGGAATGATATCAGTTGACCACATTAATATTATATCAATGAATCTAAGATCCAAATAGGAAAATCTCATTGGATTTAGTATCAAAAGAATAAACCGTTCCAAACTCCCTTATTGGTCATCTTAGGTTAGTCCCCACACCCATCTAATCCCTCTTCCCTCATGGGTCTAGCCAACTAGGCATAATGTATCCTTATGATAGAGACACTCACATGTGGTTCATCTATAGTAAAGTAAAATCTATAAAGAAACACCGTTATATCATCCATTCAACCTCTTCAGTCATACGTCACATTCATCACCCACCTCTATCATAATGTGCCTCAACCACTCAGGCAGTAAGGAAAATAACTTAGTACATTGTAATTAATTAACCAAACCCTCAACTAGTTTTCTATATACATGGTTAGAAATCCATATCAAGGCCTTATATTTTAGCGGAGTAGGTTTCAAACTTTTTTACATGGTCCAATGTTTCCCTTTTACATTTTAATTTTATAGAATTTCCTGTTAAGATAAACAGTTTATTTAGTTATCAAATAACCAAATTTAATAGGGCATCACCCTAATGGTAATTACAATAAATGAACATGAATATAAAAGAATTATTAAATCCTCTTAGCTAGTATGAGGGCCACTCCCCCCAAAATAATATTTTCTATGTATCTCTATAACTCAATAACACCCCATTTATTCTCTCCTTGGATTTGATCAACTAAATCAGCAACCACCGATATTCCTTAATTTATACCTCCCACAAAGTAACAATTAATTAATTTTAAACAATTATAATTATTGAAAAATTTATTTCAATAAAATAATAAATTCATAATTATTACTCATCACACAAATCTTTCCGAAATAATGGCACACAGGTTGTGGATTTTCTAAAATTAAGGGAAATGAAACAACTAATAATTAAAATAAATTTCCTTGAAAAGTTTCAATAAATTAATCTGAGTCAAATTCATCCATCATAACAATGACTGGTGTTTGTGAAGGTATTATCGTCATTTCAAATTACTAGGATAATTTAGGACCCTTTGAAATGGGAAATGACACCATGATATGATGAATTAATCACAAAAACCCTACACTAGAAGATTGTTGAATAAATGATTAATAATAAGAATGAAAGCAGGAGGGAGGTGTGCAAAATGATACCATGCACTTAGAAAAAAACTTCCATGAATCAAAGACAAAATCAAGGGGTAACGAAGAGATAGAGAATATTATTTGGACCCCCTCTATCATGAACACAAATGAAGGAGAAGAAGTTAATAGCACATTAAAAATTATATGGGTAACTTTTTACATTTTCCATATTGAAATACACAACAAATAAATGGTATCGGGATAGATAGAGTCTCTCACAGGGGATCAAGTGACATGGCCCCATCCACCAACAAGATCCGTGCTATAGTCTGTAGGTGGACATAAAATGTCCTACCTCTTACTTCTTCCAAATAACTGAGGATTCATTACCTGAATCATTTAGTGTATAAAACAACTCTTTTGGGATTCTCTCACACTCATAATTCACTTTCAAATATCAAATAAAAATATGGCCCATTTCCTAAACATAATTTTAAAATTACTATGTATTTTATGACCCATTAAAATATATCAGGTGTTAATATTATCCACCCATAACACTTCCCATCCCCCATGATTTCTTCGTGGTTAACCAAAAGTATTAACCAACCTATATCAACAACAAAAATTGAATTTCATGGTTGTCTCTAATCCTTGAAAACTCTTCCATCTTCTAACCTGAAACTCTTATCATAAGGTGCTTAAGGCACCACATACTATTCCATAACATGAATTCCATTATAAATTACCAATATGATTCATACTTTATCATTTCAATATCAAGACATGATCTTGTTTTCATGCAATAAATTATGTATCCTATGGTCCACCATAATAAAACTTATCTTAGAAACCAATTACTTGTTGAGTGGATCCTTGAACCATATCATGTTTTTATAATTGAAAAACATCCTATCATGATTAATTATAATAATTATATCTTCAAAAAGTATTTAATTTAGTTTATTTACTTTAGTATGCTATTTTTTTACTATTTATAAGTATTAATACATTGATAACTCTAATTGTTTAATTCTCTTTAAAAATATGTTTAATTAAGTGTTATCATTAGATTATTAGCTTATATATTGATTATGGAAGAATTTATTTATATTCTTATATAATTTTGTTTTTATCTAGTTTTTTATATTTTTTGTTTAATAATACGTTATTATTTTTATTATATCATAGTATTTATTCACTTGAAATATATTTAAATTTAATGCTTTGATTTTTCATGACATGTTCTACATGATCTATATTGTGTTCCACTCTGAATAAGTAATATATGAACATTAAAAATCATTTTCATGTGTTTTTTTAATATTACCATGTATGAAACTCAGAAATCTAATTATTCCACATAGCTGAATCATGTATCTGATTCACCCACATAACCATTTTACTATTCACTACATAGTTGATTTTTTAGAATCAGTTACCTTCTATATTCAAGACATAACATTGTTTATAAAACATAAATACTATGGTATTCCTGATGAGACAGAAATATAAAAATATTATATAGATTTAATTTGGAGTCATAAAACTCTAAAGCAATATCCATCTTGTTCAAAATTTATTTTTAAGGTACATTAGGTTTTTAGTTTGAAATCTTTACTTTTTGAACAATTTTTCGACCGAACATTGATGATAACATAGGATACATATATCCTATTAATTTTATTCATGATTATTTGGAAATATATTTAAACATTATAAATATAATTATGACATATCTAATTATAATTATCCCATTTAAATGGACTATATTAGGTTTGAAAATGGTTTTTTTATTCTATTTTTCAAAATACTATAGTTTATTATGTGAATTTGGCATACATGAGAAATTTTTCTTTTGTGAGAAATGAATACATGGATATTCAATTACATGAAAAGTATTTCTTACGTGAGTGACCTGGCTATGTAGTGAGAAATAGATACATGTATTATATTATGTACAATGGCTAAGTAAATTCCTCTACATAAATAAGTAACATAAATTCCCTAACATGAATATACTAATTTAAATAATTTATATAACATAAATAAATGGATTTTCATATATAAATTTGTAAAATTATTCATGTTATTCTAGAACCTATTTGTTTTCCCAGGTTTACATGATAATTTATGTTTCATGTCTTATCTTTTTTATTTTAGTTGTTTTAAATGTTCTATTTATTCTACAATTTAATATTAATTTTTTCAAATCCAAGATAAAATTTTGTAGGTTTTTTAGAAGTAATTAAAATGATTCATATGGGATTTATAATGAAATAATATTCACATTGGATATTTAAAACAAGAAATATCAAGATTCATTTTTTTAAATAAGTTTCATTTTTCTAGAATTTTATTTTGGTGTTTGTTAACAATATTAGTAATAATTATTATCTATTTTATTAATATATTTATAGCAAATATTTTATTTAGATATTAATTATCAATATTTTCTGAATAGTAAGTGTGAATCATTTAATACGAAAATGAGTATGAGAGGAGAATAAATTAAACATTTTTTTGGGAAATTTAAATTTAGTCTCATAAAAATTATTAACATATTAAATGGAATATATTTTAACCAGTTTTTGATATATTCATTTATTCTTTAGTAATTTATTATTTAAATGAGATTAGTTGTAAAGAATGTTTTTTTATTTTTAATGATCATCAAATATAATTAAAAGGTAAACCCACCTAATATTTCATTTATTCTAATGTAATATGTTCATTAATGAAATTTAATGTGGGGGAAATTGTCATTTCTATTTTGGTGTATTAAAAGGACCGATGTATGAAGTGAGAAAGAAAGAGATATAACTATTCTTTAATAATTCATGGTTCTTAGTTGTCAATTGACTCCTAGGAGTTCATTTTTCATCTTATTGTTGAAGTACACTACAGGGTGCCAGAGTTTAACTATTACAACATCTTGAAAGTAAAAATCACCACTTGATCCAAAAACTAACATATTCATCGAAATTTTTTTAATGGGTGAAAATATTTTATTTTTTCATCGTATAGTAATTTTCTATTATATATTGTATCACTTAGTGAATCTTTCATAGTTTATATCACCGTAAAATAAGTTATGTCATAGTTTAGTATATCCCCTCATACGGATGGTTTTATTTTATCCCATTAGCAGACTCGGTTCTTCTGACACCATAAAACAAGAAAGTAAAAGAACACTCCTATAAGATTCCAAGTTTAGTCTACCCACTTATAAGACTAGGTTCCTCTTCACCCATAACATAAAAGAGGTTAGGACTGAGCTCGTGAGTGTCTGGGTTGGGTTTGCAACAATAATAGATGAGGCTAGATTTTCTATGAAAAAAGAATAATGTTCATATAAACCCAAAAAAAGTATAATGTTAGGATTGAGTCAGTAAAGATATATATAGGGATTATTATATAAAAGGAAGGGTTTTTTTATGAACATGTAAACAAAATAGAATTTCCTTGAGCCTCCATGTGATAAAAATAATGATTTAAATAGTTTTCACCCATCATAAAAATGTGATATAAAATAGTAAGTTCTATACAATGAGTTAGTGGGTGGAGAGTAGATGTAGAATCATTTATATCCAAACTACTATAAAAATAACTTGTGATCATATTTTAAATTATTAAATTTTCTTTTCTCTCAATTTTCTTATATTGGTGTGGATGGATTGTTTTTTATTTGAACCAATTATTTTATGATCATAATTTTTATACTTTAATTATTAAAAAAACAAATTTCAACCCCTATTTCATTTCCATTACCTCTCTAGATTATAACACCGGGTGTTAGGGGAGGTACCATAGAGTATATATTAGTTTGTCACTTGGCATGATAGCTCACAATTAATTTTATAGGTTGTTTATTTTAAGGATATTTTTTCCCTATTGAATTTTTTTATAATAATTTTTCTAAATTTTTGTCCTAGTCTATATTAAGGTCATCAGAAATATATTTTTAGGTGACATATGATTTTGGCAATAAAATTGATTTTAATATGGAATTTCCACATAATATCAATGGTAATTGGTATACATAGAATACGATCAATATGGAAGCATATGTAAATAGTATAGATATAATTTTTTTGGGATATTGTGATTAAATATTATAGTCTACCTAAATTTTATCTGGTTAATTTAAAAAATGAAGATGCTTTTAAATAAGATCCCAATTATAAGGTCATGAATATTTTTTATAGTTCTATTTTGGGAAATATTGTTGAAAAATGTGTAGTTGTAGCAGAGATTATGAGATTTTAAAAAATCTAGAGACAACTACCTTTGAAATAAATATTATATGAAATCTATTAGCCCCAATTATAGAATGTCTAGAAAAATAAAGAAGGATTATCAATCCACTAAAATGGAAAAAAACTAATTTTTATAAACAATATATAATTATTGATTAATCACTTTTGAATATATAATGTTCAAATTATATTTTAAATGGTTGTTAGAATAACAAAATATTGAACCCAATTATCAAATGATTAAAAATCCATGGAAATACAAAATAAAATAAAATAAAATATATCTTTGACTATGATGACTGATTCCTAATTCTCTTTAATAAATATTATAGTTTAAAAGATATTATTAATGATTCATTTCTCAAAAAATATATTCTATTGTATCATTTTCATCCCCACTTTTTTTAATTGACCTTTGTTAATATAATAGAAAAAATTGGAATATATAAGATATAATTATAAGTAATGATATTGATTTTAGTTATGATTATCAAGATTCTATAAATTCTGTAATTATTGATCCATGTAATAATGATCTGAAGGAAATGTGTGATTACTTTGAAGATAAAAAAAATTAATTACTTCTATACATATATCTATAAAATAAAAATTATAAATGGGTTATGAAAAAAAAAGGATAATATCTTCTAATTTTTAGGATGTTGATAAAGATAAGATGATTTTATCTATTTAAATTGAGAATATGAGAAACATGAATGTTTATTTTGAAATGGAAAATCTTAAATATGAAAAATAATTGGAATAAAGATTTTATATCAATGAATAGTGTAGATTATAAATAAAGATTGAATTTTTTTGGCTAATATTTTTAAGGATAAGGATCAATGTATGTAGATTAAAAGTGAAAATGAAATCCTTAAAAATAACGATTCTTATAAAAATAATAATGTTTAAAGTGATATGAAATTTGTTCCAAAATAAAATTAAAGGATGAAAAATAAATTTTATAAAGTTAGGAATTAAATTATTCAATTGAAAGAAAATCCTTTTTATAATCAATGTTATTCAAATTGTATTTTTTCCATGACTACTTATTTCAAGAAATGTAATGATAAAATTATTCAAATTGATTGTGAATCATTTGTTAATAAAATGTATAAATGTAATTTTTTTGAAAAAAAACCCATTTTAATTTATTCATTAAATTAATATAAATGTGGAACTTATGGTAATTGTTCTTGTGATCCCCATTTTATTTTAACCCAATATTTTATTCCAAAAAGGTATATTATGTCTAAATAATATTTCTATGATAAATTTTGAAAACTGCCTACTGCTTGGGTACTTAATGTTATGTAATTATAATCATACAAAATCAATCCATTCTTTATACCTAGGTAAAGTTTATTTTTTACTAGCATGACATTATTGTTTTATTTAGTTCATATTGGAATAACCATTATAAGATTTAGTATTTCATTTTTTCTAATAATGAATACACTTTTTTTGTTTTAGGATGCTACCACCAATTTTTTAGAATCGTTGTAATATATTTATATGGGTAGTGAATATGTAATTTTTTTAAATTGTATTTTAACATTATGATACTATATTTTTTTAATATTAAAAATTATTTCAATATCTTTTGACATTTTTTGTGGCTATATTTGATATAAAAAATATTTTTAGAAGAATTTTCATAGATTGAATTAAAATTATTCACATAATGCTTTTATTTTTTCATTTTTAAAAGAAATATTTATTTTAGAGGGTGTTAATCATGTTTTTAATCTGATTTATAAATTTAAATATGTGTTCCTAAAATAATAATTCAAAATTCTATCTGATAAAAAAATGATGGTGAAGATTCTCATTTGATATTTAAATTGTTCTAAATGATTTATAGAATTCATTGATTATGAGAAAAAACATACATAAATTCTATTATTTTCTATGTAAAAGTATAATATTTAATGAATCTTTAAATCTGTTGTTAGTTTATTTTGGCATTCTGAAATTTTGAAAGTTTTTAAATATAAACAGTTATACATGATTAACATGTGGTTTTTTAAATTTATACATATTTTTAAATAAGTTTAAGAATGAACTATCGTGGTTTTAAAATAAGTTTAGATTCACATTTATAATGACTAATTTCGTATATTAAAACAAATTAAATTTTATTTTATATAAAAGTTTTATTCCATGAATCTAATGGATAATCATATTTTATTGTTAAATTTATGGGTACTTTGAGCATGATAATTTATGTTATAAAATTTTTATATTTCTATTCAATCATTTAAAAGAAAAAATTTTTATTTTAAGATTAACAAATTGGATTTATGAATAATTTTTTTATATTAATATTTTAAGACTTATCGAACATACTAAATCATGTAAACATAATGATTAATATTTTATATTTTTTAAATGAATGTTTTATTAAGTTTTTCATATTATATTTCTCACAAAAAAGATTTAAATTATACTAATCATATAAAATTTGATGGTATTAAAGTGGATCATTAATATTTTCTTAAATAAAGATGTTTGGGGAGGATATGAAATTTAATTTCTTTTATTAGAATGTTTATATTTAAAGGGTTTTGATTTTTTTCATATAAATATGAAAGATAAAATTTTCTATTGAAATATTTTTTTGTATAATTTCAAAAAAGGGAGATATGTTTTAAAATTATACTTGGTTTTATAATTATATAATTTTGGGAGAATGTTGAATGTTTCCTTGAAACACATCTTATTTTTTTTAATTACAAAATATAATATGAAGATTAATTATATTTTTTTATATCATTATTAATTATTATCTTTATATTATTATCTTTATTTTATTATTCATTTCATGGTTTATAAGTGCGAATACATTTATAAATTAACTTATTTTTTTCAATTTCATATAAGTATTAATTAAGAGTTTTATTTAGGTTGTTATATTATATATTAATAATGGAATACATGGATTTGATTCATATATAATTTAGTTTTTCTCTAGTTTTTTAAATTATGGGTTTATTAATGTATTCAAAAAATTGATAAGATTATAATATTTATTTTCCGAAAGTATCTATAAATTTCTTATTCTGATTGGTCTTAACATGTTCTATATGTTTCATATAGTGTTCCTAGGAAAGTAAGTCATCTATGACCTATAAATGTAATTTTAGGCATTTTACTATTCGAAAGTAGTCAATTCATGTAACCAATTATTACACATGTCTGATTCACCCATGTTGTAATTTTACTATTCACAACATTTCCAATTTTCATAATTGATCACCTTCTTTATTTCAGACATAAAATTTTCTATACAACTCCAAATTAATTTATTCTAAATGTGACTGAAATCTATCAAAATTACATAAATTTCCTTATAATTCATCAAAATATGAATCTATCTCTATCATATTATATATTTTTTTATAAATTAATACATATTTTTATTTTACATTATGAAGCTTTTGAGAATTTGTTTTTCTGTATTTTTATGAAAACATAGTATACAAATATCTAATTAATTTCATTCTTTATTATTTGTGAATCTATTAATATTATTTAAATATAATTCAATTGGACCTAATCATAATTATTCTATTATTATTTTTTTGTATAATGTTTGAAATTGGATACGTCATTCTTCTTTTCAAAATTTAATAATCCCTTAGATGAATTCAACTACACTAGAAATTTCTCATATGTGAGAAATGAATACAGGGATATTTTGTTACCTAAAAATTATTTCAAACATGAATGACATGAATATATTTTGAGAAATAATTATGAGAATTTTCTTACATGAAATGTCTATGTAAATTCCCTTATATTAACCAGTTATTTAAATTCCCTTACAAGAATATCATATATTGAATCATCTAGATAAACAACTTCCCAAGATTTGGATAAATGATTCTGTGAAATTTTAAAGGCTATTCAAATACCAATTAATTTTATATTTTTGGGTTATAGTTGGTGATTCAAGTTGTTTTAGGTTTATTTTAATAATTTAAATGTTTTATTGGATCTATAATTACTTATTAATATTTTATAATCCATGTGAACTATTTTTATGTTGCTTTATGAGAAAATATATATGATTCTCATGGGATTTATCATGAACTGATATTCACTCAAAAACCTTTGGACATGAAATATCCAAATTGAAATATTTTTAAATGTAATGAGTTTGAATCAAATATTATTAGGTTGTTTTTTAGGAAAAATAATATTGATTATTAACTACTTTATGGATATAATTTAAAGACACGATTAATGTAGATCTTATTTACCACTCTTTTATTAAAAAATAAACATGAATAATTTATTAGGAAAATTAGTCTGAATAGGGATTAAATTATAATTTTATTAGAAAATTGAATATTAGACTGTCATAAATTATTAGTGAATTTAGAATAATTTATTTTCATCTTTTACATATATATTAATTTCTATATTAATTTTTTATTATTCAACCAAGACTATTTGTAAAAAATGGTTTTTATTTTTATAGTTCACAAAATATAATTAAAATCTAACAAAATTTTATGTTTTTATCATTGGAATTTTTTAATTTGATACATTTTTTTAATGTTGGGAAATAAGACATTTCTATTTTAGTTTATAAAAATTATGGAGACATGCAATGAAAAAGTGTGACATAGGTTCCCCTTCTACTCCTTCTTTATCCATAGTTGATAGTTATTTTCGAGAATATAATTGTTCATATTATTTCTAATGTACACTAATGAATTCTTGAGATTCGCTTTTTCAACATCTTGAAGGACATGACGGCTACCCGATACAAATGCCAGTATCTTCATAATTGTTTTTTACTATGTGATACTATGTTTTTATTTTATTGTATTATAACTATATAGGATGTATTGTATCACACAGTGATTCATTAATGATATTATATAACCCTATAATAAGGTATATATAATTTTAGTCAATCCACATAGAAGACTAGGTTTATTCTACCAATATAAAGTGTCAGGATCGTCTTATCCTATAAAAATTAAATTGAATGGTTTGCTCCTATAAGAGTCCTTGTATAGTGTCTCCCTTAAAATATGGGTTTCCCATTTAATTTTAACCTAGAAGATGTTAGGGGTAAGCCTATGAGATTCTAGATTGGGTCTCCACTTATAGAATACCTTTTTAGTTTTCCTCTCATAAAAGGCGGTGTTTCATCTAAACATGAAAATTTATTGAGGTTAAGATTGAGGTTCTAAAAGTCTCAGTTGGGACTTCCCCTGTAAAAGGATTTGTTTTTTATTTCACCCACAAATGAAATAGGAGTTGGGTTGTCCCTCCTATTATGAGACAGGGGTATGTATTTGGTTGTCACTCTCCATCAAAATTAATATACCATAGAGGGTACCTTATTGAATATTGGTGAGTGAAAAATGTTTGTAGGATCATTTATATCCAAACTACATTTAAAATATCATATATTAATCTTTTACTTGTTGCATTTTATATTATCTATTTTTTCTTATATAAGTGCGGTTTAAGTGTTTATTATTTTAACAATTCATCTTTCACTCATAAATTTTATACTCCAATTAATTTTTAAAATATAGAAAATCAATCATATATTTTCAATTTCAATCAGATCTCTAGAAACTAACATTACATACCTTGGAAATCCATGCAATTTGAATGGTCATCCCCAAAACATGGCACCCAAACACACACATGAACATTGTTTAATCACCGGTACCAATTTCCACTTCTCAATCCTAATAAAAAACGAATGTGTTCCCGATGTCCAAGCACAACAAAAGTATATATGAGTTTCCTTGAAAGGTACAAAATAATACTAAAAAAACCCATTATATAAAAAACTATGTACCCAACAAGGCTTCCTAGTCACCACATATGATTACATTAAAAATAAACCAGTCAGACTTCCCCTGTCCTATCAATCGAAAATCTATTCGCTTTTACTTTTGTATTATACTAGAACACCTGATACATATTTCCTTACTATATGAGGCACCCCATGGTCATTCCATCATTCCCAATGAATCTCATGCCCAACATCTAGTTAAATTACAGTATTGAATACTCAACTGTTGAAATATATCAGCCTGAACTACCAAACTATAAATATTGACACACCACCAACCAAATTAACTCATAAATTACCCATTTTATATTTTAAACATACTGTCAATGTACAAACTCTGTCCCAAGTTACATCTATATTTATACAAAGAATTATCTTTGTAAACCATGTGTATTCATATCCTTTTATGTGTTAACTTTAAAATTACATAACATCCATATAATGATCGATTCCATACTTCGATGACCCCTATAACACAAGGGTTGTTACATAATTATTTTTATCCCACTCCCCACTATAAGAGTTTCCTCAACACAACACCATTGAACCAAATTCCAAATCTCCATAGATCCCATCACATATATCCATGAACAAAATAGTTGGACATGACCAAAATCTATCATAGCCAACCTCCATGATAAAAAAAAATTATTCACCCATTGTTGGTTCAGGGAAATTACATCTATGTAAACCACAAAAACCAAATTCATAATGAAAATCAGCACCCCCAACGTGTAACCAGATCACATACTACCTTATGTAATTATATATAAAGATCACTGGGGTAATCCTCACTAGTTTTGTGTTGAATTAATGTTTTTCCCTTAACTATGTGTCATGCTCCCCAATTGGTATGACCTCATGAGAATCAACCCAAATCAATAGTGACTCCATACCCCGGTCCCATTCCAATGTATCATCGAACATGGAGGGATATTTCCCATTTGATCCATTTATTTGAAATCTATTCCCACCATTATTCAAAATCCCTATAAGTTCTTGTCCTACGCATGGATTATCTCCAATTTAAAACTCAACAACAACCATGCCTAACAACATGAATTACCTTGATCTTAACTAAAAATTGTTGGAACATTGTTAAAACATGATAGAAAATATAAAACTAACTCAAAATTATATGTGTCACATGCTAGTGGAACAAGGAAACCTACATAAACACTTACCATGATACATGTAATGTCTGTCTTATCTTACTATAGAACCGTTGTTGCACTATTTATGAATATTGAACCTTACGTGTGCCAGGTGAAAACACTTTCTTCTTTCCATACAATATCATTCAAGACATGATCAACTACAAAATATTAAAATTCACCTAAATAGCTCATCCTAAATAAATAGGGTCATGTATTCAAATGATCATGCCCTATAAAACATTCCTTAAAACTTATCATAAGCACTTATTCTGATTTTATCACAACACTTAATGAATCACCATGATTATATCACAAACCCCTTATAAAATTTATTGAAATGATCTATAATAGAAGTAGTTACCCATGCTTATCATCTCTAAAGGGAACTCTAAATCTTGGTCTCACCCTTATATGGGTTACACTTACATATCACTGAGCATCCACTCAATAAAATAGAGTCACCAAGAAGGGTCAATAGGTCTCCCCCAATCCTATAACTGGTATCATGAATTTCAAAGACAAGTAGAATCACCTTTTTCCCTTTCCAAAAATCTTGGAATATTTTTACTAAAGGAAACAATAAGGTGTCTTGTATGAAAGTCATAGATCACATGATTTATCTACAAAATTCCCTCAAATATCTGACAACATCCATCATTTGGGACACCTAAATATATGATATCAACATATACCACTTTCATCACATTACAAATAAACCACCCACATCTAGGACACCCATCATCATTGAGAATATACACATTAGAATTCTCCCTAAATGATCAATTCATATAAATATACATAATCATGCAGTGGTGCCTCCTATGGATGACCCACATCGAGAAAAACGGCGATACATGGTTTCGTTATGTAAAATACCATTCTATTTAATATTGTAAGACAACATATATGTTGTTTTTTAAACATTGAAAAATAGAATATTTAAAATAATCAACTATAAGCGTTTTATCATTAAGGAATCACATTCACAAGCCAAACCACTAGGGTATATGAAAATCCCTTTCACAGATGTAATGGATAATTTCCACTATCATAGATCTTCTAACAATTTTAACTATATAACTGAAAAAAATAAATAATTATGCACATTTTTTCCGTGATGAGTACAATTCCTCCATGTGATTATATGGTAAATCACTATACATTCTATAGGTAAAAATTGAAAATGGTTTATGACTGATCAATGGTATAAATCACACACAATTGTGTCACAATAATTCATGTGACTCATATTTGAAGAGAATGGTGTATGAGATGCATATTTTATCTATGATCCAAGAGAAACAAATACTTGATAAATCATAAATACAAAGTTCATGTGAATCATTTGAGACAAAAACCCTAAAAATGTAACAATATTAATAAAAAAATCAATCCCATCCATGGAAACATGGAATTACCAATAATTGATATGTTCATGACTCACCATCCTGATACACATTAAAAAATATAAATTATTCTTATCTTGGGGCTACTATAACCAAAATTGTATGAAAATAAAAAAATGCCTCAAATAATTTTGACATTTCACATCCCATCTCACTATGGAAAGTAACCATATTGGTCTTCCATGTAACCATAGGCTACTGTCCCCATACACCATGGGATATTGACTATATGTGGCAATATGACGTGGTTCTATGGGGAGACCACATGCCATGTATTAGAGTTCATGGTAATAATATAATAACGAAGCATCATAAATATTATTTTGTTCCAAAGACCATGAAATTCTGTGGAATAATTTTTTTCTTAAATTCATGGGATTTTCATGAGCCCGCGAAAATTTACGGTGCTTGATTCCGAGGCCTGGTTGACCCAGAATCTATTTCTGAAGTTTTGTTCGGGTACGTTTAGTAAACATACCATTGGTATTTTATAACATTTGAACCGGTGCTCGGAACTGAAATATGAGGGCACCATTGAGCTCGAAACACTGGTATTTTCTTAAGAAGACTTTCACCTCGACAATAGTAGGTGGATAATGAAAGTTAGTTTTTAGAGTTGTTAAGAGTTAAATAAAAATAATGTGTTAACTTTATTTTTGATTGTGGAGGTTAAAGCCTCCAAGATGAGGTTAGGGGTGGGGGCCACCACACCGTAACCTCTCATGGGAGGTTATGGTGGTGGGGCCCACCCGAGGTTTGAACACCTATTTTCAATTAGTGAGGTGGAGACCACCCGATGTTGAAGCCCTTGGACTCCCCATTTATGGAGCCACCACCCATGAAACCTTTGAACTCCCTTAATTAAATTGTACCTACACATAAGAATTAATTACGTGGAGCCCCCCTTAATTAATTCCCCATTAGAATTATTTTTTCCAATGATTTTATAAGATGTCATATTTTATTATTTTTGGAGTTTGCATAATCTTTTTGTGGAGCTTGGGGAGGAGGAGAACTCTCCAATGAAATACACAAAGAACGCCATCTTCAACTTCGTCACCTCTAAACACTTTCCGACGAACGAGCTTGAGATTGGGAGTGCGTGACAAAAGTGGCGAATAATGAATCGACGTCCGCCTTTCCGTGACTTCGTCGACGATAAACAAATATGAGGTAGGGGTTTGAGTTGATTTCATTCCCGTTCGAAGTTGTTCAATTTATGGATTGAGAATTGTCGATTGATTTCAACATAACCTGGAGGGAACGGACCACATGACCACGACCCAACCCTCCCCCTTTGGTTTTTATCATTTATGGATGACGGAGGTGAAGCAATGGAGGCCAATGTCGGGATGACCACAAAGAAACCGGCGGCTAAAGGTCTGCCGGGTCGCCGGAGGGGCGAGGCGCCATCGCGCCACGCAACGAACTGGCCCATTGCGGAGCAAGGCGGCCTGACAGCTGTAGGAGGGGCATGGCACCGTCGAACTACATGGGTGGAAGGGGCCGCAACCAGGAGGGCTGCGGCGGTCGGACGGTGGGCACAACACCGTCATGCCGCGCCGAGGAGTAGGGGGCCGTGATGGAGGTGGCGCGGCGCTGTCTCGCTGCTTGGAGTAACAGGGAGGCGCGGCAAGGATGGGCCGCGGCGGAGGAGCTGGAGCGGCCAGCCACTCGGCCAGCCGGGATGAGCGGGACCCTGTAGGGTCCCGCGTGATCTAGACCTGCACCACCCGGCACTAGTTTTGGTCCCCAACCGAACTGCTAAACCGTTCGGGAGCCAAGGGGCATGCATTTCCCTCCCTGGATGTGGAGAGGTGGACCTGCGAGCCACCGGGCCGCTGGGCCGCCAGGCTGCCGGGCCGCCAGGCCATGGGCCGCCCTCTTGCCATGCCACCCTGTCAGGCCAGGTCGCGCCTTCGGGTCGGGCCTCCCCCTCAGACCGAGTCAGAACCGCGGACCGGGTCGATCTGCGTACTGTGTTGGACTCCGGTCTAGACTAGGGTCGGGCCGGGTCAATCCAACTGGGTCGGACCGGACCCAGACCCGCTTTGGCATGTTTTCACCTTTTCTCCCATAACATGGGCTACGGGTGTCCGATCGACGAACCATCTATGGTGAAAAAATGCTTATAGAGAGATGGTTATTTTGGAATACCCCACTTGAGGTTTGGACACAGTTGGGATATAGATGGGTTGGTTTGAACCCAAAAACCAACCGAGCCCCTAGAAGAAAAATGCCAATAAATCACAGACCAGGCGTCCGATTGACGCACCGTATATTGCGTTGAGACCCCTATGACGAGGCCGGACTTTGAGATACTTTTACATGGGACTTCATGACAGTTGAGGTATTGAACAACAGATCATGGTGTTGATACTCTTGGACACTAGCGAGTGGAGTACAGAGACCTAGTGGCTGGATGAGGCCTGAAGACTGATGACCTTCTGACTCAGAGTGTTTCGAATAGACCTGTGGGAAGCACCTCTATTTGACGCGGTAGACCCACAGTGGGGAGCACCTCTGTATGATGCGGCCGACCCATGGTATTTGACAGGAGGAGTACCTCATCAGGCTACGAGGGGGAGTTCCTCTGTGTGACGCGACAGACCCACAGCGGGGAGCGCCGATGTGTGACGCAGAAGACCCATGGTACTCGACAGGAGGAGTACCACAACAGTCCAGGTCAGTGGGAAGCACCTCTGTGTGACGTGTCATGCCCAAAATACTCTATATAGGAGGATTACACCAGTAGCCCAAGATTTGACAGTTTGACTGGGAGTGTTACATGTTACCACCCTAGAATAAAATCCATGTTTTGAGCTGAGTCAATTACTTTTTAGTTTTCCTCATGATTGAGATCAGTTACTAGATAAGTTAGAAATATTTATGGGAATATACCTATGTAAGTGTTATCTGTTGATTTCGTACTTTGTGGTCTATGCTTGTTGGATATTTTGAGACCTTGAGGGTCTCGGGGTCCCTACTGAGTATCGTTATACTCACCCCTGCATAGGCTATGCCCTCACCCCATTGTATTGGTTGCAGATGACAGACAACGCTGACTGAGGCAGAGAGTAGCAGGACTGGACGGTACCCGAAGGTGGACCACTCTGCATGACGGTGCTCGAAGAGGACATACATACGTGGAGTGCTGAGGTGGCCATCTATACCTACCCTTCAGGTAGGAACCCTGGAGGATGACCCAATAGCTTCTTCACTTTTTTTCAGTTAGACTTTACTTTTCCGTTTCCTTGTACTTTACTATTGGTCTTGTATTTCTAGTCCCCTTTAATTTCAGCACTATATTTTGTATACAATTTTACTTAGTGTTTTACTTCTATTTTCATACTCTATTGTGTGTGTTCAGTTTCTAAAGGCAATGCCTTCCCAGTTTTGGGATTTACGCCTTTGGTGCTAGTCTCCAGCTCCTGGCCTATGGATGGCGGGCTTGGGGTAGTCATGATACGGGCCCTAGGGGACGGGTTGTGACAAATTGGTATTAGAGGAGTCGGTTCTACCGTAGAAATTAGGACACTGATCTTTCTTTTCTGTGTAACAATAGTGTTAAGGGTACTAAGTGTGGTTTTCAGTTCAGGGAGTCCAGTGTTGGTGCAGGCGGCCAACGTATCCATACACCAGGAACGTAACTAATGAAAACTGACTTAGTGCATGAAAATACTGATTGCGTGTGTGTCTTTAAATTTTTTCTAAAGTTAGCTCGACCATGTTAGCTCACCAGGTATAATATTTTGACCGTTTCACATATGTTTCTTTCAGGATTCCTCCCCACGGATGACCAGTTGGAGCCCTGAGAGTCATACGCTCTGAAAAACCACTGAGCGATGTGGCCTCAGTGCAGGGCCCTTTACCAGCAAAGGCACCAATGATGCCTCTTCCCATTGGGCCACTGATACCACTAGCCCCAGAAGTAGACGATGCACGCTGCTTGAGTGCGTTGCATGAGTTTCAGTGCCAAAGGCCACCCAGGTTCCAGGTAGAGACGGAACCACATGTGGCTAAGTATTGGCTGGAGGCTATGGTGAGAGTCTTCATGTTTGTAGGGACACCAGCAGACCACATGGTGATCCCTGATATGAGTATACATTGGGCAGCAGCAGGTATATGGTGGAGCCTGATGCTTCAGTTCCACGACGAGGTAACACTTCTAAGGGCAGACTTCGAGAGCCTATTCCAGGAAGAGATTGTACCATCCACCCTTCGTGCAGTGCAGATATAGGAGATATTTAATCTGCAACAGGGTAGCATGACAGTAGAACGGTACTCAGTGAGGTTCATCGACCTCTCACGCTACTCCAAAGATATGGTACGAGAACCATTCGTTAGGGCCCGGACCATTGAGCAGGGGCTCAGGTGAGAGATCAGGTCATCGATGATCTCCCTCAGCATCCCGACGCAGGTGGGGGTGCTAGAGAGATCCATCCTTGAAGAGGGTTTCCTTGTTGAGCAGTCACCGTCAGTGAGACCAACTACTAGTCGTCATGAAACAGAGTCTTCTACAGCTTGAAGTAGATAGATGACGTAGAGGTCCAACAGGACCACACCCACGGGTGGACGACCGCATGACTCAAGATCAGTTGTTTGGGGCACTCGGGGTATTGACATATATTCCAGGAGAAGAAAATGTTACTCATGCAGTGGGCAGGGTCAAATGGCTTGTGACTGTCTGACTCGCCGTTTAGATGATCAACAGACAGTTGATGGACCTCCCAAGCAGAGGTAGAGGTTCGATTGAGGCGGTTCGCAGGGAGTAGGTGGATTTGGCAGAGGAGGTAGTCGTGCAACTGGTGGTGGACGATGTTACGATGAGCTACCTCCACCACCACCAGAAGGTCCAACCCAACTGCAGAGAGCATGTGGATAGGGGAGAGCTCAGCTTCAGGTAGATGAGGCATATGACCATGGCGCTTCGTAGATGATTCAAGGTACAATCTGTGTCTACTCCACCTTAGTTGTAGTTATTTTAGACACATGTGCTAGTCACTATTTCATTTCCACTACCCTCATTTGGAGCTCAACGATTTCAACGGAGTTGTTGGCTTGATCCTTACAGCTAGAGACTCATATGGGAGTAGACTCGACGATTACACACTGGTTCTAGCTGTGTGAGAATACTGTAGGATGCGAGAGATTCGACTAGGATCTCCTCATAGTGGAATCGAGGACTTGCGATGTCATATTGGGTATGGACTGGTTATCTACAGTTCATGCTCTGATTGACTGTATTAAAAGAAAAGTGTGGTGCGTTCGCACAGATGGGAAAAGTTTTATCTTCACCGATGAGAAGGGAACCTTTGCAGCACATGAAAAACTTACTCGGAGGAGGTTGTAGCCAATCACTTACCAGTTGGCCTGCCTTACCCTCTGAGTAATTGATGTGGAGAGTCTGAGTTATCCTGTAGTGGTGGACCAGTACGCGGATGTTTTCCCTGACGATGTTCCAAGTCTACCACCTCAGAGAGAGGTGGAATTCTACTTATACATGTACCCCACGATGGCACTGATATCTTCTCAAGCATATCGGATGGCTCCCGCTGAGCTTTGTGAGCTGCAGGTAAATATGGAGGACTTGCAGGGGAAGGGATTCATCTAACCTAGTGATTCTCCCATGCAGCTCCGATTTTGTTCGACAAGAAGGTGGATGGGAGCTTGCGGATTTGGGTTGATTACTATCGCCTGATCCAGGTGACCATGCAGGACAAGTACCCACTCTCGAGGATTGATGGCCTCTTTTATTAGATCAAGGGAGCATTATGGTTCTCAAAGATAAACCTCAGATCAGGCTACCACCATCTTAGAGTTTGAGATGAGGATGTGAAGAAGACGACCTTTAGGTGTCGGTATGGCCACTATGAGTTCTTGGTTTTTCCCTTAGGTGTAACCAACACTCCAGAAGAATTCATGAGTTTGATGAACAATATCTGCCAGCCTTACCTTGATCGCTTTGTCATGGTCTTCATCGATGACATTCTGATCTACTCGACTACTGAGGATGAGCATGCCTACCATTTACAGGTAGTACTGGACACACTCCGAGAGAACTAGATTTATGGTAAGCTATAGATGTGCTAATTTTGGATTCGAGAGGTTCACTTCTTAGGACATGTCATCTCAGAGGCTAGAGTTGTAATAGATCTAGAGAAGATTTTGGCGGTACTTTCTTGGGAGCCACCAAGGAGTGTGACGGAGGTACAAACTTTCCTGGGCTCGGTTGGATACTAGTGGAGATTAGTTCCAGAATTCTCCAGAGTTGCAACAACACTATCCGCCTTGACGAAGAAGGGGAAACCCTTCGCGTGGTTAGAGGTATTCCAGTATATCTTTTAGGGGATGAGGTAGATTCATACTAGTGCCCCCCATCTTGAGGCATCTAGAGGAAGGCGTAGGGTCCATAGTCTACTACGACGCATCAAGGACTGGACTCAGGTGTGTCCTGATACAGGAGAGAGCTATGATCACATATGGTTCTTGGAAGTTGAGACAACACGAGCAGAAGTACGCTACCCATGACCTGGAGTTAGCAGCAATGTTTTTTGCCTTGAAGATGTGGAGGCACTATTTGATGGGTGAGCATTTCACAGTCTAATCTGATCACAAGATTCTCAGGTATATCTTCTCCCAGAAGGACCTGAATCTGAGATAGCGGTGTTGGCTTGAGTTCCTCTAGAACTATGACTTTGAGATAGTCTATACATTTGGTAAGGAGAACTTTTTTGCAGATGCACTCAGCAGGAGATCTGGTATACAGCTGCTAGGAGAGACGATAGAGCAACTGGCTGACATTTAGATATTTTTTGTGTATTGATATGGAGAAGACATTCTGCAGTCTCTTATAGTCACTCCTCTACTTCTTCAGTGAGTTAGGGAGGCAGAACGTCGGGACGCTGACTGTGAGACATGACGTGCTTAGATATCCACTGGGTAGGCACCCGATGGATTTTCTGAAGGTGGGTAGCATTCCATTCTCTTTAGAGGATGTACAATCATACCAGTAGCACTTTATAAGGAAGTGTTGAGGTATTTCCACACTTCCCCTTTAGCGGTACATCTAGGAGTGGCATAGATGTACCAAGACCTTCGACGACAGCACTGGTGGCCAGGTATGAAGAAGGTAGTAGCAGAGTTTGTCTCACGATGCCTCACATTTCAGCAAGTGAAGGCAGTTCACTAGGTACCAGCGGGATTGGTTCAACCCTTAGAGGTCCTAGAGTGGAAGTGGGATGGGATATCCATGGACTTTGTGATGGGTCTTCCACATACATCGGGGAGTCACGATTAGATATGGGTGATCATTGAACGACTCACCAAGTTGGACCACTTCCAACCAATCATAGAGAAGGGAATAATAGATATCTTGGGATGCCTCTATGTGTAGGAGAATATGAGTTTAAATGGAGTACCTTCATCTATTGTCTCTGACCGTGGCACGCGGTTTACATACAGGCTGTAGAAGGGGTTGCAGGAGGCTTTCGGGACACAGCTTTGCTTGAGCACCCCCTTCCATCCTCAGACAAATGGTCAGACTGAACGGACCATTAAGACCCTCTAGGACATGCTCCGTGCATTTTTCCTTGACATCAGTCATGGCTGGGAGGATAACTTACCATTGGTAGAGTTTACCTACAACAACATATATCACTCCACCATAGGTATTGAACCTTTTGAGGCCTTGTATGGTCGACCTTGTAGATCACCATTGTGCTAGACAAACCCAGGGGAATTAGCACTAGTGGGACCAGAGATTGTATGGGCTACCATGGAGAAGGTGAAGATCATCTAGGAGTGAATTAATACTACACAGAGCAGGAAGAAGTCAAATGCTGACAAGAGGCAGAGACCTCTAGAGTTCGAGAATGGCGACCATGTCTTTCTACGGGTATCACCACGATGAGGTCTACGAAGATTTGGCTGAGACAGAAAGTTATCTCCGCAATTCATTGGACCTTTCTAGGTCCTCTGCAGAGTAAGAAAGGTGGATTACCAGTTAGCTCTTCCACCTCGGTTTCACCAGGTGCACGACGTCTTCCACGTATCTCATCTGAGGAGATACGTGCACGACCCTTCCAACATCATCGACCATGGAGAGATGGACATAGATGGCTGGGTGACCTTCATGGAGGTTCTTCTAGAGATTGAGGATTGAAGGAAGTGGGTACTACGTGGATGGTCGATACCTCTGGTGAGCGTTCGCTGGTAGCACGGGAACGTCCAATAGAGCACATGGGAGCGGGAGGCTCGGATGTGTGATCAGTACCCCCATTTGTTTCAATAGTTTGAGTTGTAGTTTACGTGGAAGTAAAGCCCTGAGGTAGTTAGAATTAAAATACATGGAAATTCCAAGTAATTTTTTTTCTTAAATTCATGGTATTTTTACGAGTCTGCGAAAATTTACGGCGCTTGATTCCGAGGCTCGGTGTGCCTGAAATCAATTTTTGATTGTTTGTTCGGGTATGTTTAGTAAACTAATGAGCATGATTTTATAACTTTTGAACTGGTGCTCAGAATTGAAATCCAAGGGCACTTTTGAGCTCGCAACACCGATATTCATTTAAGAAGACTTTCACCTCGATGATAGTTGGTCGAGAATTGAATTTAGTTTTTAGTGTTTCTAAGAGTTAAATAAAAATAATGTGTTAACATTTTTTTTATTTGTGGTGGTTAAAACATCCAAAAGGAGGATAGGGGTGGGGCCACCAATAACCTCCAACGAGAGGTTTTAGTGGTGGGGTCCACCCGAGGATTAAACACCTCTTTTCAATTAGTGAGGTGGGGACCACCTGAGGATGAAACCCTTGGACTCCCCATTTATGGAGCCACCACCCATGAAACCTTTGAACTCCCTTAATTACATTGTACCTACACACAAGAATAAATTAATTAGAGCCCCCCTTAATTAATTACACATTATAATTCTTTGTTCCAATGCTTTAATAAGATGTCATATTTTATTATTTTTGGAGTTGGTATAATCTTTTGATGGATCTTGGGGAGGAGGAGAACTCCCAAACGAAGAACACGAAGAACTCCATCTTCGACTTCGTCACCTCCGAGCACTTTCAAATGCACGAGCTTGATATTGGGAGTGCGTGATGAATGCGGTGAACGATGAATCAACGTACGCCTTTCGGTGACTTCTTCGGTGATAAGAAATATAAGATAGGGGTTTGATTTGATTTTTTTCCTATTCTACATCATTCAATTTATGGATTGAGAATTGTTGATTGATATCAACATAACGTGGAGGGCTCGGACCGCATGAACACGGGCCGACCAACCCCCTTGGTTTGTTCTTGTGTGTTGACAAAGGAGGTGGGGAAACAGTGGCAAGTGTCAGGCCGACTGCAAAGAAACAGGTGGTGCAAGGGCCGTCGGGTCGCTAGAGGGGCGCGACAGAGCAAGGTGGCCTGACGACAGCCGGAGGGCCGTGGCGCTGGCGCGCTGTGCGGGTGGAAGGGGCCGCGACCAGGTGGTCATAGCAGTTGGACAGTGGGCACGACACCATCGTGCTGCACAGAGGAGCAGGGGGCTGCGACATAGGGGGCGCGGCGCCGCCGCGCCATGCAGAGTATCAGGGAGCCGCAACCAAGATGGGCCGCAGTGGAGGAGATAGAGGAGCTGACTGCTCGGCCAGACAGGAGGAGTGGGTCCACGCAGGGTCCCGTGTGATCGGGACAGGTACCATCTGGAACCGGTTTGGGTCCCCACCTCAATGGCTAAGCCGTTCAGGAGCCAGGGGGCGCACGGGTTCCCCCTGGACGTGGCGAGGTGGACCCGCCAGACATCGGGCCATCAGGATGGACCCTGTGTGGGTGGCCGAGCCGCACTCGTGGCGGGCCGCCTCCTCGGGTCGGGCTGCGCCCTCGGGTCGGGCTGCCCCCTCGGACCATGTCTAACCCACAGACCGGGTCGGACTCTGGTCCAGACACAGGTTGGGCAGGGTCAGTCCGACTGGGTCGGACCGGACCCGGACCCGCTTTGGCCTATTTTCACCATTTCACACATAACTTGGGCTACGGGTGTCCGATCGACGAACCATCTGCGGCGAAAAAAATCATAGAGCGAGGTGGTTCTTTTGGATTACCCCACATGAGGTTTGCAAATAATTTGGATACATAAAGGTTTGTTTGAACCCAAAAACCAACCAGGACCCTACAATGGAAATGTCAATAACTCACAGACCGGGCGTCCGATTGATGCACCGTCTATTGCGTTGAGACCCCTATGATGAGGCAGACCATTGAGATACTTCTAAATGAGACTTTGTGATAGATAGGGTATCAACCAGTAGCTCTTGGAGTGGATCTTCTTGGAGATGAGTGAGTGGAGTACGGAGACCTAGTGGCTAGCTGAGACCTAACAACTGTTGACCTTTCTACTCGAAGTGTTTCCACTAGCTAGTGGGAAGCTCCTCTGTGTGATGTGGCAGACCCACAGTGGGGAGCACCTTTATGTGATGAGGCAGACCCACAATACTTGATAGGATGAGTAACTTAGCAGGATACGAGTGGGAGCACCTCTGTGTGACGCTGCAGACCCACAATGGGGAGCGCCTCTGTGTGACACGGCAGACCCATGGTACTCGACTGGAGGAGTACCACAGCAGTCTAGGATAGAGGGAAGCACCTCTGTGTGACGGGTAGGCCCAAAGTACTCTATAAAGGAGGAGTACACGAGCATCTGATGTTTCGACAGTTTGACTGGGAGTGTTACATGTTACCGACCTAGAATAAAATCTTGGTTTTGAGCTGATTCAATGACTTTTGAGTTTTATCCGGATTGAGATGGGTTACTAGATAACTTAGGTATATGTATGGTAATATAACTATGTAAGGATTATCCTTTTATTTCATACTTTGTGGTTTATCCTTGTTAGATATTGTGAGACCTTGAGGGTCTTGGGATCCCTAATGAGTATTGTTATACTCACCCATGCATGGGATATGCCCGCACTCCATTGTGTTGGTTTCAGATGACAGACAACACTGATTGAGGCAGAGAGTAGTAGGACTAGACGGTACCAGGAGGTGGACCAATCAGTGTGACGGTACTCGGAGCAGACGAACAGGTGAGGAGTGATGAGGAGACCATCTGTACCTACCCTTCTGGTTGGAACCCTGGAGGATGACCGAGTAGCTGCATTACTTCTTCTTTCACTTGTACTTGTACTTTTCCATTTCCTTGTACTTTACTGTTGGGATTGTATTTTCGTCACCCTTTAATTTCATCACACTCTTTTGTATAATATTTTACTTAGTGTTTTACTTCCAGTTGCATAATCTGTTGTGTGTGTTTAGTTTGTAAAGGCAATGCCTTCCCAGTTTCGGGATTTATGCCTTTGGTGCTTGTCACCAGCCCCTAGCCTATGGAAGGCAATCTTGGGGTAGTCATGATACGGGCCCTGGGGGATGGGTCATGACATTTTTATAAAGAGTATATTACCTAAACATGTTATACTAAACTAACTACAAATATAAAATTATACAACACTAATGGTCATGACAATATGAGATATATATCTCCCACTCAGCTGATATAATATACAATTTTCATAAAAAAAGGAAACAATACAATGTATAAGGTCATCCCTAAAACTCAAATCCTCACTTATCATCTTATAATCCCACTCAATCTTCTCAAGATCAATCCTAGATTACTATTAATAAACCTATATTGTACATGAAAATATTTGAGAGCATTCTTGAGAACCTGGGAGTAAGGAAACCTTGAGAAGGGTGCCTTTACATATATCATTAGGGCACTCCATGTGTGGTCATGTATATAATTATAAATTAAGTGATATTTTCATGTGAAATCATGTGAAAAAAATAAAAAAACCACTATTAATCCTCAATTCTACAAACTCAGTTGACCATACTAATTTTTCCAATTCTAGTGTATCTATGATAATAATAATTACCTCAGGTTGTCCCCTATCCATACATTTGGGATCCATTACTCACACTTCCACCCAGATGAGTGGATGATCCTATGGAACCACATTAAATATCCTATCCTCAATCTAAAAAGTTTAACCCCATTATAATACATGATATTCTTAATGTAATGTCCTACCACTTATTACTTAAATAGGGAGGTACAAGATAATATTTTATTTTTTTGAATTACTAAAACTTATAAGACCAATGAAATAAAATGGAATACCCTGATGGATCTCATATTTACTCAACTATGCATAAAAAATTCCACGTATCCTTAACTGAACTATATTTGGTGCATCCACCTAATCTTAGGGGTATCATAAAAATCAATTAGGTGGATCATAAAGTCACCCTACTGATTTTTAGCATCCATTTTCAAGAATATATTCCAACCTAATACCCCGTATCTCCATTAAAATCATGGGGTCCCAAGAATTCAAAATGGTATAATAATCTCACCATTCAAATCCCAGCAACCCCATTCCTTTTAAATAGTCTCACTATAACCTAAAATCAAAGGAATCCATTATATTCTTTTATAAATTCCATCATAACGATTTAATGATGGATCTTTAGAACCATATCTATACATGAATAGATACATAAATCATATTCACTAGATTCTAGTTGAACTAGGCATCCTACTACAATATATTGTGATACAATATCCTTAAAATTCATGGAATCCTAGGGTCTCATTTATATCAACATGTGGTTCTAAATGTCCCAAGAGTCCACAGAAATTCTAAGATTAATGGGCATCTCCCATGAATCCTAGGAAATGAAATATGAAAACAATAAATAAAACAATAACATATATGTGAATAGATGAATAACCATGTTAAACACTATCAGCTCAACACAATCTATAATACACCTCAATTCATGTTCACTGGTGTATCCCAAAAATATCTCTGCCCATATCCACATCCACCAGCTCTAGGTTAATGAAACACATTGAATCTCATGGATTCTCCTTGGTATCATCAAACAATGACACGCAAATGTATGTTTTATTATCTTATTTCCATTTCTCGGTCAACCCTTATCTACCTGAGGGAACCACACCACATAGTACCATTAATGTCACATCATGATGTACAAGGGACATAATATTTAGTCCCCACAGATTTAATCTTAAGATACATCACCATTCCAAACTCATTTCTTAGTTATCTCATGTCGGTCCTCACACCCAATCTATCCCTCCTCTCTCTTGGGTTTAGACACCTAAGCATACAATCTCTACTGGGGAGGTATTCTCACCCTGGGTTCATCTCTTCCAGGACAAATCCATGGATCTTATACTAGTTTCCATAATAGAATTAATTTTACTATAATTAATAAAACTACTTATATGGGTCTCCAAATAACATGGAATACATCAATGTCATGGAATCATTTGTTAGATACTGATGCATCAAACCAATGCACAATGTCCTATATAGACCTTTCAAATGTTTATTTCATGGAATTTCATTTTAAGGTAAAAAATTTAAATAATTTTAAAATAACCAAATTGAATAGGTCATCTAACTCAGTGTCATGAGAGTATACCCATTATCATATAACAGAATTCATAAAATTATTGGTCCAGTATGAGGACCACATTCCTCAAATTTAGTTTTTTTAATTAAATACTATAACTAGAAACTCTATACATAGACTCTCCCAATCTTTCATTGGCTCAAACAGCCACCACCCTTATTCCTCGAACCAACCTCACACTAAATAATAATAAATAATAATTTATAAAAAATAATAAATAAATATATACATAATGTTAAAATATTTATATGACAAAAATTCTCATCCATTGCTTGACGATCACCCAAATGATGACTAACCACATGTGGATGGATTATGTCATTCAATGAAAATACTATAAGAAAAATACATATCAATCAACATTACAAAAATAGAAATTTAATTCAATTATAATAAATAACCTCAATATTTTCAATGGTGTGATGTACCTTATTCTATGTAATTAATAAAGTAGTTAGATATCATCTTGGGATATCCCATTATTGGGAAAAACAAAATCCCTTTAAAACTCACACAATTTCACCATGCTTTGGGTAATTCTTCAACAGAATAATAAAATTAAAATAATTCAAAATCATCTTGGAAGGGAATAATAAATGATATAGGAAGGAGGAGATATTCATAGTTTGATCTGCTGATAAAAATCCCAAAACATTACACCCCTTTTAAGTGGGAATTAAGAGATGGAGAATGGGGTTCAGACTCTACTACTATTTGAACAAATGATAGAGTGTTGGGGGATACCCCAATAAATACCTAAGGTGGGTGGGGGTATATTAAATTTCACCCTTAAAAGCCTCATAAGCATGTTTGTAGATCCAGAATAGTTTCCATACCACTTCCGTAGCCATAAACTCACTGATTTGGGGCCATCATCTTGCTGGTTACAGTTTCCAATCTACAAATATGAATACTTAGGCCATTCGCAGGCCGATGGGTACATGATGCTACCTCATCCACATCTACCTACCTCTGAAACATTCCCAATAATCCTATATACCATATAAGCCCCATTCCATGTACATAACACAAATTAAAGATATCACAATCCACATAATTCTCTTCCATATCTCATATAAAAATCAAATATGTCTAATAAACTGAAATTCATAAGTCCTCTACATTCTATGAATTGTACAACAATTTGGGGTATTATAAAAACCATATAATTCATAAAATATATTATTAAATAAAATGGACTGTTAAATAAAATGGGTAATTAAATCTCTTAATATTATGTAATGTAATAAAAAAGAATAATATCTACACCATAATGAAATAAATTGTATCATCTTCAGTTATGAGAATAAATAGTAGTTGAATAAAAACTAATATGAGACAAAAATAATTAAAATGAAATGAATTTAGTAAAATATAAAATTAAAACCATGTGAATTAGAATAGTGATTTATGTTATTGGAATGGAATGAAAATATAGGACACAATCTGAGTAATATAGTTCTTATTTGACCATAATAATGGGGTATATAGTCTTTTGATATAATAAAATATCATATTTTAATACTTTATAATTAACATTATATTATTAATATATATTTTATATTCAAATAGATAGTTTTTTTGAAATAAAATTAATTATGTTGTAATAGAACTAGAGGATTCTTATTCATTTCTTAAAATAGATTTTTATATTTAAAAAATAACGAGTCATGTATTTTTGTTAAAATGATCACTTTTAGTGAATGAAATCAATAAAATATATTGAATAAGGATGATGAATGATTCATATAATATTTTAATAGCATGGATGATATAATTAATGAACAATAATTATTATTATTTTAATTAGAAGTGGGTAAATAAAAATTTTACCTTCAAAATATTTTTTTATACATAATATTTTTTAAAAATATTAAATTATCATATTTTGATTTTTAAATTTGAAAAAATTTAATTTTAATTGTAAAAAATAATTAATATTAATTCATTTATTTTTTATTTTATAGTAATAATAATTTTCTTATAAATTGTTCATAGATTTGTTTTTTTCAAAATATATATAAACAAATATAATGACCAGTTGTAAGAAATTATATTAAGAGGTTATATTATTTATTTATCTTAAAATATAATTATACACCCATTCCATAAAAATTAACTAGTGATTAATGGGGTTATATTAATTTTTTAATTAAAAATAAATTTTATTAAAAATTGTTTTAATGTGTTATGAATGTTTATATTAAAAAAAATTCATGAAATTTGGAAATTATTTTACTAAAATTGATTTCATATATAGAATCATCTTGTTTAGGTTAGGTGATAATATTCATTTGATTTTTGGAAATAAAGATATGTTTGCAGGGTAAATGTTACTTACTATAGCAAAAGAAACAAATGGTTATTTTTAGTGATTTTTTTTGAGTGTTTGTGGGGTAATCAATATAAATTAAATTACAATATTCTTAATGATTGCACTAAAATAAATTATAGATATATAAACTAATATTTAAATAATCATTTTATCATTAATTTATTGGAAATAATAATGTGTTTCCTTAATCATTAAAAATTAATTTTTCTCCAAAAATAGTTTCTTCAATATGTATATTCTATTTTAAAATAAAAGATTGTTTTTAAAAATATGGAAATTTAATTATATTAAATAAAGTAAAAATATATAATTATCAAGTATTACTTTTTTCATAATGGTCATCATATATTTTTAGAGAAAAAATCATTACCTTTTCAAATAATTAAAGTAGGTAAAAATTGTAAAGAAGACGTAAATTATCATTGATTATATGTTATTTAATTAATAAAATATATATTCATAATATAACTATTTATATAGGTGTGAAATTTGAATCTAACTTTCTGATCAACATTTCAACACCTAACACAGCTAACATTTATGTGATTCTATATTTACATTTCTCTAAACGTATGTTATAATGGAAATATTTATAAATATCACATATAAGAAGTTATTTATTCCAACCAATTAAAACCACTCAAATCCTTTGAATCTCTCTTGAATAAAAAGAAATTTTTCAAAATTTATAGTCTTATCCCCCTATTATAAGTCTCTTATCACATGAAGTAATCCTAATTCCTTAATTCTGATGGATTTCATCATAAGAATGAGTGATTTCATCAAATTAATTATCAATTTCTTTTGCTTTTTTCATTTTTAATTACATTATAAAATAATTATTTTGTAAAACTCATTAAAAATATAATTATATTCTATTAACATAATTATTCTATGATAATTATATTATCCTAATATAACCATATGTTATTACACATTTTACTCATAGTATTTGTTGTTATTTTGGTTAGTTCTACCATATAAAATATCTATGTTATAATGGTTATGTTCTAAAGAATTTTGAAACGAGAACTAAATGTAATATAGTTATTCAATGATTATTTTTTTTAAAATATTTATTCAATGGGAATATATTATGTTATATTCATAAATAAGAGTAAATTTTTATTGATTTGAAATTCCAGAAAAGGAGGATTTTACATTCTCATAATGAACCATCTCCATAACATCCATAAAAAAGCATTGCTGTTTTGAAAAATATCTAAAAACCATTTGAAAACATAATTAATATTCTAAATGTAATGAACACTTGAAATTGAACATGGACTACAACTACCATAACGAAGCCAGTGTAGAACTAACTATACAATTAACACCAAAATATCAATTTTAAAAATAAATGAGTCAAAATGGGTTATAATAAATTCTAAATAGATCATTTCAAGAAAAATAAAATTTAATATATTTTTTATATAGATGAATAATAAACCAAAATTTATTATTTGAGATGATATACCATTTTTGAACTTACATGAATCCAGGGTTAGTGTTATTTGTCTCATATTCCATTCCTTGAGACATATTTCAAATTATGAACATATTTTTATTTCACCAGTTATACATACGAACCCATTGAAATATTATATTAATATATTTTTTATTTTTGTTATTTATATTTCACCAAATATTTCCATGAAATTTTTATTCATATAGTACTTTATTTATGTTGTTTTTTTCTGACTCACTCTTTCCCTTATTCCAGAATCATTCCTCCTTGACTATGGTCATCCAAAAATGATTTATTACATCTTATTATCACATGAAATTATATATCCATATTATTTTCTAGATATTTAAATTTATTTCCGAAGAAATTATTTCCTATGGTATATACTTCCTAAATGAAGATGTCAGTAAGGGTCACTTTTTTCAATTTCTATTATTTTGGACATATTTCAAATTAACCATCAAATCTACTTTAACATTATGTATTTATGAAACCATTGAATTATTTTAATAATAAATATCTTCAGATTCATATGATCAAAAATTATATTTCCTAAAATCATTTCATGTTATTTGGAATCATATATTATCAATGTTTTATGGGGTTTTCAATAACTCTACTCTTTTCCTTGTATCAGAACAACTATAAATGGACTATAAAAACCTATTATTGATTTAATACAAATTATGATGGTATTAAATTGTATTAACTTATATAAATTTTTCTATATTTATATATATTTCTTATACCTCTTTTGAAACAATTCTTACTTTATAAACTTATATTTATGTATGGTTTCTTTGTCTCAATTTCCATTTCATTAGTAATATTCTATTTTGTGAACTATTTTTTCATTCATATATTTTATTACCAACCCATTGACTTATCTTATGATTAATAAAGTTAATTTCCTTGTATTTATAATTCAATTTCTTAATCCGCTATTCATATTCATTTGATTAAATTACTAATAAATCTATAATGGTTTTTTTAATCAATTATAATTTCATTACTTCATAATATTTCTTTTTTAAATATATATTTATATTTATATTAAATTATGTATTTTCACTAAATTATATTTATATTTTTCTTTCTATTTGTGTAAATTACATTTTAATGTAAAAAATGTTATTCTTTAATGGAATTACTTCCATTTAAAAATGTGACATTGCTAAAAATATTTATCATATTATCTTTTAGTAGTTTCTCTATTATTCAATTTTATTTATTCTCCAAAATAATTTAATTCTTCACCTGGAAATGTATATATGGATCACCTTTTTTAATATAAGTGTATCTCTTTATCTATTTTATAATTATTTTTTATAATCATTTCACAAATTTAGTGTTTATAAAATATAGAAAAAATGCCGAATGGAATATAATTTCATTTTATTTAAATTTTTATCCTGTAAAAAACATTCTGAAAAATTATATTTATTTGTTTTTTGGTTCCATTTTTGAGAAATAATTAAATATGTTGTTTTCCAAATAATTATTCACCCTTATCAAAAATGATTTTTAAAATTTTCTCCTAACATTACCCTTTTATGTTAATGGAAAAATGTTTTATAAAAAAACTTTTAATGAATTCACTTCAATTTTCATATATATATATATATATATTAAATATATCAATCACCCGTGGATAATTTTCATGATATAATTCTAAATTATCATGTGATATTTTTCTTTTGGGAGATAACATTTTTGGTATCTAAAGTTATTATTATTTATATTAACTTATGAAATACCATTAGAAAATGTTATGTGACCCATTATCTTTCACAGGTTTTTCATGAATAGAATTTTTATTGGTATTATTTTAGACAAAAATGTATGGTTTATCATTATGTTACATGTTTGTATGATATAAATCACTAATATATTATTCTGAACATTATATCTCCTTATATAATTATTGGAATTAATTTGATATTTTAAATCCACTACGGGAAATAGGGAGTGCTATTTGATCCACTGTATTGTGTGAAATATAGAGTGATGGTTTATCCATAATGTTTTTATTATATAAGAAGCCCACATTTTCATATTATATGATTTTAAAACCATATCTTTCTTCCACATTTCATTGAGATCCACCTACTGATGTAATGCTCCATGTGATATTATTAATACCTCTTAACATCATTTCCAATGCTCAGATATATGTATGACACAACCAGGGAATATATATATATGACTTATAGATAAACCCTTTAATTACACGAAATTTCTTACGATATATTCACCCATGATCATTTTTGAAATTTTAATATGACTTAACATTTTATGCCACTCTGATAATGTTATCCCTTATTGAGTTTATGAAACCCCTCTTTATGTTTCTCATTTTTCCATCATAATACATGGTAGATTATGTGTATAAGTTAACCTTATGTAGATATGGTTATGTGATATATTGAATTAATAATTAGTAGTAGGCCATTTTAGCTAATCCCTAAATACAATACATATTTGGGTTGTCCGATTATATATATACTTTTATAAAATGACATATAAATTATAAAAAATATTCAACTATTTTATATTAATTCTCATTTTATCTCACTAGGTGCTAAGCTAGTTGGAATTTAATTTTTTATTAACAACAAATATAAGATTACATTTTTGGGATGCCTATTGACATCAATATTTTTATTGTATTGGATTTTAATATTTACATATTATATGATTATAAATTCTAATATTTTTATTTTCTCATGGAAATACATAATAATTCATGTGTAATAGATACATAATATTTTCTATATGTCATCAAATATTTTTGGACTTGAGTTATGGGTTAACATGGAAATAATTTGGATTTTTTAGGTTAATAGTGTTTGGTAGTTTCTTAAGGTTTTAGTAAGCATTTGATATTTATAAATATGTTTAACAGTGTGTTTATGTGTGTTTAGCTCTATTAAGTGGTGAAATTAGGATTTGATGATAAATATATAGTTTCATTTAATGTTAAAGAGTCAATAAATTATAATCATACATTCAATAAATAAATGAAAAAATAATATTCTTACTACCATATAATTTTTATGAGATTAAGTAGTTAGGAAAATAATTCCATAAAATATTATATAAAATAAATTTTTTTGTTCTAAATGATCCCATATTTGTCTAATTTTTTTCCACATCAATTTGATGCATCAATTAAGGCATTTTCTTAGAATTATTGGAGGATTTTTCTGAATAATATATATCTAAGGAATGTCCCTATGAACATATATCACACTTTTTTCTTGGATAAATCTCATTTCAAGGGTTGGATGTATCAGTTTTAGTTTTGAATTTTAATGAAGGTATAGATAAGGTCATGAAAAATTTAAGGAATATTCTCAAAAACCATATAGGAGTATGTGGTTTATATAATCTATGTTTTCCGTGGTCGAATTAATTTTTGATTATATAATGATATGTTTTTCTCCATTATTCATCAATATGACACTTTTTTGGTTTTTTATCAGGGAATAAATTTTTGTATTTCGTGTGTGGACTTCAATTAAGTATAGAAGATGGTTATATTCTGGTATATAGATTTTAAATTTCAAACGACATCAAAATTGAAGATGGTGAATTTTCCTAAATTTTTAGTTTTAGAAAATATCTTCTTATTGGATATTGGTTTTAAATAAATTTTTTTAGTACATGAAAATAACATAGTTATTTATTTGAATCAAAAGTATAGTTTGATGATAGTAGTTTTTATGAAAATGGGATAATTATTTTTTCATGTGTGTATCAAACTATGTTAATTGGGTTTCAAATAAATTTAATTGTGTAAAATTTATGGTGTTTTAATTATTTAATTTTTCTTTCTATTTTATATAATAAAATATATTACAGGACCTATCCTTTTAAATAAAATTCATACTTATGTATGAGATCCACATCTGAATGATAATTCTAAATAAAAAAGATTAGGGTAATCAAAGATCATAGTAAAAAGTGGTAATATATGGTTGTAACGCATGATGTATGGTATTATTAGGGTTTTGAAAACTAGAAAGTGTCTATGTGTGGTAGTATGGGTATTTAGGTTATTATAATATTTTTTTGATGGATACCAACTTTTTTTATTAATATTTAAAATATTGTTTTATAAAATTTTATAAGATAAGTTGTTTTTAAAAAACTTCAATTAATGTTTATATTATTTTCTCATTCATAGGGTGTATATGGGATAATTTTAGGTATCTTTTGAGGTTTTTATACAATCTTTCTAAATTGTTATCATTGTGCATAGGCAGACATTTCATATATGGAATTATTGGTACATTGGGCCACAAAATAATGACCATGACTCGGAATCTACCCGCCATTAAAAGGCATAACTATTGGATAATGAATCAGTTCTATTTTTTTTATGGAGTGATTGAATTTTGTGTCTCATGGAGTTTATTTTTAATGTTTCTAATGTGGTTTTTTTATGAATTTAAATTTACTAAATTATTTTATATATCCTTCATATAGTGATTCAACGAGTGTCTGTGTTGAGTCATAAACCCATTCCTAAATGTATATGATTTTTTTTATATTTTATTAAGAATCCTTAAGTGATTTTGTGATTCTGATATTGGATAAGTAACATTCCAATCTGTACAAGGGTTGAGTTTGAATTGATTGAAATCTACCGACTCTGATGCCATTGAGTTAGTGATCTATGTTGGTTCATTATGATTCCTTAGGAGCGCCTCTCTAAATGCCATAAGTTGTTGACTATTAGTGAGGGCATAGTGTGTGTCCATGGGGAGACTATAACGTCATGTTATTGTAAAAAAATGGAAATAAAAAGGAAAAATACAAGAAGATAATAAACATAGTGATGAATCATCAAATAAATTGAAATATAACATGCAGTTATAATAAATGAAATTCTATAAAATCTTAAGTAACCATGTCATAAAAAAAACAAATCATCCAGTGGACTAACCATAAATTCATTAATAAATGAATGAAACCGAAATAAATTTAAAATAATATAATATTAACATTGAGTTATACCATATCCCTAGTCTATAAACACTATCAAACAACATCATCCAAATCATAAGAATCCACACAAGCATCCTTGCTCGATCATGAAACCCTATCCCTCATACCTATCTACCATAATTCTTTTGTTAACTTTATAAAATACATTTGGTATGAAAACCCCAATGAGATGAATATACAACTCTGAAAGTATATTCACTGTAGACCACCCCAATGATGTAGCCATAAATATGCTGTAATTGCTTTATGCTCTTGAAATATTCCCATATTAGGTAAGAAACAGCTGAAAAGATAAATAAATCAAATAATGTGAAACCATATTCTATCTTTTGTCGTATGATCTCATTCAACTATTAAAGGTTCTATCATGTATATTAAAATTTATATGAGTATATTTGTATATTCAAATACATATACATACATATATAAATACGAACATACCCGAGTAATGTTAAATATGTAATATAAATCATCAAAAGTTGATCCCTAGGTATGTAATCCTGATCGTATGAACATCATGTGTGATGGAAATTGAGTTGGATGTCATACCAATAAAGAAATATATACCATTATTCGTTGTATAGGTCAGTAATACCAATCAACAATACATGATTCGTCCAGCACCAAAATGCCTCTTAGTAATCTATGATACCATAGACAGATACCTATCCTAACCTTGGGTTAAACTATACTTGAATAAATTCACTATAATGAAGGATTCTAGGTAGTAGATATTTATATCCTATAAATATAGAGTAGAGATGGATTCCATACCATTATATCCATGTAATTATACTCTATTTTATAATCCCCGGGTTCCTATCATTAGGAGGTCATGAAATTGAGACTTAGAAGAACCCTAAGGGTCAGACCGTTATGTGAATAGTAAGAAGGGAACTTTGTTGAGACACTACTCCTAACCCTTGAGGTCTCTAATCAAGGAGTCAAAATCAAGACCTATCAGTAAGGATAGTTTAATCATCCATGAGTATCAAAAGTTGCAGAACTCATTTTCTATCATTGAGTTTTAGTAATCGATCAGGGAGAGCGTAATTATACCTATCACATATGAGAGAATAATCATACATTAGTGTTATCCGATAGAGGATAGAATAATAATTCTCATCACATATCAATAGAGGGAGATAGGAATCATCCTCAAAATATAAAAATTCTTCGATATTGGAGTAATCCTCATCACATGTTTGAGTGTAATAATCCACAAGAATCATTACTAGGGACCTCATGCCCGTATATCAAAATTGTAGGATCAAAAGATTACTATGAGGTAGCACATGTAGATATTCCAATTATATAATAAAAAAAATATAAAATCTCAATATAGAGGGTCAAGTTATTACCTTTTTGAATGTCAATAAACATGTGAAATAACATGTCTTAGAATATAAATTCCATGAAGTATATATGGCCATCCGGATGAAAAATAAGAAAGATTCTGATTAGAAAATCCAAGAATCAAAGATAGAGAAAGAAGAATTATTTCTCGATCATCAACCATAATCCTATATGAACCCCTGATAATCATTAATGCATCATGAATATATAGGTTAATATATAAATAGAATAGTGATGATTTCAACAGTCTTTAACCCACCACTACAGCCATAACATCTCATGCATAATGTTTTTCATCTATTATAAGATAAAACCCGCTACCATTTATACCCAAACCTGATGTACATGATCAAGGTCGATCAAAAATTGGGGAGACCACAAGGTACCTCAACTAATAACACAAGAGAGGCATCTTACTTGGGATCCACAATAGTTGTGTTAAAAGGAGAAATCTTATTGGGGATCCGTGAATGAAATGAAAACATAGGCATCATGTACGATATCCTCAAAATTTTATAAGTAAAGGTATCCTATAATTGATTCCTTGGGTCAGCATGTAAATGAAGGTATCCCATATAGGACCCTCAAAACCAATACTATGACATATTTATCCTATAAAGGATCTTCTCGGTCAAAACTTAAGAAGATCCATCTCACATGGGATCTTCAAAAACAACTAATCTCATGGACTCATAAGTTAGAAGGGATCATCTCACAAGGGATACATCTTTAAGGGGAAATCCATAAAGAATCTATCAAGATAGATATTTGATGGCTAATCTCAGATAAGGTCTCAGTATCATGAGATAAAAAGGATTCGATTATTAGAGGAAGAACTTCTCATTTTAGAAAAATCACCAAAACACCAATTAAGAGTCCTAAAATCACCCCATTGGTTTCCCCATAGATATATATGTGGAAAAATTATCATAATGATGTCCTCTAATATCCCATTATAGATATAGGGAATTAAATAGAAAAAATCACAAAATGGTAGAAATCAAGGAGTAAATGGATTGGGTATCCAAATATATGATGGGTACCTTAATGTCCCCACATGGGTTTATACTCCAACATGAAATGTAATGTCATAGACCATGTACATGACATGTTCATCTTGCACATGGCACGTACCATACATGGGGTACCTTCCTGTATACCTTACATGGCATGGACATGTATATAACAATTCTGTGTATCTCAACATGACATCGAACCCACACTGGATCTGTCTATGTACTCTACACAACCATGTTCCCCTACATTGGTTTTTTGTATGATTAATCCGATACACATACAAGTCCCAGAATAGGAAATGTATGGAACATACAAAGAATGTAATTTTAAAATTTTCTCTTACCAAAATAGGAAGAGCACATGGCATTTGTTCTTGAACTACACACTGTGTGATTGGGATTTCGGAATATAAAACCCCTCAAATCCTTTGAAACCCCATTAATTAACCCAATAATAATAGATCGACTGACAAGGGCTCCCTAGAAGATATAGAAGGGGTTTAAAACCAAAAAATATTGTAAATTTATCCATATTTATCGGAAAAACATAAAAATGAACTTCCTTTTTACATAATCCTCTAATGTTTCTCCCATTTCAATGATCCATAGCTGCACATGATAATCCATTCCATCCCAAAATTTATGGAGGTACCTTCTTTCATATCCCTACATGCATATATCTCTCTTTGTCCTTTAATCTCCCTTGTTAATCTGACAGGGAATACATAAGTGTAATATGTGAGAATCTAGGGGAGAAGGAAGAAATAAAACATTAAAAGAAAAGAAAAGAAAAGAAAAAAAGGGCCCAACCCATCCTCGACACCCACACTAATATTATGACCCACCTATGGAAAAAATATTTTTTCATAATCAATAGGGGAGGAAGAATCTTAAAATGATCCTCTATCCAATAAATGTGTCTAAATGAACCTGGATGAATACATTAATATCTAATTCATGGAATAATAACTATTAGTTATTTTTCTAAAATTAAAAGGAATTAGTGTTATATTAAACTACAATAATAGAATTAAAGCCTTATTAATGGACAAATAAAGTGATTGTAAAAATTATTTGAGATCCTATTATATTGGAAAAGACCTTTTTACCCATTACAAGCATCTGAAAAAAAAAATTAAAATTTCTATTCAAAATTAAATTTTGGAAATAGAGTTCCTTGTAGTTACCCCTCCATAAACATTCTCATTCATGAGAAGACTTGGTTGTAAAACTAGTATCCATTATCAAAAACTAAAAATATGCACATTCAAGTTATCTGAACTATCCAAGGATCAGTCTCTTAGCATCACAAATTTTCTCTTACATGGGATATGTTAACTCCGATAGATAAGGTTCTCCCAATCATATGAATACCTTTATCATCATCTCAAAAAAAACACCATGATCGACAACACATGGATAATTATAAATTCAACTGAAAATAAGGTTCAACACCCTCAAATAGCCACTGGTTCACTCACCAAAATCAGTCTTAACCTATAACACTCCTCGATCGAATCCTCAATAGGTTCCTTTATTAATGGTGGAAATATATTTAAAAGAAATGAACCTTCGAAAAGAGATGAATATCTCTTAGAATAATCATGATGATGTGATGATAGATCATGACCATCTCTAAGGAAGAGTATAATTCAATTCACTTGAAATGTGTGTACAACACTCTTTGAGAAATTATCACATCGAACAAGATACACTTGGCTTTAACAAAATCTTGACACTGTGTATCTTGACAAATAATTCCCATTTCAAAACAAAAGTCATCTTAATTGTGGTACCCTATCCATTTTTTATGATACCTCTTCCATTGAGAGTCATTTTTTCATTTCATCATGACTCCCAGGTGACCCTTCCCATAAAATTTCTTGAAACTATCAGTCCTCAACTTGCACCCATCCACTCACCGATTTATGGTTACGATTGTACCTTGAATAATGGAAATACACATTTATCTATTGAATCATGCTCCTATGAGTCATCCACTATATTAAGAAGCTAAATGTATTACAAGATACGTCAGTAAAATAATGAAAAAGCTCACATGGAACTTAACTTCAAAATCAATCACCGTACATTATCCACAATTTTTTCAACAACCACCCATCACCAAACATTATTCTAGTAATGAGAATATACCCATCCTCGAATAAAATTTTCAACTATGGAAATACTAGTCATTAGGTCCAAAAAACCAAATATTCTTAAACATTAGATCCATTATTGATAAAACATAACCCTAGGTTCTCATCAAAATATGTCAGTATTAATATGACTATATTTCAAAACCTATGCACTAACATGCATCTATCTCAAATGGGAATACAAATCATCTCACAACCTAAAAAGGAATCCAAAAACCCTGGCCAACCACACCCACATGTATTCCTTGTACAAAATGAACATCCAATCACAATGGTCTGAGTTAAAACAAAGGGCCTCTAGGACTCCAACGTAGCCCTACTGATCAAGTGTCAATGAGGGCCACTAGATCTAATAACCTACCTCAAAAGATCAAACCACTTCAAGGTAGGTAAAGATAAAACTGATTGACGAGGGTCATAACTATCAAAAAAGACTACAAGGGACCAATCATGACTGATAATCCTTATAAGGAACTACTCCATGGAAGTCATGATATCAACACCAGGAAGATAATGAATAGACACTCACCAATAATCATTATATGGTAATATCCCTTGAGGTGATGTTGATGAAAAACAATATGTTTCCATTGACATCGTACATCGAGACCTAAGTAGATGGACACAATATAAGGGTACACCTATAATGGGTATACTAGAAATGCACTATCTCATGATATTTACATACATGGGTTAGTACCGTAATCATGTGGTTCATTTAAATAGACCGTGTTTACAATATATATAGGAAATCATGGTAAAGGTTATTACTGACACTTCAAATAATAGATACTAACTAACAAAACCCTACAAGGGGTCCAACACATGGGAATCATGTGACCTATCTACATATAAGGGTAACAAAACCTCCCATACATTACATTTGAGTAACCAGCCTCATCATCAAACATCTCAACATTGATCAACATTTCCTACCTTTAGAAGGAAATATAAAATTTCACTCAATTGAGAATAATGAAACCAAAAGTATACATAATAGATCACTATTTAGGTTTTTTATGATACATTAATTAATTTTCATACTATTTTCAATTACAATCACACACTGTAATGCCTATAACATGTGAATCCACCATGATAAATATGACACATAAGAAGCCTCTTCAATTTTGGAAAAGAGTAAAAAATAATTGATGGACTTTTTCTAATGGTCTAAGAGCTAAAAATAAAATAAATCATAACATCCTTACGTCATGAGAATCACTCAAACAAAAAATAATATAAAACTATAATTTCATAGATTAAAACACAAATACCATACATTTGGTATCTTATAATTCTTACCAGAATATGTGTGATTGACATACCAGTCTGATATCCATGATAGGTCCCAACACATTCCAAATAATTCTATCTACCATATCCCAAATAGCACGACAACTAAAAAAGAAACATCTTTAATAACAAAATAAATATCTTAACTTGGATATGACTAAACTGGTGCTCTGAGCTAGTTCTTATGAGGTCCCAAGTACACCTTTCTATATGTTAGAGGCTACCAACAAGAAGTGAGGGCCTAATGTTTTTTCTTGGAGAGACTACGACCTCATATCATAGTAGAAAACTTATGAAATACATATATAACATCAGAAAAGTAAATAAAAATAGTTTATAAGTAGTAAATAAAATGAAATAGAACATGATGTAATAATAAACGAAATTATATAAAATCTATGACAACCATTTCATATATACAACACTAGTCACTATCTAGGACGACCATACATTAAAGAGTACATGAAGGAAAATGAAATAAAAGTTCAAGGCTCTACTATAAACTCTGATCCATACCACATAATAGGTCTACAAAAACTATAAACCTGTATCACACAAATCATAAGAATCCACATGAGTTTCATCACTCGATCATGAAGCTGGGGGTCATATCCCTATTAATCATACAACTATTCTCAATATGAAAAGAATACAAAAGGTCTTCACACACATTGATTTGCATGTATAGGGGTGATAATATTATCTCATTACTCTAGCCCAGTGAATAACCTATAAATCGATTATTATAATTGCCTTCCCATGAAATATTCTCAACCTATCTAGGATACAACATGAATGATAAATAAAGAAAATAACATGAAACCACATTCAATCCTTGGGATCGTGATCCTGGTCCGCTTTCCAAGGTGAAATATTGTATATTTATTTTTTTGTGTGTATATTTGTATATTACCATATATATTCATATGTACATAAATAAGAATATAAATGAGTATGGTGAATGATGTAACATAAATCTACTATAGTCGATCCTTGGGTTTATAATCCCGATTTTCTGGATATCCTGTAAAAAGGGTATTAAGCTGGATGTTGTACCACTCGATCCATTTATTTCTTAATACCATCAATAGGTTTATAATCCCAATTGAAATTAATTGAATTTATTATCAATTGGTTACTGCATGGATGTAATACAGTTATCTATGTTTTTGTTTACTATGATATGAGGGAATCGTCTTTTAATGGACACACTATAAAAACCATATTATAGTTGTCACCCTTTGGTGTATGTAGAGGCACACTTGAGAATGGTGGATTTTCCTAATATTTGTTTTTTATGGAATATAATGGGATATGAAATTGGCATTAATTAAATTATTTCAGTAGATGAAAATAATTTAAATATTTAATTGAATTAAAAGTGTTTCTTGGTGATAGTGGTTTCCCTAAAAATAGAACCTGTAGATTTTCAAGTATGTGTGTGAGTCTATGTTGTTTGAATTTTAAGGAAATTTCAATGTATTTAATTAATGTTGATGTTTTTATAGAATAGTGTTATTGATTTTATAGATTAATCTAACTTACTGACCTATCCATGAAAATAATGTTATTTATTATGTGTGGGTTCTTCATCGGAATAATAATGATGAATAGAAATGGATCATGGTAATAAATGTTTTTACATAAAAGTGTTAATCTATGGTTTTAACACATGATGGAGTGTATTATTTTGGTTTTAAAATTTATAATGTGTATTTGTGTGGATGTATAGAGAATTTTATTATTATATTATACATTGATTGTTGATATATATACATTAGTTTTTTTTTCAAATTTATAAATTTTTTATTTATTTTATAAAATATCATACGATTGGGTTGTGTGTTAAAAAATAAATTAATGTTTATTTCAATTTCAAATTCATGGGGTGTGAGTGGGATGCATTTGGGCGTCTTACTATTTTGGTATACATATCACCTACATCTATATCATGGAGAAATTCAAAAATTTCATGGATAAAATTACACATACATAGGGCTATGACACAGTGACTTTAAATTGGAATCTAACAACTGATAAAAAAATGTCTAGAATGGGGAATTAGTTATATTATTTTTTATATAGTGTGATTGAATTAGAGGTTTGTTGGATTTTATTTTTAATGTTTTAATGTAGTTTTTTATATGAAGTTATATATATGAATTTATGTAATATATCATTTATATAGTGATGTAAAGGTTTTGTGTGTTGAGTCATAACACCATTCCACAAGGTTTATGAATTGGTTATTAAATTTTATATGAAATCCATAAGTGTTTATTTGATTGTGATACTAGCTATGTAATATTTCAATCTAGACTAGGTTTAGGTTTCAATGGATCTTAATTTCTCGACCCATATTCCGATAAACTGTTGCTCTGATATGGTACGTTATAAGGCCTCATGCATGCCTATCTATATATTAGAGGCTTCCGAATAGATGAAAGGTCCTAGGGTGTGTCTGTGGGAGAAAATACACTCATATCAGAGTATTTTTTTTGGAAATAACTAGATAACAACCAAGATGGAAATAAAAACAGGGCATAAACAGTACATACACCGAAATAAAACATTCATAAATTACAAGTGAAATGATTTAAAATCCCAAATAGCTATGTGATACATATAATTATGGTCACGCATTAGGTCAAGAATACATATTGGAGTCCATGAAAAAAACATAAATAAATTTAAAAGGATGAACTAAAAACTTCAATCCGTACCACATACATTGTCACCAGACACTATCAAACTACATCATCCTAATCCTAAGAACCCTCATGAGAGTCCTCACTCGATCAAGCATCTTTGGGCCTCATCCTTGTCCATCATGCATTTGTTCTCAACTTGAAAAAAGGTATAAGGTCTTCACACAAAACAAGATACATGTACATGGTTTAAAATATAAAAAATTTCACCACTTGAATGATGAAGATATAAATATAATTTCATTTTTGGTTGAACATGAAATATTCTCAGCCTGTTAAGACGCAATATGAAAGATAAATAAAACAAATAATGTTAAACCATAGTTGATCTCGGGTTTTATGACCAAAGTCAACTGGGAATGGTTCCATCATTTATATTCATATTTATATGATAATGTATCTATATTCTTATACATATACATATATACATAAATATCAATATACATGAGTAAGGTGAAAGAAGTAACATCAATTAAGACTAGTTGAACTTGGGTGTATAATTCCAATCATCTGGAATATTTTGTGAAGGGGTTGAGATGGATTTCATACCACTCAATGTCTATATAATAGAAGTCAATCTCCACATTTGTTATCCCAATCGACAATACCTGATTTATCCAGATCTAAAAATTAATTTGAGTAAGCAATATAACCATAAGGGGACACTCTTCCTAACACTGGGTTTTCTTGTACACTCCTTCAATAACTATAATGAAGGATTCCATGGAATATATCTTAAAATTTTTTAAATATGGAAAAGGTATTGGTTTCCTGACACACTCTAAATGTAAATCCATCCTACTGTATATGCCCTAGGTCTTAGATTGTATGTGTTCATTACATTATGACTCAGATAAACCCTAATGGTTCGATTGATAGGTGAACTTTAATAAGTGATCAGTAGTGATACACCATGCCCGTAACTTGTTTTCTCTCATCAGGGACAGTAAAATCAGACATATCAATCAAGAGATTGTATTCATCCATGAGTATCCAAATGTGTGAAACACCATGCCTAACACTGTGGTCTATTAATCGGCTAGGGGTACTATAATCATCCCTATTTATCGAGAGATAATAATCATCAATGAGAATAATAAGATCAAGGAGGGAATAATCATCCACATCACATTTCTATCATAGGTTAATAGAACTGTCCTCAACATATAAAAATTCTCAGAGAGAGGAATCATCCTCATTACCTAGGAGTGAGTAATTATCCAAAAGTATCATTACTAGGGATTCCATGCCCATATATCAAATTTTTATTCTCAAATGATAGATCCTAAGAAGCAACCATAGAAATCTGAAAAAATGTCATAAAAAATATAGGCTCAAAATCTAGGCAAAATGTAGTACCATAGTGTATGTTAACATCTATGAGAAATAACATGTAATAAACTAATCATCATATGAAGTATGTATAGTCATCCTAGTGAAGAATAAGATGATTACAAAAGTAAAACATTCATCCATCCCATAGTGAAATAAAGAGGCATAAGGTCAGAATCATCATCCAATAACCAAGAAGATACTCAGATTATCACCATTTCATCAATTCTAAATATTTTAAAGCATAAATAAATGACCGATGGTGGATGAATGCCTTAACCCCCCACTACATCCATAGCCTCTCGGGAATAAAAGTTTGTAACATCTTCTAAGGTAACACCCACTACAATCTATATCCAAATCCTATGTACAAGTTTAGGGTCCATCAACCATCGTGGTACCCACTAGGTCCCTCAATGCATAATATAAGATAGGTATCCTACTTGGAATCCTCAAAAATTAAGGTAAAAGTAGTAATATTACATGGGATCCCTGAATAGAATTTCAATAAAGGAATCCTACCTGGGATCCTTTAAATGATAAAGGTAAAAGAATCCTATAAGGGATTCCCAGTGGTATAATGTAAATGAGTACAACCCACAGTGGACTGTTAGAACCAATAGTAAGATAGATTTATTGAACACCTGATCCTATAAGTCAAAACGTAAGAAGAGGTATCCCATAAGGTATCCTCAGAAACAACTAATCTCATAGCCTCATTGTCCATAAAGGCTCATCTCACATGGGAAACATCCTCAAGGGGAAAGCTACAAATCATCAGTTGAATGAGGTAGCTCATACACAATATGTGATCAAGTCTCATTCTTAATAGACAAAAATGATTCTATTATTGGAGGAAAAACCTATCATTTTAGAAAAAATACCAAAAAACCTAATTAGTAGTCCTTAGATCACACTAAGGGTATCATTGTTTCCATATATATTAAAAAATACCATGAATGGACCCCTATTATCTCAAATTATAAAATCTGGAATCAAAACTGAATAATCTTCAAAAGGGAAGCAATGGAGAAGTACAAAATGTGTGTATCCTAGTACACAACGTGTACCCTCGTGTCCCCAACTCGGCATGTATTACAACAGGACATGGTCATTAAAATTATATGTACATGCAATTTTCATCATGCACAAAGTGTGTAACATATGTAGGGATCCTTTTTGTGTACCTCGAAAGGCCTGGGCATACATATATCTTGGATGTGTATCTCTACATTGTATGAAAACCACATGGCATATAACCATGTACTCCACTTGACCATGTATCCCAAACATGGGCGGCCTAGCTTGGTAACCAGTTACACATATGAGTCCCATTACACGATGTGTATATACAATGCATAGAAAATACTTCTAAAAGAGTTTCTTCCCTGAATTAGAATAACATATGGCATGTGTTCCTAAACTAGAAACTGTGTGATCAGGATTTATAAATAAGAAACCCTTAAAATCACCTGAAACCCTAGATTTTACCTCAAAACAACAGATCTGCTGAATAGGGGTTGCAAGAAGGTATATAAGTGGTTTAGAAAGAAAAATGGAAAATGTATAGGGATTTATTGAAGGAATTGAAAAGTTCATACCTTTGAATGGAATCGTTTTAAGCTTCACCCATTTCAACAATCTACAACTACACCATGAATATTTGGTGCATCCCAAGCACTATAATAGTACCTAAATTATTATCCCCTACATATCTATCTATCCCTATACCATAATCCCTCTTAGTCATGAAAATTGGGAAGCCACTAGGATCATTCGTGAGAATCTAGAGGAGAATGAAGATAGTAAAATAGGAAAAAATAAAAGGAAAAGAAAATAAAATGAAAATGGGCCCCCAACTTGGCCCTAACACCCTAACTGATTTTATTCCCAATATAAGAAAAACACTATTCCAAACTCAATATTGGAGAGAAAATCTAAATATGATGATCCATGCATAGTATGTTCTTGAATATACCAGAGTGAATAAATTAAAATTTAATTAAGGAAATATTAATTATTATTTGTTATGCTGAAATTCATAGTGATCATAACTATTCGAAACTCCCTTCCCAAGGTAAAAAACTTCTTTAATGAAAAACAATGCAATCTTAAATTATATTTGAGACTATATTCTAGTGGAAAATACAATTTTACACCATACATGATTCAGAAAGTGAAATTCAAATTACAGCTCAATATTCAATCCGTAAAAACCAATTTTTTATAGTCATACCACCATAATACATGATGTCCCTGAGAAGAATTGGTGGTAAAACTAGTATCCATGCTCTCAAACTGAGAAACTTCATAGAAAATATATATCAATAATCAAACAGAAATTCTTATATAATCAAAAACTATATCTTTCATAGAATACATTAAATGTGACCAATCCAGTAATCCATACCCTAAGAACACCCTTATCGTTTTTCTATCAAAATTCGAAGCTCAGTGGCTCTGGAAAAATTCTAATTTCAACTAAAAATGAGTGTCACCACCCTCCAAAAGCTAACAGTGAACTCAACACTATAAGGTTTACCTTATACCACTCCTCTAGAAAAACCATTTAGGGTTCCTTCATTAGAAAAGGAAATATATTTAAAAGAAAATAATATTTTCATAGAGGCAATATTATATCATCCAAATCATGAAAATTTCAGGACAGGGCTTGGTTATCTCTAACTCAGAGTACACTAAGATTTCCACAAATAATTTATACAACACTCCTCCCAAAAATGCCACACCAAATATGCCACACTTTCTTTTAACTAACTCATGATACCCTATCTATCAATAAATCATGGAAAAGTTGATTCATAGGTTAACCGAAATATGGTACCACATGCATTTAGGAAGAAAATGCTATCATAGAGTGACATTTCACATTTCATCATGACTCTGGGAAACTTATCCCATGGATTGTCATGAAAACATCGGTCCTCATATGACACCTGAAAACACACAAATTTATGATTATGATAGTACTGTTCATAACTATCATTCACCTTTATCACTTGAATCATGCTCCCACGAGTTTACCACCACAAGTCTGAGCTAAAAATGTTATGTGAGACGTCATTCCAATAATTTAGAATCTACGATGAAACTCCACTTCAAAATTTATCACCACATATGCGCCCTGATTTATTAAATGAATGACCATCACCTAACATCATTCCATTCATGAGGTTCTACCAATGCTTTGATTACATTAGTAATAGCAGATACACTAGTCAGTAGGGCCAAACACCAAAATAGTCATTCCTTTCAGTGATAATCCTGATACCAAAGCACCAATGTTCTTATCAATAGTTAATTTCATTAATATGACTATATTGGAAATACTAAGCACTAATCATGCATTGATCTCATAAGAGATTAAAAATTAGCTCACTTCATAAAAAATGTGTCCACAACATGGTCTAACCTCACTAACATGTTTCACTTGATCCAAATGAACAACATCCTAGAAGGATCTATGTTAAAACTAAGGGTCTTTATGTATCCCACCTAGCCCTTCCAACAATGTATCAATGAGGATGACTAAATATATCCACTTAACAAAAAAAATAAAATATATCTATGGGAGGTAAAAAAAATGCACATACGAGGGTCAAAACTATCAACACAACCTACAGGGGACACATCCTCACTAAACATCTTTTTAAGGAACTACTACCTATAGATCATTATTCCAATGATGTAAAGAGACTAAAAATATAGTCATTTATAATCTATATATCTTGATACCTCATTAAGTTCATGATCAATAAAAAGGATAGTATTCTATCGACATTGTACATAACGACCTGACTATATAACCATAATAGATGGATACACCCATAAAGGGTCTACATGAAAAGAACCTTCTTATGATACAGACGTACATGTGTTAATACTATAATATCATGGTTTGGTTAACTATAATTCATTCCAATCTATGTAGAAAATAACTATATATGTTGTCAATGAAACAATAAATTATCGATCCTATGTGAAAAACTCCTACATTTTGTCCAGCATAAGAGAATCATATTCCATGTTAACCTACAAGGGTCACTAAACCTCTCATGAATGATGACCGAGTAATCATCCTCCTTTTCATAAATCTCACCACAGATCCACATAGTCTTCAATTAGAAGGAAATATAAAAGCTGAACCAATTGAGTAGAATTCCAAAAAAACTATATGGTAAAACACCATTTTGGTTTTTTACACAAAAAACAATTTTCCTACTATTACCAATAATAATCAAACACAAGATGTCCAATAAAATGAGAATCCAACATTCAAAAAATGATGCATGAGACACCCCTGTCATTCAAATTATAGTATTCATAATCAATTTTTTGCCTCTTTCCATTAGACCACGATCCATAAATACATAATAAATAAAAACAACCACACATCATGTGGATCACTCAAAGAAAAATTCATATAAAACTATTATATCATAGATTAGAACAATAATCCCATATCAATGGAAACATGGATTTTTTTTTAGGAAAAGTCTTCTTGAAAAACTAGTATAATATCCATCACAGGTTCCAAAACATTCCTAATAATCATGTCTACAATATCCCAAATGGTAAGAAAATAAGAAAAGAAATAGATCTGATACAACTTTGAAACATCCTGATTTGACTACATCTAAACTGGGTTTCTGATCCAGTTCTTATGAGGTCCCAAGCATGAAAATCAATATAACAAAGGCTACCGACTATTAGCAAGGGCCTATGGGATCATTATAGAGGGACTATGATATCTTATCAGAGTAAAAAAAAGAAAAAATATCTAGATAACATCCATGAATTAAATTAAGTGAGTGAGGACGTAGAAAAAATGAAATAGAACATGCTGCAATAATAAATGAAATTCTTTAAGAGAATGAACAACCAAATCATACAAACAACACAAGTTACCCATTGTGAAAACCATGTATGGTAGATTATATGAATGTAAATGAAAAATAATTACAAGAATCTACTACCAACTCTGATTTATAACCAATGGCCAGTCTCTAAATATTTTTGAACTTTATCATCCTGATCATAAGAATCTATATGAGTATCATGTCTTGATCCTGAACCTCTAGTCCTTGGCCATATCCATCATGCGTCAATCCTCACTTGAAAAGAAGACATAAGGTCTTTACACACATTTAGGTTCACATACATGGGTGTGTTTATAGTCCAAGTAGGCAACCACAATGATGAAACAATAAATATATTGTTATAGGTTCCTTATCTTATAATACACTCACCCTATCAAAGACACAAATGGATGGATAAATAATATAAATAACATGAAAAAATAGATGATCCTTGGTTTTATGATCCCAATAATCTAGCCAAGGTTTCACCATATATATTTACATTTATATGTTTATATATATATATATATTACCACACATATAAATATATATATAAATTCAAATATATGTGAGTTATGTGGAAGAATTAAAATATTTCTATAGTAGTAATACCCAGGGTCTATACATTTAATCATTTAGACATCTTATGCAAAGGGCATTGATCTTGATGTCATACTACTCAAGCCATGTAAAACATAAGTTGATCACAAGGTTTGTAATCACAATTCAAAATAAATAATTTCACAATCTTCTTATTACTTTTTGATTTTATCATGTTATTTACCCTATTTTTTACTCTGATATGAGTAAATAGTCTCTCGATAGACACATTATAGGCCCTCACTACCAGTTAGAAGAATCTGGCCTATATAATGGTCCCCTTGAGGAAAATGGATTTTCCTATTTTTTTAAAATATCCAGGGATTTGATATTAGTTTTAATTAATTTGTTTTTTACACAAAGATAATTAATTTTTTGATATTAATTAAAAGTGAAATACAATTTTAGTGGTTTTCATCAAAATAGAACAAGTAGATTTCATTATGTGTGTGTGTCTAATTTATTTTTAATTTGAATGAAATTTTATTGTATTAAATTTATTGGTATGTTATTATACAATTGTGTTATTTATTTTTTCTATTAATTTATGTTACAGGATCAATCCATTGAAATAAAATTGATTAATATGTGTACGTTCCTCATTGGGTTGATAGTCATTATTAGAATGGGATTTGGATAATTATAGTGCTTACTAAAAAGGTGTAATATATGGTTTTAATACATGATAGAGGGTATTATTTGGGTTTTGAAATAAATAATGTTTATTTGTGTGGTAGTATGGGGAAGTAGGTTTGGCTAATATATTTTTTTTGTGATAGTTGTAAACTTGTATTTTATTAAAATTTTAAGTAAATTTATTTTTTATATATGAGCGTGTTGTTTTACCAAAAAATAAGTTAATTTTTATTTGATTTTAACATTAATGGTGTGTAGGGGGGATAATTTTAAGTATCTTACTAGGTTTTTATTCACACCACCCTCATGACTATAAAGGTACACATGTAGAAATTTCATTGATTGAATTTACGGTACATTGGTCCATGTCATAGTTGCCTCAAACATGATCCTTTTCACCACTAAAAGACATAAATAGAAGCTGAGGAATTAGTTTTATTCCATCTTATAAGGTGTGATTTAATTCACTGTCTATTGTAGTTTATTTAAAATTTAGTTATTTAGTTTTTGTAAATAAATTTACCATTAATAAAGTGTATGACATATCATTTATATAGTGACGTAGATGTTTTGTGTGTTGATTCCTAAAATTATTCCCTATAATATATGTATTGGTTTTTATGTTGTAGTAGTAATCCATAATCGATTGTGTGATAATGTTATTTTCTATGTTACCTTCCAATCTAGTTTGGGGATGGGTTCTAGTGGACATACATTTTTAAGAAATTAAAAATAGTACCACATTATTTCAGTCAAGATGTAGTAGGTGAGTTAGTAAACATTGATATATATTAGAAGGTAAATTATAATATTTTTTGATCAATAGGCTATTAGTGTGAACTACTCTTTCTGGGAAGTCTATGAAATGTTTTTTAGTGTCCCAAACTGGGTGCCACATTTAATTTCCCTGACCAGGTCAGTTATCTCAAGTGTGCCACCCAGTACGCTAGAGGTAGCCGACATGAAGCGAGGGTCTATGACAAAACAAGGGGAAATAATACCATCTTTATCAGAGAAATAAAATATAATAAATAGGGAAAAAATAACTAAATGATAGAAACAAAGAATCATACTATAATCACATGATTCCACAAAGTGAAATAAAACATCAAAATAAAATAGTTGATATGTCATGCCATACTGGTGTCAAGTGTCTAAATAAAACAAAAAAATGAAAACTCAAAGAAAAATCAAAGCAGGTCTTGAAACCATATATATTTAACTCATCCATTATCTAACCCAAAATCATCCATCTAACATAGCGATCTTTCCCTTATCCTTTCCGAAAAATATGAAGTACATTTGGGTATCGATTAGGCATCCTGATCATGGTGTTAGTATAACTGAGTTGGCCACCACCAATGATTTTTAAAAAATGTCTAGTTAGTAAAAGTTACTATAGTTGTATAAATAAAAATGTATAATTAATATGGTAAAGGATTATAAAATTTCATTATTCTTTAATTAAATATATAATCTCCTATTTCACGACAACACTTATACTATCAATACCTACTTTGGACAATGTTGGTATCTGAACTATCTCCATTAGATGTCATATATTACAATAACATGGTTGTTGTTTGTCATTTCATTTAAAGTAAAATCATTTTCAATTATAACAATATTCCAATGTTAATCTCATGAGTATAGAACATTGTTTCTTTCACCCCTATTGGTATTTACATCCCCTGTACCTGATCCACACCTCATTGTCACATGGGTATTTATAGCCTCAATCCTAGTCCCACACTCAATATCACATATGGGTATTTTGAGCCACAATACCTAACAACACCTCAATGTATCATATGGGTATTTGGAGCTTCATTACCTATCCCATACTCACTAAGACATATGGGTATTTGGAGACTCAGTCCCAATACCATTCTTCAACATCACATGTAACACAAATATGACAATATCAAGAAAATAAAAATTTAATATACATCATGGTTATGCATTGTCATCCTTCTCAAAATAAACTCTCACTAATATATACCATTAAATTTATCATAAAAATAAAAATTCTTAATTTCAATCATGTAGAATAATCTGAAAAATTCCTCATTAAACCCTTTTTTAACATTTAATAAAATTATTCATTGAACCTTCAAGTATAACCCAATAATCACTTAATTCCCATTAATAAATCAATTCAAAATTCAATTATTAAATAAAACACAATTAAATCAATTGACCAATTACACAATCCCATTAATTAACCAATTTTAGCACCACATTGATTAATCAATTCTATAATCTCTTAATTTATTAGCTGCTTTAAATAATTCCATTCAAAATGAAATTTATTGACATGAAATTGAGATTTCACAATTACATACATGTAATTGAAATCACGTCTTTGGGAACTGAATAATTGACCACCATCCTCAAGGTCCTTGAGGGATTATTGTATATAAAAATCCACAAATTGAAGCAAAAAAGTTCAATTCCACAATGAATAAAGAGATCTAGATCCAAAAAGTAGATCTGAAACCAAATGGATTATATCCATGAAAACCTACACTACTGGAAATGAAAGGTAAACCAATGGTTGAAAACAGTTGGTATAGGGTGGAGAACCATTGGTATAAATTATACCAAATGTTCTAGAAACCGTATCCAAGTAAGCTGCGACAATAGACATATACCAAGGGTTTGAGATAAACCATTGGTATATGTGAAGAAATATACTCTATACCAACGGTTTATGTTAACCGTTGGTATAGAGTTATTATACAACACATATGCCAATGGTTTAAAACCCGTTGGAATATCTTTTTTAGTATTCCATTCACCCCTATACCAAAAGTATAAACCATTGGTAAAGGTTTTATACCAACGGTTCTGAATTGTTGGTAAAAAATACATACAGAGCCTATACCAACAGTTTAAAACTGTTGGTATAGGCTTTTCTATACAATTCACATAGCAGCCTGCTCTGTGTGATGCGGTGTGAATTGTACATCAGTAAATGCATAATACAATACAACAAATAATAAGGATACATAATTAAAAAATGATAATTATAAGGATACATAATTTAATAATCAATTATGAATACAATACATTAAAAACTGAATACGTAATTATATGTGATACATAATTAATTATAAATACAAAATTGTATTTTATATAACACTTACATTATTGAATTCAGAAATTAGAAGCTAATAACCCAAAATAAGGAAATGGATAAATTAATTAAACCAAACACAAATATAATGTATTGGATTGGGGCGGGTGTCTTTGAACTTAGGGATGATGATAATGGGTGTGTATCAATGAGCTTGTGTGACTTAGGGAATATAGTTGTCCATGGCGTATTAAATTTCATGTGTTTTAGAATACCAGTAGGAGTTCCTCACATGAAAATTGGATTGTGTGAGGCTGGACCATGGATCATTGTGCTAAAGTATCAACACAATCCGAAAACGTTTGGTCAGTTTTCCATATGATAGTTGTTTTTTAATTAAAATGATGCTCGTTTAAAATAAATAGAGACAATTAGAGTGATAACGGCCACACCGTGATTCATATTGAGGAGGGGTTGACTTGTACATATCACATATGACCCATGGATCATTGTCCTAAATTATCAATACAATCTGAATGCGTTTGATTGGTTTTCTGTATGCCTGTTGTTGTTTTCACTTAAAATGTTGTCCATTTCAAATAATAGTGAGACACTTTGAGTTGTACCAGCCACACCAGGCCTCAGATAGAGGCTTGGTTAACACGTACACGTCCTAATAGACCCATGGATTGTTGTGAAAAAGTATCAACACAATCTGAATATTTTGCTCAGTTTTCCGTATGTCAATTGTTTATACTTAAAACAGTGTCCATTTTAAACAAAAGAGAGATAATTAGAGTACTACCGAACACATTGTGCCTCGTATTGAGGTAGGGTTGACTCATACATGTCAAAAATGACCAATGGACCATTTTCCTAATGTATCAACACAATCCAAATGTGTGTGTTCAGTTTTATGTATGCGAGTTGTTTTTTTCATTTCAAATAAAGGTGAGACACTTTGAGTGGTACTGGACACACCACGCCTTAGATTGAGGCAGGGTTGACTATTACACATCAAAAATGACTCATGGATCGTTGTCCTAAAGTATCAATTGAATCTGAATACTTTTGTTCCATTTTCTGTCTGCCAGTTGTTGTTTTCGCTAAAAATGATGTCCATTTTAAACAAAAGAGAGGCATTTAGAGTGGTACCAGCCACACCGTGACTCGGATTGTTGCGGGGATGACATGTTCATGTCACAAATGTCCCATGGATCTTTTTCCTAAAGTATCAACACAACCAGAATGCATTTGGTTTGTTTTCCGTATGCCAATTGTTGTTTTCACTTAAAATGTTGTCCATTTCAAATAAAAGTGAGACACTTTGAGTAGTACCAGCCACACCACACCTCATATTGATGTAGTGTTGAGTTTTACACGTCACATATGACCAATGGATCATTTTCTTAATGTATCAACACAATCCGTATACATTTGGTTTCCGTATGCCAGTTGTTTTTACTTAAAATAGTGTCCATTTAAAACAAATTAGAGAAACGTTGAGTGATACCAGACATACCATGCCTTGGATTGAGGCAGGATTTACTCATACACATCACATAAGACTCATGGATCATTTTACTAAAGTATAAATACAATTTTAATGCATTGTTTCAGTTTAAATATGCCATTTGTTGTTTTCACTTTAAATGATGTCCATTTTAAACAAAAGGGAGACATTTAGAGTGGTACCGGCCACACCATGGCTCAGATTGATGCAGGGTTGACTCTTAAATGTCACAAATCTCCCATGGATCGTTTTACTAAAGTATCAACACAATCCAAATTATTTTGGTTGGTTTTCCATATGCCAGTTGTTGTTTTCAATTAAAATAGTGTCCATTTTAAACAAAATAGAGACATTTAGAGTTGTACCGGCCACACCGCACTTCAGACTGATACAGGGTTGACTCATACACATCACAAATGTCTGATGGATCGTTTTCCTAGAGTATCAACACAATCCTAATATGTTTGGTCAGTTTTCCGTATTCCAGTTGTTTTTACTTAAAACATTGTCCATTTTAATGAAATGAGAGACACCTAGAGTGGTACTGGCCACACCGTGCATCATATTGTCGTGTGGTTAACTCATACACATCACAAATATCCCATGAATCGTTTTAATAAAGTATCTACACAATCCTAATGCTTTTTGTTTGTTTTCCATATCCTAGTTGTTGTTTTCACTTAAAATGTTGATCATTTCAAATAATGGTGAGACACTTTGACTGGTACCGGCCACACCGTGCCTCAGATTGATGTGGGGTTAACTCTTACATGTCACAAATGTCCCATTTATTTTTGTGATAATGTATTAGTAGAATACGAATACGTATGGTCCATTTTTTGTATGTTAGCTGTTGTTTTCACTTAAAATGTTGTCCATTTCAAATAAAAGTGAGACACTTTGAGTGGTACCGGCCACACCATGCGTCAGATTGATGTGGGGTTGACTCATACACATCAAAAATTTCCCATGGATCGTTTTCCTAATGTATCAACACAGTATGAATTAATTTGGTTGGTTTTATGTATTATAGTTGTTTATTTCACATAAAATGTTGTCTATTTCAAGTAAAAGTGAGACACTTTAAGTGGTACCATCCACACCGCATTTCAGATTGATGCGTGGTTGAGTCATATATGGGGTCTGTTGGAGGGCTATCTGGGGGGTTGTCCAGGGGGCTATCTAGGGGGTTGTCTGTGGTCTAGGGAGGATTGTGGCGGGGGGGGGGGGGGGGGGGCTGTCTGGGGGCTGTCCGGGGTCCAGGGCGGAGGGTGGGGGGTGTCCGAGGGGGGGGGGGGTGTTCGGGGGGTGGGGGTGTCTGGAGTCCAGGGTGGATGGTGGGGGTGCTGTCCGGGGAGCTATCTGGGGGTTATCCAGGGGCTATCCGAGGTCCAAGGAGGAGATTGGGGGGCTTTGATGGGTGTGTGCAAGGTGTCCTAGGCTTTCTAGTAGAACGACACATCCATATTAAATCAAAAATCAAATGTCATAAATATCACTCAAAAATTTAATGGATCAATCTGCCCCTGATCACCATCACCATCACCACTTTCATCATCAGCCTCATCCTCACCACCATCTCTTTCCTCTTCATCATCCTCGTCATTGTCCCATTGCTCATCTTCATCCCCATCCTCACCCTCTTCCTCATCCTCATCCTCGCCCTCGATCTCGGCATCATCATCATCTCCAACATCTTACACTTCATCATCCTCATCATCACCAGGAACGTCATCATCTAGACCGCCACTAGAACCACTTCTTGGTGCATTGGATAATTCACCCATAGATGACATATATCTCTGACAAGCCGCACTGGCCTCTGGTGGAAGTGATGATGATAAAGCTTTGATCAGTTTCATAAATTCTTTATCCCTTGTTTGAACCTACTCCTCCAACTCCGTGACCCTTTTATCAGACTATCTTGCATGCTCCTTGACCTATTCCCACTTGGTGGTACTAGAATGAATACCTGTAAATAACCAATACCTCGTCGGGACTATATTCTTACCTGGTCGGCAGCGTACTCGACCAGAGTTCTCATCTCCCAAAACCTGATATAAATGATTATGTGGTCCCAAATTGTCAGGCTTTTGGGAATCAAGGGTCTCTAAAGCATCTTTTTAAAAATATTATTTGATTATTAAATTTCAAAATAGATATTAATCTTTGAAATAAACAAATTAAAACTTACAATCTTTTCTTGTGCTGGTTCATTAACTACAGTTCTGTCTTTTTTCCTTCTACTCGAGCAAAACAATTTTTCTCGAGGGAGATGTCCTTAAATATTAAATTTGTGATTCTGTAATGACATGGAAACAATATAACGTGCATGTGTAATCATATATTCAATATTCAACAAGTCACATAATTCAAGTAGGAATCAATGAAAAGGGAAAGTCCTAAAGAAAAATTATAAACAACTATATCGTACTAGCTGCCTCTCATGATTTGACATAGTAGTGGACCCCAAAGTGTGGAGGTATTTCTTTGAATAAATTTTTTTTCAGAAGATTCTTAAATAATTTTTAATAATAAATAAGATAATATTAATGAAAAATATTAAAACTCTCAATTAAATACCTCAAATGGGATTAATAACTTAAATTTTGCAGTCACCCAATGGCCAATCATTTGGCGATATTTCTCTATCGGGTAGTCATCCATGATAGGTACTATGTACAACTCCATGCCCACTCTATCACACCATCCAACATACAACTCATACTTATAAGCTCTCCAATGATCTCCTAGTTCCTTTAAACATGATGATCATGCACCCTCACCATCAGGGAAGTTAAACCGAAGCTGACACCCAGTAGATTAATTCATATAAATAATAAATAATACTTTATTAAATTTTATAGATTTTTTACCCATATTTGTGCCCACGCATTATCCTTGACTTCGTGTGGCATATGTCTCCAAGAGAGAGGGCTGACAGGAATGATGTCGGAGTATTTGGCTATCCTCGCCAAAAAACCCCGAAATTCCTACCCATGTTTATCAATCATCTGTCCATCATCATTGTATTCAAACATCAACTATGTCTGGCGGTTCCATACAGCACACAAGTGATTACGCCCCTCCCTTGCCTCCTATTAGTAGATGAATCTGTTATTAATGAAAAAATATCAGTATAGTTATAATAAAAATAAATTTTGGTATAAAAATTTGTTAGAGTTATATAAATACACCTGTGGTAGTAGGATCAATGGGTATCACTGGATGTGCATAAGCTGAAGGAATATCCTGTACTGGTAAAGTGTCCCCCAGTGTACACTCCTCAACCACATACTATGTTGTAGCAGGAGTCGAAGAAGGTGGAATATAATAGCTCAGAGATGACGAACCAGAAGCAAAAAATGATGGAACATATGTTTGGACAACTTGTAGTGTAATCATCGGAGGCCTAAATATCCTATGTGTCCCTAAAGACACGCCAGGATAAAAATTGGGAACAGAAGATACATTTGTGGTAGGGGCATAGTACAATCGTGTACGACCAGTTGATCATCTAACTCTCGCACCACAAGCCCTCATACCACCGACCTTAGTACTGGGACCACCAGATGATCATCTAACTCTGACGCCACCACCCACTTACCACAAGCCTCTGTACTGGGATCAATATCAGGCTCCTCATCAAATATCTCTCGTCTAGGGGGTGGATCCTGAAAAAAAGTTGAACAAAAAAGTAAACACATGATATTATTTGTTATTGAAATATATATATTTGAAATAAAATATTCACAACAGGAATAAGTGGATGAACACCCATCTGTGTCATGCAACAATTATTTTATGTCATATTTTTCCACCGCATCTCTTCAATGGGTGTCATTCCCTATAATGAAAACCAATATGGAAGTAATTAGAAATAGATAACTAAGGTGTAACCCAAAAAAATATATATAGAAAAACCATTCTGATAAAATAAATAAAGAAACATAATATTTATGTTGGTTTCAAGGTATGTACTAGGATACACACTCTGAATGATGTAGGTGAAACATGTAGCTGAGAACATGACTATATGATTCTATATATCTTCCACCACAACATCAGGTTCACAATAAACTCTGACAATTGAGCTATTGGGGTCATCAAAATTCATAAATGGATTGCTGCCAATTGCAGTAGGTATAGTGTCAACTTCATCATCACCATCATCAAAAACATTTCTGGGATTTACTTTAATAATTACACTGAATATAGGATGACAATGATCATTGACATAATAACCTATTTCCCCATTTATTCCAAAACAAATGGTTCATCAGTGGTACGAATGAGAGTCATGTCAATAACTCAAAATCCACAATCATCAATAAATGTACCTTGCCTCATCACTAATAAAACCATTGAAATTTCATCATTGTGACTCGACCATGCATGTAATAATCCAAAATTATTATTTTCTCCACAACTCTATAATAAGATAAATTTTCAGAATGAGGTCCATTATATGATGAACTGGCATGACAGTCTGTTGTGGCAGTTAGCAAAACACAATCATTCTGTGTTCTCATGTTCTATTCTCGTTCAGTGATATTAAATTTATATCCATTTATCACATGTGATTTACAAGCAGAAACCATTGTATTAGGACCAACATACAAAGATCTAATTTCCTCAGAAACAAAGTCTGCAGAAAAAATCGATACCTGAAATATAATAAAATAGTAAAATTAATTTAATTCTATTTTTATTTAGTTATTACATAAAGATTTTTACCTTCAATTTCAACCAAGCAGAAAACCCTTTTCTATGAAAAGTATCTTTCCTTCTCAAAGATAAAGAACGATGCTTTCTATATATCAATTATTTATGTTCTATGTAGATAAAAATAATAATATTTTAAAAAATATTTAAAATTACCAGATATAAGATAAAAGATACATGTAAAATTTACTTACATGATCTACTCATTGAACAAATCACAATTGAACAACACCGTGTGATGTTCCATCCCATGCTCTTCAAGTATTAATTTCATCAATGTATATGATCCAGAAATTCCTCCTATCTGAGGAAGTGATGGAAAATTGGGTTCAATTTTCTCATACTGTTCTTCTTCATTTCTCATTGTCCTGTTTATTCTCATAGTACGATCAGACAAATACATTGAGTAGAAATCCATACATTCTTGGGCCAACTAATCATTCATAATAGAACCTTCTGGATTATTCTTGTTCCAAACATATTATTTCAATGTGTACATGTTTCTTTCAGTTGGATACATCCAAAGGAAAGAAAAGGGTCCTCCAAGAAGTATTTCGATCAGAAGATGGATAGTCAGACACAACTTGCATGTAAAAAATGATGGAGGGAATATTTTCTCTAACTCACAAAAAATTAATGGAGTATCTACCAATTGTTTTTTCAAGAAGGATTTGGAAAAATATTTTGCACAAAGATCTCTAATCAAATAGCATAATCTAATAACTGAGACTCTTACATTATTTGACAAGAGATGAAAAATTTCTATTGGAATCAACTCATGCAAAAGTACATGATAATCCTGAGTCTTCAAAGATTTCATCTTCAACTATTTTCTTTTGACATGTTTTGATATATTGCTTAAATATCCATTGGGAACTTTAATAGTATCTTGAATATCCATAATTTGATTTCTTTCAGAAGGTGTCATCACATAAGAAAAACATGGAAGTTTCCATTTATTTTCACTGATACAGAGAGGATGCAATTCTGGTCAGATCCCCTAATCTACCAAGTCACACCAAGATTGTAAATAATACTTTGTATTCCCCTTGACATTTAGAATAATTGAAAGCAACATTTTATACATATTCTTTTCAATGTGCATTACGTCGAAGCAATTACACAACAAGTTGGTTGAGCAGTACGACAACTCAAAGAATATACTCTTCTTCATCCAATTGTAATAGGTATCATTGGATACATTTTTCCTCTTTCTAGATTTCATTACACCCTTACGAAATGAATAAATGAAATATTTAAATTCATTATGCACATCAGTTCCAGACATACGTTGAGGTGGATCATCAGTCTCCATGGTATTGTAAAATCTTTGACGATTGTTTCTATATGGATGGTTTAGTGGCAAGAATTGTCGATGTCCCATAAAACTAAAACTACGAATATATTTCAGTCTTCTTGATCGAGTATTCTTAATACAAATAGGACATGAGTATTTTCATTTTGTGCTACAACCATACATCATTGCATAATCATGAAAATCATTGATCGTCCACATAAGTGCATCACACATCTGAAATATGTCTTTTGAACATGCATCGTATGTGGGAACACACACATCCAAGAGAAGTTTCAAGTCTTTTATTCAAGGTTTCATGTATAAATCTATATCATTTTCGGTTCAGAAGGTCCATATATCAGTATACTCAAGAATGTGTAATGCTTTTTAATAGACAACCATGGGGGATGGTCTTAAATGTGTATGAAAACCGGCCATGTGATGTGAAATGTAAGCATCTGCCCAAATGGATTAAAACCAACACATAAAAGACCCAGTCCCACATTACACATGTCAGCTGCAAATTTTGGGTATCGAGAATAAAATCTCTACCATGAAAATCCATCTCTAGGGTGAACAAACTCTTCATTATTCATTTATCTCTCAGTGTAATTCCATCGCATTTTTATTGATATTTCATCAGACATGAGAAGGTTCTGTAATTTGGGGATTAATGAAAAGTGCCACATTACTTTTTGTGGCACATGAGATGGTGTTTGATCATCCTTTGGATTCCATCAGGAGGTTCCACATTTGATAAAATCATTTCATTAAAAAGTTTCCTCCCAAAAAAAGCTACAATCATTCGGGCTAGCATGATTATTTGGAGAATCCATGTTCATCCACTAACTTTTATTCCATATTGGGCTTTGAGGGAATATTTGCATAATCTGGAAGTAAGTCTTTCAAGAGGGTAAGAATGTAATCAATTGAAGTATTTGAAATCCCATACATGGTTTTCCCATGAGACAATCAGATTAAATATTCTAACTTTTTCATTTTACCACATTGCTGATATATTGGAGTCATCACAACATCATTAAATTTTTCAGCCAATCAACATCATCATTTTCATTGGACACATCATGTGTTCTTGTATCGAAATCATATTGGATGGACATCCTTTCTTTCTCATGATGCCGAGTAAATGGAAACCGATCATATATCAAACTCTCCAATTCAGTCATATCATTTGGATCATCAACATTTTGAGATTCCATTTTCTCTCCATTGTGATACCACGCATAATAGTTTGTTTGGAAACCATATTTGGTTATATGATAGATAACTACTTCACAACTCGACCAAGGTCTTCCAACACAATTAGAACATGGGCAGTGTATGAAACCACTATCCGAAGCCTTTCCAAATGAAAAATATAAAAAGATGTTCAAATTATTTTGATAATCCTTTGAAATCTGATCAGTTTCATACATCCAACTTCTATCCATTCTATAAAAAAATTTCAATAAGTAATTTCAAATCAATTCAATAATATTGACGGTCAATCAAAAAATATTTAGGTAAATGGTTTTTTTTACGTTATATAAAAGCATAACTGACACATTACTCTATATGAGAATCTTATTAAGAAACACAAAAAAATACCATGTATATAAGAAAATAAGATACATAATCTCTATTGCCTATATTCAAGGATATACCAGTAAGATATTGGTAGTGGATCAAGGAATACATAATCCTTAAGGGTCTTGTTGTGAGTACATGAGTTTTATATTTTAACTTATTCAGGGATATCAGAATGAGAAGTAGGATGAGTATCACATCAAAAGTAGTTATGGGCTCATCAAGTTTCATCATAAACATAGATTAAAGGATCCTAGGTTAGGGGCCATAGATCATAGGTTGGTTGGGAGTATTCATTGAATATTGTCTCAATTGATTTTTTAGAGGGACCATCAAAAATTATAGGTATGGAATTGATTAGAAACACCTATAAAAAGGATATCTAGGGTTTGTGACATCCCAAAATAGGATGCCACTCATTAGTGACCCGAACTGAGATGACCATATTGCCTCATGCACATCTACCAAATTTCCAAATGTTATTGACTAATAGAGAGTGACTTTGGTGTGTCTGGTTGAGACTATTCCCTCATTACCTAAGTTGCACAATTTTTATATTATCAGTTAAAAATTAGAAGAAAGATAACAATGGGAAAATATTGGAAATGGATGAAAATAACAAAATCAGTAATACCAACTAATAATAGAGTCATAAACCGAATGATGGTAATGTATGTCATGTATCAAGAAGAAAAACATAGTTACAACTAATAGGAAGCAGTATTATAAAAGAGGCTTAATGAATTCTAAAATATGACGTAGCTTTTTTAGCTACAACCCAATCATCTGCTATATGATCTTTCCTTTGTCATGTGATTAGTCATGCATCTGTAAAATGGTGATTCCCCTTATCTAAACATATAATCATGTAGTTTATCTGGGTACCCAATGGAATCTCGAACAATATGTGATATACAATTCATGTAGGTGACCACCGAGAGATCTATAACTATCCAGTCTATTTATATAACATTTTAATATAATGATAATATACATTAAAGCGACAACTAAAAAATCTAAAAGGGTTTTCATGGGTTCTGGAGGAAAAAATCTAAAAGGCTTTTCTAGGTTAAATAAAACTAGAAAAAAATAGATACACATCAAAATAAAAAATTAAAACTAAAATATTAGATAGATAACAATAAAAATAAGGTACCACTTAAGAAAATACCTAATTTGGGATGGTTAGGATGAATATTTAGTAGCTTGGATGGGGGAAGCTGAGATTCCAATCGTTCGGATGGAGGAACCAAGATGAACTCGAGAGAGGTGTTTTCCGAATGGGGGAGAGGTGCTCTGATTATGGGGGAGAGGTGCTATCAAATTAGGGTGTTGTCCGAATGGGGGACAGGATAAGGGACACGTGGTGTTATTGGGGAAAACCTTTACCAACAGTTTTCAAGAACTGTTGGTAAAGGGGGTGAAACATAGGCCCCTTTTGCAACGGTTCACTAGAACTTTTGGTAAAGGGTGTCATGCACCCGGTTTTACCAACGATTTAAGAAAACCGTTGGTATATAAGTTTTGGAAAAAACCCATATTCTAGTAGTGCTAGATCTATACCAAAACTAAAATAGTAAATCATTATTCCAAAATATAGGATATAGATGGGAGAATGGGAGAACACCATTCGGGATGGGATCTCTTATTGGGAGGGGTGTAGATATGTAAAAAAGATCATTTATTCAATATGAACGGAGTTTTAAAGGCCTTTTAATATGTAAATAAACCATGAAAATGATAGAAACGCATTATGGTCAAACCTAGGTGTTTAGGGATAGAAAATGGGGGGGGGGGGGTTTGGAAAATTTAATGAATTTTCACGGGTATATTTTTCTCCATACTAAGTTTTATATACCATGGGAAAGATTTTCCCTAACCATGTCCCAAAATATGTGGTTTCACTACACGCATCCTGGACTTGTCTTGCATTACACGCAATCTCGACCTTCCTTGATAGCATGTGTAGTACGCAATACCGGGTTTCACTAAACAACGACATATTATTATAATATTATTATGAATGATCCGTTATGAATATTACTAAATACATTTTCAATTTTATAACATTATTATTCATCTTACACATTTTCTAAAACATGGTATGTGAACAAAATAAAATTTTCGGGTAAAATAATAATTTTTTCTCAAAAAATGCCGTTTTCCCGCCTTTTGATGGTGCACCCACTTTTAATCTAGTTTTGACAGGTTTATAAGTTCAATTTAAAAAAATAAAATTATTATTTGGAATAATGATATAAAAATTTACTTTGGATGAATTTTTCATATTATTCTGATAACTTTCATATTTTAAGGAATAGTAAAAACACGCTATATTTTAATTAAAAACAAATTTTTTCATCGCAAACATTTATATGGTTAAATTATGATATTGAATGGTTTTAAAGTATAAATAGAATATATTTTTTCATTTAATATAATTTATTTCATTACCATTAATTTTACATTGAATTCATAGGTAAAAACATTTCAATCTTTGGCAATGTTTTAACTTTTAAAACTTGTTTTCTTAACAACGGGATTAATTTTAAATTAATTACTGTAACTTATGTGTTTTTAATTTTGAAAGATTAATTCTATATTTGAATTAAGTGGGTCCAAATTATGTTAATATGTTACTTTTATTTTTTTTAATATTTTGAAAAGTAACTACGGTAATTTTTATTTACTGCAATTAAAGGTAAATTGGGTAATTAAGGGTAAAAATAAGATTATAAAATCACCCTAACACCTCCCAAAATTTTATTTGATGACTAAAAGTCTACCCATATCACCTATGGGTAGGAATAGATTAATTTTTTGGAATTTTGACAATGAAGATAATTTAATTATTATTAAAACCAAAGAAAGTGACAACATGTCAGTCTCTTAAATCTTATAAGTATAATAATTTTAATTTAATGATAAACTTCATGAAACTTCGAACATGAATATTATCCAGAAGGCTAATAAAACTATCTACATCATGTGAATTTATTTATAATTTTTAGGTATTAAATAATAATCATTAATGGTGACACAATAGTGATGTTGAAATTATTTTATTGATTGAAATATCAAATAAATTGTTTTAAAATATTAAAATAAATTTTATATGAACTATTTAATGTGATCTAATAATTTAATAGATAAATATGAAATTTTATGAATCTATTAAAGCTTTCAGTTCAAACATATCATCTGTAAGGATTTTATTTAAATTCAAATAAATGAATAGTGTCAAAATTGAAACTATTGTTATTTTATAAAAATAACATAATATAAAATTGTTTGAAAATCACAAAAATATTTAAAAATTATAAATTAAAATTTATATGGTCTAAAATGTCATATATTATCAAATTATTTACAATTAACAACAAATAAGTAATTATTTATTATAATTTAATATTTAGAATCTTACTACCAAATATAAAATTAAATATATTAAATAAGGTTAAATGAAGTTGATAATGTTTAAAATAAATTCCCAATATGTATATATTTTATTGGTTGATGATATTATAACCCTATATCATCTAATATTCATATTTTATTAATTTTTTCAGTTTTTATGTGGGGTTTGAATTTATTATAAATTAATATTTTTGAGGTTTCCAAAGGTGCCCCTCTCCTCCCTTATAAAAGGGCACCTCCTCCCTCTCCTCTTTACACAAATTTGATAATTCAAGCACGGTCAAACCATAATCATTTTTCTTCTAAACATCTCTAGTTATATCATAGAGGTTCTGGTCTTCTCAAAATACCAACTCTAGTGCCTTAAGAGGAAGCTTAAAGGAGGTGCGTCGAAGAAGAGGTAATCTCTTCTGCCGATTCTTTCAAGTTTTTTTTCTTATTCAACTTCTTCTTATTTTGTTGTTCTTTATAAAGTAATAACCCTAGTATCAATAATGTACTAATATTTTATAATAAATATGAAACAACCCCATTTAAACTTCTATCAATCCTACGGAAAATGAAATCACTCTGCGTGCGTACGTACGAAATACCATCTCCACGCCATGGTGTAATTAGTTTTTCCACCACCACCTTACATGGATGGGTATAATGGGTTAAATTATACCAATATATGGTTATTATAACCTCATACTAATTCTGAGATATTATATCATCCACTCCAATTCTATTAAATAATTATGGGAACAATATCACTGCTCGTGTGTACGTACGGACTACCATCTCCACGAACGCGATGAGATCCATTCTCCATGATTAACCATTCAAGTATGATTATAAAGTATATATAATAAATGATCATGAAATATATTACATTATAATGATACTGGAATTATGTACATATATGTTTCATTTACCAAATTCCATTCAATTCAATAAGGAAACAAATTTTGCGTTCATGCATACGTACGACCTACCGTCTCCATGAACGGTGTATTTCCTTCCATTTATTGATCTATAATATATATTTATATGCTGAATATATATTATATATAAATCTTGTTTTTCAATAATGAATTAATTAAATCATAATATAATTAATAATATCAAGAACAACAAATCGAAACACGTACGATAAATGAAACGATTTTACCCGAAACGCTACTTTAACATGGAATTAACAAAAGAATGGGTAATATAACGTCATAAGTGAACCATGTATGGTATCATAAAAATGGATATGACTCTATAATAATCCAATGAAATTATTTAAATCATTATATAGGTTTTTCAGATACATACGAAGCATATCAGACATATGGTAAGGGATATCTTTTCCAATCTCATTTTTATCCAAGATAGTTTATTCATAAGTATTTACTGGGGTTATATTTATCATCCATGTACCTATTTTCTAAAAATGTTATCATGTATTTATAAAGTCCTTTTTATCCATTTTTAACTTTTACTACATGGTATGAATGGAATGTTTCTTTTGTTCACCATACGAGGTACTTTTGGACTTTTCCGGCAAAAGTACGAGAATAATGTTTTTTAACTTGTACGACATGAACAGATTTTTAAGGTTTCATAAAGCCTTATTTTCATAAAGCTTAATCTAGAAGATTTCATGATTATTTTCAAAAAAATCCTTTTCTTTTAAAAATGCATGGCCTTTTTTGAAAAGAAAATGATTTTAAAGAAGAAAGGATATTTTCCTCCATAATTCATTTCAAGTGTTTTGCCAAAACTATTTTCCATCAAAGATGACATTGTTTAGTATGATTATGTTTCTTGAATAATTTCTCTATTGTTTACATGGTTTCACTTTTCTTATGATAAAATGATATCCATTTTTTTATATGGATTATGTTATGATGAGATGATGTTTATGAAACCCATTTTATTCATTGGGTTATGATGAATGATTTATGTTTATATTATGGAACACATAAGAATTATTTCATTATGGGATGTGTGGGACCTATATATCCCTCCAATTAATTGGGTAAATATTTATATCTCATTATATATACATGGATGGAATGAAAAGTTAATCCGGTTCAATGATAGAGGATTGGAATGAGGAGAGAACTCAATTCAGTAATGGACATTGTCCACAAAGATGGTCTTGGCAGCAATGCCTTGGCTACTTTGGAAATCATATAATGTGATTAATGGTTTTCCACAATTACATGTTTTATTCCCATACTATTTTATCAAGATTAATGTTCCTTTATGATCTATGACTTATGTACTGCCAAGATTTATTTCTCAAGATTTTGATGTTTAAACATAATGTTCATTTTTTTATGTTCAAATGTATATGATTTGTTTTATTTTATCCATGCTTACCCTTACTGAGCATTTGAGCTCACCCTTTATTTGTTTTCTTTTCCCCATGATTTAAAGAAAGGTTTTAGGTAAGAAAACCAAAGGGGAAGATCTTTTTGGGAGATGTTAAAGATCTTTCACCATGATAACAAGATTTTGTTCTGAGTTTCAAATACACGAAACTATTAGAGTCCTTGAGTGTTGGATCTAGTTATGTATTAATATTCCGAAAAAGTATTATAATGTCTATGTACATCAAGCTTGGGTCTCTACAGTTGGTATCATAGGAAAGGTTAGTAAACATTTGGAAACTAGTATGCGAGAACATTGGTGAAATCCCTATAGATATTTATCAGGTATGCCTAGGGATGCCCTGATGATTTATTATACCTATAGGTTACAGTCCTAGAATTATGTTGATGATCATGAATAACATAGGGTGAACCTAAGTTGTCAAAGATTAAAGAATGTGTGATTTGTTAGACATCCCATAAGTGACATTTTATGATTATGTGGTTCTTAATTATTTTAACTATTTCTTACACCATGGTTTTTGGTTTTAGTCGGTGGAGGGAACCAGAAGGAATTGGGTCAACATTGAATCCAATGGAAAAATTGGTGATTATGAGCAACGAAATTGAATAATTCCAAGAAAGAGAGATATTATGAATATGTCGAATCAGTCATCGTGATATATGATTAACAAGGTGAACATTTTTGGTATTTATAATTCATCAAATAAGAAGAAGATGGACTTTTATACATGTTTTCATGGTGAGGATCATAGAGAAAGGAAGTTTGAGATTTCTAAATAAGGGTAAAAGAACCTTGATGAATACATAAAATGGAGGGGAAGATGTTATCTGTGTGGGAAGAAGTTATCTGTGTGGGAAGAAGGGTCATAGAGTGACAGACTATTATGGAGTTCAGTGTCTTATCTGTGGAGAACATGGAAATTACCCAACTCAATGCCCTGACCGAAGAGGTTACTTCTAAATCAAGGAATTACTTATTCCATGAAAATAATTGAAGAGTATGGATTGAATTTTTATGTATTGGTATTCAAGAATAATGTTGTTGAGGTAATTTTATTGTATATTGGAATATCTATGAATTTGTACATTAAGGTTTTCCATAAGAATACGGTAATGGTAACCATAAAAAGTGATGGAAATTTTTTTGGAAAGAAGATGATATGCGCATAATGAAGGGATATGGTGAAAATGAAATGTTTGATAGTATTCATGACATCATGACGGATATAAGGGCAAAGTTATTTCATGGTTTGAGTATATAGAAATTTTGTGATTTTGGTATGTGGAAAGAGTTAACTTTTGACAACATTCATGTTTTCATTAAGGATCAATGTGTATTCATTTTTCAAGAGAACACATGATTATGGTATTTACATGTTTTGAATTTGACCAAAAAGATATATCGTATGATATATGGGGGATAAATGATGGTATTCACTTGATTGGTAGATGAAATTTCTAGTAATGATTTTCTTTATACTATGATCTTGGATAGAAGTATTTTGGATAAGCCTAAAGATTGGAATGGATTATGTTGTACATAAGTTAGTATTGTTTAAGGACATAACCTTTTTTTGATATTATTGATTAGATGTTATAATAATGTAGTTTTAGAAAAAGGAAAACCTGCAGGATTGGTGACAACCCGTCGCGTCAGACAAGGCTGTGGGAATCGAACCCAAAACTGAAGTGTGGCATGCCTTTATCACCTACCACTAGCCTACAGGAAGTCCCCAGTTAGTATAAACAACTTTATTTTATTAAGCGGTGTGATATATGAAGTATAAGTACATTTTTGGAATCATATGTGATTAACCTCACCATAGATTGACTTATGTATATTTGATAAATTTTTCTAACCTTTTTTTGAGACAGATGGAATGACCCATCATTCTATCACATGATATACTAATACATCAAATTCTACTTCATTTCTTTAGGAGATGAAGTGGAAATTATTCAAGGCACGAACAACGGTGATATTTTACCAAAATAATGTAAGTATTTCTTCTAATTAAAATTCTTCAACTTTAGGGAAATGATATTGAAAACCAAAAATGTCATCCTAGTGTCCTCATATACGATGAATTAGATGGTACCTTAGATCATCACAAATTTATGGATTTGTGATTGTTGGCTTTTTCATAGCCATGTTCTCTGCTACTCTTCATTAGAACTTTATGGTTAGATTTCTCTTCCATATCCGTATTTTCAACTATGTTCTGCTATGTGTAAACCTAGTGATGAGTTAATTTGGGTAACCATTATGTTTCATACTTCACTTTTTAAAATTATATTTTAGTATTCCTTTTTACGATGTGGGTTTCTATAAAAGAAACATTCATGTAGTAAATCATTTATAACCCCGAAAAATTTTGAGGGTGAAATTAATTTTTAAGGGGGGTAGAATGTAACACCCTGATATTTTATGAGATATATTATTTTTAATTTCATTGATGTCTTTTGTTGTACGCTTAACCAATATTAGCTTCCTCTATACGCAACACCGTATTAGCTTGTGGTATACACAACATTATTCTTAGCTTGTGATGCAGACAATTTCAAGTTATTTCGAATAAAATTCATTTTACACCACACCAAGTATAGATTTTGATCAATGTATAATTGAATTATATTTTGATTATTTTAAACGCAACACCAAAGGGAGATTGCACTACAGCCATCCCTGACTTGGCTTGCATTACACGCAATCTCGGCCTTCCTTGATAGCTTGTGTAGTATGCAATACAGGGTTTCACTAAACAACGACATATTGTTATAATATTATTTTTAACTAGCCATTATGAATAGTATTAACTAAATTTTTAATTTTATAACATTATTATTCATCATACACATTTTCTAAGTCTAGGTATGTGAACAAAATAAAATATTCAGGTAAAATAAGAATTTTTCAAAAAATGATGTTTTGCCGCCTTTTGATGGCGCACTCACTTTAAATCCATTTTTGGACAGGTTTATAAGTTCAATATGACAAAATAAAATTCTTATTTGGATTTAGGATATAAAAATTTACTTTGGATGAATTTTTCATATTATTCTGATAACTTTCATATTTTAATGAATAGTAAAAACACACTATATTTTAATTAAAAACAAATTTTTTCATCACAATAATTTATATGGTAAAATTATAATATTGAATGGTTTTAAAGTATAAATAGAATATATTTTTACCATTTAATATAATTTATTTCATTACCATTAATTTTACATTTAATTCATAGGTAAAAAATTTCAATCTTTGATAATGTTTTAACTTTTAAAACCCATTTTCTTAGCAACGAGATTACTTTTAAATTAATTACTGAAACCTCTGTGTTTTGAATTTTGAAAAATGGATTCCATATTTAAATTAAGTGGTTTCAAATTATGCTAATAGTTTACTTTTATTTTTTTGATATTATGAATAGTAACTACGGTAATTTTTATTTACTACAATTAAATGTAAATCAGGTAATTAAGGGTAAAAATAAGATTATAAAATCACCCTAACACCTGCCAAAATTTTATTGGATGACTAAAAGTAGACCCATATCACCTAAGGGTCAGAATATTTTACTTTTATGGACTTTTGACCATGAAACTAATTTAATTATTATTAAAACCAAAGAAAGTGACAACATCTCACTCTCTTAAATCTTATAAGTATAATAATTTTAATTTAGTGATAAACTTCATGAAACTTCAGACATGAATAGTCTCAAAAAATCTAATAAAATTATCTAAATCATTTGAATTTATTTATAAATTTTAGGGATTAAATAATTATCATTAAAGGTGACACAATAGTGATGTTGAGATTATTTTATTGATTGAAATATCAAATAAATGGTTTAAAAAAATATTATACGACCTATTTAATGTGCTCCACTAATTTTCTAGAAAAATATGACATTTTATGAATCTGTTAAAGATTATCTTTAGAACATATCTTCCATGAGGATTTTATTTAAATTCAAATAAATGAATAGTGTCAAAATTGACACTATGGTTATTTTATAAAAATAACAAAATATAAAATTGTTTAAAAATCACAAAAATATTTAAAAATTATAAATTAAAATTTATATGGTCTAAAATGTCATAAAGTATCCAATTATGGACAATTCAAAACACATAAGTAATTATTTATAACAATTTAGAATTTAAAATATTATTACCATAAATAAAGTTTAATAGATTAAATAAAGATAAATCAAGTTGATAATGTTTAAAATAAATTAAAAACAAGTTTAAATTTTATTGGTTGATGAGATTACAAACATATATCATCTAAGTTAGGATTTGAGTCATTTGGGAAGTTTTTATGTGGGGTTTGAATTTATTATAAATTAATATTTCTGGGTTTCCAAAGGTGCCCCTCTCCTTCCTTATAAAAGGGAACCTCCTCCCTCTCCTCTTTGCACAACATTGAGCCTTCAAGATCAGACAAAACCCACACATTTCTCTTATCAGAATCTCTAGTTATATCATTGAGGTTCTGTTCTTCCCAAAAGACCAACTCTAGTGCCTTAAGAAGAAGCTTTAAAGAGGTACGTTGAAGAAGAGGTAATCTCTTCTTCCGACTCTTTCAAGTTTAGTTTCTTATTCAAATTCTTCTTCTTTAGTTGGTTCATTATAAACTAATAACATCAGTATCAATAATATACTGATATGTTATTATAAATATTAAACAACCCCATTTGACCTTCTATCCATCCTATAGAAAATGAAATCACCGCGTACATACGGAATACCGTCTTCACGCCGTGGTGTAATTAGTTTTTCCACCACCACCTTACTTGGATGGGTATAATGGTGTCAAAAATAACTATATATGGTGATTATAACATCATACTAATTATGATATATTATATCATTGACTCCAAGTCTATTAAATAATTTTGGGAATGATATCATCGCTCGTTCGTACGTACGGACTACCGTCTCTACGAACGCGATGAGATTCATTTTCCATGATTATTCATTCAAGTATGATTATAAAGTATATAATGAATGATCATGAATTATATTACATAATAATGATATTGTATTTATGTACATATATGTTTCATTTATTTAATTCCATTCAATTCAGTAAGGAAACAAAAACAGCGTTCATGAGTACGTACGGCCTACCGTCTCCATGAATAGTGTATTTCATTCCATTTATCGATCTATCATATATATTTGTATACTGAATATATATTATATATAAATCATGTTTTACATTCTGGAATTAAGTAAATCAGAATATAAGTAATAATATCAAGAACAACAAATCAAAACACGTACGATAAATGAAACGATTTTACCCAAAACACTGCTTTAACATGGAATTTACAAAAGAACGGGTAATATAATGTCATAAGTGAACCATATATGATATCATAAAAATTAATATGATTCTATAATAAGTCATTGAAATTATTTAAATCATTATACAAGAGGTTCAGATACATATGAAGCATATCAGACATAAGGTAAGGGATATCTTTTCTAATCTCGTTTTTATCCGAGACTGTTTATTCGTAAGTATTTACTATGGTTATATTTATTATCCATGTACCTATTTTCTAAAAATGTTTTCATGTATGTTTAATGTCATTTTTACCCATTTTTTGACTTTTACTACATGTTATGTAAGGAATCTTTCTTTTTTTACCATATGATGTACTTTTTGACTTTTCCGGCAAAAGTACGAGAAGAATGTTTTTTTTAACTTACACGCAATGAATGTAATTTTACAGTCTCATAAAGCACTATTTTCAGAAATATTCCTCCACAATATTTCATTATTATTTTCAACAAAATCCCGTTCTTTTAAAATTTCATGGCCTTTTGTGAATAGAAAATGATTTTGAAGAAGAAAGAATATTTTCCTCAAGAATTCATTTCAAGTGTTTTGTCAAAACTATTTTCCATCTAAGATGACATTATTTTTTAGGAAAATGTTTCAATAATAATGTCTCTATGATTTACATGGTTTCACTTTTCTTATGATTAAATTATATCCATTTTTATATATGGATTATGTTATGATGAGATGTTGTTTATGAAACTTGTTTTATTCTTTGGGTTATGATGAAAGATTTATGTTTATGTTGTGGAACACATAAGAATGATTTCATTATGAGATGGGTGGGACCTATATCTCCCTCCAATGAATTTTGTAAAGATTTATATCTCATGAGATAGACATGACTGGAACGACATGTTTATTTAGTCTAGTGATACAGGACTGGAATGAGGAGTGAACTCGATTCAGTAAGGGACATTGTCCACTAAGATGGTCTTGGCATAAATGTCTTGGACACTTTGGAAGTCATATCATGTGCTTAATGGGTTTCCACAATTACATGTTTTATTCCCATGATATTTTATCATGATTAATGTTCCTTTATGATCTATGCCTTATGTACTGCCAAGATTTATTTCTCAAGACTTTGATGTTTAAACTTTATGTTCATGTTTTTTTATGTTCAAATGTATATGATTTGTTTTATTTTCTCCATGCTAACCCTTTAAAAGAATTTGAGCTCACCATTTATATGTATTCTTTTCCTAGGATTTAATGAATGGTTTTAGGTAAGAAAACAAAAGGGGAAGATCATTATGGGAGATGTTGAAGATCTATCACCATGATTAGAAGATTATGTTCCAAGTTTCCAAAGACACTAAAATATTACAGTCCTTGAGTGTTGGTTCTTGTTATGTATTAATTATTCCACAAAAGTATTGCAATTTCCATGTACGTCAAGCTTGGGTCTCAAAATTCATCTTCTCAAATCTTCATCTTTTTCTTCTTTTCCTTAGCTTGCTTCTCAAGTTCATTAGCGGTCTTTTCTTTTAAATCCTTGGCCTCAGTAGGATCCAAGCCATACTGTGGCTCTAATTCCTTTAGGATTTTCTTATTCTCCCTCCACTTTAAAACAACCTCATCCAGATAAGATTTCTACTTCTTGGACTTTGGGGATGCAGATTGAGCTTCCTTGGCTTTAGGGGTTTTCTATTCTTCTTATACTTCCTTTAATTTCCTCATATTTCCTCCTTTTTTTTATGGTTCATGAACTTCTTGTTCCTTCGGAACAACTTCAGCCTCATCCTATGGTAAGTCATAAAATTCTCCGGAATCATTAGAGAAACCAATATTCATTCTATTCAAAGTATCATTACTTACTAACATGACTTTTCAATTCCTTGGCTTGGAACTACTAGGAATCATGAATGACTCAAGGAACTGAACAATTAGCTTTGAACGAATAGATGGATACATTATAATCTGAGGATTTAGATTTCCATTATTGATGTTCTCTATCGTAGTCAGAATATACTTCATCAAATTTATCTTCCTTATATTCACTAGAAAATCTAATATGTACATGTCACTCTTTTTCAAGGTGTCCTTATCACCTTTTCTCGAAATGATGAAACCTTGAACCCATAATTCAAGGATCTGATTATTTGTAGACAGATGAGCAATCTTTGAAGTATTGAAGTTTGTATGTCCAAGACACTCAATAAACATTACCTTGACAAAGCTTCCTTGTACATATGACAATTTATTGTAACAGAATTCAGCTTCTCCTTCATAAGAAAACCCCACCAAGCTAGTATCCTTGGTGTGTGAAAGGGCATAAGTTTTTCTATAGCTTTTGAAATAAAATTTACTCCTCTCCTCTTCTTTGAAAAGGATCACAGATTCTTAAAATTCTAGAAGAAGATCCGGATATAATACATCTTGTGCTCCTAGATTTGATATGCAAACGCTTTTCCATCCATTTAACCTGATGTTCTTGGATATAATGGAATCGTACTTGGCAAAGAAATTCGGATGCACCAACCTCTCTCTGTAAAATTTCCACCCCGAAATCGACATGACAATTGATATCTCTTGAGAAGAAACTTCAACATACATTCAGATTTGAGCAATATTTGAGATGTTCAGAACATGATTTTGAAAGAGGGGCAGAGCTTCGGCACATAAAGTCTTGAAATCTACGTGGGAAAACCTTCGAGGGGTCCTTTATATAGGAATTTGAAGTGATAGTTGAACATCCAAAGACAATCCAACGGTTGATAAATTTTCTGATAATATTTAACGGTTGAAATGATAGTCACATGGAAAATTTTGTAGGATCCGATCATTGGAGGGTATTTAATTAAAAACATTAATATTTAAGGAAACTAGAATCCAAAAAATTTAAAACATAAAAGAAAATACAAGAATGTAAATTATGACTAAAAAAACATAAGATAGAAAACATACCTTCTGAAATTCCAGGAAGATTATTCGTAGTGTGAAAAAATTCTCCTTGAAGAAATTATGTTTTTTAAAATTATGATTATAAGAAAAAAACTAAATACGAAGATCTTAATTACAAAAAATTTGAGTACAGAAATTTTCATTATGAAAATTGTCATTACGAAAATTAAAAAATCTTTATTAGGGAATTTTTTTAAAAAGTTTCTTATGAAATATGTGAAAAGAAAAAAAATCATTATGAAAAATTTGAAAAACATCAACACGAAAAATATGAAAAACTAACAAGAAAATGTACTCCCCCTATGAAAAAGAGTTTATTACTGTAATTAGAATGGCTTCAACATGAAGTTAATAAGGAGGATTACATTATGGTTATCATTCCTAACTTATGTTTAATGTATTCAAATTTATCGGAGGGTAAATATTTTGTGAAAATATCATCAAGTTCATCTTGCATTCTGATAAATTGAAGAATGATATCCCCTTTTTTTGTGATCACTAAGAAAGTGATTTTTAATATTTATGTGTTTTTCATGAGAGTGATGTGCATGGTTTTTTCTTTAAGCAATGGCACTAGTATTATAACACAAAATTTGTGTTTTGGTAAAACTCATACCATAGTCAGTGAGTGTGTGTTGCATCCACCACACTTGAGCACAACAACTTCCAACTACTCCATATTCAGCTTCAGAAGTCGAAAGTGCTACTGAGTGTTGCTTCTTGAATGACCAAGAAACTAATGAATCCCTTAAGAAATGACACATTCCAGATGTACTCTTTCTATCCATTCTATATCCACCAAAGTCAGCATATGAAAAAATTTTCAAAATAAAATCTTTTCCAGAAGTATAAAAGAGTCCTAAATCTATGGTTCCCTTTATGGAGTGAAAAATTCTTTTCACTACCTTTAAATGAGATTCCTTAGTATTAGATTAATATCTTGCACATAATCATACTAAAATCATTAAGTCTATAAGAAATGTTTTCATTTAATGTAATCTTCCTATCATACCTCTAAAATATGTTTGATCTGCTAGTTTTTCAGCTTCATCAAGATCAAGTGTATTTGAGGTACGATAGGATTACTAATACTCTTAGTGTTGTCATATCCATAATTTTAAGAATATATTTAATATAATTTTGTTGGGATATATAGATTCCATATGGTTTTCAAGTAATTTGAAAACCAAGAAAGAATGTTTAATCACCCATCATACTCATTTCAAACTCATATTTCAATAGATCCATAAAGAAATCCATTAAAGATTTCTGAGTTGAACCAAATATAATGTCATCAACATAAATTTGAACAATCAAAAAAAATTCTTATCTTTCTTTATAAAAAGATTTGGATATGCATTTCCTTTAACGTAATTATTTTGAAGAAAAATCATGTAAGTCTATCATACCATGCTCGAAGGGCTTGCTTAAGTCCATACAAAGCTTTGGTATGTTTATAAACATGTTCAGGTTGTTTTGTTTCTTCAAAACCAGGAGGTTGTTCAACACAAACGTCCTCTTGTACAAAACCATTAAGGAAAGCACATTTCACATCCATTTGAAAAATTTTGAAGTTGAAGAATGCTGAAAAGGCAAGTAAAATATGAATAGATTCAAGTTTAGCTACTAGACCATAGGTTTCTTCATAGTCTATTCCTTCTAGTTGATTATAGCCTTTAGCAACCATTATAGCTTTATTTCTTACTATGATTCAATTTTCATCACACTTATTTTTGAAGACCCATTTTACTCCAATAACAGAAGTTTCCTTAGGTCTTTCAAAAATGGTCGAGACTTTATTCTTTTTGAATTCATTTAGTTCATCTTGAATAGATTTTATCCAATAATCATCACATAAATCTTCATCAGGGATTTTTAGTTCTAATTGGGAATCGAATTCTAGATGTTCTACTTCATTTCTTAAGGAACTTCTAGTCCTTACAGGTTGATTTACATCACCAATGATACTATCATTTGGATGATTCTTTAGAAACAACTAATTTGGGGTTTTTAAAACATGTTCATCAACATAGGGTATGAAATCATCTGGGGTAAATGCTTTAGAAACAACTTCTTGAAAATTTTCGTTATTAGAAGGAACTTATAACAATGGTTGATAATAATTTTTTTAAAACACATCCGAAGATGTAGGTTGAGGTTGTTTAAAAAAAGGGATCAATTTCATAAAATTTCACATATACAGCCTCTTCAACAGAACATGTGTTTTTATAGAAAACACTATAATCCTTAGCGGTTGTGGAGTAGCCTAAGAAAATTCATTCATCAGATTTTTGGGGATAATCTGTTTAGATTACCAATATTATTAAGAATGAATTCATTGAAGCCAAAAAATGTGAAGTAGGAGAGTTGATGTTTTCTACCATTCTATTACTCATAAGGTGTTTTATTTAGAAATGATCTAATCAAAACACAATTTATAGTATAACAAGAAGTACTTACAGTTGTAGCCCAGAAATGTCTTGATATAGAATATTCACTCTACATAGTTCTAGTTATCTCTTGAAGAATTCAATTTCTTCTTTCAAAAACACCATTTTGTTGAGGAGTTCTCGGTGCTGAGAAATTGTGAGTAATGCCTTTTCTACTACAAAAAGTTTCCAAATCAGAATTTTTATTTTCTCCATCACGATCACTATGAATAGTTTTCAATGGAATATTTTTCTCATTTTTAACTTGGGCTCTAAATCTTTTAAAATACGAGAAGGCTTCAGACTTCTTTGCTAGAAAATAGACCCACGTAAATATAGAGTAATCAACAACTCAAACAAATAAATAATACTTGCCTTCAATTATTTCAGTTTGGGTAGCACGAAAGAGATCCATATGCACTAAATGTAATGCATCAGTAGTTGAGACTTCACCAATTGATTTAAAACTTGATTTATTTTTCTTTACATATTGAAAAGGGTCACAATCTTTGAAAGAATCATATATAAGCTTAGGTAGGTCCTTAACTTGTCATTTTTTTTGAAATTTTTCATAGGTTCCTAAGATTACAGTGTCCTACCCTTATATGCCACAACCAATAATGATCATCCGTTGCACTAAGGCAAGGTATGTCTTGGTTCCTAACGTCTTCTAAGTCTAGTGTATAAACATTCTCTTTCTTATTGGAAGAAAGAATAAAATCTTCCTTGGAATTGTGTACTAAGCACATGTCATTCCTAAAATTCATAAGGTAACCTTCATCACATAATTGAATTTTGTTTTCGAGGTTTTGATTAAGACCATTAACAAATAAAACATTTGAAATCAATGTTTTTTCATGAAAAGAAATATTACTTATACCAATAATCTCTCCCTTAGAATTATCTCTGAAAGTTACTTTTCCTCCTTTTCTCTTGATAATATTTTCAAAGTAGTTTTTGTTACCAGTCATATGCCGAGAAAATCCACTGTCCATGTACCAAGTATTGTTGTTGGTACCATCTTTATTTTCCAAAAAATTAGAAAGGTAGACTTTCTGAATCCAAAAATTCTTGGATCCGGAATTGTTAGAAAACCAAATATAGGGTATCCAAATTTTTTTAGAAAAATAACCTTTATGAAACCCAATAGATTGAAAATTATTCAAAGAACTATTTTTATTCCAATTCCCACCACTTTGAAATTTAGTAGAAAAAGGGGATCTAGATGGAATAAAATAGTTATTTTTGAAAATAGGTTTTCGGTAAGTATAACCTACTAGAGTAGTATTTCCTTGAATTTTTATTTGAGAATACATCTTGTCAAAATTTTCCTTATGAGAGGTAATGTTTGCAATAAGTTTTTTAAGAGAATATATTTTGGATTTTTTTATGATGACTAGGTTCTTATACTCCGGAATTATTTCCTTAGAGTTATATTTTTCCTCAAAAAATTTATTTTTAAAATAGCATTCTTAATATCATTAGAACGTGTTTCCTTATCAGAATTTACTTCCTCAAGGTCTTTAGAATGTTTTCTAGAGGCTCATCCTCATCTTTAAGATCTCTAAAGAGGTCTCAAATCTCTTTTGTAAGAATTTCTTCCCTAGTATTTTCCATGTCTAATTTCATAGAAATTTTCAAATTTTTTGATTCTAAATACATAGAAAATCTAGATACTTCTCCATATGAAGGTATATCTTCATTATCTGAAGATGAAGTATCTTCATTAGAAGTAATATCTTCATAATAGTAAATTTTATCAAGAGATAAATTTGTTAAATCCTCGGAAGAGCATACCTTCTCCATAAGACATGTGTTTAGTAAAGAAGTAGTAGCAATGAATCCCATATTTTTCTGTGCTGATGATTTATATTCATAAGATTCACTTCCTGAAGAATCTCCACAGTTAGAACTCCAAGTATCGTTTTCTTTAAGTCTTTTCTTGTGCTTTGAACAATAGAACTTCTTCTTGTTTTTTTATAAATTCCTTTCCTCCTTTTCCTTATTTTTCAATAAAGGGAAATCTAGTCTGATATGACCTATTCTTCTACATTCATAACAAGTAACATCCCCATATTTCTTATCTTTGTAGTCTCTGTTATTGTACCTATTTTAATAGTTCTTTTGAGCTACTATCTTGTTCATTCTCCAGGAAAGATTAGATAATTAATTCTCAATCATTTCTGTATCACTAGATTCTCAATGAATAATAACTTTCATTGACTTTGATCCAGTTAGTATTTCTAGAGTCTTGGATTCTATATGTTTATAAGTAGTTTTAAAAGAAACTCCTCGATTACCATTCTTCTTTTTAACATTATCAGCATCTCCCTTCGTTCTAGTCTCATGTTGAAGAAGAGTTCCAAATAGCTCATCTATGGAAAATTTGGTAACTTTTCTGTTCTCATCAATTGCTGTCCTCTGGAACTCCCACTCATTTGGCATGGTGTCTATGATTTTACCTACAAGGGCCTCATCATCCAAACCTTTTTCTCCCATAGAATGTAAGATATTCACGATAGTCATAAAACATTATTGAACATTACTTATAGGTTCTCCATTAGGAAAATTAAATACATGGTATTCATCTCTCAACATAGATCTTCTTGTCTCTACAACTTTAGAAGTACCCAAATGTGTAACTTCAAGTTTCTTCCAGATACTATTTGTAGCTTCACGTGAAGATATTTTACTATATATTTTCTTATTCTTGGAACATAAAAATGTATTTATGACATTGATGTTTGCTTGATATTCTAATTTCAGCTGATTAGTAAAAGTTCTCAATTCCTTATAAGGAATCTTATAGTCTCCTGGCAGCATTAGATAGTTATCAACTCCAGTGTTAATAATGAAAGTATTCATACTATCTCTCCAGTACTCATAATCATTTCCATCAAAAAATAGTAGGTCTGGTAGGATTTAGATTATCGATAGAACAAACATTTAAACCTTCCATCTTATGGAAAATCTTTCCACACAAACATGTTAGTAATAAGAGTTTGTAAACCAGAGAAAATATCCTAATAAAGTAAAATATAACTAGAGTATCTCTAAGAAAAAAAGAATCCAAACTTTATGGATCTGAAAATATGATTCTTAAAAAGTGAAGAAGAAAACTTCTCTTCTGAATCTAATCATGAGATTAATTCATATTTAACCAAAATTATGAAGCCAATTCTTAGATTGGTTGAGGATACAAGGTCACTGACGCACGCCTATCACAGGGCGTGGACAAAAACAATTATATTTTTCCTAGTGCAGCACAGTGGCTGACCAGGGTCGTCTCTCTTGAGGAGCCTTTCAATTGGGTTCACTTACTTTATACTAATTCACCTAAACTACATGTTTTTGTTGTTTCGTAATTTATTGAAGGTGATTACAATTTTTTTTGGGTTTTTTATAATTAAAATAATGACATGAAAAATGTTAATTTAAACTATCATGCAAATCTAAACAGAATGAGTTAATAAGAAAGAACTTCGTTTTTGGGGTTTAGTCTTGGATTAAATCATTATTCTCTTTTATATGTTGATTTTAGTTTGATAATACAAACAAGAAATATCATGTTTGAATCACTACTCTTTTACAGAATATAAATAGTTTGAGTTTCATGTCATTGGGGGTCATCACCCAATTGGGAACATTCGCCTCACCAATGCTTGATACTCAAATATACCACAAACAATAAAATAAACATTAAAGGAAATTCAAGAATATCTTGACCTCCCCCCAATCCAAGTCTCGAGTTAGCCTCTCATTTCTGAGAGTATGAGATTACATGGTGGATTGGGTGTAAGAAGATAGAAATATTGAGAGAGAGAGAGAGATAGAGAGATAAAGAAAGAAAACAAGAAAAGTGGATGGAGAATCACAGATGCATGGATTAATAAAACTAAATATATAAATTACAATTGAAAATAAAACTAAAATAAAAACTAAAATGAAAATAAAACAAAAAAAAAAAGAAATGAGGGGGGAAGAGAGGAGAAGCAGCGGTCCATGCCCCGGTGGGATCCCTCCTTGGTTTTGGGTGCCGAACTCATGATTTTGGAAGGAGGAGAGGGCCTCCTTTTATAGGTATATTTCCATCCCCAGAACGTTTTCGCATTTTTGGACACATAAATGGTTGATTCACGCGTGTAAACCTTCTCCCATGTTGTTCATAAATGTTTTTTCCGTTCACCCTCAAAATTTCAGAGCATTTGGACACCGGATGAAGGAGTTATGCATTTTTCATTTAAGGATTCTGGTTCTGGACAAAGCATCCAGGAAGGTTCCATTAAGAATATGTCATTGAATAGCCACCATAATGGATTCAAAACTCCATGTAACTTATTGTGTTAACGCCTATTTGAGTCCGATTTCTTCCACAATTTGAATCAACGGATTTTAAAGTGTGTAGGCCGAGTTGTGGTTCCGTTACAGTGGTGTGGTCCACGCTGTCTGCACTGAAAAATGTCAAACTTCTATGAATTTTTAGGATCATTAGATGGCCGAATCAACTCATGGTCTAGAAGACAAAGATGAAGGAAATAAAATCTCTATTCTAACAAAATTATATTCACTGAATTTGAAATTATATTTTTTATGTAATGACAAAAATACCCTTGTGTTAAAAATCTGTCCAAAAATCCAGAATTGTGCACTTTTCACAATTTTGCACATTTTCCTTCTAAAATTAAAATTACACATTATTTTAATAAAACAATCAAATACATGGTTTTATCATCTAAAAACATTAAAAAATACTCATTATTTAATCAAAAATATGCACGTAAATTTTCTCTGTTAGTCACCTCATCTGATACCAATTTTGGGGATCGATAGTATGATAGATATGATTCCGATTATAGTATCAAACTGGGGTGTAGATACTCAATATACAAGAGGGGGGGGGGGGGTGAAATGTATATTTTAAAAATTTTAATGATTTTTTCTCATAAACAAATTTCAAAACACCTATAAGTTCTAATAAATTTCTTCATTCCAGAAAAGTGAATCCAGAAATGAAACTTAATAAAAGTTTACAGCAACTAACATTCAACCTTAAAGCGTATAGAATCTTATAAAACCAGAGTAGAAGTATAAGGAAGTATAAGAAAAATATGCTTTCCTCAACAACCAAAATTAAAGTGGAAAACAAACATACAACACTACAAGAAACAAGCAGTAACTCTTTTAACCCAAAGAGAAGGGTATCCAACAACCCTGGATAATGGTCCGCTGATATATACTTTCATGAAAGTCTTTCTTACACAAACCCAGGTAAGCCCTCAATCTGATGATCGGTATCTGTCATGCTCTCTTTGCAATACCTCATTTGGTAAGGAAATCATCACCTCTTACTTCACAACCGGAAGTCTCTGATTTCAAGGAAATCACACCTCTGCACAAAGAAAATATGCACAAAGAAAAGTTTGAACAAGCTGTTCAAATTTTCTGCACAAATCCTGAGAGTTTATAAGAGCCTATATTTCCAGAAATAACTTCAACAGCATGTAAGAAAAGTTATCAAAGTTCAGTTCATCAAAAGTTGTGAGCTCATTCAAATGAGCTCCTATTTAGAGGTATGACTTCAACGGTCGGCTCCCTCCTCCAACTGTCCTATTTTTCCTCGAATTTCGTAGGGACCTGTACATGTGTCCCTCAAACAACGGTTAGTTAGTAACTAAAAACATGACATCATTTTTTCACAAAAATAAGTGTAAACACAAATATTGTTACATAACCAAAATAAGTTATTCTGAGTGTACGAAAATAATAGTTCGTAGTCTAACCAAAAACACCTTCGGGGTCAATAATACAAGGATATTCAGATTCTGTTTTCTAAGGAATTTGGAACCTGAACTCTATAGAATTCCATACTCTGAATTTCAAGGAAATTCAGAGTTTGGTTTCACAGTAATTCAGAACCTCATCTTACAAAGTTAGGAGTCAGAGTTTATAAGAATTCGGAGTCAAAACTTGGAAGAGTTCAGAGTCGGAATTCAAAGAACTCAGAGTCTGAATGCAGAAGAGTTCGGAGTCGGAATTCAGAGAACTCGGATTCAGAACACAGAAGAGTTCAGAGTCTGAATTTGGAGTCTGAAAATAGAATGATTCTTTATCTAAGTATTACATGATTTTGAGGTTTTATATATGGAACTGAATTTTACACTTTAGACAAGATAAGGAACAATGAGAAACTTTGTGAGGATAAATTTCCTTGGGGAGGGAAAATTTTCCTTATAGAAGTAAAACACAGGGTAAAATGAGATTTTACATGATATAATGTGTTTGTGATTTTCAAAATATGAAGGAATGGTAAATTCCTAAGGAGACCTTACTGACTCAACAATCTTCCCCCTCATGAAGGAATGAAAAAGTTATAAGGAAAACCTTATTTACTCAACAAAGATAAGTTTTAAAATAAAATAACTACTTGTATAAAAATTATAGGATGAGAATATTTTGAACTGTCCTCATATTATCTTAAACATATCTAATGTTTGATACCTTTTAATTGAAAAATTAATTTATATTAAGTTAATAATTTAAGAGTTTCCAAATCCCCATCCCTCTCCTATAAAAAGGTACACTATCTTCTATAATACTCACACTTCATGAACCATTTTTTTCTGACAATACCTACCCAAAACTCTTCTTATAAACCATTTACTCATCTTAGATGTCTCCCTTAAGTCATAATTCCTCCCAAGTAATACTTTTGACATAAACCAAAATATGTTACATGATTAAGAGGTTATGCCTTCTCTCGTGTTTTTTAGTTTCGTTACCATTATCCGCTCCTTAAACTCGTCATATGATATGATTACATTACAAAAATATTATTCTAAATATACTAGGTTGTTATTATGATAATGTTTTTTAACCATACATACACACATATTAACTTAATGGGTAAGGAACATAATTTTTCTATGTATGGGAAACTACTGCCTTACTTATCGATGATTATTGATTTTTCCCCTACCACTTCTCATGGTGTCCATTATAATGGAAACTATTTTTCAAATGATATATATTATATTTATTTTTTCAATAATCTTTTGTAATTTTTATGTATAACATACAATATGCTTTCCATGTTGTGTAAATTTGATAATTTCATTTGAGTAAGTGTGGACTATCGCCCCTCAAAGCGATATGACTTGTTTTCACTATACATGGAACGTATAAAGGATAGTTTTATTAAAAATATTATACACATATGAAATAAATATAATAATGGTACTATAATATATATTTATATTATTTTTTATTATTATTTTAATGTTACAAAAAATGAATGTATAATTCATGTGTACATATGACCTACCATCTTCAAGAATGGTGCATTTCATTTCTTATATCAAAATATTATGGATTATTCTAAATACATATATACTAGATATTTAGGATATTTAAATCATGAATAATATTTTGGAGGGGATGAATTTTTTTCCACATGTTTAATTTATATAAAAAACAAGTTCATTTTTGACTCAAGTACCAAATATCGACAAAAATTCCAACATGAACATAAATAGTTTTGTAATTTTTATAACAAGTAAATAAGAGATGTAAACGGAATAATAAAAATGAATATATCTCCAAATAAAGTTGAAAATTTTATATATTTATTACTAAATAAAATAAAGAATTTACAAGACATGTCAGACTCAAGGTAAGGGACTTTGTCTCAATATCCTTTCATTGAGGCATATATTGCTGTTTTACACCACCTTATTTTTTATGGTGTATAATAAAATAATTTTACATTGAATTTCATTAAACTGATTTAAAAAAGAATCTTTTTTATACAAAGTGTTTTACTAAATGTCAAGAGTAAATTTTTAATGTATGCGGTGATAATGAAAATTCATTCCCATGACAATAATTTGATATTTGGATTCCTCTACAAGCCATAATATTTCTAAAAGAAAACTAAATAACATATTCAAGTTTTTAGTATTTTTGAAATGAAAAATGGTTTTGATAATGGATTGATTATATCAATATCTTGAAATAATATCTTTTGATAGAAATTTATAACTTTCATTTTTCCTTTATGCGGATTTTATAGGTTATGATTATCTTATGGTTCTTTGTAATTACTTATGTATATAGGTGGTTCCATGACAAAACAATGGAGGGTGAGCCTATGATAGGTCATCAATTCATTGGGTAATGTGACAGAGTTAAAAAATAATTTTTATCCTAATAGATTGAGGGAATACACTGTGATGGGTATTGAAAACATGACCATAAAAGTTACTCCCTATATTGTTGTGAAATCAACACTGTAAATAGGATATGGACAACACATGTTACCTTTATGATTTATGATAGCTAAGAATTTTATCATGATTCTTATGATATCATAGGTTTATAAATATTAATGGACTATCGTTTTCCTTTCCTTATTTTATATCCCTTACAATCCTTTTTTTTCACATCCTATGTTTTAAAATGTTTTCACATGGTAGAAGGATTGGAAACAGAAAGGAAGAAGGGAAGAATATTTATATCAATAAAAATAAATCATGTTTACTTTTAAACATTTTATATTGCTGATGAAACAGATTCTATTGTAGTGGTATCCACTTTGTATAAAATTTAGTTATTATGTATTATTTAAGTCCTAATTCTCTAAAAATATAAACCTATAAGGATCCTCAAGGTTAATTATTTACTTAAATCAATATTATGAATTTTTAATGATGGGGAATTAAAATTAATATTTAAATGTATTATTTTTGGAGAATATTAGAATCATCAAATCCATTTCCCTAATCCAAGGGCTAACCCCATGATGAAGGAACATAAAATGAAATTACTATTATCAAAGTGTAATTATAAAAGTATTTATGAATTAGGATTCTAGAATTATATTATAGAAGTGCTTTATTAAATATTTATTAGTTAAATAAAGGATGGAACATATTTTTATTGTACCATTATATAATTTATTAAATGATTTTCATATATATGTTTAAGGGTATAAATAACCTAGAAGTGTTCTTTAGTGGTCAGATGATATTTTTTTAAAATATTTTATTGAAGAATAGAAATCCATTAATATTTTGATGATATTGAGATAATAATGATTCTTTGGGAAATGAGTTTATATATATTGATAATGTAAAATGGTTAGTAGTTTTTAACAAGAATTGTTTTACTAATTTTATGAAAATTAATTTATGTTTTCATTGATGAAGTTTAATACTTTTTTGGATTTATAGAATATACTAGATAGTCTATGAATATATTTGAAGAATAAGGATAAATTTATTTATTGGTCCTAAATATAGGATAGAATATTATCCAAGAGGGTTTGATTTGTAACTTTTTAAATTGAAATAAGGAAATTAAATTTTTAAGGTTATTTCAGAGTTATTGTGTTAATGCAGAAGGAAAATAAAATAAATAGACAAAGAATTTTTATTCTATTTGGGATCAAAAAGTTCGTAGTACACTCTTAAGCCCACTCATAATCTAAGAGTGATAAAACCAATTATATTGACTATAGTGGAATATTATAGTTAACTTTCCCCATATGTAATAAAAAACCAATTACAAATACTTTTTTCCCCTGAGGAATAATCTAAAATAGGCATGTATTTATCTATCTAAAGGAACAACCTAAAAAGTATGACTTATCCACCCTATAGGCACCACCCAATTCCAAACTTTTGTTTGTGAGTCACAACCCACAATCCTACCATTTATTGAGTAGTATAACCCTTTTCAATTATTCACACATAATGCAATAAATATAAGCATATCCACAAAACCATATAAAATATTCATAGTTCGAGAGTTTGGTTTTCATAAAGATCTTAAGAAATAATGTATCAAACAACTATAGTTTATGTAATATTAATAGTTTATCTTATAAGTATGTATCACATGTAAATTTTAAGAATATCCCCAACCTCATTTATCTAGAAATAGATCTATCAAACACTTTATATAGTGTTATTCTATACATAGGGGATTAAAAGAACAAACCAAATTGATGTTTATATCTACTAATGATGCATGATTTTGAATCATTAAATTTTCTTGAAAAATATATAAATGTGGGTCAAATTGATTGTTTATAACAGTAAAAAAAAGTTATACAATGATAAAAAGATTAAATAATGAATACATCACAAAAAAATAATTATAATAAACAATAACATCCCTTATAAAAATCAAATAAACTATAAAAGATCCACTATTAAAATTAAAAAAGCATTTATTTGGGAACTAAATCATCCTCATGAAACTGGTGTGAAACATCAATCCAAGTGATATGAATTTAATCACACATAAAATACATCCTAACAAAATTCATCATTTAAAAAATTAACGTGTTTTTAAGTTATTATTAAATCAAGTCAAGAATCCAAAGAAACATCTCGTAATTTGAAATATAAATGTATAAAATATAAAAATATATTTTTTCACTAAAATATTTAAAAGGAATTAAATGACTGAAGATATGTAAAAATTTTGGTTTGAAAAATTAACAAATTTAAACTTGTGGACAATTCATTTTTCATCTTTTGTTCAATTCCTTTTTTTGTGAAATCACACCATTCATATTCAATATATCCCTCCATTTTTGTTCGTATAGTAATTTCAATTTTTTAACGTTGAAAAAACTTATTTATTGAGATAGACACTTATTGTGTACTCTTAATATTATTTCACATGGTCAATTTAAATTTATTCATGTGATAAAATTGTTTTTCATCATAATTATACTTCATTTTTTATGTGGTGACATTATTTTTTGTTCATGTGCTCAATAAATAAAGTCATTTTCATAATCTATAAAATATAAACACATGATCACTTCATTAAATGTTATATCCATACATTGTAAAATTTTCACATATCATTAATTCACTCAAGGATGCATATATAATTTTCATATTTTCACACATTATCACTTTAATCAAGATCACTTCCATAATTCATCAAATTTTCCCTCTTGTTCACTTCAAAAAACATCACTTATAGATATAGTAATATTTTCACCCATGGTCAATTCACTCAACGCCACATCCAAACGTTTTAAAATTTCCTCCCATATTAACTTCATGATTAAAAAAACATTAAAATACTCAATATAGATAAATCATGTAGTGTTTGAATAGGAATGTGATTAAAATAGGAGGAATAAAAATTGATTTTAAAGTAGGAATACCAATCAAAAAAACTATTTTAACCACTACTGAAATTATAAAATTAATAATGAGAAATAAATAAAATAACAATAAACTCAAATACCACCACTTGCCTCTTGGACAATAGTGAGGGTTAGCTCTCAAAAATCAAGGAGATAAAAGAAGCATAGTGGGAGAATCAAAAAATTAAAAATAAGTGAAATGAATAGAAGAATAATATTTCTTCACTAATATAAATTAAAAATAAAAAACAATTACATCTTAAATACACATCATTTTCTTTAGGAAAATAGGGAATAATTTTTAAAGGGAGATGAGGCACATATTTATAGTAAAAACGTGTGATGAAAATTTAATCAAAATTTGATCTCCGAATATGTATGCAGGGGTGACTAATTAAATGGATTTATTCAGATAGGGTGTCTTTTATAATGTTATCCCATGTTTTCTCCCATGTTCACCATAAAACAATTAGTGTAATTGTCGACTAGAAGAATATTTTATTATATATTTACATAAAAACATTTAATCCACCCAGGTGGGTGTTTGTATTCCAAAACCACATATTATCAAGCCAGTATGATACTGAAAATGGTAGATTCATGAATGTACTCCATTAGTTTTTACATTATTTCTTTCTACTGATCATTGTTGAACGCAAGATTAATTGGACGACCCATCTTTGAGATATAGGTCTAACATAAATTATGTCTAGATCTATACACATATTTCATGGTTCAACTTGTGAGATGATTATAGACCATGAAAAGATGGATTGAGATTTGTGTCCAGTAGGGTGAATTAAATCCAAATATTTCAGGAATCCAAAAAAATTAATATTTCAATTTTAATATGTATAGAAAATGTTACATCCTAAATAAAAATTGGTCTATTTTTTCATTTATGCTCAAAATACCCAAAAACATTAAAATGTGAAACTTTCCACCACATGAAACTATGGTGGGTTCATCAAAATTAAATAACTATGTAGAATGTTTTAAAATGTTAGAGTTATCACTATTCCACCCATAAACCTTCCATTCCAAAATAATTTTTATATTTTGATATCAAAATCGTCAAAATAATTAAAAATGAAAAAACATATATGATCTTTTATAAAACACATTTCTATAATTTATCTTCTATGATAAAATATTTCAATCTAATTTTCATTCTTCACATTTGAATTTTTTCATAATAATAAATCTATCAATTAACTAATCACAAATTAGAACACACTTAATTTCCTGTCACCCTTCTGTCAGGAGAAATTGAATCTTGAGTTATGCTCATACATGGATATTTTATGTTTCCCCATAAGCATTAAAAAATTATCATCTCTCCACTATGTGAAAAATTAAAATATTTTAGATGAAGATTTATTATCCATGGTTAGTTTTATGGCTTATGGTTAGTTGAAAAAACATTTAAATACATTTTGGATGAAAATACGAGGATAGACTATAAAGAATAATGCATTAATATTTAAGTGAATACCCAGGATGAACCTTACTAAATTCCCCATGAAAATGTGAAAAACAATTCTAACCCATTTTAATGACATGTGACAGGATCAAAGAAAAAATTCTAATGAATGATATCATCCATGATCTTAAATTTTTGTTTCTTTTATAATGCTCTAAATATGATTATATATATTATATTCTTTTATTTTTTTCTTGGAGGATGATAATACAATTGAATACATTGAATAAAAGACAACTTATTCCCTTTTTTTAGTTGTACATGAGTCATAAAATAAATTATAATGAGAAATTCAATATTGTCTCCATTTTGTTTCTTTTTTAAAATTTTATTCTTCATATTCATCATTTTCTGAAGAAGAAATAGTTGAAAAAATAAAACTAAATGTAATGATTTATGAATCCCAATTATATCATTTTACAATAAAAAATACCAAAAAACACCAAAACATATCCTAAAATGATACACATCCAAATAAACCCACACCAAAGTCCCTTCACCCACATGAAAACATGAATTATTTGTAAAAAATACCAATACAGTTATTATGGAAGGAAAATATTTTTGTAATGTGGCATAAATCTAAAAGGGAATTCATGAAATCTATGTGCTAATAAATTATATAAATAATTATAGTTCTCATGTTAAAATGTTTTAAACTAATGAAGTTCCTTAACACGTAAAAAACTTTCCATGAAATCTAATTCTTTAATAGAGAAAAATCACCCATTCTGGTTCTCATATAAATCCATGATTCTCTTAAGAAATGTGTGTATTAAGAAGAAAATGTCAATATTTCTCAAAACACCTAATATGTTTTCATTTAGTGTTTCATGTGTATGGATTTTAAAAATTATTTATACTCATAAAAATGTATGAAAATTAAACTTAGGGAAAATTTTCTCACATCAACAATAATTAAAAAAATATACATTTTTAAAATCATTTTTAGTCTCTCAAAATAAATTAATATTTTAAGAATGATTTGAATATTCATTAAATATTATGGTTACTGAAAATGAAAACGAAAAACAAAAAACACACAAGACTGAGCAAGTGGAAACTACCCCATACATAGAATTTTCTAACCCTCATTTTAGCTCAATAAGAAATAAATATATGGAAAAAATAAAGAAAAAGAAAGCTAAAACTAAACATTCTTTTATAGTGTCATCATATATTTAAGGTCTAAGATACTAATAATAAACCAAAAATGAATGAAACAATGAAAAGCATATGAAAATAATAAACATAAAGAGGAATGGAAAAATATGATAGAACATGGTTTGGATCCCTATGTGGGTGGTTGGTTTATACCACCCTTACCGATGGAGTTTTTGTTTCTTAGAACTAATACTAAGGTGGATAATGTTCAATTCCTAGAAACCAAAACATATTTTCTCCAAACAAATACTAGTATATTCCATGAGTGAAAACCCCAAATGAAATTAAGAATACCCCAACCCCTAGAAGAGATGAAATAAATATTTTTAGGTGAAGAATGGTAGGGAAAAGAATAAAGGGGTACTCTATTTTTAGAATTACTAGAGGAGTTGTGTGAATGTTTGGTGAAGTTAGAAGAATATGTCTTATATTCTCTTATGTTTTCTTCTCATATAATTATTCTACAGTGATTTATTATTTTGGTCTAACGTCTATATTTTCACTAGGGTACAACTCGATTGGCTATAATATTCTCTCCCAAATGTAACAATATTATTCAACTAATTGAAATAGTGAATAAAGTAGTGGTGGTAAATGAAAAAATTATTATAAGGATGATTAGTTTAAAATTTTAAATAAAAAATTATTGAATAAAAACAAGGCCCAGACATTAGATCTCTCCATAAACATTCTACTTCAAAACATTTTTTCTTAATAATGGTATATGTTAACTAAGTTGTTGGATAGTGAAGTGGATCTTTACGTTTATATTAAAACTCACCAATGTATTATTAAAATATAGGTGAAATGAGAATATATTTATCTTTAGATTTTAATTTCTTCCATTACTATCATATGACCTTAACATCTTCCACTTCAACGTCTAGTGACACTATCATCTTGCTAGCTTTTTTGATAACTTTGAAGTTTTCTAGAAGTGTCTAGGAATTTTGTTCCAACTATATGTGAAATTTATCTTCCATACTAAAAAATTCAGTACTAGTCTAGAAATATGAGAAATCTATAAAACAATCCATTTCCTAGAGAAATAATGATATGCAATGAAAATATTTTTTAGTTTTTAAATTTATTTTGGTTTTTTATAAAAAAACAGCGTGCATAAGCGCTTGAATTCTCCTGAAACATTTCCAAATTGATGATAGAAGTTTGTCATGATCTAATTTTTAGTTATATTTTTATTCTTTTAAAAGTATACCATAGTATGACAATCCATGGTCGATTATAAGAGGCCTATAATAGACACAAATTTTCCTATTATTACCATTTTACAGTAACTAATATAATGCTCCAAAACTAATATAAATGGGGGATGGGGTTGAATTGAAAGAAATATAAATGTAATATAAATATATATATATATATATATATATTAAAATATAAAAGGAAATGAAAAAGAAGAAAAACATAGAGATGTTGGCAGAAGAAAACCACTGTTATCTGGGATTCATGGTGGTGTTATCATGGTTATTAAAAATATTACCTCATTGTTATATTCAATATAGGGATACATACATTTCACTATAGACCCTCTCATTTTTATTGTATCAACCTAAATAGATAACTCTACAAGTATGAGCAATCTCTTACACATGAATATCGATGCCAAACTCATCTATTTGAATGCCAAAGATATCAATGAGATGGAAAATGATTAAATAAAGGGGAAGAAAAGAAAACTAGAGAAAGTGGGGTGACCTCTCATAAAAATAATCTGTCTACTACTGAAATATTAGAATAAAATATTATAAATGAATAAAATAAAAATGAACTAAAATACCACGACTTCTCTTTAAACACCAGTGTGGGTTATCTCTACACAATCAAGGGGATAAAAAAAGAATGATGGTAGAAACCTATAATTGAAATGAATGAAAATTCACATAAGAAGAAGTCACCTATACAAATTTAAATTGTAAATAAATATTAATATTATATTATTATTACTCCACTTTTCTCCCAGAAAATGACTATCCCTTGAAAATAGAGACGAGACACATATTTATATGGAAAAAACTTGAATAAGTTTTACTCAAAAATGTATCTCGGATAGTTTTCATGTGGATGACCCATTAAATAGCTGAATTAGGACATGATTTATTATATGAGGTTTTTACATAATATCACATTCACTCATCTTAAAAATATCATCTTTATTAGAAATCATATGATGATGTTATGACATATTTACTCAGAAACATGTAATATAAATAGGTTACTATTCATATTCAAAAAACATCAACTTCTCATGTCATTATATCCTGGAAAACTAAATATTCATGCATGTCATATTTCATGAATGTTTTTATTTTATTACATCTACATATCCATGTTATTTTTTTGCTTCATTTGACTGATCCTATTCAATATACAGTCTAATCATCAAATGATTCCATATCAGTACACATATTTTGAGGTCGAACTTTTGAGGTAATTATGTGCCTCCGAAAGATGGATTCAACAGAGTGTCCAGAAGGGTGAACTGAATCTCTAAATGTTAAGAGTACTAGAAAAATGAAATTTAATATTAAAATTACTATATCAAATTATATGATTTAAAGATTTAATTAAAAAAATCTAATATCCAAAATTTGGATAATTTTGAATTTATTTTCAAAATACCTCAAAAACATTAATATATGAAAATTCCCAATAATATAAAATTATGGCTGGATAATGAAATTTCAATTAATGTATAAAATGTTTGAAAATATTTTGTTCAAATATAAATAAAATTATGATAGTTTATACTATTTTAAATTGTTTTTGAATGATATAATTGAATAATATGAATCCATGAATAAATGCCAATATTTTGAAAATTGATCTAATGAATTCAAATTAATTAAATAGTACCCAAATATATATAAAAAATATAGTGAGAAAAAAATAAAACTGTTCCAATATACATATAAGAAAATGAGATATATTTATTTTTTTAGAACCAAATTCAGGTCAATGTTCATGAAAATTTATAATTTTTGAAGAAATTTACATGATTCTATGTTTGAAATTAAATTTAAGAAAATAGAAAAGAATAGTGTTTTATTAAATATATAATATAATTATATATATAATTAAATTAAATATTCACATTTATTTTTTGAACATGATCCCTAAGAAATATGATATTTATCATCAATGTGCTTATCACTATAACGTTTTAAGGTACTTTTAGAAAAAAAAAATATCTTAAATATTTCCATAGGTAATAGGAGTTCTATCAAAAACCCAAAAAAATGTTTTTCTTTAATCCAAAATGGATTATAAAATCAAGATAAAACAGTTGTATATTACCATTTAATAGTTGAAAGAGTGAAAAAATTCATTAATGAAAAAGAAACTCAAAATTTTCTATGTAAATGAAACATGACTAAATTAATATTTTTATCTTCCATTTTTCAAGAAAAATTAAAATCAGCATAGCTTATCAAGTCAATATTAATTTCACTGAGATATAATAAACAAATATTCATAGAACCTTTAAAATATTTAATAAATATTATAATAGATTTTATTTTACTTTACTTAGGTTAAAATTAAAATATATCACATATGAAAACTAGAAAGATCAAATTAAGTATGTAATCTTCTAAATTTATGATATTACTAATCACACCTTTATAGGTTGTTACATAATCAAATTTTCTTGATTTATCTAAATCTAATTATCATGTAGTACTGATTATAGTATATTGAATTTAATAAAAGAGAAAAATAAATCCATTAACAAGGACTTCAGTTTACATTGATTAATTTATAAAAATACCATCATATCATTGGAATATTTCAAAACCAAGGAAAATTCTTGATTCCCACATCATACTCATATCCAATTGAGAGGTAATAAATTCTAAAAATTTATTAAAAATATTTTCAAATGAAGATCCAAAACCAAAATAATAATAAAATTCACAATAAATATATCATAAAAAATTACTTAACAAAGAAAATAATTTCAAAGATTCGCTTCTCAAAATTGTTTTTTGAAAAAAAAATAATTATCATTTCATACCAATATCATGGATCTTGTTTCAAACCACAAAAACTGAAAGATAATTTATAATCATGATTAGGATCATTTTCATTTTTAAATCCACGAGCTGTGTAATATATAATTCCTTTGAAATTTGAGTATTTAGAAAATTGGTGTTGGTGACCATTTGAAATAATTTAAAACCAAGAAAAGCATGATGTGTAACACCTCATGTTTTTATGAATAATTTTTTGAAAAGTATTAAATTTAAATTATTCCGAGAATTTCATTATATACAAAATTAGTCATTCATTATTCTTTACACCATGTTAGTCCTTTACTATAGGAAACACTAACATATCATGTGTTACACACAACACTGAGTTTCTATGAAATAGTATTTTAATATTATAAATTTTTTAACAAGATAGTTATAATGAAGCCATTAAGAGTTTAAATTTTAATAGTAATAAATAATTTTTAAAAAGGATTTATAATAGTTTATATGAACTAAACATATCGATAATAAAAATACAATTTTTAGTAAAGTCTTTATATGTTTAAAAATAACATTTGTTTTCAAAATTTACGCTTTTTATGTTCTTCTGTGAACCGTACTAAAATTTAATTTCCACACTTTGGGGAATTAAATTCCATTAAATAAAATACCTTTCTAAATTCATAATTTCAATATTATATTATGGATAAAGTTTTGGATTTTTGAAAAAACTACAAATTTTGATGAATAGTGAAAAATACTAAATTTTATTGGAAATTACATTTTCGTTTAAATTTTTTATATAAGAAAATTTTATTATAAATTTGTTTTAAATTATAATAATTTCAATAATAAAACAATAAATAAAAATTAGTTCATTTTATTCAATTTCAAATTTAAATTCGATATAAATATATTAAAAACTTTAGAACATTTTCTGTTTTAAAAAAATGTTGTGTCCTCCCAGCCACGATATTAATTTTTAATTTATTTCGGCCACTAATGTGATTATAAATTGAAAAAATGGAATAAATTTTTTGGAATCACAATCTTTTATAATTTTTAACAGGTTAAATGTAGTTTTATTCCAAGAATATTAGTGAAGTAAACTAAAATTAATTACAATGATTGAGGTAAAAATAAGATTACTTATTAGTTAAACGTAAAACATATGATGTGAAAATATACTTACTCTTTTCTATCAATAATTTTATAGAACTATATTTACCATGTACTATCTTGGATCTAATTTGTTTTATTATTTTAGGAAAGTTATTTAAGGGATACCTCCCTATAGTGTTTATATTTTCATATTTACACGAATGCCTCCCCTACTCTACTAAGAAAGGGAACTCACGCCCCAAAATTATCAAACCTCAAAAGTACAATCATTTGGAGAAAACGTATCCAAATATCTTCCCAAAATACCTTATCTAAACCTATAATCATTAATTTTGGAATAAATCCTTCCAATTTGGTTTTTTGTGTAAACCAAAAGGAGATACTTGAGGAAGAGGAAATGTTCATTAATGAAAAATTTATATTTATTACTCAAAACACTTCATTTATTTTTATATAATTCTGATATAATGAAAAAAATATATTTTATATAGTGAAAATTTGTTATGTTAAAGGTATTACCTAGACCATTAAACATTGTCATCAAATAGGATACACAATCATCGTTCTTGTGTATGGAAGACTACCACCTTGCACACCAATGTCATTTGTTCTTAAATTACCACCATTCAATGATAGGAATAATTAATGATTTATAGTTTATATATGTTATTTATTATTTTCAATATGTTATCATTATTTTTGATTATTTATATCATAAATACCTTCTTGGTTTCCAGGTTTTTGAATATGATAACGTTGTTCATGTGTACATATGACTACAACCTTGCAAAGCACTGTAATTCATTCATGCTATAATAGAATATATTAAGGATGGGTTGAATAAAAATATGGGATATATATGAAATAAAAATAATACTCAAATTATAATATCTCATATAATTTTCTTTCATTTTATCAGATAAGAAAATAAAAATAATGTTCATGCATACGTATGACCTACATTCTCCTAAAATAGAGTATTTGATTTCACAAATTAATATATTTAATAGTTAATTATAATTAAATATAAAATAAATTTATTTATTATATTCATATAATCATTATAATTTTAGATATGATAAAATAATCATCTAATTAAGATAACCAAGAACTAAAATTCAAAATATATAAGAAAAATAATGCAGTTATTACCCAAAACATAATTTTGAAATGGAATAGTTAAAAATAAATAATACAATGTAATAGTTAAATAAGATATGATATTATATATATAAATATGTTTCTTCAATTGATATATAATTACCTTATATTTATTATACATGAGGTTTAATGTGTACAAATGATTTCAAGACTTAAGGTAATGAGATTTCTTATCTCAATTTTATTTTTGTGAGACTTATGACATATTCATCACATGTTTATTTTTCTTGGTGAATATACTACCCATGAATGTATAATATTTTTAATTTATGTGAAAATAATTTGTATTACCATATCTATTTTATGATATATATTTTATGGGGTTTATAGTACAAAATTAACTAAACACTAAAGTAAAATATGTCTTATTTTTCCTTCTTCGAGAAACACATAATATTATGCACCTAAATTATTTTACTATGTGTATATACAACCCCTTGAAAAGTTATATCATGAATAACCTCTTTTAATTATTTACTAATAATCATGTAATTTCATTCTCTCATGAGTTTTATTATTCAATGATATATATGTGGTATGAGTTTATTTCTAAAATTTAATCATCTAACATGATTGTTTATAGTTTAGCATCTATTGATTAAATACTATGGTCTATCTCTCAATAACTCTCAATAAATTTCTTATCATCTTGTTATTCATGATATATTTATTTAATGGTATCATTTTACACTATTTTTTTACTTAAGATATATAAGAATTTTTATTATGAAAATATGACTTTATTTATCTCTTCGTTCGGGAATATGTTTTCCCCCAAAACCATATTTTGAAAAAATTTATTTCAAAAATATTTTTAATGTTATTTTGATATTATTTTCTCAGAAAAAATTTTCAATTATTTTAAAATATCCCTTTATATTTTTTCAAATATATTTATTAAATAATAATTATTTCGAAATGTATTATATTTTAAAAAGTATTTATAAAATCATATATGAAATTTTACTATAAAAATTTATTATTTATCAGTGAAATGTTTTGGGTCATTGTACATTCATTCTATTATTTTTTGAAATTTGAGAGATCGAGAAATTTTTTCGTCATCTTATTTGTGTCAAACTAATAGTGTATTTTTTGAGGGGGTTCTCTCACCATGTGTCCATTCTTGAAGTTAAACTACTCTACCAAACAAGTATTGGACCATCAAATTTTGGTATAAATAATAAGATCTTAGTTACCTATTTTTGTTCATGGAGTCCCATAATGGGATTTCAATGAGATATAAAGTGGGGTATATGATGTTCTATATCCCTAGTTTCTTTAATGTTTGGGTATATTTTAATCCCATATATTAGTAGAGGATGAGAGATTCCAAGTAATTATGGGTATGGGTTTTTTAGTGTAACTCATGCATGTCACCCTTCTATGGATTCTATTTTAGTTGTATGAAACTTAATGAACTCTATAAGCTTTCATATAATGTTTGGTCTGATGGAAATTTGGGAAGATATAACTGTTATAGCATGATATGTTTAGATTTCAAATTTTTTCTGATATTGAAAGGTATAAGTTGTATGGGGGTATATTTTCTTGACTTGGTTCAAGATATCATCCCAGTGGAAGAATCTCCAGATAATCCTCTGTCATTATTTCTACATAAATTGGATGTTTAAATATTTAGTTATTTGTATTACTATATCCCCTATTTATTGGTAGAAAAACCTACTAATATTGGGAAAACACTTATAAAGGATAAGCACATGTCTTTAGTTGGGGAATACAGTCTTTAGGGAGGTTCTATTGGAAAGTTTTAGCACTTTGTTTCCTAACTCTATTTCTTCCTCATATTTTGTAAATATTTCATCATAGTTAAGATCAACAAATTATTCAAGAGGTTTAAGGGGCACGATCACAAATTTATACTTTTCATTATTTGAGTCCCATCTAGGATTTGGTATTGTATAATTTGATGGATCTCAAAAATTCTAGATGTTTCTCTTTGGAATTGTTCCCATACCTCTATGAATATTTTGGGGTGGTCCATATTTTGAGTATAATCTTCTAAATCCTATAATTATATACTAGAAAAATTCTCTAGATCATAGTTTGTACAAATGATTATAATAATCATTAATGAATATTATTTGTTTAGGATGATGTCCTCATTATCAGATGAAAGAGGTCACACACATTTTAAATATTCATCAAGATGTGAATAAAAAATCTCATATTTTACTTCCTTTTAGGGTAAAGTTTTTTAGTTTTCATCCATTGTAAGGCATAAAATTATCCTTTAACATTTCTTCTGAGTTATTTTTTCAAAATCTTGATCTAGATATAATCTTCTAAAACTTTTTCCAAACTTGTTTTAAAAGATAGAGAAGGGTCATTCATTGATAGAAACTATGGGGGTTCTTTTAGTGAAATGTTCCCCATCTAGAAGAATATAGAACATCATGGTATATGTGGATGTTGTGGAAAAATGTCCTCAATCCCTAAAAAGTGTGGATGTTATTATACTACTAATGTTATGGACACGAATATTTATCCTTCTATTTTAGTTAATTTATTTTGGAAAGGTTTGGATGTAATGCATTCTTTGATCAGGAGCTAGTCAATTTTGATGGTATTTCTATAGAAAAGGGTTTGTAATTTATTAATAAATAGGATTACTCAACTATTCTGTAATTTTTTTTATGATACTTTCAATGAAATTATCTCACTAAAATTTTCATTTATATTATTTTTAAATGGATTCATCTTATAGAATGGACTATCTAAAATGTGTAGATCAGTTGTATAAGTTTTTTCCTGATTCTATGAAATTACATGATATCTCTAGTCATGAGCTTTACTGACTGGGGAGTTAGGAGAAATCTTATGCCCTAGGTTCACCCCATTTTTCTATGTCTACAGTGTATGTGGAATCAGTGAGTAATCGATACATTTCTCATCAAAAATTAATAATAGAAATTTTGATATCTCCCTAAAATATCATCAATTTCAAGTTTCATTCAACCAAAAGGGAAACCTGGTCGATCTGATTTTTTTTATTCCTTTTTTCTTATATTCATATTCCACCTCAAGTAGTGTTTTATATTTAGATTATGAGGAATCATTGATTAATTCCCGAAACATTGGTGAATTAATTTATTTGTTAAAACATTCGGAATATCACACATAGACATTGATATTTTATTGAACATGACCAATTTTTTATATTTTTCCAACTCTATCTACTTCATCACTTAACTCTTTTAATTTATATTGAGTGATTATTCAACCTGATCTAGACAGAGTGTTCAAATATGATATTCATTATTTATGGATTTGTGATCAGTTGGAAACAACTCAAATATATTGGATGATAAGTAATCCTGATAAAATATAGAAAATGATCACTATAATGGGTTGTCTTTTGGTTGAGAAACAATATCACTCATTATGGATCTAGAAGACAACATAGCAGCATTCTAATTCATGTGTAGAGGATTATACCAGAAAAGAGCTTTAGAAAAACCATTGCAGGCCACGAAGGCCATAATTTATTGTGAGGAGAAACTTAAGTCTGGGGATTCGACTTTGTATTCTCAAAACCAGTTTACAGTTTTTGGGGAAGAGGATTACCATGTTAATAAAGAATTAGCAGGGTTCAATAACATATAGGACCCCTTGGTGGTTATGGAATCATCTCAAGATAAAATGGAAAATTCCTCAGACTTTTCTGAGTCCAAGTAATGGGTCATAGTGGAGGAGTACATTAGATCCTCATCGTGAAAGGGAAATAACAAAATTATTGATTCAGACGGCTTCATTATGAACAACTAGAGGGCGCGACGTAGGAAGGATTACTCCAATCTACTGAGTCCTCATGTGATGAGATCTGCATATAAGGATTTTTTTCCCCTGAAGGATCCTAAAATTGGAGAATTCACCCCCCTGAACAAACACAAAGGTTATGAAAAGCAAAAGGGGATGTCATCTCCAAGGACCTGGTGGATGTAGGGGAAAAGTCTGCAGCTCCTGGAATTCTCACGTGTGATAAGGGGTGGCTTAATCCTGGGAAGCAACATGATGTAGGCTTCAATGAAGACCCTCAGTGACATGTGTCATCGGTAATGGAACAAATGGACCTTCTAATGAATTCAGATGAAATGGTAGAGGATGATCTGGATATTAAGGTGTCAAAGAAGATGAGATTTCTTCAAGTGACAATGACCGAAGAGCAAAGTGAATTGATTGATTAGCCATACCGTATTTTTCTTAGAGTACACAACATTGTAAAGATAAACAAGTAGGAATACATGCAAGCACGAGACAACGTGTCTCATCTATATAAAGGCATATTAAAGGAAAACCCTAACTTCCAGGTAAATTCTATCCCTTGGATATTGTTTAGGGAGATTAGTTCCAACTAACTCAAAATGTTTTTCAACAACTCTATCGTGTCATTCGGTACAGAAACTTGTAATATGTGAGGGTTCTCACTTCTCCCTTAAAAGTGTTTATAAAATAAAAAATTTAACGTTGGATGGAATATCAGTCATTATGGAATGTGCCCATTACGAATAATTTCTCAATATATGGAGTGCCTTACTATATGTGGTCTATTTCATTATTGGTTTCACCAAGGTATGAACTTCTTATCTATGTTTAATAAAAATTAATGGAGGAACATAAATGAAACTTTTGAAATGGGGATAACAATCAAATTGATTCATTTATGACAATAGGGATAATTAATATAGTATATTTCCCTGGTAAGGACCATCATGGTGGATAATTGAAATACTGGAAACCACAAATCATTTTATCTTGAAGATATAAGTATGATTTTTCACTTATCAAGTAATGATAAAATTTTCCCTGATCTATCTTAATATAAACCTAGGGAGGACCTATGGAAAATATTATAGGAAAAGATCCAAAATCTCAAATAGTAATTTTGAAGGAAATACTGTCACAAATACTCAACATTGTGTATTTAATTATGGTTCAAAAGAATCTGAAGGTAATATTGAAACTTTTTAAGGACTAAAGAACACAATCATTATGTAGGGCATAGATATGGTACTATTTTAGATCATCAGGCTTCCTTTACTATGAATTTTCATTAAATTCTATTTGTTTTTCTGTTTTATTTGTTTGGAATTAAAAATGAATTTAACAAACATAATCCTCCTAGAGAAAAACAGTCGTTTTAAATGGGTTTGTCTGATTAAATTATATATAATTAGTATGAATTAGTGTTTTTATCTTGGTTTCCTCCCATATTTATTGATAATATTTCATGAAAAAAAATGTGGAGTATAAATTTATGACTACACATAACTTATTTTTCATATCTAATGGAATTTATTTTATGATTTGGTAGGAAGAAGTTAATTACTTGAAATTTCTATTGAAATACCCCCACTGACATTTTGTAGGAAGGGAAAAGTGTATGTGACCATGTATTCTTTAATTTATCAAAAATATATCATCAATCATACTTAGTGAAAGTAGGGATATGTGCCTACTTTTTAGTATGTCATGATATAAGTTTAGGAGCTACTATTGTAGTGGGGGAGGGAATATGTGTCTCCCTTGTATTAGCAATCGAGTCATTCCATTAAACATCTTATGTTTCCAATGAAATGATATAATGAATGTTTATATGGTATGGTCTACAAGATATGAATGTATATACATTTCTATAAAATTGTTTTAATAATATTCTACATCAATAAGTAAAATGAGTTCAATTTATATAATCATTGAATGGATATGGAAGTACTCTTATCTTCTTGTTGTTCTTAGTAAATGATAACTAGATTGATATAGAACTATAGGAATGTGTTTCTTCCAAAAATTACTCTTAGGATATAATGATATTGTTCCTCTAATATCATGAGAGAATTTTTGTTGGCCTAATGTGTGGGAAAAATTATTCTTATTACTTTTTTAAAAATAAAGAACAATGGTGGGATTATTTAGAAAAAAAGGAATATGATAAATCTACCAATGGTTTGTACCTCATCATCCCTGGATAAAAATCCTTGATTCTCTGGTATAATTAATCCATGCATCGATTAACTATATGGTATCCTTAGAATAACATTGACAGGTTTATGTTAGACAATTAGAATGATGATTATTGATAGTATACTTACAACGAGGCTCTTGAACCACGTTGAATTCATATCAAACCTCCTGATTCAGATCTCTATTATAATGGAGAAGTTTGTTGATGTGTTCCATAAGATAAATAATTAATGGTTTAAAATTTTAGTAGGATCCACTTGTTATATTAAAATCATTCCCTAAGAATATTATCCTTAAATATTTCTTGTGTTTAAGGATTCTTTTCATTGACATATAGGGTTATGATTATTGTTTTTATGTGGTACTCCTAAATACGTTAATTTTTACATCACGATGAAGGTTCAACATAGGTAAAAATACCTACTGCATTGATGTGGTTCCATCTATTTAAATATAGACAATATGCGTTTCATTTTATACATTTCATTAATTTGGATTAGAAGAAGTTTTAGTTGGATTTTGAGGACTAAATAACATAGAAAAGAAAGCTAGTCAATGTAGCTTCACAAATAAAATAACATTTTAACCAATAAATCTCATTGTTAATGGATTTACATCATGTCATTATGTTTTGTGTTTGAATGAAATGATGTTTTATTTGGAAAGGCTAGGAAAATTGATAGTATCATATCATTTTCCCAATTTTTATTTTTTTCTTCGGAATATAGTATTCATATAACAAAAAACAATAAATAACTCCCATATACATGACCAGAGAAGTCATGTTGATCTAATTTCCATATACTTATAGTTAGTGTATTTTAATAATAATGATTCTTATGAGTGTGCATTATTCAAGAGGGTGGTAGGTAATTAAAATCATACATTTTTATGGGATTAATTTGTACTATTTTGAATCTATAAAAGATTAAATACTTGTTTCTTAAATCATTTCCATATCTCAATGTGTAATAAGATACCCATTTTCTAATAGGTGGATAATAAAATGAATCGATGTAAAAATATTTAGGTTTAAAAGATTTTATATAAATGTGAAAATCAATTTTTATTACATGTTCTCCATCAAGATTAATATTTTATCTATTAAATGTTTTCCATCACGTTTAATAATTACATAGTGAGTCTTGATTTTATATGGATTTGGATTATAGTCACATATTTGTTCACACTGCAATTTTTCTCTATTTGTGGAAGAATAATGTGTTCATGGTGTTGGGATAATTTTTTTTATTTATTAGATATACATTTACACTTAAAAATAATACGAACACACATAGTATTATACCCCTTAATGGGATTCATTGAGACTTTTAAGTTCATGTGCAAAGAATGATCCATGTACTTTAACATCACGCAGTAATGGTGACTATGAGAAATATTCTTAGAAGTGGATGCTGATGGAAATAACTTATGATTACCATTATAGTTGTAATTGATGGAAATATTCCACAACAAGGTTCGATTGATCATAGAATCGATATATAAGATTGACGATCGACCCCTCTAGAAGTATATATTGAAAATGGTAAAATTATGAGGCACCAATGAGAAATATGGCTCTCCAAGTGATGTGGGAATTATTTAAGGGATATGAACTGATGGGGGTGAATAGAATATTGATTTTTTTGGTTTTAACAACACTTAGTGGGCCCATATACCCCTTCAAAATAATATAAAATTCTCATGTAGTTTGAATGACACAATTTATGATTGTGTGGAAAGTTAGTAGCCAACTTTATAACATTAGGTGGTAATGAAATTATTCAGATGTTTAACATCCTATGACTATGAAATTTTCATGAATTATAACATCTTGTAACTATATTTTTTAAAATAATTTATCATTATAGGACTAGTATATTGTCATGAACATTAATTTCATATAAATTTGAGAATTGTTTTGTACTTTTACAAAATTCGATTATGAAATTTGTGACATCAATGTTTTAACAACATATAACCATGTAGTGAATAAATATATATGGAAATAATGTCATGATTTTTTAGGAATATAGACCTTTATGGATAATAAAATATAGTTCATGGGTATTATATCTAGGAAGGAGGTCAGTGATGAAAGTTGTGTTGGTCATTTAACCTATAGAGGAGGCCAACCAATTTATTTTAGAGGGGATACTAGCATGAGAATCCATATATATAATCTCACTAGAGTTATACTCGATATGAAAAACAATAGTTAAGGGGGTATTAAGTGAATTTCATGAGAGTTTTACCCCACAATTGATGGATTGTTAAACATGAAGGATTCATGAGGTTGTATCTATCTTCTTATGTTATTCAATATTCAAAATTGATGGAATGATCATAAAAAATCTATTATGTATCTTTATGAAAGAAAATACATATCCTTTAACCTCTATTCCTATTTCAATTATAAGATGGGGAATTAAATATGAGTTTAGTAGGAGTATAAAAATATTTTAGTATTTTTTATGGGATTAATTTTTGATGGATTTTATATTTAATGTACATTCATGGATGGAGAAGAAATCCACCAATGATCTAATAGAGAAGTCACCCCAGCATCCTCTAGAAATAGATCTATATAATCCATGAAATCCATGGGCATTATTCTACCTAGGGTATTTCCAATCAAGATAGATAATTAATGATCCTACTTTTTATTTGGAATACATGGTCGATGGGGTGAATTTTGGTGTGCATTCTCTAATTACTTACATTAGGTTGTTTCATAGGATATCTTTGGTTGGACTATTTTGAGTTTTGTTCTTTTTAAAACTATAACATATAGATACTTCACAATATATATGAAATGTGATATATTGAATCCAACTGTTATACAAGAGGACTAAATTTAGGGAGGAATAATAAATACCCTTAGGACATATCGATTCACATAGAGGGTTTTCCTCGCCAAACGAGGAATGTGAAAATAGAGTAATGAATTTCAACATTCACGAGGATTATAAATGGAGATTCCTTTGGGATGTTATAATAGGGTATTTACTTTATTAAGGTCCTCCTTTTTGGAGTATTCCATTTTTTATTCTCTTGTTTTATATGTTGGTAATGTCTAATTAATAGAGAGTGTTATACTATTGTTGATTCGATTATCATGGTTATGGAATAATTATGTCTCCATTTTTCATTCACTCTATTTTATTTATGTATTTCTTTTATATTTATATCCATTTCCTTGTCAAACACAGTCTTGAATTGGAGTTACATGTCATATATTCCAAACCACAAGGTCCACATATGGATATGATTCCTCATGAGGGTCCATATTGTACAAATTAGCATTACACAAAGTATAATGAAACCACTTATAATCCCACACAAATAGGATATATGAAAAAATTGTTTTATAGAGGTATAAATTTCATGATTTTCTACAAATGATAGTGATATAAAGGGGAAAATTTTCTAAAAGGACCAACGGAATAATGAGACTACCCTATGATAGCTAAATTTTGGGATTCAAAATCCATATGTGAGAGGCAATTAGAAGAAGAAAACTATCCAAAATGTAAATTTCATTAGGAAAAAATTATTTTATTAACACACATTGATTATTTTCAGATGATTCACATTCAAAAAAGTAGTTGTTTGATGAATAATTTTTTTTCATGGTGAATGTTTTTTATTTTTTTAATTCTACACATCCTTTTAACACTCTGATATGATATTTGTGTAGTGAAATTATTTTGGGAATCTTTTTTAAAACCATTGGAAACTTATGGTCCTTAACAATCACTTTTTGATGATCTATCATAATATTTATCTGCTCTCATAACCCTAATTTACATAACTATTAAAATTTTTATTCCTTTAAATTTAAAGGATGTGAAATCCTCTTCATTTTGTTAACTACATTGATAATTGGATTTACATTCAAAAAATCCTCAATTTAATAATATGTATCTATGTGTTTTATGATTTATACAAAACTAAAGGATATATATCCTTTAAAAAATGTTTCCCATTTAGTGAAATAGTTATTAGAACCATTCATATGTGGTTTTCCATTCATTTAGTAAATAAATCATTAATATTAAAATATACAGTGACATCCTTTTAGGGATTATTTTTTTGTTCTCAAAACACCATATAAATTTAATACAAATTTCAAATTGTGTTATTATATTACTTTGAATATATTCCATACATAAATTTCTTCTCTTATTATATAAATATTCAATACATAAATTTACATTCATTTCTAGAACTCTAATGGTTTAGGGTATTTAAAAATATTGATATTTAAAAAATATGTATATTAAGGATTTATATAATTTACAACATAGTTCTTAAAAATGAGCTCCATTCTTAGTCGTATCATACTTAAAACCCTTCATTATATATTGGGGAAATGGAAACATAATAAAGGTAGGTGTCATGTGATCAATAAGGGTAAACATAGATGATAACAATCGATGGTCATTTGAGTGTATTTTATAAGTCGAAGGGTATGAGAACATGATCTTGTATTACCAAAATCAGACCCAATCAGTTAGATATCGATCATCCTGAAAAAATGAATAATTCTTTTTCAATCCAAAGACATAAGTCATAAACATGTGTAATCATTAAAAACCAATCATGTTCCATGAAAAAAAAATCAAAAACATAACTCATGTGTTTTTGGAATAAACATTACTCTAAAAAATAATTTCATTATTCAAGGATTATTTCCAAGGATATGATAATTTTTTTGGTTCACCCCTCTCATTATATTATTTCCATAGTAAAGGTTTTCTACTAAGACAATCATAATGGAACGATTCTCTAACAAAACTACGTTCACTCCCCATTGCAGTCATTATTATCATATAAGATTCCCAAATTTTCAAAATGCATTGGAGTAATATAAAGTTCCAATTCAAATAATCATATAACCATAATCTATTCACATGTGTACTATAATATCATAAGAAAATCATTACAACATTAAATCATGACCCTTAGAAAATAAACGTTTTTATAAAACTATCATAATAATAATCATAAACTATATAAAGAAAGAAAAAAGTTGGTACCAATGGATCATATACCAAGTGAATCGTAAAAAATATCAAATGATGATATCATATAGGAATAATTTATTTAAAATAGCACTATAAAACATCATGATGAAAATAAAAATTTATTTTAATATGACATATTTAAAATCTAAAATATCCATAATATTCTATTTGAAAAGATAAAAATAAAATTATAAGGAATGATTAAATTAAATAAAAATTTATGATGATAAAATAATTATTTTTCATTAAATTAATCATAAAAAATGGATTCATTTCATATTTTCAGTTAAAAATCTACAGTATATTGTTTCAAAAATAAATAGAATATTCAGTTTAATCATTTTTACAGAAAGTCAAACATTGATAGATATGAAATTAAATATAATTTTATGTGCCAAAGAGAAGAAATTATTATTATTACTTGAATTTAAATAAAAAACTTGATTATGAAAAAATTAAAATAGTTTATTAGGTAATGATCATATAATTTCCCTCATAGTAATTTCATTCGTAAACAATCCTAATTAATGTTAGATTAGAACATAAATCTGTTACCCCATCTACAACTTGATTCATATTATATTTTAACTCTTGTATTATAAAATTTAATATATTTAAATTTTAATAACAATATTAAATCTTATATGTTCCACTTATAGTGTTTGAAAATCCATCTATTAATAATTTCTTATTTTAATCAATATTACTGTGTGTTAGAAGATTCATGTTTAATAATTATTTCAATTCTATTGTTCCTATATTTGTATTATTATTTTGGTTAAATAATATAAAGTATATTATTCATTAAATAAATATCATATTTATTCATTATATAATATTATTTAATAACTTATATAAATGTGTGATTAAAAATGAAGCACATCACTTTTTAGAAATGATTATCTATATGTATGCAAGAGTGATGTTTCCATATATTGATGGTTGGAAATAAAGAAAGGAAAATAAAAATTCACCAATCTCAAATCACAATTATATCATTAATATAATATGTTCTCTTTATATCTAAAATTATTATCATCTATGTGAAGAAAAAATGAAAAATGAATAATATCTCTTCATGGACATACACATGAAAAACGTTATCATTTTCTTACATATGAAAAGTGATACTGCAAATAATAAATTTTAATTATAGCCATAAAATTATGTATTTCATGTCATATTTAAATATTGAATCCATGTTATGAACAAAAAATGAGTTATGGAGATTAAAATTGATTATATGGATATGTGGAGGTGGTAGTACAAAAATAGACAAAAGTGACACTTTTGCTTTCCTTTTAGTGAAAATGGTAGGGATAATTGTGTTTCCATAATCATAATACAATTTTAGAATTTTTTATAATTAATTTTTTATTTTATGAAAAAAAAAATAATTTATTAGAGGTTGATGAAGAAATAAATCGAATGAGGTCTAGTGAGATGATTAACTATTATTCAGTATACCTCACTTAGAATCCATCTTCAGGGACCCTTAGAATAGACTTTTAAAAATACCAAACCCATTAATTATTGAAGTATAATTTTTCTAATAAAATATGGGAGTTTTTTGTCAATATAGGTTTCTCACTAAGGTGTAAATAAAATAGAGGAGTGATTCCCAATTATAAATAATGTAAAGGGAATTCCAAAAAAAAAGTAAAATGATTTTAATATAATAAACTCATTTTAATGTCAGAATTGAACCATTTTGTGATAATTTAAATTAAAACATTGGAAATATTAAGTATCACTTATTGAAGAAAATATTGATTGTTTAATGTTATATTTTAATCCTTATATATTTTTCTTCACCCTTTGATAACCAATCTAAACCATCATTGTGATAAAAACATATTCAATTTTAAAATGTTTAATTTTTTATTTTAAGGTAATATTTGGATAATAAATGAAAATTAGATTAAATTTAAAACCATTTAACTCCCTCATTATTATAATTCAATATTTTTATTAATTTTAAATAATTTTACAAAATATTATTTAACATAAAATACTATTAATGTCATTTTAAGAACTATTAACATAATTTGACATTAAAGTTATCAATAAAAAAGTGGATGTTGAATATAATGATTATAACCATAAATAATACAATATTATTAACTCTATAATTCACGTGAAACCATAATTCATCTAAATAAATTATTAATAATGTTTCTAAAATTATTAACTTGGATATTTCTTATTTTTTCACAATCATAATGTCAGTATTGTACAAGAATTTAATGTTGACATATAATGAATAAAAATTAGAAATAAATTGTTATAAATAAAATAATTTCCTTATTCTCTAAATGAAAACTAACATTCTTTTATAATTTATTTATATCTCTATGTGAACATGTAGAAAAAATTTAAAATTATGAAGGTGGTATTTTTTATTATTCATTAAGAAGAATATTAAATAGGTCACTATCAAATAAAAAAGGCTTCATATAGAAGTAACATAAAAAAATAGATGAGTATCTATGAAATAAACTGATATAATAGGTTATAATAATGTGTTAAGGATTTTTTAATCCCTTTTCACTTTTTTTTAAAATAATTAACCCACATTAATCATTATTATTGTGATTACTATTAACTATAGTTATTATCCACAATACCCAAAAAAAGAAAGGGAAAATTTAAAAAATTGGAACATCATGATTCCAAATATTGAATCCATTTTTCATAAATAAATTTGATTAATTTTTAGAAATTATTTTAAAAAATATCCCCATTATATGTAATGAAATATGGGTTTTCAGGTAACTACACTTTCCAAGAATAAGATAATCTAACACTAAATCTAGGACTAATTATAATCATTATAATAATATCAGTTACAATATATAGATAAATAATCTATATATTTTATTTAAATTTATAACTATTAAGATTTATTTTAATTATTATAATTGAAAAACATTATAAACATAAGAATTTTTTTCTGAAAAATGTTTTCTTAAGTATAAAAATAAACTTTCACTAAAATCATATATAATGTTGATTATTATAAAATTATTTTTATTATTTTTTATTATGGATGGTTTTTTCAATTATAAAAATTTAAAATAGAAAGTTATATTTTATTTACACGATTTAATGGAATTAAATAGTATTCTTAAAAAATACTTATTTTTCATTATAAATTGGAAAATAAATGTTTTTTGAAAAATCCCAGAACATTCCCCATAAGATAACATTAAAAATTTAATTTTGAATATAATATTCATTTTTTAAAAAATATTTTATAGAATTGAATGAATTTTTTTATAATATCTACACCCAAAACATATAAAAACCATTTTTGAAAGAAAACATATTGTCGAACTGTAAAATGACATAACTAAAAAATGAGTACTTATATATTATTAATTATAAAATATATGTGAATTATATTATATATTTATACATATTTTTCATAATGTGGTTAATATTATTCATACCACCTATTTATCATGTTAGTAATACTAGTAACATTTAAATTATCATTATTCAAAAGTGTGTCAATTTTTGTTTAAACATAGTGTTGGACGTCAATAATTCAATAAAAAAATAATGTTAGTTTATATTCAAAAATATCATGGTGTTATTGTGTCCACACCAAAATAAATTATTTTATCATTGTATTATTACTGTCATTAATGGTTCAATATTAAAAAATAGAATCTGAGAAATTCACATCATACAAAGGGATTATAAAACATCCACTAAAAAGTGGATGTTAGAGACATAATGTTTACCCTAAAATACACAAAATCAGGTACTTGTATAAGGATAATATTTTTGGGAAGTTAAAATATAGAAATATAGGATAAAAATAAAATCTAATGATTAATATGAAGTGATATGTAAAATGATGAAGAGAAATTTAGTGAATAATCCCCAAATTAGGATGAGGTTAAACGACCACCAATTCATTAAAAAATAAGGTAAATGAGTTATATTTTTGAATATACCATCCCAAATATTTAATATATATTTTAATATCACGATAGAGAACACAATAAAATATATATTTTCATGATTGATTTCTATTTAATAAGAATAATTTCATTATTCTATTTTTCTTTATTCAATTTAAACATCGTCTCTTACTTCATGAAATGAATATTTAATATGATTTTGTCATGAAATAAATATAAAAATTAACTTTTAATAGATCATAATATCCTTAAAATAATTAAAATTCATTCATTAAATTTATAAATATGCACCAAAACCGAAAGGGTTAAAACTTTTAACCAAATACAACTAAATATAATAGATTAATCTCTAGAACCTCAATAATAACACCCAATGTTCAGCTTAATCCATCCCATAAATAGTAGACATTAAAAATCATCTAAAATAATTCTGACCAAATTCAATACCAATAAATCCAATGTATTTTGACACTTTTTTAAAAATATCTATATTAAAATTTATCTTGAAATGGAATAATGTAACTCATAACTTGACACACCAAACATGTTACAAAATTGATCATATAAAATAATTAAAAATGATAAAAAATTCATAAAATAATTTGAATCTTTATAGAAACTCAATGGAATAATAAATTCAATCAAAATATAACTATTTCCTTATTAATTAAAAAAATCAAAAAAATCCTAATTACTCCATGAATAAAAAATTTCATTAAAATTCATCAAAAAATAACTTTTTCATCATATAACTATTTATTTTTATGATTACCTATAATATCAAATTTTCTTTATCAATATCAATCATCTGTTTATCACTATTAAATTTTTTTATCTTAACATGAGGCACTTATTGAGGGTTATCTTTCCCTCAATCATGCGCTCCCCAAAAATAACACCTTACTACAACGTAATATTTCTAGGTTATCAGTACCATTTAACTTATTTTTGAAAATCCTTAAAAAAATCTACAAAATATTTATTATATGTTTCATTATTAATAAAATGAAAATAAAAAATTTAAAATAGTTATAAAACATAATTCTTTGATCCCAATACAAAAATAACATCAATAATTATGATTTATATATTTTCATAACAAAATCACATCATTGGTATATGAGTTAGTTTGTTGATTAGGGAGTTTAATTAAATAATTGAAATGTTCACTAATAATGTGACACATAACAATAAATGTTACTTTATAATGTAATTTAGTTCTCTTCTTTAGACCCTTTGTTTTTCCTTGAGATTTACTTGATAAATTCACTTATTTTCTGCACATAAAATTCCATCCATCACCTTAATGAAATTTACATAGTTCATTATTCCAATATTCATGATATATATGATACTAAATCTTCTTTCATTTAGGGTCTTCATCAACTAAACTACAATGAAACACCATTTTTTCTAAAAATTAGTTTGACAAAATCTTACCACTATTATAGTTGTTATTAAAGTAACATTATTGATGAATTATCATAATAATAATGGTTTTATTCGATTTATAATTTCATTTGGATGATAATGTGGAAAAATATTCCATTCTCTTATTTATATTTAAAATTATTTATCTTCATTTGTACCATTACCTAAAAAACAGTAGTGTGAGAATAAATAATCATAGTGATAAATTAGGGAAAAATATTCTTCAATTTCAAGATCATGAAACCTAATTTTCCGTATCATATACTATTGGTTTATCCTAATTCATACATTTTTATTATTTACTAAAATCCATTATAATGTTCCATAAATAAGATGAAAATTATCCTAAGAATATATACCCAAAATTTCTAGCCTGTTGCACAGTCTTAGGCCCACTTATCAAGAACTATAGAAGTTCGAGTAAATACTCATTCTATTCCATTCAAATTCATTGCCCCTAGGTACGTCTTTGACAAGTATACATCCAAATTCTAGTATCTATATGAGGTTTTATTTTCTATGGAAAAAAATAGAATCCTTAATTTACCAAAGATTCATGATGGTATCATATACATAGAAATATTTATATTTTTTCACCATTGTTTTCTAACCCTAATATTGAATGTTTATCTTGACCATTCTCTAATCAAAAAAATAGAGACCAGCCATTTTTATATATAAATATTACATCTTAATTGGTGAATTTTTATGAACTAACATTATTAACCACATAAAAAACTAAATGTTTTAGTGTATTTGGATATATGAATACATAAAAAATTAGTAAAAAAATAATCTACACCATATCCTATATAGTTCATCAAAATATTAACCATTATTAGTGAAATAATGTATAAAACTCTCCTTTATATCATGGTAAAAAACATAATAAAGGAGTACTAAGATTCTTAGTGGTGGAAAACATGGGTGACATGTATTGACAATCATATTCAAGTGTATGATACACATTAGCGTATGAGAACATTTCCATAGAAAACAATATTCATACCCAATATATCTAATATCAGTATATATTAATAGTTATATAAGGTGTTTTCAATCATTATAAATAAGGCATAATAGATAAAAATCAAAAATATTAAATCATGATCCATGAGAATCATTCATAATCTTAATACACACATTTATGGAATATAATTATGCATATCAAATTATTTACTTATTCATCGATTATGACCAAGGATATCATTTTGGATTAGGTTTATTCCCCATTCCATTATTTCCTTATTCAAAGTTCACTTCCATGACTATCAAAGTGGATAGTATCACATACTAAAGTAGTTTCACTCCCCATTTGAATTATTAATATCTCATGACATATGAATCATTACCGAGTACATTAGTGGGAAATATAATTGTATGTATACTTATCACATAATCATAATCCCTTCACTAATTTTCTATAAGATACAAATACATAAATCATAACATCAAATCATAAGCCCTAAAGAAGAAATGAGTTTCATAAAAAATATATTCATCATTATCCTAATTCATCTAGAGAGTGTATTTATATATTCCCCTTAGTTAAAATCTACAGGGAATCCAAATTATAACAAAATTATGTTATCATAGATGAAAATTCCACAAAAATATCTGTAGAATTTTTCTTGAAGAAATTACCATTTAATTTTGATTGAAATGATTTAAAATAGGGAAATTTTAATAATATGATTAATTTTTTCATTAAAGTGAACCAAAAAACAATTAATGGAACCTTCAAATCATTTACCATTTATGATGATGGTAAATTTTGGATATCAATATGAGATATGTTGATATTATGATAAAAATAATATATTCATAATGACTCTCTTAGAAGAGGGGTGGGGGTGGATTGTAGTTTTAACAATATTAGTTGAAAATAGTTTAAACTAAAAAATTTCACAAACGTAATTAAGTAAAAAGATCATATTAAAACCATTTCATCCATCTAATTACATAAGTTTCATATTCAAGAATGATTTAGATATATCAGAGTAAACTAATTATAATCACAAATAATATGGTTAGATCGTAATCATAATAGATATGATTAAATATGAGTACAATAATCGTCATAGCATAAGATTCAATTATTGCATTGTAAATCGATCAGATTCATAGAGGACCTGATCAAATGTCAAATGTTTTTTGGATTCAGATATGTTATGATAAAAAAATTTACAAATAATCCCACCATATTGACGATAACATTAAAGAAATATGTATTTCAAATAGAAAAATTATAAGAATAAATTATAGTAATTTCAAATAATTGATATTTTTTAACCATAAAGGTAATGTATCCACAAACCTTAGCTAGAGGTGTCTCTTATTTTAGACATAAAACAAGTATGCATTTCATTAGCATGGATATCCCTTTACATGAAGATCTACTTTATTGTTTCTTCCTATCCCTGACAACACTTGATCTGATGGATTGGCTCTGTCTTACTATCCCATCAAGCCCTTGATCAGATGATCATACTCTTTGCCTTATTATCCCCACAATCCCTTGATCGTTGTCAAAGACTGAATCCATTATTTCAATGAAAAATCATTCTTATGGGGAAAACCTGAAAATTTTTCCTTATAAAGGGGAAAAAATAATGAGAATAATCTTTTCACACTACTTAATCTTTAGAGCTATTGCACAATGAAATCAATCCTCACTTTGGAAACTATAGTCTATTTTCTCTAAAGTCATTTAATGACCACGAACATATAATAAAACACGCAAAGGTCAAATTTACTTCCCACAGATCATATCTATATGATTTTATCACAATTAATTGGATACCTAAAACTTTTATGACTCTTTTGTAAATTATATTTTGATGTCTCCTTTAATTACAGTATAAAAGTGAAAAAATATTTTGCATAAATTTGAAATTTATTTTTTATATTTTGAATTTATACATGGTCAGTCCAATGGACTTCCATAGGAATTTCATTATGATAATATCTGTTAGTGGGAATTAAATTTTTATCAATTATGACATTAGTCTAAATATATTGATTTTTTCATTATAAAGACATGAATGAAAGTATTAAATTTTATCTCATAATAAGGAATCCAATGTTCATCGGATTCAAACACATTATGATTATCATAATGATGAAAATTAATTTATATAAATTAATACTTTAAAATTATTTCTATGAATTTTAAAATTATATGTTTTCTAAAAAACATTCTAAAACAATTTGACATAAATATTCAGAAATAAAATATTTAAAAAAGAGTTTTCTATTTCCAAAACAAAAGTAATGGAAGTGTCATAAGTAAAACTATTGACTCCACTATATATCCCTTTTTGGAAGCCATAAAACAGAAATCTTAAATAGAAAATAAATTTAAAAAACACATAATCCATTTTATTTTAAATAATTTATATTCCGAAGTAAATAATAATTCATTACTCCCCATATGTTTCATAAATCATATGAATTTGATGATGAATATAAATGACTCCCCCTTAGGATTAAAGACCCTTATATGGATTGTATTCTACTTTTCAATGGAATTTACCACTATTTGTAAAAGAATAGGAAAATTTCATCCCTAAATATATTTATTTACCCCAGTTTATGATTTTCTTAAAGAATAGGTAAAAGTGTTGAGTTTCATAAAAAGGTTTAGAGAGAAAATATATAAAATAAAATAATGAGGTACCTAATCATACAAAAAAATGAAATATAATTCATCCAATCAAAATCAAAAAACATTTAATCAATTTTTAATGAGATGAATAAGTAATAACTTGATAAACAAGTCTTATAAAATAGAAATACATCAAGCGTTTGAAGGGAAAAAGATGCTAAGATTTCTTCATTAAGGATTTAATAGTGGTCTTCATATTTTTAAAAAATTTCCAGTGTTCCTCAAATTTTTTTAGCTTAATCTTGTTATTGAATTCTCTCTTATGAAAACTAAATACATTAAGATAAATCATCATTATATTTCTTCATATTTATGATTTCATCTTGGAATTTTTTTTGTCTTGAAAATTCTGACCACCTATATTTCCTCTTAGAATTTGATTATTTCAGTTACTAATTTCATATATCAGTTGTATTCATAAACTGCTCCATGAATTTCAATATATATTACATATCATTGGATAACTCATTGAAGGCTTCTACTAATTCATTCATTTTTTTCTTCAAATATTCAATAGATTTTACATGTATCTTTACATTTACATCTCCAACAGAAGACCATTTCAACACTTTATTTCATGTTTTCTTATGAACATGAGAACTTTATTGAAGAAATTTGCGATCAACCTCATTTTGAATGACTATGTAAGATAAATCAATAATTGGATATGATTTTGAAATTGTTTTTCATGAATCAAATCAAACATGGATTTTCAATCTGGGATGTAGGAGATAATTACTTATAATCTTTTTAAATCCCAAATTATCTAAAAAACATCCTTTCAATTTAATAATAGTTAGTAAATCAGATACCTCAATTTCATGTAGTTGTGGTTTAATGGTTTAGGTTTTCACTATTTTTGTTTTACCTTTATCATCTTTCATTGACATTGATTTGTTTCACTCTTTCACCAACTTCCTTTCCCCTAAAAAATTCAAAAATATTTCTTTCCACGAAGGGATCTATATCACCTTATAATTTTCAATTATGATATTTTTCATCCTTATTTGATTAATATTCGACTTATTTCCTTAATGGGGAGTTTTTTTCTTCTTACATGATTTTTGATCAATTTTGGTGGGTAAATCCGATACTGATTCTTGGGATTTACTCAATGAAAACACATCATATTGGACATCTTAATCTTTTACTTGGTTGTTATATTATTCATTTTCATTATCATTATCTAGATCCTCATAATATCCACCTTCCTTAATATCATTTCCTTCCACTACATCATCATCATATTTATCAAATTATTTAATTTCAATTTGAGAAAATTCTTCTTCAACATAATTTTATTGTGTTAACATTATATTTCAATGCCTTCTTAATGTATAACTAGTTAATCAATTCATACTAATCCTTCCTCTATTTATTTAATAAACTTTTCAGTAATCTATTCTTATAATCTAAAATCAGCCATACCATGTGGCTCAAATTCATATTGTTTATCTTGAATTTCAAGAGGTGGTGATTATTCAAATACTTAACCTTTTCCCTTATCCTTGATAGAGTGAACATAATAATTAACCACAATGGTTTCATTCAATTATAATCCCAAATCCTTATTTATTTGATCAGTCATGGAGGGAGGGAAAATTTTTATGACTTTTTCTACTCCTTTGATCAAATAATGTAAAGAGCTTTCACATTGAGCTTTCTTCTTTTATTTATTTTTCATTGATTATTCTTTAGAAACATTAACATCATGAATATTTATAGATAATGCCTCTACTAGGTCTAATATGATTTTAGTATCACCTTCCTTTGTTTATGATTTTGTTCTAATACATTCATCTCATACTTCATCCGTAATAGAATTTTGTTTCTAAACATTTTAAGGCTCAGAAGACCAAGGTTTTCTTTTCAATCCCTAGTGAACCTAATAAATTTTCTTCTTCTTTTGAACAAATTAATCAGTTCTATTAGAATATTATACATCTAGAGTGGGAAAACCAGATTCATCATTCAGCAAAACCTAATATCATTTTTTTCAATGTATCATTAATAATGAAAAGAATTTTTATTTTTTTCACCTTTGAATTATTTTCAATATTGAATAACTTTATACATTCAAGAATTAAAATTGATATCATAGCTAAAAACATAATAATTTGAGACCTAATAAAAGTAGATTTGATTTTTTTTATGGAATGAAAAAATTATTTGAAAAGATCTTTTTTTCACATATTTTTAGGGAAATCATGAATAAAGAGATCAATGAAATTTAATTTATCACAGTCACCTTTCCACTGAGTTATAAAACCTTTAGTCCATAAATAAATTACCCAATTATTATATGTCGGATGAGTTACATTTTTAACATTTTTATTGTGATAAAATAATGAATCCATTGTCTTTTACATATAAAAAATATCCTAGATATTTAGGGTAGTAGTTAGAGGGGAAGTAGGCTTCACCATATAACAGAACACCAAAAAAATAGCATCTTTTCTAGATAACAACTGATATTATTTTCTGTAAAGTATGAAAGAAATTTTTTTTTTCCACATTCTTTTAAAAGCATCACTGAACTATAAAATTCTCAATCAATATCATGACAAACTAAAATAGGCTCCTCATCTGATTTTTCTAAAAGTAAATATTTTTAACCATGGAATTAAATAATTTTTTTAGAGTAGAACAATAAAATTTATAAAATTGTTTTTCAAATATCCTTTATCTGAATATGAACTATTCATTGAAATACATATCATCCAACATCATACTCTGGAATGAATCTTGGGATTTTGATTTTCAAAATGATTTTCGGACTTGTGGCTTTATAATGAAGAAAACATCAACATAAAATGAAATATTTTTTTGGATGTGGGAACGGGGGTCCCCAATTATATAGATAACTAGAGTTATTGTTTGAAATCCATAAATAGTTTAAGGGTTATAATTGAGTCTTATCCAATCTGATGATTGGGAAATAACCGAAGAATGATTTAATGATTTTTAATCTCTTGACGGTTTTACTAAAATTTCTTTATATATATTGAATATGTCTTTGAAAGAAATTACAAATATATGAAAAACAAAATAATGAAATTTATTACCATAATAAATATAAATCCAATGTAAAGAATTAATGACAAAATTTAAATGATATGAATAATACCATTCATAGTAGGAAAGTGTCAACGATATGGATAAAAATGTTCTTGAATTTGTTTAAACAATTAGACTATAATAGTTTTAATAAATTTTTTAGAATAGAATATCACTGTTCATAAATAAAATATTTTTATGATGTTTTTTTAAATAAATTCTTCTTATGAAAACATTAGTATAGAAATTTTGTAACGAAATATGAATCCAAAAAACATATTACGATAATTGTTTTTAAAATTTTCTAGAAAACAAAAAACATTTTGAAAGAAAATAACCTATATACTACCAATATTAATAGGAATAACTTAATGTAAATATTTTATTAATAATTATGTAGATATGAATGATCACATTAAATTGATAATTCCTAGCTTATGTTTGATGTTTTGAAATATTTTAAAATTTAATGGTATTATAAAAATATAAATAAGTTGATTTTTTCATTCTGATAAATTATAAATTTATATCCAATTTAAATGTGTGATCCTTAAGAAATATATTCCTAATATCTATGTTTTTTTCATATGAGTGATGTTCAGGGTTTTTTCTTGAAGAAATTGAACAAGTATTAACACATAGTATTTGTGTTTTTGTCAAACTCTTTGTATAGTTAGTTAGTGTCTATTACATCTACAACACTTGAGAACAATACCATCTAGCTGCCATATATTCTACTTAAGATGTGGAATGTTATATTGAGTTTTGTTTTTTACAAGACCATGAAACTAGTGAATCTCTTAAGAAATGAAATGTATGAGTTGTGCACTTAAAATTAACTATACAACCACAAAAATCACCATCTGAAAAATATTGTAACTCAATTGTTTTTCATAAGAATAGAAAAGTACAAAATACCTTGTTCCATTTTAATCATAAAAATTTTGATTTTTGTATTTTAGATGATATTCCATAGTATTATATTGATATGTTTCACATATTCATAGAGGATTCATTAATTCGTGAGGACTAGTGGTTAAGTAAAGTATACATCTTATCATATATCTAAAAATATTTTAATAAACTTGTAGCCCAACCATATCATGATCAAGAATATTTAACGTACTGATTGGAGTAATTATATATTATTTATTATCATATCAAAACATTTTGAGAAGGTATTTGATATAATTATATTGATATATATGTTCTTTTTTGTTTTTTGAGATTTGAAAACCACGATTATTTTATCTCACCCATCATACTCAACTCAAACTCAGATTTCATAATTTTTGAAAAGGAATATTTTAATGATTTTTTATTTAAACCAAATATTATTTCATCATCATATATTTGAAAAGTGATAATATTTTTGTTATCTTCTTTAATAATATGTTTTGGTTATGCTACTCTATTATGAAAATTATTCTGTTTAAAAAATCCTATAAACCCATCATAGTAAGATATAAGGGATTGTTTTAGTCCTTATAAATATTTGGTAATTCTATAAATTTATTTTGGATGTTTTGTATCTTCAAAAATAGGGGATTATTTTACATTATCTTAATCTGGTATTTACCTTTTAAAAAAAGTGCACTTCACATCCATTTGAAAAAGTTTGAAATTAATGAAATATAAAAAGTCTAGGATAATACCAATATCTTCTAGTATAGCTACTAGTGTATGGGTTTATTTATAGTCTATTATTTTTTGTTGGTTATAAACCTTAGAAAAAATTATTTCTTTAATTCTAATGATTATTCTATTTGCATCATTCTTGTTCATAAAAAATCATCTTACTTCAACTATAGAAGTTTATTTATGTGATTTACCAATAGTATGGTCTTTTTTTCTCTAAATTCATTGATTTTATCTTATATTACCTTAATCTAATCTTCATCACATAATGAATCATCTATATTCTTGGGTTTAAAATAGAAAAGGAAGGCTAGATGTTTTACTTGATTTATTAAAGAACATGTCTTGATATTAGGTTGATCAACATAACCAATGATACTATTAGTATGATGATTCCTATGATACAATTGGTTTATTATTTTTTCTAAAATATTCTTATCAAAATAGCGTATAAAATATTCCTAAGTAAATGATTCCGAAACTATTTCTTAGTTAATTTCCATATAAGAATAATTTTATAACATTGTTTGAAAATCAGATTTTGAAATATCATCTAATGAAGAAGTAGATTTTTTATGTTTCTAGACAAAGGGATCGGTTTCATCAAACGTAACATATATTATTTCCTCAAAAGTACATGAATTTTTATAAAAAAATATATATATGCTTTAGAACTTGTGGAATAACCTAAAAATATTCCTTCATTGGATTTGGGTGAAAAATTAAAAAGATTATCTTTCATATTCAGGATTAATATATTACATCTAAATACCCTAAATTAAGATACTTTATATTTTTGACAAGTCCACAAATCCTAAATATTTTTATTAAGAAAGGTTCATATTAACACTTGACTTATTGTATAGTCAGATGTAATAAGCACTTAAGCCCAAAAATGAATATAAATCGAGTATTCACCCAATATGGTTGTTGTTATTTCTTGAAGAATATGATTTCTTCTTTCAACAAGACCATTTTTCTGAGGGGCTTGTGGAGATTAAAAGTTATGGTCTATACGTTTATTCTTATAAAAAGTTTCTAAATAAAAAATTATAAATTCTCTTCCATGATCACTATGATTAGTTATCAAGTGAAATTTTTTCACATATTTTACTTTTTATACAAAAGTATTGAGATTAAAAAAATAAGATTTAATTTTGAGAAAAGAATCACTTGTATATATAATGTAATCATCAACCCAGATATATATATAGTATTTTCTTCCCATAATCCAAGTTTTTTTTCTGACATAATAAGTAAACTGCACTAACTTTAAAGCATCAGTAGTTGAAACATCACTAATTAATTTAAAAGTAGACTTATGTTGCTTACCATATTGTGAGGGTTCATGTACTTTCGAAGAATCAACCCTAAATTCTAGTATATCCTTAACAAGTCCTTTATTAGTCAACTTATATAAGTTCCTAAGGTTATAATGTCATATCTTTCAATTCCATAACTAATATTGATCTTTAATTACACCAAGGAGAGGTAAGTCTTGGCTCCTAAGGTATTCTATTTTATGTGTGTAAAAAGTTTCATACAAATGGGTAGAAAGAAAGTAATCATCATTGGAATTGTGTACTAAACATTTATAATTTCTAAAATTCACAAGGTAAAATTCAGAATATAATTTACTTATGCTTATAAGGTTATTCTTAAGACCTTTAACAAACAAAATATTATAAATTAAAGCATTACCAAGATGAACTATATTACCTATACATATAATAACTTCTTGAGAATTATCTCTGAATGTAACCGTTCAACCTTTTAGAAAGATAATCTTTTTGAAAAATTCCATATTACCAATCATATTCTAGGAACATATACTATCCAGGTACAAAGTATTCTTGTTTTTCGTACATTCTCACTTTTCCTGAAAATAAAAATAGCAGTCTTTGGGAACAAAAACCACATTGGATCTTCTTGCATTAGAATATTTTTAGGAATTATCATTTTTCAGAAAAATATTATTTATTGAAACCTAAGGATTTAATTTTATGATGGGAAAATTCTTTTTTACAATTAATTTTTCTTTGACATTTAGTACAAAAAGAGAATTTTTTTTAATAAATTAATTAAATCTAAAAATAAGTTTTTTATTAGTATAACATATTCAAAAAAACATGTTCCATGAGTAAGAATATGTTTATAAATGTTTTCAATGTTTTCATTACCATTGATAATTTTTTACAAGAGTTTCTTGAAAGAATAAATTTAACACATTAGTTTTATAACTAAATTCTTATCCAGTTTTGTAATATTTTTTGAATTAAGATAATCAAAACAGGTTTCTAAATAATTTTTTTAATAAATGTATTTTTTTTAGATTTTAAAAATATATTATATTTCTAAATTTTCCTTATCAATATAATTATACATGTTATATATTTCTTTTGTTAAAACATTTATCCTTTCTTTTTTTTTATTGTTATGTTTTTTAATTACATTGAAATTCTAATTCTCAAGGAGTTTAGAAAAATGACATAATATATCAAATGAAAGAAAGATATAATCTTCTACTGAGGAATATTATTCATATGAGGATGTAGAATACTTATCATCAATATACTTATCATTTAAATATAAGTTGTTAGGGTTTTTAGTAGTGCATACCTTAGACATAAGGTAGTGATTTTTTTAGGCAACCATTAAATAATCCCAATGTTTCCCTTTCCGGAACTATTACTGTCAAAAGATTTTTCTAGGGATATCCTCTAATAGAATTCCAAGAATCATTAACTATATAGACATTCATTAGTTTTATCTTATAATATTTTGTTCATATTCCTATCTGAATTTCAATCATTCATATCTTTCCTTAATATCTTCATACAATCAGGTCTGTTGTTTTCAAATCTAATACATTCATAACAAGTTACTTCATAATAATTATTATTACTTATTTCTATATTAATTTTATTTAATGGTATTGGAAATAAATCATAACAAAAACCTTGTTCATCAAATAAGAAATATTTTATAATTCATTTTCTAAATATTCTATTGATGAATAGTAAAATTATATAACAATTTTTTTCTTTCTCAATGATTTCAATACTTTCTCATTAGACTTAACATTTGGTGGGTGGGGGGGGTAAGGTAGATGTTGGAGAAAAGTCAACACCACCATTTATATATTTTTATTTTTCAAAATCACTTTTCTATCGTTCATATTATTTCATAATAGTTCTAATAAGATCATCAATAATATGATTTTTCAACCTTCTTGTATCATCAAAGAATTTCCACTTAGACTCCCATTCATTTTTCATGGTATCTATTATCTTCTCCAAAATAATTTTATCATCTAATAATTTCTATCCAAGTGATTGTAAAATATTAATGATTTTCATAATACTTTTCTTAATATTAGATACGTATTCTCTTGGTAAAAATAAAAAATCTTGATAGTAAACTCTTAGCGCAGCTCTCATAGTTTCAATAACTTTTGATGTACCAAAACATGTAACCTATAACTTCCTCAAAATATACATTTATGCTTCCCTGAAGGAAATACAACTATAAATTATTCTTTAGATAGAACATAACAATTTGTTACTTAATTTTTTTTGTTTAGTTGATACAATTTATTTTATATATTGGTGAAATATATACCTTCTTTAATAGCTATTTTGTAATCTCCAGTCAGCATGAAAAAATTATCAACCCCAGTTTTGATTCCAAATGTCTTCATTCTGTGTCTCCAATATTCATTGTCAGTACCATCACAAATTGGTTCTCAATTGGGATTGAGATAATATATAGATCCAAAATTTGGTCATTCCATTATAACAAAAAACCATTATTTTCCAAAAACACGTTTGAGTAGATAAACTTTTTAACAAAAATTATCAAAAAATAAAAAACATGAAATATTAATTATAGTAAAAACATAGCAAGTATGACAGTTGTTTAAACTTACTATGATATAAATTATGGAATATCGATATGAGATATATTGATATTAAGATGAAAATAACATTTTTATGGTTATATTACAAGGGAGTGGGTGAATTTTTGTTGTAAAAAAATTGTTTTAAAAGGGTTTAAACTACAACTACTGACAAACCGCTTCAGTAAAAATAATGGATTCAGACATGGCCCTATGTTTGATTACTTAAGTATCATATTTTGGAATGATTTCTATATATCATAGTAAAATAATTATAATGATAAATAATATTATTATATCATATGCAATATATATGTGATTATATCAGAGTAAAATAATCAAAATGACATAAGATTAAATTACAACAATGTAAATAGACTAGATCAACATCAGATCTTATTAATGGTAAATTGGTTATTATATTAGAAAAGGCTATGATCATAAAATTACAAATAAGAACTATGTGAAAAAAAGAACCTATAAGAAAATTTTAATTCAAATAGAAAAAATATAGGAATTAATTATAGATATTAAAAAAATTGATCTTTTTAAACATAAAAGAGGGGTAGTAACAAACTAAGCATAATGGTGTCAATTTTTTAATACCAATATGCGGTTTCTTATTTCCTCAATAAGGAATTATATCAATATGAATATCATCTTTGTTCTAAATTCTTATCAACAATATCCCTTGATATGATGAATTAACATTGTCTTACTATCCTTATATGACTTAGATCAAATGATCGGATTCTCTAACGTTCTATCCATGTATTCTCCTGATCATAATCACAAATCAAATGAATGATTACAACACAAAAGAAAACATAAGAGGACAATCTAACATGGTTCCCTTTTGAATACCAAACTCTAAAACAATTAAAAAATTCGGAGGAAAATATGTTCATGATTTGTAATCATGATGGCTATTACATAATGAAATCAATTAGTACTTTTGAAATTGTAATATATCGAGTCCAAACTCTTCGAATGGCAGGATATTTAATAGAAATACTTAATTCTCATTTGTTACATTTCAATAGACATATCTCTCAGAGTTATTTTCAATTAGGTGGACCCATATCACTTAAATGACTCTTTTTAACTAAATGTCTAATGTCATATTGAATTAACCCATTATAGTGTAAAAATATGGCTCTTAAAATAGTTTTTTGTATTCATAATTTTAACACGGTCAGTATGATGGACTTATTTCTGTACTTCATTATTATAATTTATGTGAGTGATAATTCTATGTTTATAAATTCTCACATCAGTCCAATTATAAATAATTTTTCAGTATGAAAATAAGATTGATATTCTTAAATATGATATGATAAACATGAATCCGAAGTTTATCAGCTTCATATTCATTATAATAATCATAATGAAAAATGTTATTTTATATTCGTTAATACTTTATAAATATTTCAACATATGGTAAAGGTATTTTTTTTGTACAAAAACATTATATAAACATGTTGGACATAAATTATTTTAATCAAATATTTATGAAATAGATTGTTATTTCCAAAAAAAATGAATGGAAAAACCTGAAGTAAAACTTTTGACTCAATAGTAAATTTAATTCATGTTGTAAATTTTGAAACAAACGTTTGATTCTTATTATCAGTGAAAATTATAAGGTACATCATTTTGAAAATTTTAATAAGATTCCAATTATTTTTTTATATAAATTCACAAATGGGTAATAATGAATTTAATAAATCATTGGACAATTTTAAATGCAGTCTTGAATATATTTTCAATGAAAACATGGACATGGAAGAAAAATATATTCAAAAAAAGAGAATATATAGTGTGTCTATCCTAAAAACATTTTCTTGACCATTTCAAGAAAAAATTGAAATATGGTACTATTTTGTAAAAAATACACAAATAAATAGATGGAAACAAAAATAAATTATTATATTAGGCAAGAATATAATGATTTCCCTCAATGAAAATTAAAAAGTAATCAATTATCTGTAAAAATGATATATAAACATAAATCTCTTAAATCATGTTTGACTTACATCATACGATATTTAAAATATTTTATAATAAATTATAAATTATTATAATTATATAAAAATATCATATTCATAATTATAGAATCATATATAATCCACTTCTAACACTTCAACACCCATTTATTAAAAGTTCCTTATTAATATCATTGATTCTTTATAAAAACTATTTCATTTATCAGGAATGTATGGATTTGGAAGTTCTAGTCCATATAATTTTCTCAAGGATCCATAATCATAAAATTTTAGAAATGATATATATATCAAATTTAATCACAATATATAATTTTATAATTACTGAGATAATTTTGACATGGAAAATATATTATACCACATTTTGGAGATGGTAATCAGTACGTACACACAATCTATTTTTCAACTGTTCTATGGTTAAAAGTAAATAAAAAAATTATAAATCATTTTTTCGTATTTTAGTTATATAAAAAATATCATATATATATATATATTGAATCAATCCCCATTTATATCAATGTAAAAAATGTAAAATTAATCACATCACTCGATTGAGATGGTAGTCCAAATTTATGCATGAGTGACATTATCAGTTTAAAATAGATAGAATGGTAAGAAGGTAGATAAGATCAAATTATTATAAATTCATAAACGTTTCCTAAATATAATATATCTTTAATTTAGCTTTCATAACAAAACCCTTGACTTATGGTGATAAAAAATAAATCATTTTGCAATGAGGAGGCAGTTGTCCTAATGTACGCATGAGTGACACTTTTATTTAATATTTCATGGAAAATGAAATTTATATTAATGGTTTCATAATCATAATAAACATTTAGTATATTTAAGATAATTGAATTATTAATTATTGATAAATAACACATATTTATTGTAGGTATAATAAGAAATGAATTGAATGAGGTTGGGTAAGAAATAAACCAATTATTTAGTAGACCTTACGTACATCACTTTTCATGGACTCTTGATGTAGAATTTGAGGAATTATAGAACCATTTAAACATGGATAAAAACTTTTATAATATAATTTGTTTTGGTTTGGTTATGATATGATGATCAAGAATATGAATGGAAAAGATTGGTATAGGTTTTGGCTTATCCACTTTGTTAACCAATTTTAACCTTAATTAAGGTAAAAACTTTTCCAATCCTAATGGATTATAAAATTACATACAAGGTGAATATAGGATCATAAATTAAAAAGAGACAAAATTATAGACCATTTATAATCATACATGTCCTCTCTTAGTATATATTAAATTTTAAATTAATTTAATAAATTATTTTTTAATATAAAATATTATTTATTTCATATGAAAAAAAACTCAAAAACATTTGAAACTAATAACATAAATGAATTAATGGAATCTGAATTAAGTTTTTTAAACTTGAATAATAAATTATAATTTACTATATAATTCTTTTTTCACCACAATTCATCTTGATAAATTACTTTAAATATTTTTGAAATTATTTACATTGATTTTATTACTTCTTATATAAGCTATGTGTCATCATTGTAAAATAATTTAATGTCATTATATAATCACAAAAAAATATAAATTATTTTAAATAAATATTATTTTATTATTATGAAAATAATGTTTAATATTCATTTATAATTATTTATTTAATTATATGAACATATTTGAAAAATTTATAATCCATATAGTTAAATATTGTATTTTTTATTACTTAAAAGTTATATGTAGTTCTATATTAATGAAAAATAATAATTGTGGAAATAAATTAAAATAATTTATGAGTATGGAAAAATATGCTCATTTAAAAGATTATGTTGAATTTGTAGGTATATTTAAAATCCCTTTTATCATTATTTTTTTCCTTAATTTAAATGATTTACCCATTACAATGGTTAAAAATATTTATAATAGTTACTATTGTAAATAACCAAAAAATAGAACTATTTACTAAATTTAGACCTCCTAAGTCATATTATTTAATAATATTTCCAATATTAAATTTTAAGATATTTTATATATTAATATAATTAATAAACTTGCAATACGTGATGAAAAATGGGTTTCCTTGTAAATGTATTTTTAAGCCTCAGATGATCATTGATTAACTCCATGAAATGTAATCATCATTATATAAATTAACTTTAATATATAAACATATATAAACTATAAATTTATTTTAACCTATTTTTCATTTGTAATTATTTATATTTATTATGATAAATGATCATTATACACTTAAAATCATATCTTGTAAAATGCGTATTTAATCATAAATAAACATTTATTAAAAAAAAATATAATTTCAATTATTATAGAATTATTTAGATGATAATTATTAAAATTTATGTTATGTCAATTAAAAATAAAAACATAAACACTATTAGACTTCTTTAACTGTATTTAACAGAAATAATTTATAGTTTTATAGAAAATTATTTTTCATGATTCACTGAAAAATAAATATTTCATAAAAATAAAAATTTCACTATAAGATTATATTTTCTCTCAAATTAAATAAATAATATTAATCTAAATACTAATATGTAAAAGATTTATAGAAATTTATTAAAATATTAACGGAAAATAAATAATAATTTTTTGATAAAAAACCATATTTTTGAAGTTTAAAATGAAATAAATAAACATTTAATACTTATTTATTATCATTTAATCAACTAATAGGATTTATTCAAGACATTAAAAATATTTATCATTATGAGGTTATTTTTATGTATACCCACAATTTAACAACTTGGTTAAAATGGTGATAATTAAATAATCATACTTCAATATTAAATCCCAATTTGTTAAAAAAATGTATTTGGTGTCCTGAAATTTATCAAAAAGTATATAGATAAAATATATTTTCTAATATTGGGGTGTTATAACTTATATTTTAATGCTTATATTTTATAGCTCATGGGTCTAAAATGGATTACAGATCAAATTTCATGGTTGTTTAATGTTTTACATCATGAAAATATTTTCTCTAAACTAAATGAATAATCCAAGATTTTAATTTACCCAATTTCTTTCCCCAACTTCTGAGATAAACCTCATGTGTTGAAGCCTAAGGTTACTCTTTTTTATTCACCCATATGATTTCTACATTCCTATTTTTCTCAAACTCAATAAAAGCCTCATTTTTCGAAATTAAACTTAAAATGATTTCATGGATGATCCCCCCTTGAGTTCAATATACCATCTTTATATGCACATACAGTTCTATAAAAATATGATCAAGGGGTTATTACCCAATTCTAGGTTACCCAATAAATAATTTAAAATAAAAGTTCCCCCTATAAAATATTTTACAACACAAAGTAAAATTTACAGAAAAACCTCTATGAAGGACAAGGATCTAATTCTCTTGAGAATATAAAACCAAATTCATAGTGATTTTAGAATCAAATACTTGGGATATATGATAGAATATTCCAGTTCCATACTAAACAAATCACCTTCGAATTGACCATATGGTCATTGACCACCTGGGTCCGAATCAGCTGTGTGTCAGAGCTACCAAGCATTAAATAACATTGGCATTGAACAACATGGGTTTTCATTCCCCAACCTGGTAACATATTCACTAAAGAATATAATTCAGATCCACTCTCAACCCTCATGTGTAAACCTAGGTTCCCATTGTTCAATACCATAGGGGGTCCACTCGTACACCCTTGGTTGGGATTAATGATGGGTTGCAGTAACTAACCTTCAACCTAATCCCTCTTCTCCCATCACACCCCCCATAAAAATAACGATTCAAACCCAATAAATTTAGTTGGGGTCTGTTGGAGCCAAAATTTGGAATGAATAAAAGGCCCCAAGACGACCCCTAGAATGACTCACGGAGCCCCTTTTCGGAGTCCCCAAGCATCGTGGCCGCCGTGAAGCATAGGAGACAGGAGGCTCTGTGAATGGATTTGATGGTCGTGAAACCTCTGCGAAGCACAGGAGGCGGGATGCTCTGCGAACGGATTTGACATACGCAAACTCGCCGTGAAGCATAGAAGGCGGGAAGCTCTGCGAACCCATTTGATGTTCTTGAGCCCGCCGCGAAGCTCCATCACCCCTCTTCACGCCGCGTGAGCTCTGCTCAGCGGTGCCTCTTGCTTATAAATACCGAGCTCCCCCTGAGATCTCTGGATGAACAATCCGACCTTTCGGCTTCTCATCTCCCAAATCGCGAAGCACTCTTCCGCTCAGTGAAACATGAGCTGCGTGAGGTACTTCTGCTTTACAAAGTTCCTACCCATTGGGTCATTTTGATCTCCTCATCCGAGAGGGATTCATTTCGTGAAGCCTAAGGGCTTTCGTGAAGGAAGGGGATCCCCAAAGAGACCTGGGTCATCGCGGAGCATTAGTGCTTCGTGAAGAACCCTTCATGTACACTTGATCCATTTGCTAAGGCAGGTTCACTATACTTCACGAAGCACATTGCTTCCCGGCATCTGGAACCGTGAGGAACCATTGCTCCGCGAGGTTGTGCTCTACGAATTCCCTTCCACTTCGTGAAGCACCTCCCATCTGCACCTTTGCCCCATGCTAAGGCTAAGGCACCCCACTTCGTGAAGCACACCCCTTCAGAAGTTCCCTCCACCACACGGAACGTCAGAGCTCCAAAATTCCCCTACCTATGGACCCCTCTGCATGGTAATTCCTTTTCCCGTGCGACCCTCCAAGTTTTCAGTATGTGACTTCAAAGTCCATCGGACAATACCACCCATAGCGTTGCTTCGCGTAACGATTCTTCACATAGGAACACTAATGGCTATGGATTCTTCACATAGCCATGCTAACGTGGACCCCTCGATGGTTCTCGCTATGACCCCCCTTCCCCATGGCCTTGCTAATTCCTTCCCTTCTCCAAGGGGAAGAGGGTACCGGTTATGTAAGTCCTAGGGGGTTCGGAGCAAACCCACCTTGTCTGAGCTGTATAACATTAAAATTCCAAGCACCTCATCCTCTACACATGATGTTAAACTGTGACCTGGCCCCATGCCCCGCATGCAGGGTCCCCTGCCTTGGACATTCTCCACGCCCTTTGGTCTTCATAGGGGATGATATCCTCCTTCTTGGAGTGGAGTTTTTATGTGGGAAAGGGCGGCCACCTTGGTGTAAGACCCCAGCCTTCCTTCTAGGAGGTAGCACCCCTGCTACTCCTCACATCCTCAATGCTAGGGCCAGCGGAGTGCATTACAGGGAATGAGGATCCTCTTTCTTCAGACCCAAGTCCCTCTCCCGCTGCACTTTGTCGCCCCCGGGCCTCTTAGCTGGAGTAAATCCCAGCACCATGGGCCTCCTCAGAGCGTATTCCCCACTCTTCTTCACTTCCCACAGACGCACCATTCGCGACGTGGTCATCACGCCTTTGCTGCCTCTTTTTTCTCACACCGAGCACAACTCATGTGGGCTTAGTGTAAGCATCAACCTTGACACCATCCCCATAGAACATTACATTAAACTGTATCCCGTACCGCATGATGTTAAACTGTAAACTATCTTGTATGACGTTAAACTGTATCTTGTCCCGCATGAAGTTAAACTGTATATCATCCCGCATGACTTTAAACTGTATCTCATCCCACATGACATTAAACTGCATCCCAATCTAGCGGTAAGCCGTTGTGATCCTGAACTACTTGTTCTTTGATTTCCTACCACAGGGATACGTAGGAAGCCTCCACGAGGTTCAATCCCACCATCCGTTGGTCATCCTGACTCCCTTCACATCGGTTCACCAACACTTCGGCAGCCTAGAGTGTAATCCCCACACCATTATGAACTATGTGGTCTTTGATCCATGTCAAGGAATGGTATGTAGGAAGCCTCACGAGGTTCAATCCCACCATCACCTGGTTGCTCTGACCCCCCTTCACGTCAGTTCACCCACATCAAGCATGACGTTAAACTGTACATCCCGAACTACGAGGGCTTTGATCCAGGTCAAGTCCTGGTATGTAGGAAGCCTACCTGGGGGTCAAGCCCACCACCCAGTCATTTCGACCTCCTTCACACCAGTTCACCAAACTCCACCATGGGCCGCCTCAGAGATTAATCCCCAGATGCCCTCGTCCCACATGATGTTAAACTGTTCCTACCACCACCAGAACTATAGGTAATTTGATCCATGTCAAGACATGGTATGTATGAAGCCTCCATAAGGTTCAATCACACCATCCAATTGTCCCAAAACCCCTTCACGTCGGTTCAACATCCCCTTTCCATCCCAAACAATGTGGACTTTGATCTAGGTCAAGGCATGGTACGTAGGAAACCTCACGAGGTTCAAGCCCAACATCCATCGGACCAAGGTACTTATTCACGTCGGTTCTTCGACACACACCATCCTGAACTATGTGGTTTTGATCTATTTCATGTCATGGTACGTAGGAATTCTCACAAGGTTCACGCCCATCACCCACCTGGACCAAGGTCCACCTTCACGTTGGTTTGTAGACACTACCACCACCTGAACTATGTTTTCACTGATCCATGTCAAGGCATGGTACATTGGAATCCTCCCTGAGGTTCAATCCCATCATCAATCGGAACATGGTCCACCATTACTTGGGTTCCCCGATACACCCATCATGAACTATATGGTCTTTGATCCATGTCAAGACATGGTACGTCGGAACGCTCACAACATTCAAGCCCATCACCTGGTTGTTCTGACCCCCCTTCACATTGGTTCACCCCCATCTTGCATGACGTTAAACTATATTCCAGAACTATATGGACTTTGATCCATGTCTAGGTATGGTACGTAGGACGCCTCCACAAGGTTCAAGACCAAAACCATCATCCATCCTGATTCATACCCGGGCCACCACATCCCGGTGATATCATGCCACCTCATTCCTCTCCAAAACATCTGGGAAGCCACCCACATGTTGGCCCCAATATCAGTGTTCCATCAAGGGGTTCTTCAATTTGATCCTCTCTAATCAGTATTATGATCAGTCTGATCTGTCTCCGCTGGATGATGAACTTGAGGCATACCCCGTGTTAAACACATGAATCTGAGAAAACCTCAGATACGTGCCTATGGAATTCAATTCCCTGTGTTTGATGTGGGATGATTCGTGCTTCCACGCCTTCGAGAAGCCGTATAATAAGGGACCGAAGAGAGACACACCAACCCCCAACATCCAGACACGTCAGTGATGCCCCATCGTGACTACTCCCCTAACCAAAGGTTGCTGCCCTGACCGAACCCTTGGAATTTTCTGATAGAAGCAGTGTAATTAACTGGTGTCCATGATGATATGGCACCGGGAAGAGTTTCACAAACAACGTATTAAATCTATGAGGGAGACCCGGACTAGGTGAAAAGTTCTGTGGAGGCATCCTCGGGAGGAAGAACTGACATCCCATCATCTCGTTTCGATCAAGGAGAAAATGTCCATGAACAAAGAGAAAATGATGACCGCCTTTGGAAAGCGGGTATACGGGGTGACAAAAAGCCGCGTCCTTCATCCTCGAAAGAGACGGATGCGCGCGCCCTGGTTAAAGCATCGGAAACAGATATGGTGAACCCGATGTGAATTTCTTCTCCCCAACATGGAGATTTGTAGCTCTTGGGGCATCCATAGATTGGCGTGTCACCGGATCCAGCTATCTGGTGCTCGGTCCCACCAAGAAAATGGAGGGCCTCATGTGAAACTCACCGGAAGTTGGGGCACTATAATGTCGGGCATCCCGTTCTGCGACGTTGTCAGCGTGGATCCCTCTTACCAGACATGGAAGACGGAACGATGTTGGGGCATTGGTGGTCGACTTATTTTCCTTACAGTGTAAATGAGTTCATCTCACTACTTCCCAGGAATCAGGTTGCTGCCACAGGAACACGATCACCGACCACCCGCCTATGCAGGGGCAGGAGCAACTCCAGCATAGCCGCTCTACATGGCTCAACTGCTACAGCAACGACGTCTGCGTCCACGAATGTGGGGCAGTCACGCACCATATCCCCATTATAAGTCATCCAACGAAGGGTGATTGATGACCTCATACGTCGTTATGAGGAGGAGGGAAAATCCCAACCCGGGATATGGCCCACCTGGACATAGAGGCGTCCAATTCCCGCAATTAATGCCACCCCCGAGGGACGTGGAGGAAGCCCCTGCTCCCCACCCCAACATTCAATCGTTTTGGGAGCCTGTCCCCGGAGTGCCTTAATGACTAACTACCTTACGCTGATGAGGTGGGTGGTGTCTGGCTCAGCCCGGTCAGAGTCCCGATCTAGGGGATCCAAGAAAGGGCCCCCACCTAGCTACATTAGCATTTCCATTCGGCCTTGCCAGAGGAGCAGGTAGGCTATGCGCCTGCATCACCAGCACGCGCGTTCCTGATCTGACGCTAGTGTCGGGCTTGGGCTGAGGAGAGCGCCTGCATGGGGCGTCAACGTCGACGACTATTGTGGCCTGAGCCACCACCATCGCATGTAATGAAGTCCCTATACACCCTGAGTAGGGGAACGTATATACCCAACTGGGATCGAGGGCCCAACGGCCACACGGGTAGGATGGGTTGACTCTCCTGGTCACAGGCACGAGCGGGAGGCATCGTGAGACAACCCGCAGTGACATCACCCCGTACGAAGGTCCTCCCCATACCACCACCGACAGTACCGTGGGTCTTCCCCGATTTGAGGCTCGGCATGGAGGTATGCCCCGTTACCCCCCCCCCAAATCCGGCTGAGGGTCCGCCCCACGGTCCAGTCTTTCTCCAATGTGGGGATCCTCCCTACGTCCTCTCTACAGCTAGCGAAGGTCCTCCTTACCCTGGAAACCTAATGGGTGAAGGCAAGCCTCGCCCTACTCGCACCAAGCATGGAGGTCATCCCCATGCTCCCTCTAGTTCCAGCAGAGTTTTTTCATGATCTAATGTTGTTCATTGAGGTCCTCCCCATGTCCCCTTTGACATCTGTCCCGGTGCTCCTCGTACCTCGACTTTTCCAAGTGGAAACCCTTTCCACCCTAGCACCAGCACGGCTAAAGGACCCTATGTCGGACATCAGCCCTGTCCCAAGGAGCCAACCGGGGTTAGGAGGGCGGGTCATTGTCACCACAAGAATAATCCTTTGATGGTCTGGACAGAGATCAAACTGGTCTGCTTCTCAGAATATAAAGTAGAGTGCTTCTCAGCTCTAGATCCCTCCCCTCGCTCATCAGTGTCATGGGCTGGGGCAGGGATAATGTGCTTTAGCTTGGTGCTCCTGGAATGCGAGTTCCACAAGATTCCTACCTCCCTCTCCAGGTTTATCCAAGAGGATGAAGACCTGGTGACCTGGCAGGTTAAAGTTGTGTAGTCGCCAACATCATCACTGGAAGCCCTTTCTACCTCCACGAGAGATCATAGAGAGCTATTCTAGTGACCAATGACGTGCAAGAAGCATCGAGAACTTGCACCAGCAGCCCTGGCCGCTGAGCCAGAAACGACGGCTGTAAGCCCCTCTTACCGCGATGTAGCAGCCAGGTCGCTCCACTCTTTGGAGGATAGCCCGAGGATCAGCTGCCAGTCAGCCCATTCACTGTATTCTCCACCAGCCAACCTTCCGTCCCAGCGGTCTGCCTTAGTACAGCTGCCGGTTCCTCAACCACCCCCAATTGGTGAGTGGGGAAAAAAAGGGCCCGACCCAGAGTTTGAGTCGAGGAGCTTTTGGAGCATCCTTGTAGCGGACCACTTCCCCGAAAAGTTTTGGCCCACGACAGCGCAGGATCTCCGCATACCTAAGTCTCTCACCCCAGAAGAAGTTGCATGCTTCCGCTACACCCTCTAGGGGACAAATTTCGATCTCCGTCATCAGCACGTGGTTTATCCAAGGAGCCAAGCGCATTTCAAAGACGTCAGCGAACAATGTCGTCTAGTCGATCTGGCTGCACTCCACGTGGCCTAGCACCCCGAGTCACCAGGTCGTCGTGAGGATCTCCAGCAGCAATCTGATTAGAGTATTAAGTTACTCCACAGAATTATCAGGGAAGCTACCCCCACGTGCAAGTATGTGGCTGGGGATAGTATGCCGCCATCCTCTTCAGTCCTAATTGGCCGCAGCTCGACTCGTTATGAGATATTGAGGACATGCCCCCTAGAAGGGTCACATTCCACATGGCTGACATAGTGGATAAGGAGGATGAGCTGGAGTTTATTGATGGATACATACCACCTAAGGGTGTGCCACCAATGTTGGACCCATAAAGGAGGATTACTTTTCATCAGAGAAACATCCTTTCTCTCCCTGCGCCCAATGATTCGTTGGCACTCAGTCAGAATGCTGGTAAGGTAAAAGAGCACGTCAGGGCGGTCAAGCACTCCGACCCATCCTCCTCAATACAAAAGATGGAGGAGGACCCTGAGAAGGCCATGTTGTGCCAGAAACATGCTGAGCAAAAGAGGTTGGTCGACGTACTCATGGCTCAATGCGTTGTTGAGCGACGACCCAGCTATGGTGGTCATAGGCCAGGGCAGCAGGGGCAGGAAGAACTTCACTTCAGCGAGATGCCTCCGGGAAAACCTGATCATACCACTCCCATGGATAGGGCAAAAGCCGGAACTCACAAAAAGAAGGCGCGATAAGTCTCACTAAACCCTCCCAAACAGCGTGGCAATACATGGAATCCTACCTAGGTTCCCCTAGCTGCCATGAAGGCCGCTCCACCAGATGTTCCACAAGCTGCTAAGGTTGTCTACCGTGTTGGAGAGCCTGGAAATGCACTCGTGGGTAGGGATCCCCATCAAGACAGGGACCCCACCCGAATGATCCTATGGCGGTGCCCATCACCCTCTTTAAGGCTTTGGAAACACGATAGGGGGTTATCCCACCTAATGGAAAGACATACCTGGCGTGGGTGGATGATATGCCAGCCCCTCTGGGTTTCGGGAATCCCACCTTCTCCCCCTTTAATGGGACGGGGGACCCGCCGCAACATCTGGCCCACTTCAACTCAATGTGTAGGCCCATTTAGGTACTCTAGAGTAGCAGGATGGTGCCAGGCTCCGCTGTTTTATTCAGACACTAGAGGGGACGACGTTCATCTGGTACATCCAGCTCCCCATTGGATCCATGACCAGCTGGGAAGGCCTTCACAGGCAGTTCCTCTACTATTTCAGCTCTACATCCCGGAAGACCTACATCATAGACCTCTTCAAGGGAAAACAAATGCCTGATGAGTGAGTCACAGACTTTATCACCCGGTGGAAGGGGCTCACATACTCTCTTGACATGCCACAGACTCAAGTGAAATTACTAACGATGTGCATGAGAAATTTCAAGACAGAACTAGTTCCCTATTTGATTACTCAGAACTATTCCAGAGAGTTTCGAGACTTCTCGGATTAGGCCTAGTGCCTTGAGGAAGCCATGCAATAGGCCAGACAGGCACGTTCGTTGCCCCTGCAATCCCAGCAAGGAGAGATATTAGAGCCGAGCCCGCCTTGGTATCCCAGATAGAGGCCCCTGGTAGCTAGAATTGTTACTAGTATCACCTTCCCCACAGCCTCACAAAGTCCCTCTGCCTCAGGAACAGCCTCCGGCTCCGCAGCGTCCTCAGAATCGGTAGGCGCCTCCGCGTAATGCACCGCCACCGCCCAGGCAGGGCAATCAGGGTCTACCTCCTCGATAGGCCCCTCCAGCTCTTCATCAAGGCCAGGCTCCAAGGGCTCCCTATCCAGAAAGAAGACACCAGACTTACTCTTATAGTGAGAATTAGGTCCCTGGTTACTTCCATAGTTCCGTAGAGTAGGGGATTTCATGCTTGACTGAGTGCAGAAGGCCAACAGAGGTGAATCTCACCGATCTCCACAACTAATGTCCCTATCATCGGATTATGGGTCACAACCTTAAGAAATTATATGTGTTTAAATACTGGCTCCAAGACCAGGTCGATAACAACATAGTCAGGTTGGGCCCGGCCCTGGCCTAAGTGGCGGGTGTCTTCATGAGGTCAGAAAGCGGTACCAACGATGAAAGCGAGTGACAGTAGGTTCCCAGCCGTGGGTCTCAGAAGTATGATGACTGGATGGCTCGTAAAACGGTTTCTCGCGCCCCTGACATCATTCGGGCAAGCCTGAATCAGCTGGAGCCTTCAGAAGCTGTGGCCAGCAGTTCTGCGTCATCGTCTCAGTGAGACTCTTCCCAGAAGAGCAAGCATCGGCGGCACAAGAAGAAGCAATGCGCCCTACCAATGCCATCTTCATCTCGTACTCTAAGCGACTTCATGCCCTCTGATATGGGGATCCCTCCCAGAATCTACCTAGTGTTGGTTAAATCTTCAAGCGACAGTCAAGGGTACGTTTCGGTTAACACAGTTGAGTTTCTAAATCCCTATATTACTCTCGATGAAGGAGAACTCCAGGAGAATATCCCCAATGTCCCCTACCGGCGTCAACGTCAGTGGAGCCGCGACTACATGGGTCATTGGGGTGCATCAGTTGGAACCTCTAGCCAGGCCATGCATTCCACTGATACCAGATAGCAGGGCCAACATAGAGCTCAGCACGTGCATGCTCTCTATCCGGTGTTGTCAGGACCGCCTCCACCACCGTTTGTGCTACTGGATCAGGCAGAGCCGCTTCGGCCACACCGCGACCAACTTCACCCCACTACTAGCCGATCTCATATGTCCGGTATTTATCTAGAAGCTACTCTCCGAGCTTCAACAAGGAGTTAGTAGAATGTACCCAACACCAGCCAGCTGCCAGTCCAGCCGGCAAGGCCCGCCAGGCCTCCAATCGTGGAGCGGCCTCCTGTAAGCAGAAGCTCACACTTGGCACAGAAGTATGATATCCTCAATCACCTTGCTATCATTCCAGTGAGGCTATCCATCATTGAAGCCCTTATCCTATCTCCAGATATGCGTGAAGCCCTCGTCGAGGCTTTAAGGAGCCCCCTCCAGTTTGAGGCAGAGGTAGCAACTGCAGAATCCTTCCATGATGAAGTAGTTGAGGATGCTGAATGTCAGTCCATCATCTCATTCTTAGGATAAGATGAAGGCTCTCATATACAGGGGAACATCCACCCATTTTACATCATAGGCCAATTCAATGGAGTGGAAGTCTGCTGCTGTCCTGTTGGCACCGGCTCCGGGATCAACTTTATCTCGACTCGGACACTACAGAAACTGAGGTTATCTGGGGATGACCTGACTCCCTCTAATTTAAGTATCTTGGGATATGACAGGACAAAATAGACCACAGTCATCAATATCCATTTTAAGACCCAGTTTGGTGGCCTAGTTTCTAGTACTGAATTTATGGTTGTCTCCCAGGACACCACATATAATGCATTAATGGGTAGGATATGGATCCACCTACACGCGGTGGTCCCCTCATCATATCACCAAAGACTCAAGTACTCCTTTATTGGTCGAGAAGGCATACTCCAAGGTGATGCATCTCATTTCGCCTCTTGTGAAGCCCGTTATCTAGACGCTGACTATTAAAATAGCAAGGATAAGAAGATTCTGGCAAGTGAGGTTGAACCCACCCCGGTCGTAAGTGATCTCTGGGTAGGTCTGGATGATGCCTACATCTTCCTGATCCATCGGTTTGAGGCTACGACCCATGACATGGGGCATTGCCTTGTTGTTTTGGGTATAAGATGAATGAATATTCCAAAGTCCAAGTGATGGTGTAAAATCACCTCATACTCATACACAAACCAGGCTCGGGTGATCCAGTAACCTCCAACCCCTATACAGTATCAGGACGTCTGGCTCTTAGCGGAGCAGTACGTCATACGTGTCTATTTTGACAGGCTTGAATTATCCACCTCAACCTGACATGCCACTACTGCTTTGATGTTATCATGCGTGCCCCCATGGGCTGAAGACCAGATGGGATTAAATCAACTGCCTTCATTGTTATGGTCTTAGTAGCGCATGAGTCTCCTAATGTGATGACCACTACCGCTCAAGTTTGCACCAGCCTCCCATCAGGGTCTGGTGGCTCTGAAGAAACATCCCCCACATAAGATTCCTCCATAAGTGGAGAAGAGGATCTAGAGGATGATCCCCTACCTTTTAAGAAGGCGTCTCTACCACGATCGATGAACTGGTACAGGTGATCCATGGTAGTGAGGCAGATCCGAGACCCACATTGATCAGTGTCGCCATGTCCCTCGTGGAGCAGCAGCGGTACATAAAATTCCTTAAAGATCACCGTGATGTGTTCTCCTATAGTAACGACGAGATTCCAAGACAAGATCCTCAGGTAGCCATCCACCACCTTGGTATCCCGACAAACTATCGCGGGTTCAAGTAGACTCCTAGAAAGATGCACTAATCTCATGGTGCCATGGTCGAGGCTAATGTTAACAAGCTCATTAGAGCCAACTTCATCAAGGAAGTCTAGTATCTTAAGTGGTTAACCAACATCATGCTAGTTAGGATGAAGAAAAGACAGATTAGAGTCTGCATTGACTTCCGAGATCTCAACTACCACTGTCCGAAGGATGATTTTCCCTTTCTAGTGACATAATTGTTGATCGACGCTACATCCGGGTTCTAGTACCTCTCATTTATGGATGGTTACACTGGATATAATCAGATCCTGATGGCCCCCGAGGATGAGGAGTCTACTTCTTTGACGGATCCCCAAGGTACCTTCTATTACCTGGTTATTCCCTTCAGCCTGAAGAATGCAGGTGCCACATATCAACAGACCATGCATCATATATTCAAGACAATCCTAGGGACCTGTGGTGGAGTTCTATGTGGGCTATATGGTGGTCAAATCTTTCCAGCTCTAGGACCATCTCAAGGACCTAGAGAAATTATTCAGCTTCTTCTGTTCCCGACACTTGAAGATGAACCCATTGAAGTGTGCCTTCGGGGTCACCTCCGGGATGTTTCTTGCCTTTGTTGTCAAGTACCGAGGCATAGAGATCAACCCAGAGATAATCAGTTACATTAGCTAGATCCATCCCCCGAGAAATATTCGGGAGCTTCAAGGTCTCCAAGGCCACTTAGCCTATATACTCAAATTCATTGTGAATCTGGCTGGAAAGTGTAATCTCTTTTCCTGACTCATGATGAAATGCTCTGCCTTTGAGTGGGACGATGAGTGCCATGCCTCCTTTGAGGAAATCAAGAACTATCTCCTCCATCCTTCGGTCACGATGCCACCTGTCCTCAGAAATCCACTGATCCTCTATGTCACTGCCCTGGAACGATCCCTCGGCACCCTTCTGGCCCCGAAAAAAATGAGGGGACAAAGAACAGCCTCTAATACCTCAGCAGCATGCTCCTTGATACGGAGACTAGATAATCCCCCATCGAGAAAAGCTGGAATGCACTCGTGTTTTCCATAAAGAAATTGAAACATTACCTGCAGCATCATGAGGTACATTTGGTCTCTCAGGTAGGCCCGCTGAAGTACATTCTGAACCACCCCATGTTGAATGGACAACTAGCGCGGTTGGCAGTGATTCTCCAGCAGTTTGACATCAGGTTCGTGCCTAACAAGGATATCAAGGGGTAGGCATTGAAAGACTTACTAGCTACCCATCCAACCTATGCGGACCAGTCCCTGGACTTGGATTTCCCCGATGAGGCAATCCTCTCGGTCGATCATGTCGTTCCATGTTGGCCAATTCACTTCGACGGTGCCTCACAGAGCCCCACCGGTAGAAGGATCAACGATCCTAGGCTCAACAAGGTGGGCCTAGGTATCATCTTCATCACCCAGGCACAAGAAATTCTGCAGTACTCATTTTTGTTGTCATAAGGCTGTACCAACAACGAGGTATAGTAGCAGTCCCTCATTGTCGGTCATGAGATGGCCCTTGAGATCAACATGCCCCATTTTCACTTGAAGGGATATTCTGAGGTAGTCATCAAGAAGGTCAAAAGCGACTACGTTGTCAAGAATCCAGAGGTCGTGCCACTGTTGGAGTTCACCCTACACCTAATGGCTGAGTTCCCTTTTTGACCAGAGGTTACCCATGTCCCTCGATCATAGAATGGTCGAGCAGATGATTTGGCCAGCTTAGCTGCATCACTTGCAGAGCCCGAGCATGATGATATGACTATACATGTGACACACCGGAGAGTCATTTCCCCCGTCACCTTAGAGGATGATGACAGGATACGAGTAAGCCATCTTACCACCAGATCCTCCATGCCAGAATCCCCAGGTTCTTCAGATACAGTGGTTGAAATGACTCCAGACTGGAGAGCCACTTTTGTCGAGTATCTTCAAAATGGTTGCCTCCCGGCTGATCGGGCTGGGCGCGAGCGAATCTGAAGCCGCACACTACAGTTTAACCTCCAGAGTGGTCCCAGTCTTGAGAAGATCCTCTATAAGCATATTTTCAATGGTGTTATCCTCTGTTGCATTCTAGGAGTCGAGATTTCTCAGGTCATGCAAGAGGTTCATGACGGAACCTGCGGTGCCCACCTGGATGATCCGAAGGTGACCCATTAGATCTGGAGACTGGGGAACTTCTGGCCCCTTATGATCCATGATTGTATCAAGCTCGCCAAGAGGTTTCACGTATTCCAAGTTCATGCTAATTTCCTGCATCGGCCGCCAGAACCTCTCCACTCCACCAATTACTCTTGGTCATTTGCGGTGTGGGGACTCAATTTTGTGGGACCATATCCACCGGCGGTAGCTCGCAAGTGCAGGTTCATCCTGACCGCCACATATTTATTTTCCAAGTGGGTGGAGGCAATTCTGCTCAAGGAAGTCAAGGTCCATTCCATCATTGAATTTTTGATCTCCAATATCATACACCATTTTGGAGTCCCTCACACTATCCTTACCGACAACAGTACCAACTTCCGAGCAGCTGAGCTGAAGAAATTGCATGCCATGTACAATATCTATTCACACCATACCTCTCACTATCACGCGTAGGAAAATGGACAGATTGAGGCGTTCAACAAAACCCTCTCTATAATTTTATAGAAAATGGTTGATCAAAACATAAAAAGTTTTCCAGAAAATCTACCCAATGCCCTCTGGGCTTATAGGATGATGACTCACAATTCCACCCAAGTGACTCCATATTTCCTGGTGTGTGGGGCTAAGACTGTCCTGCCCATCGAGATCCAACTATAATCGTTACGCACTGTGGTCTATGACCAGAAGGCACCAGATAAGGTCACATAATTCTATCTAGCTAAATTGGATGCACATGAAGAAAATAGGCTACGTGCCCTGCAGAATCTGGAGAGGCATTAGAATAATATAGCTAAAGCCTTCAATAAGAAGGTTTTCCTCAGCTCTTTTCTGCAAGGAAACATGGTATTGGCCCTCCGAGTGCCAATGATCCCTGTCATAAAACCACCCATGTTGGAGCCCAAGTGGGAAAGACCTTACATAGTCCACAGGGATTACCAGAAATGATCATAATACTTGGGTACCATGGATGTTGAGCACATAACTCCTCCCACCAATGCCATATTCCTCATGAAATACTTTTCTTGAGCCCCAGAGGGTCCGGCATGACCCTAAACTGCCTGCCGGTCCTGCATGACCATAAACTGTCCAGTCCTGCATGACATTAAACTGTGCATCATCCTGCATGATGTTAAACATCATTTTATGAACTACATATGGCTTGATTCCCATCTACATGGGATATGTAAGAATTCCCAGACGCCTCGTCTTGATCCTAGCCATGAGCTCTTCTTTTTGACTATTCCCCCTAGGTATAGCTTCCTCGGAGGGTCCTTGCATGATATGGAGTAGGATTTATTATCCCCAGTCATGCGATTATTATAATGGTCGTACCATGTGACCACTCATGTTTTTCTATCCCCCCCATCCTCACTGCATGACGTTAAACTGCATGGCCTTAAAGAACTACATATGGCTTGATTCCCATCATTATGGGATATGTAGGAATGCCTAGAAATTCCATCTGTTGGCCCAGCCCAAAATCCAGAATCTTCCCCTTGGGTCATGACAAACGGAAGGGTGCATAATTTTTCCCCAATTCATGTCGAGCATGCCACGACCCGGCTGTACGTCCCCCTCTCTGGGGATGTTTGCCTCTTTCATAGATGGGAACATCTATGCTTCACCCATTCCATGACTGAGATTCCATCACCTTACCCATCCGGAAGGGCCCCTGAATGGTATGGATAGCATACCAAAGGGCTCTCCAACAACATTGCTCCAACGCCCTCAAGGATGTCGAGAAACAAATTGATACGAGTCCCGTGTTGCAAATATGATTAGCAGTCGTTGCTTGTTTGTTTCTCTCATTTCAGGTCACTATAGGGATGTTGTGTTTCAAATATGGTCGATAGTTGTTCTAGATAATTAGGTCCACCCCATGATTTCCCAAACATCGAGTGTAGTGGGTTGTTCTACCCCATTGTATCTAAGCGACATACTCCCCTCGGGCAATGCCAGCTATCAGGTCCCTTTGGACGAAGATATCCAAGACTGGATATTTGTTTCCCACACCGAGCACTACTCACATGGGCATAAGAGCTGTGATGAGGCAATAACCGTACAAGAGGGCTTATGAACTTCCATATATCCCAGGTTTTCTCATGTGTGATTGTATGGCGTGATGTGATATTATTTCCTCATTCACGTCGGGTTACTCACTGTGTCGTACACATCCCCAGATGAGACCTTCCCAGACCCTTGTCCTCGCTGCAAGACATTAAACTACAAGTTGGTCATGCCTTCCTAACTGAGGCCCATCCTCAGGCCTCTTGGCCTTCTTGGGCCCCTGGCCCTCATCCTCACTTCAAGGCGTTAAACTGCAAGCTAGTCAGGCCTTCCTAAATGAGGCCTAGACTCAGGCCCCTTGGCCTTCTCGGTCCCTCGTCACTCGTACTCATTATAAGACGTTAAACTGCAAGCCAGTTAGTCCTTCCTGACTGAGGCTTAGCCTCAATCCCCTTGGCCATCTTGGGCTTCGACCCTCGTCCTCACTGTAAGACATTAAACTGAAAGCCAGTCAGGACTTCCTGACCGAGGCCCAGTACCCGACCCTTTGGACTTCTTGGTCCCCCCGATCCTTGTCCTAACTACAAGACGTTAAACTGCATGCTAGTCAGGCCTTCCTGACTGAGGACCAGCCTCTGGCCCCTTGGCCTTATCAGGCTCTAGCCTAAGTTCTTAACCAGAGTATACGGTGTGGTGTGGGATTATGCCCTCATTCACATTGGGTTATCCTCCGTGTTGTACACCGCCCTTGTTTGGGTTATCCTCCACCTCTCTCAATCCACACTGCAAGACGTTAAACTGAAAGCTGGTTAGGCCTTCCTGACTGAGGCCCAGCCTCAGGCCCATTGGCCTTTTCAGGCCCCGAACCAGGTTCTCTCTCATGGGTTTGTATGGTGTGGTGTAGGATAATGTCCTCATTCACGTCAGGTTACTCTTCGCACCGTGAACATCCCCGGATGAGATGCCTCTCATCATCCTACATGATGTTAAACTATGCTTCTAGAACTATGTGTGGCTTTATTACCATACTTATGGGATAAATAGGACCACCCAAATGTCTAGACTTCGGGTCTAGGCCCACCTCTTAGAGATCTCCCAATCTCACGGCCACCTAGGGCCCTTGGCATGTCCCTCTCCGCAAGGGGCATATATAGGATTGGTACAGGGATTTTGGTGCCATGCCCCTCTTCTCCCGGGAATCCACCATCTCTTGGCCACCCTCATGTTGAGTATCTTGACCCCTTGTAGTGGTTCTCCCATGCATTAAGAGTACTCTGCTCTAGGGCTAGGAGCGTAATATAAAACTTAGGCAAGAGCATTCCACTTTTCAAGCTTCATGTTCCCCTTCATTTGGGCCCCCATTATGTTTCACACTCGGAGGGACCCCCATGAACGTCCTAGATATCACGCCTAAGGGATCTACTACCATTACAGGCCAACGCCCCTGAGGGTTTTTGATAATAAATTGATAAAAATCCTATGTTGCGAACATGGTTACCATCGATTCTCATTCGTATTCCCCCATTTCAGGATAACACGACAGGATGTTGTGTTGCGAACATGGTCAGCAGTAATCCTCTATCGTCACGCCAGCCCCTTCAGGACTTGAATGTTGGTTGCATTATTTACATCATGTTCCACCCCATCATGTCCACGTGGAATCTTGACACTCTTGGCACTATCCCCTAGTAAAGTTATGCACATAAGGGGGACAAAGTTATAATACAGTGTCCTTTGGGGCACCCACAGTCCGAGCTCTATGACCATAAACTAAGATCATCATTAAGGGCTATTTGTGGCTCGATCCTCATCCCTATGGGATACGTGGGGTCACCCGGACATCGTGAATTTGGGTCCAGCTCATTTGGGATCCTGTTTCTCTAGCCCCTTTCCCTCTAACTTCTATTTGTGACCCTTGGACCGAGGTTCCCTTCTTGGAATGGCGTACGGTGTAATATGGGATCATGTCCCCATTCACGTCAGATTTGTTTTATTGTTCCATACAAATTTCTCACCTAGAATCATCTCTGCTACATCTGCACTGTATGACGTTAAAATGAATTCTTGGTCCCATCACATGACCCTAAACTGGGCTATTATCATCCTGGATGCACGATGAAAAACGGCACTGCATTTTGATGTCCTCTCCCAAGGGGACACCATGTTTGGTATCAGTCACATGCCATACCATTTGTCAACACCTACTATGGCTTGATTCTTGTCGCGACGCCAGGGCCTGCTACCCTAGGCCTATCGCTTCACCAAAAAACCACTCACCTTAATGGATATTTAATATTTATCAAATACCACTTCTTTTGGTGAGAGGGCCACACCCACACACCTATTTTATTCCAGGAATTGGTACCTTACCGTGACTCCTCAAGAACTATGTGTAGCATGATCCCTATCCTTATGGGTACGTAGGAACACATGTGTAATTTTCCTCGGGCCCATATCAACTCTATTTTTTGGTCCCTTGACCTAAAACCTCTCTGAGGAACATGTGGTGGTCAGAACCCCCGATTCCCATTCACGTCGGGTTTTTGTAATTAATCACCACGAGTCTCACACATTCCTCCCATCCATGGTCTGAATTATATGACCCTATACTACGATCTCATTATGGGAAGGGAATCGACTCCCTATATCTACCACATCTCGTTGTCGTATTTAGATGCGTTTTGAAAAAGAACCCGAAGTGTGGAATTTTCATGAGGACATTCCCCTCATTCCATGTCCATGCTTTGTGTGGTCACTATTAGGATCCTCATCCTCTTCCACTTCCCAAAGGACCCTCAGATGAAATGGATGCTAGCCTTAAGGGATCTCCATAGATGATGGGCCTAAGGGCTCTCCTATCGTTTCGGGCCAACGCCCCTAAGGATCGTAGGTGACATTTGTGATAGGTTCCGTGTTTCAAACTTAGTCAATGGTCGACCCCCATTTGTCTGTACCTATCCCATGATAACGCGATATGGATGCTGCATTTCCGCCACATTTGACAGTTATCCTCCATATTCATGCTAACATCATTGTGATCCAAATTTCGAGCATCATGATTCACACATTTCCACTTCCTCATGTTCAAGGGGAATTCAAACATACCCGACATTATCTCTTCAAGCATCTAGGTGCGCTATATAGACGGGTTATCATCATTGGGCTAGTATTTACCGAGCGTCCCTTTTCCCTACCATGTCCCTTCCTGTGTTGGGAAAGTCACACCACTAATTCTTGATTCCCACATCAAGCATGACTCATGCGGGCTTAGTAGTTTTGGTAGGATGTGTACCGGCGCAACCAGGCTTCCCATCCTCACCCCGCATGATGTTAAACTGCGCCCTCATAACTACGTATGGTTTGATTCCCATCCTCATGGGGTATGTAGGAATGCCCGAACACTCTACCTAGGGCCCATCCTAATTATCACTCTTGGTCCCTCGACCGGAAGTGTTTCTTTCAGGGGAACATGGTGTGATTTGGACTCCAAGTCCTCATTCACGTTTGTCCCATTGATACCACACCACATGCTCCCTGAGCTATTCCCATTCATTCCACATCCTATCGTATGACGTTAAACTACATGAGTCCATATGTCCTCGACGCATGACAATAAACTGTGGTTCTTCCCTGAACAAGTTCGGGATGCCCCATGTTAGTCATGGGATGCACCAGAGCCTCTATTAGAGAGGCTTTTACCTACCTGTGTTTTTCTATGACTACACTGCGCTTCCAGAATGATGTACATCTTGATTCTCATCCTCATGGGATTTGTAGGAACACCCCGATATTTCACCTAGGGTCCAGCCACATGAATCATAAGTCATGTTCCTCCCCATTTTTCCCCCCTAGACTGACCCCTCGTGAGGAACCAACCAACTGCAATTTTTCCCCCGAACATGTTCGGGATGCCCCATGATGGCATTGTGAAGTGATAGCCCCCCTCGCTTGAGAGGCCCTGTCTGAAAGAAGGAATGATTCATGACCAAATCGATGCGCCCATCTAGAGTACTCCCACCATGGTGGTGTAATTTCGTGAGTGTAAGATTATTTTTGATAAAACCATCACTCCAAATCCTATGCTTCGCATGCCCCTTATTCAGACTCTCGTCATTTTTCATTTATGGAGGAACACCCTAAAAAAATGGATGCTTGACCTATGGTTCGCCTACTGTCCGGTGCCAACGTTCCAGAAGACTGGTCATGTTTGGAGGGACCCCCTAATAGTATGGATGCTCGACCTATGGTCCGCCTCCTATCCTGGGCCAACATCCTAGAAGACTGATTGATGATATTTGAGTTAGGCCCCATGTTGCAAACATGGTAAACTATTGGCCCCCATTTGTTGTCCCCATTTCAGGTGAATGCAATATGGATGCTACGTTTCCTCCATGGTCAACAGTTATCCTCCAATTTCACTCCACCCTACAATGGTCCGAATCCTGGGTATCGTGATTCACACTTCCCATTCCCATATGTTCGGATCGATTTCAGTGCCCCTGGAATTGCACTATTCATGAACAATAGCACACTGGAAAAACGGTAATTCGGCTATTCTGAGAACTTCATTCTCTAGTCAGGTCTCTCCCATTTCCCCAAAATCTGGACCGGTAGTCCAAACCTCGGATGCCCGAAGCTTGGTTTGCACTCCTATGATTGGATGGGGTGATGAAGTGGCTGTCCCTTATTTCTCACATCAGGCCCAACCCACATGATCATTGGGAATGGTCATTGTATGTTCCGCGAAGATCATAAGGATGTAATAAACCAATGCAAACAACGGAACTCATGCATGCTACGACATTCATAAAAACAAAGCACGAAAGTACGTTTAAGGGTTTGTAATCATTGCAGTACCCGGGGGTCAACTCCCCCCATGTATGGATTTACTTCGTCTAAGGAACATTGTAGATCCACCACCCTCTGGACGGTGGCGTCCAGGAGTTGCTGCCGCTTGTTTGCTTCCTGCTCCTCCTCGGCGGCGAGAGGTCACAACTCATTGGCCATAATCTGGGCCCACTTCACATCAGCTAGGATGGTGATCATCTCCCCAGAAGCTCGCCTCAGGCCCTCTTCGGCCTCTATCAGCTGGGACTTCAATCGTTATATTAGATCAAATTGTGCCTTGAGGGAGGTCAGGTGCTCATACGCCTAATTATGCAGCCATTGGATGTCTTCGTCAGTCTTCTGGAGCCTCTTGATGTGTATGGCCTTCCTCTGCTGACAACCCACACCAAGGCCTTAGTCATACTCTCGAATATTTTCCTCCATAAGATCTCAGATGAGCATGTGAGGGCATCAGGCGTCCACTCCCCCAGCATAGAGTTCGTGCAATCGCGAACAATGTTTTTCCATCTCATCCAACCATAGCTCTTGGGGGGTGTTATTGATGAAGTGTGTGATCATCTTCCACGATCGGAAATAGACTATCTTACTATCCTCCCCATCAGTGGTCATCTAATCCCAGTCGGTGCGATTGGAGGGATCATATTCAAGGAATTCCGCCAGGAACTCCTCGGCCGGGTCCACGTATGGTGTCGGATTGGGCATAGCAGGATCTGAATTGTCTGGTTGATCCTCATCATTGGATCCCACATCGATGATTTCAGGCACAGTCCCACTGACACTCCCTCCGATTATCGGATACGCTGCAGTTTTCTCAGGTTGGATGTTCACCTCCACGTGCATTAGTATTCCCCTAGGAAGAGTGCTACCAGAAGCCCCCACCAACTTTGACACAGCAGCCCAGGCTAATTGAAGAACTGTACATGCCAAGAAGGGAATGTGAATGTCAGTCAATGTGGTTAGGGGATGGCAGTTTTGAATACGGAAGAGAATAATTACAGAGGTCAAGTCCACGGTCTCGCTCTTGGGTTGATTTCATTGGAACCCCAAGATGTGGCCCCCCAAATATAGTCGAAAGGTCTGGAGACTCTAGGGGAGCCGCCTCGACTGTCCTAGCCCCTCCAGACGTGGTCGTTGATGTAGCCACGGGCGAGGATCCCAGAGGTCCCGTGTCGGCAACTGTTGAGGGGTGAGAATGAGTTCTATGCACAAGGTCCTCATGTATAGTACAAATACTGATAAGGAATCTAGTGTAACCTAAAGGCAGAATCTGAAGACGAAACATGAAATTTTACCTCGAGAGCCTCCGTGAAGTCTTTGAGTTCTGAGGACAGGTCACCAACTTCACCCTCCACCGGCGGACTCTCCCGACCAGCCTCATCTCCCCAGGATGACTCATCTGATTCATCCAGTAGGAGAAAGCGCTCTCTCATCTCAGTGGCTGACAGTAGTGGGGGAACTGTCCGAAATTGTAGTACCATCACCCAGTCTATCATTAGACGTGGAGAACCCTTAGAATGGATGAAGTCCTCCAGCACAGTGATGTATCGCTCTGCCTCCACCTTGAATACTGCAAAGCTGGATTTAATTAGGCTAATTACCGGTAATTCCATCCCGAGGTGGTTACGTCAGTCCCATAATTCGTATGGGAAAAGGAATTTCTGGTTGACATTCCCGATGTCCCAAGCCTCTGAGAAGACATAATTCTTTGTCATATAGATTTGAAGCAACTGTTTCCCTGAGGCCTGCATAGAAATCCATTGGAATCCCCTCGGTGGAAGCCCCTCTGGATGACTCTGTTCTCTTGGGACCACCGGCTCCGCTGCTGCTATTGGATCTGCTCCTTCTGCTCCCTCATCAATTGGTGCAGGCACCGCCGCTACAGCAGCCCCACCACAATGGGATTCCCTTGTCACCTTCTGGCCTCGTCCCTGAGATTGAGGAAGTTCACCCTCACCGACCAAGATGGTTGGATGCTTCAGCATCTCCCCTGGGTAGGCCGCCTACCAGCTCTGGGTGTATTCTCTTATCAGCCCAAGGATATCGGTTGGTAGAGGCATTTCATTCCGCATCTTCCCAACTTCACGTGTGAACATGAGCCACATCTTCCTCATCACACACAGGTGCTCCTCATAGCACACCCCCAGGTAGACCTACAGGGTCAGCCGTTGCAGGCACCAAAATTGCCTAGCAAAAAAGTGTGGGGGTATAGCTCGTAGAGACGCTCACGGTCCACCCTGGCCACCAGGACTCCACCTCGAAAGGCCATAAGGTAGGATCAGTGCTCTTCTGTTCCCTAATAATCATCCGTGATGGCCCCTGTCGGCAATGGGAACAGGTGGAAATTGAATTCTTCCACCCTCCACACATGGTTCATAACCGATGGTGTGGTCAACTTGGTCATAAAGCTCCCCACTGTGTTCAAGATCGAGGGATGAAAATTAAACCCTAGATGTGAGATGGGGTTCAGATACTTGTAGATCACCCTGATGTGTGCCGCCATCCACCCATACAATAGGTGGAACGACCCTCATATCCTTTATGGCCTCTTACCCTCGGTGATGTGCCACATCACATTGAATAACATGGCGAGTACCGGGATCCCCAGGTTGACTCGCCCTCCTATCACCAAAGTGGATGCATTGATGAAAGTGCTTGGACACACTCCCATGTTTGTATCCTTCACCGGTTGGATCCAACCATAGATAAGGGCTGCAATGAATGTCGCCCGCCTGAATATTGTTCGTTGTTCAGTACGGACACTAAACCCCCAGGTCTTCCAATTTATATCCTCCAACAGCCGCCAGTATGAGTTTTCCTTGCTGTGGGCACCATTCAAGCAAGTTCAAGGCCACTCCAGGAACTTTCTGTTCTCTAGTAAGTTCAAGAACTTCTTGAACATGTTCTTGAAGTGGACGTCCCTCACGACCTCCTTGTCCTCCCCGGGCACGTGCTCCATCAATGTCATCACCAGACGTGGCATCTTCTCTAGATCCTTCCACACGCCCATGTCTGAGAGGAATTCATCATACATTGCCCCCAGTATCGGGACCCTCGAGATCTACTACACGTCCCAGAGGCTGATGTCGACCTACACGTGGTGCAGTTGAAAGGTATTGGTCCCTAGTGACCACCGGCTCAACAGATCCGGCATCAACTACTTCGACTGGTTTATATGGAACTGGGAATCCCATGCTGCCTCATATAGGCCCAATCTTCCCATCTCCACCCCTAACTCCTCGTACGAGGTGCCTACCTAGTTTTCCCAAGCCCAATGATTGGTGAAGTTTCCTCCCTGGCATAGGTCCCATTCCTCGGACCACCCCTTCTTCAGGTTCTCCAACGCCTCCTTAAGGATGGTTTGATATAGTGTAGGGGACATCTCTAGCACCAATGGCTGCCCATCAACTTTGTTCAGATGAATGTATAGGCATTAAATAGTGACAGGCATGAAGTCCTCCTAGGCATGTCCGTCGGGTGCCCTGAACCATCAGTGCTGACACAACATGCTCTGGAACCAGTAAGCTGGCTCATCCTAACCCGATGCAGGGATGAAGACATCATTCCTCAGCACGAATCCATACAGAGGCAACCTCCTACATAGTGGGTAATTCTTCTGGCTCTGAGACAGCAGCTCCACTATAGAATCATGGTCCGAGAGGCTCCGGACAAGCTCCCCCTAGCCCCAGGATATTCCCCATTTCGTCTCTTCGTGCAGCATTCACAAGAACCCCGCGTGAAAATTCTTGGTAGGCCATTTGGTTATGGAACATGGATGTTTGGGTGGCTAGTTTGCGGAGATATTTCTAAAATAGAGTTCATGAATGCTGCTCATGATGACTGCTCGCAGTAAGTCTAGCTTGACGTTCAAAGACAGATCACAGAGTGCAAACGTAGAGTCTAAGACTCGTTGTGCACCGCGAAGCCTCAATTCACAGAGATCACTCGCAGAGTACATGAGCTTCATGAATTGAGAGCACAAGAAAACAAGATCGAGGAGAATGGAAAGGAAAAAAGAGATGGTAGGCCCCCTATTTATAGGCGATGTCCTTTAGAGCCTTGCAGAGTGTCTAGTCCGCGCGAAGCTTCGTGGTGCACCCAGCCCGCGCGGCCCCTGCCCGCCTCATGGTCCCTTTTCACGCGTCATCATCATGAACGATCGATGATTTTGGCGATTTCCCTCAGACATCGACCCTTGATCCCTCAATGGCTCCATGTATGAGGGGAGGAATTTTTTGGTGCCAAAATTTGGAATGAAGAAAAGGCCCCAAGACGCCCCTTAGACTGCCTCGCGAAGCCCCTTCACGGAGTCCCCAAGCATCGCAGCCTCCAAGAAGCACAAGAGGTGGGAGGCTCCGCGAACAGATTTGATGGTCGCGAAACCGCCGCGAAGCACAAGAGGCGGGACACTCCATGAACGAATTTGACATTCGTGAAGCCGCCGTGAAGAATAGAAAGTGGGATGCTCTGTGAACCCATTTGACGTTCGCGAGCCCTCCGTGAAGCTCCATCACCCCTATTCACACCGTGTGAGCTCCACTCCGCGACACCTATTTCCTATAAATATCAAGCTCCACATGATCTCTCCAGACAGACAATCCAAAATTTCGGCTTCTCAACTCCCGAATCGCGAAGCACTCTTCCGCTCAGTGAAACATGATCTGCGCGAGGTACTTCCTCTTTGCGAAGTGCCTCCCCATTGTCTTGTTTTGATCCCCTCTTCCAAGAGGGATTCCTTTTGCGATACCTAAGGGCTTTCATGATGTAGGGGGATACCAAAGGGGACCCGAGTCATCACAGATCATTTATGCTTCGCGAAGAACCCTTCATGTACACTTGATCCATTTGCTAAGGCAGGATCACTGTACTTCACGAAGTATATTGCTTCCTGACATCCTGCTCCACAAGGCACCTTTTCTCCACGAGGCTATGCTCCGCGAATTCCCTTCCTCTTCACGAAGCACATCCCATCTGCACCTCTGCCCCATGCTAAGGCTAGGGCACCATACTTCGGAAAACACACACCTTCGCAAGTGCCCTCCGCCACGCGGAATGACATAGCTTCACAAGGCCCCCACCTATGGACCCCTCTGCTTGGTAATTTTTTTTCCTATGTGACCCTCTAGGTTTGAACAAGTTGACTGCAAAGTCCCCCGGACGATACCACCGGTAGAGTTGCTTCCCCTAATGCAAATCAAATAGGCACGCTAATGGATATTGCTTCTTCTCATAGCCACGCAAATGTGGACCCCTCGATGGTTCGCCCTATGGCCCCTTTCACCACGGCCTTGCCGATGCCTTCCCTTATCCAAGGGCAGAGGGTACCGATTATGTAAGTCCTAGGGGGTGAGGATGAAACCCACCTCGTCCGAGCTACAGGACGTTAAACTTACAAGCTCCTCATCCTCAACACATGACGTTAAACTTTGACCTAGCCCCGTGAACCTCACATAGAGTCCCCCACCTTGGACATTATCCACACCCCCTGGTCTCCACATTGGATGATATCCTCCTTCTTGGAGTGGAATTTGTCCATGGGAAAGGGCGGAAACCTTGGTCTAAGCCCCTAGCCTTCCTTCCAGGAGGGAGAACCCCTACTACTCCTCACTTCCTTGGTGCCAGGGCCACCGGAGGGCATGATAGGGAATGAGGATCCTCCTTTCTTCAGACCTAAGTCCCTCTCCCGATGTGCTTTGTCGCCCCTGGTCCTCCAACCTAGTGTAAGTCCCAGCACCATGGGCTGCCTCAGAGCGTAATCCCCATTACTCTTCACTTCCCACGGATGGACCTCCACGACATGGTTTTCCGGCCTTTTCTACCTCTTGTTTCTTACACTAAGCATGACTCACGTGGGCTTAGAGTAAGCATTGACCATGACACCATCCCCTTCCCAAATGACGTTAAACTGTATCCCGTCCCGCATGACGTTAAACTATATCCCGTCCTGCATGACGTTAAACATTATCACATCCTGCATGATGTTAAATTGTATCCCATCCCTCATGTCATTAAACTATATCTCATCCCACATGACTTTAAACTGTATCCCGCCCCGCATGACGTTAAACTGCATCCCGATCCAGTGGTAAGACATTGTGATCCTGAACTACGTGGTCTTTGATTCCCTCCCACATGGATACATAGGAAGCCTCCATGAGGTTCAAGCCCACCATCTGTTGGTTGTCCTGACCCCCTTCACGTCGGTTCACCAACACTTGGGCAGCCTAGAGCATAAACCCTACACCATTCTGTACTACGTGGTCATTGATCCATGTCAAGGCATGTTACGTAGGAAGCCTCATGAGGTTCAAGCCCACCATCACCCGAATGTTCCAACCCCCTTCACGTCGGTTCACCCCCGTCCCGCATGACATTAAAATGTACATCCCGAACTGCAGGGGCATTGATCCATGTCAAAGCATGGTACGTCGGAAGCCTCCTTTAGGTTCAAGACAACCACCCTATTGTTCCGACCTCCTTCATGTCAGTTCGCCAAACTACACCATGGGCGCCTCAGAGTGTAAGCCCCAGGTGCCCTCGTCCAACATGATGTTAAATTGTACCTACTACCACCCGAACTATGGTGAATTTGATCCATGTCAAAACATGGTACGTAGGAATCCTCAATGAGGTTCAATCCCACCATCTTGTTTTCTTGACACCACTTCACGTCGGTTCAACAACCCCTTTCCATCCGGAACTATGAGGACTTTGATCCATGTCAAGGCATGGTACGTAGGAACCTCACGAGGTTCAAGCCCAACATCCATTGGACCAAAATCCTTATTCACGTCGGTTCTCTAACACACACCATCCTAAAATACATGGTATTTGATCCATGTCAAGGCATTGTATGTAGGAATCCTCACGAGGTTCAAGCCCATCAACCACCTGGACCAAGGTCCACCTTGACGTCGATTCGTCAACACTGCCACCACCTGAACTATGTGTTCTTTGATCCATGTCAAGGCATGGTACATAGGAAGCCTCCCTGAGGTTCAATCCCATCATCCATCGGACCAAGTTCCACCTTCACATATGTTCTCTAACACACCCCATATTGAACTAAATGGTCTTTGATCCATGTCAAGCCATGGTACGTAAGAAGCCTCAGAGGTTCAAGCCCATCACCTAGTTGTTCTGACCCCCCTTCACGTTGGTTCTCTCCTGTCCCGCATGACGTTAAACTGTATTCCCGAACTACGTGGACTTTTATCCATGTCAATTCATGGAACTTAGGATGCCTCCACAAAGTTCAATCCAAAAACCACCGTACATCCCAATTCTTACCCGGGACGCCACATCTCGGTGAGATCATGCCACCTCATTCCTCTCCACAACATCTGGGAAGCCACCAACATGTTGGCCCCAATATCAGTGTTCCCTCAAGGAGATTCTTCAATCTGATCCACTCTAATCAGTATTTTGATCATTCTAATCTATCTCTGCTAGATGTTAAACTTGCGTCATACCCCGTGTTAAACACATGAAGCTGAGGAAAACCTCAAATACATGCTTATGGCACACAATTCCCCGCATTCGATGTGGGATGCCTCGGGCTTCCGCACCCTTGAAAACCACAATAATAAGGGACAGAAGAGAGACACACCAACCCCTAGTTTCCAGACACATCTGTGATGCCCCAGTGTGACTACTCCCCTAACCGAAGGTTGCTTCCCTGACCGGACCCCTTGGAATGTCCTGACAGAAGCCGTGTAATTAACTGGTGTCCATGAAGATATGACACCGAGAAGAGTTTCACAAATAACATATTAAATCTATGAGGGAAAACTGGACTAGGTGACAAGTTCCGAGGAGGAATCCATGGGAGGAAGAACTGACATCCCATCATCCCGTCTTAATCAAGGAGCAAATGCCCCTGAACAAGGAGCGAATGCCACATAGCTTTGGAAAGAGGGAATGCAGGGTAATAAAAAGTTGCGTCCTTCATCCCCGAACGAGACGGATGCACGCGCCCCGATGAAAGCATCTGAAATAGGGTCAAAAGTGTTTGAGTTACGATATTACTAGTTGTCACCTTTATCCAAAAAACACTTTGAGTTAATATATTACTCTTATATTTCTCACAAACATTGAAGTAATATTCTATACTTGGTTTCATTTGACAACTTCATTTGAGATATTACCCATTGTTTCCTCAAAATACTTATGTCAATATTCTTAACATGGTTTCCTTAAATGGGTTTAGATGAGATTATACTCTTGGTTTCATAAAACACCTTACGTTGAAATACTACTCAGGGGGTCATCAAATAAATGTCATCAAAATAATACTTTACTATTATAAAATACCCAGAGTCAATATTTTCAATATTGGTTTCTCAAAAACCATAATTTTGGATCTTCTCATTGTTTCCTCAAGTTCCTTGAGATATTATTATCCTCTTGGATCATTAAAATTATTTCAATAAAATCATATATCATGTTAAACCTGAAATTTCCATTGGATGTAAGTCCCACACCGATTAGTTTCTAGGTACCCTTGATAGGGTAGTCTACATGTCATGAATATTATATTCAAATAAGAAATCATGGATTCATAACACTAAAATGAACCATTTTGGTCATTATAAAATGAAAGTTATGGTATGATGTGTCCCATTAAAAATCACTAAGATACATCTATTATGAATCCATTCATTGGCATAAATAGAAATCCTTTTTCATTGGGAAAATCCTAATTACACAATAGCTACACCCTCATTTCATAGGATCCCAATGGATCCTATGATTGAGATATATTTTAGTGCCCCATTATATATGCATTAAACTAAAGGATACCCAAATACATGGATCAAAAGGGAGGTAATGAAGTTACTATATAATGTTTCTATTAAAATGAATGTTCTATGTTCATAAATATATATAGAGAGATGTTTTGTAACTATTATAGATTTAATTAACATGAATCAAATCCAAAATAGAGTTATAAGATAGGGGAAATATCAATTTTATAATGAGATAACCATACATCCTCCCATTTTGGAAAAAAATTCACCATCCCCGACCTAGGTAATTGAAATTCCAAAATACATTGGAAAGTAAGAGTGATGTGAGATCTAAAACAACCAAAAAGTCTCATGTGAGAAGATAAGTTTCTTATATAATAACATTGATGTATTAGATTTAGTACTAGTATATCTTAATGTTTTAAAAAAGTATGCTAATTCATATTTTTATCATTCTCATCATCAGTCTTCTACAAATTATGATACATTTTGAAATTTCTTGGGATAAAAGAATCAAGAAACTGATTGGAAAAATTATTTATATCCTCAATATTTTTCTACACATATTCTCACTCCTCTAAAATTATATCATCAATTTTTGTATCTAAATGATCATCATTAATGTATTATAATGAATTAATTTAAATTTTTTAATAGTGGTTATAAATCATTGATTAATTTTAGAAATCTATTGTCTTGGTTTATACTCATAATATAAATATTCAACCCATATCATAGATCAAATTATTTAAAAAAAATTGATGGAACAATATGTATAACAAAAAAATTCATGAAATATTTATTACTTGCTTTAAATGAAGAAATGTTACTATATTTGTATTTCAATGTAAATAATGTAGGAGTGTGTTATAGACTTTTAAATATATTTTGAAAAATAAACATTATCATCCTAATTAAATTTAAACATCAATATATATTTAATTTCTTAATCACTTATAAAAATTAAAAATTTATCAACTATTGTATTAATAACATAAGATTCCATCATGTCATTCCAAAACACAAAATAAACACCATGAGAAACAAGAGTATTACTGGAAATAAAATCACCCAACGATATAATAGGTAGAGTTTCTATATTAGAAACTATTTTATCTACATAAATGTTTATTTTAGTGAATAAAATTTAGAGACTAGATATGACTCAAAATATTGACCCATTATGGAATATATATGTGGGTGTGATGTGAAGTTTAAAAAATATAAAAATTTCTCCACTCATGCTAATAAAAAAATGCGGAATTATAGGTTTTGATTTAATTACATTAAAAAATGATAAACTAAAAATAAAAATATTGAAGATAGAACACAATGGAATATAATGATGTTATGAGAAGAAAACATATAGAGTAACGATGTATTAAGATTGTTGATGAAAATATTTAAACCTCTTAAAAGATATTATTAAAGGATATCATAATTTTTTATAACCATAAATCCTCACATTGAATCTAATTTATCACTATGATCAATACAAAAATCTAGAATACTTATAGGTTATGAATCTAGAAATCACTTTGATTGAGAAGATATTAAACAGAAGTCCAATGCCCAGACACTATCGAAAATATCAATAGTAGGATTTTGTATTCATATATACTATTTTATAACATAATTTAAATCATTAAATTCATTATCCACATGAATTATTCAAATAAACTATTCATAATCACCAATAATAAACCCTTGAACTCTTCTATCAGAATCCAACCAGGAATAAAAAAAATTCAATAGGAAAGACATAAATTTTATAAAAATCCCCATAAAAATAAAATACATAAGATCATGCTAAAAAAAATCCGATGATATCATGTCATAGAGGAACATAATTCTCTCAAATTCCATAAATTCAGTATGGTATAACATATATTTTATAAATCCTTTGTTTCTTATCTATAATATTTCGGTTTAAAAACATCTAATGGTCAAATATAAAGAATTTTGGTATATATATAACTAATAAAAATCATAGAAGCTCTAACATGGTCTTATATTAAATTTAGTTTAAGTGGAATAAAATTTTGTATATCTGCATGATTTAATATTACTCTTTTCAAAACAAGTATATTTTAATATTAAACTCACTTACACATCATAAAAAAATATTCAGATAAAACCAAGTAAAACATTCTTGTGCTATAATTTTTAAAAAAACTATAAAAAAGAAGTAATTTATGGAAATGGGTCGATATCTTATCACAATATCTAAATGTGATGAATTTATATTAGATAGATTCATTAGGTAGATGACCTATGATTATGTAAGGGTAATCCATATGAGTTTTAAGGGTTGATTATTTTATAATAATGGATAATGAGAAATTATTGGATTATGTATATTTTTGTATTATCTATTTTAATATTAGTGGTATTAATATATTATTTATTATAGGATCCATTCATGGATTATTGTTTAGAATGAGTGTTCATATATAAAAATATACAAATGGATTAACTAGAATATTTCCAAATTTTTTCATGACCTACATTTCCATGTTCTTGGTACACAGATAAACCAATTAATAGTTTTCCCTCAATTATATTATGTGGTTATGATTTATTTTAACATATCTATCAGATATTCATGTATTGAGTGTTTCAAAAGGGATGGAATTAATATAGAATCATTTTGGGCATTAATGGTATTATGTTTTGTATTTGTATAAGATTTCAAAATGCACTATTCTTTGTTCAAATTAATATTATTATGAACCATAATCATGATATGAATATATTTAAATATTACGGGTGGTAATGGGAAAAAATTATATAAATCTCTCAGCTCTTTAATGTTTACATTATAGAAACCATATTTATTATACTAGACTATGGTGATTTTAATAGTTACAATGATATATCATGAATATGTATGGTTTATTAATGTTATGGTTACTTATAATTGTTTGATAATTAGTGAACTTGTTCATGGTTTTACTTGTTTTTTAATGGTTTTAATAATATGTTTTTTGTAATGTGATTTTGGTGCTCTAGGATAGTTCAAATGGAAAATTAAAATTTTTAACTTTATCTATATCATGATAGGATATAAAATGAATTCATAATGTAAAAATGTAATATTTTGGTAATGTGATTATATAATTTTGATAAGTATCTATCTTATACAATATTGTATCTGTGTAATTTTGAATTCAAGAATTTTGAAATTTTAAGCAAATATTTATTTTGGGATTTTTCAACATGAAATGTTCTATGGATCATTCAAAAAAATATAGATAGTAATTAAGTGTATATTTGAGTAATTTTATCCATTTATAGAACTAAATACTCAATATTTATGGTCGATACTTGTTATAAAGATTTTGTGAGTAGATATGGTTCAACAATATTGTTTTAAATGTTTTTTGATTTAAAACATTGATAACCATGTTTGGAATTATTATGTGTGTTGTAGGAATAATTTTATAGGGAAGAAAATGATATGTTATTAATATCATGTTTAACAGTTTTGAATTATCATTAAGATCCATGTAAATGTAAGATCACCATAAAATAGTTTTTTTTATCATAGGGGAACGAAAATAGGACCATAGAGTAGTGGTTTTTTTAAAAAAATTACACTTCCATGGGATGTTATTTTTCATAGTATTTTATTATATCATTTTGGGGTGGATACTAAATTGTTTCATATAAATCCATATTAGATGATACTTGTTGTTTTATTGGAAAAATAATCTTGATGATGTTTATGAATAGGTAGGTTAAGAAAATAGAATTAATAGGAACATTGGTGGGATATGAAAGATTTAGGTTTCATAAAAATTGGTTTTAAAATGCATTATGATTGAACTTTTTTTTACACCATAGTGATTATGAAAAAAAATTATGTATGGGGTCCACCATGAATTTGAATGATTCATTTACATTCATATTTTGGGATTATAGATTATTTCATTGTGTGTTATAAATTTAAAATATTTTTTTGTTAGGGAATAAGATATCTCAATGGTTAGAGGTTTATAAAATATTGTGGCTCCTGTAAGAAATGGAGTCTTATCTTCACATTTCCATAAATTCTCTCTAATAAAAGTTAGTCTATAAGGACTATTTTTGACAAAAAAAATTCTATAAATTATCTTTGAACTAGTTTATAACATGAATTTTTAAGATGTAATTACTATAAAGGATTAAAATAATCGTTTTTATTTTTTGATGAATTAGTTTAAATTTTACTTCAATGAATACAAAAAATAGAGGTGAAAAAAATTAAAGGGCCAATGGTTTTTGATAAGAGGTAAATTTTTAGGGTTTATTTTGTATTGATAACAATGTGAGGGGCCTTCTATTGTTTGAATTTTTTTTTAAAAAATGGAATAGTTTTTTGTATGTTTTTGGATGATTTTGAGGAAGATTTGGTTAAAATAATGAATCTAGATAAAAATGATATATCTCTTGCATGGTCCTAGATACCAAGAAATCTACCTCTACATTTTAAAATTCTAGATATAAGGCAATGAATTTACATATTTATTGTCTAAGAGACCACTAAATTTGGTTGTATATGGAAGAAAAATATCCCGAAAATGTCATATTTTTTTCCAAGTTCTACCTGATATCTCTAATTTTATGTTTTACCTAAAATAATTCCAATAGGGATGATTTTTATAGGGTTCATGATTGAATTATTCCCTTAAAATACCTATAGATATATGTTATTTTAATAATATTATTATTCGCCATATTCTTGGATAACTCTTATGTAGGTGATTATATCTATAGTTATATGTGACTCGGATTCACTAAGTCCTTAAGAATCTATTTTAAATACATGGTATACTGCTCATAAATTATAAAGTAATCCTTGGTGGATATATTTCTTTCCATTTTTGGTGATTCTAATATGATATTATCAAATGGTATGTGCTTTTCTTTTGTTCATTATTTTATGATATGTGAGATTCAAAATTTAGATTAAATACCATGATTTTGAATATATATCAACTAAATAGAGAGGAAGGCTACATATTTCTCTGGAAAATTTTATTTTCAATTAGAAATATTATTATGATAGGTGGGTTCTCTAGTATAATTGTTTCTATAAAATCTCAAAAATTAATTATGGTTTCAATTACAAATGTTTTTATTATAAAACTAATTTAATTGTTAGTGTGATTAAGAAAGTGAATTTTAGTTTGAGTTTTTAGTAGAGAAATGATAGATTTAAATGTGGGGAATTTTTTTTATTTTTTTTAAATTTAATTTTATTTAATTTATGATTATGTGTTTATAGAATTATGTTATTTATGTGATGGATTATTTTTTACTTGGGTGGATATATTTGAAAATTAAATTCTAACATAAGGGTGGGTACCTCATTGGGTTGATGTGGATGATAAATTCTGATTTGTTTAAATGAAAAACATTTTAGTAGGAGGTACTATATAATTGAGACATATAAGGAAGGGAATTTCATGTGTCTCAAAAAAAAGAATCCAAAAACTAATTTATTTCAGGAATGTTGTACATTATATCTTTTTTGAATATTCTGCATCTAAAACTTTTTTATTATTGAAATTTGAAATAAATTTTTTTTAGTTTTATAAAATATAGATATTGAACAATTCTATGTGAAAATTATATAAGTGTTATTTTATTTCAAAATTCATGGGTGTATAATGGATGTTTAAGGGTTATCGTGTTTGGTTGTTCTACCCACCCCGTATATGCACATCATGAAGGACAAATAAGGCATTTTTTAGATTAACATATGTTTACATGGGGTCATGAAATGATTGAATATATGTGATGATAATAAGGGATAGTAGAGATTATTATTTAATGGGGTAGAACTATATGATTAGATAGGTGGTGTGATTGAATTATAAATCATATGATTATTTTTGGAAAATATTTTGTATTTATTTCAATATAATCATTTTTTATTCCAATTTTTTTACATATCATTTGAAATGTATTTTTGTACATATTTGTTTGGGGTTATGAATGTATTCACTATGTATATATAATGGTTTATAAATTTTATTACCAATCCTTCAATAATTATGGGAGGTTACTAGGGGACAAGTTACAATCAGGTTTGGGTATGTACTATTGTCTTGTGGTTGGAAAGATTTTATATGTTACAAATCCTTTTTAGGGTCATTATTATTATTATTTCATTTAAGGATGAATTTATAAAAAAATAATTGAATCCATGGGTTCCAATACCTCCCCATTTTTAATATTTATAAAGAAACATTTTTTCATTAAATCTCACTAGTGAATTGAAAAAAACCACATTAATTTTTCTTCATATACCAATTTAGTAATCATTCATTTCTTCCCTGGACTAAATTTACTCACATTAGTATTATTTTTAAAATAATTGTATCATTAATAATTAGACCATCCATATTTACATAATAATATTATATCTCTTCCCCATTTTAAGGTAATATCCAACGAAAATTAGTCTGAAGGAGAACTATAGACTTACCATTATTATTTAATTAGAAACATTGAATATTTATCATTATCATTAACAAATGAATTATATTAAGTGATATTTTATTAATAAATATTTCAAAAAATATTAAATATCAAGGCACAAAATCCATAGAAATAATTCCATCTACAATTTTATCTTTGATAAAAAGATGCATCACATCAATGGTATTCAACAAAAAGGGTTAAAATTGAATTTTTTACATATTTATTACATTATAGTTATCACAAAAAAATTTCCATGTAAAATTAAATATCAAATTTATATTATCATTGTTCTCATTTTTCCTCTGAATAAGTTGGTATAATTGTTAGAAACCACATACTCAACTTTAGTTTTACGTTATTTTATAGAATCTTAATTTTAACATTGGATTGCATACTTTAATTAATAAAAAATATAATAAACCATTTGAATTATATTTTCTATCATCCAATGTAATTTTATAATAATAGTATTTATAGATAAACAACTCATTTTATAATTATATCCATAAAACATTTCATTATGATATGTCCTATATAAATTTATAAGGATCAATTAGTTACATTCATGGATGTTGATTTTATATCAAAACAAACCAATATGCAATTAGTGTCTACTTTGATTATTTCTTATCTATATTTTATTTTATATAATATAATTATAATAAATATTTTAAAATATCCATGTTTATCATGTGCTCCAACAATTGTTGTACGACACTTCTCACCCATTGTGATAACTGTCAATTCTTCCTTAGAGACTACCATTCTAAATATCATTAAGGACCCTATATAATATATTTATACTAATTTTATTACTTAATTGTTCTATTATCTCACATGTATTTCCAAATATAATTTAATTTCACTTAACACAGATAACATGAAAACATTATTCATTTATTCATGAAAATCCATAAATATGTTCACCTTCTATCATAATATAAGATTTTATTTGGTATAAAATATTGAGATTAATGTATGTATAATCATTTTCATCAAATAAATATTATTATAAACCATTATTTTAAATAAATTCATATATTATAAAAAACTTTAGCTTAGAATATCAATATATTCAAATTGGTTACAATAAATAGATATACTTATTACAATTTAACAATTTTGTTCCATAGAATTCTAGAATTAAGCCCTATAAATAATCAATTAAAACATATAATTTTCTATTACCATTTAGTTGTTTATATTTAATATTAATTTAGTGAAATTTTTTGTTTTTACTGAGAATAAAGAAAAGCATCTTTATAAAAAATATCCTCAAAATTGGTGAAAATTTGTCTTTGAAACCAATTCGATTAACATTAAAATAGAAATGTTGCCTTATTTATAATTATCTCCCATTATTCCTTGAACATTTCATTTTAAAAACACAATTTCTGAAATAAATTTGTCTACATTTTTTATAGATAATAGAATAAAAGTGTATTTATTTTATACCTAAACAAATATCCATTAAATTTACTCTACTATTTTTTACAAACAACTTTATCAATAATATAATGATCTTTAATTCCTGATAGAAAAAAATTATATATATAAATTTTAATCTCAAACTTCTTAAAGTAGATCATTTCTACCCCCAAATAGTTTTTTCTTCAATTCGTGTTTCATTTTTGAAGAATATATATATCTAAACTTCCGAAATATATTCATCATCATTAGTAAGTTATTATAAAACCAAAATACTAGTGAATTTTAAAATTCCATATTATTCTTCATGGTATTTAGTTTATATCTTTATATTATCCATAATTTTTCATTGAATTTATGATTATGATAACGAAATAAAGATTAAATTTCAAATAATTTGACATCATAGTAGTATGGTACTTTATAAAACTTCATATTCTAAGAACTTTAACAATTTTTTTTAATAATTAACCCTGGAATATTATTTCATCACTTTTCTCATCAAACATTCTCAGATTTTTTTTCTTTATTCTAATTATACATTGACTTCTATATATTATAAAATATTTAATAGATGGGTTTCAATAGTATAACAAACCAAATAGAGTAATGTTGTATTTTAGGCTAAAAATCACCATTTTAAAATGTAAAAAACTATATATACATCTTCATTGAAAATTAATTTACAAATATTGAATTTAGCTAGCGTGGATCTACCCATATCAACAATTACTATTTTAGCTTTTAATTAATCTATTTTTTTAGTTGTACATAAAATATAATATATATTTTCCATTCAATAAATTATTACATATAAAAAATAATTTCATTTGAATTCATTTATATTTAAAATCCCCAATTTCATAATAGCTAGAAATGATTCCTTTTAAAATATCTTCATAATATTTTGAGCATCTCTATTATCCTTGACATGTTTTCCATAAACATAAACATTTGTATCTCAATGATTTAATTATTTAGTGGAATAAATTATAATTATCACATAATTAACATATGTCATATATTTCTATATAAATAGAAATATAATAACTAAACTTATAAAATCCTGAAATTATTATGTAAGAACATTGTATTTAATGTATGGAAATCAACACCGAGGACCTAAAGGAATATAATATCTTGAGTCATTATAATATATTTATTATTTTAAATAAATTAAAACTATGATATAGTTTTAAATTCATACAATACCATGTTATCTTGTGTTTCACACAGTAAAGACACTCTTCGAGGACTTGCGTAACACACAAAGCAGAGTTTTACTGAACAACAATATATTCATGAAACATTAATATTTAATATAATAAGATACAACATATTTCTTAAATTTCTAGTTATGAGTATTATATAATAGATTATTTAAATATATGGTTTATCAAAATATAAAATTAATTTATAGGATACCAATTAAATTTAAATCAATATATAAATCAATTGTTTAAATAGAAATGTCGTTATACCCAAAAAGTTATTTTATATTAAAAAATAGATTAATTATAATTTATGAGTGATAATAATGTAATATATAAATATATTATATAAAATAAAAAAAATTATTTTCATATAATAGATTGGATAATAATGAGATAATAAAAAACCCAATAATTCCCATAAAAATCAAAAATATTTTAAAGACCCTTGTACTGCATTTTGTTAGACAATTTATTTTAAATCCATTTTTTGTGAATTTAATAAAATTTATATTTTAAAATAAACATTATTTTCTAAATTGGGACATAAAATTTATCTTAGATAAATTTCTTGTATTTTTCTGTGATGTTTCATTTTGTAGGAATTTTAAAAAATACATGATTTTAATTCAAAACTATCTTTTCATCTTAATAATTAATAATGAAAAATTATATTTTAAATTTGTTATAAATTAAAATTTGATAAATTATACATCAAATAATCTAATTAAGTTAATTTTATTAAATAAAACATTGAAGATGGATATAAACACATCTCATACTTTTGAACATTTTTGTATTAAAATATTGCTTTGTCATCCAGTCTATGAGATTAAATTTAAATTAATTTCTAACACATATTTTTTGGAATTTAGAAATATATACTCCATAATTGAATTCATCATAATTTATATTATTTAACAAGTTCAAATTGGTTTTTTTATCAAAAATATTTGTGACTGTAATAAAAATAAATTACATCGATTAAGAGTAAAATAAGCTCAACAAGGGACTAAAACACAATATTAAGGAAAAAATGACATAAAAAAGTTTAAATAGGCCATTTTATGTTCATATTTAGAACATATAAAAAAATTTATCTATGATTTTTTATTATTTTAGCCACTAGACATGGACAAAATGTTGGTAGAATTCCCTTTTATAAAATTTATAAAAATGCCACTCATTCTCTACTATAAAAAGGTACTCACCTATCCCACTTATTCAAACCTCTCAAGCCCATTGGGTTCCAAAATCTCTTATAAAATAATCTCCAAATATACCTCCCCTAATAATATAACCCCCCTTGGGCATAAATCCATCCGTGGAATCCCATTGGTGAATACCCAATGATGTTTCAAGGAAAAGACATAACACAATCCTATGATCGCTTTCATTTGATTTCATTATCTACCCCTTCATTTATTTTTATTAGATGATTATATATTGTACCTAGTATAGTAAATATATTGATATGTTTTTATTCAACACTTTTTACCTACACTTATTCACACTTCCATCTAATGGGTATCAAACTTACCGTTCGTGTATACGACAAACAACTACCCCATGCAATAATGATTTCTTGTTCTCCGTTACCAACTCTCATGGTGGGAATTATGATGGAAACACTATTTTTATGTTATATATATATTATAATTGTAATGGATTTGTTATTTTTAATTCTTAAATTACTGATCCTTTCATAAATTCTATTTTATGGGAATATGATAACATCGTTTGTGGTTGTGTAAACTACCACCTACTCGAGGTGATTTGATTCGTTCATGATATAAATGTATTGTATAAAAAAATTTATTTAAAGAAAAACATGTGAAATATATTAATAGATATGATAATATAATAATAATATACATATAAATATATATAATTTTCTTTTCATTCCATTAAATATGATAGGTAATATAAAATGTGTTCATGCAAACGTATGGTATACCATCTTCATAAACTATCAATTCCATTTTCTATCTCCATTTTTTAGATTATTATAAATTCATATATGACTAATATAATAGATATTTAAAACATGGTTAAAATTATGGATATGATGATAAAATTAATGGAATAATAAGTAATATGTCAAAACATACATTAGAAACTCGGATATTAACACCTAAAATAGAAAAAAACTGAAATATTAATAACAAATGAGTAATAAGATATTATTATAAGATCATATATGATATCATAAATTATAATATTCTATTTGGAATAAGTTATTAACATGTTTATAACCATTATATAGGTGGGTAATAATTTTCACGAGAAAGTAAACATAAGGTACATGATTCTCAAAACACTTTTAACATTTGTGAGATAAATGTCTTGTTCACCAGTTAATTATGTTGTGTGGTGTATCTAATGAAAATTTTAATATTTAATAACATGAATTATTTTATATTCATGTTGTTTTATTTTCCTATATTAATTATTTATTCTATATGTATTTTAATTTAATCTTACTAAGTGGTAATGAATCTATTAACCCGATTCATTTCCACAGGGTTATATTACATCATCATTGTCATTAATGTTATATTATTATGTGTGTAATAAATGTTTAATATATATTATTGTATATATAATTTTTTATATAGATTTAAATTTTAAAGACATAATATATTTATTTATTTATTCTCTCATCAATGTTATTGTCTTTTTAAGGGTTTATTTCACAATCTAATTTTTTTCGGGATTGTTTAAACATGTATTTCATTTTGAGGATATTATTAGTTAATTTTTTAATAAATAATTTCATTTTCTTATAAACTGGTAAATAATGACCCTTACCATGTTATAGTTCTATATTCCAATTTATTTTTTATCAAATGCTTTAGAAATTATTTCTATGAAACCCTATATTCATTTCACTCCTTAGTCAGAGAAAATATTTTCCTCTAAAAACCATGTTTTACTAAAATGTTTTGAATGTTTTTTAAAATATTTTATTTAATAAAATTTTACTCCTTTTTTCTTTTATAAATATCTTTAAGGTAATATTATTTTATATTTCTAAACAAGGTACTTTTAAAAAAATTACCTTTCAATAAGACTAGTATTTTTATCTTCTACAACATATACCAATTTACACACCTTTATTTCTTCAAATCTTAATTTATGTGTTTAAAAGTATAGTTTTTATTTAAAATGTCTTTAAAAGTGAATTTCAATGAATTTTTTTTTCAAAAATATAATAAAATGAAATGTATATTTTCATAAAGACTATTTTTAGAGTTATTTTATAATATTTACATTCATTAAAAAAATTACACTTTATTTATCTACACCTAATATATTATATATTGATACTATAGTTATTACACATCTTGATGTTTTATGAATCCATTATACAAGTATATCATTGAAATTAACTACCATTATTTAATTTTTCCCCTTGAAATTTTCAACATCTTATGATCATTTAACATTGAATTTTTCTAATTATACATATAATTTATCATAGATATGATTATTTCCCAAACCATATTCCATTTTATCATATCATGTTCAATTTCATTATAATTTTGTATTTGGGGAAAATTGTTCTATATGTATCACATAGTAAATATTGATATTTGACAAGGTAAATTTTTCATGAATTAAATTGTTTATTTGAAATTTAAGTAATTCTTTGGAAAGGTATGAAACATGTGAGCATTAGATATAAATATACCCTTGAGGCATTTATAGCCTCATGGAAAGAATCAATTTGCAATGATAAGATAATAGGTTAATCCCCTAGTATGCTATGAACCTTTATGTGATGGTTATTGATGATAAAGGAACAATGTATCTAAAAAACATAGAAACTAATAATTAATCACAACTTTCATTTAGATTCTATTATTATTTATTACTAAGATCATGTGTCAACCTATCTATGAATTCATTTCATTCAATGTTCATTGATTAAATAGATTGTGATTCAATTTTTTTCCATTCAATATTAATAATTCCTTACCTATTTATTTGACTAACACTTAATTTATGTTATTTAGCTTTCCATATTGGTTACACACTTTCTTCTCAGTTTATTTATTACATGTCATGTGTAATCATTTATTAATTTTGCATATTTACTATTCAATTTAATTGATTATTGATTATAATATGCTTTAACATTACTGATAATTTGAGATCACGCTTATTTAATTTAAATTCCTTTGGAATTTTAGAAGTTTACTAAGAAAGATATTCACAGATACACTAGATTGAATTAAATTATCATCCATGAAAGAAAAAAATATGTTGTAATAAGTGTGTTTATTTTTAATACAAGAATCATGTATCTATCTCATATACCAAGACTACTAAAATCTTTTGTAATTCTAGATTTGAAACCTTGTAATCACGCCATGGTGATTTTAGTAGACATTGACTCTAGAATTCATGGGTTGGGTTATTACAGTCTATACTAGTGTAATTTTAATTGCATCCTTTGGAACTAGATTTAGGAAATCATATAATAGAAGACATATCCTAATGCTAGTCCTTGAAAATAATTATAGAAGAACATAAAAGAATTTTGGTAAGGTAAATATTATGTGGGTCATCCGAGATAAATCCCTATCTAGATAATGTAGGTGGATGTGATTAATCTACAAATGTACCTAGGGGGAACAAATTTGACAAGGATTATTAGGACTAACATGAGAATAACACGGTAGACAACAATGAGTCTTAATGCACACCTGGTTTGACACTCTGATGGGATAATCTTAAGATAATTCAAATTTTCATCAAAAACCATTAATAAGGTTTTTTAATTAATGATGAGAATGAATTATGTAGGTAAAAAATAATATGAAATAGATAAAAAATAATTTCTCAAGATTTAGAAACCCAAAAAAGGATTTTAAGGTATTTTCAAAATGGAAATTGTCACTCACACTGTGATTTTTTATTTTTATTAAATGGTTTGAACCCAAAGGATCCATGTTAACATTGAACATAAAGGAAAATGTGTTGAAAATGGGAAACTAATGGATGTTTTAACAAGAGTGAAGGATATTGTGTTTATTCCTAATTAGTTTTTCTAAAATTTGATTGAAAACATATATGTTAAATAACTCCAAAAAATTCACCATTGATGAGATGGATATAGGTTTCTAATAGCTTGAGTTGTTGAGACCATAGTAAAAAAAGATTAAATTTCCATCAAGAAATAAATGTGGAGAGTGATGCCCGGGAACATGTGTCAACAGAATTAATAAATACATTATTTGTGTAAAAATGACATAATGTAAATAATTGATGATGAAAGATGAAGAATACCATAGATGTAAATAAATATTATACTGGGGAAAAATTTATGGATTTTTTCCATAGATTTGGTGAACTTCAGAATTAACCGAGTAAATTCCCTCTTCAAAATTATAAACCCTATACTAATGAATTATATGTAAATCAATTGGTGAAGTATATATATATATATTGGGTTTTATTGAAAACCTTAGTTAATTTTCTATTTAATGAATAACCTTATTTCAAATATTTCCATCATATTTATTTTGTAAATTATATTAATATGGTTTTAGAAAACGAAATCTTTTATGTCAGATGACAACCTATCAAATTCGGAAAGGGTGTATGACTTTATCCCATTAATGAAGGACGATAATGGTTTAATTACAATCACTGACCCACATAATGTTTTTATTAGTATTTCATTTTGTTAGTTAATAAATTTGATGAATAAATATTAATGATGAACCAATATTGTTACTTTTTTGCTTTAGAGATTAATGCCTTAGACATGTTATTTTTGGAAAATAGTTATAAAAAACATAAGGACTTGTTTTATGGTCCCTATAATCCATTAAAATTATATTATTTTTTGTTAAAAATCGATTTTAATTTTTTGATATCAATTTCATGAGGAAATAGATGAATAAGAAATTGATCAAGGATCAATAGAAGAAAATCGTGTTTGTCATAATATCCCAAGTAGGTATATTTCATTATGTCCTGAGGAAGTAAATAAATTATACAAAATTAGGAAAATTATATAGAAATATAATATTATTCTAATACCATAAATTTTTTGAACTAATAGTCATTTAAATAATCATTGATTTATGAATTAGGAACCCTATGTATTACATCAATCATTCAGATTTTTGTGATTCCTGACCACAATCACTCCCTATAAATATTTATGCTTTTCTCCTATGTATGTATCTCTAGTCATGAGTAATGTTATCATATTGAGAGACCTATTTATATGTTATTCCAGGTGACATCTGTTCTTTCCATTCATCCTTTTCAAGAGGTTATTTCCCCAAAACATCTCATGATTTGAGATTTCAATAAAAGTATTTATAAATATCAATCCTTGGACTGCCAAATTTGATTTTAAATTGTATGGAAACAATTTAATTAATGTGGGAATAATGTAATGCCTTGAAAATCAAAGGTAAGAACATTGTATTCAATAGCATGTATGAAATGCCCCAACAAACATGTAAAGGAAACATATAAGCCAACACTTAATAATAAATTTTCTATTTTAAATTAATTAAATCTATGATATATCTTTAAATTCATTCTATACTAAGTAATCTTGTATCACATGCAATAATGTCTTTTTTCAATGACTTATGTTACACGCAAGACTGAGTTTTACCAGAAAACACTATATTAATAAAACATTAATATTTAAAATAATATGATATAACATAGATATTAAATTATAAGTTATGAATAATATTAAATAAATTATGAAAATATATGGTTTTAAAAATGTAAAATGAATTCATATGTTACCAATTAATTTTCAATGAAAATATAAATCAATTAAATATAAAGAAAATGTTTTTATGCCCACAAAAAATGTTTACACTAATAAATTAAATTAACTACAATTAGTGAGTGAAATTAATGTAATATATATATATATATATTATATTCAATCAATTTTTTTTATAGTCATCTAAAATATTTTTTAATAATAATATTAGAACATACCCATTAGTTGGCATAATGATCAATATTTTTCAAAAGACACCTTTAGTACCCATTAATTATAAACTTTATTAAATATATATTTCTAATTTTTTTTAAATATTTTATGTAATAGTAAACCACATTTTATAATTAGTAATAAAAAATTATTTTATTGTTATGTTTTGGTATATTTGTGTTGTTTCATTCTTTGAGGAATAGTAAAAAGATATTGATTTTTTTTTTCTAAACTTAATTTTTCTTCTCAATAATTAATAAGGATAAATGTTATTTTAAATTGGGATTAAAGTTAAATTATATCACTTTTAAATCAATTTAACCCATTAATCTCTTTATAATAAATATCTCATTGATATTTTTATATAAATACATCTCAAACTTTTAAACAATTTAACTTAAAAACCTTCTTAGTCTTACCGTCTATGGGATTAAATTTAAAATAATTTCCACCACATTTGTGATTAGAATCTAGAAAAATGTATTCCATATTTTTAATATTCATAATTTATAATTTATAATTTGTTCAAATTAATTTTTTACAAAAAATATTAGTGAAATTAATTAAAAATAATTTTAGCAATTACGAGAAAATTATCTTAATAAGGCACTAAACCATTATCCTAATGGACAAAATGACATAAATACATGTATAAAGGCCATTTTATGTTCATATTTATAAACTATTCCCAATTTTATATATTTGTTTTCAAATTTGATTCCCTAGAATGTGAAAAATGTGTGTGGAAGTTTCATTTTAAAAATTTACAAGAATGTCATTCCTCCTCTACTATATAAAGGAACTCACTCATCCCACATATCCACACATCTCAAACCATTTTAATCACACAAAATATTCCAAATAAATATCCCAAAGTAACTTAACTAATAATAAAGTCATCATTTTTGGCCTAAATCTATCTATGGAACCCATTCAGTGTAAAAAAAAGAAGATACCCGAAAAAGAGGTAACACTCTCCAATGATCTATTTCCTTTAATTTATTTATCTGTCACATAATTTATTATTATTAAACTATTATATAATAACCTAAGTATAATAATTATATTGAGATGATATTTCTGAGTTTTATACCTACACATAAAAAAACATTAATCCAATGGGTAACGAACATACCGTTCATGTGTACAACAGATTACAACCTCACAGAATGATGATTATTTGTTTTTCCTTTACCACCTCTCATGGTGGGAATTATGATGGATAAAATATTTTTATACAATATATATGATAATTATAATATCATTATTATTTCTTAATTATAATATGCCACATAACTTCTTTCTTTCCATTTTGTGGGAATACGATAACATCGTTTGCAGAAGTGTGCACTATAACCTCCTCAATGTGAAATGATTTGTTCACTCTATAAATCAAATGTATAAAAATGGTTTTGGTAAATCTATGTAAAATATACGACCGGGATATGAAAATATAATTATAATTTACATATATATTTATATAATTTTCTTTTCATTAATTTAAATATGATAAATAAATGAATGTTGTGTTCATGTGTATATACAACTAACTGTCTCCATAAATGGTGGATATCATTTTCTATCTAAATATTTTATCGATTGTTATAAATTCAAATATAATTAAAATATATTATATTTATTTCATGGTTAAAATTTTGGATCTAGTGAATCCAAGATAGAAAAAACATGTAACAAGCCAAAACATAGGTGAGAAACGAAGAAATTAACACCCAAAATAGTGAAAATAATGAAATATTACTAAAAAACGAGTAATGATAAAATAAAATAATAACATATATGATATCATAGAAAATAATATGTTATTTATAAGTTAGTTACATGTTTAAACACATTACAAAACATTTTAATGGATGTTCACTGGAAAGAAAAAACAATACAAGGGGCATTCATCTCACTTTTTTATGTCTGTGAGATAAATGTCATATTGACCATCTACTTATGTTCTGTGGTGTATATAATACACATTATGATATATTATAACATTAATTATTTTATCCTCATGATATTTTTATATAAATTTGAATTATTTCTTGTAACACCCCAAGTAAATAAAGAATATGACATTTTCATATTTATCCATTTTTTGAATAAAATATTAATATTACTTTTAATGGAATTCTATGCTCGAGGGAGTACCCAATATGCAACAACAAGTTTCTTAGAAATATTACGTTACACTGTAATAATAAAATAATATAATTTTAAAACGTAGTGAACGCCTAGCCATTATAATAGCGGGAATGAGCAGAACTAACTAAAAAATGATTATATATGTTTTTCAAATATTTTTACTTTTATCCAATAAATGTTGGAGGCTTAAAATGCATATGAATCCAATTTTAAGCATAAATCTTCTAATATTCTTTAAAAGGTCGATTAACCGCATTTTGAGGGAGAACCATTTTTAAATATAATTTTGACAAATTTATATTTTGTATTTGACAAAATAAAATCCTTCTTTAGAATCTGGACATCAAAATTTACTTTGTGTAAAATTTTGTGATTTTTCCGATAAAGAACATTTTTATTGAAAATGTTGCATTTTAATTCAAAACCTCTTTTTAATATGATTTATTTATATGGATATATTATATTTTTAATTTATATTAGAGTGTATTTATAATATATTCTTATCATTTAATCTAATTTTGTTCATTAGAATTAATTTCACTTTGAAATTGGACTTAAACTAGTGTCAATTTTTTAATAGATATTGTTTCTTAAAAACATGCTAACTGTTTGGACAGTGGAAATTAATTATTAAATTAATTAATTCAACATATATGTTTTGAATTTTTTAAAATAGTCATCATTTCTGAATTCGTAATATCAAATATAGCTTAGGGTGAATTTTTGGTATTTTTCTGAAAAACATCAATTTTTGATGAATAGTGAAACCACTAAGTGGTAGTTTAAAAACTTATTTTTCATTTAAATGAAACTTTACCACTTATGTGATTTGAATTTTAAAAATCAGACATACATGGTCGTCATTAGGATTTAAAATATGGTTCAATGGGATTAAAATAATTTATTGGCGAATAGTAACTTTTAAGTATTAATCGCGATTAGAGGTAATTAGTGTAATTTAAGGTAATAATAAAGTTTTAATAATATGAAAAGACCTAGACACATGTCCTACCCTCATTTGATGTGTCATGGCTGACAAATAAAATCCATGGGTCTACTTGGGGACCCCATGGAGCCACTTTGGTTGGAAAATTACATAAATAACTTTTTATTTAAAGTTAAAATAAAAATGTCACAAGCATGAGTTGTTTTAATAAACAATTTTTAAATGGGGTTATACAAGTCATATTTTAGACTAAGAATATTAATTAGAAATCTAAAACGATTTCCTACATTATGATAGTTTTTTTATAATTTTTAGTCATTAAATAAATTAAATTATTTATGACATCACAATGATGCAGCAATTACCTCATTAATAAAAAATTTAAATAAAATGAAAAGATAATGTTAAAACTATACCTTACACTAGTCAAAAACGTATTTTATGAGTATATTTCGAACCCTTACCACCTTATACTCAAAATACATCAATGTGGGACCTTTAAAATCCGAAACACATTTGAAAATAAAGTAACATTTTGTAACTTTCCAAGAGTTCCCCTCCTCTCCTCTTATAAAAGGCCCCCACCTCTACCACCTTACCCACACCTCTCAAGCCTTTGGCTCGGCCAACCCCTGCTCCTTTTGTCTCTACAAATCTCTCTCTTACTCTTAGAATCCTCACTTTGGGCGGAAGTCTTCCCAAGGAAGCTTTTGATCTCAAATCCAAGAGAGATACCTGATTTTAAGGTAATGTCTTCACTTGGGTTTTTTTTGTTTTATTTTGCTTCTCCAACCCCCTAAACACTTTTTATTAATTTATTTTGTAAAAACTCCAGTATCTTCAATATACTAGGATTTTGTTATAATATGGATTCCATCTACACTTATAGACACCTACATCTAATGGTAAAAGAATATAATGTTTCTGTGGATGGTGAATTTCTGCCTCACGAAACGATGATTGTTCAATACTCTTTTAACAACCTCAAAGGTGGCCATTAAGATGTCACTATATTTATATATGATATGTAATATGTTTATTTTTTTACTTATTCTTCTGTATTTTTCATTTATGGCATACCTTTATGGTTTCCATTATGGTTAAACGTGATATCTTCATTTTAGGAAGTGCAGACTACCGCCCCCTGAAAGTGATTTGATTCGTTAATACCATATGTGGTACATATAAAGGATAAATTTAATGATATTATATATTATACCATACTAGAATTATAATAATATTATGTATAATTATGTTTTAATTCCATTAAATAATAAATTGAAATGGAAGTAGCGTTTATGCGTATGTACGACTTACCTTCTCCATAAACGGTGCATTTCATTTCTTACCTCTAAATATTTTGTAACATTATAAATGCATGTATATGATTGATATATATGATATATATGATATCTAAATAATGAATATAATTCTTGATATAATATATATTTTACCACATGAACAACTTGTAATTATAAAGAGTTTATTTTTTTGACTCAAGTAGCAATGATCTACAAAACGACCATTATTAACTTAAATAATTACATAGTGTTCATAGCATGGTAGTAAGTGATATAAAAGGAATAATGAACATTAAAAAGGTTCTTAAGAAATTAGAAATTAACTCAAGTTTATTATTCAGGAGGTTAAAGAACGATCGAGTCAAGTCGGACCCGAGGTAAGGGATCCTACACCTCTCTTTCTTTTTAAGTACACTCTTTTATGTCATTCCTTTAAAGCTCATATTTATTATTATTGGGATGTTATTTTATATTAATATTACTGTAATTTTTATGTTCATATGATGAGATACCATATTCTCTCTCATTAATCCATTTTGGATGTTTTAATTGGCGCCGTTAGGCTGCCAGAATTTCGTTAGGGGCTTTTTATATCCCATTGTGTTTTCGTGAGATTCATGCTACATTTTCCAATATTTCCATCTTAGTGGTGTATGTACTGCCCATGATTCTACTCTTTTTGTAACATACTTTCGTTTATGAGTATTTACATCAATGTTGTATAGTCCTTCTTTCATGGGGGTACGTTTCGAAAGTTACCCAAATCAGTAAGGGAACCTTTCACCCTCCACTTTTTAAAAGACTTCTTTTGTTATGTCTTTTAATTTTCATATTATTATGTGGGGATATGTTCTTATATACCATTATTTCCGTAAATTTTATGACCAAGTGATGAGATACCCTTTATCTATCTCATCAACTCTTTTTCTAAAATTTGATGTGACACAATTATGCTATCAAGGGAACTTCTTAACCCAATTTCGATTTCTTTGGGTTCAACATGTAGTTATTGAATCTGTCATCCTTTGAATATGTGTGAATGAACTTTGATTATTTTACACTTAATATCCACTTATATTGTCTGTATTTATATTTGTCGCAAATAATTATGAGATTGATTTATTCTTAATTTAAGGATACCATCTTTATAATGGATTTCATATCAATTTACATTTCCACTTAGACTTCATTGTTTTTATGCACCAATTAACTCTTATATGGTATACATACTGTCATTTGGAATATTATATCATAAATCCCTTTATTCTCATGATATTATAAAGTTTTGATTAAATTTTATTCCTTAATTATTGTATTTGAGTGTCTCTCATTTTGTTAAAAACCCTTTAACTAAAATATCATTTTAAACGTTTTAATGATTTATTCTTATACATATTTCTCATTAATATAAATGTTTTCAAAATGGTTTTAAGGATTTATTTATATGGATATTAATGGTTTAAAATGTTAAAATCTTCAATGTGGTATGGGACACATTGATTTAAAAATTTCATTATTAAATGTTTTAAATGTTTTTGAAAATGGTTTTTATACTGGATTCATTATTTCAATATCTTAAAATGTTATATTGTTATTGAAATGTGGGAATATTATCTTTCCATTATGATTAAGTTATATTCTATAATTATGTTATGGTTCTTGGGCATTGTTATGAAGGCGGGTGGTTCCGTGATAAACTAAGGGCGAGTGAGACCGATATAGCTCTCCAATGCATTGGGTAACGCGAATGAGTTAAACGTTAAGGTTTCTCTGAAGAGATTTAGGGAATATACTATGATGGGTATTCCAAACCTAACCAAGAGGGTTACTCCCTATGTAAGAATGTTATGAATGCCTCAAGTTACCTTTATGTCTTAAGATTTCTATGATTTATTCATGATTTTATGAGGTATGTTAAAGTGATTATGTTTTATGGGTAAATTATTATTTCATTCTTATGTATATATGTACTCATGTTTCCTTTGCATATTTTTTATAACCCTTACTAATCTTTTTATGCTCATCCCAATTTTTTGAAATGTTTTCTCAGGTCAAGGGATTGGTACATGATATGATGATAGTGTCAAGGAAGTGTCAAGAAAGAATCCATGTTTTATTTAAAATATGTTTCCATTGATGGGAAAATGAATACTATCTTTTATGTAACCAGTTTTTTAAATGTGGAATGTAATGCATGTTTTATGATCTAATTCTCTAAAACTCTAAACCTGAAAAGATCCTCAATGTGTAATCTTGTAATAACTCAAGATTAAGTAAGGTTTAAGGCTGGGGCCTTATAGTTGGTATCATAGGTCAGTTTAGATAACTTTAGAGGTTAGAGTGTTGTTTAAGAAAAAGTTACAAGTTGTGTATAACCACAATGGTTAGTATATTATATAGAGTAATCGTTTTTTTGAATGTTAGAATGAGTTTGAGATAACATGGATAAGTATATCTTGGTGTTTATCTTCCTCTTTTTTATATGATGATTTTACTGATATACTCACACTGACCTTTTTGGTTTTAGTAAATGGTTTGATCTAGAAGGCACCAAAGTAATAGTGGATTTGAAGAAAACTGTGATGGTTTTATGAAATAAGAACTAAATGATATGGGAGCTGCAATGAGAACTCTCGTGGTTATCTTCAACCAACTATCTGGAGTCATGACTGACCACCTGAACCTTAGTGATTTTTATAAGGCATTGTGAATATGTGAACCAAATCCCCACTAATCATAAAGATAAGTATGTTCAAAAACCTATGTGTCAAATATGTGGAAAGAATCACATAGGAAAATGTTTCAAATGGGTAAAAAGATTCTATAAATGTGGAAATGAAGGTAATAAAGGAAGAACCTGCCATGGAAAAAGTAAGCATCTAGTTGACTCCAGGAAAGGGAAAGAAGTTCATTATGAAGGATAAATTGAATGTTTTAAATGTGGTGTACATGATCATTATGCAAACCCATGTCATGCGAAGAAGTTTCGGGAATGGGGTCACCAAGATCGTAAAAATATTCATTTACCAATACCTAATTCCATTCCGATTGAGGATGAAGAAACTGACAATGAAGAATGAAAGGTATGAATTATTTCTTAACATATGTTTTCCTATTATTGTAATCTTAGGATATGATTCATGATTTTGTTTGTAGGAAAGAAGTATTTCAGAATAGGTTGACAAGAAATGTCTAATGGATCATGAATAATGTTGAATGATTAAGAAGTCATCATATAAGGGATTCAAGAGTTATGGTAGATTTTAGGATGGTGAAATTCTTAGATATATGAAGTCTCTTTTGATGACGGGGTTACATTAGAAGACTTTTTATAGTAACCTTGATGTTTGATATATGAAAATTTTATTCAAGGAATAACTGTCCTTTCTTTTGTGGATGTAGTTATAAAGAACCATTTGGGTTTATATGATCCTTGAATTTGAGGCGATTACTGGTTAATACATTTTGGGTTGCAAAATGGATGTTATCATAAAACCATTGTGGTTAAAATATGTTATGGTTATTTTTGATGAATTTATCTATTTTTGAGGAATATTATAAAATTATATAGTTTTTGAAAAGGGACAACACGCAGACCGTGTGACAACCCGTCGTGTTGGAGAAAGCTGCGGGAATCGAACCCACAACCAAAGTGCAACTGGTATTTATCGCCTACCACTAGACTGCGTGAATTCCCTGGTTACTTTGAATGATTCTATTTAGTTAGATGATTTTATGAATTAAGAGTAAGTTGATTATTTTTGGTTATCAATGGAAATGATTAGCCTATCATGGAGGATATGTGATTAGGTTAATTACTTTTCAGTATTATACTGTAAGAGTAACTGATATTATTTTGGAGAAAAATGTTAAAATTTATCTTAGGAGACTATGTGATTAAATCCTTTAGAGAATTGGGTTTCAATCTTAGTTTGGATTACTTTGTAGAATTTTATGGATTGATGTTTATTGAATGGTCTTTGTTGAACTTTGGGTTTTAGATTTGGTTAAGGTCTAAAGACATGGGAAGTATATAGTTCTCTTTTGTGGATTAGGTGATTCTCTAGAAGTTGATTATAGCTCTCTTAATGTGAACAAGTCATCCTAAATACTCGTCTTTTGGAGAAAATATGAGTTCGTGTAAGAAATATAGAAAAAATTCAAAGTCAACATGACAATTATGTTTTCTTCCTAATGTTTTAGTTAAGATCATACATAAATTCCTCAATGAAAAGTAACTTAGAACAAAAAGGTTTTCTGTTAATTTTTCATACTGGGGAATCAAATACCGTTTAACCCATCACAAGTTTGTGATTTTCTTATTGTTAACTTTCTCCTAGACATGTTTACTATCACTCTCCATCAGAACATGACCCATTGTTTTCTCCTCCATATCCATATTTTCATACTTGGAATCCTAGTATGGGTTAACTAGTGTGACATTTGTACTTCTCTCCCATTCTTTTAAGGTGATTGTTTTACTAACTCTTGTTCCGTTGTGAGATTTTCAATGAAGCTTCCAAGCCCAACTTTATAATTGCGAGGACGCAATTCCCAAAAGGGGGAAAGGATGTAACACCCAAGGTAAATAAAGAATATGACATTTTCATATTTATCCATTTTTTTAATAAAATATTAATATTACTTTAAATAGAATGCTATGCTCGAGGGCGTACCCAATATGAAACAACGAGTTTCTTAGAAATCTTACGTTACACTCTAATAATAAAATAATATAATTTTAAAACGTAGTTAACGCCTAGCCCTTATAATGTTGGGAATGAATGGAACTAACTAAAAATGATTATATATGTTTGTCAAATATTTGTACTTTTATCCAATAAATGTTGGAGGCTTAAAATGCAAATGAATCCAATTTTAAGCATAAATCATCTAATATTCCTTAAAAGGTCGATTAACTACCTTTTGAGGGAGAACCATTTTTAAATATACTGTTGACTAATTTATATGTTTTATTTGAAAAAATAAAATCCTTCTTTAGAATCTGGACATCCAAATTTACTTTGTGTAAATTTTTTTGATTTTTCCGATAAAGATCATTTTTATTGAAAATGTTGCATTTTAATTCAAACCCTCTTTTTAAGCTGATTTATTTATATGGATAGATTATATTTTTAATTTATATTAGAGTGTTTTTAGAATTTAATTTTACCATTTAATCTAATGGTGGTCATTGGAATTAATTTCACTTTGAAATTGGACTTAAACCAGTGTCAATCTTTTAATAAATATTGTTTCTAAAAAACACGCTATTTGTTTTGACAGCGGGAATTAATTATTAAATTAATTAACGCAATATGTATGTTTTGAATTTTGTAAAATAGACATCATTTTTGAATTCTGAATATCAAATATAGCTTAGCGTAAATTTTTTGTATTTTTTATGAAAAACTTCAATTTTTGATGAATAGTGAAACCACTAAGTGGTAGTTTAAAAACTGATTTTTCGTTTAAATGAAACTTTACCACTTCTGTGATTTGAATTTAAAAAATCCAACATACATGGTTGTAATTAGGATGTAAAATTTGGTTCAATGGGATTAAAATAATTTTTTGTTGAATAGTAACTTTTATGTTTTAATCGCGATTAGAGATAATTAGTGTAATTTAAGGTAAAAATAATGTTTTAATAATATGAAATGACCTAGACACATGTCCTACCCTCATTGGATGTGTCATGGCCGACCAATAAAATCCATGGGTCAAAATGGGGACCCCATAGAGCCACTTTGGTTGGAAAATGACATAAATAACTTTTTATTTAAAGTTAAAATAAAAATGTCACAAGCATGAGTTGTTTTACTAAAACAATTTTTTAATGGGGTTATACAAGTCATATTTTAGACTATAAATATTAATTAGAAATATAAAAATATTTCCTACATCATGATAGTTTTTTTTATAATTTTTAGACATTTAATAAATTAAATTATTTATGACATCATGATGATGCAACAATTACCTCATTAATAAAGGATTTAATCAAAATGAAAAGATAATGTTAAAACTATAAATTAAACTTGTCAAAGACCTATTGTATGAGTATATTTCGAACCCTTACCACCTTATCCTCAAAATACATCAATGTGGGACCTTTAAAATCTGAAACGCATTTGAAAATAAAGTAACATTTTGTAACTTTCCAAGAGTGCCCCTCCTCTCCTCTTATAAAAGGCCCCCACCTCTACCACCTTACCCACACCTCTCCAGCCTTTGGATCGGACAACACCTGCTCCTTTTGTCTCTCCACATACCTATCTTATTCTTATAAGCCTCACTTTGGGCAGAAGTCTTCCCAATGAAGCCTTTGAGCCCAAATCCAAGAGAGATACACGATTTTAAGGTAATGTCTTCACTTGTGTTCTTTTGTTTTATTTTGCTTCTCCAACCCCCTAAAATATTTTTATACATTTCTTTTGTAACAACTACAGTATATTAAATATACTAGGATGTTGTTATAAAATTTATTCGATCTACAATTATAGACACCTACATCTAATGGTTAAAAAACATACTGTTTCTGTGGATGGTGAATTTCTGCCTCACGAAACGATGATTGTTCAATATTCTTTTAACACCCTCAAAGGTGGCCATTAAGTTGTCACTATATTTATATATGATATGTAATATGTTTATGTTTTAATTATTCTTCGGTATTCTTCATTTATGGCATACCTTTATGGTTTCCATTATGGTTAAACGTGATATCTTTATTTTAGGAAGTGCGGACTACCGCCCCCTCAAAGTGATTTGATTTGTTAATACCATATGTGCTACATATAAAGGATAAATTTAATGATATTATATATTATACCATACTATAATTATAATACTATGATGTATGATTATGTTTTAATTCCATTAAATAATAAATATAAATGGATGTAGCGTTCATGCGTACGTACGACTTACCGTCTCCATGAACGTTGCATTTCATTTCATACCTCTAAATATTTTGTAACATTATAAATGCATGTATGCAATGGATATATATGATATATATGATATCTAAATAATGAATATAATTATGGATATAATATATATTTTACCACATGAACAACTTGTAATTATAATGAATTTATTTTTTTGACTCAAGTAGCAATGATCTACAAAACGACCATTATTAAATTAAGTAATTACAAAGTGTTCATAGAATGGTAGTAAGTGATATAAAAGGAATAATGAACTTGAAAAAGGTTCTTAAGAAAGTATAAATTAACTCAAGTTTATTATTCAGGAGGTTAAAGAACGATCGAGTCAAGTAGGACCCGAGGTAAGGGATCCTACCCCTCTCTTTCTTTTTAAGTACACTATTTTATGTCATTACTTTTAAGATCATCTTTATTATGATTGGGATGTTCTTTTATATTAATCTTACTGTACGTTTTATGTTCATCTGATGAGAGACCCTATTTTATCCCATCAATCCATTTTGGAAGTTTTAATTAGCGACGTTAGGCTGCCAAAATTTCGTAAGGGGCTTTTTATCTCACTTTGTGTTTTTGTGAGATTCATGCTACATTTGCCAATATTTCTTTCTTAGTGGTGTATGTACTGCCCATGATTCTACTCATTGTGTAACATACTTTATTTTATGAGTATTTACATCAATGTTGTATATTCATTCTTTCATGGGGGTATGTTTCGAAAGTTACCCAAATCGGTAAGGGAACCTTTCACCCTCCTCTTTTTAAAAGACTTCTTTTGTTATGTATTTTAATTTTCATCTTATTATGTGGAGATATGTTCTTATATATCCTTATTGCCGTAAATTTTATGTCCAAGAGATGAGATACACTTTATCTATCTCATCAACTCTTTTTCTAAAATTTGATGTGACACAGTTAGGCTATAAAGGGAACTTCTTAACCCAATTTCGATTTCTTTGGGTTCAACATGTAGTTATTGAATATGTCATCCTTTGAATATGTTTGAATGAACTTTGATTATTTTACACTTAATATCCACTTATATTGGGTGTATTTATATTTTTATCAAATAATTATGAGATTTATTTATCCTTAATTAAAGGATACCATCTTTATAATGGATGTCATCTCAATTTACATTTCCACTGAGACTTCATTGTTGTTATGTACCAATTCACTCTTATATAGTGTATATACTATCATTCGGAATATTATATCATGATTCACTTTATTCTCATGATATTATAAAGTTTTGATTAAATGTTATTCCTCAATTATTGTATTCAAGTGTCTCTCATTTTGTTAAAAACCCTTTAACTAAAATATCGTTTTAAATGTTTTAATGATTTATTCTTATAAATATTTCTCATTAATATCCATGTTTTGAAAATGGTTTTAAGGATTTTTTTATATGGATATTAATGGATTAAAATGTTTAAAGCTTAAATGTGGTATGGGACACATTGATTTAAAAATCTCTTTTTTAAATATTTTAAATGGTTTTGAAAATGGTTTTTATAATGGATTCATTATTTCAATATATTAAAATGTTATATTGTTATTGCAATGTGGGAATATTATCTTTCCTTTATGTTTAAGTTATGTGCTATGATTATGTTATGGTTCTTGGGAATTGTTATAAAGATGGGTGGTTCCGTGATAAACTAAGGACGGGTGAGCCCGATATAGCTCTCCAATGCATTGGGTAACGCGAAGGAGTTAAACGTTAAGGTTTCTCCGAAGAGATTTAGGGAATATACTGTGATGGGTATTCAATACGTAACCAAGAGGGTTACTCCTTATGTTCGAATGTTATGAATTCCTCAAGTTACCTTTATGTCTTATGATTTCTATGATTTATTCATGATTTTATGAGGTATTTTAAAGTGCTTATGATTTATGGGTAAAGTATGATTTCATTTTTATGTATATATGTACTCATGTTTCCTTTCCATACTTTTTATAACCCTTACTATGATTTTTATGCTCATCCCAAGTTTTTGAAATGTTTTCTCAGGTCAAGGGATTGGTACATGATATGATTATAGTCTTAAGGAAGTGTCAAGAAAGAATCCATGTTTTATTTTAAATATGTTTCCGTTGATGGTAAAATGAATACTATCTTTTATGTAACCACTTTGTTTAAATATGGAATGTAATGAAAGTTTTATGATCTAATTCTCTAAAACTCTAAACATGAAAAGATCCTCAATGTGTAATCTTGTAATAACTCAAGATTAAGTAAGGTTTAAGGCTGGGGCCTTATATTTCTTCTAAATGTATTTGAATTAAATGCTACCAAGTATTAATAAATCGTAGAACCTGAATCTTTTTCATCCAGTTATATTACTTATTTGTTGAAGTTAATATTCTATGATTATTTATGAAATTTATTTTTAATATTTTTTTATTTCAAATTTAATTATGTGTATTCTAATAATAAACACATAATCAATATATTTATTTTTTCTCAAATCAACATTATAGTCTTTCCAAGGGTTTACTTAAAAAACTATTTTTTTGGTGATTGTTTAAAATTGAGTTCCCCTAAAAGAAAATTATTTATCCATTAATTGATAAATCATTTAATTTTATTCTACTATGTTTATTAATGACCTATTCCAAGTTGTAATACCATTTTCACTCAATTTATTGTTCAATTTTTTAAAAAACTATTATTTAGAAAACCAGACACCATTTCCCTCTTTAGTCCTAAAACAATGTTTTTTATTTTCAAACCATATTTTATTAAACTATTTTCAAATGGATTTAACCTCTTAAAAATGATTTATTGAATATATGATTACCCATTTTTTTGAAATTCTCTTTAATGTAATATTCTTCTAACTTTTTAAACAAGTAACTTTTCAATCCTTTAAACCTTGAAAAAGGAATGTTATTTTCACCCTATACCTCATGTACATATTTACCCACTATCATTCTGCTGAATTTTCCATCGCATGTTTAAAAAATTATTTTTAAAATAAAATATTTTTCATTTATGATTTTCATTGACATTTATTTCCAAAAAAAATTCAAAATGAAGTAGTTATTTTATTGAAGAATGTTTTTGAAAAACCTTTTAATAGTATTTCCATTCATCAATGATAACAAAACATTATTTTAATCAACATGGTATATGTTGTGTTTGTATAATCATTATTATTCCTTGGGTTGGTTTATTACTCCTTTTAAAAGGATAATATTGAAATGAAATGGCTTGATTTATTTGTTATTCTCCATGAAATATTCAATCTCCTATGCTCGTTGAACATTTAATTCCATATATGAATCCATATAATTTATCATGGATATTATTATTGCCTAAAACATTTATAATTTTTTCATACGATGTTTACATTGAATGATATTTGTTATCTAGCGTAATTTTGAAAAAAATTTATCATTTAATCTATAAATATTGTTTATTATTCACATTGTTAATTAATTAAATATATTAATTGATATATTAGGAATTATTTGGATAGGTATAATGTGGATGGGGCTCAGTTATAGATAACCCCACATTGCATCAGTAGCCTCATGGGACGAATCAGTTGGCTAGCCTAAGTTGTTGATTTTATCACCCATTATGTTATAAACCATCATGTGAATGGTGTTGATGGTTAAGATAACATGTACCTAGGAAACATGGAATCCAATAAGTAATAAATATTTTTATTTAGATACATTGTTATTTATCCCAGAGACTTTGTGTTGACATATATATGGATGCATTTCATTCTCAAATCGTTTATTAAAAGGATTTTGTTATAGTTATTTTCCTTTCCTTGTTGATTATCCCATATCTAGTTATTTTAATGGAATGTGTTTCTTGTTATTTACCTTTCCACATGTTATAAAAACTTTCTTCTTAGTTTATGGAATCCATGACATGTGTATTCGGTAATTACATTTCCATATTGTCTATTACCATAGATTCATTATTGATTCTTCTATGATTAACCCTTACTGAAGATTTGACCTCACCCTTATTTAATTTCCTTTACCCAAGAATCCATGAAGAGTACTAAAAATATATGAAAGGATACATTATATGTTCTAATGATATTATCAATGAAACAAAAAACATATGTTGTAATTAGTATATTTATCTATAATACAAGACACATGTATGTTTCTGGTTTACCAATGCTACTAAACTCTTTATTACATTTGGATTTTATTCCACATAATCATGCCAATTTAATGGTATTAGTCAATGCCTGTAAGATTTTGAGATTGGGTAATTACAAAAGTGTCCTTTTGATATAATTTTAAAACTCATGTGACTAGTATATTTCATTATACATTTTAATTAAAATTTGAAAATAATATATGTTTCTGATTAATTTTTTGAATCTATATGACATGATTTTTGATATAAATTATAATCATTATTCTTTAACAAAAATATATAATATTATTTTGATATAACAATTTCTATTTTTTTTGATTGAAATTACACAAATTTTAAATTTTTTTTAACATTAAATAGATTTTCTCTTTCAATCTCTCGCTTACTTGAAATAATTTAGTCCATAAATATATTTATGGTTTTTTTATTTTAAAAAAAATAACCATGTTTTCACCATGAAATTTTTTATCACACTAAAAGTGTTTATTGTTTAACCTTGTACATGTAATTACAATTTGGATTAAATTTTTAAAAAAAATTATTTAATTGTTTAAGATACTTTGATTTTGATGGCACTATTTTTTAAAATTTTGATAGAGTCACCACAATGATTTTAAATATTCATCCTAGTACATTTTTTATTCATGTGAGATAAAAAACCAATATACAATTTCCATGATTTATTCATCTTCCTTCCATTATCATGGAAATAATTCTCTTGATGTAATATTTATTATCTATTATTTTTAGAAGGTTTTTACATGAAATTTATATTATAATTATTTTTGATTTGTATTTAATCATTAATCAGTTTTCTAAAAATCTTTATTACATCATATACAAAACTTTTAAAGTTAAATTGTTATATAAATAAATGTTACTCCACATTTCAAAATGGTACACCTTTCATTTCAGAATAGAACCTAATTAAAAATACACCATTAAGAGAGCCTTGTCATGGACTAGTGTCAATATTGGTGCTCCTCTATGATGTTTCCCAAGGTGCGTAAGAGCGAGGAATGGAAAAAACGAAAAACATGTGTTGGCCTTCGAGGATATCAATTATTATGGTGACCCCATTAGGCATGTGGGTGGGATTTTGTGAGGGAAAAATATTTTTCTACTATGAAACAAGTGGTGTATGGTGTTCAAGGACCTAAAAAATATATTTTGGTTGGGTGCATGTGATGTTAGTGAGGCCCAACTATTATTGTTCTATCAGATCAAAATCCATCCTAAATTGTAGTGGCACTCCTTTAGTGGAAATTTAGGGCCCACAATTAGAATTATGTGCTTTAATGTGGGTGGGGGAGAATGTGAAACCATATAAAGATAAATGGTTTAGGGTTTATATATTAACACCCTTTTCATCAATGTTCACCAATCTATTTAAGAGCTTACCTAATTAGATATTCTTAGAAATGTGAGGAATTCCATATAATTGTGCTTGTATAGCTGGAATCCAAGGAAATTTCAGAGGGTGTGTACGAGTGAGGACAATGAAAACTCTAGGATCATGTTTTTCGTGTGTGGGTAGACATTAATACAATGAACCATGATTGTTTTATTAAGAAGAAATACTAAAATTAATAAGCAAAATAAATTACATTATGATGTTATATAATATTAAACAATATAAGTAAATGTATAAGTGGATTAAATACACACAAACAGATATATAAATATATATATATATATATATAGAGCACTAACATAAAATCATTATCCTCATGGCTCCCCATGAAGATTGTGGTCGAAAATAAAACTATTGAAATAGGGAAACAAATTTGGAATATCATATAAATGATGATATAGAAGTAAATAAATAAAATTACATGAATCACATAAGGCTATATATAAGATTGTCATATGAGCCTTACATATATACGACCATTGGATGCATAGGAATATAATATATAGTCATTAGGTAACATTAAGTCTAATTAGTATATAATTTATTGATAATAATTAAATATAATATAATTCAGAATAGTCATATAATTATAAATAATTTTTAATAGATTAAGTGAAATTAATGTTTTAAAGAATCATTTTCTATATAAGTAATTTTTCTCTATATTTCAGAAACAACAACATATATAAATTTTAAAAATTGATTTCGATTGATATGAGTATATTTCAGGGTTTGTCTTATATAATATATTATTTGGTGAATTTTTGGGATTATTTTGGTAAGAATTACATTTTTGGGAATATAGATATTTTAATTTTCCCAAAAATATCATTCTTGTAATTTAAAAGTAACATTATATTTTGGGTTTAATTTTGAGTTAAAATATGAATAATTTGATTAAGAAAAATACAAATAAAAATAGGTAAATAAATGTAATATATTACTTTAGTATAAGTTTATTTTTACGCTGAAAATTTCAATTTTTTTAAAAAATCATTATATTTTGTGAAATTAAATTAATATTAATTTATTTCACTTATATAAATATAATCTATAAAAATTGATTCCATATTGTGAATTAGGACGTTAAAATTTATAAAAAAGTTCAACTAATTTTTTATTAATTTTGAATGGTATCTTTTTAAAAATATTGTCCCCATGGTAAAAGGGGGAAACTTTTAATTGATGTTAATACTAATTGATAATGTCCCAAAACATATCAAAATTCTTATTATGTGAGAGGATTCTAATACTTATCACCATATTTTAATATTTCAATTTTTTATTCGTAATGACCATTTTTCTACCTTAATTAACTAACATGTTTGATGATTTTCTACACACATAATAATAAGAACAAATGAATATAAACTAATATAATATAGTTAAAATGTAAAATGGTTTATATAGTAGTAATAGAAATATGAAAATATAAAAATAAAAATATTCAATTTAAATATCAAAAAAATTATAATGGGTAATAATCTAATAAATTCCTTCCATATGCTTAATGTTTATTTTATTAGGTCAATTTAGTGGTTTATCAATGAATAATTAATGCACAATATGAATATATTTCATATTTCATATATTTATAGTTAGAACTAATTATAAAAAATTTGTTACTATACAAAGAGGTTATTTCTAATAAAAAATTGTTTATATGATATTTTATTATTTTAATTAAGGGATATATTTATAAACATTAGGATTTGAAATTTACAAAATTTGACAATATTTTTGGAATTAACATAGTTATATAAACTAAATATTACTTTTTTATATTTTCTGAAAGAAATTAATTTTTAGTTGAAGGATTAAAACAATGATTTTATTAATGCCATCATATTTATTTAATTATATTATTTTTTGAATATATCGAATGATTTATAAATATTTTACAAGAAGTTTATATACTATAAACTATTATAATAAATGTTAAAAAGACTTTTTTAAATTTATAAACAATTATACACCATTTTGAATTTTTATATAGGTATTTAATGAAAAAAGTTTTCTGTGTTTTTTATTGATTATATAACATTTTAAAAAGAATTTATTGATTATATTAGAGTTAAATAAATTATTTATGATTAATAATAATTATTAAAAATTTATTGGAACCAATGACATTGAAAATTATATCATAGTCATCAGTCATTTTTGAATAATTTTTTTTACATTATTGTTTTTACATGTTACATGCACTAAAATTATGATTAATTTCTATATACATAGAATTTAAATTTTACAATGTTTATGTTATATAATAGATAATAATTTTCTACTATTATATATATAAAATTTCATTCTAACTATGTAATTTATAATGTGAAGATTAATTCTAATAAATTCAATAACGGAAAAATAATTATTTTTAATAATATTATTTTATTAGTTTTAATATGTCTGTATCATATTAATTAAATTTTAATCCTTTAAATGATTAATCAAATATTATATATAAGCACATATATGAGTATTTTAACAATCAATTAATTTTTAATCAATAATAAATAAGTTTAAAAATACTCTATGGTAAAAATTTATTTTTCTACTAAAAAACATTTCTTCAAAGTATATGTTTTAATAAAAATTTATGTTTATAATATTTATAAATTTAATTTTTTTTAAATAAATTAAATTTTTGAATCCACCATGCCAATTTTTTTTAATATTTTTTTATATTTCGTCTAAAATCTAAAACCACATTATTAAAAACAAGATACATAGTATATAATATAAAATTTAAAATATTAAAATGTAATAGTTTATAATATATAACACGTTTAAAATATGTGGTGAAACACATGGTTGTGTATTTCATGGGCAAAATAATCCCAAGAATAAAAAATTTCTATTATTCTGGGCCTTGGAATTTGACATAGTGTCATGGAATTATTAATTTTTTTGAGTGTTTCCAAAAGATCCCATGTTATGCTGTTATAATTGGATATTATTGCCACCATTAAAATCTGACCATATACATTGAATTATTTTGGAAATTGTGAAAATTTACTTTCCCTTAAACACTCTATGATAAATGTAATTCTATATTTAGTAATAGTAAAAATAGTAACATCAAATTGAATTGAAGAGAACATTAAAAAAATTAATATAATTTAATAATAATAAAATGATTAATATATGGTTATTTAAATATTTTAATTTTGTGTATAACTTATTATTATTGAATCTTTTTCATTCTCAAAAATTAATGAAACATGTTGTCATTAATTAATTTATGATATAAGATAATCAAAATACATATGCGATAAATTTAGAATATTTTCAATTAAAATTAGTTATATATTTTAGAATACAAAAATTATATTTCAATAATGAACTTGGTATAAGGTTATAGGAAATGTTTCAAAAATTATTAAACATGAATAATATAGTTAATGGTTTGAACACCTGGTGATGAAAATTGAATAAAAAATATAAATCATAAAGGTAATTTTTATTAATTGATTGTATAAAGTTTAATATATCTGATCAATGTTCAAAAATAGATAATTAAAAGAGTTATAATTATGATATGTGATCTTAAATAACATTTTGGAAATCAAGGGTTGTTGTATTGGACATTCTAACTCAAATTCCATTATTTTGGTTTTATAGTTTCTTATTTAAAATTATTTTTTCCCAGAAATTAAATATTAAATAATTTTACATCTTTACATAGACATAATATAATTTTAGAAGTATATATATTTTAAAGAAGGTTTTTTTTCCTTTTTCGTGAAATCAAAAGATACGTCTAAAAAGAGACATATAATCATGAATTTCAAAATGAAAAATATATAATACATTCAAAATCTCTTTTCATTATGATTTGATTTCATTATTTTCAAATAATCTATTTTTAGTTTAGTGATGATTCATGTTTCACCCTGTATGATTATTTTTTGTTATTATTTTAGGTCAAAATATATTTAAGATCAAATGATATATTTCATTATGTTATTTTATACCTTTTCAAATGTTTATAAAACACATTTTATTTGAAGGGATTATTAATGTGATGATTTGGAAATTTCATTAAACCCATTTTTTTTATATTGCTAATTTTTTATGTGATTATTTTTTAGGTGGAAAATAGATGTATGGATTATTAGATAGGTGTAACCCACTTCTCAATCTAATTAAATTGAAAAAATACATATTTCTCTTCTGATCGAAATTTTATATGAATGGATTAGCAAGTAGATAGTTAGAAAAAGGTGAGTCTGATTGAATTTAACTGTACTCATAATTTTATGAGTGAACAGGTAGTCGGTGGAAAAGTTCAAAATAATTAGAAATCACTTTTTACAATTAAGCCAGTTTATTTCGAATAGTTCATGGAACATTTTATATGAATCATATTTTATTTTTTCATGACATTGTAAATTTATAATCGATTGAGATTTTTTTCTATTATTTATATTTATAGTTAAAACATGTTGATTTATATTTCTTCCTTATTCATTATTTTCCATGTTCATGGGATATAACAATTATGTAGTTTTTTATGTTACCCATTACATAGAATATGATCACATCGCTTCTTATATTTTTCATTCTATGAGATTTTAGAAGGATTTTATCCCATGGAAATCCTATAAGTGGATTGAGATTATGAATAAATGTTCACATCATATGGAGTAATTTATTTATGTTTCTAGTATCCAAGGAAAAAATACTGAAGTTCCTTGGGATATGTCACTATTTTTTAATGTAAAAAATAAATCACGCAATCAGTGTATTATTTTTGATTGTTTATCTTTGGTTTCATTATATTTTATAACAAAAAGGTTTAAATATAATAGATATTATGATTGAAAAATAATAAAAATAACCCTAAATACATATTAATGATAAAATCTTATTAATCATGAAATGTACGTGTTATACGTTTTTCTAGTAATACATCCCTAGTTGGATCATACTTGTGGATGCAGTATTTGTATATATTAATTTCAATTCAATAAACCTAAATAGAGTTGGTCAAGTATGCCTTATACATCATTATGGTGCATGATATATAACATCCCATGACCCCCACTTCTAGATCCTATATTAGAATATGAAACATTGAAATTATAACTTTGATTAGGATAATTCTGACACAAAGTTTCTATATAAACCATACAACATCAAATGTTAACGTTTTCTCATGTACAAAAATGATCAATTTTTGTGTGTAGAGTTTTAGAAAATAAGTAAAAAATATTATATAATGAAATCATATCAACATGGACTAATATTTCATCAACAGAACATTTATCCCATTTAACCCATCTTTTATTATTTCATAATAGGTTATCAACATCATCCTTTTTAAATTCTTTGTAGACATAACCCTTTCAATATCATTCCAGAAATCCTGAGGTAGAGATTACATTAGAAGGGTGATCTCAAATTCCTTATAAGGATAAACATATGAATTAACAATTTATTGTCATTGATGAGAATTATAGTTCATAATTGTATAATGACATAATAAAAGTGCATGAGAAAATCATAAAATAACTCATACCCATCAATAAAATCATCATCAAATATGGAATCATGGGAAGGTAAAGAGTTATTAGATTCAATAATCATGTTCCATGTGATATCAATTGTAATCATTTAAAACATTATTACACCATATAAAGCCTAGATCAAGTTATATTGGGACATAATTATACTTTTCATTCTTAAAAAATCAATAAAAATGAATTAATCTTCTATACATATGACTCTGAAAAAATTAATAGGCATACAACTAACATCCATTCCCAATAAATATATGAGTTATCAAAGAATGACATGACATTGGTCTACCATGTGACCAACCATCATTGGTTTATCATAGAACAAACCGTCACTTATTTATCCTATAAACAAATGCCAAATGTCCTAGTTCTTTAACACATAAAATCACGCCTCTCATAAAAACACAAATGAAAAACAATTAAACGTTTCATGACATGATTAACCCATATAAAATAAATGGTATTTATAAAAAACTAATTGAAAAAAATCGTTATCCCATTGAAAATAAACAACTTCCATGACAATATCTTTAGAACATGATTAACCCATGGACATGAAATGGGTTCAAAGAAAATTTATTCGAAACATGATTAAACCATGGAAATTAATTGAGTTCTATAAAAATATATTTAAGAAAATATTAACCTTATAAAATAAAAATATTCAATAAAAATCAAAAGGAAACAGGATTACCCCATGGAAATGAAATAGGTTCTATAATAATCTCATTAGACTATGATTAATCCATGAAAAACGGGTTTAATAACAATCTATTTGAAACACTATTAGCCCATGTAATAAAACATGGTTCCCTAAAAACATCATTCAAACATAACGAAAGCATGGAAAATAATTTTTTTTCATTATGTTTTCTTTATAATGTAATCAACCCATTTTAAGGAAAAACGTTTTACAATAATCACTTTAGGGAATAATCTACCCCTTGAAAAGAAACAAGATTCATAATAATCTCTTAGAAAAAATCCTAATATATTGAAATTAGTAATAAATATCCTATCATACAAAATATCCCAAATATATAATTTTAAAAAACAAGGGTTGTTCTCATTGATGAATTTAAATTCACTTAAAATATCATTTGAACATTAACAAGTAATATAACCATTATACATTTCAAACAATCCCATACCACCTTGAAATATTTTATTATAATATACTTGAAGGAGTAACAATATATGAACTTATAATATCATGAGAATAAGTATAATCATGATAAATCACATCAATGGATAAGTATAAAAACCTTATAAAAAAGATAGGTGTATAACAGAACAAATGCCTCAAAGTAGGCAATTTGTGAAAAAAGTCCATTGCCGCTTTGGTAACATGGAAACTATAAACCCCATAAAATAGGGATCCTGAAATGGACATGTAAATATGAATACATTAAATTAAAATAATTATAAAAAAATTCATTTAATGTATAGACACCACACACAAAATATACGGTTGGAATATAGAATAAGTCTAATTGAAATAAATGTTCGACTAGAAATCTCTATAGATCTGCAGTAACATTTAAATTAGAAACCCTCATAGTAATAATAATAATAAACTGTTAATTATGATGTATATAATAGATTTATTGATATAATATATCAATAGGGGCTTTAGATACACCACAAATAATATGTATGTGGTGAATATGACATTTATCTCACATATTTAAAAAGTGTGATAAAACCCCTTACAAAGATCGTATCATTGGAGTGAGAATAAATAATTGAAATAATTATGTGTAAAAAATGTAATTAAACCTAATAAACGTGTATATACATTATAAAAATATCAGATGTAATTTCAAACATATTATTTTATTAACCTAACAAATGACATAAAAGTTTAACCTAATGAATAGAAATTGAGTATATAAATCCCTTACCTTGAGTCAGATTTGACAAGTTTATCTTTTATCTTCATGGATAATAATCATCTATTAATTATTTACAATATTAAGAAACATTTTAAAGTTTATTATTAGATTTATTTCACTTATAATCATGTTATATTCAATTATATAATCTATAATTATTAATTCAGTTGTTTTGAACATATTCAACTTATATGTCAAAACTGACTTTAATAGATCAACTATGGCCAATGATGACATTATTAAAATATTTTCAGAATAATTTCCTTGAAATATTATAACATTTTTATATCAATTACACATTTAAATTCATATATTAAATATAACTATGAAATGTTAACAAATTTTGTGATCATGGAGTCGGTAGGCCGCAGGTACACATGAGTAACGTTTCTATTTTTCAATCATCATTATGGAAATATGGTAAGTAATGTTTATCTTCATATAATTAAAAATATATAATAAATAACATATTATTATATTATATATACATATATTTATCATTATTGTTTTTTGGTAATGAAAATTGGAGAACTATATCTCTTTAAGGAGGTGGTAGTCCACACATCCCCGAACAACATTAGCACTTTTTTAGTGACTGAAATGGAAAGAATAAAATGATGTGTTATATGTTCTAATAGATAATTATGTCAGTAATATATCAATATTTCATTTACATAATATATTTTTATAAAAACAATACTTAATACATTCCATCTAAATGGTGAACATATCACATATCATTGAGGAGGTGGTAGTCCACACATCCATAGACAATATTATCATACTCCCAAAAATGGAAATCAGGATGGTATGTGTTATTTAACAATTGTTTAATTATTAATAAATTATAAATATAATATCTATCATATTAAAACTATATTTATACTATAATTCCAAACTATAATAGGTTTTAAAGAGGAAAAATTGAACAAAAATGAATGACATAGTTTTGCGAGGTGCTAGTTCACCATACACATGAACGATTATTTCGTTACCGACTTGATTGATTTTTTTGTAGTTGTAGGTATAATACATTAGCATAAGAGCCTCAACTCAGTGGTCGAGGACTCGACAAGTTCATTAAAGAGACCCGAGTTCAAAACTGGGCTGAGACATATTTTTGGGTCACTGTAGCAGTACTATAGCACGTATTGTAGTACACATTGTTTGGTACTGTAATTTCCAGAACTATTCATACGTTTGGGCTTTCGGGCCACCAGTTTGGGCCTCGATTCCTTTAAAGACTTTAGGCCATCCAAGACCTTTGAGCCAATAAGGATTTAAGGACTCCCCAAGGCCTTCAGGCCACCTGAAATTGTGCTCAGATGATCAGACAGACTCTATAAGGAGCATACATTAGATGGGGATTTAGAGAAGGCACTTTCACAAGAGTTTAAGCTAAATAGAGTTGTCAAAATAAGAGGGTATGGAATTTCCATCGAGAGTAGCTTGTGCTTCCACATAAAGCCCAGTTGAATAGACATGTGAAGGTGGAGAGCAGATATTATGATGAAGAAGCTGGTAGGAGAAGTTCCAAGTATAGTCTGTATATTTCCTAAGACCTATAGGTCTTATAATCTCTTAACCTACGATCCTTATAAGGGTTCCCCCTCATCCTCTAAAATGGGGGTTATCAAAAATCAACAAAAAAAGTGGGCCTTTTAGGCTATTCAGGATTTACATATCATGATTATTTAATATTGAATATACTATTTATATAATATAATCATTGTATAATAATAATTTAATAGATATTGAATGAAGTAAAAAATCTGATGATTGAATAATGTAACAATATTTTAGTGTAACACATTTTGGTTTACATCAAAGGACTTACATGGATAGATTTATTCCAAAATTTATCCATCTAGTATGATAGTATGGATTTTGCGAACTTATTTTGGATGTTTTTGGAATATTGAAAAGGGTTGAGAGGTATAAATCTTTGAGGAGGGTGAGTGCCTTTTTATAGTGGATGAGTGAAATTCTTTTAAATATGAAATGATAAACACTATTATGAGGTAAGACTTAAATAATTTTCCTCAATAATAGTAAAAATTATATAAAATATGTTTTGTGGTCTAGTAATATCCATAAAATGGGTTTTTAATGTTTTTCTATGTTATTATTATACTTATGATTAATGATTAACCACTGAGTAATCACATTTTTACATTGATCACTGTAATTAATTTTAATTTCCTTCATGAATGTTTTTGGTCCAAATTATGTTAAGATTATTATAAAATAAAATTCCTATGATTAAAAATATGAATGAGTTGATCGAAATTCCAATCAGATAAGTGGCATAAATTAATTTAAAATTATTCTCATAGACAGGGCGTCAAAGTGGGTTTTTAATGTGAAAATGTTAAAATATTGTTATGTTTTCATATAAAAAATAACTATAAATATGATTCAAATTGTATAAATTGAATTTAAATATATAAAATTGATCTATTTATACTTTAAACCGAATATTAATATAATTTAAAAAATGTTAATAATATAGATGAAAAAAATAATCAATTGAAATTCAATGTCCTTTACTATACCTCAAAATATGAATGTTTTATGAAACAAACTCACCTAAAGTAAATTTATATATTGGTATTTTAATTTTTAAATTGTATTTTGAAATAAAAATTATAAAATTCTCAGTATTTATTTTTAAAACAAGTCATCTATTAAAAAGAAGTAAATCTTCTTTAATTTGTTTCTATCTTTTTATGCTGAAAATTAGATTTATTTTTATATTAATCCAATAAAAAAAATTGGATGGATTTAAAAAAAAATTAGTAAATATATAACTTATAAATTATTTTAATATCATCATAAATAGTGATTATTTTATCTCATTAAGATAAATTCCATTAAATTCACAAAAAATGTTTTTCATAAAAACAAACCCTTTAAATTCAATTCGGCATTTTTCATTTCTAATTAATTGGTTACCAATGAATTAATTTTAAAAATATGTGTAAACAATAATCATAAAAATTTGGTTAATCTCATCGATTCCCACTATTCTAATGGCTAGTTGATAAAAAAATATTAATAATATATTTCTTTCCACTAAGACTCATGCTTGTGTATAACATAAGTCATCGAAGGAACTCGATGTTGAATGAAACCAAAGATAATATTGGTGTTGAGTACAACAGGATAAAATCAATTAATTTCTTTTAATTAATGCTATCAATTAATATAAATTAATTTTGAAGAATTTATTACATGAAATCATGTGATGTTATATCATACCCATCATAAAATCTATTTCACCCTTGAAATTCAACATAGCTATAAAAGGATTAAGATTTTTAAAATTCCACAATTGAAACAAGTATCATAAAAAGTGTTAATTAAATAACCTAATAAAAGGGGGTGTGGGAAAAATAATTTTCACTATAATTTAAACATAATTAAAATTCCATATAGGGTGAAAATTGGTAGGAGTAGAGGAAAAATTTAAATAATTATAAGTAGTGATTGAATTCATTGATCATAAAAAAGTTAATAATAATTGGAATGTTCATGAGACCGAAAAAAATATATGATGATCAAAAAGACCATAGGTTAATAATAATTGATGGTATAATGATAATACTTTTTTTCAGGATCCTTTCCATAGATTTGATGAATTTCAAATGATATAGAAAAAGAGAAAATGAAAAATGAAATTTACATACATGAGTAGTATAATTTTATCATTTAATAAATTTCCACCAAAATCTCATATTTTTTCCTTTAAATGGTGAGTATTTGAGACAAATTATTAATTCCATATGTAATAAAATCATCTTTTAATGACCACATTACAATTAAATGGATATTAAATCTATTCCTCCTTTCATTTGACATAATCCAACACCAAAATGGTTAGCACATAGTATGATAGTTTCCAATATGAGAAAACAATCAAATGATACACTAATATTTAAAATTCAATAGTAATACCCAATGTTGAAAACTATATTCAATAAAAAACTATCTCTAAAATTCATTAAACATTTTCATAATAAGTTTGAAACAAAATGACTAAAATGATTTTATCATATATTCTTTAAAGATAAATCAACCATTAACCCTATTTAAAAATATTGTGTGTTTCTTTTATAATAGTTTCCTATAAAAATGTAATACCAACTAGGACATAGATTAGGTAATTGGTAGTTCACAAAACCATTATCATCATTCAGTTTTGTTTTCATGCCCCATATACTAGTCGAATGTGGCAGGTTTTCTACTCGAATACATGTATTAATTATTTCCTTTAATCATTGAAACATATTCATCCCCAAAAATACATCATTTTGATATTAGGGGTCAAAATTACATTATCCTTGAAAATAAATCACCAAAAATCAATTTAATATTTCATCACCTAAACTTAAATGGGTTGTCTAATAAATTAAACTTATGATTGTTATTAAGATTATAGACCTATGAAGGTATTCATAACTCTTAATTTAACATCATAAAAACATTCTAATCGTCAATATCATCTAAAAAAACATTGATACCAACTATAATAGCCCAAGACCCATACTACCAAATCTTGTGCTGAAAACCTCTTACACAATCAAATCATATCAACTTGGACTCATAAGTATTCAATTGAACATTTATCATATTTAAACCATCTTTTATTATTTCACAACAGGTCATCTAAATCATCATTGTGAAATCCTTTATAGAAATAAAACATTCAATATAATTCATTCAAACCCGATGGAAAGGAAACATAATAAAGGTGAGATTAAATTCTCAGTAAGGGTGAACATATGAATTAATTGTTCAATGTCACCAATTATATGGAGTTTGTGTAAGGTTATATTGAAATAACCATTGTGTATGAGAAAATAATAAAATTAATTATACCCATCTATAACTATAAAATCAATCATGAAAACATTGAAAAAGTAAGATTCAATAGAAATAATAATAATGAGCCATGTGATATCAATATTGATCATTATAAATAGTATAAACCCATTGAAATTATACATAAATGTATTTTAGGACATAAATATACTTTTAATTCATATAAGTGGAATAAAAATGTGGTTAACATCTATATATGTCACTCTTACAAATAGAATAGCCATACATTCAACTTCCATACTAAATGAATTGGAGGGATATCATGGACTCATGTGCCATTGTTCTATCATTAAATCATCCATTGTTACTTTAACATATAACCACCCATAATAGTTTTATTACATAACCACCCATAAAATTTCCAAGTACTAGGACAAATAAAATATTTAATTTCATCACAACTCATAGAAAAAACCATTGTCCCTTTCAAAACATGATTAAACCATTTTATTTAAATAGATTCTAGAAGAATATATTTTAATAAATTTAACCAGTTGAAAGGAAACAAGTTCCATAAGAATCTCTTTAGAACATGATTTACATATGGAAGAGAAACGGGTTAAATTATAATCTCTTTGTAACATGATTTACCCATTAAAAAGAAATGGGTTCTAGAAAAATCTCTTTAGAAAATGATTTACCAATGGAAAAGAAATGGATTAAATTACAATATCATTGAAACATGGTTAACCAATGGAAAATAAAATGGTTCCATAACAATTTATTTAGAACATGTGTAAACAATGTAAACTAAATGGGTTTAACAACAATATCATTGAAACATTATCATCCCATATAAAATAAATGGGTGAAAATATCTTTAAGACATAATAAAACAATGGAAATGAAATAGTTTCAATAAAAATATATTAAGGACATAATCAAACAAAGGAAAATAATTGGGTTTCAAAATATTCTCAATATGATATAATAATCCTATAAAAAAGAAACAGATTTCATAACAATATATTTGAAACAATTATAATCCATAAAAAGAAATAATGTGGATTATATCCTTAAAAAATATCCCCAAACTAGGATAAGTAATAATAAGGTATTATTATATTCATGAATATAAATTACCTTAAAAGATCATTAAACCATTCAGGAAGAAATTTATCATTATACATTCCAATGTGTCACATAAAACAATTAAATTTTTTTATTATTATATAAATTAAAGAGTAACATTAAATGTACAAATAATATCATGAGAACTACTAGATTAATGATATATCATTTCCAAGGTGAATTATACAAACCTTATAAAATAAGATAGGTGTATAACATAACAAAAGTCTCAAAGAAGGAAACATTAGACAAATGCCCATTGCTACTTTGGTAACATTGAAACCATAAACTTGATAAAAGATAAATCAAAAAATAGAAATGTAAATCCCCATAAATTAAATATTTTTAATTATAAATTTATTCATGTTCTGTATATACACTAACCATGAAAGGATATTGGTTAATATAGAATAATTATTGCAGAAATATAAGTTTGACTTGGAATACACATACAACTGTGGTAAAATTTGAATTAGAAACCACATGTGTAATAATAATAAAATGAAAAATTTGAATACCATGGAGATATGATAATCCAGGATATAATATTCCATAAGGGGATTTATATAAAAAGCACCAAATAATTAAGTGGTGAATATGACATTTATCTCACATATGTAAAATATGAGACAAAAATTCCTTACAACGATCATGTCATTTGATTGAAAAAAAATAAATGAAATAATTATGTGTGAAAAATTTAAATCAACAAAATAAATATGTGAATATAGTATAAAAAATTGATTATCATTTCAATAATATTATGAAAATAACACAACCAATGGCCTAGAATATGAAGCCAATGATTGTAAATTGAGTTAAGAAATCTCTTACCTCGAGTCTAATTTTTCATGATAGTCCTCTATATTCCAAAATAAAAACCTTATGTTAATAATTTAAATTATTAAAATAATTTTAAACATTTATTATTAATATAATTTCACTTATATACATGTTATATACAATTACCTATGAATACTTATTAATTCACATGTTTTTACTTATACAGTTTATGTGTCAACACATACTTTGATAAGTCGACTATGGTCAATAAGATAATTTTTAAAATATATACATAATAATATCCATTACATAATTATCACATTTTTACATCAAATGTAGTTTTAAAATAATAATCAAAATATTCTTCTGATAAATGAGCCAATATTATGATATTGAAGATGGTAGGACTTACGTACACTTGAGCAATGTTCCCATTTTTCAATGATCATTATAGAAATAAGTTATATAAATTTTATCATTAGAGAATGAATATAATATTATAAATTAAATAGTATTTAAATATATATAATTATATATATCATTCTTATTATTTTGTGATGAAAAAGGAAAATTCACATCGGTTCGAGTAGGTAGTAGTCAACATGTCTACAAATAGTGTTATCACATTTATTGTGTGTGAAATAGGAAAAAAGAATATTTTATACGTAAGGATTGATAATTATTCCATAAATATCATAAATATGTCTTCTATATTTTATATATATATTGAAACCATCCTCAATACATTATATGTTAAGGGTGAATGTATCACATCGCTTGGAGGAGGTGGTAGTCCACACGTCAACCAACGATATTATTATATTCCCACAATAATTGAAAACATGCAGGTATGTGAAATATAGTAATTAAAAAGTATTAAAAAAATTTAATTATCTTATATATCATATAAAAAAATATTTTAATCATAATGATCAACCATAATATGTGCTAAAAGCAATAAATGGATGACATCATTTCACGAGGCTGTAGTTCGTCGCCCACACAAACTGTGATTTAGTTACCCATTTGATGAATGTATATAGAGGTGTATGTATAATAAATAAATAAAAATATCTTAGTATTTTTATAATACTAATTAAATTATATAGGCATAGAATAATAATAATTTAATAGGTCTATATAGAAATAAACAAATTTATTGTTGAATAATGATACCGCTTTTTTCAGGTATCTCTCTTTGGTTTACATCGAAGGAAATTCATGGATTTATTTATGCCAAAATTTAGGATTGTAAAATAATTGGAAGTATTGAGGTATTTTTTTGGATAGGGTGTGACTTAAAAAATGTATTGAAATGTGTGAAGAAGTGGGGGGGGGGATGGGGAGAGTTACTATTTATAGTGGAGGATGAGTGAAATTCTTGTGAATAAAAAATGGTAAATGATATTAATAGGTATACCCTAATTAATGTTCCTAAATAAATGAGTAAATTATGTACATTAAATTATATTTTTGAATAATTTCCATCTAATGGGTTTTAGACATGTTTCTAGGTCATTTGTTCACATAAGATAAAATATTAACCTCTATGTAAACACATTTTTACCATAATCACTATAATAATTTTAAATTTATTTTACTAATAATTTGGCTCAAAAACTATGTCCAATTTTTTATACATTATAAATTATTCAAGTTCCAAATATTCAATACATTTTTCCAAATTAAAATCCAAAATTGGAAGAAATTAATTTAAATTAATATCCCAAACAGGATGGTGAGTCGTGTTTTTTTAAAAAAATGTTCAAAATAATTATAAGTTTTCTTATCTATTATCAATATCAAAATTATTCCAATATCTTCAATTGGAATTAATTTTACAAAAATTATGTAACTTTTCCTTGAAACCAATTAGAAATATAATTCATCACCATGAATTTTGTAGATGAAAAATCTATTTTCAATTAAAAATTGATCTCCTTCATTATTCATAAAAATATGAATGTTCTATGAAAAAAATCACCTATAGTAAATATTGATATTAATATTTCAAAATAGAAGTTTATTTTTTCAAATAAAAATTTTAATTGTTTCATCATTTAGTTTTAAAAAAAGAATTCTATTAAAAGGTAGTAAAACTACCTTAAAACTTTAAATGTTTTCCATGTAATTTTATTTATTCATATATTATGACTATAAAACTTATTAAAGTAATTTAACAACATTTTTATTAAATAGATAAAATATAAAATTGTTTAATATTGTTCAATAATAGTAATTAATTAAATTTTTTAAGAGAAAAAGAGTTTCTTGTCATTCAAATAGTATTTTCATAGCAAGGGAAACCTATAATATTAATAATTTATTTAATCTCATTTATTACATCCACTATATAATCTAGGTGATAAAAAGTAATATTATTAGTATATTTATATCTAGTAAGACTCATGATTGTGAGTAAAATAATGCATTAAAGGAAGTCGATGTTGCATAAAACTTAGACAAACAATGCATTTCATGTATCAGAATCTATCAAATTATTCAAATTATTTTGAAAGAATATATTTCCTAAACTCTAGGAATATTTCCCCATGAATGATAGATTTATATGAAACTATTTTTGAACAGTCATGGGATATTCTTAGGAAATTTGACATTTTCATTATGAAACATTATAATAGTTTTGGTTATCTTGTAAACTAGCATGCGTAAAGAATATAAAGCAGGGAAATAATCATGGATAACCTTAACTGAAACATAGGGAGTTTTTAAGGAATAATATAATAATTATATTTAAGATATTTCATTAATGATCATATTTTTATACCTATAGGAATATTAATATATGTATCCTCACTATGAACATTACTATATAAAGGATATGTTCGGAAAAAAGTAACCACAATAATGATGTTTGCAAGGGAAAATTTTGTGATTTAAGAAATGAGACTAAAACTGGAGGACAAAATCTCATCGAAAGAATCATTCACCACTCTAATGTCATGTATAACGACATGAATAATAGGGATATACCAAAAAACCAATAATTCAATATTGTGTTATCGAATCTTTTATGAATCAGCTTCCACCATCCCTTACTTTGATTTCAAACACATTAATTGATGTGAAGAGGAATAATTAGATGAAATTTTTTTACCATTAATTCTTAGAGCAGAAGATGTATGTTTTTGATGATTACGTTATGGAAAAATATTCTCAAAAGTGTTTTATCATTTATAGAGATATAATAAAAAATAATGTATTTTTTTAAATAATGTCTCAATATTTGATTGAAATAATAATTATTAATTTTTTCCACAAAACACTTCACACAAATATGGAACAATTACTCTCTATGTTGAAATTAATGCGAGATGAGTCTTATAATTTAAAATATAAGCTTTTTAGGGATTGTTTAGTATTCCTCATAGTTTATATCTAGTCGAAACAAATATTTTTGATCGATTATTTAGTGGTATGAAACATAATGTTTGGAGAACATTAGCTATAATGAAATTTAAAATCTATGACAACGTTCTTCAGAATGAACCCATGGTTTCATTTAGATATAGAGACCCTCATGATTAGGGAAAAAGAGAAATAATTAAAGATCATGATGAAAACCCTAATTATTTTTTTAGGGAGTAAGAAATTACAACTATCCAAATGCAAAAATGTGAGATGAAATACCAAAAAAAATTCCATAAAGGGCATGGGAAGTGTTATAAGTTTAATAAGTAAAGTCACAAACCTTCTATTTATCAATGTACTTCAGAAATATTGGATAATACCACTAATATGAGTATGTCCCAATATGATACTCTAACTACTATTAAATTATTCAATTGACATGAGTATGGGTATTATGTTAGTCATTTTGATTACCCCAAGGTCAATGATGAAAATATTAAGTAGAAAACTCCTTTTTAATGTCAGAAATAGATGGAATATTTAATTACTATTAAATAAGATTATGATAGTAATGAACTAGTTAAAGGTATACTCATAATCTACTCTAGTTCCATTAATGCATCATTTGATTCTAGTTCTTTGAATTCTTGTATATCGTATATGTTTTCTAATAGTTTGGATTCTCCATCTAGAACAGTAAATATCAATATACCCATGAAATCACATACTTTCATGATAAATGAAACTATGGTATAAAAATATTCCCCAATTGAGATTTTTGGGGACATACTTCAAAAAAAGTATAGTTCTTATCCTTACTGTTCAATTTGAGTTAAATCTAGGTATATATTAAAATTTATTATATAAATCTCATATCAAATAATGATAAATAAAAACATTATTTAATATACCTAATATTATAATATTTATGCATCTTGAACCATTATTGGAAGAAAATCCATTAATATGGGACTTGATATTAATAAAAAATGGGGTTCCGGACTCATATTATCAAGAAGGTATTCAATATTGAGAACAATCCTTTTATGATAGAATATACTGATGTATCTCCTAATAAAATATATGGTAATCACAAAAAATGTGATGTCTAATAATCAATCATACCCACGCATGGATATTTACCTATCTCAAAGAAACTATATAAAATAGCTTCATTAAATTTGAGGAGAGTAATAGGAAATTATAATAGAGTCATGCCAAGTATTTTATACACCCTATTTATTCACTATAGTGTGCACCCATCCACATTGAAAAATTGAATTGATAAAGTTTACTTTTAAATGATTATTTTTTGCTAAGATATATCACAATCAATCACATGTATCTACATCCCATACCTTTACCCTATTCTATAATCATATAGGAGATGAATTATTTTCAACATATGACCACTATTCTGGGTATCATCAGTTGATGGTAAACAATGAGGATGTTTCAAAATCCTTATTCCATACAAGCCATGGAAACTATGAATTTATAGTGAAGAAATTTTAAAATATTAATTATACTTATATATTCATGGATCCTATGAATAATGTATTTAGTTGTTTCCTTGATTAATTTTTTGTGTTCATTATAGACAACATTATTATGTATTCCAAAATAATGGAACACATTAAGATTAGTTATTTAATATTTTAATAACCATAAGGAAGGGTATATGTTATGAAAAACTAAAAAAATTGAATTATATATACAAAAAGAATCATTCATGTGTCATTTCCCTACCAGATAGTGTATATAAATATACACATAGAAGACTGAGGTTATTGAACATTGTATCAGAGTAAAAATTGGGAATAAAATAAAAATTTTCAATAGATACATGATATTATCAATTATTTATGTTAAATCTTTCATATTTATCTAACCCATTAACAATGTGAACAATCAAAAGGAGTAAAGATCCTCTAGACAACATAACGTGATGATGGATTCAATGAGATTATGGATAAATTGGTTACTGATTATAAAATTATATTACCATTTATTTTTTATTGTATTTTTAAATTAATATAATTAATCATTAAATTTATTGGGAGGGATCCTCCTAAAAAATAGTAATTTCTTTTTCCACATGAAAATAATGGACTCTTGAGATAAATTACCTTATGCATGACACAAAATTAGTGGTGGTGATCATTGCATTTAATTTTTATGAAATAAATTTATTGTGACATGTATGACACATACACTAACCAAGAAATCCCATAATATATATACACTTAGAAGATGTTAATAATGTACTAAATGAGAAGGTTATAGGTAATCCAAAATTATGAATTATTGATAATTTTCAACCTTGGAAATGAAAATGAAGTGGTTGATGCTCCATGTGAAAAATGTAATGCTATATTATCTATTATAAGTATTAAAAGATACTCAATACTCATGGATCTACAATGGTTAAATCATGAAGCCCTAAGGGGGGAGAAATATTACAGTACTTATGTTTCTACTCAACATAGAATTCATTTAATGATCAAAATGTGATGAAGGATGATGCAATGTTACAAAAAAATGAAGTGAATATTCTAGTGTTCAACATTGATAAAAAAGGTTTAATACAACATATTACTCAGATTGATCCCCCTTTTAGTTGAAACTAATTAATTATAATTTTGATGATGCTCATAGCTAATGTTTCTCTATCAATACTAGAAAAAAATGTGTATAGATATCGGATGAAAAATTTCTGGTGGGATGAAATAATGTGGAAAATTACAATGTATATATCTTGATGATTATCATGTAATAAAGTATATTAAGTGAGACCTAAACATAATGTGATGATACAATCATTACCCACCCTTTATGAACATGGGAAAATCACAATGGATTTCATCATAGGACTCACAAGTAAATACAAATAACATAATTCCATGTGGGTTATAGTAAATCAACATACAATTTATAATTGTTTTTTCATAAAAACTAGGCATGTCACTAGATCATAATTCCACGGTATACGTTAATAAAATGGGTTGGATTATTGGGGTATCCCTGTTTATATTTTCTTATTGATATATGTGACTTACAGTAAGATTCTAGAAAACTATTCATCATGTATTAAGGAATGAGATGATTTTTATAAATTCTTTCCACCATGAAACAAAAATTCTGTCATTAAGAACCTTTAATACTTTTTTATATCTTCTAATATCTTATCAAATATATTTATTAGGATTTTGGTATCAATTTATTCCCCTGATATAGTTATCTTATAAAAATAGTCTCCATTCAAGAATTAATATGGCACCATATGAGGCTTAATATGTGTATAGATTCAATAATATAACATGTGGGGATGAAGTTGTGGAGTGAGTGATGGTTGGGTCTAAATATGTCCAAAAAATTATGGAGAAGGTCAGAACAATTCATCAACACATCAAACTAGTAAAATCTTAAAAAAATAGTTATGCCAAAAATCATCAAAGATATCTTGAAATGGAAGTGTTTGTTTAGGAATTTTTCTAAATAACTATATGGATATAAGTTAAGTGATTTTGTAGGAAAGAGAATATATTCCCCAAGTATATCATTCGATTTGAGATCCTTGATCTCTTTGGGGTCACAACCAACAAAATAGAATTTCTCCACAAATCTCCCTAGTACAAATTGTTTTTCATGTATCACTTTTGATAAAGAATATTCTAGACATTAATATATACTATATTATGATGTTGTACTACTAGATCATGGACACTCTAGTGACGAAAAATCCAAGGAGATCCGGGATCATATATATAATTTTATACTAAACTATACCTTATATTTGTTCAATGTTCCATAGAGAAATCATACATTTGAGGTGGCTATTTGGGATCCATCGGATGTGATGAAAGTAAACTAATCTCCCTAGTTTTCTTTCTACTAATGAAATTTCATGGGTGAAATTATGTTAATGGTGTCTAATGTAAAAAAAAGTTTTTTCTCATGAATTAAATAGTGGGTTAGATGTTTTTCCCAAAATAAAGAAGAAAAATTCAGAAATCCATAATCAAATATATGGTAGATGTAAAATAATAAGGAATAAGCACCACAATAATAGGTAAAAAATAAATATAAATAAATATAGTCACCTGAATACCAATCTAATTATTATAACTAAGAAATTTATAAAAAAAAAATTTCCGAAAGATGTATTTCATAAAATGGATTTTATTTTTTAGAAGTGTTTTCTTAGAACTAATTTTAAAAAAAAAATTCAAATATGAAAATTATTTTTAATAAAAAATAATACTTTTCATGATATTTAATGAAGTTATTTTATAGATTATTATGAAAACAAGGACGTGAATTTGAAAAAAATTCATCATTTTTTAAGTTATCATAGTTATATTATGATATGTATATTTTTTTCAAAAATATTTTTTTAAAGAGATTAGTTATAATATTGGTTTTACAAATGGCATCACATTAATAGAATTATTTTATTATATTAATAAATTAAAATAATTTGAAATATTTTCTATAAAATTATATATTATGAAGTATTATAAATAATTTTAAAATACTATATTAGGATTGATAACCTATGCTTATCTTTTTGAAATATTACATAGTTATATAATGAAAACATTTTATTTAAAATTTTGTTAAATAAATTATAACACTTATAATTGAAGTTTTTAATTTAGTTTATAATTAAATGAATAAATTCTAATTAATAATTATTATTTTAAACTCATTTGAATCAATTTACTTTAAAATTATATACTAATAATTAACCAACTTGCTTAAATATAAACTTTTATTAAAAATGGTTTTTTTCATATTACAAGTGCTAACATGAAGATAAATATCCATGTAGATAGAAAGGTAATTTTATAAATTTATTATAATTTTTTATATAATAAATATATAACCATTTAATATCTAAATTTAATTTTTTGGAATAAAATTTAGACTATTAGGATTAATAAAAATTACCATGATAATGGTGAAACAATTATTTTAAATTTATTTTTATTATCATTAGGGAACATATATCGTATAAATAAAATAAAAATACTTTATATTTTGTTTCAAATATGATTTATAAAAACATTAATAAATAAATTATCATACATTTTATTGGTAATGATTACTAAATAAGATTAAAAATCTATAATGTTCAAAATGTTTTCCTCTATAAAAAATATTTTTCTATACATTATCTTATTTAATTTAAAATTTTACTTTATTATATTTAAAATTTTAATTTTATTAAATATGTGTTTTAGGTTTTTTCCATCTTCTCCAAATTAATTTATATGGTTTATTTTATATGATTAATAAAACATAAAATCCCCTAGTTAATAAGAATATACCACGTTTAAATGTGGAAACGTAAAATTAGAAATTATGATGGTAAAAAAATATAAACGATTTTAAAGATATTTAGGAAGAAAAATTATACCATTTTTGATCCGAATACACACCACAATCAATATTTTCAATACATTAGAGGAATTGGCATAAGAATTGTGTATTTTCATTTTTGAAAAATAATGAGTTTTTACTATAGTTTTCATTTTACCTCTTTTTAAAAACGATACCACTTCTATTCTTACAAGATAAATTTATTCATTGAATAAATTGTTTAAATTATTATCTTTTACTGTAATATGAAACATTTCTAAAAAAATAAGCCCCTGGTCACTTATAGTTTTCATAATACGTTCAATTTTAATGGTTTCTCTAAGGGAAAAATAAATTATCCAATGTTAGTATTATATCCTCTTATGATTTTCTTCTTAATATTAATCTTCTTATTATCTTATGAACAAATAATATGATTACATAAATATCAATAAAACATTTCAAATTTCTATATTATTTGTGAAATCCTTATTTATTAATTTTAATCCACTTGAAAAAACAAAACTTGACCCAGCTGACCATTAAAATGGTAGTCAGACTAGTCCACACATGACATATTATGTTCCTCTATATACTGAAGAGGCTGACAACACGATGTGTGGATCTAAGGTGGTGGTATTGGGGATACTATACTCTCATTAATAGACTTTCACGATGGTATATCATTAAATAAATAATAGACAAAAATAGAAGTAGTAATAAATTAAAGACAAAGAAAAATAATTATAATATTATTTGAACATAAATAATAGTCAATACCAACAAAAAATAATGCATCCATGTATAGATGATGATACATAAACTGGAATTTTAGACATAAAACAAGAAACATTATATAGTACAGTACTCAAATAATTAAAATTACTAAAATCTATAAGGGTGATCTTTTTGATCACCCTAAGCTCCAACATAGTCTTCTGCTCTTAACTGCTGGGTAAAAGCATGACAACACAAGTAATAGTCAATGGTCTTGCGAACATGGGATATTTTTGGGTACCCCATTGTAATGGATAATAAAACATTGTGTGAGATAAAATAGTAATATTCCACCAATAGTTTTGTCTAAAGATAAATCTATTCAATCAATATAAGGTAATTTAGTGTGTTGATAAACATAATATTACACAAATATAAAAAAATAAATTAAATCCTACTCAAGTTCCTAAAGGACCCATAACTACAATACCTACTTTGACTAATGATCGGAATGAGTTTCGGAATATTTACTATAATTAAATAGTAATAATATATATAGTGTGGTTAAATATTTCATCCACCTATATGGCCAAGTACTTGTAGAAGTAAGAGGTCATAAACTTGTAATAATAGGTGTTGGTTGGACAAGGGAGTAAATCAATCATCCATAACTAGTATGAGAAGCCCAATAATCTCACGAAAAATAATGCATACCCTATGTCTCATAATGAGTGGGAGACATCATGCTCTTCACTCATGATAGGGAGAGTGTCGTCTTATCAATTCCCATAATATCTTGAGTGTTCCATCTTGCCAATGCTCAATATGGGATGTGGTGATCCATGCTAACTATCCAAACAGTGTCACTTGTGTGAGATGTCATGCTCAATACCCGATGTAAGGGATAGTCTTACCTCATTGCTAAACTGAGTAGCCTTACCATCATTCCATATCATATATAAATACATAATAATGTCTATAACAATACCCATGATGTATTAGCTATCCCCCATTAAATTCTTCATGCCTGAATATAATTGAGGGAATAATAATTCAATTAAAACTTGGAGAAATAATGAAATTATTGGAATAGAATTTACACCATTTTATCATTCATTTCAATTAAACCATTGAATTCAATGAATAATGTAATTCGATCTTAAAGAACACATTATATTTAATACACGTCATTTAATCCATCTAAACATGGAAAATTATTTTGCAAAGCTTATTGAGGAACTTAGAAGGTAACATCGTAAAATACGAAATTACCTACATGGAAAATTCCACATATTAAGCAACACATTCTCTTAGTATGATCATGATTCATTATTCATCATGATAGGAGTGTTTAGAACCATACACATAAAATGTGAATTAGTTAAATAAATATTATTGTAGATGGAGGGAAACTCCCTTTTATAATAACATTTGATTCCATTAAAAAAGCATTCTATATCTCAAATAGTAACTAAAGGCATAAGAAGACCCACTAAAATAAGGACAAGCATGAGTAAAATCAGTAAACATTAAAATTTAGCTTATAACATAATACACCTCATATGAGGCGTTTTAAAAAAACTGTTTATCAAATAATTCATTGAAATAATTCAACTCATTTATGAGAAAAATCTATTATGAATAATCCATTAAATATAAGGCATGTTATTTGAATAAGTAATACATGAAAAATCATCATTCAAAGTTCAACTAGGAACTTGTAAGGTGGTATTATAAAATGGGAAATTAAATGCAAGTTTTAATTTAATTATAAACATAGGGGAATACATAGAATGAATTCTGGGATTTTATTTAATTAATTAGAATGGAAAATTTAAACTAGAAAACACCATTGGTGTTTGTGTATGAGGTTGGAATCCTCTATTTACATAAATCAGATATTTATGAGCCTAAAAATGTGTGTAATCCAATTTTAGAAGAAGAATAAAATTCTAACACGAGCATAGAGAAGTCCAGTATACGATAAAAAATTATAAATCAATTAAATCATTGGGAAAAGGCCATAAACCACACTGATCATTCTTAAGATGCTATTCTCATCTAAAATCTAGATTTGATTCATTTCAGTTTTGAAGAATAAGAAGAAATAGACATCCTCCAAGATAATATGGTGAATGGTCTCACACCAAAATAATGTAATATATTAAAATAGAAACATAGAAATGATTAATGAAGAATCGACAACATATAGTCCAACAAAATTTGATTTAGACCTTAGACGAAAGAGATTGATGATCCATATGTCAGAGAGGATAAGAAACCCACATCATAGAAGTGAGATCTCACATGTCTGGATAAGAATAAAGAAATAAAGAATATTGTTTTAAAATATCATTCAGGGAAAAATCACATTTCACCCTCAAAAATTGGTTTTCTAGGTTTGTCCTTAAATTTGGAAAAACCATGCACCAACTGCGTGAAGCCCAGTCCTTAGGAACCCCACCTTGCACGGTTACCCCATATGGTCTACCCTAATCATTCACCAAACATTCACTGGATAGTTTACACACACTTCCTAAATGGAACTAAGCGTGTCGGTAGGGTATAATTTCATGACCCCCTCCCTCAAAAGATGCCCCTCATGAGCTAGAAATGAAGGAAGAGAGATAATGACTCCTGAGTCTTAACTCTAGTATTCCCCAAGGTGGTGACCAACACCATGGGTATATAAATTTCACAAAATATGAGGCATTATCATTTTTATAGTAACCACGACCCAGATACATGATTTATCAACATCATAAAACTTTTATATATATATATATGAAAAAAACTAAAACCATATCACATGAATATTTCAAAATTTAACTAATAGAAAAGAAAGAGTCTCCAAATTAAATACAAAAAATATATATTTAAGTAGTGAAATATAAACTGTTCCCAATGTCTAATCTAGTACTACGCATCACAATCCATGTAGTCCCCAGGAAAAACTGAAAGCAGTTTTATATACACAGGGTGATCATACAAGTATACTTAATAAGAAAATCCAATGTCTCTCATGCACATGTGGGGAGACATAATAATCCCCCACATGAGAAAACAATATAATCCAAAAGCACCAAAGAAGTTATACTAACCACCCCAACCTCACCTGAAGCATGCTCACCAAATAATGGAAGTGAAGTAAATTAATACACAAATATCTTCGATGTTTGGGTACCCCAAACTACTTTCTCATTGACTATATACTCGCAGATCCTAACAGAAAGTATCTTGGAGATCCCACATCTTCCGAAAGTACCATGCCACAACCTTCCCAGATACACCTGGCCCTCATAGCTATTCCCAAAACCTAGGAAAACGATGCTCATCATATCTCAAATATACATACTTGGGCCTCACAACCATGTCTCCCCCCCCCCATAGACACCTTTTCCACATACCACTTCACATCCCAAAATCACATGGGAAAGAAAAACATATCTCATCTTGAATATACCTATGAAAACACAAATATCCCCCACACACCTAGGCCCCAGAAACAACAACATGCTGAAAGAGTCTTGGTATATCACTATTTATAATAACGATAAGGGAAGAGAAGGTGGCTAGCCATCTATCCTCCCACCAGGATGTTTGGGAAATACACCCTCCCCATTAACAATGGAGTTTTTCGACACATTATTCTGAACTATGGTGGGGTGCGTATAGAAAACACAATGAAAATACATGTATGTATATATAATATCAAACCCTCAAGCCTAACCTCTAGGTTCTCAATCAAACTTACAAAAACCATAAGACAGAATTAATTGTTCTCCTACCTCTAGAAGCATTATTTAACCCCACCAATAGTCACTTCAGATGTTGGTAAATGAATGAAATTTATAATAATCAATAACTCATAGAAACCCCCAAATAACTCAACTAACCAATTAGAATTATTCATTAAGGATACCACAAATTCATTCCATCCCTAACTAAGAAACAACCAACCATAACACAGAAAAGTACCGAAACAAGGTCACATAGAGGAAGATACAAATATGGTAACATTAACCCACTTCACATTCCACTCCACTTAACACCCATACAAACCACTTCTATCATCATTATTCAATTTAATACCTCCATATCTTTCCTCTCAACAAGAAGACCCCCAACTTACTACCAATACCCAAAACACAACACATCACAACCAATCTGATTGTCCCATTTTATATCAAAACCGCACCGACCACAATTAACTAGACAACCCCAATGCATAACTACTCCACACCCATCACACCCAACAACATAAAAATAGCACCAAAAAACCTGTATCCCCTCTACTCTAATAATTTACATCCATTCCACAGTCAATCAATCTCTGATCATTAGATTCCACTACACCATCCTGGCCCTTTTAACTACAGTTGTACCCTCAACAACATCACCACATAGCCTTATAAGGCACAAAACATAACTAAACCACACACATCACATAACCACACTAAATTAAGGGAAAATAATATTCAAATTTAGTAAAAAAATTTTATTTAATTCCACTTTGATAGAATTGGGGTTATCCAAGAATGAGTTCTATCTTAGGGCATCAATTTATTTAACTGAATATACATGGATAATAAATTGCATATACACAAATATTCAATATGAAATTAGTAGTAAGTATTCATAATCCATAATGGTGTGCAAAAAGAGACCACCAATGACCCTAATTCTCAGAATGTATACAACCAATAACAATCAAAACATGGATCAAGAATAACATATAAAATAGTAAGATCATAATTATAATCATCTTAACACCATATTTATCTTTGATAAAAATGGTTTCAGCCATAACCATAAGAATATATCAGTAATCCCACCCCACATTATGCACAATCAAAATAAAAATGATAGAATCCCATTCTAGAACACCAGTTGATTGGAAAATCCTCCTTGCACTACGGGGGGGGGGGGGGTGCACAAATTGCTGGAGGAAGAAATAGCGAGATGCAATACAAGGGGGCTCACCAAAAAATCATGATCACTTAGGGAATAAGTGTTATAAGCAACTTAGTATCACGAGAATGGGAAATGCAAAAGAAAATATGGGGCTCAGATTTAAAAGGCTAGATCCTAAATATATAGGGAACCAATTTCAAGGTCCATTAAAGCCATAGAAAGATCTAGACTACGTAGTTTAGGATTGAAAAGATTATTTAGGCTGTTAAGAGATAGATATCATTTGAAACGACCAAAAAACTCATTAAATATAGACTTTAACTTATTTAACATCAAAGGAAACATCAAAGGGGAGAAACTAGATAAAATAGATAAAAATTGAAATTAAATCATAAATGGGTGAGTAACCATCTCGAATCACCAAAGAAATTCACCAACACCAAGTACCATCTCCATTCACCAACACCACTCAATGACACCACCCACTGATGCCACCTACCAACACCACACACTAATGCTATTCACCTACACCACCTACTAATGCCACTCACTGACACCACTCACAAAATCCACTCACGAATGCCACACACCATTAGTGAGTCACTAACATGACCCACCAAAGAGACCCACCAATAGTGTGTCACCATCAGATAAACTTGAAAACATGAAAACTATTGAAATGAGTCCTCGTGACCACCTAGAATATCTCTAGCACTATATTTTCATAATGTAATGGACTGGAGGTGTCTGGGGAATTACATAAGATACCTCTCGAACTATTATAACCCTCATGAATTTAAATCCAAACATAGAAGAAAGATGGGTCCAACCAACCACCCTGTAGTATAACTCTCAAGGATACTGCAATACCTAAAATGCTTCTAACAAACAAAAATGTGATTGTTCAACGATAATCAAGCCCGTGTTGTTCGAAAGCAGAAGTTAAACTGCGACATCAAATAACATTTCCTCCAACATCTTTTTCCCCAACTGACCAGAAGAAATACCACACAAGAAAAAAAATCCAAACGACTCAAACACATAAACCAGATATTTCCTTCTTACATGTCATGATACTATTCGATTTGAGTGGAAATGACTTTCCCACACATTCTTAATTACATCCACATTAATGAATCTTGATTAGAGATCATATTCACCCCACTTCATATATCATGAATTTATCACACATTATAGAATAAAAAAACTCATCTAATAGAAAACAAGCTTAAAGAATTAATATGTATAACATGACAATGTGAAAATCAAATCAACTCTGAGTACTATTCATGAATATTTGACTCTAGCTACCATGTACTCTTTTCCAGGACACTAATACTCCACAACACATGAACCAAAGGAACGGTCCATCCACACATTACCTTCTACCGATGATTCTGGATCTCCACTGGCAACTCCACGAACATTTCATCATCTTTAATATCCAACACTCCATAGTCAATGACATGTGAGTCATCATGAAGATACTAACAAAGCTAGGAAACATGAATGTCATCATGGACCTTCTCTAACCCCAATGGAAGCACCAAATAGTATTCCACCTTCCCAACTCACCCAAATACCTCAAAGGGTCCGATGAACCTTGTAGAAATCTTTCTCCCCATGCTGAAACTTCATTGCCACATCGAGGGGAATTTATTAAGAACATGTAGCCCCCAACCTCAAACTCAATGGGCCTCCTCCTGTGATTGGGATACGACTTCTCTCTGTCTTTTTTTTACCTTCATCCACTCATGAACAAGATGAAGCTTCTTGGTCAAACTCTACACCACGTCTAGACCAAGAAAAGATGCCTCCCAAACTCATGTCTAGAACAAGGGTAAATGACACAATATTCCATATAATGCCTCGAATGAAGCCATACCAATGTAAGATTGATAGAAATTGTTGTCAGAAAACTGATCCAAGGGAAATTTCCACACCCAAGATCTACCAAAGGCCAAGAGCCCTGCCCATAATAGTCCTCCAATGTCCGGATGGTCTACTCTATATGTCCATCCATCGAAGGGTAAATAGAAATGTTAAGGAATAATTTATTTCCAATATAATTCTGAAATTATCACCAGACTCATGAGGTAATGTTTGTATCTCGGTACGAGATAATGGACCTCAAAACTCTATGTTGCCTCACCACCTCATTCACATACATCTTGACTAAGGTATCCATTGAATTAGATTCCTTGATTCCCATGAAGTGTGTCAATTTCATCAGCTGATCCACTACTTCCAAGATGACATCACAACTTATCTAAGCCATGGGTAGCCCTATGATTAAATCAATTGAGATTTCATCCCACTTCCACTACTATACCCTTCTATGACTCTTGGTGTCCAATGAAGTTCACATATCCCATCTAGAACATAAACATGGACAAGTTACCATAGCATGTTGGAATCGAAGGACCTCCAAGATAGTACTGAGATTCTTGGTATGATCCTACTATGACTTCGATTAGACCAGTATATCATCGATGAATACAACAAAAAACTGGTCCAGGAACTCACGAAATATGATATTCATGAGTCCCATGAACATGGCTCGTTTATTATTAACACCGAACAAAATAAACATGGACTCTATGCTCCCATAACATCACATGAAATGACTCTTCCAGATATAACAATCCATCACCCTAAGCTAGAAATACCCAGATCACATATCGATATTAGAGAACCAACTTTCTACCCTCAAATGGTTGAAAAGATCATCAATCCTCGAGAAAGGGTAAGAGTTATTGACCATTACCTAATTCAAACTCCAGTTATAGAGACCCCAAACATGACGTACATGTACATTACATTAATTTTGTAGAATAATTAATACATAACAAAAACCAAAAATCAAGGACCGTAATAGTTCAATGTCTTTCGAAACTCAGAACATTATCTTCTAATCATGGTGAAAGATCTTCAACGTCTCCCATAAAGATCTTCCCCTTTTTTTCTTACCTAAAAACATTCTTTATATCCTGGGAAAAAGAAAACATATAAAGGGTAATCTCAAATTCTCATTAAGGGTAAGAATGGATAAAATAAAATGAACCATATACATTTGAACTTAAAAACATGAACATAATGTTTAAACATCAAAATCTTGAGAAATGAAATAAAACATGGTAGTACATAAGGAATAGATCATAATGCAACATCAATCATGATAAAATAGCATGGGAATAAAACATGTAATTGTGGAAAACCATTAAGCACATGATATGATTTCAATAGTAGCCAAGGCATTACTACCAAGACCATCTTAGTGGATAAAGTCCCTTTCTGAATCGAGTTCACTCCTCATTCCAATCCTGTAACACTGAACCGGATTAACTTAACTTTCTAGCCATGTATATCTAATGAGATATAAATATTTACCCAATTAATTGGAGGGAGATATAGGTCCCACACATCTCATAATGAAACCAGTCTTATGTGTACCACAAAAATCATAAATCATACATCATAGCATAACCCATTTAATAAAAATGGGATTCTTGAACATAATTCCATCATAACATAATCCATATAAGATAAAAGGACGTCATAAAAATAATTATATCATTACATAATCAAGTAAATGTTATAATGGGTATAGAAACAGAACCCTATATTATCTTATATGTAAAATAATTTTGATAAAACACTTGAACTCCATTCTTGAGGAAAATATGATTTCTACTTCAAAAACATCTTTCCTTTTCTCAACATGTCATAATAAAAGAAGTAATTTGATAATAAACTTGAAAAAATTTAAAGGAATATTCATTTAAATAATTTTATATGAAATCATAAAAATCCATTCATGTCGTATAAGTTAAAAAACATTATTCTCATACTTTGGCCAGAAAAAGTAAAAAAGTATCTCGTACTGAAAATGAAAAAAGATTCCTTTCATAACTATTAATAAAAATTCACCACTAGGTAAAATTTGATTTAAAAATTTGTATAAGGATAGAAATAATAATACATATTGAAGAAACATGGATGTGGATGATAAATATTCCCCAGTAAATTCTGAAGTATAAACAATCTCAGAAAAAAAATGAGATTGCGAGATTTTCCCTAACCTTATGTTCGATATGCTTCATATGTATCCGAACCTCATGTATAATTATTTGAATAATGTAATTTACTTATTAAAGAACCATATTCATTGTTATGATATAATATATGGTTCACTAATGACTTTATATTACACATTCTTTTGTAAATTCCATGTTAAAGCAACGTTTTGGGTAAAATCGTTTCATATATCGTATGTGTTTCGACATGTTGTTCTTGATATTGTTACTTATATCCTGATTTACTTAATTCCAGAATGTAAAGAATTATTTATATATAATATATATTCAGTATATAAATATATATTATAGATCAATAAATGGAATGAAATACACCGTTCATGGAGACGGTAGGCCGTACGTACGCATGAACGCTGTTTTTGTTTCCTTATTGAATTAAATGGAATTCAGTAAATGAAAAATATATGTACATAAATCCAGTATCATTATTATGTAATATATTTCCTGATTATTTATTATATATACTTTATAATCATACTTTAATGGTTAATCATGGAAAATGAATCTCATCGTGTTCGGGGACACGGTAGTCCGTACGTACGCACGAGGAATGATATCATTACCATTATCGTGGAATTATATTGATGTGTATGTATAATATTTCAGAATCAATATAATTTTACAATAATAATATATAGTTATTTATTTACACCATTAAACCCATCCATGTAAGTTGGTGGTGTAAAACAGATTACACCACGGCGTGGAGACGGTATTCCGTACGTAAGCACGCGCGGTGATTTCGTTTTCCATTGGATGAATAGAAGATGAAATAGGGTTGTTTAATATTTATGATAACATATTAGTATATTAGTGATACTGATGTTATTAATTTATGATTAAACAAATAAAGAAGAAGAAGTAGAATAAGATATAAATTGGAATCAATCGGTAAAAGATATTACCTCTCCTTTGACGCGCCTCTTTTTAACCTCCTCTTAAGGCACTAGAATTGGTATTTTGAGGAGAACAGAACCTCTATAATGTTTCTAGAGAAGTTGATAAGGGAAATGGTCAGGGGTTGGCCGGGAATTAAGGCTAAAAATTGTGTAAAGAGAAGAGGGAGGAAGGTTCCCTTTTATAAGGGAGGACAGGGGAACCTTTGGAAACCCCAAAAATATTAATTTACAATAAATTCAAATCCCACATAAAACATCAAAATTGACTCAAATAAGAACTTAGATGATATAGGGTTGTAATCTCATCAACCAGTAAAATATATACATTTTGGAAATTTATTTTAAACATTATCAACTTGATTTATCCTTATTTAATATATTTAATTTTATTTGTGTTAATAAAATTCTAAATTTTAAATTGTTATAAATAATTACATATGTGTTTTTAATTGTACATAATTGGATTATTTATGACCTTTTAGACCATATAAATTTTAATTTAACAATTTTTAAATATTTCGGTTATTTTTAAACAATTTTATATTACGTTATTTTTATAAAATAACAATAGTGTCAATTTTGACACTATTCATATATTTGAATTTAAATAAAATCCACACAGAAGATATTTTCGAAATGAAAGCTTTAATAGATTCATAAAATTTAATATTTATCTATAAAATTAGTGGAGCACATTAAATAGTTCATATAATATTTATTTTAATATTTTTAAAACCATTTATTTGATATTTCAATAAATAAAATAATTTCAACATCACTATTATGTCACCTTTAATGATAATTATTTAATCCCTAAAAATTATAAATAAATTCACATGATGTATATAATTTTATTATATTTATGTATACTATTCATTTTCTTTGTTTCTTGAAGTTTATCACTAAATTAAAATTATTATACTTATAAGATTTAAGAGAGTGACATGTTGTCGCTTTCTTTGGTTTTAATAATAATTAAATTATTTTCATTGTCAAAAGTTCATAATATGAATCTATTTCGACCCATAGGTGATATGGGTCTACTTTTATTCATTCAATATAATTTTTTTAGGTGTTAGGGTAATTTTATAACCTTATTTTTACCCTTAATTACCTGATTTACCTTTAACTACAGTAAATAAAAATTATCATAGTTACAATTCATAATATCAAAAAAAATAAAAGTAACATATTAAATTAATTTGGACCCACTGAATTCAAATATGGAATCTATTTTTCAAATTTTAAAACATATAAGTTGCAGTAATTAATTTAAAATTAATCCCGTTGCTAAGAAAACGGGTTTTAAAAGTTATAACATTGCCAAAGATTGAAATGTTTTTACCTATGAATTATATGCAAAATAAATGGTAATAACATAAATTATATTAAATTGTAAAAATATATTATATTTATACTTTAAAACAATTCATTATTATAATTTAACCATATAAATTATTGCAATGAAAATAAATTTTAATAATTAAAATATATCATGTGTTTACTATTCATTAAAATATGAAAGTTATCCGAATAATATGAAACATTTATCCAAAGTAAATTTTTATATCCTGATTCCAAATAAGAATTTTATAATGTAATATTGAAGTTATAAACATGTCAAAAACTAAATTTAATGTGGGTGCACCATCAAAAGGTGACAAAAGTGCATTTTTTGAAAAATACTTATTTTACCTGAAAATTTTATTTTGTTCTCATACCATGATATATAAAATGTGTAAGATGAATTATAATGTCATAAAATTAAAAATGTATATACTAATATTAATAACAGCTAGTTCATAATAATATTATTACAATATATCGTTGTTTAGTGAATCCTTGTATTCTGTACTACACACGCTATCGAGGAAGGTCGCGATTGCGTGTAATGCAAGCCAAGTCAAGGTTGAGTGTAGTAAAAACTCCATTTGTTGTTGAGTATAACATAATCAAAACATATTTCATTTATACATTAGAAAAAATCTATACATAATGTTGCATAGAATAATTTCTACAAAATGAACACGAAATTGTGTGTAACACGTGACAAGAATAGTGTTGTGTATACTACAAGCTAATACGGTGTTGCGTATAGCACAAGCTAATTTTGGTGTAGCGTACAACACAAGACATCAATGAAATTAAAAATAATAATTCTCATAAAATCTCAGGTTGTTACATTTACCCCCCTTAAAATGAATTTCTCCCTCAAAATTTTTCGTGGTTATAAATAGTTTACTGCTTGAACGTTTCTTTAATAGAAACCCGCATCATAAAAAGGAATACCAATACTAAACGTTAAAAACTAAATTATTAAATTTAATGGTTTCCCAAATTATCTAATCAATGGGTTTCCACATAGGATAACATATGTGAAAATATGTATATGGAAGATAAATCTAACCATCAAGTTCTGATGGAGAGTGGTAGAGAACCCGGCTATGAAAAATCCAACAATCACAAAGCCATAAATTTGTGATAATCTAAGATACCATCTGATTCATCGGATATGAGGACATTAGGACAACAATTTTGGTTTTCAAGATTATTTCTCTAAAGTTGAAGAATAATTAAAATAAATACTTATAGGATTTTGGTACAATATCACTATTTTTGTGCCTTGAACAATTTCAACATCATCTCTTAAAGAAATGAAGTTGAATTTTTCTTCCATGAAGTGTTAGCAGATCATGCGATAGAATGATGGGTCATTCCATCTGTCTTAAACAAAAGGTTATAAAAAGTAATCAAATATAATTAATTCCATCTATGGTGAGGTTAATCGTATATGATTCCAAAAATGGACACATACTTCATCTATAATACCGCTTAATAAAATAAAACTAGGTTCTACTAACCAGGGACTTCCTGTAGTCCAGTGGTAGGCAATAAAGGTTTATCACACTTCGGTTGTGGGTTCGATTCCCACAACCTTGTCCGACGCGATAGGTTTTCACCTGTCCTCTAGGTTATCCTTTTTTCTAAAACTAAATTATTATAAAATCCAATCAATAATATCGAAAAACGTTCTAGCTTTATACAATACTAACTTATGTCCAACATAATCCATTCCAATCTTTAGACTTATCCAAAATAATTCTGTCCAACCTCATAGTATAAAGAAAACAATTACTAGAAATGTCATCTACCGAGCATGTGAATACCATCATTTATCCCAGATATATTTTGTTGATCGCATTCCAAACATGTGAATAACTTAATAATGTATTATCTTGAAACATAAACTACCATAGAACCTTAGTGAAAACATGAATGATGTCAAAAGGTAACTCTTTCCATATACCTAAATCCCAAAATTTCTATATACTCAAACCATGATATAAGTTTGTCCTTATATCAGTCATGAGCTCATTTCATTTTCTCTTTATCCCTTCATTATGCGCATATCATATTATTTCCAAAAATATTTCAATCAATTTTAATGGTCACCGGTACCATATAATTATTGAAAACCAACACATAGATATTCCAAAATTCCACGATACCATAAATGAGATTCCATGATACTATTTTGAAATCCCATTACATAAACACTTAATCATTCCACAACATCATTGTCATATTCAACATCAAAAAGGGTGATTGCATGTGACTTCCCCTTATCCTTTTCCTTAATAGATTTCTCACATCTATCATCATTAACCCTTGGATTAGGGCATTGATTAATATATTTCCCCATTTCCTTGAACTTGAAGAATTGAAGTGTTGGTGGTGCGTTCTCTACAGTATTTTCATTATTCACATCATTATCAACCCTTTTTCCATTACTTAGACACTCAGCTGCTCTATAAACATCTTTTCCACACATAAAACATTTTCTCGCCCCTTTATGACAATATTCACCATGCTTCTTTCCACACTTTGAGCATAAAGAAACATTCATCTTCTTTTCACCATTATTCTGAGATTTCTCCTTTAACTCCATCTTTCATTTCTTTTCAAAACCATGAGATGGATATGTAACACCAACATCCATTTCAACCTTGATAGAACAACTCAAAATTTCTTCATAGATACTAAAGTCTCTTATCGTTAATGCCCTTCAAAGAGTTGGTTTTAAGCCATTGAAGAATCGATCAACTTTGCTTTCAAGATGGATGATAAATCCAGATGCATACCTTGCATGCTGTGTATAATTCGCCTCATATATGCAAATAGATTCATCATCCTTTTTCTTAAGCTCGAGGAACTCCTTTTCCATATTTGTTCGAAGAATACGAGGGATGTAAATATTGAAAAACAAGTTCTTGAACTCCTCCCATTCCATGGATTCAAATTCATCTTGGGGACTTGTATTCTTAATTAGAGCCCACCACTCATCTGCTTCACCTTGTAAATGCTAAATAGCCAAAATGAATTTTTCATGCTCTGAACCACGATGTATGGAAAATACCTTTTCAATGGTACTGATCCATTGTTCAGCAACAAGTGGATCAGAAGACCCACTGATATAAGGTGGACGTTGCCTCATAAAGGACTCAATAGAATATTGTTCCCTTATCTGCTCATTTGGAAGTCCAGAATGATTCTTTGCTTGTGTAAGTATAAAAATAAGATTTTGTACTCCATCTACCATAACATTGGTTTGTTCAAGAGGACAATCATTGCATTGTCCATTACATTGATCAACATGGTTCCTTCGGGTTCCTCCAATAGTCTAAAACCCAAAAAGAATAGTGTGAGAGGCAAAAATCATGCTAGGAAAACCACATAATAAAGGGAGAGTACCATTAATATATAACATCTTAGGGTTAATTATAAGATAGATACCATAATTCTTGTACTATAACCTATACTTATACTTAACCTTAGAGACATCCCTAAACATACCTTAGAAATATCTTGAGGGATCTCACTAAAGTTTTCGCATCCTAGTTTCCAAAGGTTAACTAAACCTTTCATCTGGTACCAATTTTGGAGACCCCAAACATGACGTACGTGGAAATTACATTGCTTTTGCGGAATACATAATACATAACAAAAACCAACAATCAAGGACCGTAATAGTTTAGTGTCTTTGGAAACTTGGAACATAATCTTCTAATCATGGTGAAATATCTTAAACATCTCTCATAAAGTTCTTCCCCTTTTGTTTTCTTACCTAAAACCTTTCTTTATATCCTAGGGAAAATAAAACATATAAATGGTGATCTCAAATTATCAGTAAGGGTAATAATAGAGAAAATAAAACAAACAATATACATTTGAACATAAAAAATGAAGATAATGTTTAAACATCAAAATATTGAGCAATGACATAAAACAGGGCAGTGCATAAGGCATAGATCATAATGGAACATAAATAATGATAAAATAGCATGGTAATAAAACATGTAATGGTGTAAAACCATTAAGAAGATGATATGATTTTCATAGTAGCTAAGGCATTGCTGCCATGACCATCATAGTGGACAAAGTCCCTTTCTGAATCGAGTTCACTCCTCGTTCTAGTCCTGTAACATTGAACCAGATTAACTTACCGTTCCATCCAATTATATCTCATGACAAAAAAAATATTTACCTAATGAATTGGAGGGAGATATAAGTCCCACCCATCTAATAATGAAACCATTCTTATGTGTGCCACAAAAATAATAAATCAAACATCATAGCATATCCTATGTCATAAAAATGGGATTATTAAACATCATGTCATCATTACATAATCCATATAAGATAAAAGGACTTAATAAAAATAATTCCATCATTACATAATCAAATAAATATAATAATAGGGATAGAAACAGAACCCTATATTATCTTAGATGGAAAATAATCTTGATAAGACACTTGAACTCCATTCTTGAGGAAAATATCTTTTCTACTTCAAAAAAATCTTTCCTTTCTCAACCTTTCATACTAAAAGAAGTTAATTGAAAATAAACTTGAAAACTTTTAAAGGAAGATTCATTGAAATAATGTTCTATGAAATCATAAAAATCCATTCATGCTATATAATTTAAAAAAACATTCTTTTCATTCTTTGGCCGAAAAAAGTCAAAAAGTATCTCGTACTGAAAACGAAAAAAGATTCATTTCATAACTGTTAATAAAAATTCACCAATAGGAAAAATTGGATTTAAACATTTTTATAAGAATATAAATAATATTATATATTGAGGAAACATGGATGTGGATGATAAATATTCCCCAGTAAATTCTGAAGTATAAACAATCTCGGATAAAAATGAGATTGCGAGATTTTCCCTTACCTTATGTCTGATATGCTTCGTATGTATCTGAACCTCCTATATAATGATTTAAATATTGTCATTGACCTATTACAGAATCATATTTATTGTTATTATATCATATATGGTTCCCTTATGTCTTTATATTACCCGTCCTTTTGTGAATTCCATGTTAAAGCAGCGTTTTCAGTAAATTCGTTTCATTTATCGTACGTGTTTCGACATGTTGTTCTTGATATTATTACTTATATCCTGATTTTCTTAATTCCAGAATTTAAAAAATGATTTATATATAATATATATTCATTATATATATATATATATATATGAATTATCGATAAATGTAATGAAATACACTGTTTATGGAGACTGTAGACTGTACGTACGCATGAACACTATTTTCATTTCCATATTGAATTAAATGGAATTAAGTAAATGAAACATATATGTACATAAATGATGTATCATTATTATGTAATATATTTAATTATTATTTATTATATATACTTTATAATAATACTTTAATGGTTAATCATGGAAAATTAATCTCATCGCGTTCGTGGAGAGGGTAGTCTGTATGTACGCACGAGCGATGACATCATTCCCATGATCGTGGAATTGTATTAAAGAGTATGTATAATAGTTTATAATAAATATAAATTTACAATAATCATATATAGTTCTTTATTTACACCATTATAACCATCCATGTAAGGTGGTGGTGGAAAACAGATTATAGCACGACGTGGAGACGGTATTCCGTATGTACGCACGCGCTGTGATTTCGTTTTCCATAGGATGGGTAGAAGATGAAATAGGGTTGTTTCATATTTATAATAATGTATCAGTATATGAGTGATACTGATGTTATTAATTTATGATGAAACAAATAAATAATAATAAGTAGAAGAAGAAATTAATTGGAAATAATCGATAAAGGATATTACCTCTTCTTTGACGAGCCTCTTCTTAATCTCCTCTTAAGGCACTAGAGTTGGTCTTTTGAGGAGACCAGATCCTCTATATTATTTATAGGGAAGTTTATAAGGGAAATGGTTAGGGGATGGACGAATTTGAAGGCTCAAAATTGTGTAATGAGAAGAGGGAGGAGGTGCCCTCTTATAAGGGATGAGAGGGGCACCTTTGGAAACGTCAAAAATATTAATTTATAGTAAATTCAAACCCCACATAAAAACATCAAAAATGACTCAAATCTGAACATAGATGAGATAGTGTTGTAATCAAATCATCCAATAAAATTTATACATGTTGATAATTTATTTTAAACCTTATCAAATTGATTTATCCTTATTTAATATATTTAATATTATTTGTGGTTATAAGAATCTAAATTTTTAATTGTTATAAATAATTAATTATGTGTTGTTAATTGTGCATAATTGGATTATTTATGACATTTTAGACCATATAAATTTTAATTTAATTATTTTTTTAATATTTTTGTGATTTTTATACAATTTTATATTATGTTATTTTTATTAAATAACAATAGTGTCAATTTTGACACTATTCAATTTTTTGAATTTAAATAAAATCCACACAGAAGATATGTTAAAAATAAAAGCTTTAATAGATTCATAAAATTTAATATTTATCTATAAAATTAGTTTATCACATTTAATAGTTAATATAATATTTATTTTAACATTTTTAAAACCATTTGTTTGATATTTCAATCAATAAAATAATTTCAACATCACTATTGTGTCACCATTAATGATAATTATTTAATACCTAAAAATTATAAATAAATTCACATGATGTATATAATTCTATTATTTTTCTGGAGTATATTCATTTTTTAAGTTTCATGAATTTTATCAATAAATTAATATTATTATACTTATAAGATTTAAGAGAGTGACATGTTGTCACTTTCTTTGGTTTTAGTGATAATTAAATTATTTTCTTGGTCAAAAGTCAATAATATGAATCTATTACGACCCGTAGATGATATGGGTCTACTTTCAGTCATCCAATAGAATTTTGGCAGGTGTTAGGGTAATTTTATAATCTTATTTTTCCCCTTGATTACCCGATTTACCTTTAACTACAGTAAATAAAAATTACCGTAGTTACTATTCATAATATCAAAAAAATACAAGTATCCTATTAACATAATTTGGACCCAATTAATTCAAATATTGATTCCATTTTTCAAAATTCAAAACATATAAGTTGTTGTAATTAATTTAAAATTAATTTCGTTGTTAAGAAAACGTGTTTTAAAAGTTAAAACATTACCAAAGATTGAAATGTTTTTACCTATGAATTCAATGTAAAATAAATGATAATGACATAAATTATATTAAATGGTAAAAATATATTTTATTTATACTTTAAAACCATTCAATATTATTATTTAACCATATAAATTATTGTGATGAAAAAAATTGTTTTTAATTAAAATAAAGCATGTTTTTACTATGCATTAAAATATTAAAGTTATCAGAATAATATGAAAAATGTATCCAAAGAAAATTTTTATATCTTGATTCCAAGTAAGAGTTTTATTTTTTCAGACTAAACTTATAAAAATGTCAAAAACTATATTTAATGTGGGTGCGCCATCAAAAGGTAGAAAAACTGCATTTTTTTTAAAATACTTATTTTACCCGAAATATTTATTTTGTTCTCATACCACGTTATATAAAATGCGTAAGATGAATTATAATTTCATAAAATTAAAAATGTAGATACTACTATTCATAACGGTTAGTACATAATAATATTATAACAATATATCATTGTTTAGTGAAACCCAGTATTGCGTACTACACACGCTATCGAGGAAGGTCACGATTGCATGTAATGCAAGCCAAGTAAAGTTTGCGTGTAGTGAAAACTCCCTTTGTTGTTGCGTATAACATAATCAAAACTTATTTCATTTATACATTAAAAAAAATCTATATATAATGTTGCATAGAATAATTTCTACAAAAAGAACTTTAAATTGTGTGTAACACGTTCTAATAATAGTGTTGTGTATACTGCAAGCTAATACAGTGTTGTGTATAGAACAAGCTAATTTTGGTGTAGCGTACAACACAAGACATCAATGGAATTAAAAAGAATAATTCTCATAAAATCTCGTGTTGTTACACCATTAGTCTATGAAAAGGCTCAAACCACCATCCTCCGTTTTCAAAAACAAGATTGCAGAACCCCATGGTAACACACTGGGATAGATAAAGCTCTTCTCTATCATATCATCTATCAGAATCCTTAGGTACCGTAACTATGAAGGTTCCATCAAAAAGGGAGGTATCAAATTCGAAAAAGCACCCAACTAGAAGTCGATCTAAAACTCAACAACACGTCAAGGGGGTAGAATCACAACCTCCTTAGGGAAGACATCCATGAACTCCCCAACAACATGGCGAACCTCTTCCATTTTAGCATCCATTGATTCCACTAACAGTTCAGCCACCAAAGAAAATGAGGGCTCCAGGCACCGACTGCCCATATGGAAACTCTGCTCACAAATGAAGGTCACGTGCTAGCCATCCAAGTTAGTAAACAAAACCCCAATCTATAAGTATTTGATAAAACGTGTATAGAATTCAACAAGTCGATGAAAAAGGATGACATTGTATGGTTTCATCTAAAATAAGAAAAGATCCCCACTGGAGTGATTCTGCCCCATCATTAGTCTACAACCCTGGAACACATCAAAGAATTTGCGCTAACCTCCAATTGGCATGATCAACACTTAGGGAACATGATGCATCAAATCATCTAGTCCCAGATAATTGGCTAGAATTGGTGAAACAAAGGAGTGTGAATCTCCTAAATCAAACAATGCACAAAGCAATAGTACTAAATAGACTGATCATACCTCAAAAGATATTTGGCCCCACTGAAACTATTTCCCTTATGATGTGTCACTAACCACACCCACCTCATCTACCCCTCAACTGATGACTGCCTTATCGACCATGCCTGGGCCAAGGTCCTAGAGGAATGGCCTATGTTTGGCCTATACCTACTCTGTCTCCCCTCAGTGGAGCGTGAAGTTATTGTCCCTACTACTGGAACTCCCCTACTGGCAACAACTGTTGAGGTGGGCGCCAGACCTACCCTACTCCACCATATGGAGCTTTAACAACCATTAAGAATGGATTTAAAGATCCCAATGGACTCCACATATAAAAAACCAGCCCTAGACCCACAAGATAAGAATGAGGACTAGATGGTCGAAATGGAATCTAATGAGGTCTCCTCCCCACCGGTCGGAAACTCAAAGGCCCGGGCACCTAAGAACTTCTACATAAAACATTTCCTTTGGAAGAACTATGATGACTTCCCTCTCACAGTATACCTCCTAGTGACTGCATCCTCTCAATAACTTCCATCTTCTATAGGACCTCTATATATGATTGAAAGGTAAAGGGTGTAACCACATATTGGAGAGAAGGATGAAGTTACTCCTCTAGGAATCTCACAAGAGACTCCAAATTTGGAAGAAATATGGAGAAAAACTCAGTAGATACGTGAAAATGATACCAAACTTATGTACCGATATACATCCCTGCTTGAGGGAGAGTCTCTCTTATCACTTATTATCCTCCACGGTCAAAGAAAGGAATTCTGTGCCAAATTCCTTTTCAAAATTATCCCATAAAATGTCATCATATTTCCTATCCCCCAATTAATGCTTCCAGCACTAACATGCAGATTCCCAGATCCATCTCACTACTAAGAAAACCCAATACTTTTTCGGAGCCCAGATCACGATGAAGGTGACTACAAGATCCTCGAGCCAAATCTCTACCTCTATGTCTAAAATTTTGCTCTCACACTTTCCTAGTGTCTACTGGTTTAAATCATGAAGCATCCTCTACCCCTGGTTATCATCTTCTACTTGATAAAACCTATATCAATCAACTGGGTTGTCTTCCTAAGGCTCCATTTCCCATACTACTTGTGGAAATAACCGAGGATCATACCTGAAAGGTGAACAATGAATTCTTAATCCTGAGTAGTCTGTAATCATATTTAAGGTTCTTTTTAACACATTATTTATTTAAATGTACTGAAATTACCAATTCAAATAAGAACACAAGTAATTATGATGCATGTACCTTTCTTATGATCTCTACTATACAAATCATGTGGCCACACATGGTCATTTGGTAGGCTTAGTGTCATCGCATCAAATAACCACTATGCCTGACTCCAAACTCCATCTTATCTCTCAACCATCATCTATGATATAATTACATCTCAACCTCCGACCTCAAAAGATACTCCTCCTAATCTAGCAATGAAGAAAAAGAGATAATGACCCCAAGCCCCACCTCTTGTTGTCCCCTGGGTGGCGACCAACACCAAGGGTATATAAATCTCACAAAATGGTAGGCATTACCCTTTTTCAGTAACCAATACTAAGGGATAAGATGTATCTACATCAGTTAACTACATGATATAGATGTATATCTGTGAAAGAAAAACAAAACTGTTGGTCAGAGTGGTTTACTCAAGAGGGGGGTGAATTGAGTACCAATTAAAATTTCTGTATTTAAAAAACACTGTCTTAAAGACCCCCAAATAAACTAATTTATTAAACTGTAGTGAATTTATATTAAAGTAGAGGTTCTGTTAGATTCTCAAGGGATTGATTAATTCCCAGTTAATCAATACAGGAGTGTATGATTATCTTTTGAAACTAACTTACTAATCTACACTTAAAATAAACACTTGCTAATTTAATTATCAAACTAACGTTAAAAAAAATATTAGTTTTAAAGTGATTAGCAACGGAATAAAACTTTGAAAGATATGGCACAAAAAATGTAACCAAGAGGTTCAGTTTCAAGCCGAGACTTAGTCCTCTCAAAAGTTTATATATAAAAATGATCCACACCCTGGATCGGGGTTCAACAGTTTACAACTGTCCAGGTCCAAGACCTCTACCACTGTTATTGTTGGGAAACAGTACAACAACAACCAGTTGTCCAGGTCACACATGACCTCTACCACTGTTATTCGTGGGAAAGAGTAGAATGCAAGAGTTTGGTAAGGATTTACAAATCCTCCAGTTTAGGTATAGGAGACAGTGTATGTGGTAGATACAGCAGATAACACACACTGCTCGAAAAGAATAATAAAAAATCACAGAACAAGAGATGTAGAGTTTAGAGATGGTTCTGGTGATTTCAGTGTAGCTCTGGACTCCTTTGGATTCGATCAGAAGTGAGTCTGAGTCCTCTTCTCGTTTCTGTTTGAGAAACAGAGTGTCGTATGCTCCAGGTTCACAGACAGTGAAAATGTAGTGGTTGAAGTTCTTCAGTGTTCTTCTTGTATGCACAAAACACTTCTCGAGTATGCATGATTATCTATGACCTTTTTTGTGTTCTTCTCGTTCTTGTGTTTTTGGTATATTCCATCCACCACACTCTTCTCTTTTCTATTTTTGTTTTGTTGGGCAGCGTAGTCTTCTCGTATTTATCTCACGGGCAACAGGGGACATGAAAGATTTCCTTTCTGCAGGTACGAGGTACGGGTTCCTGACATCCGACAACCTTTATCAGATATTTGACAAATCATTAAAATGTACATGATATGACCGTTAGATAGATTAAATATAGATAAATAAAAAAATTCAAACAGTGAGTCGAGTGATCGGTAGGTAATCAGCATCGGTATCTTGTACATCGGTAGCTCAAGTTCCTTAGTTGCTTTGACTCTATCGGTGGCTCTATGCGTCGGTTGGTATATGCTTGTATCGGTGACTTTGTTTATCGGTAGCTCCATGCGTCGGTAGCTCCATGCGTCGGTAGCTCCATGCGTCGGTAGCTCCATGCATCGGTAGCTCCATGCGTCGGTAGCTCCATGCGTCGGTAGCTCCATGCGTCGGTAGCTCCATGCGTCGGTAGCTTCATGCGTCGGTAGCTCCATGCGTCGGTAGCTCCATGCATCGGTAGCTTCGTCCATCGGTGACTCTTATTCCATCGGTAGCTATTTATACTTACACCGGTAGCTCTATGTTTGTATCGGTAGCTGTCTGTAAGTCAGTAGATTACATTTATAAGCACATCGGTAGCTCTGTGTTAAGTATATCAGTGAATCTGTCTGTCGGTAGACTAAGTCTATCGGTAGACTGGGTACCGGTAGCTCTTTATCAGTAGCTATAGGCAGATTACTTATCTGTTTTATGCATAACACATCCGATTGTGTTAGAATTAATTTATAACTTGTATGAACATGGATAAATGAGGATTAACATATTCCAAAGACTATTTTAATAATTATTATTGGTTTGATCACAGATTTGAAAGAATTAAAGTAAAGATCAATGATACTTAAAAATATCATAGAGAATGAAAACATAATTGGGATTTTCAACACATATGAATACATGATTGAGATTATCAAAACAGGTGAGGTCAACAATCTCCCCCTTTTTGATAATCACAATTTATGATATGGGCATTTTACATAGTGAAAATATAATAGTAAAGAGTATAATATTGAAATCAATTTTCTCAGAGAAAACAGCATCGGAGATAATAGAAATAGTATGATATAGACATAAGTTATCAGAGGTAACAATCATAAGGTACCGAAGGTAAAAAGAAACATAATAATATCAGAGATAAAATTGAAAAGAAGGTTATTTTTCTCCATTGAAAATATTTTTCATTCATTGAAAATATTTTTCATTCTCTCAGTTTGTTCTCCCCCTCATTCTCTCATTTTGTTCTCCCCCTTTTTGATAATAAAAAAGTGGGAAAGCATATATAGGAGAAAAATAAAACATGAGAAGTAAAAAGAGTTCCTTTTTATTAGAGCAGTCAGAAAGTACAGAAACAGAATACAAATGAATTCCTATCAAAAATCCTGGCCACTGGATCATTCCACATCTTCCACCTGAGATTTTCCTTTGGGATCAGAAGAAGGTTCGGGTGGTGAGGATGCATGTGAAGGTATTGGAATGCCAGAACTGATCAAAGGAGGCTGAGCTACTGACACAGAGTCAGGCCTGTAGGTTGAAGATCTTTTGGTGATCATTGGTGTGAGGCTTCGAATAGCTTGAGCAGGAGTCAGCTGGAATGTGGAAGCAGCTGATGCAGAAGCAGGCAAAGCAGGAGGTATGATGACTGGTCTGGCATCAACATGCAAGAAGGGCAGCAACAAATTTCTAAAATCCATATTAATTCCTCCTCCTCTTTCCATAGCAGAGATGAAATCATCTTTGTTCTCCATGAATTTCTCCAAGGCAGGAGTCAATTGTCTTAGTTTGCTCACTTGTTCTCTAAAATCTTGAGTGACTGGAGGTAGCTTCATGTGTTCCAACATTAGCTTGAAGTGGTGTTCGAGTTGATGCTTGGTGAAAATTCTGGGGAAGTAGTAGTCCACTTTGCTCTTTATGGCTTCTTGAGAGGCAGGGGCTTCTCTCATATAATCTTGAACAATCTTCATTATTTCCCTAGCAGAATCTCTTGTAGAAAGAACCACTCGGCTCAACTCTGATGAGTCCACAGAGCCACTGGTTGAAATAGAACCAATCTCCTCCTTCAACATTGCTCGAACTAGATTCAGGTCAACTAATAGTTTGGATGTGAGAGGGACAAGAGAGAAGGAAACAGTTTCCTTGAAACTCTTAGACAAACCACTGATTCGGCTTTGAACTTGAGAGTCCTGTAATTGAACTTGATCCTTTACTGAGGTTTTGAAACTTTCAAACACCGAGACAAACTGGCTTACTACACTCTTCACATAAGCTAGGTCCTTGTCAGCTTGAGACTTGGAGCTCATATAAGAATCCAAAGCAACAACTAATGTCTTGAGAGCATCAAGATCTGCTTTAATTCTAGAAGACTGAGTCTGGAACTCTTTCACTTCTTCGATAAACTCAGACACAAAAGAAGATAAATTACAAGCCAGCGATAGCTCGAAGGATCTCTCTAACATTTTCATTTCTTCATTAAAGCTTTGCTTCATCTTAGCAACTGATACACTAAATGATTCTTTCAGCTCATTATTCATGGATTCAAGATCAGATTTAGAGACAAAATCATTTGGGACAACTGCAGCAGATCCCCTTGCTGAGGCCAAACTAACTACAGAATCAGTCATTATTGAATGAATTGAGGATGGAAGGGAGGTTTCCATTAACTTCACTTCTTCAACAAAACTGGTTTTGAGGACCTCTTTCAGCTTATTCAGGTCATGAAATCTGACCACATCATCTGGCAACAATTCAGAAGCACGATTATAATTGGTCTTCAGTCTATTCACAGACATCTCATTATTAGAATCCGGATAATCCAATCCATAGACTATAACCCCTGGGTCTTCTACCCAATCTCCAAACTCAACAGCTACTGTAACATTTCCAAGAACAGATTGATGCTCCCCCTCAATGGGTACATTCTCATGTATCACAACAGCATTCAGTGCTGGATTATCTTCATCAGAATCTTCTACTACAAGTTCCATCGGTGCTGCATCTAGAAGATCTTCTGATACAGGTACAACTTCTTCTGTATCTCTTTCTACTTCAGCAGTCAGCATAGCTGAGTTTCAAATCAAAGGACTCATACTTAAACTACCAGAAGCAGGCGATTCAGATACATTCTCCTTTTCCTCTTCTTCTTGGTGAGGTACAGACTGGTCTTCCTCATAAGTAGACAAAATTTCCTCTACCTTTCCTTTCCTAGAATAAACCAATTCTGCAACAAGACTTGGGGGCAAGTCTGGATCTCCTCCAACATCCATGGGAGTTTCTTCTTCTTTTTCTTCTTCTGTTTCATCACTATAAACAGGTTCCTCTTCATCAGGTCTCAGACTTGGATCTCTCATATCCTTTGGTCTTGAGGGATGATCCACATGATTAAACATATCATATATCTTCTGATCATCACTGACCCATTCTCCCTTCCATGGGTTCCAGATAATTTTCATGTACTTACAAACAGTCGAGGTGATGCAGAAATTATTCCTGACTACAACTGTCTCATCCTGAGACTTAGCTATTCCTTTCACTTTTATCATTACTGAAATCAGCTTGGCAAAGAATAAAGCATTAGTCTTTGACTTTGGTCTAATCATGTCTTCCATTTGAAGCATTAACAATCTGCACAGATTGATTTTTACACCATGTCTTAGCAAATGAAGAAGATAGATATCTTGATATCTCAGATTTGAAAAATCTCCTCACCTCGGTATCAACACATGCTGAACAATCTTGAAGAGCAGTCGATTCTCTCCATCCATTTCAGCAGCAACCACTTGCCTTTGATTCCCATTACCGGTCAGCTCTTTTAAGGTGGTTTCATAATCAAAGATGTCACTGCTAGGTGGCATTGCTCTTGATACATACCCAGAGACACCTTCATGTGGTACTTTCAAACACTCAGCCCACTCTACTGAAGAAAAAGACATCTCTTTTCCATTTAAAAAAGAGCTTACCCGATTCTCATTTTCAGACTTCTCGAAGGTTACAAACTCGTAGAACTGTTTTACCAACTTTGGGTAGTATGGGCCATTGTTATTCGAGAAACAATCCACCCATTTCTGGTCCTTCAGAATCTCGAGTACTAAAGATTTGCTAGGCAGTAGCCATTCCACACACAGTTCCTTCTTGATTACTATGTCTCTATTCTGCAAGTGAGGATTCACTGGTCACCTTCCCGATCTAGTTCTGACTTCACTAATACTGGCTTTATGCTGTGTCTTCTGCTTCTTAGCTTTTGGTTCTACACTTTCATCTCTGACGATAGGAAGCTTAGTTTTTACCATCGCGGGTTTAGGGTTCTTGGTCGATTTGGGAGCTAAGGTTCGAAGGTGAGAGATTTTGAGCTCGGTGAGGTAGGAAGTGGCTTAGACTTAGTTTTATCATTTAGGAATTCCAAATAAATGACTAAAATAGAGTAAGATAAAATAAAATAAAATGATTCATATTCTTGGCGGCAGACAGATGTAAAACATTGCATCGGTGTAAGTTAATCATCGGTGAGAAAAACAAATCGGTGAAAATTGTACATCGGTGAGGATTTTCACATCGGTGAGAATTTCACATCAGTGAGAATTTCCACATCGGTGAGAATTTCACATCAGTGAGGATTTTCACATCGGTTATGATTTAACATTCCCAATTCGTGTCTTATGTAACTAAGCCTATCCGAACTTAAAGGTTTAGTGAAAATATCAGCCAATTGATGTTCAGTGCCAATAAATTCAAGAGAAATATCACCTTTTTGATAGTGATCTCTTAGGAAATGGTGTCTTACATCTATGTGTTTGGTTCTAGAGTGAGATACAGGATTCTTAGAGATGTTTATTGCACTGGTGTTATCACAGTTGATTGAAACATGTTTAAAAACATATCCATAGTCCAAAAGAGTGTGTTTCATCCACAGAATTTGTGCACAGCAACTACCAGCAGCTATATATTCTGCTTCGGCAGTAGATAATGCAACTGAGTTCTGTTTCTTACTACACCAAGAAACTATGGATTTTCCAAGCAAATGACATGTTCCTGATGTGCTTTTTCTATCTAACTTACAACCAGCAAAGTCAGCATCTGAATAACTCATTAACTCAAAGGATTGTCCTTTTGGGTAAAACAAACCTAAGTTAATCGTGTGTTTGAGATATTTAAAAATTATTTTAACAGCAAGCAAATGATATTCTTTTGGATTAGCTTGAAATCTAGCACACATACACACACTAAACATAATATCAGGTCGACTAGCAGTAAGATAAAGTAAACTACCAATCATACCTCTGTAATTTGTTTGATCAACTGGTTTCCCAGTTTCATCTGCATCCAATTTACAGGTAGTACTCATAGGAGTTTCACTTTCCTTTATACTATCCAGACCAAAACGTTTTAAAAGATCCTTTCTATATTTACTTTGATTCAAAATAATACCGTTTTCATTTTGAAATACTTGAAATCCAAGAAAGTACTTAAGCTCTCCCATTAAGCTCATTTCAAATTCATTTTGCATAATTTTTGAAAAATCAGTACAAAAAGAGTGTTTAGAAGATCCAAAAATAATATCATCAACATATATTTGTACAACTAAAACATCTTTAGAAATTATTTTAATGAAAAGAGTTGGATCAGCAATCCCTTTAGTAAAACCTTTTGAAATAAGGAAATTGCTAAGTCTATCATACCAAGGTCTTGGAGCTTGTTTTAAACCATACAAAGCTTTAGAAAGTTTAAAAACTTGATTTGGAAAATGGGGGTTAGTAAATCAAGGTGGTTGTTCTACAAAAACATCCTCAAGTATAAAACCATTTAGAAATACACTTTTCACATCCATTTGATATAACTTGAAATCCAGATGTGCAGCATATGCAAGTAAGATCCTAATGGATTCTAGTCTAGCTACAGGTGCAAAAGTTTCTTCATAGTCTATACCTTCTTCTTGACTATATCCTTGTGCAACTAGTCTAGCTTTGTTTCTAACTATATTTCCAGATTCATCTATTTTATTTTTAAAAACCCATTTTTTGCCTATTGTCAAAGTGTCCTTAGGTTTGTCAACTAATTCCCAGACTTTGTTTCTTTCAAACTGATTTAATTCTTCCTGCGTAGCCATTACCCAGAATTTATCATTGATAGCATCATTGATATTTTTGGGTTCTAGCTGTGAAAGAAAAGCTTGATGTTCAACCTGGTTTCTTAGTGAAGCTATAGTTTGTGTTCCTCTATCAAGATTACCAACAACAGCTTCTAAAGGATGATTCTTTAGAATCCTCGTTGATCTGGTAAAGGTTGGACTAGAAATTTCAGGTTCATCTATAGGTTCGAGTTCAACAGAAGCAGATTCTGGAAAAAGTCCAGAACTGGATGTTTTAATAACAGGTTCTTTAGATTTATCATTAATGTCCAGAATAGACAAATCTTCTTCAAGATTCTCAAGAGAGGTTTTAGGCTCATGTGGATCAGTTTCATCGAATTTGATGTGAACAGATTCTTCCACACATTTAGTTTTCTTATTGAATACTCTATAGGCTTTACTTGAAATAGAGTAACCCAGAAAAATTCCTTCATCACTTTTGGAAGCAAACTTATCTAGTTTATCTTTAGTATTCCGAATAAATACTTTGCAACCAAAAACTTTAAAGTAATTAACCTTAGGCTTTCTATTGTTCCACAATTCATAAGGGGTTTTCTTAAGAACAGGTCTAATTAAGACTCTATTAATGACATAACAAGCTGTATTTACAGCTTCAGCCCAAAAATAAATAGGCAGGTCATATTCATTGAGCATGGTTCTAGAAATTTCTTGAAGGGTTCGGTTTCTTCTTTCTACTACACCATTCTATTGGGGTGTTCTAGGGGCAGAAAAGTTATGAGTATAGACATTATGTGAGCAATAAGATTCAAAATCTTGATTTTCAAACTCACAACCATGATCACTTCTCAAAGTTTTAATCTTAAGTCCACTAAGGTTCTCTACAGATTTAGAGTATTTAACAAAATAAGAACAAGCTTCACTTTTGTGAACTAGAAAATGTACCCAAGTATATCTAGAAAAATCATCTACAAGAACATAAACATAGTGCTTCCCATTTAAACTAGAAACTCTTGATGGTCCAAACAAATCCATGTGAACCAATTCAAGTGGTTGAGAAGTCGAAACTTCTTTCTTTGATTTAAAAGAAACTTTTTGTTGTTTTCCCTTTTGACAGGGGTTACACACTCTATCATTTGGGAATTCTAATTTAGGTGGGTCTCTAAATAGGTTTTTTCTAGAGAGTTTTCTAAGTGAGTGAATGTTGAAATGTCCCAATCTTCTGTTCCATAGCCAAGATTCTTTATGAAAAGCATTCAAACAAGTAATATTCTGCATAGCTAAAGAATTCAGATTAACAGCATAATCATTTTCATTTCTTAAGGCAGAAAATACCAAAACATTCTTAGAATTAAAAACATTGCAAGAATCATTTTCAAATTTAACGTGAAAAACATCATCACATAACTGATAAATACTTAATAAATTGTATTTATGGCCGTCAACAAATAAAACATTAGACATCAAAATTGAATCAGTGTTACCAATCTGTCCTAGGCCGACGATTTTTCCTCTTGAATTATCACCAAAGGTGACAAAGCCTCCATCAACTTTTATTAAACTCTTAAAACAAGAGAAGTCTCTTGACATATGTCTTGAACATACACTGTCCAAATACCAGGTCTCTTTACAGGAGCTCTTTAAGAAAGTTCCCTACAAAACAGATTTAGATGGGAGATGATTTTGGTACCCATATTTTCTTGGGTCCAGACAGGTTAGCCAATAACACTTTAGGTACCCATATTTGTCTAATGGGTCTCATATAATTTGTAGAATTGACATGCTTTGAAAGATAAACTTTATTAGATCCATAGCTATGTATATAACTGGTTGAAGCATATGAAGTTCCAGAATTACCTTCATTCTGTCCAGATTTAGAAATGAATCTAGTTTTGGCAATTTTCCTTTGTCCAGGTTGGTATCCTATACCAGTAGTATATTTAGGTGCTATTTGCTTTCCTAGCATCTTTGTTAGTGTATTTTTTCCATTGGTGAACTTCTCTAAGTCTTTCTTGAGTTGCTCATTAGATTGTTTCAGTTCAGTGTTTTCTTTTAACAGTTGAGCATTTTTCTCCTTTTCAATAGTGAGTTCGGTTTTAACTCTAGTTGTGAGAGCATGTTGTTTCTTTAATGACTTGTATTTATCCTTAAGTTCATTACATGTCTCTTCCAGCATATCACAGTACTCAAACAATTCATTTTTAGACATTTTTCCAGAATCAGAATCAGATTCTGTATTATCTCCAGAGTAATAATTTAAAGCAGGAGTTTCAGCAGTTACCTCAGTAGTGTTTGTCATAAAGCACATATTTGCCTTATTTTTGTGTTCAGTTTCAGAGCTTTCAGATTCAGTATAGCTATCCTCAGAAGCACTCCAAGTAGCCTTCATGGATTTCTTAAACTTATTGTCCTTATATTCATATTTCTTTTTATACTTCAGCTTTGGACAGTTGGCTTTAATGTGTCCTTTTCTCTTGCACTCATAACAGACAACATCATCTGATTTTTCATTCTTCTTCCAATCCTTTTTCCATTTACCTTGGTGATCATACTCACCCTTATAATTTGTTTTTCTGAAGAACTAATTTTTCCTATAAAATTTCTTAAATCTTCTAGCAATGTGAGCCATCTCAGCATCACTTTCAGAATCACTTTCACTGTCTTCACAGCTTGAACATTCAGCTACAGCTTGAAGCTTTTCTTTGTCCTTATTCTTTGAAGTTGAGGATTTGAAAGCGACAGACTTTCTTGGAGGTTCATTTTCTTCCTCTTTATTCACTTTAAGCTCTTCTTCATACATCATCAGCTTGCCAATTAGTTCCTTGACAGGTAGAGCAGCAATGTCACATGATTCTCTGATTGAGACAGATGTGCCTCTCCATCTATCAGGTAGACATCTCAAAATTCTCATAATTTGTTCCTTCGATGAGACATCCTTTCCCAGCGAGATCATTGTATTGACAATTTCATTGAACCTGAGATACATGTCAGAAATGGGTTCGTCAGGCTTCATTTTAAAATTATCATACTTGATAGTATAAGTGTTCAATCTCGTTTCTTTAACATTCGTTGTTCCTTCATGAGAAACAGCTAAGGTATCCCAAATTTCATATGCAGTTTTACAAGAAGAAATTATATTAAACTCTTCATCTCTTAGAGCACAGTACAAGGCATTCATAGATTTACAGTTGTTATTGTAAGCATTCTTTATAGGTTCCTCCCAAGTAGATCTAGCAGTAGTAGGAATTTTGTATTCTGATTCAATATCAGTCCAAATATCAAAACCTATGCTTTCTAGATGAATTTTCATTTTCAGTTTCCACTGAGCATAATTAGTTCCATTGAAGAAAGGTGGCCGGTTAGTAGCAGCACCCTCAAGTATATTGTCCATGATGAGAAAATTTTAAAGAGATAAAAATTTAGATATAACAGAAATTTTAAGAACTTTAAAATACAACTAAAATCACAGTTCAAAAGCAGAGTACTTTTAGAGAGTATTTTCGATCCGCTGATACCAAGTGTTGGTCGGAGTGGTTTACTCAAGAGGGGGTTGAATTGAGTACCAATTAAAATTTCTGTATTTAAAAAACATTGTCTTAAAGACCCCCAAATAAAATAATAAATTAAACTGTAGTGAATTTATATTAAAGTAGAGGTTCTGTTAGATTCTCAAGGGATTGATTAATTCCCAGTTAATCAATACAGGAGTGTATGATTATCTTTTGAAACTAACTTACTAATCTACACTTAACATAAACACTTGCTAATTTAATTATCAAAGTAACTTGAAAAACAGTATTAGTTTTAAAGTGATTAGCAGCGGAATAAAACTTTGAAAGAGATGGCACAACAAATGTAACCAAGAGGTTCAGTCTCAAGCCGAGACTTAGTCCTCTCAAAAGTTTATATATAAAAATGATCCACACCCTAGATCGGGGTTCAACAGTTTACAACTGTCCAGGTCCAAGACCTCTACCACTGTTATTCGTGGGAAACAGTACAACAACAACCAGTTGTCCAGGTCACACATGACCTCTACCACTGTTATTCGTGGGAAAGAGTAGAATGCAAGAGTTTGGTAAGGATTTACAAATCCTCCAGTTTAAGTACAAGAGACAGTGTATGTGTTAGATACAGCAGATAACACACACTGCTCGAAAAGAATAATAAAAAATCATAGAACAAGAGATGTAGAGTTTAGAGATGGTTCTGGTGATTTCAGTGTAGCTCTGGACTCCTTTGGATTCGATCAGAAGTGAGTCTAAGTCCTCTTCTCGTTTCTATTTGAGAAACAGAGTGTCGTATGCTCCAGGATCACAGACAGTGAAAATGTAGTGGTTGAAGTTCTTCAGTGTTCTTCTTGTATGCACAGAACACTTCTCGAGTATGCTTGATTGTCTATGATCTTTTTTGTGTTCTTATCGTTCTTGTGTTTTTGGTATATTCCATCCACCACACTCTTCTCTTTTCTATTGTTGTTTTGTTGGGCAGCGTAGTCTTCTCGTATTTATCTCACGAGCAACAGGGGACAGGAAAGATTTCCTTTCTACAGGTACGAGGTACGGGTTCCTGACATCCGACAACCTTTATCAGATATTTGACAAATCGTAAAAATGTACATGATATGACCTTTAGATATATTAAATATAGATAAATAAAGAAATTCAAACAGTGAGTCGAGTGATCGGTAGGTAATCAGCATCGGTAGCTTGTACATCGATAGCTCAAGTTCCTTAGTTGCTTTGACTCTATTGGTGGCTCTATGCGTCGGTTGGTATATGCTTGTATCGGTGACTTTGTTTATCGGTAGCTCCATGCGTCGGTAGCTCCATGCGTCGGTAGCTCCATGCGTCGGTAGCTCCATGCGTCGGTAGCTCCATGCGTCGGTAGCTTCATGCGTCGGTATCTCCATGCGTCGGTAGCTCCATGCGTCGGTAGCTTCGTCCATCAGTGACTCTTATTCCATCGGTAGCTATTTATACTTACACCGGTAGCTCTATGTTTGTATCGGTAGCTGTCTGTAAGTCAGTATCTTACATTTATAAGCACATCAGTAGCTCTGTGTTAAGTATATCGGTGACTCTGTTTGTCGGTAGACTAAGTCTATCGGTAGACTGGGTACCGGTAGCTCTTTATCAGTAGCTATAGGCAGATTACTTATCTGTTTTATGCAGAACACATCCGATTGTGTTAGAATTATTTTATAACTTGTATGAACATGGATAAATGGGGATTAACTTATTCCAAAGTCTATTTTAAAAATTATTATTGGTTTGATCACAGATTTGAAAGAATTAAAGTATAGATCAATGATACTTAAAAATATCATAGAGAATGAAAACATAATTGTAATTTTCAACACATATGAATACATGATTGAGATTATCAGAACAGGTGAGGTCAAAAAAAACCATCACACCAGTATGTTTCAAAATGTAACTGATAAAAATTCAAGAGTCTCCAATGAAAATTCCCAAAGAAAATCTATGCAGTGACACAGAAACTATCCCCATAATCTGAGCTATTACTTCTTATCATGGTCCATGTATTCCCCTTAGAAACCATATACTAGTTTTATAAATCATGGGTTAGAATTAAAGTACACTCAATAGGAAAATCCAAAGTCTCTCATGCGCATGTGGGGGAGATATACTAATGCCCCAATGAAAAAACAAAAAGAAATCAAAAGTGACTAACAAGGTATAATAACCACCCCACCCTCACCAAATTAATTATCAACAAATAACACAAGTCATGAAAATTAATATAGTAAGAACATTAATGTTTTTATACCCTGAACCAATTTACCAGTGATTAACATCTCTCAATCCCTAACCAATCACATCCTAGAACTCCTACCTCTTTCAATAGTACAACTTCCATACCCGTTCACACAAACTAGGAACTCACAGCTAGTCCCACAAACTAGGAAAACGAATCTCATCAAATCTCACCTACACACACCTAGGCCTCAGAACCACGTCCCTCCCATAGACACCTAGGCCACATATCGTGTCATATCCCAAAAATATCTACGAAATCACAAAACATCTAATCCTGGGGACACCTGTGAAAAGGAAACTCGCCTACACACACACGGGCCACACAAACCCCAACCTTCTTGAAGAGTCCTATGATATCCTTACATGGATGAGAGATCTGGGAAGTGTGGGTGGCCAGCCTTCCATCCTGTCAACAAGATGTTTGGGAAAGACACCCTCCCCCATGACAATGGGGGTGTTTAGAACATAATCCTCAACTTGGGTGTGGTGTGTATAGAAAATACATTTAAAATACATGTATGTATATATAGTATCAAACACTCAAGCTAAACCATTGGGTTCTTAATCAAACTACCAACCACCCTATGACACTTTCAACTCTACTGCTACCTCTAAAATCATTATTTAACACCACTAAAAATCACTTACAATGTTGGTAAATATAAGCCATTCACAAAAATCCACAACTAACACATACCCCCAGCCAACTAATTTAACCATTTATCCTTGTTAATTTAGGATACCATTTATTCATTCGATCCCCACCCAAGAAACTTCCATCCATACCACATAATAAGTCTCACACAAAGTTCACACAAAGGAAGAAAGAACCATGATAAAATTATACCACTCCCCATTCCTCTAAATTTACACCCATTCCCAACACTTACATCATCATTATTCAAGGTCCATATCTCCCAATCCTACCTCTCAACAAGAAGAACCCCTGCAGGATTCCAAAACCTGAAACAAACCTCATCTCAACCAACCTGAAAGTCCCTTCAGTATAAAAACACTATAACATTCTCATTTAGCCTAACAACCATGCTATATAACAATACCACACACATCACAGTCAATAACATAAACATATAACAACCCAAAATTGTAGCCCCGATACTATAACACATCACATCCATTCCAAAATAAATCAATCTCTCAATATGAGATTGTACTACACCATTCAGACCTCCCCAACTACAACCATACCCATTAAAGTAGCACAAAATAGCCTTATAATTCAAAAAAATGAATGAAACAACACACAACACATAGACACAAAAAAGGCAAAGGGTATTCAAATTCAGTAAACACTCATTCTTTAATTCCACTTTGATAAATTAGGGGTTATCACAGAACAAGTTTGGTCCTGGGGTGTCTATTTATTAACATGAAAATATGTGGTTAAATAATTTAATATATACATCCACTCAACATGAAATCATTATCAAGTATTAATTATCCATATAAGTGCACAAATTGACACCACCAACAACCATGATTTTCCAATGGAAAACAATCAAAGCCAATCACAACATGGATTAAGGATAACATATAAAATGGTATGATCATCATTAAAATCTTCCCAACTGCTAATATATCTATGATAAAAATGGGTTCATCCATACCCACTAGAATATTTCAATAAACCCACCACGCATAATTCAAAATCAAAAGAGAGATGGAAGAATCCCTTCTTAGAAAAACAGTTGATCAGAAACTCATCCTTGTACAAAAACAAGGGGCAAACAAATTGTAGGAGGAACCTCCAGGGAGACACAATCCAAGGGGGCCCACCAAAAACACATGATCACTCAACGAATAAGGGTTCTAAATTATAGGATATCATGAAAATGGGAAACACACAAGAAAGGAATGGTCTCTTTTTATGAAAGGCCTAATTCTAAATCTATGGGGGAATTAGATTTAAAGACCATTATAGTCGGATCACAATAAAGACCGTGTGGTTTAGGAATGAAAGGATACATTAGGTTTCTAAAATATAGATACCATTTTAAACATCCAAACAAATCATTTAAAATAGAATTTATCACATTTAACATCAAATTAAATGTGAAAGGGTTGAAATTGGTAAAAATGGATAAAACTAGAAATTACTTACTATTGGGTGAGTCACCAACATGAGACACCGATTCCACCTACCCAAACCACTCAATAATTCCACTCATCGACACCACTCACCAAATCCACTCACTAACGCCACTCACCTACCCCACCAACTGAAGCCACTCACCTATGCCACTCACCGACACCACTGGCCAACACCACCAACTGAAGCCACTCACTCACACAACCCACCAAAGCCACTTTCTAAAGCCACTCACAAAAGCCACTCACTGACACCACTCAATGACAGAGAGTAACTAATGTGGCCCACTGATGTAACCTACCTACAAGGAGTAACCATTGGAAAAACTACAAAACTAGAAAACTCTTGAAATGGGTGACCATGACCAGCCATAAGACCTGAAACACTGATTTTTTACAATGTAATGAACCATAGGGGTTCATGATATTACTATGTCAATATGGGAAATCATTAATAGAGTGTTTAGATCACTTATTCTAAACTATAGGTGTCTCATTGTTTTCATAGATGGGCCATACAGTTTTATACATACCATGATCCCTTACATTTCCTTCAACAACTATAGATTTTGGGTCCTAACACACCCTAATATCAACTAACCACCCACTGTACCCCTCTGGACTTAAACCAAATCCAAAATTAACACTTTAAAGCATTTCAACATTGGGAATTGTGTTCGGATGCTTGGTTCAATTAAAATATCACCCACAAAACTCCAAAATTAAATTCCCATGGAATTATAAAATTGATAGAAACACATGATGTTATAACCCCCCACCTTAGAACATATCATCCAAATGAGGACTTTGGGAATAATGAAAATATCACACATCCTATACGTCTTTTTATGTCTTGTTAAAATAGATGTGTTTCATTTCAAAATTCCAAACTCAGAAGAAATTCTTTCTCCTATGTACGACACATAAGCCTTCAAAACCCATGCTTTTTAATCTATAGACATGAATACATTGTCTTCTATTTAAAATACTATAATATTGTGTTTCCCAACATATGTTCTAGAATTATGGGACCAAAAAAATACATTATACGACAATCATCATAACTACTAATAAATAATGTACCAAAGCATTCTAACGATGCTTCTGAAATGAATTTTATAGTTGGGAGAATGTGATTACATACGACATTTTATCTAGAACCACATAAAAAAGAAACATTCAAATAATGATCATACTAACTGAAACTGGTCACACAATATTTCCAGGAAGACACTATCGAACCTTCTATGACACCCGACATGACTCAACAATGTTCTTAAAATGGTTCTCCCCCAACCGTAAAACTCAATTGACCCACTTCAGCGGATTTATCTTGAAAATTATAGGCTTAGATGACTGGAATATTACATAAATACTACAATGCTTTACCATGACATATAGCATTTACTACAAGTGAATTCACCAATTTCCATACATGACATACGGTGATGTTATATAATCAAAGAATCACCTAAACATTTAACTAGCATGATATCGAATGAACAAGGGTGTAATAAAAATTTATCCCACTAGAATATTAACCCTTTAAACATTAATTATGATACCAAGAGCAAGTATAGTATAACATAATATTCATTAAAATGTAGTCCCAATAACAAACCCATGGTAGTCTATACTACATATTTACATGTGAGACATCAATATAAGTCCAGAATTCCTCTTCATATATTTGATCGAATAAGGAGTGGAATTCATCTAGTGGTAAATTCATAGGAGAACAACTGGTGTCCAATATTCCATCAAAGAAATTCCTACACAGTAATGCATGTATCACTTAGGGAAAACTATTCCATGATCTAAACCATGGGCCTAACATGAAACTCTAATAAATAATTTTTTAAACAAGAAGAAATTTGAAACCTTTAGTGTAAAGACCCAGAAATTTCAAGGAAATTTTTTTCTTAATTTTCTTTGGGATTTTACAAGAACGCAGTTTATAACGGCACCTGATTCTGAGGCCCGGTGTGCCCGGAATCATTTTCCGAATTTTGACTTGGGTACGTTCAGTGAACGAACGAGCGGGAATTTCTATCTTTTGAATCGTTGCTCGGAATCAAATTCTGAGGGCACCGATGGAACCGCAGCGCCAGTTTTTTCTTAGGAACACTTATTCCACATTTTCGTGTTATCAAGTTTGGATGTTAGTTTTTGGGGGTTTTTAATTAAACTAAATAAAAATATTTGTTTGCCATATTTTTATTTGAAGTGGTAGTTAGAACCTCCAAGGGGAGGTTAGTGGAGGGGCCCACCCGCACATAACCTCCCTTGGGTGGATGTCATATGGTGGGGCCCACATGAGTATCAAACCCCCTTAACCCCATTAACTCTTGAACTCTCCCTTTATGTGGATGAAACTCTCTCTCATTAAATGAGTCTCTCCACCTCCCTCTCATAAATTTTGACAACTTGAGATATTTAATTATGTGAGTTAATTTAAATTTCAAACTCTTGAAATTCATAAGCTTTTTTGTGTTAATAAAACAAGTTAAGAACTTCTTTTATTGGGGTTGGAGTTTAGTTGATTGGGAGCCTTTGGAGAAAAAGCGTAGGAAGTCCTGAGTTTCTTCTTTCTCTATGACGAAGAACACGAAGAACATCTCTTCCACCACTGAAGCACGATGACCTAATCTTATTCATCATTCTTCAACCGAGGCAAGGAAAGGGAAGCGACGCCCACGACATCTCCAACGACCTTCATCCGCGTCAAAGGAGAAGACGTCCCCCGCGAAGAACGTCGTCAACGATGACGTCACCTCCGAACGCTTGTCCACCAATGACGAGTACCCTTCTTCCATTCTGACGCATGAGCATGAGAATTGGGAGTGTGTGACGAACACGACAATCGAGGAATCGATATCAGCCCGTTTTCCGAGATTGTCAACAAACGACAATTACGAGGTAGGGAATTTAAATTGTGATTGTTGGTGAACCCTTGTTTACTCCCTTGATTTTTATTCTTCGTGAATATGTCCAACTGCTATCGTTTAACGAGAGGGGGCCGGTCCGCACAAACACAGCCGACCCACCTCTTTTCCATGTTGGACTTCTTTGTGGTTTGGTATGGGAAGGCGAGGTGCCATCGCACCACGTGGAATCATGCGACAAGGAAATGAGTGGCGCTGTCGCGCCACGTCGTGAAAAACAAACAAAGTGGTGATACCATTGCGCCGCGTCGGAGAAACCCGAAGACATCCGCGGACGGAGTCAGGCCTCGGCGAAGGGGCGCGGCGCCAATGCGTCGCACCGGAGAACCACAAAGACGGCGTGTTTTGTTAATTGGCGTTTGGATTGACGAGCGACGACATAATGGGGCCGCAAAGTATTTTTGAAGATTGCGCAGTAAAGTACGAGACCCGAGATGAACACCGGCTCAGACGGTTTTGAAAATGGACCACCGGAGCAACTCCGGTGGCCCGCGGAAACACCCGAAGGCGCGGGTCGCCGGTGCGGCGTCGCTGGCGACTGGAGACGGCGGCGGCGCCTGAGCGCGCCGCCGAAAGAATTGGCATCGGCGGTTGCGCCGCCGCCCTCAACTAACGGCGAGGGGCGGACCGCGCGCACCCCCTGCTCCGCGACTTCGGCTCGGCCATGCCGAGCCGCGGCTGGCTGGTTGGGCCGGATCGAACCAGGCGGCCCGGGCCGCGTCTACCGGGCCGGGCCGGGTCCAGTCGGGTTGGACCCGGTTCGGGCCGACCCAGGGGTGTCGGGCCGGGTCGGTCTGGGCCCAGACCCCCCGATTTCGGACCAACTTTAGTCAAATGCCCATATCATGGATTACGGACCTCCGATCAACGCATCATCACTTGCGTAGTGATCCTTGGAACGAGAAGGTCATTTCGGTATATTACACTCAAGGTTTCGGAGAATTTTGGGTTCGTCCGGGTTGGTTCGTACACGAAACCAACCGGGCCCTCGGAGCGGAAACACTTATATCTTGAGCTTCAGACGTCCGATTGACGTGCCATCGACTTTGATGGATTCCTCTAAGTGAGACGGATCTTTTGGCTTACTCCGCTCGAGGTTTGGATGCCGTCGGAGTGCGGTCGGGTTGGTTCGCTCACGAAATCCAACCGGGCCCCTGGAACCAAAAAGCCAATAACTCACAGATCGGGCGTCCGATTGACACGCCGTCTGTCTCGTTAAATTCCTCTTGATGAGACGGAACTTTTGGCATACTTCGCCCGAGTTTTGGATACAGTTGGATAGTGGTCGGGTTGGATTGTACCTGATATCCAACCGGGCCCCTAGAATGGGAAAACTGATATCTTTCAGACAGGACGTCCGTTTGACGAACCGTCAGCGGCGTTGTTGATCACGTTGAGAAACGGTCCCTATGATTATACCCTATGAGAGTTCGGGGTACAGTTGAGATACGTCCCAGATTGGTTCGCTCACGAAACCAACTGGGCCCCTGGGACGAAAAGGCTAGTAACTCACAGACCGTGCGTCTGATTGACGCGTCGTCTGTTGTGTTGAGACCCCTATGACGAGGCGGTCCTTTGAGATACTTATTCATGGGACTTTGAGATACTTGGAGTATCGACCTGTAGCTCGTGGAGTGGACCCTCCCGGAGACGAGCATGCGGAGTCCGGAGACCGTCTAGCCGACTGAGACCTGACGACTGCTTGACCGACTCGACTTGGAGTGAGTCGACTAGCCCAGTGGACGGAGCACTACTTTGTGAGGTGCAGACCCATGGAGGACGGAGCACTACCTGTGTGATAGTGTAGACCCACGATACTCATCCGGAGAGTACCTCAGCAGGCTACTAGGGGGTGTGCACTACTGTGTTTGGGTGACATACCTCAGCGGGAAGCACTACTGTGTTTGGGTGGCTGACCCGCGGTACTCGACAGGAGGAGTACCTCAGTAGTCTTAGGTTAGTGAGCAGTACCTCGGAGTCGTGATAGGACCACTGTACACTCCAGAGATGGAGGTCTTCAGCAGTTACGGTTTCGATAATGAAAATCCTGGTTTGAGCTGAGACTTTTGACCTTTGTATTTACCTCATGATTGAGTTGGGTTACTTGATAACATAGGTATATGTATAGGCATATACCTGGGTAGTGGTTATCCATTGATTTCACAATCCTTGTTTTTCCTCATGATTGAGATGGGTTACTTGATAACTTAGGTATATGTATGGGCATATACCTAAGTAGAGGTTATCTGTTGAGATCTTCTTTGTGGTTATCCCTGTTGGTTTTAGTGAGACCATGAGGGTATCGGGGTCCCTACTGAGTATCGTTATACTCACCCATACACAGGCTATGCCTGCACCTCATTGTGTTGGTTACAGACGACGGCAGTGCTTACAAAGGCCGAGTGTTCGAGGATTGGACGGTACCTGGAGGTGGACTACACGACGAGTCAGTACCCAGAGGTGGACTTCATGGCGAGATGACACTCAGAGGAGGTTGACAGGAAAGAGCGTTGTGGAAGATATCTTTACCTACCCTTCAGGTAGGATCCATGGTGGACGATCTAGAAGCTACGCCATCTGTACCTACCCTTCAGGTAGGATCCGAGGAGGACAACCCAAGAGCTGCTTCCTTTCTTACAGCTATTGTCTTTTTCTGTTGTACTTTGTTCAGTTGTAGTTATACTTTCTTTTGGTTTGTATTCTGGCCAAATTACTTTTCAGCACTTTCTTTTGTACTTAGTGTTTTGCTTCCGCTTGTACTATGTGGTGTTTTGTTTACTTATATAAAGGCAATGCCTTCCCGGTTATCGGGATTTACACCTTTGGTGCTAGTCGCCAGCCCCTGGCCTATGGAAGGCGGGCTTGGGGTAGTCACGGCATGGGCCCCGAGGGCGGGTCGTGACAAATTGGTATCAGAGAAGTCGGTTCTACCGTAGAACTTATAACTCTGATATTTTCTTTCTATGAAGCAATAGTGTTAAGAGTACCGAGTGTGGTTTTCAGTTCAGGGAGTCCAGTGTTGGTGCGGGCGGCCGACGTATCCATACACCAAGACCCTGACAACTGATTTCTGACTTTGTACACGAAAACACTGATTGCGTGTGTGTTTCCAGAAGTTTTATTTAAATATCAGCTCAAACTAGGTCAGCTCACCAGGTATAATCGTTTGACCATGTCACGTTGTTTCTTTCAGGATTCCTTTTCTCGGACGACCAGCTAGAGCCCAGAGGGATGTGTGTACTGATATCCTGTCGAGCGATGAGGATTTGGTATAGGTCCCTCTTACAGTTGAGGCACCAGCGGAGGCACCAGCGGTACTACCATACGTTGGGCCACCGATGCCACCAGCCCCAGCAGTAGGCGATGCACGACTCTTGAGTACACTGCACGAGTTCCAGCGCCAGAGGCCTCCCAGGTTCCGGGGAGAGACGGACCCGGAGGTGGCTGAGGTTTGGATGGAGGCTGTGGTGAGAGTCTTCAGGCTAGTGGGGACGCCGACAGACTTCATGGTGATATTTGCTTCCAGCCTTCTTCAGGAAGCAGCAGGCAGGTGGTGGAGCCACTTGTTTCAGTTTTTCGACAGGATGACCTTCGCATGGGAAGACTTCGAGACCTTCTTCGGGGTGGAGTTTGTGCCAGTAGCTCTACACCCCGAGCGTGTACAAGAGCTTCTGCCTTTGCCGCATGTTTTTCGATCAGTAGCCGAGTCATATGTGGGAAGTAGACAGATGATGCAGAGGTCCAGGAGGACCAGACCAGCAGTTGGACGATCTTGGGTTTTAGGACCGATGGTGCGGGGCACCCGGGGTGGGGTCAGAGCCAGGCGTTCCAGAAACAGACAGTGTTACACATGCAGTGGGAAGGGTCACCTGGCATGTGACTGTCCGAATCCTCATACAGTTGATCCGCAGGCGTTGGAGGATCCACCGAGGCAGAAGCAGCGACGAGTGCTTGAGAAACAACCGAGCAGTGGAAAAGGCAGTAGAGCTCCAGGAGCAGGTGGATAGGAGCGGAACTAGTGGACACGTCCCTTGTACTTCTAGTTCCATGTCGCTGTTGTATTCGTGTCTTTGTACTGTGAGCTGCAATAATAAAAAGACAGTTATCTTTGTTTACATTTCTGTCCTTTTGTTTGGTTTATACTGAGTGCTCCCGGTTAAACTGTTGGCTTGACCCTCACTTTCGAGATATCTACTGGAGGAGACCCAGTGACCTCACACTGATGCCGACAGTGTGACTCGACCATTGGAGGCGAGAGTGACAGTTGGATCTCTTAGTAGTTACGTCGAGGCCTTACGACATCATCCATGGCATGAATGCATCATTCAGGTCAGGATTGATTGTATTAGGCAATGGGCGTGGTTCATCCAGGGGATGAGACCGAGTTTCTCTTTTCGGAAAAGGAGAAATTTTTGCATCTCTTTCAGATCTTATGCAATGAAGGTACAAATCATCCAGGAGCGGATGAAGACTGCACAGTGCAACAAGAAACAGGAAACCGGCTCCAGTCTTAGAGACTCGAGTGTGTTAAATGTTAAAGAAGAGGAAGCTTAAAGGAGAGATGAGTCTGCGAAGCAGCAGATGTGGAGGCAGAGCTAGGAGGGCATCATGAGGTGGTGTACATCTTAACATGCTACAACCACCAACCTTAGTTATCCCCACCAGGCTCAGGGATCTGGAGAGCGGAGGAAGAGTGCGGCTGCATGCGGTCAAGGAGTGTGACCCAATGGATCTAAAATTGATTCAAGGGACAGTATGTGTCCACTACTTGCTGCTGTAGTAACAGACGTCGATATGAATCATTCCCCGCTTTTACAAATCTTGTCCCAGACCTAGAGTTTCCGGTAAACTGTGGACTTGACCCTCACGTCTGAAGATACCTTGTGAGGAGACTCGATAATCACACTTACGCCGACGGTGTGGTCAGACCCTCGAGGCGAGAGTTTCGGTTGGAATCTCTTGGTGGCAGTGTCGAGGCCTTATGACGTTAGTCTGAGTATGGAATGGGCTATAACTGTTCATACACAAATTGACGGTTTTAGGAAAACGTCGGGAAGGGTTTTCCTTGGTCGGCGAAAAGGAAACCCCAGGTAGCACAGGATAAACTCTTTCACAGGAGGGTGCGATTGATCACTCTTGAGTCGGTTAACCTTACCCTCGTGGCAGTAGTCGTTTTGAGTTCTAGTTCTAATAGGAATTAGAGACCTCTATAGTTCGATGATGATGATCACGTCTTTATACGGTCTCACCTCGACGAGGTTTACAGAGATGTGGCCTAGGCGGAAAGTTAACTCTGAGGTTTAACGGGCCTTTCTAGGTCCACAGCTGGGTAGGCGAGGTGGTTTACTACATGACCCATCCACCTCAGTTGCACCAGGTGCACGACGACTTCCACATATCTCAACTGAAGAGATACGTGCTCGACCCTTCGCATATCATCGACCATGAGGAGCTGGACGATGGCGATGAGGTGTTTTTCACGGAGGTTCCAGTGGGGATCGAGGATCGATAGGAATGGATCCTACGAGGATGATCGATTCCTCGGGTGCGTTTTCTTTGGCAGTACGGAACCTCCAGGTAAGCACATCGGAGGGGAAGGCTCAGGTGCGTGTTCAATACCGCTTTTGTGACCCTAGTTTGTGTTGAAGATTTACGGGGACGTAAAGCCCAAAGGTGGTAGTAATGTAAAGACCCGGAAATTTCAAAGAAAATTTTTTCTTAATTTTCTTTGGGATTTTACAAGAACGTAGTTTCTAACGGCGCCTGATTCCGAGGCCCGGTGTGCCCGAAATCATTTTCCGAAGTTTGGCTCGGGTATGTTCAGTGAACGAACGAGCGGGAATTTCTATCTTTTGAAACGGTGCTCAGAATCAAATTATGAGGGCACCGATGGAACCGCATCACCGGTTTTGTCTTAGGAACACCTATTCCGCAGTTGCATTTTATCGAGTTTGGAAGTTAGTTTTTGGGGGTTTTTAATTAAACTGAATAAAAATATGTGTTTGCCATATTTTTATGTGAATTGGTAGTTAGAACCTCCAAGGGGAGGTTAGTGGAGGGTCCCACCCGCACATAACCACCCTTGGGTGGATGTTATAAGGTGGGTCCCACATGAGTATCAAACCCCCTTAACTCTTGAACTCTCCTTTTTTGTGGATGAAACTCTCTCTCATTAAATGAGTCTCTCCACCTCCCTCTCATTAATTTTGAAAACATGAGATATTTAATTATGTGAGTTAATTTAAATTTCAGACTCTTGAAATTCATAAGCATTGATGTGTTAATAAAACAAGTTAAGAACTTATTTTATTTGGGTTGGAGTTTAGTTGATTGGGAGCCTTTGGATAAAAAGCTTAGGAAGTCTTGAGTTTCTTCTTTCTCTACGATGAAGAACACGAAGAACATCTCTTCCACCACTCAAGCACGAAGAAACCATCTTCTTCATCATTCTTCAACCAAGGCAAGGAAAGGGAAGCGACGCCGATGAAATCTCCAAGGACCTTCATCCGCATAAAAGGAGAAGACGTCACCCACGAAGAACGTCGTCAACGATGACATAACCTCTGAACGCTCGTCCACCAATGACGAGTACCCTTCTTCCTTTCCGACGCATGAGCATGAGAATTGGGAGTGTGTGACGAACACGACAATTGAGGAATTGATATCCACCCTTTTTCCGAGATCGTCAACGAACGACAATTACGAGGTAGGGAATTTAAATTGTGATTGTTGGTGAACCCTCGTTTAGTCCCTTGATTTTTATTCTTCGTGAATATGTCCAACTGCTATCGTTTAACGAGAGGGGGCCAGTCCGCACAAACACGGCCGACCCAGCTACTTTTTCCATGTTGGATTTCTTTGTGGTTTGGTACGGGAAGGTGTGGTGCTGTTGCACCACATGGAATCATGCGACAAGGAAATGCGTGACGCCGTCGCGCCACGTCATGAAAAACAAACAAAGGCGTGATACCGTCACTCCGCGTCGGAGAAACCCGAAGACATCCGCGGATGGAGTCGGGGCACGTCGAAGGGGCGTGGCGCCAACGCGTCGCACCGGAGAACCACGAAGATGGCGCATTTTGTTAATTGACATGCGGATTGACGAGCGACGCCATAACGGGTCCGCAAAGTATTTTTGATGCTTGCGCAGTAAAGTACGACACCTGAGATGAACACCGACTCAGACGGTTTTGAAAACGGACCACCGAAGCAACTCCAGTGGCCCGCGGAAACACTCGGAGGTGCGGGTCGCCGGCGACCGGAGGCGGCGGCTGGAGCCGTCTGGCCGCCAGGAGGCGGCGGCGCCCGAGCGCGCCGCTCGAAGAATTGGCGGCGACGGTTGCGCCGCCGCCCTCAATTAACGGCGAGGGGCGGGCTGCACGCACCCCCCTCTCCCCGACTTCGGCGCGGCCATGCTGGGATGGGTCTAGTCGGGTCGGACCCGGTTCGGGCCGACCCAGGGGGGGTCGGGCCAGGCCGAGACCCCCCGATTTCGGACCACTTTCAGTCAAATGCCCATATCTTGGGCTACGGACCTCCAATCGATGCACCATCAGTTGCGTAGCGATCCTTGGAACGAGACGGTCGTTTCGGTATATTACACTCAAGGTTTCAGAGAACTTTGGGTTCGGCTGGGTTGGTTCGTACACAAAACCAACCGGGCCCTCGGAGCGGAAACACTTATATCTTGATCTCCGAACGTCTGATTGACGTGCCGTCGACTTTGACGGATTCCTCTACGTGAGACGGATCTTTTGGATTACTCCGCTCGAGTTTTGGAAGCCGTCAGAGTGCGGTCGGGTTGGTTCGCTCACGAAATCCAACCGGGCCCCCGGAACGAAAAGGCCAATAACTCACAGACCGGGCGTCCGATTGACGCGCTGTCTGTCTCGTTAAATTCCTCTTGATAAAAAAGAACTTTTGGAATACTTCGCCCAAGTTTTGGATACAGTTGGATAGTGGCAGGGTTTGATTGTACCCGAAATCTAACCGGGCCCCTAAAACGGGAAAGCTGATATCTTTTAGACAGGACGTCCGTTTGACGAACCGTCAGCGACATTGTTGATCACGTTGATAAACGGTCCCTATGAGTATACCCTATGAGAGTTCAGGGTACAGTCGAGATACGGCCGAGATTGGTTCGCTCACGAAACCAACTGGGCCCCTGGGACGAAAAGGCTAGTAACTCACAGACCGGGCGTCTGATTGACGCACCGTCTATTGTGTTGAGACCCCTATGACGAGGCGGTCCATTGAGATACTTCTTCGTGGTACTTTGAGATTCATGGAGTCTCGAAATGTAGCTCATGCAGCGAACCCTCCCGGAGACGAGCGTGCGGAGTACGAAGACCGTGTAGCCAACTGAGACCTGACGACTGCTTGACCGACTCGACATGGAGTGAGTCGACTAGACCAGTGGACGGAGCACTAATTTGTGAGGTGCAGACCGATGGTGGATGGAGCACTACCTGTGTGATAGTGAATACCCGCGGTACTCGTCCGGAGAGTACCTCAGCAGGCTACTAGGGGGTGTGCACTACTGTGTTTGGGTGACATACCTTGGCGGGAAGCACTACTGTGTTTGGGTGGCTGACCCGCGGTACTCGACAGGAAGAGTACCTCATCAGTCTTAGGTTAGTGAGCAGTATCTCGGAGTCGTGACAGGACCATTGTACACTCCAGAGAGGGAGCTCATCAGTAGTTACGGTTTCGATAACGAAAATCCTGGTTTGAGCTGAGACTTTTGACCTTTGTATTTACCTCATGATTGAGTTGGGTTACATGATAACTTAGGTATATGTATGGATATATACCTGCGTAGTGGTTATCCGTTGATTTCACAATCCTTGTGTTTACTCATGATTGAGATGGGTTACTTGATAACTTAGGTATATGTATGTGAATATACCTAAGTAGAGGTTATATGTTGAGATCTTCTTTGTGGTTATCCTTGTTTGTTTTAGTTATACCTTGAGGGTCTTGGGTTCCCTACTGAGTATCATTATACTCACCCCTACATGGGATATGCCTGCACCTCGTTGTGTTGGTTGCAGACGATGGCAGTGCTGACAAAGGCCGAGTGTTCGAGGACTAGACGGTACCCGGAGGTGGACTACACGATGAGTCAGTACCCAGAGGTGGACTTCACGGCGAGACGACACTCGGAGGAGGTTGACGGGCGAGAGCATTGTGGAAGATATCTGTACCTACCCTTCAGGTAGGATCCGTGGTGGACGATCTAGAAGCTGCACCATCTGTACCTACCCTTCAGGTAGGATCCGAGGAGGAAGACCCATGAGTTGCTTCCTTTCTTACAGCTGTTGTCTTTTTAGGTTGTACTTTGTTCAGCTCTAGTTTTACTTTCTTTTGGTTTGTATTCTGGCCCATTTACTTTTCAGCACTTTCTTTTGTACTTAGTGTTTTGCTTCCGCTTGTACTCAATGGTGTTTTGTTTACTTATATAAAGGAAATGCCTTCCCAGTTATCGGGATTTACGCCTTTGGTGCTAGTCGCTAGCCCCTGGCCTATGGAAGGCGGGCTTGGGGTAATCACGGCACGGGCCCCGAGGGCGGGTCATGACATTTAGCTCCAAATTAAACCAATTTTATCTTATTTTATCAAGGATGATATCATGATAAGTGACATGCTCATCTCATAAATAATAGTATACTAAGATGATATCATTGATTTCTAAAAATATAATTGATCTCTATTACATACAAGTTGAGGTGCTTGGTATAGTTTCTAACCAACCATACCAAACTACTATAAGGAAGAATAGTCGAACCAATACTGTTCAAATTCATGGAAGATTCTCAACATCCCCTATTTATGGAACATCATTAAACAATCACAAAGATTTACCACCTCAGGAATCCCACGATCGCCCAAATTATCCACCAATGTCCATGCTTGACCAACTGTGATTCCCCATGGGATTCATTCTCATACAACCCCATAAATGTCATGCTGGTGAGCATGCACTAACATGATTCAAAATAGGCTAGCCTCAATGGAAATAAAACAAGACTAACCATTTCCAATGCTCATACGTCGTTCTATTCATTCTACATCGAAGGAAACATATTAAAAAAAATAATGAAAATCTCCCCAAATTAGGAGGGTCTTATTTATAAAAAGGAAGTACATAATAGTCTCTCATAAATGTTCTAGATCATATTCATATTAAAATCCTGGGTGAAACTTCTCCGAGTAATGTTCCCAATGGCCTAGAATTTCGTATAAAATGCAAAACCAAACTAAACAGTATGTCAAAACACCCAATCCACCTAGAGTTTCATCCCATGCATTAGGATGAAGTTGATTATATTAACTTGAATGTCACTATACTACAAAAGATGACATAATAATGTACTCAACAACACTAGGATTAGTGATTCCACCAAACTCAACCAGTATAATATATCATTAAGAAACATGACACGTACCATGTGTATGAATGCACACTATCATGAGGTTTCCTAAGAAAGAAAAAACATCTTTGATAATATTCATAGGCAATCCACCCAATGAATTCATGTTTAATGTGGTCTGTACAAGTGATTTACCCCATAGTCATATTTCCCCATATGACCATTAACCTGGATGATGTCATTCCAAGTCGCCCATCTTTGAGGAAGAAGAAAAGTTAATGTGTCCTACTAAGCTGCCAACCATGACCTAGACATGTTTATCCTACTGAAACTGAGAATTACCAGATAATAACACCCATACAAAGGGTCAATGATTCCTTTACCACCCATATATAAAATAGAATTTTTTATAATCTAAGAGTCCTACTAGTGACAAAAAACTCCCGATCTATACTATACGTACAAAAAATCACAACATTTTGAAAGACATTTTGCTCTATGTGTTCTACTTACATGGGATATCCCCTTACTAAAGCATATACATCGAACCTATCACTAGGTCATGACAAATAGATTTCACTATGTATGCCACCTATCTATTAATCCCATGCAAAAAATGTGTAAAGAATATGGAAAATACTCATGTTTTTTCCCATGGAAACTTATGAAGAAATTAAAAATTCACATAAAAGAGGTTTTAAACTAAGGATATCACATAATGTTCTATTTATAGTCACTAAATTGATTAAAATTTAATATTTTAACACTAAACTGATTTATCTCATAGAATCAACCACAAATTATAAAATAAAAACGCTAGGTAATAGATAAGGAGAACTATGAGGATCCTATTTGGCTAACATGGGTTCATTAAAATGAAACCCAATAATATTTATTTTATTTCCAAAGTTCAAAATAACCCATAGTTGGTTATCTCATAAGAAACATGCCCCAAATTACCTATATGGGTCCAGTTGTGTATTTTAGAATTTAATAATTTTGATCAACACGCACGTATGAGAGTCACAAATCATTATTGAGGTAACTAATTCATCTATGATCAAAATGAAAATTATTTTTCATTTGTGAAGATATAAAAATATATCAAGGACAAGTTTAATTGTTTGATTATATGGGTTTCCACATCCTAATATATAAATTTCCCATACACCTAATAGACTGTATATTTTCTCCCATTTAATCGAGACCAATTCACATTTAAAATATTAACATTAGTATATTTTTATTTTAAAAAAGGTCTATATGTATATAAAATATCAATAAATGGTTTTTATACATGAGATACCTTTTCCAAATTATATGTTGTCCGTATACATTTTAACTTAAAAATTGGCTCTTGTTTAATCACAACCAACATACTCATACCATGCAACCAATTATATATATCAAAATGATAACTAGACATGTTATTATGGTCAATAAATAAGATAAAAAAATACAATAAATATAAATTGGCAAGATATGCTAAATAATTAGAAGCATGCCATATAATCACCTAATCACTATATCATACTAAAATGATAAATAAATCACCCTAGCATGTTATATATAACAGAATGTTAAATAAGTTCATAAACAATCAAAAAAATATAAGTATCACTAAAATACATTGTATTTTATATATCAAGAAGGATAAAAAATACAAAAAGAATATTATCACAAACAAAAGTTATCCTACAAATACAACTACATGACATTGAAAATTTATGGAATGGGAATCTCTATGCGCCTATAATAAAGCACGTAATGCTACATCATTGTCATACAAAACAAATAAAAAATACCATAATTTTGGTTAATTAATTAGTTGTGGAATGTACACCATTACCTCAAGGTGAAATAATAATAAACTGTAATAGAGAACAACATGAACAAGAACCCCAATCCTGGACCCATGGGATTTTTTGTATGGAAGTGGTTATCACTCCTATAAATAACTATTTACTATGAATTTAAACATTATTAGTATCATATCTACCATACCCAAATATTAATATAAAGTAAGAAAATAGAAACCTCATTTGATAACACATTGTAATATCCTTAACCAAATGACCATTAAAGCAGTGGCTGGACCGGTCGTCGCATGCCCTCAAGTGTGGCTCCATTTATGCTTGAGGCTTCCAACTATGAGCGCGGGTCTAAGGAGGTGATAGTAGAGAGACTAAACCCACATGATTAGAGTGGAACATCAGTATATCAGAAAGTACATAATAGACAACCACAAAAGTTGTAATATATAAAATGAAGTGAAATAGAAGTATAATAGAATGCTAATATAAATTATTGATGACTCCAACACACAATAATGCATTCATGTCTATATGATGATTCCGAAAATGAAATAGTAGTCATACGGTAGGAAACAAGATATTGTACAATAAATGAATAAGGAAAAGAACAAAAATCTCCATGGTAGATCTCCATGATAATTTTTAGAAAAATTTATTTTTATGTCCTAACTCCCATGTACACGCATGACAATGTTAGTAGTGCTCCATGGTGTCGCAAACATGAAATCTTCTCTGGTAACCCATTGTAATAGCGGCCCAAGCATGTTGTGAGAAACACCCCAATTGGTAATCACCAAGGGTGTCTAAAAATATATCCTGTTTTTCAATATATGTTAATGCAGTGTTTAGATTTACTAAATATTATACAAAGTTCAACAAACAAATAGTAGCTCTCTTAGGCTCTTGAAGAACACATGGCGGATCTATATACTTTAGATCACTATGATAATGAGTGTGTGGCTTGTTACTATAAATAAATAGTAATAATATATATATAGTATAGCTATATATTTCATCCAAATATATAGAACATGTTTGTATGGATTTAAGTGGCCACATTCCAATAATACTAGGTATTGGATTGACCAGGGAATAAAATAGATATTGATAACTATCCTAAATGAGATTATAAGCTCAAGAAAAAGGGTGCATTCATAAAATTTCAAAATATCGATGGGAGACTTCATGCTCATAACCAGAGTTGGTGAGTGCATATTCATGTCAACAATCAGAAATCATGAGTGTGTCCTTAATCCAACTCTCTATAGGGGATGTGGTGTATTATTCCCACTATCCAAATAATTTCAATGGTGTGAGATTTCATGCACAACACCTAATGTAATGGAGTATGATACCTATATGCTCATCTGAACCCCTACCATCATTCCATAGCCTAATTAAAGGTGTAATTATATTTCAAAAAATATTCATTTGGATTTTCATATCAGTCATTACATTCTTCAAGTCCAAATATAACTGGTGGAAATAAAATTTAGATAAAACATGTACTTAGCATGAAATGATCAGCATGGCCTTCCCACTATTTTATAATTAATTTCAAATAACCATTTAATTCCTTAAAGGAATTTAAACAATACTGAATAATCCATTCCCTTTAATACATTTAATTTAATATATCTAAAAATTTAAATTCATTTTTCAATACTTAATGAGAAACTTTGAAGGTACCATATTCACATGGAAAATTAACTACATGGGAAATCCCATTTATTATGTTAGTCTTGCGATTGGTAGGATCTTAGTTCCTTATTCATATAGATATGATTGGTCTAATCCACACACTACTAAGATGCATTGGTTCAGTTAATATTTGAATAAAAGGAGTTATACTCGCTTTAAAAATATCATTGGAATTTATTCACAAAAGATGGTTTAAATCCATTAATATCCAAAGTCATTGGAAGACGAAAAATATATAGAAAAGCATGCGTAAAATCACCAATCACAATTTTAAATCATAGAAGATGTTAAACCTCATCTAAGGGCTTTTATTAAAAAACATGACATTGTTTATCTAAAAATTCATTGAAATATTTCATCTCATTTATGTAAAATAAACTAATTATGAATAATCAAAATAAATTTATTATATGTTGTTTATATATATAATACTTGAAGAACTATCTAACAAGGTACCATGTGGAGCATAGAAGGTTCTATTAGAAAAAAGAAAATACTGGGAAGAGGAAATTCAATTACCAACTTAGCTGAACACTTAGAAGGTGTTCTGTTTTTTATTTAATTAATTGAGAATAGAGAAGTTAAGCTATAACAGATGAGGGGTGTAAGTGTTTGAGCTTAGAATCCTATATTTACGTAACAAATATACTTAGGATTATAAATATGTTTTTTACTAATTTGGGAATAAGAATACAATTCCCAGGTGATGTGTGACCAAGGGTGGTGTGCAACAAAACAACATTATTTATAATTAAACAAAATCAGACTAAAAAATCCATAGAACACATACCTTTCTCATAGGAATATGTAATTGTCCTATAGAGAGGTATAATTTGGTCCATTTTTGAATAAAATAATGAAATAGACATCCACCCTAATAATAGGGTGACTGAGATTTCACCAAAATAGCCCAACAGATTAGAAGAGAAACATAGAAAAGAAGAATGAGGCCTCAGGATCTTACAAATTTGGATCTATAGAGATTGAAAACATTCGATTTCATACTTTGTAAGTAATAGATATCATGATCCCTTGGTTACGGAGAAGGATAAACCCACATGAGAGTATGGCGAGATCACGTGACTAGAGAAGAATAAAGAAAAAATGAAAAAGGAATTAAAGTATAATTAAGGGAGAAATGGACCGTTCACACTCAAAAAATGGGTCACACAGGTTTTCCACCATGTGGGCCAAACTGTGTTCCAACCATTTAGGACCACTTCTTAGAAACACTACCTTTCATTTTTTCCCCGCACATTATTCCCTAATCATGAACCAACTGTGCACTGAATAGTGCATGGACAATATCTAAACGACACTAAGCATGATGGCAGGAAGCATAGTCTGGTAAACTGTGTACAAAATGTGTAGAATAGTTATTATATCATGTAGGTGTCAGATTATTTTTACTAGTGGGTAGCAAGGTTTCACACAAATCATGTAGCCTTACCAGTCTATATCCAACTAGGTATTTTGGGGCCAGACACTCTTGAAACTCAATGAACGACATATAGTACCTCTCAAGCCACCAAAAAAGTCTAAAAAACACTTTAAAGCATTATTACTCTCAAAATTATGTTCTAAATCACGATTTAAATATTTTCCCATCAACTAAATTCCAAAATCCAACTTCCCTTATAATTCTACCTTGTCTCGAAACACAGATTGTTACATGTGGTATAGACTACCGCCTCCACAAAGAAATATCATTTTTTTCATTACCAATTTTCATGTATTGTAGTTCTAGTGGTAATTATGAACAAAAATTATATATATAATATATTCATTATACATGAATTTCAATTTAATATCCAACTTCTCTGTTATCATGCATTTTGAAACATGATCACTAATCGTGCACACATGTCGAGTAAAACCACCTTGATGAATATTTTTTTTGTTTGCAACTATATTTTCATAAATTACATAAACAACTTAAAATATGTTCTATCATCATAGAAAAATAAAAATAAAAATATTAGGATTATTTTATAGTGATATTATGTAAAAATAAACTCTTTCTTCACCATATTCAAATATCTAAATAACGTGTGTTCATGTTTTTGTCATTTTGACCACATATTTAAACAATGTTTTAAAATTCAATTATGGATCACTATGTGAACATTAAAGATAATATTATTATAAAATATGAATCATTCCATCATTTTTATATGGTCTTGTTATATATTATATTACATATTTAAATTAGTATTAATGTTGTTTTTTTGTTCATCAATCCTAAATAAGTTATTATCATTTCTATTTTTACATAAATAGGAAAAAAACATATGTATTTTAACATAAATGTTTTAAAAAAATAAATGTTATATATTATAGAATCATAAATTTTATATCAATAATGAACTTGGAATCAATTGTTAGATAATTATATAAAATTATTAAACATGTAGAATATTGTTAAAATTATTAATACCCAATCATTAAAACATATTATAAAAGATTAATAACTGAAGAAAATTATTATTAAAGAAGACTATAAATAGGAATATATATTTTTAAGGTTTATAAAAAGTTTATTTTGAAATTTAAAATTGTTGTAAATTAAGGTAAATAACATCCATGTAAATCATAGTAAAGACTAAGGGACTTGGAAACTGAATCATCATCTATTGAGTTATAAAAGTTTTAATTTGAAGTTCATTTTTCCATTAAATTCCATTTTAAATGATATTAAATTATTTAATTTTTTCAAAAATAGTTTTTAAAAAATTCTATTTATATGATTGTTATTATTTTTATTTTACTTGAAAATCAAGGATACTTTTTAAAAGATACTCGTAACAATGAATTTTATTAAAAAATACAAAATGTGTTCAAAAATATTTTTCATTATGATTTTTATCATTTTTATAAAATGAGTTTTTAATAGTGGGGTTTTGATTTATGTGTTATAAAATATAATTCTTCTCTTTTATTATTTTTTTTAATCAAGATTTTACAATTAAGTTATTTTGTCCCTAATGTTATTTAATATTTGTTGGATGTTTCATAGTATCCATTTTATTTACATGGGTTCTTCACATTATGGGGAAAATGTAATTAAATCACTTTTCTTTATAGAGGTTATTTTATGTGGTGATTATTTTTTAAAGTGGAAAACAAATTTATAGATTTTGAGATGGGTGAGACCTATATCTTCCTTCAATGCATTGATTAAAGTATTATATCTCATGAGGTATAAAAGTTTTTTTAATGGGGAAGGAAGTGTCTTGGATCAAAACTGTTGAGTGTGATGGAATATATATCTACTAATTTTACAAGCCAATGTGTTGGTGGGTATCTAGGTTTAAAAAAATATGAAATCCTATGTTCATTATTGATTAAATTTCATTCCTACTGTTTATGGGTCAGGATATATGCTTCATGTTTTATATTTAGAATCCATTGTAGTAGTGTTATTTATTTATATCTTATGAATATCCATAAATATTATAGCTAAAAACATTATTTATGTTTCATATAAATAATATATATTTTCAGAATTCAAGATTTTCCACATCATGTTTATGATTCAAAAATTACAGCTATTATTATTTTATCCATTAATGATCATTTGATCTCCCCAATTAGTGTGATTCACCTTTACTAGTATTTTAATATCATTATATACCATATAATACCAAAAATTTTATTTGTAATATGAATACGTGTACATTGAATGTTAAATAAATGTTTATATGTAACAAGTCTCTAAAACACACAAACATTAGGTCCACGGGTAATGAGGCTACTTTAGGATGTAATAATTAATACAAGATATGGGGGTATTATTAATGTGTTTTACACTTTTTTTAATTAATTAATAGACATTTTACATTTATAGTGAAAGTTATATTATTTTAATTAAATAATTATTATAAATTTTTACTCTCATTATTTTAATATCTATAATCAATTTACATGTTGATCTCAAGAACTAATTAGTGGTTATAATTTTTTATTTTGAATTTGAATACATTATTTCTATGATATATGTTTTTTAATAAATATGATGATATAATTACCCAAATATCTTATGAAATTATAATACGTGCATGTGCAAGAAGTAAAAAATCAAGGAAAATTATTTAATAATAAAATAAAATAAATATGTATCGGGAAATAGTTATATTAAAGGAATTTTATATTCAATTAAAAAGTATAATTATGTGAAAATTTATTCATATTTAAATTCTAATTATATTATTTTTTATTTCAAGAAAAATTAAATGAATTGTCACAAAAATGAATTTATGGATATTTGATAGAGTAAAATATTCTACTAAATGATATAAAAAAACTTAATGATGTTATGTGTGTTTTAATTTGATCTAAAATATCATCCATGAAAAATTTATGATACACTATACAACATATAAGTTAATTTATAACACGTAAATATTAAAAAATTGGTAACAATGATTAATGTTAAAAAGTATTATCAAGGGGGTTAAAAGAAACGAAAAAATATACAATGAAATATAAATAGGTTTAATTTTTTTTGGATTGTTATATTTAAACATTGTTATGTTATAACTTTAATATTATTGTCATTTCGTTCCACATGACCTGATTCTGATAAATATTATATTCAGATGTTCATAATGTTTTTAATTATGCCGCTACACTCATATATGAATCGGTACCCATTTTCTTATCTTCATATGCCATTAAAGTGATTTTACTTGACTAAAAACTACAGAAAAACCTTCCAAACTATACTCACCATGACTTATATATTTTTTTTTCAAAAAATGGAATATTAAAAATTATTAACTTGTCGTAAATTTAAGGGTTCTAAATAGGTGCTATCACACATAATCAGGTTCATTCATTTTATTTCTTATTATATATTCTTAAAATATTATTTAAAAGTATTTATGTAATAACATCAACTTATTCCATGTTTTAAAATGTTATTATTATTTTATTATATACCTTTTTATTTCATTTTCTATTCAATTTGAAAAGAAAATATATCTTTTGTGTGTGTATGGACTACCCCATCCATGAAGAATTATGTCTCAAATTTCATCATCTGATCATATGGATATTCTAAATGATGATATATATATAAAAGTTTCATTTATAATATAATTATGATTTTTTAAATATAATATAGTACCTACCGTTATACCCTTTCTATCGATAGGATGTTGATTATGTTCTATGTCTGTACCTATGGAATACCACCTCCATGAGGAGATGAAATTCCATTATAAAGTCCAACACACAAGGATGGTCATAATGAGAGAAATAATGAGAAATATGAAATAAATTAAAAATTTATTTTTTCATAAGTTTAATATATTATATACATTATTTATTTTCCCCCCATTTGTGAAATGAAAATTTCATTCAATGATATGTATAATCTACTGTCTCCATGAAACGGTATTGTTCATTTTTCATGAACACCTAACATAATTTGTTTGAAATGATTATATAATGTAAAAATGTTATAACTATAACATTAATATGATTATATAGTTTATGATATAGTGACACTATTATCCTTTAACAAACATACAAATTTTGATTTCAGGATTTGAACCGAACATACTCAAAATGTATGGCATGGACTTAGTTAATTTGGTAAAATTATATGACCTGGTAGTAAATAAATAAATAAAAATGTTTAGAGATGAAAAAATCAAGAAATTTTTCTTTTTAAATAAAATAATTACTTTGTAATAATTATAAAGTAGTTAAATAACCAATGTCGGAAAATGAAAGACCAGGTTTTTGATTTCTCCCTCAAATTTTTCCATTTTGAATCATGTGATTTCTACAACATGTTTTATATTTTTTACTATATATACCGACACATTGAAGTAAATTATAATTAATTTAACAAAATTAATTTATTTAAAAATCTGTTTAGTGTTCCTTGAATCAATATTTGTTTATTAAAAAGATACAAAATATTTTATGGATTTACCTTAATAATATTTTTTAAATAATTTTATACTCTATATCCTCTAGATATATGTTCTTTTCTATGTTTAAATAATTTATTTTTTTACATCAAGTGATATTAAATATAAATTTCCACTAATTTTGATGTTTTTTAAAAATTATATAAATAGAATGTTTTAAATTTTTTTTTTCATATTGGCCACATTTGAATCTTTTACCATAATATAAAAAAGAATTATTTTTAAATATGTAGGATACTAATGAATTTTTTCACCATCTAGTATATTATTCTATATTAGCCTTCCTATATAATATTTCATGGTTTTCTAAAATATATTATGTCACAATTTTTTTTTGGAAATTTTTTATTTTTTATATCTTCGATGAAAATAGTATTTTTCTCATTATAGTTATGTTAAAATATAAAATTCCTTTCTTAAAGAGTCAAATGAGTTTATCAATATAATTTTTATTAAAAAGTGAAATATTACACTTTTTTCATGATATGGTATTTCATAAATATAAGTAATGATAGGTGATCCTGATATAGATCACAATAAAGGGTTGTCACAATATAACTCTTTAATGAGAAGGGTAGTGAATAATAATTGAAGGTGATAAATGAGATATATAATAATGATAGTTACTCATAAAGAAAAAAATTGAGATTCAATTATTTTTTAAATGGGAAAAATCTGAGTGGACATTGGTTATGAATATACTTCATTATATACATATGTTATTATATCTAATGTTTTAATTGTTATATTTTGATTTTATAAGGTATTTAATGTTTATGAACACAGTTATGGTGACTGTTATGTTTTTTCAAGGAAATATTTAATGATTCTTACTTCAAAACATTTTTTTTCATTTTATGCAGATTTTTTATAATCAATTTTGAACAATTTTGAAAATATTATTTCAATGAATGAATATCATGTTTTAAATCAGAATATAAAGATTAACTAAATTGGATTTTTTTGAATGATTTTTTAACAAAATAGTGAAAATGCTAATTTTTGTTAAATTGTCACTTCCATTCAGTGGTTATATAATTAAAAATTCAAATTATGTTGAAAATATTTTCCTATAGTAATGAAATAATACATTATTTATAAATAATATTATTAATTTCATGGAAATTATTATTATAATTTATTTTATAATAAGCTCACATTGGGGGTTAAATATGAATTTTTATAAAGATTATTTTCCTTATATTTTTAAACATTTTATTAAAAAAATTATCCAATTATTTATAATTATAAAGTAAAAATGGATTCAAAAATTTTAATCAAGATGATCAAATATGGAAATTTTTTCCATACAATTTTTTAAATTATGAATAGTAACAATTTTAATGTTTTAATCTCAATAGTTGTATAATAAGGAAAATCAGAAAAAAATAATGGCTATGGATTTGAATTATATATTTTTCATTATTTTATCCTATAGTATGATTGGAGTTTGACCAATGATATGTTAAAGTGGTTAAATAAATTACTTTGAAACAAAATTTTGAATTTTTGAATCATTTTGTTACTTTTATGACCACAAATATATTTCCTCCGATCTAAATTTCTTTGGGTCGTTGGATTTAATGGTATTATTGGAAGTCTTAATAGGGGTTTGGAGTAATAAAAAAGACTAAATATACCCTTTTTATTTTAAAAAAACTTGATTTATATCAACTTCTTACTTTATTTTTAGGTGAAATTATTTCTATGCTTTAATTAGGTAATTTCATAAAAATGGACTTTTATACTTTGTGTGTAATTATATTAAAAGTAATAATTTTCTCAAATGTATTTTTAGTCTAATAAAATAGATTATAAAAGTAATATGATAATTCCATACATTTTTTACTCAGGCCATTTTATTTGTGATTATATTAGTATTTAATCAATGTAAAATGTATGTTACCATGATTAAGGTTAAATTTTCATTAAAGTGGATTTAGAAAGATATAATGTAAATAATGGCTCCTACAGTTGTTAATATGTGATTGTGTGAGGTTTTTTAGACTGTATCACATGTAATTTTTTTATTTTCCATGACTCGTTATAACTTGAAAATTAAAAATTCCATATATTATTTTAAATAACTTAATAAAAACAAGATTTACCCCTCGCATCACTAATAAATTAAAATGAATCCTCGTTTATTAATCTATCCTATTGTTGTCCTTTTTATTACCATTACCTTTGGAAATTTCTTCTTGACCTATATCTTCATGACTAAGATTCATTAGCCTGATCAAAAGGCCAACCTAGAAGGATTATTTTTTAAGCCATAGGTTCTTCTCCACCAAATTGAGATAAATAATGCACAAAAATAGATGATACATAGGGAAATTGATTTATCATCTCAATTTTTTTTTATTGAGACTCATTCAATGTTTACAGAATGTTTTATTTTTTTGGTATATATTCTACCATATTGATCTATTTAATACATTATTTACTATAATTCAAGTGGATTTATATGTTTTCACGTTCTCCACCTAAAAAATTAGATGATTAGATATTTACCAAATTGATAGTGGATTTCTCTTGAAAAACATTCTTGAAATTATCCCCTTAAAATATTTTTCTTTATTGTCCATGTGTTTCAAAAATATTCATAAAATATATTATTTTTATTTAAATTATTGTTAAATGGAATTTTTAATTATATATTTTTAAAAAAAATTATAAATTGGACTATTTTAACTATTTTCGAAAAGGTTTACATTTTACATTATTTACCAATGTAAAAAAATGGAGTATTTTTGGTCTTTATCAAAATGAATAAAATTCTTCCTTTTTATGTCAATTAATCCTTATGAATCTTCCTCTACTTTTTTTAAAGAAATTTATAAATAAAAACATATAATTTTTTCATCGAGGAATTTATTATATTTGGTATTTTCATATAATTAATGTATGTCCCCTTGTTTCTATATGATGAATGAATGTGGTTTTCATTTAGGAATAAAGATTAGGTTTTTAATTTTTTTTGTTTAAATGAAAACATCAATGTGTTTTATTCATGATATTGTTATTCTAAATTTTTTATGATGAAATATGTTATTGATATATCTTCTGATGATGGATGAGCCCAATATAGGTATGCAATTCAATGGTTAATTTGATGTATTTAACCAGATGGAAGTCACTCTTAATATTTGATGGATTTTATTTAGTATTTATAACTCCTAAGTGAAGACAATGTTATCCAATGGCAAATTAATTGAAATCGATTACTGTGTTATCATTTGCATTTTGTTTAATGATATTCCATGATAACAATTTTGTTTTCACATCCTTGAAAATATATTATTATGAAAATATTTTATTTTAAAGAGTTTGAAACTGAGATTAGTTTTTTAATAATGGTTATGATTTTTTAGATAAAATAGTTTCATTTCCAAGAAATGGTTTCATGTTATTAATGAAACCATAAGGATTATTATATTAAACTATTATTTATTATGAGATAATTTTTAATCCATTAGGTAAATAAGTTAATATAATAGGTACATAAATGATTAATTTACCCTAAATGTTTTTTACAAATATGAAATTATTATTATGGGTTTTAGGTGTTTTCAAATGGTGTTAAGGGGGTTTATTACTCCCCTAGTAGGAGGAACAATACCATTTGATTGTTTTTTATTTTTGGAGTTGATGAGATAAATTTATAGAAATTCTATAAGGAATAAAGTGGATGAAAATTTGTATTAATATAAAGAAACAATTTACACCATCAATAGTTTATTCTTGATGTGAGTGTTCACTTGATTTATGTAGTGATTTTTAATCATAGCATGAACTAGTTTTGATAAGTTGATGCCCAAGACAATTTATGATGTAAAATCCATAGAAAACAAAAATGAAATGAAATTATTTTAACATGTGTATTTAGGGAATTCCATATAAGTGACCCTTGAAAATTTTACATTGTAAACTCCATTTACATGGAATGAATAAATTCAATTCATGCTAGTTTTATCCAATAATTGAGTATTGAGTTCCTCAATTAGTTCACCTTATATCCACTTGTATTTCTATACAAACCACCATGATTTTAAGTGATATTTGACATCTAAACTCGGATTCTATTAGATTTGCAAGCATTGATTTTTATGAAACTAAATGGATAAGATCTTCTTCTTTTTTATCATTCATAACTTCCACATTTCTTAAATATGATCATATATTGGTATTTTTATACACATTTTTAATGCGATGAGTTTTGATTATTTCATCATTAGATTTAAAATTTGAATAAGAATAATAATAAATATTTATGGAATAATGTTAGATCTTTCATGCCAAATAAACTCGATGTAGGTAGCTTCACTCTCACTCTACTATTATGGAACATGCTGACTTGAGTTTTTCTATGTTGTTCTTATTTATAGTTTGTAAATGTCTTGAGAAATTCAAATGGAAACCCCCTATTGTGATGTGTTTTTAAACAGTTAGTTTAAAATAAATAAAAATGGGCTTCTAAAGGGGATTGGAAAATAATTTTATATAAAATGATATATATTTGTAATTTCATAATATTTCTTGTGTAAATCCATATTAATGTGGAATAAATCATGGAAGGGTGTTACATAGTCTAGAATTATAAATTTTCGAATAATAATGTTTGGACATAACACTATCAAATAATAATAACCATGAGAAAAATAATTCATATAATTACCAAAATAAAATTGGGTATCCATGTGAAAATTGGATGGCTGATTAATCCACCACTCGTGTGTATTCAAAGGTCCATGGATTAAGGTGTAGTGTGTGTGTGTGTGTGTGTTTGTGGGAATATAATTATTCATCCAATTTTTATGAAGTAGAGGAAAAAATTATTTACTATTTTTATTATTTTTAACTTTTTTATGTGTTTGATATGGATGATTTAACTTCTTTTGAACTATTTTATTAACAATTTTAATACCTTTTGTATTCATATATTCGTGTATTGGAATGCCTCATGGGACTAACTACTAAGTATTATACTCACACACTTATTGGGCACTATGAGGATTTTTGGGATGTTCTCTACTAATCTACAAGGATGGGGAACATTTAAAACCTAAATAGTAGTGTTTTATAGTGTATATGTGCTGGTTATTAGACATAAAGTTGGGGATTTTCTATGTGTTTCTCGAGAGTAGTGAAACATTAGTGTTAGAATCATTATGTTTTTTGAGTGTTTTCCTTTCTCACTTTTATTCATCCATAGTTTCTCAGATATAGTGATTTTGTTTGTATTTCATTGAGTTGTGTTGTTTATTTTCTCATTCAGAAAATTTAATTTCATTGTGGTTATTTATTTTTCTTATAAGTTTTCTAGATTTAATGTATAATTGTCCCTTAATGTTATTTTTTTCAATCACAAAAATTTTATTGTCAATCATTGGTGCCTTAGGGATTTCATATAAGGTCATTTCCACCTATCTCTCCTCTTAAGACAATGATTTGGTGTGGGATGATACAAATGACATCAATATTGTTCGTTCTATTAATTGGGTTAGTATGAAGGTGGAAATAATTTCAAACCATTAAATATTAAAAATAAAATATGTATCTAATATTTTTATAAAAATTAATTCAATATGGTTGTTTCGGTAAAAAAATGGATTCTAAATAACTTATAGGATAATCATCAACACATAATTGAGGGTTAAGATGACAACGGTATAATATCATTCATTGGTACTGATATATCCCACTATAACTACATTATTTAAATGTTTCCTGAGTTTTTTAATGTAAAATGTTTAAAATTGTTTATTTTTAGAATGAAAATTTTATGATGTTTTTCTAGAATGATTTGGAACATTATATCCATTAATTTTATTAGAGATATTACTAAATGGTGTTTTTCATGTTATAGAAAGAAATTATGTAAATGATGTAAAAAACATCATGAATTTTATGCATTAATTATTGATTTTACTAGGCCATAAATAAAGAAAAAACTTATAGAAAGAGTTTTCAATCCTTTCAATGCATTCATATATGCAATAAAAATAATGAAACATACCACATGGATTATTCTGTGTAGTATCAAAAATAGAATGCACTAATTGTATGAAGAGATTAAAAACCCAAGAAAGATAATTTATGGAAAAAATAAATGAAAATATTCCTCTATTGCATTATAACATTTGTGGATATAACAAAAATTCTAGAATTTTTTTAAGGATCTATAACATAAAATATGGGATAAATTTGTCGAAACTAGAGCTGACTAATGACTTTTGTGGGATGAACTTGTGGAATTGTTCAACAAACAACTCTATCCCCATACATTGAAGATAGAAAGAAGTCTTATATTCTATAATTAATGAATTCATATCTATGATAGATTTTGTAGCTATTTCAATATACATAGTAAGTTTCTCGCTTGAGGTAGCTACTATCATGTCCTTAATAGAAAACATCAATATTTTCAACTAATATTCAATCCAAATATATTAACACATCATTTTATATTATTTATAGATTGTCAATAGGTAAACAATGGTGGAAAAAGATATTTTTGGGAGTCCTACAAGAGGAAGTATGTTTTTTGACATTGGAATTGATGGTAACTATAATATATAGAAAAATAATAATCTGGAAACTTATTCTCAAGTATGTGGTGCACCTCAAACTCATACCTCTGATTTGGTTAATTTCCCCAAGATATAATATAAAAACCAGTTGTTTCCAGCAAAATTATCTTAAACAAATAAATAAGGATTGCACTGTACAACCAATTAATTAAACCACTACATCTTGAAAGGAAGTGTCAAGAAGTACATTCCTAGACATAAGAAATCAGTAGGTGCAAAAGGATCAACTCTTCCTCAGTTTTCAAATTTTTGGATGGGAATATCACATCAGACTATTTTTCCTTAAAAAATAAATGTGATCCCAGATACCTCTACGAAGACATTGTTTTTTAGGAAGATCCTTATTTGGGATGAAATTGCTATCCCATGGTAGATGATATGGATTTATAATAAGTATAACATTCTTTTACAAGGATGATATTTGGAGAATCCATGGTGCATGGTGTCATTACTTTGAACATCAACTCTGATGAATATTGTTATTGGTACATGAAAATCTCATCATTTCATTTATTATTACGTGGTTTGTTTTTTGAAAACAAATTGAAATTAATCTTAATATCATGAGCATTAAGACACCACATGGACATCATGAGTCCAATGGATTCAAATTCCTACCATGTTTTATTGTTGTTGAGGATTTGTTTTTTTTGGGGATTTACTATCTTGGAGATGGATTTATTTAATTTAATCATTTATAAGGATTGGATTATTGAAATTAAATACCATACAGACTACAATGCACCACAAGAGACCACTACATCCCTAGATGGAGATGTTCATGCATTTAATGGTTCTTGATATATAAAGGTGGATATAACAAGAATATTAGTTTATGTGGATACAACCATATATAGCCAGATAACAACAATGACGATAGATGATTCTAATGAAATAATAAATTATACACTTAATTCCATAGTGGATAAATACCCATATATATTTTCAAATGATTTCATTATGTTACCACTTGAATGATAAATCTAATTTTCTATCGATATAGTCATGGGAAAAAGATTTGTTAGACTTCCATGTAACTTAATTGATCTTATAGAGTTCAGAGAGATAACGATTCAACTATAACCACTGGAAATATTTTTTTTCATAATACCATATACATAAACATGGGAATTACTATTTTATTCATAAATAATGTAGATAATTTTCAATAGTTATGTATAGACTATCAAAAACAAAACCATGTTTCAGTAAAAACCGATATCCTCTTACTCATATTGATGATCCATTTGATTAATTATATGGTTATAGGTAGTTCAATAAATGCGATATACGATCAAGATATCATCACAATAAATTCATAAGAAATGATATTCTGATGATAACATTTTAGTGTAGAAATGAACATTATGAATATTTTTCATTCTATTTAATATGATAAATGAACCAAAGCTATTCATTTCTTTAATGAAATATATCATATATAAGAACCGAGAGTCATTTATGTTGGAATTGTTTTATGATATTATTCTTTTCACTCAATTAAGGAATGAAAACAAGGAGTAGTGAGAAATTTAAATCAGTTAATTTTGGGATCATAATTTGTATACTATGTTTTCTAATTGTGTCTTCTTGATCCAAGAAGCTAATTTCTTGCTCCATTTCATTTTTAAGTAAAAAATATTTGTTTAGCCGCAAATTATTGATGAAATATTGTATTTTTAGTGACCAAAACATTTATCTATGAGACACCATATTAGTATATTATATTTATTTTTTCAATATTTTTTGAATTTCTCTATGATTTCATATCCCGTGACTTATTTGACAAGAGAGGGAGTGACATTAATAAAGGATGATGGATGATAGAAATCAAATCTAAAGATTAATTGTTTTTCTCATGATAGCACCATATAAATATTTTGAGACCTAGGTCGTGGTTATTTGGTATATTTTGATTCATCTATAAGATATTATGGTTAAAATATCTTAAATAGAGAACATGTTATATTATATAGTTTGAAGAATTAGATAATGTATGAGAAACACTATCACAAGCATGAACTATAATGAGATATTATTTTCTATGATTTAATGCATTAGTAAATATTACTTCTTTAAAGAAAGGCATGTGTTTATACTGACCATAAGAGGTTGAAATACTTATTTTCTCAATATGAAACAAACATTAAGAAAATAAAATTGATGGTGTACATTCAGATGTTGGATTTTTTACTTTTTATGAACAATACATAAATGGAATTATTTGGTAGATGATTAGATATGGATAATTTATATCGATATGTTTTGAGCGGATCATGACTAATGGATGAAAATTGGTGTGATTACTAACATGATTATAGATTTCACTATACAAGAGGATCATATTATCTTATACCTATTTAATTTTGTTTCTAACATAACATATCTTTTAAAAGTGGATGAGACATATAATCTAAATTGTATGACCATTAGGGAAAAAAATTGTAGAGAGACATTTGTAAACTGGACAATGGTAAAAAAAAACTTGTTATATTATCATAATCATATTATATTTTCTAAATATTCCTTTGAACAAAATCGATCCATATATCACCATTTGAAATAGTTTGTTTACAATGGAATATTTAAAATTAACAAGGAAACGAAATGATATTTCTAGTGGCGAGGCATAAAATGTAAAATTGTAGATTTCATGATGAAATTCTTATCAAGTAAACATGTAAAACATGAGAATCAATAACCAGTTGGTATGATTCAATCTATGCCTATAATTATTTGGATGTGGAATAAGTTTTCATAAACATTATCATAGGTCTATTAGATGTTTTTTGGAAGAATTATTCTACATGAGTGATTGTGGATTGAACCAGCAAGACAATACACTTAATACCAATTAGAGAATAAAACAATGTTTGGGGAACAGACATGTTGTCTATCTAAGATTTTATTATATTTCATTGAGTATCAGTTTAAATTTCATCTAAACGATATCCTCAGTTCACTTATATATTCTGGAGGTCATTATAATAGTCACTCAGTATTCAATAGACAATGAGAATTACATATGATCTAAATGTAGATGGTCAGTCAGAAAACACAATTCAAACATAGGGAGATTTTTTCTGGGATTGTGCCTTGGACTTTAGGTGCTATTTGAATGGTCATATTAGTTTGGAAGAGTTATCCAATAATGGGAGCTATCATTTTACAATATATATGGCCCTATTTGATTCATTTTATGGTTTCCCTTATCATTCTATACGATTTTGGGTTGAAACATGAGAGATATAATTGATTGATCTGAGTCATGTCCATGAGATAACATAGAATATCTACCTTATCTAAAAATAGATGACTATATCTCATATAGTAAATGAATCATCTGTATACAATCATTAGTGACACATATATTTCTATCTGACTAACATTGTCTTATTAAAATTATAATCAAGACATGGTCTTCAATGTTTCCTTAAACTAGGGATGTCATCACCAAGGTATGTGGAACCATATTAGGTTTTTTAATGAATTTGAACTATTATGTATCAGCTACCATTGGAACCATGATTCAAAACTAACTATAATTTCTTCCACATTTCACATTGTTGATGAGTCACTTAATTCATTTTCATGTGATTAGTTGGGAACACTTTACTCTTGATATTGATGTGGTTTTTATCAATGAGCGGGATTAAATTCTTGACAGATATAAAAATACCATGTGTGGAATATCTATTTTCTTGTTGTGGGTTTGATGGTGTCTTGATCATATTCAAGAGGTAATATTGGAATATTATATGTTTATGACGATGAAATAATATGATATATTAAAGGGAAATTTTTATCTCAATATTCCTTAGGATGGAAAGCCTAATAGTGGGGATAAATTTACTCACCTATTTTTAGGTAAACACACATTTTATTCTTTTTCATTTATATTTGGTGTCGTTGAAATATCTTTTTGGATATTTTTAGTAGAGTAAATTGTAAATAAATTGGAATAATGCTATAGTAAAAATTAACACATTGAATATGCATTCTCAACATGAATTTTCATTGGAAAGGTGTTATGGGATTTCATCATAGAGTTTATGGGTTTATTCTAGGTGGGGATTACGAACAATTTCAACATGAAATCCATTCTAATTTTATTATTATTTTCATTTTTAACCAAGTAAATGTGTTATTTGACTTATGTGACCCCTCCAAAATTAATATCATAAACTCCATTTTATGTAAATTAATATATTTTTCTCTTGATATTTTTTGTCAATCAAGATTTTTTTAATTCATTATTAAGTGTTTATCTTTTACTCTTGACTTAATCTGCAACCTTTGGTTATTTTATAATATATTTTATGTCTAAAGACTAATTATAATGGATCTTTACTTGTTATATTATTGAAAAAATGTTCTGGATGTCATTCTTTCTTCTCATACTATATCTATTTAGTATTTCTAGAATGAGAGAATATATTTTTTTTTGTACCACAATCTATAAGAATTAATTTAGTTTTATGAGATATTCCTAGTTTTTAATAGGGAAATTGATGGAACAGGTGAGGTCACTGGAATATTCATAGATAATTAATGACACAAAAATTTCATGGTAGGTTGATTTCCCAACACTCTATTGTTCTCAAACATGCATTATTGGGGGTTTTCCAAAGACTTCTTGTGATTTTTTTTAGAAATATATAGTAATTTCTTTATGTAAAACCACTATTAAATTGTGTTTTTAGAAGGGTAGTTATGAAAAATGAAAGATATTGGTTTTCTAAAGATGGTTGATTAAATTAATATTTTTAAGAAATATTAAATTTGTATCTTGGAATAATTGGGTTGATGTATATTCATGTTCATGTGGGAGAGATCATGGAACGAAATACTACAATCATAAATAGAAAACATTATAATCATCATTGTTTGAATGCCACCATCAAAATAATATAAAATTAAAAAAAACTGTGGTTTTGGGTAACACAGTCAAATTAGGTCATCAAATAATGAATTGAATATATGATGACTAACCACTCATGAGTATTGGGATGTTCATGGTCTCAAGCATAGTGAGTGTGTTTTTGTGAGTATGTTTGGGAAGGGAATAATTTTTACTTGTTTTAAAGAGAGGATTGAAACTTGTTTAATTTTTTTCTCATGTAGAACATGTTTATGGTTTCAATATAAATTTTTTATCTACATTTAAATAAATTTTTAGAAAATTTGATAACATGTTCTTATCATAGATTATTTTTTTGGGATTCCTCTGGGGATTACCTATTTAATGATACAATCACCCCATATCTGGGATCATTGGTTAATATACAGATTCTATCTATAGAGATACATATAAGGGGGATGTTTCTTACTTCACTACTATAGTTCCATTATGTCATTTTCTTGGTTGTTGTAGCTGGATCTAGGTAGTCTCTTTATGTTTTTTGGTAGTTTCTATACTTTGGTAAGAAATAAATTGTGTATTTGGAGTCATAAAGTTGAGAACATTTAATTTTATGTTGTTACTTTTAAATTGTTATTTTATTTGTATTTAATTGAGTATTATAGTTTATTTTCATAGACATCGTATAAATTATCTTTTATTTTACATATTCACCATGTAGTGTGTTTGGTTATTAGGAAAAATCAATCATCGACATGCATTGAAAACCATATAATATTTTATAGCCATTGGTATAGTTCTATAGCATTAAAAGTTATCAAAAAATAAAACAGATGGACCTAAATGAGGATTTTTATGGCCACTCATATAATTCTCCACTATATTGGGTGGAAATAAAAGAAAAATAATTTGTTGGACTACAAATTTTCCATGATATAATAGAGATGGTTGATTTGTCATTATTCTAATTTAGGTAATACCCCTCCCAAAATCAATGGATTGAGAGGAGGAAGATGTTCTATAAACGTTAGGCAATATCCAAACGACAAAAAAGGCTACAAGTAAATTATAAGGGATTAAGATAATTGTGAGTATTGTTTTTTTTTCAAAAAATACAATGAATATATAATGAAAAGCTATAAAAACAAAAAATGTATATTTTATTATTATTAAAATAAACTAGCCAACTCAATTAAATACCTATAAAAGAAATATCTAAGAGTAAAAATTGAAATGTATTAGTGTAAAAGGTTTTGAAGCGAAATACCTAAAGATATTGGAATTATAGTTTCATCTCTTAAGATTATTATGTAGAAAATGTACATCACTATCTTTAACAACCAAGAGAATGTTGTCAAGGAACTCCATTAGTGAAGAAATAAACCCCCACCTCATTGTATATTGGCAGAAAAAATACAAAAACATCTCAAATTTTTCAACAATGGGGTGATTATAACACTCTCTAGGTAATCCCATGAGACATACCAACACATTCCAATAGGAAAACAACATGTTAAATTTTTTTAATAAAATTCATGTAAATTACGTAAACATTTTATATCAAAACCATAAGAATGTTTTATATTAAATAAACATTAAAAAATAATGTTATCCACTACTTACCACATTGCATTTTTATTCAATTTCCTCACTAACACACACATATTATTATGAAAGTCATGAACCTAACTACAATCATGAGGGATGAGTCGTACTATCAAAATTCCATCACCCAATGACCAAATTGAAAAGTGTTACATTTGAACATGATTTTTACCAAGTTTAAAATTATTTTATAGTTTTGCTTCAAAACTATGATCCATAATAATATGATTATTATTGACTATGGTAATTATATCCCTAAATAGTCCTAGATATAGATGAACACACACAAACTGAAATATTTTATGTTTTAAAATTAACATTTTTAACAAACATAAATTTTTCCATGCCTCTTTATAAAAAAATTATACTATATTTCAAAACCACTATTTTTAAAACACATCACAAAAGGTGTTTTCCATATAAACGTATCAAGAGATTTATGAATAGTCATAATAAATATTTATAATTTTTCAATCTAACACCCTCCTTAATAAAAATGTGATATAGAATCTTCAAAAATCATTTCTGTTTTGAATGAAGAATCTATGATGATTATAAAGATTTCACATATTACCTTCATCATTATATTAAAACATAATATTATGTCATAAAATGTTATCAAATTATCATTTATATGGGAATTAACACCAATCTATGGTATTGGTTTGAAAAATAGATGAGATATGAGATAAAAAGTAAGAATGAGATCCAAGACATTTATTTCCAAAAATAACCAATAAAATATCCATTGGATAAAGATTCAAAATTTCAAATATCATCATAAATATCATAGAGAAGAACTATTATTTCAGAGGAAATGATAAGAACTAATTGAGTAATTCACAACCTCAAGATGGTCTCATACGATCCATACTCCAATAGATTCGTGAAGCGTAATAAAATATTACAATGATAATTTATGAGGGGTATCGTAGGCCAATATATATTTTTTTTGGGTAAAAATATGATAAGATATTAATTTAATGAATTTATTCTATTCTTTATTTGATCATTATCATTAACCCAGTTAAATCCTTTCACTCTATGAATAAAAAAGAAAACATAATCTTTGTAAAAATTAACATAATGAATAAATTATTCACAACATGAACTACACATGTGGAATAATTCAATAATTTTTCTCTTTAATTTATTTTAATATTCCATTAATAAATATCAACAACTCCAAATGTGAAATGAAATATATAAAATTTGGTGAGCCTCAAACTAAAGGTGTTACACGATTTGATGACCCAAAAGTTAATGAGTATGATTTCTAATATGAATTTGGATTTCAATACATATAAAGAGAATACATTTGTATCATAAAATAATCTTGTTCCAAAAATGATATAATTGGTATGAGATCCTTAGACATCATATCCTAGTTGTATAATTGTAATATCAATCCAAACTGGAACGGTTTCTTTTGATGAATAGGCAAAGGGTGAGAACTATTTATTATCATATAGTACCTCTTTATATCTAGGGATAACTTCTATCCACATACCTCCAATCAAAATGGGAAAAATCAACTATGTATTCATAAAATGAACAAGAATATGAAAGAAAATTTCTAGTGGTCTTGTGTTAGAGAAATGATTGTATATTATGTGATGAAATTGTTAGCATGTCAACAGGTAAATGCGGACTATTAATGGATTGATGGTATGATATAATATATTCTTATTATTTTATAGGAGGGGTGGTATATTATATTATAATTTATTACATGTTAACCAATAATTGTTCACGTGTATGTTTCTATTTCATTTTTATTGGATCAAATCACCACATCATCAAACATTCACCCTATTATAGAATAAATTTTTTTAGAGGAAATAAAAAAGAATTACATCTGAGAAGTTTTCAATATTCATGGAGATCTAATTTTAATTTTATGTTAATTTGATCCCCATTTCACTCCTATATTATAGAGTTTAATATGTAACATTCTAGAGAGTCAGGTAGATATGACTTTGAGATATCATCCATAAAAGGATGGATTACCAAAATTCAAAAATCAAGTTTGGAAGGTATTCTCCAGAATTATTTCATGGACATTAAAATATACTGGGGAAAAAATATTCATTTTTGGATATTCTTAAATAATATGTTCTAATGGGTGAAAATAAATATGGCAGGGTTCGAGGAATTTTATGGTCTCCCTCTTTTCTCACCACTATGCTTGGTGAAAATAGTATATATATCATGGATTTTATGATGCCCTATCTATGGGTATATAATGATGATCCAGAAGATCCAAAAACCAATCATTATGGGCTAGTGAAGATAGAACTTGTATTGAGATAATCTTTATCAAACCTTATCTTTCTATTTGAGGGGCCATGACATCTTGAATGTTTCACCTAGACTTAGTCTTCAACTATTCTGGAAATAAGTTAATTCACCACTACAGAGTGTGGTACCATGGGAGGTTGTGCAATGGATTAATTTTTTTTCAAATGTATTGGACTTGTCACCTATAATGTATTTTTTCCATATTATTTTCCACGATTCTTATTTAAATAATTGTTACCCATATATTTTGAATGTAAATAATTGGGATCATTCTACTATTGATCCTAATGAGACATTTATCCATCAACTGGTCTAGATTCTCTGAAAATATAAGAAGACTATATGGGGGATATCAATTTACATGAAGAATGTTTTATGAAGTAATATTCAAAATCAGGAGGAAACATGGTAATAATATAATTTTCTATGGCATAAATGTCTGGATATATTTTTGTGAAACATTCTTCTCTATAATCCCAAAGATGGAATGCCCAATGGTGGGTTAAGTGATACACCCATTGTATGAGGAATGCCATTATTTTAATCTATTTTTATTTTTAGAGCCATTAATATAATTTGATAATAGAGTTTATAGGAGTAAATATAAAATAATATGGAATTATGCATAATGAAAAATTCACATCATGAATAGGTCATTTAGGAACTTAATTTTAATAGGCAAGATGTCATGAGATTTCATCATTGGATAAATAGGTTTCATCAGTTGGGGGGATAATACAATTTATGATGTGAAATATATTCAAAATTTAAATGAAATATCATGGTTTTAAGATGATTTGAATGATTTTTCAGCATTAGTGATCCATTAGAAATTCATATCACAATATCCCTTTACATTACATGAATATGTTTGGTTTTGGTCACTTTTATCCCATATCGACGTTTTGAATTATAAACTCAATTTTTGACATTTCCAGTCAACATAAAGGGATACCGTGAGTGATATTAGGCCATCATTAATTTACATACTTTGTTTCCATTTTATTGGTGAGTATTCATTTTTTTAAAATTAAAGTATAAGATCTCATTTTTCATTCCATGTTAGATCTCGATTTTCTTTCCTGAATTTAATAATATATTAGAATTTATACATGAATCTATTAGAATTAGATGAGTTTGGAAAAAATTGTCATTTTTTAATAGAGATGAAAAATGAATGTGTGAGATTAGTGTAATCGTATAGCATCCTTCATGCCAAAAAACTCAATTTAGGTGTAATTTGTCCCACTCTACTATTATTTTTCAAAATAAATATTGTTATTTTTTGGAAATTTCTTGGTATATTTTCATGGGAAAAGATATTTTCTTTTGTGTTTAAAAAGGGTAGTTTTGAATGATGGAACAAATTATTATCACCAGAGGATTGATTAAATATATTTTCTTGGAAAATTTTAAATTGATAAAGTGAAATAATTTGTTTTATGTATTATCATGTTCATGGGATTTGGATCATGATTATAATAAAAAACCTATGACGGATCATAGTATGAAGTGAAAATATCATGTGATAATAAATATGGGACAAATCATGGTAAAACAAATCACTATGAAATTGGGTGACCAAGTGTTGGATTAGAGATAAGGTCAAACATAACATTCATGTATAGGGAGATCCATGATTCCATGCATAGTGTGGGTGGGTGGGTGTTGAAATGGAATGATTATTCCATGGGCTAATAGGTGATAAAATATTGTTTAATGTTTTCACATGTGGAACGTATTTATGATTTTCATATATTCTATTAATCTTATTTTCAAATATTTTATACAAAAAATACTAACATGTTATTATCATAGTTTCTTTCATCGAGATGTCTCTCGGGATTGTATACTGATTATTATACTCAAAAACATCGTGGGAAATTTTGTGTATCTATAGATTTTGTCTATTGGGATATTGGGAGGGGTAAGATTATCAATTCACTAGTGGAGTTACCTATAATAAATATCATGGTTGCAGGAGATAGTTATGTAGAGTTTCATTATCTTTTTCTTGACTGGTTCTAGTTTGGTACTAGTGACATTGTGTTTTTGTCTCTTATCCTTGGATATTTTACTTTTCCATTGATATAATGATTTAGTTATTTCCCAATTATTTCATGGAGTTGAATTTCTTATTTTTCCATGCATCATATAGATTGTTTGGATTGTTATATATTTCCCATAATTTTTGTTAGGATTTTAAGGAAAGTAATCAACAAATGTTCTCCTAATCTCTTATCTTGTATTGAAATCCTTCGGTGTGTCAAGGATGTCACCTAATGTTATTAGCACCACTCCCACCTCTAAAGGGAATGATTTGGGTTGGGATGTTATATATGGACATTTATACATTTCAAAGATCTTATAGATTTATATTTTAATATAATTTATAAATAAACCATTATATTGCATAAGAAATAATGACACAAAGTGTTATTTTTTTCAACAAAAATGGATTATTAAGTTTACAATACACTTTCATTATTAACAGACATGCTTCAATAACTTCTAATTTACACTATTCAGAGCAAGGAATCATAATATATCCTACTCATTTTTGGGCACTATAGGAAAAATATAAAAGAAAGGGATGAGAAAATAAAGTCATATAATAGTATATAAATGTAAATAAATCCAATTATACATGTAATTTTTTTTAAAAACCTTGATAACCTTTATATTAAAACAAAAATATTTTAGCACATCGATAAAAATAATTCCACAGAAAAATTATCATCCATTTATCATAGAAAATGTTAAAAATATTGTATCAACATAAAAAATACATAAATCTGATTTCATGAATATTAATTCTCTTAAAAAAATAATTCATGATCAAATCTTTTTAATCTTTTCTTTCGTCATGAAATAAAAATATTTCCATAAATTAATTTTTTAGAAATAAAATATTTTGTATCACGAAGAATCATATTCATAACCAATGCCCATTAATTTTCAACCTCTATCAGAAATAACTTATTCCTAGTTAATTAAATAAGAGTATCCTATAAAGTTATATTCATTGTTTTACATTTTCATGTACTATTCATTACCCACTACATTTGAGAGATATATCGGGTTCACCCATTTTCAGGAGCTATATAAAGATAAATCATAATCATGTATTTTTATGTACATTATATTGAAAAGTTGTTTTATTTTACATTTTAATCACAAATACATTTAAAATCTTATTCAACCCCATATAAAAATAACATTCTATGTTACAATGAAAATATAGAAAAATTTCCCTATTTTTTGATAAATTTATAAAATGAAAAATTCTAGTAAATAATAAAAAATTTAATTTACATATGGTAATAAACAATAATACTATAATTTATAGATATTAATTTAAATTTTAGTGTGAAATAAAACTCATTTCATATAGATTAATCCTAACATACTTTCTTTTAACATTGGTGAAAAGTGTCAAAAGTGGCAGGTATGAAAATTGTTGAAAACATTACCTTGAAAAAATATATAAATAAGGTAAACATTTTCCATAAATTAAATTTAATAGCCTCATATAAGAAAAGAAAACTATTCAACAATTTTAAAGAACTTATTTATGTGTGAAAACATTTTTAATGATTACTTTAAAAATAAGTTTTTTAATAAATATCCCTTCAGTCTTTCAAAACATTTGATGCAAATGGATATTGAAGAAGAGAACATGAAATGTATTTATAAACCACCTTTATTTTCTTAAATTAATTACTAAAAACTTATAAATAATATTATAGACCCTAAAAAGTGAAAATAAATAGTTAAAATAAAAAAATGGCCAAAAAGGGAAATTTAGATGAGAAATCCATTACCTCATCCACTAACATGCCAGTAACATTATTTAAATCATATAAAGTGAAATTTTGTAATGTTTTTTACTTATATAAAAATTGTTTTGGCTTCATTACCTTATAATAATATCATTTAATTCCATTTTTTATCTTTTATTATATAGTTACTAATTTATTAAATTCTTGCGAGATATTTTAAAGATGTTTTGTTGATTATCCCCAAAAAAAATTTGTAGTTTTACTAACAGAAAATGTATCCTTTTCCCATAAACACTAGAATCTTAGTCATTAAATAGTTATAGTTTATATATATTGAATAATTTTTTGTATTCATCTATAGAATGAAGATAAGAAAAATGAATAACATTGCTTTATATAGGTGGTATTATTCATATGCACATGATATACTTAATAATTTTTTAATGGGTGGAAGGTTTATAAGGTAAGTAGAATCATATATTTAAGAAATTATAAATATTTTATGAATATCTAATATTTTTATCAAATGCTTAATAATAACAATATTAATGAGGGTGGTGATGGAAAACAATGTTCATCTCTTAAGGGAGGTGGTAGTTTACATGGGAACACAATCAATGTTTTCATTTCTCGTAGAATGGAAAAGGAAATGATAATGGATTGGAACATCATCACAATGACTTTTTAGGACATTTACTATGTGAATCATTATATTTTATCTTGTTTTGTATAAAATTAATTGAGAAATAATAAGATCTAAAATGAATGAACTCAGTTAATACTTATAACTCTTATTTGGAAACCCTCATTTTTAATATAACATATTAAATTCTAAGATGGGATTTTAGGAAAAAACCCACAATGAAATTTGTTGGATTATTAGAAAGGTATTTTATTATGATTTTGCAGGATCAAAAAATCTTATATAGTGTGATTAAGAGTGTTTAGGTTGTTCCCTTTTATATGTGGGGTGAGCTACAAACATTTAAATATAAATTAGGTTAACATATATAAAATATCATAGTCATGTAAAGATTCTCAAAATAGACATAATCTAAAAGTTTGGGTATGATATAATTATAATGCCATCAAAAAATAAAATATAACCATTTTTTGTATCATTTTAAAATAGATCATTTAGTTTTTCCACCTTGTTACCTTTTTATAACCATAATGGTGGAAAAAAAATTTACAATAAATAGTTATTATATATTTACTTATGAAATGTGTTGTGGCTAAAAATAATCCATTAATGAATTACAGGCTATATTTATTTACATAAATATTATTTCCTGTGTTTTTGTTTTGGAATAATATTAAAGAATATTTTTTTGTTACAAAATATCATTAAATTCATTTTTAGTAATATTTATTTAATTTGACTCCATATTCATAATGAAAAAAATGATAATTATAATATAATCCCATTTATCATTAATTATAATTCATAATAATCTTATAAATTCTTAATATTCCACAATTCATCCAAATATATTAATTTTGTCGTTTTTAAAATCATTTACCATAATTTTTAAACTCCACACTCAAGAAATATATTAGCATTTTTGTAGGGTTTAAAATAATTATATCAACTATAAAAGGTTCCAAAATTAATATAGTAAAATTAATGTAATAATATAAATAAAAATTTATAACTGATATTAAAACTCCCAATGAAGAAATGGTAGAGGTATTAAAAGATCTATATTGACATTTTTATTTATTATTTACATAAAAAACAAATAAGTCGATATCAATAAATTTCACCATGATTTCATAAAAATTAATTTTGTATGTGGATGGTCAAAATAAAATAATAATATAATATAAATTCATATGTTTCTCTTATTTTTAAAATGTTATCACAATATTTTTAATAATAATTAACACAATATACCATTTAACATGTTGAAAAGTATTCACCGTTATTACTATTCATAATAACCATTAGTGAAATTAATATAATTTTTAAATTTGAAACCTTTTATTCTAAATAAAGCATAAATTTTTACAAACCAAATTTTTGGAACCAATTTTTATTAGAGGATAAAATTACATAAAAGAAAAGTATCTAAAATTAATTTAAAAGGAGTTCTTATAATTTTTTTGTATTATTATGAAAACGATCTTATACCAAAATAAAATATAATTTATTAACTATTGTATTATTTATATTTTTCAAAATGTAATGGATAATATGGTAATTCGTAATAAATCCAAAATATCATGGGACCTTAAGATTATTTTATTTCACAAAATTAAGTGATACTTTTGGAAAAAAATTCACTACTCACTAAAAAATAAAATTTATAAAAGTATTGGAAAATAATTATAATATCTGTAAAAAATTACATAAAATCAAATTCTGATAAAATTTTATTAATTTTGAAAAAAAATATAATTTAGTCATATTAACGTCAAACTAAAATTTATTTGATAAATGTGATTTCATTTGTTTATATATTAAATATACTAATATCACTAGGATCTATTATCAATAGTGATTAATTATATATATAAAAAAATAAAATATTGTACATAACATGATTTTTTTTGAAAAATACATCTCTTAAAATAAAATTATTTTATATTCATTTAAATCTAACAGATAACCAATTTATAATTGATTATTAATTTTTAAAGAATAATATCTTATATATATTCCGTAAAATCATTATTCCCATTCATAAATACAAATCTAATGAATAGGTTACTAAATCCATAATTTGATAAAAATATATATACTATAACATTGTTCTTTTATCTTTGGTTTTTTATACCACATTCTATCAAAGATACTATATTAGGAAAATAAATTACCAAATATTCGAGTTTCAAATATTCTATATATTTTTTTAGATATTGATATTTTTTCTAGGTATAAACATTAATTTTCTTTTTGTAAATATCTTGTTTTATCTAATTAATGTCATACCATTTCAAATGTACATCGATCACATATAGGCTTTATTCACATAAAACGAGTTCATATTATACCAACTGAAAATGATTTTATTAAAATAAACTCCAACACTACAATAATTTCATGAAAATATTGTTTTAATATCTATAACATTATCCAGATAATTTTTTTCCTTATATTAGTTCTCTTATGGTGGTAGAAAAATACAAGTTATATAAAATTATTATTTCTAAAAGATAATTTTATTTTAATGATTACCTATCTCATTTTATATAGAGGCAGTCAATTGAATAAAAAATAATGAAAATTTTCCATGGGTTCTTCATATATATTACAGTAAATGATTAAATAATTTTATTATGATGTCCATTCAACAATAAAAATTTCAACTCTTTTATCTTAGAGTTTGCAATTAAGATTATGTGAGAGAATCCAAATTATTTTATTTTCATTTATTAAGCCTTCTCAAATTTAATCACTTTTTTAATTTCTATGTGATTGATTAACATTACATAATTACTTAATAGGATTGAGAAAAAACATCAATGGATCTATCAAAATATTCTCACAATTTATTCTTAATTTATGGAAATTTAATATATTTTTATTATAATTATTAAAAATCTTTCTAATTTGTAAAAATTTTATGACCAACTATGTTTTTCTCTAGTTAACTATAATGAATTCTAAAATATTGATGTCCATAAGGAATTTTTATTTTTTAATTGATAATTAATCTCATTTACTTTTTTATTATCTGATTACTTATTTTTTATTTCATTTTCATTTTAATCTATAATTTTAAATCAATATAATATTTTAAATCATCCTTGAATACTTGTTCTAAATGACATTTTTCTTATTTTTATCTACATGATGATTTTCCATATTACAATGTATGATCCAAGAAAGCTATTTTTTCATTAGCTTCATCATATTTATATATATTCATAAATTGTTTTCATACATTATTACATTCTTACTTACTCATGTGATAAGATAGATATTTATATTAATAAATATACATGCTAAAATATTTCATAGGCTTTTTCTAATTATATAGAATTATTAATTCAATCCATGGTACAACTTCTTCATGATCTTCATCCTTGTTTAAATTATTATTTTTATAGTTATTCAAGAAATGACCTACAACAGCATAGCTAACGCAATTTATTGGTAATTTTCATTTTTATTTTCTTATTCTTCTTTTTATAAAATCATTTAAAATTAACCAAGTATTATTTTTAGGTTACTTATAAATTTTTTTACTTAATCTCAATATAATAATATTCTTATTTTTGATTCAATATTAGTGTCGTTATGTTATTAAAATCATTCTTCTTTCATTATTTTATTTAATTATTGAATAATGCATCCATACTCATATATTATAAAATGTAAACATTTTATATCATATTAAAATAAATTTTATTAATAATTCTTACATTAATTTAATGAAATATGGATTCAAATATATTATAAGAGACTCTAAATAGATTAGTTACCATTTTATGGTCAACTATTATAAATGAAATGATTTATTACAGTTTAATATTTCATTTATTTTCAGAAATAATTTATAAATTGATTCATTAATCAATATCTTGGATTTGCAAAAGGATCATCTCTAAATTAATATTTATCCCTGATTCATTTTCTTATTTCATTCATTGATATTTTAATGATTATATTATTTTTTTATATGAATTAAAAACCATAACATTGGGTAATTTTGATTTAGATAATGATATAAAATTAGAATTATATTATTAGAAGGATGATATGATTTCTACATTCTATATATCTCCTCCATACCTCAATGTTCCCAAAATCTATCTCCTTAGATGGTATTATAAAATTAACATGAAACCCAATGATCCTTCAATAGTTGTGTGGGTATGTTTTCTAGAACCACCTTTTTATTTCCAAAATACATGGAATATAAATATGAAGGGAACATAGTAATCCATTATTTATGTTATATTTGTTTAACTAAGGCTGGTAGTTAGCTGATATATCATTGAATTTGTATAGATGTTATGTTTGTAAATCCTTCTATGGAATAGAATCGGATCTTGGTTGGGGAAGAATTCTAATGGAAACAATACATGATTTTTATGTCATGGACATACTAATTCTACTCTAGTAAATGGTCATGGAATCAGGTTTCATGATTTTTTTGAGGATATAGGGTTCTGCATGGGGAACACTCTATCCTAAGACCGAAATTCAGGATAAAGGGTACTGAAGACCATACAATTAGACGAGTTATTATAGAATTATATTATTCCAATCAGAGGGAGGGCCGACCAGGTACACGAGGGGTTGAGGAGGTGTGGAGAGTCATCTTTTATAAAACAGGATCCATCGTGTCCTATACCATAACAAATGTTCAAGAGAAAATCCAGACTGATAATAAAGGAGATTTATCAGGTGGCAAGACTCAAGAGTATTACACTCTGCAATATCAGGCATTACATGGGGTTGAGAGAAGCTAGTTAGTAGGAAAAGTCCATGTAAGAGCAGTATTACCATTAGTATAGCTAAAATTTTGATTTATTGGATTAGGAAGGACCAAGAAGTATAATTGGACCTCATGTCTTATTCATGAATACGAGACTCATGAAATAGTTTATTTGGGAATGCGTACTCCTTTATTAAAGGAAACCCTCCTAGTAGAATAATATTTCTCTAAGGATTATTATGATGAAGAGATATACATCCAAGTCATAGATGATAGTGTGAAGGGGAAACATCATAATGGGATGCATATTCAAAGAGATAAGATGGGACAAAAGGGTAACCTTGATGTGGGGTGAAGTATAGTTTTAAGGAGGAATAAAATTAAATATCAAAAGGATTACTATAACCAACCTATTCTGATGAAGATAAGGTCTACTAGGAAGAAAAATGTGATGGATATAGGAATAGTAACCCAAACCCAAGAATAAAATAAGTGTATTAATATTCAATTTGGAATGAAAATGACCAAGATCGGGGAGACCAATGAAAATGATTTGGGAGATGGGGAATAGAATGGGGATGGGAGAAATGAAAAATAAAAATAAAATAATCTAGAGCTCATAAAAATTAAAAATGAGTAATTGTGGTGAGAGTCCTTCCAGATTAAGGATTCAATGGAGGAGGTGGATTGAATCATAGAAATAATACTACAATTCAATTTCAATGAGGATCAAAATGCTTGGATTATAAATAAGAGAACAAATATTATCACAAGGATTCAATTAATGGAATATAACTGAAAAGGAAGAAATCCATGCTTTGGACATGATGGACACCCACGTTGAGGACATAGTAAAAATATTTATAGATATGAAGGTTCAGGCACAATAATTGGGTCAATATATGTGAAGTAATACCAATAATTTTAGTCTTGTTTTTAATGATTTTGTGATCTCTTACTAGATTATCTTACCATTTATTGTGAAATATTTCATTTTTTCACTTTTCTGCCAAAGTGATTATTGGAATAAACATTTATTTTTTAGTTAGTTGTAATATGAAGTCAATAACTTATTTTTATTATTATATCAAAATGACATGTTAAAATTAGACAAACCTTTTTATATAAATAAAAAAATTAACACAACATTTAGATGTTATTTTTACTATGTTTACCCCTAATTTAGTTTTATATGTAATTATTGTTACTATTATAATGCATAATGTAGGTTAATTCACAAATTTGATAAATATATATTTGAATTCTTATAGAGAGGTATCATCCATTACTAACATAAAATGGAATCTAATCATATTATAAAAATCTAGACCATTTATAATAATGCAATTAAACAAATTTAATTATATCCATGATAACAGTATAGCCCCCCTTGAAAAAATCAATGTTATTTTTTAAATTTTATTTAAAATTACATAACAAACAATAAAAAAGTGATGAAATATTTTTTCGCTAGTAATTTTATCAAACATTCATTCCTTTTGATCCTTGAATTTTTATTGACCATGATATTCTATCTCAATTACTCATGAATTATCCATTCTAACATTCAAATTTTTTTTCTTGGAATCAATAATATATACAAACCAATCAATGAATTCATTTTAATTTATTTAAAAATTTTATCCATAAATTTTTTAGCAATTATTATAGAAAAAAATATATTCATATATAAATTTAGTAATATTTTAGTTATTTCAAATTGAATTTAAAATACATGGAAAATATATAACGTTTTAGGATAATAAAAATTTATTTACTCAAATATGGAGGAATATTTTCTTCAATTAAATATATACATAAATATATATTATGATATTATTAAATAATAATTCTCAACATATAATTATAAAAAGTGTATTGAAAACGTCTTATGAATTTATGATTTATTATAATATGTTTTCTGGTTTATATATCTATTGGTACTAGTGATTTGAAAATTAAATTCTTATTTTTCTTGGGGATAGAAATTATTAAGAAAAAAAATTCAGGAGGGGCAATGGTGATGGAGACTAGGGGAATCAACATCGATAATTTTAATACATTGCATAAGTAATGAACCTATGCTTAGAAAATTCATCATCATCACTGCATGGTATCCTTTTAATGAACTTATAACCTCAATCATGTTTCCCCTAAATTTTTTGTAAGGAAACGGACTTAAACATTACTTATTATTGAATTAAATGGATAATTCACATTGAGGATATTTTCAGGATTAGAGTTTTAGAGAATTAGGACATAACTATTACATCTCAATGATTACAATGTAGACTCACCGACTCAGCTTCCATTTTTCTTATTCATAAAAATAAAAACTCTTGAACAAAAGAGACATGTCTAGTTCCTTATTTTAGACAGCTGGACATTTTCTTGATCCCATCCTTGACCCTATTCAACTTTATGTCCTGTGAAAACAATTCAAAAACTTGGGATGAGAATAAAAAGCTCAGTAAGAGTTATAATAGTACGGAAAGAAAACATCAGTCCATGTATACGTAAGAATCAATGAATTCATAATTTACTCATAAATCATAAGAAATTTTACATACCTCATGAAATCATAAGATTTATGCACAACTCAATAGAAATCATAAGGCATAAAGGTGACTTGAGGAATTCATAACATTCTTAGGTAGGGAGTAACGCTCATGGTTACGTTTGGAATACCCATCACAGTATATTCCCTAAATCACTAGGAGAAACCTTAACGTTTAACTCCTTCGCGTTACCCAATGCATTGGAGAGCAATCATGGGCTCACTCGCCCTTAGTTTATCGCGGAACCACCCATCTTCATAAATAATGCCCAAGAACCATAACATAATCATAGCACATAACATAAGAATAAAGGAATGATAACATTCCCACATTGAAATAGCAATATAACATTTTAAGATATTGAAATAATGAATCCATTCAAAAAACCATTTTCCAAATCATTTAAAACATTTAATAAAGAGATTTTTGAATCAAAGTATCCCATACCAATTTGAAGCATTTAACATTTTAAACCATTAATATCAATATAAATAAATCCTTAAAACCATTTTAAAATCATGGATATTAATGAGAAATGTTTATAAGAATAAATCATTAAAACATTTAAAATGATATTTTAGTTAAAGGGTTTTTAACAAAATGAGAGACAATTGAATACAATAATTGAGGACAAAAATTTAATCAGAACTTTATAATATAATGAGAATAAAAGGGATTTATGATATAATATTCCAAAGGACATTATATACACCATACAGGATTGAATTGGTTCATAACAACAATGAAGTCTCAATATAAATGTAAAATGAGATGAAATCCCCTATAAAGAAGGTGTCCTCAAATTAAGGATAAATCAATCTCATAATTATGTGTGAAAAATATAAATACACCCAATATAAGTAGATATTAAGTGTAAAACAATAAAATTTAATTCACACATATTCAAAGGATGACATATTCAATAAATACATGTTGAAACAAAATAAATCGAAATTAGGTTAAGAAGTTCCCTTGGTAAAATTCGACAGCCTAACGACGTCACTTTAAAATTCATAAAATTAGTTGATGAGAGAGAAAATGGTATCTCATCACTTGGACATAAAATTTACATAAATAAGGATATTGAATAACATACCCCGACATAAAAATATGTAAATTAATAGACTTAACAAAATAAGTCGTTTAAAAAGAGGAGTGTGAAACGTTTCCTTACCGATTTGGGAAACATTTGAAACGTACACCCCATGAAAGAAGGGTCATAAAATGAAGGCGAAAATACACATAAATGAGAGTATATTATACAAATAGTAAAATAATGGGCAGTACATAAACCACACAAAAGTAAATAGTGTCCAATGTAGCATGAGTGTCACAGGAATAAAAAGTGAGATGAAAATCCCCTTATGAAAATTCGGCAACCTAACGGTGTCACATTAAACATCCAAAAATGGATTGATGAGATCAAATAGGGACTCTCATAATATTAACATAAAATTTACAGAAATAGGAATATATATTAATATCCCCCAACATAAGAATTAGGAGCGTAAAATAAGTGACATAAAAGAGAGTACTTTAAAATAAAGAGAGAGGTTGGATCCCTTGCGAAAATTTATCAGCCTAACGGCGCCACTTAAAAATTTAAAAAAATGAATTGATGAGAGTAATAGGGGGTATATAATCATATGAAAATAAAAATTACATTATGTTTAATATAAAATAACATCCTCCAACATAATAACATGGATCATAAATGAAATGACATAAAAGAGGGTACTTGAAAAGAAAGAGAGAGGTTGGATGCCTTACCTCAAATCCAACTTGTCTTGTTCGTTTCTTTATATTCATGAATAATAAACCTTGGTAAATTTATAATTGATTAAGGTCCTTATTTAATTATTATTATTCAGTTCATATCACATTTTATAATGTTATAATAGTTGGTTAATAATGTGAGTTCATATCAGACGTTTTTGTCGATGGTTGGTACACGAGTAAAAAATGTACTTGTTTGAAAAGGATTGTCTATGTAGTTATAAGTAAATCGTCTAAAGAATAGTATTAATGATTTAAATATCATAAATATCCATTACATATTCATTTTATACTATTCTATAACATTTGTAGATAAAAAGAAATGAAATACACCGTTCAGGGAGACGGTAGGCCGTACGTACGCATGAATGCTACTTTCATTTCATTGACATAGTAATGGAATTAAAAATAATTTAGAGATATATGTATTATAACTATAGTATAATATATATGTTTTATATGACACATAATTTGATTGATTTCTTTCTTTATACAATCCACGTATTGTATGAACGAGTCACATCACTTGAGGGGGCGGTAGTCCACACTTCCTCATATGAAATTATCGCATTTACACAACAGGAAAACCATAAAGGTATGTTTTAAATATAAAATACAGAAGCATATGGAAAACATAAATACCATATATATCATATATAAAATATAGTGACATCATAATGGCCACCATGAAAGGTGTTAAGAGAATATTGAAGAATTATCGTTTCGTGAGGCAGTAATTCACCATCCACAGAAACAATATGTTCTTTAACCATTAGACGGAGTTGTGTGTAAGTGTAGCTATAATACTTCGCATAACAACATCCTAGTATATTGAATATATTTTTTTTGTAACAAATGAATGGAATGAAAATATTTTAGGGGTTTGGAGAAGAAAAATAAAACAAAAGAACACAAGTGAAGACATTACCTTTAAATCGGGTAACTCCTCTTGGTTTGAACCAAAATGGTTTCTTGAAAAGCATTCTACCAAAGTTGAGGCTTCAACGATGAAGAGAGGGATTTGAAGAGATTAAATGGGCAGGTTTTGGCCGAGCCAAAGGCTTGAGATTCATGGGTATGGTGGTAGAGGTGGGGGCCTTTTATAAGAGAAGAGGAGGGTCACTCTAGGAAAGTTATAAAATATTACTTTATTATAAAATGATTTTCGTATTTGAAAGGTCCCAAAAGGATATATTTCTAGTATAAGGTGATAATGTTTCTAAATCAACCCATCCAATAGGTTTTTTACAAGTGTAAGACTTATAGTTTACCCTATCTTCTTATTTTATTTAAATCGTTCATTTATGAGGTAATCACTACATCATCACGGTGTCATAAATAAATTAATTTATTTAATATCTAAAAATTATAAAACAAATACTATGATGTATGAAATATTTTTCGATTTATAATGGATATTCATAGTAAAAAATATTACTTGTATAACCCCATGTAAAAATTGTTTTAGTAAAATAATACATGTTTGTGACATTTTAATTTTATCTTTAAATAAAAAGTTATTAATGTCATTTTCCAACCAAAGTGGCTCCATGGGGTCCCCAAGTTGACCCGTGGATTGTATTGGTCGTCCATGACTAATCCAATAAGGGTAGGACATGTGTCAAGGTCATTTCAAATTATTATAACATTATCTTTACCTTAAATTACACTAATTACCTATAACTGTGATTAATAAAACTTAAAAGTTACTATTAACGAAAAAATTATTTTAATCTCATTGAACCAGATTTTACTTCCTAATGAAAACCATGTATGTAAGATTTTTTAAAATAAAATCACAGAAGTGTTATAGTTTCATTTAAACAAAAAATTAGTTTCGTTAACTACCACTTAGTGGTTTAACTATTTATCAAAAATTGAAGTTAATCAGAAAAATACCAAAAATTCACCATAAGATATATTTGATATTTTGAATTAAAAAATGATGTATATTTTAAAAAATTGAAAACATATAAGTTGTATTAATTAATTTAATAATTAATTCCCTCTATAAAAACAAGTAGAGTGTTTTTAAGAAACAATATCTATTAAAAGATTGACAGTAGTTTAAGTCAAATTTCAAAAGTGAAATTAATTCCAATGAACACCATTGGATTAAATGGTAAAGATATATTCTAAATACACTTTAATATCAATTAATAATATAATATATCCATATAAATAAATCCGATTAAAAGGAGGTTTTGAATTAAAATGCAACATTTTCACTAAAAATGATCTTTATCAGAAAAATAACAAAAATTTACACAAAATAGATTTTGATGTCAAGTTTCTCAAGAAGGATTTTATTTTGTAAAATAAAACATATAAAATTGTAAATAGTATATTTAAAAATGGTTCTCTATAAAAAGGCGGTTAATCAACCTTCTAAAGAATATTAGAAGATTTATGCTTAAAATTGGATTCATTTTCATTTTAAGCCTCTAACATTTATTGGATAAAAGTAAAAATATTTGACAAACATATATAATAATTTTATAGATAGTACTATTCATTCCCACCATTACAACGACTAGGCGTTAACTACCTTTTAAAATAATATTATTTTATTATTAGAGTGAAACGTAAGATTTCAAAGAAACCCGTCGTTGCGTATTGGGTACGCCATCGAGCATAGCGTTCCATTTAAAGTAATATTTATATTTTATTCACAAATATGGATAAATATGAAAATTTCATATTCTTTAATTACCTGGGATGTTACATCCTTCCCCCCTTTTGGGAACTGCGTCCTCGAAATTTTAAAAATTGGGCTTAGAAACTTCATTGAAAATCCCAAATCGGAACAAGAGTCCGTAAAACTATCACTTTAAAATAAAGAAAGAGAAGTAAAAAGGTCACCTGAGTCAACCCATACTAGGAATCCATGTAGGAAAACATGGACATAGAGGAGAAAAAGGGTTATGTTCTGATGGAGAGTGATAGAAAACATGTTTATGAGAAAGTTAACAACCAGAAAATCACAAACTTGTGATGGGTTAAACGGTATTTGATTCCCCAGTATGAAGAATTAACAGACAACATTTTTGTTGTAAGTTACTTTTCATTGAGGAATTTATTTATGAGCTTAACTAAAACACAACCAGACAAACTAACTTGTCATGTTGACTTTAAACTTTTACTAGATTTCTTACATGAACTCATATTTTCTCCAAAAGATGAGTATTTAGGATAACTTGTTCACATTAAGAGAGCTATAATCAACTTCTAGAGAATCACCTAATCCACAAAAGAGAACAATATACTTCCCATGTATTTAGACTTTAACCAAAACTAAATCCAAAAAAGTTATTATGAGATCAGATAATACCCAAAAAGGATAATCCTTTATAAAAAAACTAATCTTAATCTCCAAAAATTTTCAAACAATACCCAAATTTCAACAAAGAGCATTCAATAAACATCTATCCATAAAATTATTCAAATTAATTAAAACTAAGACTAAAACCCAAATCTCTGATGGATTTAATCACATAGTCTTCCAACATAAACCTTAACATTTATCTCCAAATAACAGCAGTTACTCTTAAAGTCTCATACTGAAAAGTAATTGACCTAATCACATATCCTCCATGATAGGTTAATAATTTTCATCAATAACCCAAAATAAACTTATTATAGATTCATAAGATCATCTAACTAAAAATAATTAGTCAAAATAACCAGGGACTTTACGTAGTCCAGTGGTAGGCAATAAATACCAGTCACACTTTGGTTGTGGGTTCGATTCTCGTAGCTTCGTTAGACGCGACATGTTGTCACACGGTCTACATGTTGTCCTATTTCCAAAACTACATAATTCTTATAACATTCCCCAAAAAGTGATAAAATCTTAAAAAATAACCATAACATAATTTAACCTCATGTTTATCTCATGTCGTTCATATTCCATCATAACATATAGTAACCCATAATTACCTCAAAAGTAAGGATCATATAAACCCTAATGGTTACCTTTATAATTATTACCTGAACATCCATGTCAATTTGGTTCTCTCGTACATGATGCATTAGAGAACTCACTAAGGTTCAAGTGGTTGATCATGACTCATGATAGTTGGTTTAGAATAACCATGATATTTCTCATTGAATCCCCCATTTCATCCAGTCTCTTAATCAGAGAACCACCACAATTTCCTTCAAACCCATTGTCACTTTGGTTCCTGCTACATCCATCCATTTACTAAAACCAAAAAAATGCCAGTGTAGGTATATCAACAAAATCATCATGTAATAATTAGGAAGATAAAAACTAAGACATACTTACTCATTCACTTTATCTAAAAACTATGACTCTTTCTGAAATCCTAGCCATTATGGTAATGTCACTTATGATTAAAGAATACTCTAACCTCTAAAGTTATCTAAATCGACCTCTGATACCAACTATAAGGACCCGGCCTTAAACATTAATTATTATTGAATTAAATGAATAATTCACATTGAGGATCTTTTCATGTTAATAATTTTAGAGAATTAGGACATAACTATTACATCTCCAAGATGACAAAGTAGACACACCTACTCCGCTTCCATTTTTTTATTCACAAAAATAAAAACTGTTGAATAAAAGAGTCATGTCTAGTTCCTTGTTTTAGACAGCCTGACATTTCCTTGATCCCATCCTTGACCCTATTCAACTTTATGGCCTGTGAAAACATTTCAAAAACATGGTATGAGCATAAAAAGCTCAGTAAGGGTTATAAAAGTACGGAAAGAAAACATCAGTCTATGTATACATAAGAATCAATGAAATCATACATTACTCATAAAACATAATCAATTTAACATACCTCATGAAATCATAAGATTTATGCATAACTCAATAGAGATCATAAGGCATAAAGGTGAATTGAGGCATTTATAACATTCTTACGTAGGGAGTAACCGTCATGGTTACGTTTGAAATACCCATCATAGTATATTCACTAAATCTCTTCGGAGAAACCTTAACGTATAACTCCTTCGCGTTACCCGATGCATTGGAGAGATATCACAGGCTCACCCAACATTAGTTTATCACGGAACCACCCATCTTCATATACAATGCCCAAGAACCATAAAATAATCATAGCACATAACATAAGAATAAAGGAAAGATAACATTCCCACGTTACAATAACAATATAACATTTTAAGATATTGAAATAATGAATCCATTCTAAAAACCATTTTCAATATCATTCAAAAGATTTAATAAATACATTTTTGAATTAAAGTGTCCCATACCACTTTGAAGATTTTAACATCTTAAACCATTAATATCCATATAAATAAATCCTTAAAACCATTTTGAAATCATGGATATTAATGAGAAATATTTATATGAATAAATCATTAAAACATTTAAAATTATATTTTAGTTAAAGGGTTTTTAACAAAATGAGAGACAATTGAATACAATAATTAAGGAATATCATTTAATAATAACTTTATAATATCATGGGAATAAAAGGTATTCATGATATAATATTCCAAAGGACAATATATACACCATACAATAGTGAATTGGTTCATAACAACAATGAAGTCTCAATTAAAATGTAAAATGAGATGAAATCCCCTATAAAGAAGGTATCATCAAATTAAGGATAAATCAATCTCATAATTATGTGTGAAAAATATAAATAAACCCAATAGAAGTAGATATTAAGTGTAAAAAAATAAATGGTAATTAAAAAATATTCAAAGGATGACATATTCAATAACTACATGTTGAACCCAAAGAAATTGAAATTGGGTTAAGAAGTTCCCTTGATAAAATTCGACAGCCTAACGACGTCACATTAAAATTCATAAAATTAGTTGATGAGAGAGAAAATGGTATCTCATCACATGTACATAAAACATACATCAATTAGGATATATAAGAACATACCCCAACATAAAAAGATATAAATTAAAAGTCATAACAAAATAAGTCTTTTAAAAAGAGGAGTGTGAAAGGTTCGCTTACCAATTTGGGAAACTTTCGAAACATACACCCCATGAAAGAAGGGTCATACAATGAAGATGAAAATACCCATAAATGAGATTTTATTATAAAAATAGTAAAATAATGGACAGTACATACACCACAAAAAAGGAAATAGTGGCCAATGTAGCATGAATCTCACGGGAATAAAAAGTGAGATGAAAATCCCCTTATGAAAATTCGGCAACCTAACGGCGCCACATAAAACTTCCAAAAATAGATTGATGAGATCAAATAGGGTCTCTCATAATATTAACATAAAATGTACAGAAAGAGGAATATATACGAACATCCCCCAAAATAAGAAATAGGAGCTTAAAATAAGTGACATAAAAGAGAGTACTTTAAAAGAAAGAGAGAGGTTGAATCCCTTACGAAAATTCGGCAGCTTAATGGCGCCACTTAAAAATTCAAAAAAATGAATTGATGAGAGTAAGAGGGGGTATATCATCATATGAAAATAAAAATTAAATTATGGTTAATATAAAAGAACATCCTCCAACATAAGAACATGGATCATAAATGAAATGACATAAAAGAGGGTACTTGAAAATAAAGAGAGAGGTCGGATCCCTTACCTCAAGTCCGAATTGTCTAGTTTGTTTCTTTATATTCCTGAATAATAAAAATTGGTCAATTTATAATTTCTTATTTTCCTACTTTAATGATTATTATTCTGTTCATATCACCTATTATAATTTTATAATAATTGGTTAATAATGTGAGTTCATATCAGATGTTTTTGTCGATGTTTGGTACATGAGTAAAAAATGAACTTGTTTGAAAATGATTTTCCATGTAGTTATAAGTAAATCATCTACAGAGTAGTATTAATTATTTAAATATCATATATATCCAGTAAATGTTCATTTTATACTATTCCGTATCATTTGGAGATAAAAAGAAATGAAATGCACCGTTTATGGAGACGGTAGGCCGTACGTACGCATGAACACTACTTTCATTTCTTTGACATATTAATGGAATTAAAAATAATTGAGAGATATATATATTATAACTCCATTATAATATATATGTTTTATAGGTCACATAAGTTCATTGTTTTCATTCTTTATACATTCCATGTATTTCATGAATGGGTCACATCACTTGAGGGGACTGTAGTCCACACTTCCTCGTATGAAATTATCTCATTTGCAAAACATGCAAAGAATAATGGTATGTTTTAAATATAAAATACATAAGCATATGGAAAATATAAATACCATATATATCATATATAAAATACAGTGACATCATAATGGCCACCATGAAATGTGTAAAGATATGATTGAACAATCATCGTTTTGTGAGGCAGTAATTCGCCATCCACAGAAACAGTATGTTCTTTAACCATTAGACGGAGATGTGTTTAAGTTTAACACGAATACTTCAAATAAAAACATACTATTATATTTAAGATACTTTTTTTGTTACAAAATACAGGAATAAAAAGAGTTTAGGGGTTTGGAGAAGCAAAATAAAACAAAAGAACATAAGTGAAGTCATTACCTTTAAATCGGGTAACTCCTCTTGGTTTGAACCGAAAGGGTTTTTTGAAGAGAATTATGCCAAAAGTGAGGCTTCAATGATGAATAGAGGGATGTGGAGAGATTAAATGGGCAGGGGTTGGACGAGCCAAAGTCTTGAGGGGTGTGGGTAAGTTTGTAGAGGTGGGGGATTTTTTAATAGAAGAGGAGGGGCACTCTAGGAAAGTTATAAAATATTTCTTTATTATAAAATGATTTTCCGATTTTAAAGGCCACAAAAGGATATATTTCGATGTTAAGGTGATAAGGTTTCGAAATACACCCATACAATAGGTTTGTGACCAGTTTATGTCTTATATTTTAACCTATCTTCTCATTTTATTTACATCATTCATTTATGAGGTAATCACTGCATCATCACGGTGTCATAAATAAATAAATTTCTTTAATGTCTAAAAATTATAAAAAAATACTATGACGTATGAAATCTTTTTATATTTATAATGGATATTTATAGTAAAAAATATGACTTGTATAACCCCATGTAAAAATTGTTTTAGTAAAATAATACATGTTTGTGACATTTTAATTTTATCTTTAAATAAAATGTTATTAATGTCATTTTCCAACCAAAGTGACTCCATGGGGTCCCCAAGTTGACCCATGGATTGTCTTGGTCAAAAATGACTCATAAAATAAGGGTAGGACATGTTTCAAGGTCATTTCATATTATTATAATATTATCTTTACCATAAATTACAGTAATTACCTTTAATCACGATTAATAAAACTTAAATGTTACTATTCACCAAAAAATTATTTTAATCTCTTTGAACCAAATTTTACTTCCTAATGGCAACCATGTATGTCAGATTTTTGAAAATAAAATCATAGAAGTGGTAATGTTTCATTTAAACGAAAAAACAGATTCATTAACTACCACTTAGTGGTTTCACTATTCATTAAAAATCTATGTTCTTCAGAAAAGTACAAAAAATTCACCCTAAGCTATATTTGATATTCCGAATTCAAAAATGATGTCTAATTTAAAAAAATCAAAACATATAATTTGCATTAATTATTTTAATAATTAATTCCCACTGTCAAAACAAATAGCATGTTTTTAAGAAACAGTATATATTAAAAGATTGACACTAGTTTAAGTCAAATTTCAAAGTGAAATTAATTCGAATGAGCACCATTGGATTAAATGGTAAATATATATTCTTAATACAATTTAATCTCAATTAAAAATATAATCTATCCATATAAATAAATCAGACTAAAAGGAGATTTTGAATTAAAATGCAACATTTTCACTAAAAATGATCTTTATCGGAAAAATAAAAAAAAATTTACACAAAGTAAATTTTGATAAGTAGATTCTAAAGAAGTATTTTATTTTGTCAAATACAACATATAAAACTGTCGAAAGTATATTTAAAAATGGTTCTCCATAAAAAGGCGGTTAATCGACCTTTTAAAGAATATTAGAAGATTTATGCTTAAAATTGGATATATTTTCATTTTAAGCCTCTAAAATTTATTGGATAAAAGTAAAAATATTTGACAAACATATATAATAATTTTGTAGTTAGTTCCTTTCATTCCCGCCATTACAACGGTTAGGCGTTAACTACTTTTTAAAATAATATTATTTTATTATTAGAGTGCAACGTAAGATTTCAAAGAAACTCGTTGTTTCGTATTGGGTACGCCATCGAGCATAGCATTCCCTTTAAAGTAATATTAATATTTTCTTCACAAATATGGATAAATATGAAAATTTTATATTCTTTAATTACCTGGGGTGGTACATTATTTTATGATCTATATATGTGAAAAAAAATCTCTAATAAAATTGTAAAATATAGACAATGATTGAGTGACTCATTCTAGGTCGCAATAATGTGGTTATTGTAAATTATGTATCACATTCAATAGTGGAAACATTAATGTTACCTGACATAGAATGTGTAAGGATGGTAATCATAAAATGATATTGTCATTGAATATATGTTTCTTTTCCATAGTGGATCAAGAATAAAGATGCTTATTGATCCCAATACATCTTGTAAAATAAGGATTCTATGCATGAGTTCTTGAACACAAGATGAATCACTTATAAGCTAAAGGTCTTGCCCTGGGGAATTCATGTAGTACTAGACAACAATTCATATTTGGCTGATCAAGAGAACATTTGGTAGGGGTTCTTGATATTGGGACATGAAAATATGAGATAGAAATTATCCATTACACAATATTTTGATAGAATATATTTGGTAGAAAAAATCATGAATTTTTATTTATATTTCTTAGAGAAGATATATGATGTTAGTCATCAATATATGTGTTCCTAATTATCAAAGATGCATCTAGAATGTGAATACTACCTACAAAACCATCTGGGACACCAACTAGATGCATGATGAAACAAGGGAAAAATAATCATTCCAATGAATCAACAAATGATATTACCTAAAAGTGGGAAATAAATAAAATGGACTGAGAAATTTTCCAAAAATATATTCAATACTGATTCATAACTAGAATAGTTACAACACAAACATTATGATGTCTATTTAATTACATTATTCTATAAATCTGCAACTATGGGAAAGACATAATTCCAATGACACCAAAATAGAATATTGAATATTAATGTATTTTTACACCATATATTTTTCCCAAGGATTCATGATATTTGGGAACATGAATCTAATCATGGATTGTAGAGAATGATCAGTATCATGGAGAGGAGGGAATTAATATGGGATAATTTTTAGAATCAACCAATTTCATTCATTTTAATAGACAATGTGTTCCCCATTAATAACATAGTTTGGGAACCATGGGAAGGAGTATTCCTACTTAAATTTTGGTTATGGTGAAGGTTATCTAGGAATTTAAATGGGAGAACCAATCCAGTTTTAAAACTAAATTGATATGTCACCACTAGAAATGATTATGTATGAATTATCATTAATTATACAAATACTTTATTTATACTAAACTAGTTGTGGTAACTTATTGTCCCATCATTCTAATATATACGAGATCACCCATATATCTATTTGACCAAATTGAACAATATATATTGGTCTACAAAATCATCCCAAGAGATATTTTAATGCATGCATGTGAATTGTTTTAGATTCTTCTATGATTACTATAGACATCATGAAATGTTTTGGGAAAGTTTTTCCATTTTTTCAAGGTAAAGTTCTATTCAATTTCAGAATCCTAGATGAAGGTGTTGAGATAATTATTAATAATTTTTATTACAACCAATGGATCCTTGTATGTTGAAAACCCATATATTATAATAGTGTAAAAGTAACAAATTGATAATCATATTCTCCCTCTAAATGAGAGAAACAATATTTTCATGTTAGGGATTCTTCATATGATATTACTTAAAATACCATCAATATTTTGTATATAATCTCTTCCATTTAGAAGAGGTTTAAAAATATATATTGGAAAATAATTTTTGGGGATTCCAAACAAATAATAAATGATCTAGGAATTCGTAATGGGTTTGATTTTGTAAATATTTACAGTATGTGTATTTATACCAATGTATTTCCATCTCTTGAAAATGATAGCATTCTGAACTGACACGAAATTCAGAATATTATTACCTAATACATTAATATATAATACAATGTTAGTTAAATAAAATAAATGATAAATTATGTTAAAATTATACCCAACTTTGAATGGTTTCAAAAAATCATTGGAGATAAAATTATTTATATTTTTAGTGAATACGTCCTCTACTCGAATAAAAAGGCTCATTGAAATTTTATTACCATGTCAAGGGCCCTTGGAAGTTTTTTAAAACCAAATCTCCATCCCATTCAACAAAACAAATAGTATATAGAATATAATTATCAAAAAAATATACCATAAACCCACTTATAGAATCTATATACTATTAAACCATTTAAATTGAAGTTTAATTCCATCCCATTGTAATCCTTTTAAATTTAAAAGTTAATCTTTATATAGTATCCAAGAACACTTCTAAGATGATCTGATATCATCTCCAATTCCAATATAATGGATCCACGAATATAACTTCCATTAATAAAGTAGTTGTTCTTATTATAAATTTGGGGTAATAGATACCCAAATTGCTTTTGTTGAGAATAATGATGAGAAAGTATGATTATATGTTGAAAAATATGTTTATCTGAAATTGAGAAAATTCGAATGGGTTATTAAACATGGTAATGAGATATAGGATAGTATAATACATTGGTCAATGTAATTTAATTGTTTTTTTGGAATATTTCAATAATGAAAAGACACATCATTATTTAGCATAATAATTTTTTTATTCATCATAGTCACTTGATCATGATTTTATAATCACTTATTTATTTATTATATTAATATCTTAGGATAAAATATGTCTTCCTTGTAATATAATCATAAATTTTCATATTTCATTCAAAATTACATGAAAAATTCATGGAACCTTAACAATTTATTCAAAAAAATATATATAATGGAATAAATTCAATTTAAATAAACAAAAATTTATTATATATGTCATAAATAATATTCAATTTTTAGCACATAATGTTTTTTTACACTGAGAAATTGATTTTCTTCAATTATTTAATTTTTTATAAATATATTATACTCATGTTCAATTTTTTACAACATTTTTTTATGATCCACCTGAGTGATGAATTTATGAAGTTATTGTATTTTTTGTAAACCGATTTATTAATACTGTTTTTGAGTTACATGAAAAGATGATTTAAAAATTCATTTTACTTCTGATTATATGTTAATACAAAATTAATGTATTCAAGTAACAATTTTATCAATAAATATTCATGATAACCCATTTCACTCAATGGTTTTTTCATAGATGTCCTCTTTAAGGATTATAGAATTTATTTTAAATAATTTCCATATAAAAAATCTATGGGCATCAGTATATTGTGAATTAATGTTGTTGTGATGATTTTCAACACAGAAAAGGGGGAATACAGGTTTCCCATATAAAAAATGTTTCATGTATGTAGTTATCCTAGAATAGAATATAAAAGTCAAAGATATATGATTATCTCAATGGTTAGCTTGTATAGGGAACTATTGAGGATAAACGTGTTCCGGAAGATCCTTAAAAAGAGTTATGCTTAAAATGAATGAAAATATCAAGGGGATTTTGCATAAGGAAGTACCACGCGTGTTCAACAATGGATGTTAGTGAGTCCATATTTTTAAAAAATAAAAAATGTATTATAATTTTAGATATGGGATTAAAAAATATATAGACCTATTAGTTATTTCATGGAATGTGTATTTTATTGAAATTAATGTGTTTCCTACCTTTTTCTCCATTTAAAATGAACCTTGAGTTTTGATGTATTGTTTGATCCATTTTTATAATAACTTTGTTACAACTGCTATTAGATGAAAACCATGTAAGATATTTAGAAAAGTTTCCTCCCCATATAAAACATACATTTCGAGGAAAAAATTATTGAATGATATGTATTTGGATGATTTATAGTTCCTAATAGACTATCTAGATGGAAAAACAATGGATATTTTAGAAATATTTAATATAACAAAATCCAGAAACTTTCAGTATCATGATCATAACCAAATTTGAATCTCTCCTCATTCAAAATGTATCAATATTAATTTTATGAGGTGCATAAAATGGTTTTGTGAGTACTATTATCGACCATCGACTGTGATTATCTAGAAATTCCTATTTCAGATGATAGAACCAACAAAAAAAGTGGTCATGGGAGTTTGAGTAACATTAATGTTAGATGTTGAAGGATATTATAAAAAAGTTGTCTGGAAGGGATAATATTCCACCAATTAGAATATGAGAAAGTAGTAAAGTAACACATTAAAAAATATGAGTTAAATAATAAATAATGTTTGGACATCCAAGCATGAATTGTAAATGATATTTATACTAGAGGTATTTATAATGAATGATAAGATTATAGAAGATAGGAATGAGGGGTGTCTAAAAGATACTTATTTATAGATAATAAAAACTATGTTCGTATAATAGAGATATAAATTAATAATCTATCTAATAATGAATAATAATATATATGTTAACTAAGTACTATATGAGTTTATATAATTCTTGGACTATTATTTTGAGTAATGTTATATTAGAGTTTGTTTCCAATTGAAATAATGTATAGTGAATCTCACAGATGAAAAAGGATCATAAAAATACCATTTGGATTGTTTTGATATATAAATTTGAGAATTTGAATTACATTATAGAAATTCATCACTCATGATAAGATCAAAAGCACCATGTGTTATCATTGATAGTAATATTCAATAAACCCATGATAAAGACCATTAAACTTAAAATTTATGATAAATTATGCGTGTTCATGAGAAATCATGAATGTATGAATGTAATTGATTATAATAATAATTAATCACCATAATATTTTGGAAATGGATTAATATAATGAAGAAAGTTCATATTTAAAATCATTACTTCTTCAAAAAAATATAAATCAATCAAATATATATTCATGGACCTTTTATGTCTAGTGAATTAGTAAAGTGAAATAAAAGAACAAGGTATAGTCAATTAAACATATAATATTAAAAATATATGTATGGAGAATTGTGGAGTTGAAAAATGGGAAGTACATCTTCCAATTATAGTCATTATAGATAATTTATTCATGAAATTTAATATTTAAAGAATAAATCGATGTAAAAATATTCTATAGGTTCAAAAGATGAACCAAACAATGTAACTTTTAGGAGTCATTATTGTTTACAATCAATATATAAAAGGAATATTTTTGTATATAGACCATTTTTGTTCTCATGTCCTATATAGTTAATATTTATAGAGCAAGATAACAACTGGGTAGAAGAAGTAGTATACATTCATATTGTAATTAGATATTGAAAAAAGACATATAAGATGAATTTAATTTTATTAATGTTATTGAATATAAATTAAGTTTTGTTTAAATTTATAGAGTATTAAATATCTAATGAGTTATGTAGGTTATTTTAAATATTCAATGAGATTAAAAAATATTTAGTAACTCAACCCCCACCTTATCAGTGGGACACATGTTCATGGGAACTTATATTCATATTTGATAATACTAGGACATCTCTATAAGATACTCATTTAATTTTGGTGGAATATATCCACTAAAAATAGTGGTGTTCAAATTTTTTACTTATAAATTAATCAAGGATGGAAAAATAGGATGATACCCTATCTTCAGAAACATATCCACGATTTGATTGATGCCTCTACTATGGGATTCCCGCTAATGAAGAAAAAATATTCGTAAGTTTATAATAATAAATTAAATGTTGGGGTAGTTATAAATTATTATAATTAAATTATAATTTGTGTATTCAGTATTGTATATATTAATTTTATTGTACTACAAAATTTGGAGGATACCATATAAAAACAAGAATTCATCTTCAATGGAAATATAAAATTAATGTAAGGAAGTCCTCAGATCTATGGAAACAATTTAAAATATATTAGGATAGTGTTAGAATAAACTCCTGATAACTACTTCACTGGATTGAATTATGTATTAAACATCCTTATATGATTTTGAAATAAAATGGAGGATTCACCTATTTTTTTAAAAACTTCCCAGGAACATTCATGAAATAAATTTTCCAAATGTCACATTATTATATGATTGAGATAATTTATACCATTATATACAACATGGAATAATTTTTATGTACGAGGATAATAATATTGCAATTGTTCAAAATGATAACTATGGAAGAGATGTTTTTTTCAATCTAGGAGGTCGATTAATGATTGAGAGTAGGTAGATAAGGATATGTTCTCTAGTGATTCAAAATATATTGAAGAATACGAAGAACAATAAAAATATAACTTGTATCGTATCTCAATGAATTTCCTAAAATGTAGTAGTAAGTAAAAAAAATAAAACACCCACTAAATTTCAATAGATGATAATGAAATAGAAAATATGTAGTTAACTCCATGAATAATAATGATTTAGAGTATGATAATGATGTCTGAAAAGAAAAAACATATAGGTAGAAGTTAGTTTACACATCAATGAAATTAAAAATAATCTGTAGTCCAGAATAAATTTATAAATAATATTGGGTGATGTATATTGATTAAAGAGAGAAGGAAAATTGTAATAATAACAAGCCATATAAAGATAATGTTCATGAGAATTTTTGTATTCCCATGGCTCAAGCTAAAGGAAAGGATTAGATGTTGATAAATGGAGAATAAGGAGAAGACTATCCTTTCATCAAACACATGTTAAGATCATGTAAATACCCTATCCCAAGTATCTCAGAGCCGGTGACATACATTATTACATTGGTACTATGAAAAAGTGATAACATCAAAATGGACTGGATTATTTTTTATATTTGAAAACCGAGATACTAATATAATTTTAAATTACATCTGGGAAAAAAATATAAAATAGAAACTCCATTGAAAACCTCCATATTCCACTATAAATCCTTTATTTCAATCATTATATACATATTAGCATCCTGGGGAAAAATAGATAAAAGAATGTGGTGATCTCAGATGCGCAGTAAGGGTAATCAATACAACAAAAGCTATTATAAATAAAAATAAACAATAATTCATTTCAATAACTAACAACAAAATCCATTAAAACAAAAACATTATCATAATATGGATGAAATAAAGGGTTCATAAAATAATTCCATGAAATAATCACATGAGAATGAAACATAACCATAGATATTCAACTAGTCGAATAATATAATTTAATATTAATAATTATGATCATAATGAGGGAATTCATAATGTGGGACATAATAAACATTCTATCAAGGCCTCTGATGAGAAGTCTATAGAAATGGGTAAGTTATGTGCCAAAGCCTAGTCTAGTTTGTCTTTGAGACTTACTGATGCATCGATAGTCTAGAGAACGCCCTTCCTAACATTTATTGTGTCCAATACATTCCTCATATGAAACATGTGAAACACAATCAATATATAAATCCATAAAGAAAATATCATATGAAATGTTAATAACTTTCCCAAACAATAAACATTATCATAAACCATCTAGTGTAATATGATAAATGGTATCAAAATAGAACATCCATAGTCAAAATAATCATTAAAAAATCAGTAAATTACATTAGTTGGTATTATAATAGATCAAAATCAATTAATCATAAGATCAAAAAAAGGTGTTGACATAGATGAAAATACTCAAATATAATCCTTTGGAAATTCTTGAGACAAATAAAACGTTAATCTAAAAGAATTTAATTTAAAATATTGAAAACAATAAATGATTTTTTTTCTAGAAATTATATGAACATGTAAATTATTCCTCATGTCTTTATGAAATCATGAAATCAGGGAAAAAAACTTCGGCCATTTATGTTCAAAAAACAATACTTTATGTTTTTTAAAAGAAACATTTTAAAGATCATTTTTAAAAGAAAGTTTAAGCATTAATAAAATGAATAAATTGTCCATAGAAGATGTAAATAAACATAAAATAAGTTCAATTAACTCAATATAATCAAAATTAATATTACAAATAATCATATAATTACATAATTATTAGAGTATATGTTTACCCCATGGAATGTACATTAGGTTAATAATTCACTTACCACTTAGTAACCAATTGAATTCTATGCCCCATTAAATTAATGATCATAAAATGAAATATTTAATAACATTAATATAAATATATTCATAATATGTACAATCAAATGTATGTACATATTCAGTACACAGAAAGAATAAGTGGTGAATTAGCCATATCTCTAAGGAATAATAGTGAGATGAGAAAACCCTTACCTTATGTCTAAGAGCATTCTACACTTTTAAATAATGTCATGGATAATAAAACTAGAATCATTAATTACTAAATCCAGAACCTATCATACATGAATTAAATTTCTTATAATTTTATTATGTCTTTATAACAATTTTTGTGAGTAATAGTGTTCAATTTCATTATTGAGGAAGCGTTTGTTTCATGGTTCCATGTTCAGTTCCCTTGTGTATAATTATGGGAGTTTTTTCTAATAAAAGAATAACTTTAGATGTGGGATGAAATAATATTAATATAATTCCAATATTTTAAATTTTCCCCACATATCATTTGGTTATATGGTATTAGGACGATTCATTAGATAAAACATTATTGAAAAATAATTACATTATTTTTTTGGCCCTTATAATCGTAAAAAACTAGTATCATTTCATTATTTAATATGTTTTTATACTAGTTAAATAAAATTAAATGGTGTGAAATACAAATAGTATAATATATTTTACCCATCATAATGGTTTAATTGCTATCCATAAAGGCATTAATGAAAGAATTAAATCCATTCTTCCATAAAGGTGGTGACTTGACACCTCACGGACGATGTTTTCATTTTTCAAAATTAAAGGAGCAATGAAGTGACTTGGTAATGGATATTACATTGGCATAAAAAAATGATAGGATGTTTATTATAATATAGTTGTCATGTTGTATTGGAATGAATAGTTTCATATAAGATAAAAAAGTAAAATAATCGAAATTAAATTAAAATAGAATAAAAGTGTTTTTACCTCTTGAATTTATTATCATTAAGAACAAATTTAAGGCACATGGGTTTTGTCATTTATTCAGAACAGAAGCTCGTCGATGTATAGAAGATTCTTGCAGTGTATTTTTTCCAAATATAAGAATAGTCCCATCATTATATGGTGTGAGGAGAAGGTGTGGTGAGGGGTGGTATTTATAGTGGAAGTGAGCTGTGATTTTTTATTATTTTATTATTTATTTTATTATTTTTAATCAAGAATATCAATAGTATATATTATTAAGACTAAATGTTAGAAATATATATTTTTAATTCTATATAATGATAACTTACATCATCCATTACTCAAAAATACATTTATTTACTTATAATGTTAAATATCATAAATTACCATATTTCACTATTCATGAAAATTTTGTCTATTTTATAGAAATAACAAAAATAAACCATATCCTTTTTTAATGTGTAAAATTGAATAATGGATTCAATTTTTTGAATTATTTTATAAATATGTTATTTTTTTATAATCCTCATTTATTTGATTGTTTCATTAATAATATAATTATTGCATCAGTAATGTATAATTTTGTATGGTATTTATTTATTAAATGGAAATTAAAAATAGAATAAAATATTTCCAATACGATTTTTATATTTCAATATAATATATATATAGTTGAAAATATCTTCAATATATCACTATATCCAAAATAATATTGTTTCTCAAAATATGAATGGGAGATTTTGTGATTTTCATTAATTTGGGTAATGTCAATGTCATTTTCCTAGGAAAGTGTAAATAAAATAACTAAAATAAAAATGTTATGTGTTATGAATATAAAATTAATCATGTATTAAATTTCGGGATAAATTTTGGGTAATTTTCTAATCATTATCATTTTTTTAGCATAAATATCCAAATTTATCCATTAATATTGGTACTAAAAATTACCAAACATACAATTCATATTGAAAAAAGGACCCTATTAAAAAAAATATAAAAAATTTTAATCCAAATATAGAACCCATTTTTCAATATTAAAAACATATAAGTGAAATAATTTTATTTAAAATTGAACTGATAAAATGAAACTAAAAATAATTTTCATGAAAATGTATTTATAACCCCAAAAATGTACTTATTATAATATACGATATAATGATGATTAAAATTAAATATGTTACATTATTTGTAACTAAATATTAGTTATGTTGCATTGATATAAAATTCAAACCATTAATATGCATTAAATATAATTAAACTGAACATTTTATTAATGTTTATATATTTCAATATTCACTGGAAAATAAGTATTTTCTGAAAAATAAAAAAAAATCACTAATCTTTAACTTTGAAATTTCAATATTAAAAATGAAGTTTATTTATTCAAAAAAATATATAAATGGTTTAAAATTTATATTTAAAGAAATTTGTCCTTTAAAAGGTGGTAAAATTCCCATGTACAAAATATATATTTTAATGCGTAGAATTTGATTTAAACATAACATCATATTATAAAAAAAAATTGGATGATTTTAAAAACATTTGATTGAATAAGTAAAATATAAATTTTATTAATGTATTTAAATAATGTTGATTAATTTTTTTAATTAAGATAAAATTTCATTATGGTCATAATAATTGTATTCCTAAAACAAATCTTTTATATTCGAATGGTTTTTATTTTTCATAAATAATAAAATGGTAACCAATGAATTAATATAATAAAAAAATTTAAACTATAATTTCATAAATTATATTGTATAATTCATTCCAAACATTCTAATGGCTCGGTGAAAACGATCATAATAACATAATAATATTTAAATAGTTTTTTTGGATTGTTGTTAGGTGTAACCTAAGCTATTGAAGAAGTTAAATTTAAAAAGATACATACCAAAAAATAGTGGGGTATTAAATAATCCTCTCCTTATATAAGTTTTATACTCACAAAATTGAAATTTAACATCCAAATAAAAATTTTGATTCAAGAAAATTTCTTTATGGGAAACCCACATAATAAATAGGTTTAATAAAAAATCCACTTCGTAAGAGGGAAAGGAGAACACAATTGTCCTCAAAAATTAGGATTTTGAATAGGAGAACATTAGTGGAAATTAAAAATATGGCCATTTAAGAAAAATCTAACTATCATGTTTTGGCATAGAGTGATAGAGAATATGGTCCTTCTAAATTATATCATAAAAAATTTAAAATTTTATCATTTAAAAGATTATTGATTTCTTAGTAAGAAAAGATAACCAATGATATTTTTGTTTCAAAATATTTCACCTAGAGTTGAGGGGTTTTTTACTATATAGAGAATCACATGAGAATATAAAATTTCCTAATTCATTTCCATGTCATAGTTTCATCATTTGGTTGTGCTTCAATCTATCTCTACTTCATTTCTCAAATATGAGGATGGGTATTGAAGCAAAAAATGTGTGCCTAAAGCAGTTTTATGAAACATAATATCCTCTTGTAATTCCCTCATCATTTAAATATTTACAAAAAACCAATAGTTATCATAGGTTATCCTTTAGCAGAAATAAAACTTTAATATTAATAAATAATATCCTTAATCCATCACATAAGTAGTTAATTTTATGACTCATCCAAAATATGACTTACAAAATAAAAAGAATAATTTTTTTATGAAATGTCACTAAATTTCCCAAATCAACTTATCATAATATTTCTGCAATGAATACAGATATTATTTTCATATTAATAATATATTAATATCCATATCTCCTTCAAACCATTTTGAAAATATGCATGCTTTCTAGAGTAAAAGAACAAGATTTTTAATATATTCCTTAAATCCCAACAACTAATAATTCCAGCGTGACATAAAACATTAGATTATTGACCACCGTCATTGTAACCAATACTATCCAACTATAATATATTTATTATTATATCAATGTCAAGAATTAATTTATATTTTGGAATCAAAACTCATGTGTTTTTATGAATATCAAATTACAATAGAATCACTTTTCTTTATTACTGGTGTTATTCATCACACACTTCCAATTCATTAATGAAGATGTATTGTGGAACCATCATTATATATCTCATGATTATTTTAACCATAGAAATATTTGTAAAATACTAAAATAGCAGAATTATTGAATCCAAATGCATGCATGTTAATAATAATTATTCATCTGAGGATGTACCATAATCTTGACCAAGATCCATTATCTTATTTTGGGGTATATTCCTTTGATGCTTGAGACATTGATTTGTGCAGTGTCCCATTTCATTTAAGTTAAATAAATGTTCATCAGTAACATTTTCCTTTCCCTTTAAATCATAAAAATGTTTTCCTTTATCTATAGACTTGTAGGAAACTCTCATTCCATTTATGTATGTACCAGGGTATTCCATTCAATAATTATAACATGGGGAAAAATTCTTCATTCTTTGGTTTCTATTATACAACCTTTTCTTATATTTAATATTATTTTCATTCATCCCAATGAATATATAATAATTATAAAATTATTTATTTATCTTTTTCTCACATGACTCTATATGATCATATGATGAAAATATTTGGGAGACTTGTTCCCTCTGAAGGATTGATATAAAACCATAATATATTTTACCAACTCTACTCTCTAGATCAGGTGAATCCGTGAGGATCACATTCCTTATGTTATGTTACATTTCTAAATAAAAATATATACTATATTAAATGTTATAATTATGGACCATAATATATAATATAAAACATGTAAAAAAGATACTGTAAATTTAAAATAATATGCATAACTAATCTCTAAATCCAAATTTGGTTACATTAAGAATATTCACAAAGTTAGTTTTAGGGTCATATTTCATAAATCAGTGTATTTCTAAAAAAAATTGAATGTTTCTAATAAAAAAGCTCTAATACCGACTATATAGACCCTAAACATAGAAACCCAAAGCCACATCCTTTCATTATTACAATGTTACTAAGAACAAGAGATCACATCCGAAAAGACCAAATAGTTTAGTAGATTTGAAAAATATAATTAAACATTAGTTTCACATAACATATTTAAATGAAATAAAACATATAAATTCATTTGGATACATCCCTAGACTCTTAGACTATCCATAACTTTCAATCATTATTTACATCATGGAATCCTATGGAAAATTATAAAAATAATAACGGGGTGATATCGGATGCTCAAGAATTATAGTGGATGCTATCATAAATAAAAATAAATAATATGTTAATGTAAATAACTAACAACGCATGACATTAAATCATAAACATGATCATTATATAGGAGGAGTAAAATCTTGATCGAATAATTCCATATAAATAATCACATTAGAAAAATAATTATCCGCATATTTTATACTAGTTGAATAATCACATGGATTATCAATAAATAATCTCGTAATGATTGAATTCATAATTAGGGACATCATAAACATACCATCCAGAATTATTCTAATAAGTCTACATAAATGACTAACGCATTAGCCAAAAGCCAATCTAGATTCTTTCATGATACCTACTAATGCCTCGAGGATCTATAGTGATCCATATCTAACATATAATTTCTCGCACTCATTCCTCATATGAATTGTGGGAAATATAATCAATATATAAGTTTATATTTACAATAGAATATAAAAAGTAAATAACTCTCCACAAACAATAATCAATATAATAAACCATACAGTGTAATTTGATTATTAGTATCAAAATATTAAATATACAGTAAAACTGATCACAAAAAGTTTAATAAAATATTATATATGTTATCATAAGAGATCATCCCTAATTAATCATAATATTTATCAATGACTATCAACATAAATAAAAATATTATAATAAAATCCTTGATAAATTATTGAAAAAAATACCACTATTCATTGAAATCGTTTATTTAAAATGTTGTGGAATTATAAAAGAAAAAAATTATTTGAAAATAACAGTAAATGTTTTAATGTATTCTTAAATACATTAAAGAATTATAAAAGTAGGGAAATATTCTCATGAATGTTATGATTAGAAAAACATTCCAATTCAATTTTGAAAAATTAACATTTAAAAGTGTATTTTTAAAAATAAATGTGAGTATTACCCAAATGAATAAATTATGTGTATTAGATATAAATCCACCTAAAACATGTATATATACATATAAAGATAATATAAATTCATTTGATAGATAATCAAAATAATATATATTCATTGGAGAATATGTTTTACCCAAGGAATCAGAATTGGGTTATGAATTCACATACCACTTAGTAATCAATCCAATTGTATTCCCCATAAAATTAATTATTATCAAATGAAAATTTTAATTAAATTAGTATAAATATATTAATTTTATGACAAAAAAATTTAAATCATAAATAATCCATAGATAATGAATATGTTCTGAATATGTCACATTTAAAAGAAATAAATGTTAGATGTGATACCCCTTTCCTTATATCTGAAAGCATTCATTACTTTTTCATAACAACAAGGATAATCACATTAGATTTATTAATTAAAAATACATAAACTATTAATTTTATATTTTTTATTATAATTTCATTAGTCTTTTTTATGGATATTTGGATGAGTTATAGTATACAATTACATTATTCCTGAACCATTCATTTCCCTGTTTTATGGTTGGATCCCATGTGTATAATTAATGGATTTCTAGTCAAATGGTAGAAAAATACAAAAGTGTAATTGAAGGATATTAATATAAATCCATGATTTTAAATGGTCCTTCTATATAATTTTGTTATATTCTATGAGGAATATTAATCAGATAAAATGTTAAAGAGAAATTATTAGTTTATTTTGGCAGTTTTTATGATGGTCAGAGACTAGTATAATTTTATTTAATATTAGGATTATATATAAGTTATAGACCATTAAATAAGTTTTAATACACATATTATACTTTTTTACCATAAAATTTTTATATGTCCCAAATTTAATTCCATAATGAAGAATGAAAACTTATGGTCCCAGAAGGTGTTGAATTGACTACCCATGGATGATGTTTTAATTATTCATAATTAAAAGAGAAAATTAGGGACACGATGTTTGATATTACATTAGAACAATAAAAAATAATTATATATATATATTATACTGAACATATCATTATATTTTTGCAATAGTGGATGAGTGAAAGATATGAAAACAATATAAAGGAAAATAAATTAAATGAGAACAAAAATGATATCACTCCTTGAATTTCTTCTCCAAGAAATCCTCCTTAAGGATCTTAGTTTGTGTATTTTATTCAGAACATAAGCCCTTGGATTTGGATAACACACTCAATAAAATAATTGGTAATGTTATAAAAAAGTTCCAAATATTAAAATGTGTGAGGATAAGGATATGTAATTATATTGGAGGAGAAAGGTGTATTTTATTATATTATTCATTAGTTTTTTTTTAAAATTTTGGATTAATTAAATAAATTTTTTTGATCATCATGAATAAATAAATTAAATAGATCATGTGAGTTAGATCCAAAGTCCACTTAATTCATACATGACTCAAACATGACCAAAAAATTCATTTATTTACATATAATGCCAAATACTATATATTATTGTATTTGACTATTAACAAAATATTCAACTATTTTTGAAAAATACTAAAAATTATCTATAAACATATTTTGAAATTTTTATTTCAAACATGTAAAAAACTTTATGAAAATAATTTTCTGAATGTGATTAATATAATTTTTAATTAACGACTTTATTTTTTTGATTATTTCTTGAATAATATAATTAATTCAACATTGTATTATAATGATGTAAATAAATATTTTATTCATATAAAAGATGAAAATAATAAAATTTTGTACATAAATATTTTATATTTCAAAATAATTTATATACATGAACATGTATTCATAAAATCACCATAACAAAAATTATATGGTTATTAAAATAAGAATATGATATTTTGTGATTACCGATACATTATATAATATCAATGTCAGTTTCATGGAAATGTGTCCATTAAATAAATAAAATTAAAAATTCAGGTTTTAAGGTTAGAAAAAAAATCATCTAACTAAATTTGGAACAATTTTTAGGTTACATTATAACCATATTCATTTAATTTTTATCCAAAATTTTAAAATTTTCTTTTAACCGTGGTGAAAATATTACCAAAATTAATATTTATATGGATAGAAAATAAATTGGGCCAACTTAATAAATTTATTTTACTTTTAATTATAAATATGGAATCCATTTTTAAAAAATCAAAACACAAAATTTCCGAATGTAATTTAAAATTAAACATACAAAACACAACTAAAAATAGTTTTTTTGAAAATGAATATGTATGCCCAAAATGTACATATAACCCAATAAATTATAATGATTATTAAAATGAAAAAAATGATATTATTTACAACTAAGGATTATTTATGATACAATCATGTGAAATTCGAATAATAAATAAACATTTAATATAAAAAAAATTGAAAATTTTATGATATTGATATTTTTCACTATTCACTGGAAAATATATTTCTTGAAAAATAAAATAAATTCAACCGTAGATTATTTTGAAATTATTATTTTAAAATTTAATTATTTTAAAATAGAATATATAAATTTTTGGAAATTTATAGTTAAAACAAGTGCTCCATTAAATGGTCGTAAAATTTGGTTTTACAAAAATATACATTATTATGCTTAAAACTGGATTTATTCTAATATTATGGCTATAAAATATATTGGATGAATTTAAAAAATTATATTGGATAATTAAAATAAAAAATTATTAAATGTTTCACTAATATTTATTAATTTTGTTTATTAATATAAAATTCTGTTATGGTCATAAAAATAGTTTTTCCTAAATACACATACTTTTTGTTCAGTTGGTTATTATTTTTATTTTTAATTAATTTGTAAAAAATGAATTAAATTTTATAAAAATGTGTAAACTATATTTTCCTAATTTATTTGTTCTCATTATATAATTACATTATAATGGATAGGTGATAACTATCATATTAAAATAATAATATTTAATCATTTGTTTAAGATCAGTGTTCTTTGTAACAATAGTTATAGAATAGGTCAAATTAAAGAAGATACATACCATAGAATATTAGGGTGTTACTTATTATAAAATTATTAATCCATTTATAAAATGAGTAAATCATTAAAAAAGTAATTTTATTGAAAAAAATGTTGAACTGAATTGTAGATGAATTTAATAATTTATCAAAATTTTATATCTGCAAACATGGGAAATTTATGACCAAAAATTTATTGTTTGTGAAAAAAGAAAAATGGTGGGAAACTATGATTAAACAAATATATATTTTAAAGATTAGTAATGTAAAAAATAATAAGTGTTTCCACAAGTTATAAATAATATGAGGTTTATTTGTGAAAATTTCATCGAAGTATCATAACTGAATGAAAATGATAGAAAGTATCTAAGAAAACTACTTTAAAATGTAAAGTCCAAGATACCTACAATGAACATAAATGTTCATCAAATTTTATAAACCATGTATTTTTAAACATTATAGAGTGAAAAATTATAGTTCGGATGGGATTTGAGAAATACCCAACTTCAACATATGTATAGAGTTACATTTGGATGAATGGAACCTCATGCTACTATGAAACCAATGATGTATTATCTACAAACTTTTAATGATATTTTTCATAAAAATATCATAAAACTAAATATGAAAGTGGTTCAATAGGTAATATTTGTGTTTTCATATTTTTATAAGAAAATGGTATAACTCATTGAACAAAATATCAATCCCATGTAGTATGCGTGAATTTAGGGGGAACCTCACTTGAGAGAAAAAAAACATTATGATGTTATAAAAAGATAAAAAAATAATGGAATTTGTTTTTTGAAACACCATAATATAGAACCAATATGATTTCGTTGAGTATATTTGTGGAATATATGACCAATAGTATAAGACCCCAGCCTTAAACCTTAATTAATCTTGAGTTATTACAAGATTACACATTGAGGATCCTTTCAGGTTTAGAGTTTTAGAGAATTAGATCATAAAACATGCATTACATTCCACATTTAAACACAGTGGTTACATAAAAGATAGTATTCATTTTTCCCATCAACGGAAACATATTTAAAATAACACATGCAGTCTTTCTTGACACATCCTTGACATTATCATCATATCATGTACCCTTCCCTTGACCTGTGAAAAACATTTCAAAAACTTGGGATGAGCATAAAAAGCTCAGTAAGGGATATAAAAATATTGAAAGGAAACATGAGTACATGTATACATCAGAATGAAATCATACTTTACCCATAAAACATAAGCACTTTATCATACATCATAAAATCATGAATAAATCATAGAAATCATAAGACATAATGGTAACTTGAGGCATTCAAAACATTCTTACGTAGAGAGTAACCCTCTTGGTTACGTTTGTAATACCCATCATAGTATATTCCCTAAATCACTTCAGGGAAACCATAACATTTAACCCCTTCGCGTTAACCAATGCATTGGAGAGCTATATCGGGCTCACCCGCCCTTAGTTTATCACAGAACCACCCGTTTTCATAACAATGCCCAAGAACCATAACATAAACGTTTCACATAAAACATGCATAAAGGAAACATAATATTTCAACATTTCAATCACAACATATAAATACAACACATTGATATAAAAACATCATGAAAACCATTTTCAATAACATAATAAAATAAAATTAAAAAATTGTATTTATTTTTCATTAAAAAAAGGTATGGCTTGTAGAGGAAGCCGAAACTCAAATAATGGTCACAGCATCGGAGAAGTTGTTGTCTCCGCATACGTAAAACAAAAACATTCCCTTTTGTCATTTAGTAAAATGGTTTGTATAAAAAAGATTCCTTTTAGATAAATGTAAAAGTCAATGGGATTTATACACCATGTAAAAGTCGGTTGTGTATAAAACAAAATATGCCTCAATGAGAGGAGATTGAGACAAAGTACCATACCACTTTGAAGATTTTAAAATTTTACACCATTAATATCCACATAAATAAATACTTGAAACCATTTTGAAAACATGGATATTAATGAGAAATATTTATAAGAATAAATCATAAAAACATTTAAAATGATATTTTAGTTAAAGGTTTTTTATCAAAATGAGAGAAACATGAATACAATAATTGAGGAATAACATTTAATCAGAACTTTATAATATCATGAGAATAAAGGGATTCCTGATATAATATTCCAAAGAACAGTATATACACCATATAAGTGTGAATTGGTGCATAGCAATAATGAAGTCTAAATAGAAATGTAAAATTAGATAAAATCCCCTATAAAGAAGGTATCCTTAAATTAAGGATTAATCAATCTCAAAATTATTTGTGACAAATATAAATACGCCCAATATAAGTGGATATTAAGTGTAAAACAATAAAAGGTCATTAACACATATTCAAATGATGACATATTCAATAACTACATGATGAACCCAAAGAAATCGAAATTGGGTTAAAAAGTTCCCTTGGTAAAATTCGACAGCCTAACGACATCACATCAAAATTCAGAAAATGAGTTGATGAGAGATAAAAAGGGCATCTCATAAATTGGAAATAAAATTTACATCAATAAGGATATAAAATAACATATCCCAACATAATAGTATGTGAATTAAAATACATAACTAAATAAGTCTTTTTAAAAGAGGAGGGTGAAAGGTCCCCTTACCGAGTTGGGTAACTTTCGAAACGTACACCCCACGGAAGAAGGGTCATACAATGAAGATGTGAATACCCATAAATGAAATTATACTACACAAAGTGTATAATAATGGGCATTACATACACCACTCAATGTAAATAGTGTAAATGTAGCATAAATGTCACGAGAATAAAAGTGAGATGAAAAATCCATTACGAAAACTCGGCAGCCTATCGGTGCCACTTAAAACTCCCAAAAATGGATTGATGAGATCAAATAGGGTCTCTCATCATATTAAAATAAAATTTACAGAAATAGGAATATAAAAGAACATCCCCCATCATAACAAAGAGGATCTTAAAATAAGTGACATAAAAGAGAGTACTTAAAAAGAAACAGAGAGGTTAGATCTGTTACGAAAATTTGGCAGCCTAACGGCGCCACTCAAAACTTCCAAAATGGATTGATGAGAGAGAATAGGGTCTCTCATCATATAAAAATAAGAATACAGTAAGAGTAATATAAAATAACATCCCAATAACAAGAAATATGAGCTTAAAAGGAATGACATAAAAGAGTGTACTTAAAAAGAAAGAGAGGAGTAGGATCCCTTACCTCAGGTCCGAGTTGACTCGATCGTTCTTTAACGTACTGAATAATAAACTTGAGTTAATTTCCACTTTATTAAGAACCTTTTTCAAGTTCATTAATTCTTTTATATCACTTATTTCCATGTTATAAACATTATGTAATCATTTAAGTTAATAATGTTTGTTTTTTCGATATTTGGTTCTTAAGTCGAAAGTGGACTTCTTACAATTACATGTTGTTCGTGTGGTCAAAGGTTCATTATATCCATAATGATATTAATGATTTGGATATCAAATATATCATATATATCCAGAATATACTTGTATTTATAATATTACATAATCATTTAGAGTTAAGAAATGAAATGCACCGTTCATGGAGACGGTAAGCCGTACGTACGCATGAACGCTACTTTCATTTCTAGGTCATATTAATGGAATTAAAACCAAATGAGAGGTATGTATATTTTAATTCCACAATTATATTCATCATTTATATATAAAATACATCATATATAATAACTTTAAATCCATCCTTTATACATCCCACATATGGCATTAACAAATCGAATAACTTTGATGGGGCGGTAGTCCGCACTTCCTAAAATGAAATTATCGTGTTTTCCCACAATGGAAACCATAAAGGTATGACACAAAAGAAAAATACAGAAGCTTAATTAAAACATAAACATATTATATATCATATATCAATAGAGTTACATCTTAATGTCCACCTTTTAAGGTGTTATATGAGTGTTGAACAATCATCGTTTCGTGAGGCAGCAATTCGCCATCCACAGAAACAGTATGTTCATTTACCATTTGATGTAGGTGTGTGTAAGTGTATCTCTAATTATTATTATAAAAACATTATATTATATTGAATATACTGGATTTTTTACAAAATAAATGAATAAATAATGTTTAGGTGGTTGGAGAAGCAAAATTAAACAAAAGAACACAAGTGAAGACATTACCTTAAAATCGGGTAACTCTTTTTGATTTGAGCTCAAAGGATTCCTTGGGAAGACTTATGCCTAAAGTGAGGCTTCTAGGAGTAATATATGGATGTGGATAGGCAACATTAGCAGGGGTTGGCCGAGCCAAATGCTTTGGATGTTTGGGTAAGGAGGTAGGGGTGGGGCCTTTTATAAGAGGAGAGGAGGGGCACTCTTGGAAAGTAAAGAAACGTTACATTATTTGAAACTGAGTTTCAGATTTAAAAGGTCCCAAATTTTTTATAATTCGGGGATAAGGTGATAAGGTTTCGAAATCCACCAATACAATAGGTTTTGGACATGTGTAGGACATATATTTTACATTATCTTTTCATTTTATTTAAATCCTTTATTAATGAAGTAATCGTTGCATCATTATGATGTCATAAATAATTTTATTTATTTAATGTCTAAAAATTATAAAAAAATATCATGATATATGAAATATTTTTTTCTTTACAATGAATATTTATAGTAAAAAATCGGACTTGTATAACCCCATGTAAAAATTGTTTTAGTAAAACAACTCATGTTTGTGTCATTTTTACTTTTACATTAAAAAAAAGTTATTTATGTCATTTCCCAACCAAAGTGGCTCCATGGGGTCCCCAAGTTGAACCATGGATTGTCTTGGTCGGCCATGAAACATCCAATAAGAGTAGGACATGTGTCAAGCTCATCTAATATTATTAAAACATTATTTTTACCTTAAACTACACTAATTACCTCTAATCGCGATTAAAAACTTAAAAGTTACTATTCACCAAAAAATTATTTTAATTCCATTGAACCACATTTTACTTCTTAATGACAACAATGTATGTTGGATTTTTGAAATTCAAAAAACAGAGCTGGCAATGTTTCATTTAAATGAAAAATCAGTTTCTTTAACCACCACTTAGTGGTTTCACTATTCATCAAAATTGATGTTTTTTAGAAAAATACCAAAACTTCACCCTAAGATATATTTGATATTTCGAACTCAAAAATGATGACTATTTTAAAAAATTATAAACATATAAGTTTCATTAATTAATTTAATAATTAATCCCGCTGTCAAAACAAATAGCGTGTTTTTAAGAAACAATATCTATTAAAAGATTGACACTCGTTTAAGTCCAATTTCAAATTGAAATTAATTCCAATGACCATTATTGGATTAAATGGTAAAAATATATTCTAATTTTACTTTAAAAACAATTCAAAAGATAATCTAATCATATAAATTAATTAGATTAATATGAAGTTTTGAATTAAAATACAACATTTTTCACTATTCATTAAAAATGAACTTTATCGGAAACATACCAAAAATTTACACAAAGTCAATTTTGATGTCTCGATTCTAAAGAAGAATTTTATTTTCTCAAATATAACACATAAAATTGTAAAAAAGTGGATTTAAAAGAGGTTCTCCATCAAAAGGCGCTTAATCGACCTTCTAAAGATTATTAGAATGTTTACGCTTAAAATTGAATTCAACCACATTTTTAATCCTCTATCATTTATTGTAAAAAGTAAAAATATTTGACAAACATATATAATCATTTTTTAGTTAGTTCTGTTCATTCCCTCCATTACAATGGCTAGGTGTTAACTACCATTTAAGATAATATTATTTTATTATTATAGTGCAACGTAAGATTTCAAAGAAACTCGTTGTTGCATATTGGGTAAGCCATAATGCATAGTGTTCCCTTTAAATTAATATTAAAATTTTATTCACAAGTAGGGATAAATATAAAAATGTCATATTATTTATTTACCTGGGGTGTTACATCCTTCCCCCATTCTGGGAATTGCATCCTCGCAATTTTAAAATTGGGCTCAGAAACTTCATTGAAAGTCCCACATCGGAACAAGAGTCGGTAAAAAAATCAATTTAAAAGAAAGAAAGAGGAGTACAGAGGTCACCCGAGTTAACCCATACTAGGATTCCATGTAAGAAAATATGGACATGGAGGAAAAAAACAAAGGGTCATGTTCTATGGGAGAGTGATAGTAAACATGTCTAGGAGAAAGTTAACCACAAGAAAATCACAAACTTGTGATGGGTTAAACGGTATTCGATTCCCCAGTAGGAAAAGTTAATAGAAAAAAATTTTGTTTTAAGTTTCTTTTTATTGTGGAATTTATTCATAAGGAAACATAATCACTTATCATGTTGACATCCAACTTTTATTAGATTTCTTACACAAACTCATATTTTCTCCAAAAGATGAGTATTTAGGAAGACTTGATCACATTAAGAGTACTATAATCAACTTCTAGAGATTCACCTAATCCACAAAAGAGAACAATATATTTCCATTGTCTTTAGACTTTAACCAAAACCAAAACCAAAATGGTTAGTACAAGGTTAGATAATCTAGAAAAGGATAACCCTTTATAAAAATAAAATGTATTCTTAATCTCCAAAATTTGTCCAAAAAAACCCAAACTTCAACGAGGACCATTTAATAAACAATTTTCACATAAAATTCTTCAAAGTAAACCTAACTAAGATTGAAACCCAAATATTTTAAGGATTTAGTCACATAGTCTTCCAAGGTAAAGATTAACTTTTATCTCAAAAGAACATCAGTTGCTCTTAAATTCTCATATTGAAAAGTAATTAACCTAATCACATATCCTTGATGATAGGTTAATCATTTCCATATATAACCCAAAATAAACTTACTCTTGATTCCTAAAATCATCTAACTAAAAAGAATTAGTCAAACTAACCAGGGACTTCACGTAGTCCAGTGGTAGGCAATAAATACAAGTCGCACTTTAGTTGTGGGTTCGATTCCTACAGCTTTGTCTGACGTGACGGGTTGTCACACGGTCTGTGTGTTGTCCTTTTTCCAAAACTATATAATTCTTAAAACATTCCCCAAAATGAGATAAAATCTTCAAAAATAATCAGAACATATTTTAACCTCATGTTTATCTCATGCCTTTCATTTTCCATCATAACATATAATAACCCATAATTACCTCAAAAATAAGGATCATATAAACTCTAATTGTTACCTTTATAATTATTACATGAACTTCCACATTGATTGGTCATCTCGTACATGATGCATTACAGATCATACCAAGGTTCAAGTGGTTGATCATGACTCTTTGATAGTTGGTTTAGAACAACCACGGGTTTCCTCATTGAATCCCCCATTTTATCTAGTATCTTAATCAGAGAACCACCACAGTTTCCTTCAAACCTGTTGTCTCTTTGGTGCCTGCTAGATCCATCCATTCACTAAAAACAGAAATGTCAGTGAGAGTATATCAAAAAAACCATCATGTACTAATGAGGAAGGTAAACACTAAGATATACTTACTCATTCACTTTATCTAAAACTAGGACTCTTTCTGAAATCCTACCCATTATGGTAATGTCACTTGTGCTTAGAGAATACCCTAACCTATAAAGTTATCTAAACCGACCTTCGATACCAACTATAAGGCCCCAGCCTTAAACCTTACTTAATCTTGAGTTATTATAAGATTACTCATTGAGGATCTTTTTAGGTTTAGAGTTTTCGAGAATTAGATCATAAAACTTGCATTACATTCCACATTTAAACAAAGTGGTTACATAAAAGATATTATTCATTTTTCCCATCAACAGAAACATATTTAAAATAACACATGGATTCTTTCTTGACACATCCTTGACACTATCATCATATCATGTACCCTTCCCTTGACCTTTGAAAAACATTTCAAAAACTTGGGATGAGCATAAAAATCTCAGTAAGGGATATAAAAATATGGAAAGGAAACATGAGTACATGTATACATAAGAATGAAATCATAATTTACCATGAAAACATAATCACTTTAACATACCTCATAAAATCATGAATAAATCATAGAAATCATATGACATAAAGGTAACTTGAGGCATTCATAACATTCTTACGTAGAGAGTAACCCTCTTGGTTACGTTTGGAATACCCATCACAGTATATTCCTTAAATCTCTTCGGAGAAACCATAACATTTAACCCCTTCGCATTACCCATTGAATTGGAGACCTATATCAGGCTCACCCGCCCTTAGTTTATCATGGAACCACCAGTTTTCATAACAATGCCCAAGAACCATAACATAAACGTATCACATAAAACATTTATAAAGGAAACATAACATTTCCACATTTCAATCACAAGATATCAATACAACCCATTAACATAAAAACATTATGAAAACCATTTTCAATACCATAATAAAATAAAAGTAAAAATTGGTATTTATTTTTCATTAAAAAGGGTGTGGCTTGTAGAGGAAGCCAAAACTCAAATAATGGTCACAGTGGCGGAGACGTTGTTGTCGCCGCATACGTACAACAAAAACATTCCCTTTCATTGTTTAGTAAAACACTTCGTATAAAAAAGATTCCTTTTGGATAAATGTAAAAGTCAAAGGGATTTATACACTATGTAAAATAAGGTTGTGTATAAAACAAAATATGCCTCAATGAAAGGATATTGAGACAAAGTACCATACCACTTTAAAGATTTTAACATTTTACAGCATTAATATCCATATAAATAAATCCTTGAAACCATTTTTAAAACATGGATATTAATGAGAAATATTTATAAGAATAAATCATTAAAATATTTAAAATGATATTTTAGTTAAAGGGTTTTTATCAAAATGAGAGACACTTGAATACAATAATTGAGGAATAACATTTAATCAGAACATTATAATATCCTGAGAATAAAGGGATTCATGATATAATATTCCAAAGGACAGTATATACACCATATAAGAGTGAATTATTTCATAGCAACAATGAAGTCTCAATATAAATGTAAAATGAGATAAAATCCCTTATAAAGAAGGTATCCTTAAATTAAGGATAAATCAATCTCAAAATTATGTGTGAAAAATATAAATACACCAAATATAAGTGGATATTAAGTGTAAAACAATAAAATTTCATTCACACATATTCAAAGGATGAAATATTCAATAACTACATGTTGAACCCAAAGAAATCGAAATTGGGTTAAAAAGTTCCCTTGGTAAAAATCGACAGCCTAACGGCATCACTTCAAAATTCACAAAATGAGTTGATGAGAGAAAAAAGGGAATCTCATCACTTGGAAATAAAATTTACATAAATAAGGATATAAAATAACATATCCCAACATAATATTATGTGAATTAAAAGACATAACAAAAGAAGTCTTTTAAAAAGAGGAGGGTGAAAGGTTCCCTTACCGAGTTGGGTAACTTTGGAAACGTACACCCCATGGAATAAGGGTCATACAATTAAGATTTGAATACCCATAAATGAAATTATACTACACAAAGTGTATAATAATGGGCAGTATATACACCACTCAAAGGAAATAGTTGAAAACGTAGCATAAATGTCACAAGAATAAAAGTGAGATGAAAAATCCCTTACGAAAACTAGGCAGCCTAACAGTGCCACTTAAAACTCCCAAAAATGGATTGATGATATCAAATAGGGTCTCTCATCATATTACAATAAAATTTACAGAAAGAGGAATATAAAATAACATCCCCCATCATAACAAATAGGATCTTAAAAGAAGTGACATAAAGGAGAGTACTTAAAAAGAAAGAGAGAGGTTAGATCTCTTACGAAAATTCAGCAGCCTAACGGCGCCACTCAAGACTTCCAAAATGGATTGATGAGAGAGAATAGGGTCTCTCATCATATGAACGTAAAAATTACAGTAAGAGTAATATAAAAGAACATCCCAATCACAAGAAAGATGAGCTTAAAAGGAATGACATAAAAGAGTGTACATAAAAAGAAAGAGAAGAGTAGGATCCATTACCTCGGGTCCGACTTGAATCGATCGTTCTTTAACGTCCTGAATAATAAACTTGAGTTAATTTCCACTTTATTAAGAACCTTTTTCAAGTTCATTAATCCTTTTATATCACTTATTTCCATGTTATAAACATAATGTTTGTTTTATCGATATTTGGTTCTTAAGTCGAAAGTGGACTTCTTACAATTACATGTTGTTCGCGTGGTCAAAGGTTCATTATATCCAGAATGATATTCATGATTTTAATATCATATATATCATATATATCCATAATATCCATGTATTTATAATATTACATAATCATTTATAGGTAAGAAATGAAATGCACCGGTCATGGAGATGGTAAGCCGTACGTACGCATGAACGCTACTTTCATTTCTATGTCATATTAATGGAATTAAAACAAAATGAGAGTTATGTATATTTTAATTCCAGAATTATATTCATCATTTATATGTAACATAAATCATATATAATAACTTTAAATCCATCCTTTATACATCCCACATATGGCATTAATGAATCAAATCACTTTGAGGGGGCGGTAGTCTGCACTTCCTAAAATGAAATTATTGTGTTTTCCCACAATGGAAACCATAAAGGTATGACACAAAAGAAAAATATAGAAGCTTAAGTAAAACATAAACACATTATATATCATATATAAATATAGTGACATCTTAATATCCACCTTTTAAGGTGTTATATGAGTGTTGAACAATCATCGTTTCGTGAGGCAGCAATTTCCCATCCACATAAACATTATGTTCTTTAACCATTTGATGTAGGTGTGTGTATGTGTAGCTCGAATGATTCTTATAAAAACATAGTAGTATATTGAAAATACTGAAGTTTTTACAAAATAAATGAATAAAAAGAGTTTAGGGGGTTGGAGAAGCAAAATAAAACAAAAGAACACAAGTGAAGACATTACCTTAAAATCGGGTAACTCTTTTTGATTTGAGCTCAAAGGATTCCTTGGGAAGACTTCTGCCCAATTTGAGGATTATAGGAGTAATAGAGGGAATTGTAGAGGCAAAATGAGCAGGGGTTGGCCGAGCCAAATGCTTTGGAAATGTGGGTAAGGAGGTAGAGGTGGGGCGCCTTTTATAAGAGGAGAGGAGGGGCACTCTTGGAAAATAAAGAAATGTTACTTTACTTGAAAATGAGTGTCGGATTTAAAATGTCCCACATTGCTATAATTCGAGGATAAGGTGATAAGGTTTTGAATTCCACCAATCCAATAGGTTTTGTACATGTGTAGGTAATTTATTTTACATTATTATTTCGTTTTATTTAAATCCTTTATTAATGAGGTAATCGCTGCATCATTATGATGTCATAAATACATTTATTTATTTAATGTCTAAAAATTATAAAAAATATATCATGATGTAGTAATTCTTTTTATCTTTCCAATGATTTTTTATAGTAAAAAATCTGACTTGTATAACCCCATGTAAAAATTGTTTTAGTAAAACAACTCATGTTTGTGTCAATTTTAATTTTACATTAAATAAAAAGTTATTTATGTCATTTCCCAACCAATGTGGCTCCATGGGGTCCCCAAGTTGAACCATGGATTGTATTGGTCGGCCATGACATATCCAATAAGGGTAGGACATGTGTCATGTAAAGACCCGTAAAATTCAAGGGAAAATTTTTCTTAATTTTCTTTGGAATTTTACAAGAACGCGGTTTCTGACGGCACCTGATTCCGAGGCCCGGAATGCCCGGAATCATTTTCTGAAGTTTGGCTCGGGTACGTTCAATGAACGAACGAGCGGGATTTTCTAACTTTTGATCCGGTGCTTGGAACTGAAATCTGAGGGCACCGATGAACTCGCAGCGCCGTTATTCGCTTAAGGGGACCTTTTCCGAGGTTGCGTTTTATTCGAGACGAATGTATGTTTTGGGAGAAATTATAAGAAGTTAAATTAAAAAAATGTGGAAACACTTTTTTTTATCTTGTTGGTTAACTTCTCTCAAAGGAAGTTAGGGGTGGGACCCACACCCACTTAACCTCCCTTGAGAGGATTAAGTGTGGTGGGGCCCACACGAACCCTAACTTTTCATCTTCTCTCAAAACTCCCTTTAACCCCTCTTTAAATGACATGACAACTTGTTAATTAATTTGGAGTTATTTTATTTGAATTTCAAACCATTGAAATTCAATTTGTTATGTGTGTGAATAAAATAAGACTCTAACTTATTTTATTTGGTTAGATTTCTCTAGCCTTCTTGAGAGGATTTTGGGAGCTCCTTCTTCTTCTTCAACTTTGACGAAGAACGCGAAGAACCTTCGAGCTCCGATGAAGAACGCCGCTCCTCTCTTCTTCGTAGCCGGTTTCTTCCGAAGATCGACGATGCCTTCCGTGTCAACTAAAGGGGACGCCACTTCCTCCTCGAACTTCCTTCGTCGGCTTACGAAGATTCGCCAACGACGTACCTCTTCGGACGTACCTCTTCATCAACGGATTTGACGAACGATTACCGCGACGCCCGACCTCCGCGACGTTGTCTTCCGCGGGTCGTTGAAGAACATTGATCTTGAAACCAAGGTAGGGGTTGTTGTTGATTATCTATTTATTCTCGTTCTTGGTTCTAGCTTGACAATTTTGAGGTTTATTGTTAAGTGTTATCGACTAACGAGAGGGGGGCCGGACCGCACAAACACGGCCGAATTCCCCCTCCTCTGTTCTTGAATATTATTTCCTTGCGGATGTAAGAGATGGCGTAGTGCCGTCGCACCACGCGGGAATCGCAAGGCCATAATCGTGTGGCGCCGTCGCGCCGCGCCACTGGAAGTTTATCATGAACGTGACGCCGTCACGCCGCGTCGAAGGGAATCGAAGGCACCGCGGCCGGAGCAGGGCCGCAACGGAGGGGCGCGGTGCCGTCGCACCGCACCGGACGATGAACACCACGGCCGGTTCCGGGCCACGGCGAGACGGGAAGACCGGCGGCTTGCCGGGCCGCCGGTGTCAAAAGCCGGAGCCGGTCCGTTGAAGAAGAACCGGCCGGCCAGGTGGGCCGGCCGGAAGGGAAAAACCGGGGGAATTTAATTCCACCGGTCAACTCAAATGCCCCCCCCCCCATTTATGAGGGGGGGGGGGGGTTTCCTTAAGGGTGGCAGGCGGCCCCTCGGTTTTCCTCAAAGCAGGCCCCCACGAGGGGGGGTCGGTTCTCCAAAGGCGCGGCTAAAAGTCGCGCCGCCAACATGAAGAAGCGGGGGCCTTGCCCCCCGCCCGTGGCACCAAGCGGCACCAGGCCGCGCCGCCGCCGGCCGGGCCGCGCCTCCGCGCCGGACCGCCGCCGCGCCGGGTCGGGCCGACCCAAGGGGGGGTCGGGTCGGGTCGGCCCGGACCCGGACCCCCCGTTTTCGAGACGATTTCGGTCTTTTGTCCATAACATGAGCCACAGACCTCCGATTGATGAACCGTCAGCGGCATTGCGATCCTTGGATCTAGACGGTCGATTCGGTATATCGCACTCAAAGTTTCGGAATACTTTGATTTCGGCCGGGTTGGTTCGTACACGAAACCAACCGGGCCCTCGGAGCGGAAACACTCATATCATAAGCTACGGATGTCTGATTGACGTGCCGTTAGCTTTGTTGTGTTCCTCTTAGTGAGATGGATCTTTTGGAATACTCCGCCCGAGGTTTGGACGCAGGTGGAGTACAGTCGGGTTGGTTTTGCCTTAAAAACCAACCGGGCCCCTGGGACGAAAAAGCCAATAACTCTCAGACCGAGCGTCCGATCGACGCGCCGTCTGTTGCGTTGAGTTCCTGTTGACGATACAAAGCTTTTGGATACATCAACTCTGGACTTTGTGACAGTTGATGTATCAGCCTCTCGGCTCGTGGGGCGGACCCTCCTGAACGAGCTTGCTGTGTGCGGGAACCCTAGTGCTGGCTGCGACTGCGACTGCTACTGCTACTGCTACTGCTACTGTGAGTGTGACGACGACAGTACAGAGATCCTGTGTGGATTTGACGATGACTACAACACTCAGCGATCATACGTGGATCAGTGCTACAGGTCCTGTGTGGGCCCGATCCTGTGTGGGTCTTTGCGCTCAGCGGTCCTATGTGAACCAGCGCCTACAGGTCCTGTGTGGGCCCGGTCCTGTGTGGGTCTTTGCGGGGGTTAGTTACCTATCGATACTTCGTGGGTCCGACGACTTAGATGGATCAGAGATCATCTTTATCGTCCTTTGAAGAAGTATACCTGTGTGAGCTGAATCCTGTTGCTTTCCTGTGTGGATTGAGTTGTGCTATCCTATGTGGATTTCGTTTTGCTTTCCTCTGTGGAATACGTTTAATTTCCTGTGTGGACTGAGTTGTACTTGGGCTGGGAGGTTGGAGCGTATTGGAATTGATGACTTAGGTATATGAATGGGCATATACCTAAGCAGAGTCGGTTGTTACTTCCTGTTTGTATCTTCCTTTGTGGTTTATCCTTTGTGGATTTTTGGAGAACTTCGGGGGTCTCGGGGTCCCTACTGAGTAGCTTATACTCACCCCTGCACGGGCTATGCCCGCACTACGTTGTGTTGGTTGCAGACGACGGACAACGTTGATCTTGGCTGAGGCTTGCAGAGCAGAACGGTACCTGGAGGTGGACCACTGGGCGGGACATACTCGGAGCGGACGGTGGAACCCGTGGAGCAGTGGAGCTATCTGTACCCACCCTTCAGGTGGGATCTCCAGTGGACAGCTCGGTGTAGCGGATTTTACTTACCGTTGCTGTTTTCTCTTTCGAGTTGTACTTTACTTTCAGTTTGGGTTTGTATACTGGCCCATTTACTTTTCCGCACATTCAGTTGTACTCTGTTTTTACTTAGTGTTTACTTTCCGCTTGCTTACTCTGTGGTGTTTGTTTACTTTACAAAGGCAATGTCTTCCCTTTTTACCGGGATTTACGCCTTGGTGCTAGTCGCCAGCCCCTGGCCTATGGAAGGCAGGCTTGGGGTAGTCACGACACTAACCCCGAGGGTGTGTCATGACAAATTGGTATCAGATGAGTTCGGTTCTACAGCGAACTCTTATCTTTTCTATGTGAAGTAATAATGTTTAACGTATTGAGTGTGGTTCTCAGTCCAGGGAGTCCAGTGTTGGTGCGTCGGCCGACGTATCCATACACCAGGACCCTGACTTCTGATTTCCAACTTAATGCACGAAAACATTGATTTCATGTGTGTTTCAATGTTTTCTTTGTGATTACTTAATATGAGCTCACCAGGTATACTGTTCTGACCGTGGCACACCTGTTTCCTTTTCAGGATGGCCCCACGACGGCAGCCAGCTAGGGTTCTGAGAGTCGAGTGTGACGACAGCCCACTGAGCGACGAGGCTTCGGTGTAGGGCCCTTTGTCAGTAGTGGCACCGGCGGTAGCTCTACCCGTCGAGCCACCGATACTTCCAGCACCAGCCGCTGACGATGCACGTCGCCTCAGCGCACTGCATGAGTTTCAGCGCCAGCGACCACCCATGTTTCGCGGGGAGATGGATCCCCAGGCAGCCGAGGACTGGCTGGAGGCAGTGGTACGTGTGTTTAGGCTAGTGAGGACACCAGCAGACCTCATGGTGATCCTCGCTGCGAGCCTACTACACGCAGCAGCAGGACGATGGTGGAGCTTGATGCTCCAGGTGCACGATGAGGCATCTATTCTACGGACAGACTTTGAGAGCCTCTTCCGCTCGGAGTTCATCCCAGCCACCCTTCGTGCGGTGCGTATCCAGGAGCTTCTTCAGCTGGGGCAGGGCAGCATGACGGTTGCTCAGTACTCGGCGATATTTACTGATCTCTCGCGCTACTCGACCGACATGGTACGGGACCCATTCTTCCGGGCCCGGACCTTCGAGCAGGGTTTGAGACACGAGATCAGGGCATCGCTGATCTCCCTTAGCATACCGACTCAGACAGGAGTACTGGAGCGAGCCCTTTTGATCGAGAGCTTCCTTGCTGAGTCTACACCAGCACTGAGACCCACCGCAGGGCGGCACGTGGCAGAGTCATCTGCAGCAGGCAGTCGACGGATGAGTCAGGGGTTCAGGCAGACCAGACCTTCGGGTAGACGACCTCAGGACACTGGCTCAGTAGTGCGGGGCACACAGTGAGGAGCCAGTCTTTCGAGTGGAAGACAGTGCTATGCATGCGGCGGGCAAGGCCACATGGCTCGTGACTGCCCGACCCGCCATGCAGAGGAGCAGCAGATGGTTGAGGAACCACCTAGGCAGAGGCAGAGGTTCGACCGTGGCGGTCTGCACGGAGGAGGCGGACGAGGCAGAGGAGCTGGCCGAGCAGCAGGTGGTGGGCGACGCTTTGAGGCTCTACCACCACCACCACCAGGAGGTCCACCCCGACCTCAGGGGGGAGCACTGCTTCAGGCAGCTGAAGCTTACGATCATGGAACTCCGGAAGCGGGTGGACTAGTACGGGACTAGCTCCAGGCATAGAGGCCTTTTCCCATAATGCCTTTAGCTTCGTAGTTTGTGTTACCTTGTGTCCTTGTACTTTATGTTGAAGTAATAAAAGTTACTTTCCTTGGTGACTTTTGTTTTCTTGTCTTTTTTTTGTTTTTACTAAGAGGTTCCAGTTAAAAACTGTTAACTTGACCCTCACTTGTGAGATTCTTACTGGAGGAAACCTAGTTACCACACACTGATGCCGACAGTGTGACTCAACCCTTGGAGGCGAGAGTAACGGTTGGATCTCTCAGTAGCAGCGTCGAGGCCTTACGACGTCATCCATGCCATGAATTAACTAATCATGACGGGATTGACTATTTTAGGCAAGGAACGTGGTTCATCCAGGGGTTGAGACCAGAATTCACTTTTCAGCAAAGGAGAAATCTTTGCAGCTTTGTCGTACGTTAAGGAGGAAGGGGAAACCCTTCGCGTGGTCAGATAAATGTCAGCAGAGCTTCCAGGAGCTGAGACAGAGGTTGACTAGCGCACCTATCTTGAGGTTTCCTGAGGAGGGAGTAGGGTACGTAGTCTACTGCGATGCATCAGGGACCGGAATCAGATGTGTTCTGATGCAGGAGTGGGTAGTGATCTCCTATGGATCACGTCAGTTGAGACCGCATGAGCAGAACTACGCTACCCAGGACCTGGAGTTAGCAGTAGTGGTCTTCGCTCTGAAGACATGGCGACACTACCTGATGGGCGAGCGCTTTACAGTCTTTTCCGATCATCAGAGTCTCCGGTATATCTTCTCGAAGAAGGACCTGAACCTGATACAGCGGCGATGGCTCAAGTTCCTCCAGGACTATGACTTTGAGATAGTATAAACTCTTGGGAAGGGGAATGTGGTAGCTGATGCCCTCAGCGGGAGGACGGGCATTCAGTTACTTGAGGAGGCGACGGAGCAGCTAGCCTCTTTGCAGATATCCTTCGTGGATAGAGATGGAGCAGCCTTCCTCCAGTCTCTCACAGAAACCCCTCCACTACTGCAGCAGGTCGGAGAGGCACAGCGTGAGGATGCTGACTGTGAGACACGGCGTGTACAGTTATCCTCGGGACAGACACCTGATGGTTTCTCCCTTGAAGCAGAGCACGACATCCTTTTCGGAGGACGTACCATGGTACCAGTCGCTTTGCGAGAGGAGGTGCTGAGAGAGTTTCACACTTCTCCTTTGGCGGTACATCCTGGAGTGGTGAAGATGTACCAGGATCTCAGACGATAGCACTGGTGGCCGGGCATGAAGAAGGCAGTAACAGAGTTCGTTTCTCGATGCCTCACCTGCCAGTAGGTGAAAGCATAGCATCAGGTACCAGCAGGCTTGGTACAGCCCTTGGAGGTCCCGAAGTGGAAGTGGGACGGCATATCTATGGACTTCGTGACTGGACTTCCACGCACTTCCAGAGGTCACGACTCCATCTGGGTGATTGTTGACCGGCTCACCAAGTCGGCACACTTATTACCCATCAGAGAGCATGGCTCAGTGGAGAGCATGGGACATCTCTACGTTTAGGAGATTGTGCGGCTCCACGACGTGCCATCATCTATCGTCTCTGATCGAGATGCTCTTTTTACTTCCCGGCTTTGGAAGGGGTTACAGGAGGCATTCGGGACGCAGCTACGTCTGAGCACATCCTTTCACCCTCAGACGGATGGTCAGACGGAGAGGACCATCTAGACTCTCGAGGACATGCTCTGCGCATGTGTCCTCGACTTTGGTCATAGCTGGGAGGACCACCTACCTTGGTGGAGTTTGCGTACAACAACATCTACCACTCCACCATCGGGATGGCACCGTACGAGGCATTGTACGGCCGACCTTGTAGATCTCCTTTGTGCTGGACAGACCCAGGGGAGTCAGCACTTGTGGGACCGGAGATGGTCCATGCCACGACAGAGAAGGTCCAGGTCATCCAGGAGTGGATGAGGACAGCTCAGAGCCGGCATAAGTCATACGCTGACAGGAGGTGGAGGCCACTAGAGTTCGAGGATGGCGACCACGTCTTCTTGCGGGTCTCACCTCGACGTGGTATACGGAGATTTGGCCGTGGCGGAAAGTTATCTCCGCGCTTCATCGGACCCTTCCAGGTCCTCAGCAGGATTGGCGAGGTGGCTTATCGCTTGGCTCTACCACCTCAGTTGCACCGGGTGCACGACGTCTTCCACGTATCACATCTAAGGAGATACATGCATGACCCGATGCACATCATTGACCATGGGGAGCTTGACATCGACGATGGGGCGACTTTTACGGAGGTCCCAGTGGAGATAGAGGATCGACAGGAGCGGGTCCTACATGGGCGATCGATTCCTCTTGTGCGCATCAGATGGAAGCATGGGAACCTCCAGGAGAGCACTTGGGAGCGGGAGGCTTAGATGCATGCTCAGTACCCTCATTTGTTTCCCTAGTTTTGATGTATCTTTAAGGGGACGTAAAGCCCTGAGGTGGGAGTAATGTAAAGACCCGTAAAATTCAAGGGAAATTTTTTCTTAATTTTCTTTGGAATTTATAAGAACACAGTTTCTGACGGCACCTGATTCCGAGGCCCGGAGTGCCCAGAATCATTTTCCAAAGCTTGGCTCGGGTACGTTCAGTGAACGAACGAGTGGGATTTTCTAACTTTTGATCCGGTGCATGGAATTGAAATCTGAGGGCACCGATGAACTCGCATCACCGTTATTTGCTTAAGGGGACCTTTTCCGAGGTTGCGTTTTATGAGAGACGAAAGTTAGTTTTGGGAGAAATTATAAGAAGTTAAATTAAAAAAATGTGGAAACACTTTTTTTATCTTGTTGGTTAACTTCTCTCAAAGGAAGTTAGGGGTGGGACCCACACCCACTTAACCTCCCTTGAGAGTATTATGTGTGGTGGGGCCCACACGAACCCTAACTTTTCATCTTCTCTCAAAACTCCCTTTAACCCCTCTTTAAATGACATGACAACATGTTAATTAATTTGGAGTTATTTTATTTGAATTTCAAACCTTTGAAATTCAATTTGTTAAGTGTGTGAATAAAATAAAACTCTAACTTATTTAATTTGGTTAGATTTCTCTAGCCTTCTAGAGAGGATTTTGGGAGCTCCTTCTTCTTCTTCAACTTTGACGAAGAACGCGAAGAACCTTCGAGCTCCGACGAAGAACGCCGCTCCTCTCTTCTTCATAGCCGGTTGCTTCCGAAGATCGACGACGCCTTCTGTGTCAACGAAAGGGAATGTCGCTTCCTCCTCGAACTTCCTTCGTCGGCTTACGAAGATTCGCCAACGACGTACCTCTTCGGACGTACCTCTTCGTCAACGGATTTGACGAACGATTACTGCGACGCCCGACCTCCGCGACATTGTCTTCCGCGGGTCGTTGAAGAACATCGATCTTGATACCAATGTAGGGGTTGTTGTTGATTATTTATTTATTCTCGTTCTTGGTTCTAGCTTGACAATTTTGAGGTTTATTGTTAAGTGTTATCGACTAACGAGAGGGGGGCCGGACCGCACAAACACGGCCGAATTCCCCCTCCTCGGTTCTTGAATATTATTTCCTTGCGGATGTACGAGATGGCGTCGTGCCGTCTCACCACGCGGGAATCGTAAGGCCATAATCACGTGGCGCCGTCGCGCCGCGCCACTGGAAGTTTATCATGAACGCGACGTCGTCGCACCGCGTCGAAGGGAATCGAAGGCGCCGCGGCCGGAGTAGGGCCGTAGCGGAGGGGCGCAGTGCCGTCGACCCGTGCCGGACGACGAACACCGCGGCCGGTTCCGGGCCGCGGCGATACGGGAAGACCGGCAGCTCGCCGGGCCGCCGGTGTCGGAAGCCGAAAGGGGACAGGCTTTGCCGGTCCGTTGAAGAAGAACCGGTCGTCCAGGTGGGCCGGTCGGAAGGGAAAAACAGGGGGAATTTAATTCCCCCGGTCAACTCAAATGCCCCCCCATTTATGAGGCGGGGGGGGGGGGGTTTCCTTAAGGGGGGCTGGCGGCCCCCCAGTTTTCCTCAAAGCAGGCCCCCACGAGGGGGGGCCGGTCTCCAAAGGCGCGGCTAAAAGCCGCGCCGCCACGCCGGCCCGCGCCGCCGCACCGGGCCGGGTCGGACTCGGTTCGGGTCGAACAGTTTCGGGCCGACCCAGGGGGGGTCGGGCCGGGTCGGCCCGGACCCGGACCCCCCGTTTTCGAGACGATTTGGGTCTTTTGGCCATAACGTGAGCCACAGACCTCCTATTGACGAACCATCAGCGGCATTGCGATCCTTGGATCAAGACGGTCGATTCGGTATATCACACTCAATGTTTCGGAATACTTTTAGTTCGGTCGGGTTGGTTCGTACACGAAACCAACCGGGCCCTCGGAGCGGAAACGCTCATATCATAAGCTACGGACGTCCGATTGACGTGCCGTCAGCTTTGTTGTGTTCCTCTTAGTGAGACGGATCTTTTGGCATACTCCGTCTGAGGTTTGGACACATGTGGAGTATGGTCGGGTTGGTTTTTCCTTAAAAACTAACTGGGCCCCTGGGACGAAAAAGCCAATAACTCTCAGACCGGCATCCGATCGACGCGCCGTCTGTTGCATTGAGTTCCTGTTGACGATACGGAACTTTTGGATACATCATCTCTGGACATTGTGACAGTTGATGTATCAGCCTCTCGGCTCGTGGAGCGGACCCTCCTGAACGAGCTTGCTGTGTGCGGGAACCCTAGTTCTGGCTGCGACTGCGACTGCTACTGCTACTGCTACTGCTACTGTGACTGCGACGACGACAGTACAGAGATCCTGTCTGGATTTGTTGACGACTACATCACTCAGCGATCCTACGTGGATCAGTGCTACAGGTCCTGTGTGGGCCCGATCCTGTGTGGGTCTTTGCGCTCAGCGGTCCTGTGTGAACCAGCGCCCACAGGTCCTGTGTGGGCCCGATCCTGTGTGGGTCTTTGCGGGGGTTAGTTACCTATCGATCCTTCGTGGGTCCGACGACTTAGATGGATCAAGGATCATCTTTATCGTCCTTTGAAGAAGTATACCTGTGTGAGATGAATCCTGTTGCTTTCCTGTGTGGATTGAGTTGTGCTATCCTATGTGGATTTCGTTTTGCTTTCCTGTGTGGAATACGTTTACTTTCCTGTGTGGACTGAGTTGTACTTGGGCTCGGAGGTTGGAGCGTATTGGAATTGATGACTTAGGTATATGTATGGGCATATACCTAAGCAGAGTCGGTTGTTACTTCGTGTTTGTATCTTCCTTTGTGGTTTATCCTTTGTGGATTTTTGGAGACCTTTGGGGGTCTCGGGGTCCCTACTGAGTAGCTTATACTCACCCCTGCACGGGCTATGCCCGCACTACGTTGTGTTGGTTGCAGACGACGGACAAAGTTGATCTTGGCTGAGGCTTGCAGAGCAGGACGGTACCTGGAGGTGGACCACTGGGCGGGACGTACTCGGAGCGGACGGTGGAACCCGTCGAGCAGTGGAGCTATCTGTACCCACCCTTCAGGTGGGATCTCCAGTGGACAGCTCGGTGTAGTGGCTTTTACTTACCGTTTCTGTTTTCTCTTTCGAGTTGTACTTTACTTTCAGTTTGGGTTTGTATACAAGCCCATTTACTTTTCCGCACTTTCAGTTGTACTCTGTTTTTACTTAGTGTTTACTTTCCGCTTGCTTACTCTGTGGTGTTTGTTTACTTTACAAAGGAAATGCATTCCCTTTTTACCGGGATTTATGCCTTGGTGCTAGTCACCAGCCCCTGGCCTATGGAAGGCGGGCTTGGGGTAGTCACGGCACGGACCCCGAGGGCGGGTCATGACCTGTCAATCTAATCTCATATTATTAAAACATTATTTATACCTTAAACTACACTAATTACCTCTAATCACGATTAAAAACTTAAAAGTTACTATTCACCAAAAAAATTATTTTAATTCCATTGAACCACATTTTACTTATTAATTAAAACCATGTATGTAGGATTTTTTAAATTCAAAACACAGAGCTGGCAAAGTTTCATTTAAACAAAAAATCAGTTTCTTTAACTACCACTTAGTGGTTTAAATATTCATCAAAAATTGATGTTTTTCAGAAAAAATACCAAAAATTCACCCTAAGCTATATTTGATATTCCGAACTAAAAAATGATGTCTATTTTACAAAATTCAAAACATATATATTTCATTAATTAATTTAATAATTAATTCCCACTATCAAAACAAATAGCGTTCTTTTAAGAAACAATATCTATTAAAAGATTGACAATAGTTTAAATCAAATTTCAAATAGAAATTAATTTAAATGACCATTATTAGATTAAATGGTAAAAATATATTCTAATTTTACTTTAAAAACAATTCAAAAGATAATATAATCATATAAATAAATTAGATTAAAAATAGGTTTTGAATTAAAACACAACATTTTTCACTATTCATAAAAAAATGAACTTTATCGAAAAGATACCAAATATTTACACAAAGTAAATTTTGATGTCTCGATTCTAAAGAAGAATTTTATTTTGTCAAATATAACACATAAAATTGTCAAAAAGTGGATTTAAAAGAGGTTCTCCATCAAAAGTCAGTTAATCGACCTTCTAAAGATTATTAGAATGTTTATGCTTAAAATTGAATTCATTCACATTTTTAATCCTATAACATTTATTGTAAAAAGAAAAAATATTTGAAAAACATATATAATCATTTTTTAGTTAGTTCTGTTCATTCCCTCCATTACAACGGCTAGGCGTTAACTACCATTTATGATAATATTATTTTATTATTATAGTACAACGTAAGATTTCAAAGAAACTCGTTGTTGCATATTGGGTAAGCCATCAAGCATAGCGTTCCCTTTAAATTAATATTAAAATTTTATTCACAAATAGGGATAAATATAAAAATTTTATATTCTTTATTTACCTAGGGTGTTATAAATAGGGTCACCCTTCATAATAGATATTGACAACACAATAAAAGAGAGTCACTTCTAATAAAAATGATATGGATTATGGGACATAGAAGATAGGGGAAAATATCATATTTGTAAAATTTTCATTGAAATATAGATAAAAAATTAAAACATAGAAATTCAATAATGGATATTCTATAAATTTGGTAGGTGATGTGAATTTATTAGATACCCTTAAATAACATGATGGATGAGAAATTACATTTGGAAATGATAGATCCTTAAAAAAATAAATTTTATGAATAAAAGTGAATCATGATAATCAATGTCCATGTATGTTCTATTTGATAGTGTACCCAAATAAAAAATCTAAACGTTATGAAAATTAGTATTGATCGAAATGAAGTTAACTGCATGAAATATTATTATATCATTTCATTCATGAATAATGGAAAAATTATTACTAACGGTGATATAACTAATAAAAATTACTCAATATTAGAGACCATAATATTTAATTATATTTAAATTATAAGGATAAAAACCTGTTGTTCGATCAATTTCATAACAATAATATCCTAATGGGTATGATAAAATCTTTAATAAAAAATGTTAATATAGATATACTATAATAGAAGATGAATGATGAAGCAGTTTTAACTACATATTAGAAATGAATGATAGTTAGTGGATATCAAAAGATAATAATAATCTAATCCACTAGACCTCCCAATCAGACATTTTTTGACTTATGAGTGTGAGTGATTCGTCAATAAAGAAACTTATTTTTACATTATAAATTTTATTAATGATTTTACTCATATGACTAATGTAATATTTAATAAATAAAAATTAGATAATTTGGAAATGTTAGAAATTTTACAAATGGAAATTGATTAGTAGATAGGTTTATATATTTCGATGATTAAATTGGATAATTGAAATGAATACAAAATAAACAAAAATGAGATCTACATGAAAAAAATGGAATTGAACACCCATATAGAGATCTCTAATTTCCTCAACAAAATAGAATTATGTAATGGGAAAAAATGTTTAGTCACTATCTGATTAAGCATGCTATCTAATTAAAAACATATAATATTATTCGAGATTGATTATATATTTATATTATTTAATGAAAAAATAATAGTTTCTCTACAAGTCAAATAAAAAGTTACTCTTTATGAGATGTATTACTAAAATAAAACTAATGTGATATATTTTATGGATTTTAGGATCTGATTTTTAATAATGTTTAAAAATATGAATTTATATATTTTTTAATAAAATTATCAAAAATATTTATCCATAGGAAATTTATCAAATAGAATATTTTTCAGGTGTTATAATAAATTGATACATATGTTAGTTAACCCCTTTGATATGAAATTCATTGAAAATATGTCCTTCAAAATAAAAGTTTATGAAGATGATATTGACAGAATAATGGAAGATAAAATGATAAATTCAATAGTATTTTATTATTTATAATATGAATGTGATCCTAACATTGTACCAACTTCATATAATTATTCTAGTGGTGAGGACTGAAAGAGGGGAACCAAAGGACTAATGTAATGTGGATTTTAAAAAAAGGGAAAAATCAATATAATTACAGGTGAGGAAGCTCTAGTTCATACAAAATTAAAATGGGATTGGAAATAAATTTAAACTTATCATATTATATAAACTCAATAAATTTTTCAATATATAAATTATATAGAGTGGTCAAATGCAATTAATAATGAGTTTGGTGAGTTTGATAAAAATGACACCAAGCATTCTATTCCCAAACTAGAAGGAAAATATATTATATAAACTAAATATGAATTTATAAATATTCTATATATAAATGTTATATATATATTTGATTAAATCATGGTATGTTTATAATGGATTTAATAAGTTGTAATTTATTTACTCGAATAAAAAATTTCCAATATTTCATGAATTAAATCCTATAAAAATTTCTTGTTAAAGAGAACCAAGAAATTTAAGTCTATCACTTGGATTTTATGTCAACATTCCTGGACAAAAAATGTATTATAATAAATTCATTTTAATAATCTTGATGGATTTATGATCAATAATAATGTAATAGTTATTTGAAAACAAATGAATGTATTGCATTAGTTGAAGTATGAAAATTATTCCTGGAATATGAAATATCATGGTTTCCTACAACATATTATATTCCAAAAGAAAAATTTTCTAATCACATAAATATAAATAAAAATAATGATAATTTACCTAACTTATATATATAAATGGTTAAAATTGTTTTTTTATTGAGTAAGAAAAACATGTGAGGAATTTCAGATATAGGTAAAGATGAACATTGAGAAGTTAATTATTTGAATTTTAAATATTTTTATAGGAATAAATTTTCAACAAAAAGGAACATAAATCATTCATTCATAAGAAAAATATTCCAAGGATATTAAAATATATTTTGAATGGAATTATCAACTTTAGTAAACACTCCCATTACAATTGGTTTGAAAATGTGAAATGATAATAAAAGGGAAACTATGCATCAAAATTAAACCAGGAGGATAATTAAAAATTGTATTTAACATAATAAATCAAGGCCACACATTATTCAATTATTGCCTTTTTCATGATATATCAAATTGATCCATTGGATGCATTGATCCAAGAATCAAAAAGAGAACTCATATCTATTATGAGAACGTACAAATATGGTACCTTTTATAGAATGAACAATTATTTTAGATTTATTCGTTTCACAGTTCTAATTTTTCTTGTGATTGAAATGTTTTGAAATCAAAATTTATATAATTGTTTTGTATAATGTATTTTGAATTAGAGAGGTATAAAATATTTTTTATAACACTAATTATAGTGGAACTAGAATATGTTTTATCAAAATATTCTCGCACTCAAATTATGTGAATGAATATTAAGATGATTTATTTTAGGGTGAATAATAAAATATCATTTAAAATAAGTATTTATAAAAATTTGTTAATTAATATATCTAAACATTCGGAGGAAAAATCCACTTCTAATAGAAATCAAATTCTCTATAAATTCCAAAAGGGGATTTGTTTTGTGTATAAGGAATGAATGTCTTTACCTCATCAATATATAAAATTCATGATATATTTATTAAAGTTATTAAAAGGAAATTATTTGTGTGATTGACGTTAAAAAACGTCTTTCCTCCACTCCCTATTTAAGAATTCTCTTGGGGATCCATAACTTGTTTCAAAATTATGTTGTCAAAGGTTAAGAATAAGTACTCACCCATATAGTTTATATTTAGTGAATATATAGTTAGTTTTATATGAAAAATTATAAGAAATATTTAAATAATTTATTCATCTAGATGATGATTAAGGAGGAAGTGATGTAGAGGTTAAAACTGAAGATGTTGAATTTATATGAAGTATAATTTGCAGGTGGAGAATATAAATGTCTGGAAAAAATATTTATTTTCAACAAGGTAAATAACTCTATCATTAAATTTTATTGATATAGTTTTATTTTTCCTAGAAACTGCTCTATTTGATAGACTACGGTTTGACAAAATTCGAGGTTTAAATTGTGGGAGAGTTGTTGACTGATTGATTTAAATAATTGGGTGTAGAAGAATAAATTGGGTGTGGAATTGTTGTAGTTGTTCTATTTAATTTCTACATCTAGATTAATAGTGGATTTAATATATATTTAAATATTATATCAAAATTTATCTATCATGGGAAAAAATTTCATGCAAGATTAACACACATTAGTTACTATATTTATTTTGAAGGCTCATGATTAGTTGTTTTCATTCAACAATTATTTGAAGGAATTATTCATGATGTCTTTCTCAGTTTAATATTTATAATTTTCTAATAGACATGATATGGTGTGTGAAATATTGATAATTATTGCTTTTGTGATGATTGTAAACATGGAAAATAGAAAATATAATTTTATGATACCAAAGTTGTTCCATCTCTTGAGTCATAACATCTTTCTATGAGTCATCAGATATATAGTTGAACCTAAATGGAAATCTAGTGAGGAACAATATGGGTGAGAATTTGGTGGACCAAGTGATAAGAATTGATGGAAGTAAGAAGAAAATAAATGGAAGAGTAGCAATTTAATGAGGTGGTTCCATGGGTGATCAAGGATTTTTTCGGCTGTGTTTGGATTAACAAATTAATGAACCCCAATATCAATTTATAAAATAGAAATTAAAAATAATGATAACTATTTGTCATTTAAAATTAATCAAATTTTATGGAAATTGTGATATATTCTGTTATAATATTCTAATCAAATATCCCTTGGATTTTCTTATATAGTTCTCTCTATGAATATGATAACAGTAATGGAACTACTATGAGCTCCATACTATTAATAATCATTTGATGATGTCACACCATGAATGGTCACTTTTTATAAAAATAAATATATTGCATGATCAATTCAAACAAATATTTAGAGTTTTAGTGAGAATTTTGGGATAGAGTCAGGATTATACATAATTTTATTTATAATATTAGAAATTCATGAAACATTGAGTGTCATTATTCAATATCATATCAAATATATATTTTATTGGAATTTGAATAGAAATTTACATGCCAAAAAATGATTTTATGTGTACTGTTATTGATAGAATGTTGTGATTATCATAGTAGTCATTAGTTACATGATAGAATATGGAAATTATAAAAGTGCACATTAGTGATTTAGTTACATTAAATTAAGATACTAAAGGTAATCAGATGATAAATTGATCAACAACAGTGAATTTACATGGATAGGAACTAGAGAAAATTTTACTGAAACTCATTACAAATGTTAATATTTAGAATACATAATTTTAAGAAAACATAACGTGATTGTTTCTAGATATTACCATAGGATGTTATTATAGTATATAAAAAGAATATGGAATTTGAGAATAATGATATATACATAATACACTACTATCTAGATAATTTAAATTATATTTGGTTTCATAATTTAAAATGAAAAATTAATATATTCTTACATGGAAATTTTTTAGCAAACTCATTTCAGTTATTTTCTTGATAATTCTAGAATATTATGTTTGGGTAATATTGATGTAGAGGTCATATCTACCTTAATTAAATTAATTTTAATTTCAAGGATATAAAATCAACAAAAAAAATTGATTGGGACAATACTAATATAGTTGTTCGGTGAGTCAAGATAAATGAACAAAATATGTGATTCAAGGAGAGGAAATTATATTTTTCAATGATTATTGAAGATTATATTCCTGGAATCATTGATGAATAACTTCAGTCCAAAGTATTAGGAGGATTTTATGTTGTTTAATTCAGAATATTAAAGTGAAAAATCACAATATTTGAACACCAGGAATCTCTAGACTACATGATAATTATAGGAGTATAATATAGTGAATTCATTTGAAAACTTCCATTGATGCGATGAAAAATTAAAAAATAATATTTTTTATCCTACTATGTTTCAATAATCAATTAGTTAAATACAATGTAAAAGGTCCATATTATTTGAGAGTCTAATGAGAACTTCCATGAAATAAAGGAATATAATATTGAGGAACTGTGAGTAAACCTTATGTTGATGGATATTATAGATAATTCATTTTACATAGTTTTATTTATGACATGAAATCAAATAATATTTATTATATAGACACTTGAGAAGAACCAAACTTTAGAACATGTAAGAACATGTATTATATCCTATCAGGATACAAATGGATATTTTCAACAGATATCTTATTTTTATTCAGTTATGTTATGTAGTGGCTATCCATGAACTGAGATAGTTACAAGACATATAATTCTATAGATACCCACACTGGTTCATAACCATTAAAAAAGCTGCATTCCACATATTAACTTTTTTATTTTCAATACATATGATTTATGATAGTTTTTTAATGTCAAGAAGATAATAACTATAACTAGTTGGAGAGGTTAATTTTAGGAATAAATGAAATAATAAAAGATTGATAGTGTTTCAACCCACTCAATCCCCCCTTTCAGTAGTTCATATATTCCTGTGAACCTCAATTCAATATTAAAACAAAATTTTTTTTATAAGAAATGTTATGAGAAATATTGTTTGTTCAGTCCCAATATTTTATTTTCTATCAATATAAATTATCTATATCTATTATAAATCCTCAAATAGGAAATAATAACATGTATATAAATGATTAACATTTAATGAAAAATATATTAATAAGTATTCTATAATTAAACAATTATTTTATTTTTAGTAGAATAATGTTTTTGTGATTCTCTCTTATGATTATTGAAACTAAAATATAGATGTTATTTCATCAAGTTTATTTCAACACAAATTATTTCCACCTATTTATCCTATTATATATATTAATAAATTATATGTTTCATTCTTCCAAGATTGATCTTTTTATCACATTCATTATGAAAAAAACATGAGAGAACAAATTTTTTATGTTTGAAATTATTATAGAAACAGATGTTATATTATTCATTATAGAATTATATTTATTCATTTTTTATTATAAATAAATTGGAAAATAATAATTAAATAGAATGAAATAAGTGTAATAGAAATGTATCTTCTTATAAATGATTTTTACATGAAGTATGAATGGATATGTTATCTAAAAATAGAAATATAACAAATAAATACATCCCAAAGATAGATAAAAAAGTTATTTTCTTCCATAAAAGCATGAATAAATGAAATGTTATAAGAATAAAGGTGTTTACAATGTCGAATAAGTTAGTTGATAGACTATGGTGATGCATCAAAACTAAAATTCCTTTTATGTATCAAAGTATTGTTCATTTCTAGATTTTTTTTTTAAAAATACATCTAATAAAATAAAATTTGAATCCACGAGGAATACATTTTTCTTTTGTAATTTGAGAAGTGTTATGGAACACCATGATACTATATTAGAAAAAATCATTCCCAAACTAATTAAACAATTTTAACCATTTACCACAACACCATAAAGATATGACTCATCCATATAATTCTTGTAAAAATAAGTTGGCTAAATTTAATTTATATTACTCAGGGGGTCACCAATCATGGAATTAGTTTCTATGGACATCTCAATAGCATCTGTTCTGTGAAGAAATGAATATCATAATCACTAAGTACGGAAACAAATACCCATGTGTTTTAGTAAAATGAAATACGATAGAAGGTATGGAGGATGAATCCATATTGAAGAAACTATTACTATAAAACAACTATATCAATCAGCAAACTAGTACATATATGATTCCCATGACACCCTTTTTTGACCCTACATTTATCATTGTGGATTGAATTACTAAATTAAATTGTTTAATTTTTTACTTGAAATAAAAAATTAGTGATTTAACTATGAAAATTTATTTTGTAATTTGCATGTATTACATTGGAGTGTCAAATAAGGTTCCAATTTGATTGTCGTTGAGTTATAATAATTCCAAATGTTATAGGTTATGGTGAATTGGGATCAAAGTAGATGCTTTATGAGATTGAAAATTAATGAACTTCATAAAGTTCATTTTTTAACTTCATAAGGTCTGATAATTCATTATAAGGTTATTTCATATTTGCAAAATGTAAAAGGGATTACTTATAAACATTATTTTGAAACGTTATATGGTTAATTCCAAAGATAAATATACCTTTATAAGGTTCTTCCCTGGATTTCACATGCATGAAGATTAACTTCATATGGTTTTTTATTGTCTTCACAAGGTTTAACTCAATGTATTAAAAATCCTGATACTCAAGTTTCACTGTGAATGAATATGAGAAACTGAAAGGCTTTACATCATAATAGAAGATTCCATGTTGTGAGGGGATGATTCCCTATTCCAGTATCCTAGGGATTTAATATTATTTTGGATTTTTATGGATGGTTATAAAGAAGGAAAAAATCCATATTTTCACTGGACTATGTGACATGGATTTAAATGAGAAGATAAAAACATGATATTGATAGAAATTTTAAATTGAAATTTTTTATGATTCTTATCATGATAAAATGGTGAAATTATCAGTGTTTGATCTACAGTTCCAATTTTACAACACTAAATCAAGCTCATATTTTCAAAAAAAATTATTGATATAATTTTCAAAGAAAAAATGAAAATAAAAAAAGTAAATGATGAAATTTTTTATATTAACAATATTTTATAATTAGTTAAAACCAAGTAATACATGAGAGAACTATAGAATTATAATATAAAACATAATGGATGATCTTGATGTTGACATGATCTTATAAGGGAATTCAATAATTTTTTTGAGTAATATGATATTGTTATTGACATATACTTCATTTATTTAAGAATGAATATGATCAGGGTGCGTGTTCATGTACTAATGTATATTATTATCATTCTAAAGGATTTATAATGTAGGAAAACATGTAATGCATTATTTTTATGTATAAATGGTTTTTAAAGGTCAATTATAAAGAATATGATCTTTTTTTGACGTGTAGATGAGTTCTAAAATACATTGATGTTATTGGTCATAGTAATGAGAATAAGTGTTGATTAATAACTGAGAGTTCCATTTTCAATAATGAGATACATTTATAATAAAAAATCAAGTATGTATCATGTACTAATCTAGTATTAGAATAAAAAATTATCACAAGAGACAAGGATGAACGCTTACTATCTTTATTATTCACTAGAAAATGAATGATACAATCGATTATTTTGAAGTTAACATAAATATTGAATGTATTAGGTACCCATATTAGAATGAAACCATTTAAAAACTCTAGTGTTCTTTTCATTTTTATTTTTAAATATCACACATGTTAGGGAAACTATGATAATGAGAGGATATGGGACAAAACAAATCACGGTGGGCAATTTTTAAATAAAAACTTTTAAACAATATTTAAATAATTAAATCCCCCTTCTTAGGGGAACATCATATGACCTAGAAAAATTAATTGGGTTAAGTGATGACAAAGTTACCACTATGATCCTACCCATGGTTAGATGAAAAATAATTAATCTGAATTCTATCAATATAAAGGATAAAAAAATTAAATTGAAATAACATAAATGTGTAATATAACAGGATATTAAAATATATCTAATCATGGTGATTATATAAGATATGGTGTTATAATTAGATTTAAACTCTTAGGGAGATATGATATTATATTATTTATAGACACGTGGAATTTAGAGGTAGATGAAAAATAATAGAATGGGTTTTTTTAATATATATATAATATTATATACAATGTAATGGGAATTAGGAAAGTAAACAAATATTAGGAAAATATAGGGAACTTGTATAAATATAATGTTAAAATTAAGGAATCTAGGTTGAAATTTTGAATATAAAAGTTTGAAGACATCTATATAACTTAATATGAGGTAGTTCATGATTACTAAACTAGTGTTAATGGGATGTTCATTCACATTAAAGGTTTTAAGGATGACCTAGATGATTCAATTTTTTCAAGAAGTTAATGAGGAATTCTAAAGACAGTTTTCATCCAAGGATCTATACAATGTACAAAAATGAGGATGTATATTTAGATGAGTTTCAAAATGTTATTCCCAATTATTAGAAGATAATTACCCAAGTTTTTTCAATGATATATAAGGTAGAAATGGAATTAGAAACCATGAATAATCTCAAAAAATATAAGGGAATGGAAATTCTTCAGGTGAATTGTCTGATTATATTGAAAATAGATTTTAATGAAGTATTTTAATGTTCCTTTTCATAAAAATCAAAATATTTAATGTGTATGTATAATGTAATAGTCACACTTATGTGATTTTAGTGTGGTCTAATTGGACACGTTACAAATGATTTTAAAAAATAGAGAAGTTTCAATTTTAATATAACGATGATAGTGACAGGACATGGGAAAATCAATATGAATGTAACTGTTATGAAATAATGAAATATTTTTTAAAAAATTATTTAAACATAAAATAAGAAGAATATTATACATAAAATAAGATCAATACTCTACTTAGTGTAGATAATATGAATATTACATTAAAGTAATTTTTAGTAACTTCCTCGATCATAAAGAAATAATGAAGTGTTTTCTTGTAGTGTGATTAAAGGGTGATAAACCTATATATAAGGCATGTAAAAATATTATAATGATTTATGTCTTGTAGGAAATAATAAAAACAAGAGTAAAATCAAATCCATGAATAATTTTATTGTAAAAAAATAGATAATTTAATAAATTCAAAAAATAAAATGAATATATTGTGGATGTATAGATCATTGTGCACATTAAAGGAAGATGTTTTTTGACACCAAACCCTATTATGTATTCTATTTAGATTAGGAACATTATGAAAAAGGCATCATATTATATCAGTATTTTCGTAATTACATACATCATAAAGATAAGAATTAAAATGCTACAATTTTTTTTATGAGAATGAAATTCAATGTATTTTTCTTGGGTACATGTCTACTTCTAAAGGAATCATATGATCAGAAAATAATATTCCAACTATTTTTTTATTATTATATTGTAATTTTAATTGAGAAAAATTATAGAATTAGTGATCATGATTATTTAGTTTTTAAATATTACAAAGAAGACAACCATAATAATTTTGGTAAAATAGTGAAAAAATCTAGTAGTAAACCTCATGATATAGATATAGGCTCTGATCAATCTAGAGATGATTAACCAATTGTTAAGAATGGAAAATATAAGTATCAAAAGGTTAATATTCATGTGAAGATAGAATATAATATCTAATGTAAATTTTACCAGTTATAATTAGAAGACATTTTAGATGTAACAACCACACAACTGTTGTCTCAAAATTTATCCGAATTCAATTATTGAGGCAATAGAAAATAATGGGTAAATTATAGAATGATTAAAAAGATTATATTGAGATGAATTCCACAAGGGATATATTCCCCAAATTAAAAGGTAAAAATTCAATTTGAACAAAATGGGAACAAAAAATAATGTGAATTAAAAAGAAGAAGTCAAAAAATGTAATGGAATTTTTTTTCAAAATAAATTCAAATAAAGAGTGTGTTCATATTGAAAATAAATTTTCTCATGTTTTAAGGATTAATGTAATAAAAATTTACATTTCTATTTTTTCTCATAGGATAATAATTACATTTATTCTATATAAAATCCATTTTTATTTTCGGTGAGGGTGAAGATAAAGTAAACAGGGATAATCATAGTGTTTTTTTCAAAGTAAAGATGGAAAAAGGGATTGTAAGAAGAAAAAAGATCTCATTCAAATTAAATAGGCCCATAAAAATTATTATTCAATGATATATGGCTATATAAGAAGAATGATGTTCCAAAATGGAATATAGGAAAGGAAAATGTACATAATATTGGTGTATGTCAGTAATGTCATTATAATTTTTTGGTTGATGTTGTTATTTTTTATACTGATGGAGGGAATACTAGAAAAAGATTTTCAAAACATAATAAAAGTAAATTTTAGATGTCTATTTTGGGATAAATGAGATATTTTTTATATTTTATTTGATGTAACAAGAAGAAATTATTTTTTATTACTAAGATATGTATTAAAAAGAATATTTGAGTAAATTTAGCATGTAAGCCATCAATGTAGTAAGAAAATAAATTGAAATAAGATTTAATTTTAAGGTTGTTTCTGAAGAGGAAAGTGTGATTTGATAGTATTTTTTTATTAGTTAGTATTTTACCATATATAATAACTTATAGTCATAAAAGTTATATATAGTGAGATGTGTTCCATGTTCTATAGTGATCGTAATTAAGTGCATTCGATGGATACCAAGAAATTATTTAAATTAATCAATGGTAAAATGATCTATATGATACTTTACAAGAAGGGTGGACATCTAAATCTATTTTGATTCACTAATTAAGACTATTTTTATAGAAAAATAATCCTCTTTAACATACGATTACATTATTTTTACATAAATATCCCTAAAACACAACACAAGGATCTAGAGTCATAGTGTATTTCAGTTACATGGTTCATATTTCATCTAGATTGATCTAAAATTTTAAAAAAAATTATCCATGTAATGATTTCCAAAATCCATTTCAGAATCTAAAACTATATATGATAACTTTTATTGAATTAAATAGGTGGTGAGATATATAAATCTTACTAATGAAATAACCATGATAACTAAGCACACCAAATCAGTCAAAAGTTATATAATGTTATCATAGAAGACAAAGCTAAAATATAATCACATAGGATCATTATATAAATAATATGGTATTATCAAAAAATATTAGAATAGGAATGTACCAACAATATTAAAATGGATAAATCATAAATCAAGGATAAATGATAAGAAAAGAAAACATAGTTGACAATGTCCTATCATTGATTAGGATTAGTCCCAAAGAAAAAAAATCAACCCAAGAGAGATTAAAATTACTAAATTAATTGATGTTATATCTAGGAACATCCATCATATCATCAATAAAAAAATGTCTTCAGAAAAAGTAAATAAAACATAATGCACATACACAAGAATTTATGATGGAATGAAATAGGTTACATAAACATGTGTTATAAAAAACCAGATGGAATAACATAATCGATTACCGAAAAAATGTATTATTGAATTATTAAATGTTAATAGGTGAAAATTATTTGTGAAACATGTAATATGATTTATAAGATAAGTGAATACAAGAAAATGGAGTGGATAAGTAACTTTGGAAATGTATATCAAATAGAGGGGTTCTGTGGAAAAGGGTATGTTTTTTCTAAATATAGGAAAATAATACTAATTTAAATAAAATTTGAAATGAAATAAAAAATTATTTAAATAATAAAATTATTAATTTTATAATCCATTTAAGTTTTTAATATTTTATTTAATTTCATTTGATATGTGTTAAAAAACAGAAAAGTTCTCTTAAGTAGGATTTTTTTATTGAAAAAATTTTGGGATAGAAACCACTAAAATCTGTATATCCCAAGAAATTGAAAAATGATATTGTACATATGTTTTGGACCAATATATTAAACATATTATTGAAATAATTGATTATAATAGTTTATTGAAGTGGTTATTATATGGAAAATAAATGATACAAAAAAATGTAGGCTTGTTCAAATGTCCGCAAACCTTATGTATAGATTTTTTCTGCACATTCACATAACAACCTAAATTATATAATTACAATTTTTAAATACATGAATAATAACCCAATTCAAATATATTTTATTTATCATCAATATTTATGATAGTTTTGAGTCACCAAATTGAGATATCATTTCTCTTTCCACTATCTCAACTTTTTTTGTAACATGGTTCTAAGGCAAGATTAATTTGTTGGAATTTATGGGAGTTATTATAGAATGGTTCCCTAAATCAAAAGGTATAATGGTATGGATATGAATTGTATATATAATTTCATATGTTATTTAGTATCAAGTATTATTCATAAATAGTAATGATTTTTGGATTATAGTTTTTGTTGATATACAATTAGTTCATTTTAGAAGGTTTTTCGACCACGATGAAATTATAGTTTTCATTTATTTAATGTATATATATAATTTAAATAATTTAAAATAAAATATAATATTTTTAAATACACAATTTACAACCATAATATGATTATTTAGACCTTCTACGAAGGTTGTGGAAAAAATAGAAGTGCATTATTCATGGAGGCATTGAGCGCACCAAAACATAAACAATTATTTTCCATTTATAATTTAGAAATAACAGTTTAGATACTATGTATTAGTTCAAAATAATGAAATTATTGTATATTTATGATACTGGAGACATTATTTCATATATTATGGAATGACCCTATAATGGCCCAGAACCTCTTGGCCCATTACTTATCCAAAAGTGAGGCTCCACCAAAACAGTGGCACCATGGTGGTGGCACCGGTCAGGGTGGCACCGTGGCGGTGGCGTCGTGAGGGTGACACCGGGACAGTGGCACCGTGTCCTCTTCGTTCTTTTCCAGTTCCTGACCATTCCCCTCCCATAGAAAATTAATTCATTTACCCTTATTAAAACCCGTAATTAATACCTAAAAATCCTGTGAAATATCCCCGATGGGGGATATTACATAACAACATAATACCATCGTGTGTAACCGGCCAACCCATGTGGGAAACCACGATCTAACTTTCAAGGCATTCAAAATCCCCATATCCCATAACAAAGGGATTTTATCTATATATCGCAGAGGAAGTTCTTATTTCTCTTCTTCCTTTTGGCTGACTCCCCTCCTTCTCCCTGGTGCGCCTAGAGTCCCCCCCCCTTCCGAGACTTGTGGTGTGCATGCACTCGAGTCGTCTGCTCATCCTTGGAGTTACCGACGTCCCTCCCCTGCAAATCGCGCATCCCCTATTCTTGGCGCATGGAGAAAAAGTCAATCCTTAATCAATCAGGTTGGGTTTTTCTCCTTCACCTCTCCTTTCTATGTATCATGCAGAGTGGGTTTCCTTTTGTCTCTGTGGAAATTGATGAAACCAAACTTAATAAAGATAATGAACAGACCATTAAAGAATGAAAGGGGGTGTGATCAATGTCCTGCTGTACTCTTTTATGTTGATATGTGTTGTGAATTTTAAGGGTCTATTCTCACTCAAAATAATGGTCGTTGGTGGTCTTTCTCTATGCACTAATTAACCTCAGTGCTCCTAGATATTTAAATAATTGTATCATGGAATTGGTTAATTACGTATACACGGTTAAATAAATTGAAAGCACCAGGATCAACCCTTTTCTGTGATAAACCTGGTTAAAGCACAGTGTAATTGAAACCATGGAGTGTGATAAATCTTTTAAATCTGAAAATACCTGCATGAGATTTCCTTGTGTTGGTGGTAGTGGTTTGAATATTTTCATTCATATGCCAATTGCGGGTGACATTATGGTTTTCTTGGATGGGGGCTTAGATTGATGGGGTGATTTGGGTGGGGATGGGATCCCCTGTTGTTATACTTTCACTGGTTGTGAATCTGAGGCTGTGTGGTTGCTCTGTTGTGACATGAATTCGGGTGGGATCCTCTGTTGTTGAGAAACCATTTTCTCCTAGATTTTGGGGACATGGGGCTGTGTCTCAGGGTTTGTTTTGTTTCTAGTACTTCGAGGGATCTTCCTTGATCCCTAGTTGTTGTGTCTTTATAAGAGAACTGGGTACGAATGCTTTAATTTTCGTTTGGTTTTTTCCCTTCTTTGGTTGGTAGTTGTTCCTGTTAGTTTCCCATTAGTGTAGTTTTCATCCAAATGGGATCACTTGAACATGAAAAAAAGAATGGGTTAAATGGGGAAATTTGTTCTGGGATGGATTGTGACCTGGCTGTGGGTGGTATACCTATCATGAATAGTAACACAGTGTTTGTGCATAGGCTGGTTTCAGAACCCTAGGTTGGGTTGAGTGCTTATTTACTTATTTATATACTTGTAGTTTTTATGTTTCTTATTCGCGCCCCACTCAAGTTGAGCACTGAAGTGCCGAACACTCCCATCTCATGGGGGAGGGTGTTTTTTCCAACACTCCTATGAGTGGCTTGTTATTAGCTATTTTTCTGCACCATTTCCCAAATAGACCAAGACTCTTCAGGGAGGCTGTGATGGCATTAAGTCCATTATTAACCCAAGAATCTTTAGTCAGGGTAGTTGTGGTGGATGTCCTAGGTGTTTGTGGGTAGTTTTTTTCCCATGTTTCTTCGGGATGAGGCCCGGGTGTCTTCGGATGTGAAAGTAGTTTTCTGGCCCAGGTGTCTTCAGGCGTGGTAGTAGTTGTTCTGACCCTGGTGTTTGCGGGTGTGGTTACGCGCGGCGGTTGTGGCCCAGGTTTCTGCGGACGGGATGTTCAGTTGTGGCCCCAGTGTCTATGGGCGGGGTTCGGTAGTGGGACTACGTGAGGATATATCCAAGGTGTGTGCATACGGGGTGTGGCAGTGGGACTACGTTAAGAATGGTGGGATTGGTTCGATGCATAGGATGTCTTCAATAACCAGTGGGAAAGTGTCACGGGGTACCCAAATATTGATGTGCTATTACTATACGTTACTTAACTTGCGTTATTTGGGGATCATGCCTTGGTGAGGTTTGGGTGGACAGATTATCCTTGTTGGGTGTTTGGTTATCTCTTTTCCACAGGACATTAGAATGATTCCACACTTTCACATAAGAGTCTTCGGTTTTCCCCACTGATTATACTTTTATTCTCACCCTACATATATAAAACTACTTTCAGGTTTCTAGGAGGACTTCAGGGATCATGCGGGACCGTACATGCTCGGACCTTTGGGGCAGTTGCTGTTGTTGATTTCCTTTTCATGGTATCTTTTTAACTTTGATGTTTTGTGGATTGTATCTTTTACCTTTAAACATGCATATGAAAATGGTTTACTTTTAGCCGTACTTTTACTTCCAGTTTTGGTGTTATGGGATTTACTATCTTATCACCCGATTCTATTAAAATAAAAAGGGTAATGCCTTCTATTTAGTGTGTGATTTTATACCGGTGGTGCTATTCTCCAATCCGGGACCTATTAAAGGCGGGTCTCAGGGGTAAATATCCCTCCTTCAACTTGAAGAAGGAAGGGTCTGGTAATCTGTTGTCCCTTCCCTCATCATGGTGAAGGCGGGTCATGACAAAATGGTATCAGAGCAAGGTTTGAGTGAAAGGATGGAGTCTAGAGTTAGGAACAGTGAAAATGGCATGGGATGGTAGGGAAACAGTGTTGGGTGACCATGGTGCGTCAATTATAATAGGTAAGACTTGCTAGGACACTAGATTTTAGGTCCCCCATGATCCTATGCAAGGACTCTGGACCTACCGAACGACTAAGTGAGGCCACGCTCATTGCAGTGTAGACACCCTACGGAAGGTACATGCATCATAATGACTTGTGTTCTCGTGTTTCATGGGTGTCTTGAGGATTCAAAATAAATTAAGAAGTCTAAGAAAATTTAAGAACAATATTCTACACTACTCGTACATAGGAATTCCTTATTTACATTTTAGTTATGGAACCTGGGAGGCGACCACGAGTAGTACGGACAATCGAGGCCCAGGAGGTTGACTTGGCCGATTGACAGAGGATCGATCGAGAGGAGGAGGATAACCAGTGGCAGAAGATGCTTCGATCTTTTTAGCAATAGACTCTTGGGAAGTATGCGGGAAGAATCTCAGATGTGGTGACTGAGAGCTGGCTCGAGGAGATAAGGATAGCTTTTGGCTTGATTCGGGCTCTGATGGAGTACTGGTTTCCTCTTCCTGACAGCCAGATGCGGGGAGCAACGCGTCAGTGGTGGATGCATTATCTTGGAGATAGGAGGGAGAATGAGGTTGTGTGGGCTGACTTAGAGAAGGAGTTACAGGAAGAATTCCTATCTTCCACGATGAAGGCTGAGAAGAGACAGTAACTACTCTCCCTCCAGTAGGGGAGTATGTTAGTGAGAGAGTTGGGGATCAAGTTCAAGGATCTCCTTTGCTTTTCTCAGGATCTCTTTCCGGATGAGGAGTCTCAGGAGGGACTTTTAGAGGAGCCACTCCGACCTTCTCTTCAGTATGATGTTTTTCCCTTTACCTTACCGACATACCTGGACGTGCAGAATAAGACTGAAGTAGTGGAAAGGATGCACATGCTGGGAGGTGTGTCATGAGAGGGGATCCAGTTGGGCCCGTCAAAGGGGAAGGCCGTCAGCAGCAGGCTTCCGGCATCAGGACCCTCAAGGTTTCGACCAGCAGGAAGCAGGCCTCAGCAGTTCCAGTTCCAATCCCCCGGTCCTCGCCCTTTTCTTTCAGGCCTTGGACTGAGGTGCTTCGTCTGTGGGAGCCATGACCATCTTCGGAATCAGTTCTCGGACAAAGTGCAGTACAACGGGGGTGGGCTGGTTCAACGCCCACCTCAACCACATCAGTTTCTAGCCATTCCCTTTTAGGCGTAGCAGCAGGGGCAGCAGGCTCCCGCCCTTCCAAAGGTAGACGTTGCAGGAGGAGGCCTACCTCAGGGAGATCCTCATGAAACTCGACCGGTGCATGGTTAGGGAGGCGGCCGATAGCAGAGAGGCAGAGGAGCTGGGCGTGGGCAGTTGCATGCCACAGAGGCAGTAGTTCCAGTAGGGCGAGAGGTCACTCGAGGTATGATCAACTTCTTTAGTACTCTTGCCTTTTCCTTGTTCAATACTAGATCTTCGCACTCCTTTGTTAGACCTGATATGGCTTGTTCATTGGGTTTAGACGTCGAGAGACTCTCAGCACCTCTAGTGCTGAGCATGCCAGTTGGAAGTCAGACTGACATATCTTATGTTTGCTAAGGGTGTAGACTGATGATAGGGCTGCATCAGTCTATCAAGGATCTACTATTTTTGCAGATACAACCATAGTATGTAATCCTAGGTATTGAATGGATGTTCTCTGTGTGTTCCGTCATTGAATGCTTCCGAGGAAGGGTTGTGTTTTCAGATTTGGGTGGTCAATGTGTAACTTTCATCAGCAAGCGGGGTTGTCAGAGATGCAGCGGGCGAGAAGAGACCCCTTTCCTTGTTGGCCGAACTATCAGTGGAGTCATTAGATGTAGAAATGGTGGAAGTCCCAGGAATTTTCAGTGATTTTATAGACGTATTTCCGGAGAAGGTGGTGAATCTATCCCCTCAATTTGATGTTGAGTTCAGGATAGACTTGCAACCTGGTGCTTGTCTGATTTCGATGGCTCCCTATCGGATGGCACCTTCTGAGATATGGGAGTTACGGATCCAGATTGATGATCTAAAGAAGAAAGATTTTGTTCAGCCAAGTGTGTCACCGTGGGGTGCTCCTATGTTGTTTGCGAAGAAGGTGGATGGTGGTCTAAGGCTGTGCATAGAGTACAGGAGACTAAATCTAGTGACGGTCAAGAATCGTTATCCTCTCCCAAGGATAGACGATCTCTTCGTCCAACTGAGGGAAGCGGGTTGGTTCTCAAAGATCGATCTATGGTCTGGATATCACCAAGTGAGGGTGAAGGAGGGTAACATCTCGTAGACTGCCTTCAGGTGCAGATATGGGCACTTCGAGTTTATTGTCATGTTGTTTGGTGTTACGAATGCACCAGTTGTGTTCATGGGGCTCATGAACTCCGCCTTTCGGGAATATCTGGACCGGTTCGTGGTCATGTTTTTTGACGACATTATAATCTACTCAAGATCAAAGGGGTACCATGTAGAGCACCTGAGGATGGTTTTAGAGGTCCTCCAACGACAATAGATCTATGGGAAACTACCCAAGTGCATGTTCTGGATGCGAGAAGTGCATTTCCTTGGGCACATGGTGTCTGAGCAGGGGATAGCATTGGACCCATAGAAGTTCGATGTGGTTGTTTCTTGGGAACACCCAAGAACGTGGAAGAGGTTCATAGTTTCCTCGGGTGGGCAGGTTACTACTAGAGGTTTGTGCCCAACTTCTCTTGGGTTGTGAAAAATTTGACAGCCTTGACCAAGAAGGACCAGGCATTCGTGTGGAATTGGCAGTGCGAGGCGGCCTTCAGTTATCTAAAGTAAAAGTTGGTAAGTGCCCCAGTGTTGAGGTTTTCAGAATAAGGGGTGGTGTATGAGGTGTTCTCTGATGCTTCAGAGCAAGGCCTCAGATGTGTGCTGATGTAGCGGTAAGGGTAGATCTCCTATGGGTCTAGGCAGTTACGTACCCATGATCGTAACTATGCCACCCATGCCCTAGAGCTTGAAGCAGTCGGGTTCGCAGTAAAGTTTTGGTGGCATTACCTCATCGGGGATCACTTTGTAGTCTTGACGGACCACAAGAGCTTGAAGTATATCTTCTCCCAGCGGGAACTAATCTCACGGCAGTGGAGGTGGATGGAGTTTCTTCAGAACTACGACCTTGAGTTTTCCTACATCTCAGGAAAGGGGAATGTGGTGGTCAATTCATTGAGTAGAAAATCTCAAAAGGATGTGGTTCGGGAGTCGGCAGATGCATGGAAGTTAATGGAGGAGTTGGCTGCCCTGCACCTAGATGCAAGGATGGAGGGTGGTAGAGGTTGCCTGTATCAGATGACAGTGCAATATTCTCTCTTGCGGTAGGTAGTGGAATCCCAATGGAGAGACTCAGAAAGTGAGGTGATGTGTGACCAGGTTAACCAGGGGGTGCTTCGAAAGGGTGGACGGAGGATTGTTAGAATCAGGTTCATTTCCGAGAAATGATGTTTGTTCCAAAGGAAATGTGCGAGAGTGTTCTTAGTGAGTGCCACAACTCACCCCTAGCAGTGCACTCGGGAGGTTCCAAAATGTACCGGGGCTTGAGAGGTTAGTTCTGGTGGCCCGAGGTGAAGCGGGCGGTGGCAGAGTTTGTGGCCAAATGCTTGGTGTGTCAGCAGGTGAAGGCTGAACACCGTGTTCCCGGTGGTTTGTTGCAAACTCTGGATTTTCTCGAGTGGAAGTGGGGTGACATCTCGATGGATTTCATCACGGGACTACCTAAGGCTCAAGGAGGATGTGACACTATCTGGGTAGTGGTGGACCGGTTGATGAAGTTGTCTCACTTTCTAGCGATCAAGGAGTCTGGTGCAGTGGATGCCTTAGCACGAAGGTACACGGATTAGGTGGTGCAGTTTCATGGAGTTCCGAGATCCATAGTATCAGATAAGGATGTTCGGTTTACCTCACGAGTCTAGAGAGGATTGCAGCATGCTTTTGGTACCCATATACATCTTAGCACTGATTTTCATCCCCAGATATATGGACAGACAGAGCGCACCATCCGGACCATGGAGGATATGTTGCAGGCATGTGTTCTGGACTAAGGAGGATCGTGGGTGCGACACTTGCATCTGGTAGAGTTTGCCTAAAATAATATCTATCACTCTAGCATTGTCATGGCATTGTTTGAGGCCCTATACGGAAGGTCGTGTCGCTCACCGGTGTGCTGGACTGAGGTTGGAGAACCATGCTTTCTTGGCTCAGAGGTGGTGCAGAGCACGACAGAGAAGGTTCAGCTTATACGGGAAAGGGTGATGGTGGCCCATGACCAATAGAATTCATATGCCGATAGCCGGAGGAGGCCCTTGGAGTTTGAGGTTGGAGACCATGTGTTCTTGACGGTCTCCCCTAGGTGTGTACAATAGAGGTTTGGTAGAGGGAGTAAGCTTTCTCCCAGATTCATCGGACCCTTAGAAGTGTTGCGGCGAGTCGGTGAAGTGGCTTATCAGCTAGCACTACCACCACCGCTACTAAGGATACATGATGTTTTCCATGTGTCCTAGCTCCGTCAGTATCTACACGATGATTCACATGTCCTCGGATGGGGAGAGAAAGATATTGAGGACGATGTGACCTTTGTGGAAAGACCAGTGAGGATCGAGGATCGTCAAGATAAGGTGCTTCATGGGCGAACCATTCCTTTAGTTTGAGTGTTGTGGAAGCATGGTGGGCTTTAGGAGAGTACTTGGTAATGGGAAGCACAGATGCGTGCCCAGTACCCAGAGTTGTTTTGAGTTTTTTGATGTTATGTTTATACTTATTTGTGATGGAACGCTTCACCTTGTTGACTGAGGAATGTGTGGTTTTCCTTATTCTATGAATGTGTGTGAAAAGTCCTGGCTATAGGGAGGGGATGACCCAATCCGTAATCAAGACGCATTAAGGTGGATGCGATTAAACCCGTGCGGGCGATTCAGTGCCTCCCAAAGTGGATAGTATATTGACATGGGGGAAGAGACTCCCCAACCCATATGAATGGGAAGTTTTACCCTGGTATGTTACTTGGTTCATGAGAGGGATGTGTTTCAAGATAATGATGAGGTTCACTACTGAGAGGTATCTTTCAAGGTGGTTGTTCGGACCCTGTATTCTCTTCTGGTGTACTTTGATTCTCGAGGTTGAGAATAGTTTGAGAGGTATCGAATGTAATGGCCCAGACCCTCATGGCCCATTACTTTTCCAAAAGTGAGGCTCCACCAAAACAGTGGCACCGTGACGGTGGAACCAGTCACGGTGGCACCATGCCCTCTTTATTATTTTCCAGTTCTCGTCCTTTCCACTCCCACAGTATATTAATTCATTTACCCTTATTAAATCCCGTGATTAATACCTACAAATCCCGAGAAATATCCTCGATGGGGGATATTAAATAACAACTTGATACCATAGTGTTTAACTGCCCAAACCACGTAGGAAACCACGATCCGTCTTTCAAGGTGTTCAAAATACCCATATCCCGTAACATGGGGATTTTATCTATATGTCACAGAGGAAGTTCTTAATTCTATTCTTCCTTTTGGATGACTCCTCTTATTCTCCCTGGTGCGCCTGGAGCCCCCCCCCCACTTTCTGAGACTTGTGTTGTGTCTGAGCTCGAGTATTCTTCTTTTCCTTGAGTTCCCAACGTCCCTCCCCTACCAATCTCACATCCCATGTTCTTGGAGCGTGGAGAAAACGTCGATCCTATTTCAATCAGTAGGGTTTTTCTCATTCGTCTCTTCTTCCTGCGTATCATGCGGGGTGGGTATTCTCTTGTCTCTGTGGAAATTGATGAAACCGAACTTAATGAAGATAATGAATGGACCATTAAAGAATTTAAAGGGGGTGTGATCAATTTCATGATGTACTCTTTTATGTTGATATGTGTTGTGAATTGTTCATGCCTATGCTCACTGAAACGCATGGCCGTTTGTGGTCTTTCTCTATACACTAATGAACCTCAGTGCTCCTGGATATTTAAATAACTATAACTTGGAATTGGTTAATTACGTATACTCGGTTAAATAAATTGAAAGCACCAGGATCAACCCTTTTATGTGATAACCTCGGTTAAAGCACAGTGGAATTGAAACCATGGAGTGTGTTAAATATTTTAAATCTGAAAGATACCTGCATGAGACTACCTTGTGTTAGTGGTAGTGGTTTGGTTGTTTTCATTCACGGGTCGATTTCGGGTGACATTCTGGTTTTCTTGGATGAGGGATTAGATTTCTGGGGTGATATGGACGGGGATGGGATCCCCTGTTGTTATACATTCACTGGTTTTGAATGTGAGGATGTGTGGTTTCTCTGCTATGAAACAAATTCGGGCAGGATCCTCTATTGTTGAGAAACCATTGGCTCCTGGATTTTGAGGACATGGGGCTGTGTCACGGGGTTTGTTTTGTTTCCAGTACTTCGAGTTATCTCACTTGATCCATAGTTGTTGTTACTTTATATGAGAACCAGGTGAGAATGCTTAAATTTCTATTTGGTTTTTCCCCTTCATTGGCTGGTAGTTGTGCCTATTAAATGCTCGGTACTGTAGTTTTCATCTAAATGGGATAACTTGAACATGAAAAAAGAATGGGTTAAATGGGGAAATTGGTTTTGCGATGGATTGTGACCTGACTGTGGGTGGTATACCTTCCATGAATAGTAACGCGGTGTTTGTTCTTAGGCTGGTTTCAGAACCCTAGGTTGGGTTGAGTGCTTGTTTACTTATATATATACATGTAGTTTTTATGTTTCTTATTTGTTCCCCATCCATGTTGAGAACATAAGTGCCTAACACTCCCATATCATGGGGGAGGGTGTTTTTTCCAACACTCCTATGAGTGGATGGTTATTAGCTCCTTTTCTGCTCCCTTTCCCGAATAGTCCAAGACTCTTCGGGCAGGCTGTGATGGCCTGAAGTCCATTATTAGTCCACGAATCATCGGGCATGGTAGTTGTGGTGGTTGACCCAGGTGTTTTCAGGCAGTTTGTTTCCCAAGTGTCTTAGGGATGAGGCCTGGGTGTCTTCAGACATGACAGTAGTTTTCTGGCCCAAGTGTCTTCGGGAGTGGAAGTAGTTGTTCTGACCCACGTGTTTGCAGGTGTGGTTATGCGCGGAGGTTGTGGCCCAGGTGTCTAAAAGCGGGATGTGAAGTTGTGTCCCATGTTTCTGTGAGAGGGGTTTGGCATTGGGACTGTGTGAGGATATGGCCCATGTGTGTGCGAGCGGGGTGTGGCATTGGGACTGTGGTAAGAATGGCGGGATTGGATCGATGCGTAGGAAGTCTTAAATAACCATTGGGAAAGTGGCACGGGGTACCCAAATATCTATGTTCTACTACTACACGTTACTTGACTTGCGTTAATTGGGGAGAATTCCTTGGTGAGGTCTAGGTGGATAGCCTTTCCTTTTTGGGTGTTTGGTTATCTTTTTTTGCACGGGACATTAGAATGTCTACTCACTTGTGCATGAGAGTTTTTGGTTTTCCCTACTGAGTATACTTGTATTCTCACCCTGCATATATAAAACTGATTTCATGTTTCCTGGAGGACTTCTGGGATCGTGCGGGATCGTACTAGCTCGGACCTTTGGGGCAGTTGATGTTGTTTATTTCCTTTTCTTGGTATCTTTTTTTCTTTCGAGTTTTGTTGCTTGTATCTTTTACATTTGAACATGCATATGGGAATGGTTTACTTTCATCCATACTTTTACTTCCATTTTTGGTGTTGTGGGATTTACTATCTTATCTTCTGATCCTATTAAAAGAAAAAGGGTAATGCCTTCCATTTAGTGTGTGATTTTATACCCTTGGTGCTAGTCTCCACTCCGGGACCTATTGACGGCGGGTCTCAGGGGGTCATTATCTCTCCTTAAACTTGAATAAGGAAGGTTCTTGAAATCTTATGTCCCTTCCCACATCTTAGTGAAGGCGGTTCGTGATAGTCCTGGATGTTGAAAAGTTATAATGGTTAAAAAATTGTTGTGGAGAGTATTACCTTTCCATTTGAATGTATGTTCTTAAGAAACCCCCAAAGGGTCCATAGAATAGAGTTTGGGCAGGTAAAAAACACCATGAACATGGGGATAAGGGTTATGTTTAGAAATGGGAAAATATTGGACTATATTTTCGGATATTAAAGAGTGAGGTGAAGGGGTGGTTTTTATAAGGGGAAGAAAGTGGTGTTTTTTGTTTACAATATTCATTACTTTTCTATTATGGATCAAGACTTCCAATATTGGTTATTTTAGTTATTATTTATAGTAATTAGTGTTTGTAATTTATAGCTAATGGTCACATACTACATCAATTACTCATATTTTCTTTTATAGGATTATAATGTAAAATATCTTATTTTGTTTTATTTTACTATTAACTAAAAAATTCAACTATTATTTTACAAATACCAAAATTTCTCTATAACATTTAATTAAATATAATTTCATAAATTTAAATCCATTTGATGACTATTATATTGTAAATAATATAATAGTAATTCTTATTTGAAATTAATTTTTATTTTTAATACACTAACATTAATATTATGATCAATTTTCGAATCAACTAAAAAATAACTTATGGGATCATATAATTATATTATCATTATAATAAAAAATGATATTTATTGTAATAATAGTTTAGGGATGTAAAATTTCATTTAAATTTATATGCATATTGTAAAAATATTATTTACACATGTGTTTTAGAAAGACCAAAAAACATATTTTTTAATTTATTAAAATATAATGTTACTTTATCATGATATAAATTTTCTATATTTTAATTTTTTAGTTAAATATATTTTATTTTAAAATTAAATAAGTTACGATAATATTATTAGGGTCACATTACATTCTCAAAAAGTCATACCAGTTATCCAACTGTCAAATTATAAATCTAGTGGTCATATTTTTAATGATCATTTGGGTTCCCCACCAACTAAAAAACATCAAATTCAGTTTTTTATTCATTCACATTTATTTTGTACACGGTTATATATATTTATTAAATTGATATTTCATTAGTAATATTTTGTTTCATTTATATGGTTTGTTCATGAGTGTGTTCATTCTAGGGGATCAAGAATATCGAAATATTCAGATTATAGTTATGTTGTTTTCGATTTTAATCCCAATGTAACAACTTCAATAATTTTAAAATATATATTCTATATATGTAGTGTTAAAGTAAAAAATAATAAATTTTATGGGTTTTATAATGATGTGAGTGTGATTTATATAATAATACATTTCTAAATACGAAAAATCTATATAAATTGAGGAGAAATTGAATTTATAAAATCATAGGTTGTTACATTCTTCACCCATTTAGAAAATATACACTCAAATATTATTTTTAACCAACAAGATGAATATATATGATAATACTTTTATTTTTTAAATTCCTTATATTTCCATGACACATATTTTTAATTTTTGAGTTACTATTGTACATTGAATATGTTAGTATTCTTGTTATGTAAAGTATTTTATCAAAGGACCATGATATTTATTATATGCTACTTATTAGAGAGGTCATTTTACAATTATATTTGATTTTTTATTTTACATATTTGATGGATATAATTTCAACATCCTTATGATAGAAATGTGGATCATGTTATATACTTGAGAAATGGTTTTGGGGAGTGTTAGTTGGTAGAGAACAACTAAAATATGATCATGAATCTCAAAGAGGATGATTTATCTATGAAATAACCTTCCATTCTCCCAAAATATAATTACAATGTTCTATAGGGATATGTAGAGAAACAGTTTTTTTCCAATTTCATTCTCTGTATCTCTAACAGTTATGAGAAAATATTTTTTTTCCATCCTTGAGTTGTTTTAATGTAGTAGTGAAATGTCAAAACCATTTTTACCATTTCCTTTACCTTTTACGGCACAAATACAATTAATTTACCAAAATCATCCTAAAACATAGGTGTTCTATATATATTTCCATAACAAACTTTATAAAGATCCATTTTGTAATGACATGACCCACTAGTACCCTCATGATCGATAGGAGGACATGCCTCCACAACCCCAAGAATTACTCCATTGTTAAGGGGAATAAGATAAGTTCCAAGATGGCATAAAAAATTTCTATTAAATTTCCTAATGTTCCTTTACTCACACACAAAATAAACCAAATGATATCTATTAAATAATTTAGAGGAATAATAAAATGATTTATCATTTAGTGTATTCCTTTCATGATAAAGCCTCTAGAGAATACAATCAGTGCATGACTGAATACAATAAAATCATAAAAGGGAAAATAAATGACCTACATGAAATTAAGTACAAAATTGAAAAAAAAAGATTCCTGTAAAGATGAGAGAGCTTGGCTCTTGATATTTTAGCAGGACCACTAAAAGTGGTCTATGAACCGATGTTTCCCAATGCTCTAGTGAAATCACCACTGCTATGTTAGAATTATACATAAACCATGACACATGCAGGGAAATACAATGAATGTGTTACGATATATATACCTAGTATGACTCCCTAAAAACCATATGGGAGTAAGAGAAAATCTGATAAAAGTATTCATTTGAACCCAAATTATGAGAGAAACTAAACACAGAAACACTCATATATATATATATATATATTTGTATATATATATATATTCTCATGAATGAAACCCAAAAGTGAATGAAAGGATATCCCCATCTCAAAACCTAGAAAAGGTTGATGATTCTACCAGTTTCTACAAAAGTGGTCAGTCTCTAATTCCCATCATCTTATGGAATTTTCGAGGTAACCCCATTAATTACCCACACGTCTTACATTTTTTCATAGCTGAGGTGGAATAATCTGTAATAGAGGACCGATGCCTGAGTGTGTCATGGGTGTTCCACTTAATAATTAGAATACCCACTCCCTAGTATATATGTGGTTCATAATTAATAGGTGGAAGAATCATTCTCTTGTTTGTTAGGGTGTCACTCAGTAAATTGAGGATAATCACCCTAATGCATTATGTTGGATCCACAAAGATGATATAGTACCCAAACCCTGTTCTAATAAACAATTCCACTTCATATGTAGAAGAATCAAATCGTCATGACACATGGAGGTTCTTCTTAGTTGATAGACTTCCCACACCATAACTCCATAGTGGGGTTCAACTCAATAGGTAGAGGACCCATTCCCTAATTCAATAGGTTGTGACACTCAAACTATTGTAAAGAGTAAGGGTGCTCATTACCCAATGAAAAATTAAGGATTTCAACCCTGACCTATCTCTAATGATCCCACCAAATCAATCTCATCACCTAGAATCTCTTAAAAATTATCATTCCTTGAACACTCAATTTAATATATCAAAACCCACTATGAAGGTTACAACTATGTTGAAAATCTAAAAATATTTAGGATATGAAACTCATGAGATAAAATCTAGCTCTAAATAAATGAGATACGTAAAATGGATATTCCTCATAGGGGGTATATGGAATGTATGGTATCCATAAAACATCTAGTCCCACTCCACTGGCTATTTGTGTTCTCTACTAGACACCACATAGAATCCATCGCATTGTATGCATCATGTATGGGGGCCACATGGAATATCTCATTCTCCTAGGGACTTATCATGCACTCTAATTTTTTATCATGTATATGGTCATGTACCAGTATAATTTTAAGTCCGGACATATTCCCATGTACTCCTAGAGTACAAGACATGTCCTCTTACAGGTTTTCCAAGACATGTGCATCTATCACCTGTCTCATCCACCTAGTGTGGTTTACCTGACATGTGGGCCCCACCAATTGTTTTATACTCCTTATCTTCCTAGAAACCCTAGCCACTTTCACGGGATGAGGCTTTATGACATGTGTTCTTATACGACATTATGTGTGGTCAAATTTAATGTATAAATTATAGATTCTTTATGTATTTTATAGATTTGTCCTCCCCAACATGAATCACACATGTTTTACACCAAAAATCAGAAGATCCCTCCCCTAGCAATCGATTTCAGACCATTAGTAGTAAGAAATTGGAATCCTCTCCTTCAAATGAAGATAAAAATTACAAAATGAGTATCCAATTGTCTTCCACTTTTCCCGTATCACAGGTCTACAAACAAATCACCCACAAACAAGATAAAAACATGATCTTTTCAAAAAAAAATGACTATTACAATGATCATTCCCATAACCACCATGAATCCAGGGACTCGATCCCACATTGAGCTACCACAGAAAATTCAATACACTACTCTCTTGGCCAATAAAGAATGATGAAAAGAGTAATGGGGGAAAATAATAATTAAAAAGGGTGATAAAAATAATTAGAAAAGATATTTGTATTACCAATATAAATATAGAAATTAAGGGAGAGATCATGGCATAAAAAGAATTAATTGAATAAAAAAATTTGATTCATAAATGGGATCAGGTTAAGGTTAGGAAAATATAGATCAAATGCACATAAATTTATAAATATATTCTTAAAATATTAATATAGTGTGTGAACCACAATTTATGATCCCCATATTGATTTAGGTTCAATCATGGGTGAAGAACACATTATCCATTTATGAGGATGATATGTTGTTCTCGGTGCTCCAACATCCACCTCAATCTGATTAATCATCATCCTCCATTTCAAATCTTCTATGGAATAATTCTATCAACCTCTACTCAAATTCTCTCAGCATTATGTATCTTACACTGCAGATTTCTAATAAGAGGGTATATACAGTGGAAATTTGGTTTTGGTCATTTAAATTAATTAAATAAATAATTTAATTAATTAATCCACATAACATTTCTTCCAAAAACTACATTATATAAACATCTTGAACTATAAAACATTACATTATTTCAAGGGTAAACCCACCATTCTAGATTCAACCATGGTATTGAGATTTTGACCCAAGGATCCTCATAAAAAAAATTATTTATGAAAAACTATTTTTGAAAGATAATAATAAATTTAATATTTTAATAATTTGAAGTCCAGTGTCACTGATCCTTAGAATCTACCAATATCTTATTTCCTGAAAATGAAAACAATATTCAATATATTTTAATGTTTTACATGGAAATAATGGGGTCAATACATTTTTCTCCCTTTAATTTTTTTCATCCCTAAAAAACAAATGATAAAAATGGTGGGATACTAAGCCTGCATCAGGCTATCCCACTCTAAGGAGCTCTCCTACAATATCTCATTCTTCCACAATAATCAATACAATGGAAATGTCAGACCATATAGTATCTTTTCTTATGGATCCTCAATCAGAACCAGGTACATATTGATGGTGGCTCCATCCTTTTTATATAGGTCTCTCCCTTCATTGGCATTCATAGGATCATGAAATTTTCTCCTAATATATGACACAAGGAATATATCACGCGCCCTTTCAACTATTGGGGTATGGATATGTGGTATGCAACCAATAAAACCATCTAAAGGATCTTGAATAAACCAATGAACCTCAGAGAGATCATGTCTCCACACAAAAATCCACATTCCTCATTGTATGGATACTATCCGGAAAAAATAATTTCACTGATCATACTCAAAGGAACTATGATGATCATCTTCATATGATTTATGTCTATTATGGGACATCCACATCAACATGTGGATATCCTAGAATTTCTCTAACATCAAATGAACCATCTATGTCCCAAAAAGAGATGTATATATATTATCGGTTCTGTATAAGGGTGACCTGTAGGGTATCCTATACATAGTATTGCAATATTTTATGATGATCATAGAGTGATCACAATTATTATAGGAAAACTCTTCTAACAGAATGTCATCCTCCCATCTATGACCAAATTCAAAAAAAATCTCTCAATATATCATCAAACACTTGGATTGTGTGAGTGGTATCCCCATCAGCCCTGGGGTGAAAATCCATACTCATCAACAACGAGTTCAGATAAGCATCATGTAGGCCTTTCTAAAACCATTATTCAAAACACATATCATAGTTGGGGAAAATTATCGAGGGTCCCCAATGGTGTCAGATGATCTCCCTCATGTATAATTAATCCAAAATCTCAACCTAACTATACTCCACAATGTAAATGAAGTGTGATGACTTTGGGAATAAATGAACAACCACCTAGATAAAATTATTTCCACTCCTTGTCCACTAAATCCATATCACAGTGAATTGATATTCCCTCCAATATCTTATATGTGAACTCAAGAGGCTATTTCAAACCTACTAGAACCTTGTTTCCAACCATCACCTGTAGACATGTGATGCACTAAGAGACAAACTCAGTGATATTCAACCTCATTCCAGCACACCAACATTTCCACTAAAGGACTTTTGAAATATTCCCTACACTAATATGTACAACTTAAGGGAATTGTGAAAAATCCTCATCAACTAGTCTCACATCATCCCCAAAACCGCCATTTGTACCTCATAATGGATGAAGTATTACCCTACTATAGAAAACCCATAGAGTGAATAACCTAAAGACATCTATTCAAAATGAAACATATTGTTTATGTATTCCAATAGAGATTCCCTAAAATTATAGTTAAATAGAGTTGTCAACACCTTCTAATGAAGAAAAGATGCACCCATCTCCTCCACCAGGGTATGATGCAAGGATGCTAAATTATTGGAACCTCATCCACCAAAAGAGAACTGGACTTTCGAAAATCATAATTTGAAATCCATTTTCCTTCCCTAAAGTATAGAATATATCAATGTTATAGTCCTCCAAAAACATAACTTGCCACCTATGTATTAGGTTCAAAATAAATCTATGAGAAGATATATTAGATACTCTAATATTCTGAGTAAATAATGAATATCTCTCATAGAATATGGTGCCTCCACATCCATGGAGTGATTAATAACATTGAATAATATAGGTAGTGAGTCTCATAGTTATTATTTTTTTACCCCAACTACAACAAACCATATGCGATCATTATCTTTCATTACATCAACACAGAAATGTGCTCAAATCAATAGGAATTGAAATACACAACATAATTCATTCCCTCCCATTGCAGTCTCAGTATGGGACATTGGTCAATGTCTTTAAGAAATATTTGAAGGTTCTATTACACATATTGGACTTGGAAAATGACTTTTATTTCCACATTAGTGTTTTTAAAGGGAATTCAATACTATAGAAGTCCACAATGAACCCCTATAGTATATAGTAATATGATGAAAACAATTCTCCTCTAATGTTCTATTTAGTGTATCAAAAGAAAACACTACCTCAAGCTTCATTGGTTGTAAAGATAAACTATTCTCCAAAATGACATGCCCAACATTTTTAACCGCATGGATCCAAAACATTCACTTCATGATCTTACCATAAAGACGATTCTCATAGAGTAAGTCTACGAACATCCTTAATTACATTACATTCATCTCCTTCAACATAGATATTATGAGTTTGTTATCAATGAAGAGATACACAAATTTTTCCATGTATTCCTATATGATCTGGTCCATAAATGCAATGAACATAGTGGTCACATTCATTACATCTAAAGGAATAACCAGGAACTCATAGTGTCAAAAGTGACATTGGAATTTATAATTCGAAATATCAACCTCACAAACCCTCCATTGGGGGTATCCAGACCTATAATAAATATTTTATTATCAACATTCACCTCACAACTGATCAAATAGACTATAAATTCTTGGAATGTGGTACTTATTCTTGGTTTTTTCTAGTTTATGAGATAATAATCATCAAAAATCCATAATAGAATCTCCTATTTTTCAGGAAAATTACTAGAGTACCCAAGAGCGGCACACTAGTTACTCTAAAACCATTATATCTAACATCCTATATCTACATACTCAACTCTGAAATCAAGGTATGGGATATATAATATTCCATATAAGAACATGATTTGGTATCAGGATGGAATTTGATGCAAAAGATCATACCCTATCCGGAAGGTAGTCTCGAAACATCCTCAAAGAATAAATCCATAATTTACTATACCAATAAAAGAACCTAGTTACAATAGTAGCCCATAGTGACTCAGTATAAAATCACAAACTGATGGGGGAATGATTTCAACTTCCTACTTGTAAGGACCAGTCTAATAGCAATGGGATGTCTTTCACTAAAAATGAGAATATTTTTCCAACTATCGGAAGGAATATAACCCACCTATGATGAGAGTAATTATAGGATTTATCCATGGAAATATATTAAATATCCTTGATGATATAATATTTTTTCATTGTAATGACCAAGAGGTCAAAAGTGAAGCACTCTCTACAAAATGATATATTAAAATGACGACACAGAAGTGATATTGATGATTCAAACCCATTATGAACCTATATGAAAGTATTCTATGATATGATATTAATGGGGAGATATAAATCTAACAGAATATATTTTTAAACAAAAGAGTTACTATAACCTATGCCTCAAAGTAGAGTATAATATTTAGAATAAACATAGATCATACCCTATATCATCTCATGAGCTAGTGTGTTATAAACCTACATGGGCTTCAATTATTCAGAGCCATATTCGCCACCCTCTTGATCTTGTAAAAGGGATCCTAGTGGTATTTTTGGTAGTTTCACATACCTCCACACTCAATCAGTATCTCATTATCTTGGATATGTTCCTACACATATTCTAGCATTGCCTCTCTGGGGGTTTCCCTCTACCTTCATAGGTAAACCATGATCACAACATTTCCACTACTTTAGAGGTCCATCCACTTCTTATAATTCCACTAAGACATGTTTGGTCTAGAAATTATGTTCCATTTGACCATACTCTTATCATCAATAGAATATCCCCTTTTGATATGAAATGATCTCTTATGCGAACAATAAATTGTATGTCAACGTGACTGATAGTATCCAGAGGAAGATATCGATTTCCAAGACCATAATGATTGGTGTATACTAGATTCCATAGATGACTTATCCCCATGATTCCCACTGACAACCACAACATTCTAGTATACCTCGAATAGGACGATCTCTATCACCAATGCCAACTCTGACCATCTGTAAGTGGTGTGAAAGCATAGGGGAACAACACTCAAACATATGCCTAGTTGGAGACACATCTCAAACAACTGTGTCAGAACATAAACATCATGCACTATGTCAAAGGATTATCATGTAATGTCAATGATCCTCATGTGATACTCAGCAATGGTCATACTATCAATTTGACTATATATAAGTTCTTCAATCTTACTTTTGCACTAGAAAGAGGGGTAATACTCCCCATGAAGTAATTTTAGGAATTTGAAAACATGAGACAGACAAGTCATCACATATCTATGTGACTAGAATCCACTAGTACACTACTAATCATGGAAAAGTGTTGCTACTTGAACTTGAATATGATTAGCTGGGGTCTGCATGAGCCTAATGACTTAGATCCATGACTCAATCCAGTTCAACAATTCAGGGGATCTAGATCAGCATCGAACCTAATCGGACTATAATGATGTAACACTTATAGTGTTATAAAACTTTAAACAACATAAGGATCTCTTATTTGTACAATTTACTATTCAATAGGTTGTAGTCCATCTTCCCACACTCCTTGTGGAAAGATCGTGGGAGATCACCCTGGAACTGAGACCTCAACATTCATATTATTGTTGTTGAAATTTTGAATATATATCATGATGGGTTATCATCACATAAGAATCATAAATATGACCATGTATTAAGATGATAAGATGAAAACATATATATTGGTTACTATATAAATAATTAAAATGAAATGACTCAATACTATATTTTTCATGTATCTTTGTTCCTTGTAACCAATGTGTTGGTATGCCATGTTTAGAAGAAGACAGCCAGAGTCATGTTTTATGGATATAAAAGACACAGCACTGGGAATTAGTTCCCTAACCTAAAGTCATCAATTGATAAACATTGACACCTTTTAACTATGTTCCCAAAAAAAATCTCCATGGGACTATATCTACCAAAAATTGAGGATAAACAACCCTTGATATCTCTCTTTAATGGCTCAACCAATCGAGGACCTATATGATTGTGGAATCCAGAGCTTCTCCAACCCTAGTCCTTCCTCCATAGGCTAGGGGCGGATGAGAATCACCAAGAAGGCACAAAATAAAATGGGTGGCCATTTCCTAAATTACCAATAATCAAACACCGAAATATATCTGTAAGATAATGCAATGAAATAAAAAAAAGACATTATCATTTAGAGTAATCCATGCATGTAATAATTTCTATGTAATAGAATCGACTTATGAATGAATATATACAATGAGTAATATGGAAAATATATTTCCAACTTGTAAAGACGTCCCAACATGAAAATATCTAGAATTAAGTAAAGACGATAGAGCCTAGATCATAAACATAAATAATGAACACCATACATGGTCGGTGAAGGTATGTATCCCTACGCTCCACTGAAACCCCCAACCATCTATCATTTGTATTCATAATACATGAAATTTTCATGAAACACTAATCCATGGTTAAGTATATTCAAACTAAGTACGACACACACAAAATTGAAGTGGATAAATATAATATATGATTAATATAGTCATGTAAACTGAAAGAAATAGGGATACAAATCCTAGAAATTTCTATATATCTGAACATAAAAGATACCTATAAGAGAGGGAAAGGGGATCTATAAATAACACAAATCCCAGATCAATGATTATGAAAATACATCCAAAAGGGACCATCTATGAGGCACAATATATTTTGTATCTAATGAGGAAACTTTGTAGATTACCCACACCTCATTATTATGCTTCATAAAAAAGGGGAAATAATTTCTAACAGAGGTCCTACACCATAGTGCATCACGTAAGTTCTACTCAACATAGTAATCACCCGTACCCTACTCCATCATGGAGTTCCAATTTGTTGGTATATAACTGACACCATAGTTCACTATGGGGTTTCCACTATGTTGACAGAGGCCCCACACCCTATTGTATAAGGGGGTGATACTCTATAGTTATAGGTATCATTCCTTATTGTTTCATTGGTTTCCAATCAGTTGTAAGGGCACATATTCCCTTATTTATTAACGGTTTTCACTCTATACATAGAGGATCCATTATTAGATAAAACATCTAGTGCTAATTAGTAGGTAGCTGATTAACACCCTAATACCATGGGGGTACCTCTCAGTAGGTAGAGGACCTATACCCTAAACACAAGGGGGTACCATTTAGTAGGTATATGACCCATTCCCTAATTCCACATGGGGGATCCACTGAACCCATTGTAAGGAGTATGGGGTAACTACAACCTAATGCAATATGGGGGTTGAAAAACACAACCTATCTCTATTGATACCGCCTCATCACTCCCACTGTTAATAATGTCCTAACGAATCTTTATTCCCTTAAAATTTGACATCACATATTGAAATATAGTAAAAATGATACCATATCATTATATATGAAATAAATCTCAGGATAGGCTACTCAGAGGTGAAAATTTGAGTCTAAATGAAGGAGATACACAATGTGGAATTTCCTCATAGTGGTGCACAGTGGGTATGGGGTCCACATGGTATGTGGTCCCACTCAACATCCTAGAAGTGTTCTCATACAATCACTACATTGAGTCCATACAACCATACACATAGTGTGTGGTGGGACCAAATGACATGTCTCTTCCATCAAGGGAATACTTGTGTGCTCATTACCATTCCAACATACTTGGAAATGTACCTGGATGTTCCTCAGTGCTAAACCATGTCCATGTACATGCAGAGTACATGGATTGTTCTGCCTCCTAGGGCCTTGGTTATGTACAAATGAAATAACACGTATCCACCATCGAAGGTTTACAAGGAATGTGGGATCATCCACACAATGTATGATCCTTATCTTCCTTGAAACCCTATTCAAATATCTGTGTAGGGCTACATGGTGTGTGTTATTCAACCACATAAACGATAGTTGATTTTTCCGAGAATGTCTTGATTCATCATGCCTTTTCCATATTTATCCTCCCAACCAATAATCATTCAGTTTAACCACTCAAAATTGGAGGAAACCACTTATAGCCATTGATTACGACACTATATTGGCTAGAATAGTGTGACCTCTCATTCACAAAAAGATGGACGACACTATATGTTCCTCTCATCATCAAAAAATCATCCCAGATCCTAGATGAGGGGAAAGGATGACCCACATCCCATAATGAATCTTGGTCCCTTTGAAATTCACCCTCACAGTCATATTTTTCCAAATCTCAATGAATCTAGGGGTCAATCACACTTAATCTCACCTAGTAAAAATTCAACTTTGGAATTGTAGTAAAAATGTAAATAAAATGAATAATGATGGCTGAAAATCACCATAAAAATAATGATAATGCCTAATTTCTAGGAGTTCATGTCTTATGATTTCAAAACGGTTAATTGAAGGTGAGATCATGGAATAATATTTTGAAGAAAATTGTTAAATTCATCAATTACCACATCTGAAGGGTAGGAAATAAAATATTAGAAGAAGTTAAATATATATAAAATATAAATATTTTAATAATGGTTATTAAATATATTTACTATGCAAAAATTGAATTTAGGATCAAATATTTGTGGTAATAGGAATTTATCGTCTATAAGAATGATCACCATTGTTTTTGGAACTTTGTTTAACATCGATCAGCTCAACCACCATCCTCCAATGTAAATTTCCCAATAAAGAGTGCTCTCAACCACCACTTGAATTATCAATGAGAGATATAACCAACCCTAGTTATTTTTTATAAAAGTTACCATATATAGGAAGTTATGTTATTGGTTATTAAATGAATTCATTATAAAATTTAATTAATTAATCCACTTAATGTACCCACCAATGGGTGGATAATCTGAACATCAAATATTGAAAAACATTTGGTTATGCCTATTGTTATGCGTATGTTATGGATTCAAATGTGGTATCAAAATTTTAATTTAATGATTCATTTAAATGATAACACATTTTTTCTTAAAAAGACGCGTGTGTGATACTAATATATATATATATATATATATTGGTCTCAAAAGCTCTTAAAATTTCACAACATCTGCAAAAAATAGCTTTGAGAATATTCATTAACATATTTCAATTCCAAACTAGAAAAAAATCAGGTCAATACACATTTGGATTCTTTAGTGGAAGATATTATTATAACACCACCATATATATACATGTTTGTTTCATCCTACTTGAAATTACTAAGACTACACTCCCTAAATTCCACAATGTTTCAAGATATTTTTCTCTATTTGGATATCATTTGTTTGGTGATAATAATTTTTGATGTTAAAAATTTTGTTTTGATCATGGTACCAACTTTTTCGGATCATGGAGCTAAAATGTGGATCTATATTTAATACAAAAAATAGTGTTCTTACATCTAAAATCACTACTTTTGGAATGTATATCATTTTACGAATAATGGGTGACAATTAATCTTTAAATTTAATTAACTGAATAGTCTTTTTATGACAATTCACTATAATACATATGTAATTATTTCATATTGATTTCTTTAAAACACATATAACAATTTCAAAATTCATTTTTTCTAAAAAAAATTGTTGGTAGGGGTAATTGTTGTATCATGTACTTAACATTTTGTCTTTATACCATCACATGATGACATTACTGGCTCATTAATATATATTTTGAGATCAACTTATCTATATTGTCCCACCAATAGTGCTGTTAGAGAACTTGATTCATATTTGTGATCATTTAGTGAATGGGCAATGTAGAGCTATGGCTATCATTAAATATATTATTTATTTTACTCTTTAATTGTACACATAAAAATTGTCTGAATTATAAAATATATTCTTCATAGATTTTCAATTTGAAGGAGTAACATTTTCTTAGAGTATACCATCATTTTTATATCATCATTATCCCATTGAGTACAGTTTATCTTCTCTAAATTAGATGTTCGAGAAATCTTTTCAGCCAAATTGGATATTGTATTACCCTTTATTACATACATATCAATCCATTTAAATTATAATAATATTGTATACCTCTCAGTTCTCAACATTTATATGGTTACAAGATCGTTTCAACTTAGAATTTATTCCGCGTTGTTATCCGTCACATGATGGAAATGAATTCGGTAGTATTAATCCATGATCTCCAATAACAATATTCTATGGGGAAAATAAATCTCTTTTTATGAGAATATATTTTTATGATGATTTAATTTTTATATTATTCACACATATCTATATTTAAATAATGTAATAAATTCATCAATTCAAAGAACACTACAACTAACACAAGGTTTATTTCTGGTTAGTTCTGATGATTATGACTCTATAACCATGATGTGTAAACTATCACTATATAACTATTCTTTTGTAAATATACCAATATTATCATTGAGGGATCACTAATTAACATTAATATTTTCTCATATGGGCATAATTTATGTATTGGTGTAGTGATACGCTTATTCTTCAATTCATTGAAGCTCTCTTTGCATAAGTTGGTCAAGAAAAACATCACCCCCTTCTCATTTATTAGGGTTAGTGGGATTTATAATTTGAAAATTTTCTGAAAAATAGATGATAGTTAATATCTAGGACATGTAAACTATGGATATTCATTATATATTCCATTCTAGGTCACCCATCAATACCATTTGTCATCAAAGGATCCAAAAATATCCCTGTACTCATGATTAAATTCCACATGAATGATAATTCCTCTATACAAATTTCATATTTATTATATTTATAATATAAATTCATATATAATAATTTGTTTATAAATGTTCATTAATGATCCTCTAATCCTCATTGAATTTAGAGAATATCATATAATCATCTCTAAAGGGAACTATAAATTTGTCAAGGAAATATTTAGAGGTACTATTCATTATGTCAATGATGTTTGATGGTGAATTAGTGATTTGAATGGGAATAAATATGAACTCAGCGTGTCCATAATTCTTTTTGAATTCATATCATTGCAATTTCTTCCTTCTTTACCTTTAATTTGTGACATCATGAGAGGAAGTCTATAGTAGAGATGTAATGGTCCCCATATCAATAATTGATGAATCCTTTAATACATTGGAGGGGATTCATCTTCGTTAACATTATACTGTTGATTACATGATAATCAATGATAAGGCACATTTTCCAATACATATTCCTGATATGGAGAACCAACGTTCGCAATGGTGGAGCTCATAGGCATATAAAATTGTTTTCCGAATTCTCTTGTAAAAACATTTTCAATTATTATAACTCAATGGTTTCTATTATACAATGAGTCATGGATATAGGAAGAGATATATATATATATAACATAAATTTATTACTCAACCTCAATGTCAAGAGGAATAATTGGAGACCCAATGTGGAATAAAATAGTATTGTCACCCACAATTAGATTGTTTTTATGCACGATTCTCAACTTTTTATCAACTATTATAGGAAGATATAATATCCCATAATCTAAAAATTTTCGTTCTTAATTAGAATATCTCATAAGAAATTCATTCTTCTCTATACACTTGAATAAAATATTTTTTAATATTCTTAATGTCGAATGTGATTTCCCACTGCCCGAATTTGATGTTGTCTTTAAATAAGGAAATACATTATGTCCATAGTGTATCATAAAATCTCACTAATGGATGTATGAAATGATTTTATGGGTGGTTCATTCCAAAAGAAATACTATGTAAGAGTTACATACTTGGGATTCAATAACATTTATATTTTTTATTCTTAATGATAATTCAACCATAATTCATTTTATTGGTGTTTTAATAGTCATACCAATTCAACACGATATTAATGTATGTTTATAACTAGGATAAAATAATAATTTCACCATTCATGAAAGAATAACTAAAGTACATGTATCCACTTCAATATTTAGGACCACCTTAGTAGCAGTGATATAATTATACCTTTTTTTATTTCTAAAACATTAAGGTTTTTTCCAAGATAATATTCAGTAATCCATTTATTAGGTCATTGTACAACATAATTATTCTGTACAAAGAATTTTTTAAAAAAAAGAACACATCTAGTGTACTAAATATAACCTTAGTTTTCCTCCATAAAATTAGTTTGATTCTTCATCTCCATTATTTATTAATTATCCTAATTCAAATATTATCTTCAAAGGAAGCATATCTTTCTTCTCATGGGATTATTTATATAATTTTTCACTCAAAAATGTTGACATGGGTGTAGTTGGGTTTTTTCCCTCCATGGTATTTATGAATTTATCCTCGTGAATTAAACTCATTTATTTTTTTATCTACAACCACAAAATACCAATGAGAATCACCAATACCTATATAGTCCATAATGGGGGAAACAAAATATCTCTTTATAGGTTTTAAATTCATAAATCTCTAATGATTTTTACAAAAAATAATTTTATCAATTGAAGAATAATCCCACCTTAATGTTGATGGTGAAGGAAAATTCAAAAACATGCCATCATGACCTTAAAAAAATTCCTTATATGAACCAATATATTTATCTTCATGTTTCATGAGTTAAAGGAACTCCCTTATAATTTTATGATGGTTAGTTTGATGAAAATTTTTGTTGATACTTTGTTTCTTGAATCCTCCCCATTCAATGGATTCAATTTTTCCTTTTGGATTCATGTTCTTAATAAGTTCCACTAAATATTTATTTCTACATCCAAGAGATATATGTAAAGTATGAATTACTCTTATTTTAAACATTATATGAAATATAATATATTCTCAATGATTCTAATCCATTATTTTATGATGATGGTAAAAGAAGATACCCTAAAGGTAGGAGGATCATGTGTCATAAAATAAACTATAACTTTCACTTCCATAGGTGAATGAAGGTATTATATATTGTTTAATTAATTATTCATAACAAGAATTAGTTGATCTAGAACTTCCATGATATTCTCATATCTTAATCCCATCAGGTTAGGCATCATGTTAGAAAAAAATCACATTTCCTATCAAACTTTATTTCAGGCATGATTCCACTCTTTCCCAATAATAACTAATAAAATAAATAAATTTGGGCTAATAATACTTATAAAAATACATATAAACGATGACACTATGAACATTTACAAATAATTTATGAATAACATATAATTATTATCTTATGGGTCTTTATTATTTAATATTTACTATAAATAGTAATTTTCCTTTTTTTCTAACCAAATAATCAGTTTTGTCCTTCATAATAGTTCATAATCGGTTTTCGAATTTAATAAAGATTATCTCCCAAGATTATAAAACATATTATTCATATAGTACTGATTTTCTGGCGTAAGTTATAGGTTGAGTTAATTCACCATAATCCAATTTGGGGTTATTACACCTTTGGGCATCTGTAGAAGACCCACATCTTCTTTTAGTAAATAGATAGGGATTTTATTTTTATAAAATAAAATACTAGATACATAAAATTAATTTGATGTTGTTTTCCTTTTCAAATAATTTTCCCAAAGTATATTAATTCCATCATATTGTAATGGGCCTATGATGCACAGTGGTTTCAGGTAATTTTAGGGTTGCTTATCGACCCAACTTAAATATAGATTTTAAATCCATAATAAAAAATGGACTTCAACCAAACATATTATAATTTAATAATGAATTATTTTCATTGAAAAATTATTATTCTATTCTATAATATCAATTATAGAGACTCAATCCACTTAAACATATTATTACATGATTTTAAACATAAATATACATAATACACAAGGAAAATATCTATAGGTCCAGTTTCTTTAAAAGACTAGGTTCATATTACAACAACATTGAATTAAAATAAATATACTTTTAGAAAATCCATACTGAGATCCTGAAATTTTTTGTGCTTCTAATACTAACAAAGATAACATATAGAATATATAATTAAAATGGGTGAATAATAATGACCATTAAGAGAATTAAATAACGAAGCATAACGAATGAGTAAAAAGGAATAACATAATATAATAAATTAAAAAGGATCACACATAATTGTATGGGTAAATGAAATAAATAATAATTAATCATAAGATCCTGGAAACATATGGAATATGGAAACAAAATAAAACAAGGAATAAGAAATGTCAAGGCTCGCCTCTAAAAAAAGATAACGCAATGAATAAAGTCCACTCAAGGATTATGTTTACTTATGAATCTAATATAAAGGAAATAATGAGATATAAAAATTAACCTATGTTTTGGAGTTCTATTTTGTTACATATTTGATAAAATTTACATGTATATTAGTGTCAAAATAGTAAATTTAACATATGGAATATACGAAATATTTACCCATGGAATGAAATGAGAGTTATAATCATGTCTTACTACTAAAAAAGAATATATATCTTACATGATCCTACAAAATATGATATTAAAATATTCTATAAAATAAAAATGGTAAAACATAGTATAGAATTAATTACATAAATGTGAAGTAAATTTTTAAAAATTGTGAGGAAATTTACCTTTATAATTGATACTAATAAAGGGGTTTTTAGGGAAAAGATAGAAGATATTTTAATACAGTGAAGAGAATGTTCATTTCCATAAAACCATAATTGATCTAGATTTTTTTCTATAATAATTTGATAAATTTTAAAACCATTGATGTTTTAAATAATTTTATGTAATGATATGAGATAGTTTAATAAACAAATAAGTTCCCTTCAGTTAGGTTTTCTTAACAAATGAAATAGACAGGTAAACCTTATAATGTGTATATCCACAACAATGAATGGTAATTAAATATAGTTATTTATTTTAGGGGTATATGAATATGTATATGTATACATATTAAATTAATACGTGGAATATTAGTGTGATGAAATGATTTTTTTGTAGAAAAATTTAACATCCAATAAAAAAGGATGGTAGTTTTAAATTTTAGAAACCTCATGTTTAGATTTTTTCTATACATTTTATTAAAATAAATAATAATCAAATTATGTTTAATAAATAAATTATTTAGTACACCATTCTAATAGTTTTTATTTCTTATAGTGTATTTATTATAATTTAGTGTTATTTAATTTAGTTATCATATATGTTTCCATTGTTTGTAGGTCATTCTTTTCATGCTTATAATGTGGGATTAATAAGTAATTATGAGTGTTCTTATTCTATGGATTCATAAACAAGAGGTTCAATGGAATAGGGTTAATTTATATATATAATTTGAAAATATTCTTTGTACCAAAAATTATTTATAAATAGGCATTAATTATAAGAAATATGTTTTATTGTTTTTCACCTAGTTCATTTATGTGGGGTTTCTGACCAAAAATAACAGATTGTGTTTCCAACAATATTATAGATATACAACAATTCCATAATGTTAAATAATTTATAATATACGTATTTAGATCATGTTAAGACCTAATATGTTAATTTAATATACCCATGAAGGTGGTGGAGAAAAATAGTGTAGGTTTTTGCTAGAGCAAGTGAATGGACTACAATATGAACAATTATTTTCAGTATTGAATGAAATGAATAATGTTTATATAAAGGATAATCCTTGAAAATAACATTAAATTATATTTTTTATGTTTTATTTATTATGTAAGGATGGCTTGAATTTTTTGGAGGATGGTGATGAAGAAATATTAAAAAAGATCATTTAATAATATTACATTCTCCTTTGGATGCCTCCTCTTAGGCCACCACCTATGATTACTTGTAATGGTATTTTGGTAAAAAAAAATCCACAAATGTGGGAAATATATTTTGGTTAAGGAATTGGACATATTTTTGGGCAATTTCTAAGGGATAGATGACATGATTTGAAGTGCTGGTATTTATAAGTCTATGAGATGGGTGTTTTTAATATAATATTTATCATTTTATTATAATTCTCCTGATTTCCATATATGTTGATTGTTTTGAATATATATAGTAATTTTTGAATTTTAGATTATAATAATGGTCACATACATAATCCATGACTCATTTTGCCTTGTGTTTATATTATAATGTCAAATAATGCATTTTTTCATATTTCACTATTCAAAAAATTGTCTATATTATAAAATTAAATAAATCAACCATATCAATTTTAGACATGTATATTCAAAGAATAAAACATATTTAATGAATATAAATTTATAAATATTAAAAAATATTTATAAAATAAATTATATATTTATTTACAAAATACAAATTTTAATATCATGTTAAATTTTATAGTCCTTCAAAAAGGTTATTAGGATTTCAAAAAATTATATTTCCATTATAATGCATCATAATATTATTTTTCAAAAAAATTAGAAATATAAATTTTCTTTTAAATTGATATATTTATTATCCATATTTAATTATAACTTATCTGTTTTGAAAATATCAAAAAACCATTTTTTAAACACATATTTATTTGATTATTTATATTAATTTTTATATTTTAATTCTATATGATCTCTTAAAATTGTTTTACAATTTTATATATTAGGATACTATTTTAATGGTTTGGTCACAATTCCAAATCAAATTATTACTATTATAACAGTCATATTACTATTCCAATGATTATATTCGTAATGTTCATATGGGTTTCATACCTTCAATTAATGTCTTATACAAAATTCATTCTTCATTTACATGTATTTTCTTTCATAAATATATATATTTAAATTTTAAAAAGATTATTTCTTTATTAATATTTTATTTTATATTTAAATTTCTATTCATGATTGAGATCATTCAAGGAGATAAAATAGATCAATATTTTCATATTAATTTTTTATGGAATATTCTATTATTACACATTTGTAACACATTAAATTATTATGGAAATATTTATTCTATAAATATAATTTTAAAATAAAAATACCATGTTTCTATCTCTCTTATGGTGCATATATTTAATATAATCCAATATTACTAATTATGGAATATTTATCAAATCAAAAGGAAATTTCCATTGATAAAACGATTAGTCATTTCATTATTCCCCATTATTTTTTTGGAAATTTCTCCTTTGAGATATAATTTTACCCACTTCAATAAAAATAGATAAGAATATTTCAATTTCATTACTTCCCCTTGGTACCATATCACATCCTCATACATATAGTTCCTCCATAATATATTTACTTGGTGAGTAGTATTGTTTTGTAGAACATATTTTCTATGGTTTAATATTATGACATGATTCTCTATATAATAAATATCTTTCCCTAATATTAAAAAATATGAATTCATTACATTTGATGGATCTATGGTGATCATGAAATTTAGGGATACATGGAATACTAGATGTACTAGAGAGTGGTTTGGTTAATGTGAAAGTATATATGCTATAACTCTAATGTGATCATGAGTATCAAATTGGATAATATATTAGGGACTCAAATTTCCATTCTTCCCAAATAAAAATATTCTCTTACCTAGAGATATATTGAAAAAATTATTGACTCAAACCTCAATCAAAATGTATCTATTTTGATTTTGAAGATGTGTAATTTTTCAACTCTAATCTATCCTAAGTACTATTGAATGGTAATGAGCTATTCTACCATTTCATTAACCATTTTTCCCCCTAGATCAGTTGTTCTCCAACATCATCCCATCGCATAATTTTTCTATAAAACTTTCTGTAGAATTATTTACATGGATCCATTTGAACTTATTAGTTCACCTAATTACTTTAAGATGACTCAGCCAAATTAATATGTTAATCCCACCATCCATTAATTTCATTTAGATGGTTCTAAACATATACCAATGCTTATAGATAGCCTACTAAAATTAACCCTAAATTTGGGGGTGATAATTATTAATGAATTTTACCTTAGTGTTTAGATCCTTTCAGAGAATTTTCAAAAATGTTTTGGAAATTCATGGATAGTGGTAAAATAAAATAAATATTGGTGTTCCATGAAGCCTCACCACTTCCTTGATGTTAATCCATATGACTTTGTTAAGTGAGAATCTTAACAAATTTCAATATATTGATCAGTATTTATATGATGATACACTACAACCCATAGGAAAATACATCCTAAACATGTAATAATAATACTCATGATGATGTCCACAATAATATTTCCCATATTCATGTATGTATTTTTAATTTATATATAATCCCATTTGAATTTATCATCAATAAATTCACTTTACGACATACCGTGAACATTTATATATATTCAATAATTTAATTGTTTATCTTGACTCTTTAATAGTGATCTAAGATATCTTGATGCATATTCTTTCTCCATATATGGATTGAGATTTTAGGGTTGTGTGAATACCTTAATAAAAATTTCTTCATATCATTCATTAAGGGTATATATTGACATAAATAAAACCGTGAAACTCATTTTAATACATTTTAAACCCAAGGATTTCACTTTTATTAAATCTTCCAACATATCATATATTTCCACATAAATTCACTATACATCCTTTAAATTCATCATGAATGATTATTGAGAAATAATTTAAAATTTTGAGGATTATTTTTCTTCTTTTATGAATTCCATGTCCATAAATTGTAATTATAAGTTGATTGAATCCTTTATAATTCTCATTAGTGTTGAGGTTATGGGTTACCTTCTATTTCAATCATATTACACTCTTATTTTTTCTCCTAATATTAATTTATTGATTAGTAATTTTCATTGATCAACTCTAACCATTTTATCTAGTACATATTAAACTCCATTAGTGTAAATATGTATTTAAAGATATTATTATTTGTATATATTTCAAACATCTCGTAATAGAGAAAATTCTCCCAAATCATTAATAAAAATGTCATCGTATCAATTTGGAGATAATGTGAAGTATAATTTTATGTAATAAATTTAAACATTCATGAATATTAGGAAATCACATTACAAGTTTTCATTAGTACACATCCTAATTCATTTCTTTAAGTGTCAATATATACAACGAGAATCTACCCACAGGTGGGTAGTGGAAATTTTGGTTCATTAATATGCCTCCTCTCTAACTCTAGGAGGCAATATTCATATTCAATAATCCACCCAAACATAACTCACATCATAATTATCTTAGTCAATGTGTATGAAAATGTAGAGAATTTCACAAAAATCATCCATAGTAACCATCTTGTCCCAGGATGTTTTGGATATCCACAACCATTATTGGTCTAAGATACTCTTTAAAAACTATTGCTTCAAGGATCTATAGATATACTTTTTGGTGGAAGTATTCTCTAATAACAATAATACCTCAATACAAAACTCACATTTTAGTTTCTTTTCATATATCTTCTCCTTTCATAATTGTTTGGTAATATTATTCAAATTCCCCTCATTATTTTTTAGTATATATGAATATAATATCCAATTATAATAAATTAGTTGTTGAGGGAATATTTAAAAACATTTTTCATTATGTTTATGAATAATTCTAGATATTTACTATGTATGAAGGGAATCACTATGAACTCACAGTGTGCATACCATGTTCAAAAGACAGTCTTAGTAATATTTTCATTCTTTATCAATAATTGGTGATATCCAAACTGGAGGTCAACCTTAGAGATATATTATTCCCTCATTATATTATTGAATATTTAATAAATCAATTTAAGAGGATACATAATAATTATCAAGATCTTATTTAGTTCATGGTAATCAATGTAAAGCAACATTGAAAAATAATTTTTCCTGAAAAAAGCCCTAAAATTCCCTATAGTGAAGCTCTTGGGAATATAAAATCATTTTCAAGATTCTATTATTACTTATTTCTCAGTAATTCCAACTCAATTGTGTCATTATTTAGATAGTCTTGTATATGGTTATACATTTTTATTTATGTTCAATTGACAATTGAATAACTTAATTCGGAAGAAGACTATAAAAGTTTTTTTGGAATACCTCAGTATATCCCCCACGTAATGGTAATGGATTCAAGAATTATTCTCTCTTTATATCAACCATTTCATATAGATATTATTTCTCATGATGAAAAAATATTCATTCATGAGAATAAAATTCATAAATAGATTCATCCTATTCATTAAAATTTTATATAATTATAGGATAAATTGAGAGATACATGAAAGTTCCCCATCAGTGTATTTGTATCACTAAGAGGGGGAGGTATAGGATCCCAGCATTAAAACGTACTTAATCTTGAGTTATTAGAAGATTACACATTGAGGATCTTTTCAGGTTTAGAGTTTTAGATAATTAGTTCATAAAACTTGCATTTTATTCCACATTTAAACAAAGTGGTTACATAAAAGATAGTATTCATTTTTCCCATCAACGGAAACATATTTAAAATAAAACATGGATTCATTCTTGACACTACCTTGACACTATCATCATATCATGTACCCTTCCCTTGACATGTGAAAAACATTTAAAAAACATGGGATGAGCATAAAAAGATCACTAACGGATATAAAAATATGGAAAGGAAACATGAGTACATGTATACATAAGAATGAAATCATAATTTACCCATAAAACATAAGCACTTTAACATACCTCATAAAATCATGAATAAATCATAGAAATCATAATACATAAAGGTAACACAAGGCATTCATAACATTCTTATGTAGGGAGTAACGCTCTTGGTTACGTTTGGAATACCCATCATAGTATATTCCCTAAATCTCTTTGGAGAAACTTTAACGTTTATCCCCTTCACATTACCCAATGCATTGGAGAGCTATATCAGGCTCACCCGCCATTAGTTTATCACGGAACCACCCGTCTTCATAATAATGCCCAAGAACATCAACATAATCGTATCACATAAAACATGCATAAAGGAAACATAACATTTCCACCTTTCAATCACAAGATATCAATACAACACATTGATATAAAAACATTATGAAAACCATTTTCAATACAAAAATAAATGAAAAGTAAAATATGGTATTTATTTTGCTTTTACAAAAAAGGTATGGCTTGTAGAGGAAGCCGAAACTCAAATAATGGTCACGGTGGCGAAGAAGTCCTTGTCGCCGCATACATACGACAAAAACATTCCCTTTTGTCGTTTAGTAAAACACTTTGTATAAAAAAGATTCCTTTTGGATAAACATAAAAGTCAAAGGGGTTTATACACCATATAAAATAAGGTTGTGTATAAAAAAATATGCCTCAAATAAAGGCGATTGAGATGAAGTCCCATACAAATATGGTATCCTTGGATTAAGGATAAATAAATTACATAATTATGTGTGACAAACTAATACACCAAATATAAGTGGATATAAAGTGTAATAAAATCAGAGGTTATTCACACATATTCATAGAACGACATATTCAAGGATTACAAGCTTATACCAAAGAATCAAAATTGGGTAAGAAGTTCCCTTGCAAAAATTTTACAGCCTAACGGCGTCACTACAAAATTCAGAAAATGTGTTGATGAGAGATAAAAAGGGTATCTCAACACTTGGAAATAAAATTTAAATCACTAAGGATATAGAAGATCATATCCCAAAAAAATTTTATGTGAATTAAAATACATAACAAAAGATTTCTTTTAAAAAGAGGAGATTGAAAGGTTCCCTTACCGACATGGGTATCTTTCGAAACATACACCACGTGAAAAAAGGACAATACAAAATTGATGTAAATACTCATAAATGAATGAATATTAAACAATGAGTAAAATAATGGGCAGTACATACACCACTCAAAGGAAATTGTGGAAAATATAGCATAAATCTCACGGGAATAAAAGTGAGATGAAAAATCCCTTACGAAAACTCGGCAGCCTAACAGCACCACTTAAAACTTCCAAAAATGGATTGATGAGATCAAATAGGGTGTCTCATAATATTACTATAAAATGTACAGAAATAGTAATATAAAATAACATCCCCAATCATAACAAATAGAAGCTTAAAATAAGTGACAAAAAGGAGAGTACTTAAAAAGAAAGAGAGAGGTTAGATCTCTTACGAAAATTCGGCAGCCTAACGACGCCACTCAAAACATCAAAAATGGATTGATGAGAAAGAATAGGGTCTCTCATCATATGAACATATAAATTATAGTATGAGTAATATAAAAGAACATCCCAATCACAAGAAATATGAGCTTAAAAGGAATGACATAAAAGAGTGTACTTAAAAAGAAAGAGAGGAGTAGGATCCCTTACCTTGGGTCCGACTTGACTCAATCGTTCTTTAACATCCTGAATAATAAACTTGGGTTAATTTCTACTTGCTTAAGAAAAATTTTCAAGTTCATTATTCCTTTTATATCACTTATTGCCATGTTATAAACATTATGTAATCATTTAAGTTAATACTGTTTGTTTTGTTGATATTTGGTTCTTAAGTCGAAAGTGGACTTCTTACAATTACATGTTGTTTGTGTGGTCAAAGGATCATTTTATCCAAAATTATATTCATGATTTGGATATCATATATCTCATATATATCCAGAATATACATGTATTTATAATATTACATAATCATTTATAGTAAAGAAATGAAATTCACCGTTCATGGAGACGGTAAGCCGTACGTACGCATGAACGCTACTTTCATTTCTATGTCATATTAATAGAATTAAAACTAAATGATAGGTATGTATATTTTACATCCAGAATTATATTCACCATTTATATATAACAGAAATCATATATAATAACTTTAAATACATCCTTTATACATCCCACATATGGCATTAACGAATCAAATCACTTTGAGGGGGCGGTAGTCTGCACTTCCTAAAATGAAGATATCGTGTTTACCCACAATGGAAACCATAAAGGTATGGCACAAAAGAAATATACATAATCTTAAGTAAAACATCAACATATTATATATCATATATAAATATAGTGACATCTTAATGGCCACCTTTTAAGGTGTTATATGAGTGTTGAACAATCATCGTTTCGTGAGGCAGAAATTCTCCATCCACAGAAACAGTATGTTCTTTAACCATTTGATGTAGGTGTGTATAAGTGTAGCTCTAATTATTCTTATAAAAACATACTAGTATATTTAAGATACTGTAGTTGTTACAAAAGAAATGAATAAAAAGAGTTTAGGGGGTTGGATAAGCAAATTAAAACAAAAGAACACAAGTGAAGACATTACCTTAAAATCAGGTTACTCTCATTGATTTGAGCTCAAAGGCTTCCTTGGTAAGACTTCTACCCAAAGTTAGGATTCTAGGAGTACAAGAGGGATGTGGAGAGGAAAAATGAGCAGGGTTTGGCCGAGCCAAAGGCTTGATATATGTGGGTAAGGTGGTAGAGGTGGGGGAATTTTATACGAGGAGAGGAGGGGAACTCTTGTAAAGTTACAAAATGTTACTTTATTTTCATATGTGTTTCAGATTTTAAAGGTCCCACATTGATGTATTTCTAGGATAAGGTGGTAAGGGTTCTAAATACACCAATACAATAGGTTTTGGACATGTTTAGGTCATAGATATTACATTATCTTTTCATTTTATTTCAATCCTTTATTAATGAGGTAATCGCTCCATCATTATGATGTCTTAAATAATTTTATTTATTTAATGTCTAAATATTATAAAAGAAATATCATGATGTATGAAATCTTTTTATCTTTACAATGACTATTTATAGTCAAAAATATGACATGTATAACCCCATGTAAAAATTGTTTTAGTAAAACAACTCATGTTTGTGTCATTTTTACTTTTACATTAAATAAAAAATTATTTATGTCATTTCCCAACCAAAGTGGCTCCATGGGGTCCCCAAGTTGACCCATGGATTGTTTTGGTCGGCCATGACACAGACAATAAGGTTAGGACATGTTTCAAGCTCATATCATATTATTAAAACATTATTTTTACCTTAAACTACACTAATTACCTATAATCGTGATTAAAAACATAAAAGTTACTATTCACCAAAAAAATTATTTTATTTACATTGAACCACATTTTACTTCTTAATGACAACCATGTATGTCGGATTTTTGAAATTAAAAACATAGAGGTGGTAAAATTTCATTTAAACGGAAAATCAGTTTTTATAAGTACCACTTAGTGGTTTCACTATTCATCAAAAATTGAAGTTCTTCAGAAAAATACCAAAACATCACCCTAAGCTATATTTGATATTCCAAATTCAAAAATGAAGTATATTTTAAAAAATTCATATCATATATGTTGCATTAATTAATTTAATAATTAATTCCGGCTGTCAGAGCAAATAACGTGTTTTTATGAAACAATAAGTATCAAAAGATTGACACTAGTTTAAGTCCGATTTCAAAGTTAAATTAATTCCAATGACCACAATTGGAATAAATGGTAAAAATATATTCTAATTGAACTTTAAAACCAATTCAAAACATAATCTAATCATATAAATAAATTATATTAAAATGTGGTTTTGAATTAAAATACAACATTTTTCACTATTCATTAAAAAAATGAACTTTATCAGAAAAATTCCAAAAATTTACACAAAGTAAATTTTGATGTCCCGATTCTAAAGAAGAATTTTATTTTGTAAAATATAACACATAAAATTGTTAAAAACTGGATTTAAAAGAGGTTAGCCATCGAAAGGCGGTTAATCGACCTTTTAGAGAATATTAGAATGTTTATGCATAAAAATTTGATTCCTTCGCATTTTTAATCCTCTAATATTTATTGTAAAGAGTAAAAATGTTTGACAAACATATTTAATCATTTTTTAGTTAGTTCTGTTCATTCCCACCATTACAACGGCTATGTGTTAACTACCATTTAAAATAATATTATTTTATTATTAGATTGCAACGTAAGATTCTCAAGAAACTCGTTGTTGCATATTGGGTACGCCATCGAGCATAGCGTCCCCTTTAAAGTAATATTAATATTTTATTCACAAATATGGATAAATATAAAAATGTCATATTCTTTATTTACCTGGGGTGTTACATCCTTCCCCCCTTTTGGGAATTGCGTCCTCGTAATTTTAAAAATTAGGCTCGGAAACATTCTTGAAAGTCCCACATCGGAACAAGAGTCGGTAAAACAATCACTTTAAAATAATGAAAGATAATTACAGAGGTCACCCGAGTTAACCCATACTAGTATTCCATGTAGGAAAACATGGACATGAAGGAGAAAACATAGGGTCATGTTCTGATGGAGAGTGATAGAAAACATGTTTAGGAGAATGTTAACCACAAGAAAATCACAAACTTGTGATGGGTTAAACGGTATTCGATTCCCAAGTAGGAAAATTTAATAGAAATCATTTTTGTTTTAATTTAATTTTTATTGAGGAATTTATTCATAAGGAAACATAATTACTTGTCATGTTGACTTCAAAATTTTATTATATTTCTTACACAAACTCATATTTTCTCCAAAAGACGAGTATTTAGGAAGACTTGTTCACATTAAGAGTACTATAATAAACTTCTAGAGAGTCACCTAATCCACAAAAGAGAACTATATACTTCCCATTTCATTAGAATTTACCCAAAATCAAAACCAAGATGGTTAGTACAAGATCAGATAATCCAGAAAAGGAAAACCATTTATAAAAATAAAATCTATTCTTAATTTCTTTAATTTGTCCAACAAAACCCAAAGTTCAACGAGGACCATTTGATAAACAAATTGTCCTTAAACTTCTTCAAAGTAAACCAAACTAAGATTGAAAACCAAATATTTGAAGTATTTAGTCACATAGTCGTCCAAGGTACAAGTTAACTTTTATCTCCAAATAACATCAGTTGCTCTTAAATTATCATGTTGAAAAGTAATTAACCTAATCACATATCCCCGATGACGGGTTAATCATTTCCATAGATAACCCAAAATAAACTTACTCTTGATTCCTAAAATAAACTAAATAAAAAGAATTAGTCAAACTAACTAGAGACTTCATGTAGTCCAGTGGTAGGTGATAAATACCAGTCGCACTTTGGTTGTGGGTTCGATTCCCACAGCTTTGTCCGACGCAACGGGTTGTCACATGGTCTGCATGTTGTCCTTTTTCCATAACTATATAATTCTTCAAACATTCCCAAAAATGAGCTAAAATCTTCAAAGATGATCATAACATATTTTATCCTTAAGTTTATCCCATGCCTTTCATTTTCCATCATAACATATAATAACCCATAATTACATGAAAAGTAAGGATCATATAAACTCTAATGGTTACCTTTATAATTATTACCTGAACGTCCACATCGATTGGTCATCTTGTACATGATGCATTATAGATCATACCAAGGTTCAAGTGGTTGATCATGACTCCTTGATAGTTGGTTTAGAACAACCACGAGTTTCCTCATTGAATCTCCCATTTTATCTACTATCTTAATCAGTGAACCACCACAGTTTCCTTCAAACATGTTGTCTCTTTGGTGCCTCCTAGATCCATCCATTCATTAAAAACAGAAATGTCAGTGTGAGTATATCAACAAAACCATCATGTACTAATGAGTATGGTAAACACTAATATATACTTACTCATTCACTTTATCTAAAAGTAGGACTCTTTCTGAAATCCTAACCATTATGGTAATGTCACTTGTGCTTAGAGAATACCCTAACCTCTAAAGTTATCTAAACCGACGTCTGATACCAGCTATAAGGCCCCAGCCTTAAACCTTACTTAATCTGGAGTTATTACAAGATTACACATTGAGGATCTTTTTTGGTTTAGAGTATTAGAGAATTAGATCATAAAACTTGCATTACATTCCACATTTAAACAAAGTGGTTACATAAAAGATAGTATTAATTTTTCCCATCAACAGAAATATATTTAAAATAAAACATGGATTATTTCTTGACACTTCCTTGACACTATCATCGTATCATGTACCCTTCCCTTGACCGGTGAAAAACATTTCAAAAACATGGGATGAGCATAAAAAGCTCAGTAAGGGATATAAAAATATGGGAAGGAAACACGAGTACATGTATACATAAGAATGAAATCATACATTACCCATAAAACATAAGAAATTTAACATACCTCATTAAATCATGAATAAATCATAGAAATCATAAGACATAAAGGTAACTTGAGGCATTCATAACATTCTTACGTAGGGAGTAACCCTCTTGGTTACGTTTGGAATACCCATCACAGTACATTCCCAAAATCTCTTCAGAGAAACCTTAACGTTTAACCCCTTCGCATTACCCAATGCATTGGAGATCTATATCGGGCTCACCCACCCTTATTTAATCATGGAACCACCCGTCTTCATAATAATTCCCAAGAACCTCAACATAATCGTATCATATAAAACATGCATAAAGGAAACATAACATTTCCACCTCTCAATCACAAGATATCAATACAACACATTCATATAAAAACATTATGAAAACCATTTCAAATACCAAAATAAAACAAAAGTAAAACATGGTATTTATTTTTCTTAAAAAAAGGTATGGCTTGTAGAGGAAGTCAAAACTCAATTAATGGTCATGGCGGCGGAGAAGTCCTTGTCGCCGCATACGTACGACAAAAACATTCCCTTTTATTGTTTAGTAAAACGCTTTGTATATAAATAATTCCTTTTGGATAAACGTAAAAGTAAAAGGGGTTTATAAACCGTATAAAAGAAGGTTGTGTATAAAACAAAATATGCCTCAATGAAAGGAGATTGAGACGATGTCCCATACAAAGACGGTATCCTTGGATTAAGGATAAATCAATTACATAATTATGTGTGACAATCTAATACACCAAATATAAGTGGATATTAAGTGTAAAAAAATCAGAGGTTATTCACACATATTCATATAATGACATATTTAAGGAGTAAACGCTTATCCCAAAGAATCAAAATTGGGTTAAGATGTTCCCTTGAAAAAATTTGACATCCTAACGACGTCACTACAAAATTCAGAAAATGAGTTGATGAGAGATAAAAAGGGTATCTCATCACTTGGACATAAAATTTAAATCACTAAGGATATAGAAGAACATATCCCAACAAAATTTTATGTGAATTAAAAGACATAACAAAATAAGTCTTTTAAAAAGACGAGGGTGAATGGTTCCCTTACTGACATGGGTATCTTTCGAAACATACACCCCGTGAAAGAAGGAAAATATAAAATTGATGTAAATAATCATAAATGAATGTATATTACACAATGAGTAAAATAATGGGCAGTACATACACAACTAAAAGTAAATTGTGGAAAATTTAACATAAATCTCACGGGAATAAAAGTGAGATGAAAAATCCCTTACGAAACCTCGGCAGCCTAACGGTGCCACTTAAAACTTCCAAAAATGGATTGATGAGATCAAATAGGGTCTCTCATAATATTACGATAAAATGTACAGCAAGAGGAAGATAAAGTAACATCCCCCATCATATCAAAGAGGAGCTTAAAAGAAGTGACATAAAGGAGAGTACTTAAAAATAAAGATAGAGGTTATATCTCTTACGAAAATTCGGCAGTCTAACGGCGCCACTCAAAACTTCCAAAATGGATTGATGAGAGATAATATGGTCTCTCATCATATGAACATAAAAATTACAGTAAGATTAATATAAAATAAAATCCCAATCACAAGAAATATGAGCTTAAAAGGAATGACATAAAAGAGTGTACTTAAAAAGAAAGAGAGGAGTAGGATCCCTTACCTCGGGTCAGACTTGACTCGATCGTTCTTTAACGTCTGGAATAATAAACATGATTTAATTTATACCTGCTTAAGAACCTTTTTCTTGTTCATTATTCCTTTTATATCACTTATTTCCATGTTATAAACATTATGTATTCATTTATGTTAATAATGTTTTTTTTGTCGATATTTGGTTCTTACGTCGAAAGTGGACTTCTTACAATTACATGTTGTTCGTGTGGTCAAAGGTTAATTTTATCCAGAATGATATTCATCATTTGGATATCATATATATCATATATATCCAGAATATACATGTATTTATAATATTACATAATCATTTAGAGGTAAAAAATGAAATGCACCGTCCATGGAGACGGTAAGCCGTACGTACGCATGAACGCTACTTTCGTCTCTATGTCATATTAATGGAATTAAAACTAAATGATAGGTATGTATATTTCAATTCCAGAATTATATTAATCATTTATATGTAACATAAATCATGTATAATAACTTTAAATACACCCTTTATACATCCCACATATGGCATTAACGAATCAAATCACTTTGAGGGGGCGGTAGTCTGCACTTTCTAAAATAAAATTATCGTGTTTACCCACAATGGAAACCATAAAATAATGCCACAAAAGAAACATAAAGAAGCATAAGTAAAATATAAACATATTATATATCATATATAAATATATTTACATCTTAATGACCACCTTTTAAGGTGTTATATGAGTGTTGAACAGTCATCGTTTCGTGAGGCAGAAATTCGCCATCCACAGAAATAGTATGTTCTTTAACCATTTGATGTAGGTGTGTGTAAGTGTATCTCGAATGATTATTATAAAAACATCTTATTATATTTATTATACTGGAGTTGTTACAAAATAAATGAATAAAAAGTTTTTAGGGGGTTGGAGAAGCAAAATAAAACAAAAGAACACAAGTGAAGACATTACCTTAAAATAGGGTAACTCTCTTTGATTTGAGCTCAAAGGCTTCCTTGGAAAGACCTCTACCCAAAGTGAGGCTTCTAGGAGTACTAAAGGGATATGTAGAGGCATAATAAATAGGGGCTGTCCGAGCCAAAGGCTTGATATGTGTGGGTAAGGTTGTAGAGGTGCGGGCCTTTTATAAGAGGAGAGGAGGGGCACTCTTGTAAAATTACAAAATGTTACTTTATTATCAAATGAGTTTCGGATTTTAAAGGTCCCACATTGATGTATTTCAAGGATAAGGTGGTAAAGGTTCTAAAAACACCAATCTAATAGGTTTTGGACATGTTTAGGTCATAGATTTTAAATTATCTTTTTATTTCATTTAAATACTTTATTAATGAGGTAGTCGCTGCATCATTATGATGTCATAATTAATTTTATTTATTTAATGTCTAAATATTATAAAAAATATATCATGATGTAAGAAATCTTTTTAGCTTTCCAATTAATATTTATAGTAAAAATTTTGACTTGTATAAACCCATGTAATTTTTTTTAGTAAAACAACTCATGTTTGTGTCATTTTTACCTTTACATTAAATAAAATGTTATTTATGTCATTTCCCAACCAAAGTGGCTCCATGGGGTCCCCAAGTTTACCCATGGATTATATTGGTCTTCCATGAAACATCCAATAAGGTTATGACATGTTTCAAGCTCATATCATATTATTAAAACATTATTTTTATCTTAAACTACACTAATTACCTCTAATCGTGATTAAAAACATAAAAGTTACTATTCACCAAAAAAATTGTTTTAATTCCATTAAACCACATTTTACTTCTTAATGAAAACCATGTATGTCGGATTTTTTTAATTCAAAATACAGAGCTGGTAAAATTTCATTTGAACAAAAAATCAGTTTTTATAAGTACCACTTAGTGGTTTCACTATTCATCTAAAATTTAAGTTCTTCAGAAAAATACCAAAACCTCACCCTAAGCTATATTTGATATTCCAAATTCAAAAATGAAGTATATTTAAAAAAATTCAAAACATATAAGTTGAATTAATTAATTTAATAATTAATTCCCGCTGTCGGAGAAAATAGCGTGTTTTTATGAAACAATAAGTATCAAAAGATTGACACTAGTTTAAGTCCGATTTCAAAGTGAAATTAATTCCAATGACCACAATTGAATTAAATAGTAAAAATATATTCTAATTGAACATAAAAACCAATTCCAAATATAATCTAATCATATAAATAAATTATATTAAAAAGTGGTTTTGAATTAAAATAAAACATTTTTCACTATTCATTAAAAAAATGAACTTTATCGGAAAAATACCAAATATTTACACAAAGTAAATTGTGATGTCCCTATTCTAAAGAAGAATTTTATTTTGTCAAATATAACACATAAAATTGTTAAAAAGTGGATTTAAAAGAGGTTCTCCATCGAAAGGCGGTTAATCGACCTTTTAATGAAATTTAGAATGATTGTGCTTAAAAATTGGATTCATTCGCATTTTTAATCCTCTAATATTTATTGTAAAGAGTAAAAATGTTTTAAAAGCATATATTATCATTTTTAGTTAGTTCTGTTCATTCCCGCCATTACAACGGCTAGGCGTGAATTACCATTTAAAATAACATTATTTTATTATTAGAGTGCAACGTAAGATTCCCAAGAAACTCGTTGTTGCGTATTGGGTACGCCATCGAGCATAGCGTCCCCTTTAAAGTTGTTGGCGCCAAAATATTGCACGAAAGGAAGGGACGAAAAAGAAGGTCGGCCCACTGCCTCGCGAAGCACTGATGCGAAGCACCCCGAGCATCGCGGTCTCGCGAAGCTCCAGAGACGGTAACTCTCTGCGAACGAGTTTGACGTTCGCGAGCCCGCCGCGATGCTCTGGAGGCGGTAACTCTCCGAGAATGAGTTTGAAGTTCGTGAGCCCACCACGAAGCTCCGGAGGCGGTAACTCTCCGCGAACGCGTTTGACGTTCGTGAGCCCGCCGTGAAGCTCCGGAGGCGGTACCTCTTCGCGAACGATGTTGACGTTCGCGAGCGCGCCGCGAAGCACCTGAGTCAGTGCGCGAGTTCTGCTTCGCGGCGCCCCTTCCCTATAAATACTGGACTCCCCCTGATTCCCAAGGATGGAAAATCTGACCTTTTGGCTTCTCCTCTCTCGAATCACGAAGCACCCTTTGCCCCCGAGAATCATGAGCTCCGTGAGGTACTTATACTTCCTGTGACGCATTTACTTTGTCTCGTTTTGATCCCCTCTTCTGAGAGGGATGCCCTTCGCGAAGCTCAAGGGAATTTGCGAAGGAAGGGGATTACCAAGGGAACTCGGGCAGCCACGGAGCGTTTATGCTTCGCAAAACACCCAACATGTTCTAGTGATCCCTATGCTAAGGCAGGATCACTACACATCGTGAAGCACACTGCTTCGCAAAATCCTGCTTCACGAGGCTCCTCTTCTTCGCGAGTAAGTGTTCCGTGAATACTGTTCCGCTTCGCGAAGCACCCTCCAATCACACCTATGCCCCATGCTAAGGCCAAGGCACTCCGCTTCGCGAAGCACACTCCTTTTCTTGGCAATTACGCTTCCCGTGCGACCCTCCAGGTATGCACGATGTGATTTAAAAGTCCCACGGACAATACCACTCATAGCATTGCTTCGCCTAATGCTTCTTCGCATAGGCACGCTAACGGCTATTGCTTCTTCGCATATCCACGCTAACATGGACCCCTCAATGGTTCACTCTACAACCCCCCTTTACCATGGCCTTACTGGTACCTTCCCTCCCCCAAGGACCAGAGGGTACCGGTTATGTAAGTCCAAGGGGTGTGGAGTGAACCCGCCTCATCCGAGCTGCAAGACGTTAAACTGCCAAGCACCTTGTCCTCAACACATGGCGTTAAACTGTGACCCGACCTCATTCCTCTCACGAAGGGTCCCCCCAGCTCGAACATTTTTTACGCCACTCGTCTCCACAGGAGTGGAATAAACAACCCACAAGGGATAATATGTGCTCCTTATTGGAGTGGCGTATGTTATCAGGAGAAGGGAGACCCTAGTTCCCCAACGGATGGCTGCACCCCTGCATATCCGTACTTCCCCACTACCAAGGTCAGTGGAGGGCGTGATAGGGAACAAGGCACCTCCCATCATTGGTCCAAAATCCCTCTTTCGCTGCGCTTTGTCACACTCCGGGCCTCCATCCTGGAGTAAGTCCCAGCATCATGGGCCATCTAATGTGTATGCCCCTCTTCGCTTCACACGGACGCACCCTTCACGGCGTGATCATCAGGTCCTTGTTGTCTCTTGTTTCTCACACCGAGCATGACTCACATGGTCTTAGAGTTGACATTGGCCATGAAAATACCTCGTCCAGCATGATGTTAAACTGCATACCCTCATCCAACATGACGTTAAACTGCATGTCATCATCCAGTATTACGTTAAACTGCATGCCCTCGTCCAGCATGCCGTTAAACTGTATGCCCTTGTCCCGCATGACATTAAACTGCACACCCATTTGAACTACGAGGTCTTTGATCCATGTCAAGGCATGGTACATAGGAAGCCTCCACGTGGTTCATGCCCACCCGTCATCCAATTCACGTCGAGTTATACCTACGTCCAGCACGATGTTAAACTGCATTCCAATCCGAGGGCAAGTCGTTGTCACAACCTGAACTACGAGGACGTTGATCCATGTCAAGGCATGGTACGTAGGAAGCCTCCCAGAGGTTCAAGCCCATGTCCCATCAGACCAAGGTCCCTCATTAAAGTCGGTTCTCCGACACCCACCGCCATTCCGAACTACAAGGACTTTGATCCATGTCAAGGCATGGTACGTAGGAAGCCTCCATGAGGTTCAAGCCCACCGCCCGTCGTTTATTCACGTCAGGGTTCACTACCGTCCTGCATGACGTTAAACTGCATTCCATCAACCCTTTGATCTACGAGGACTTTAATCCATGTCAAGGCATGGTACGTAGAAAACCATCCCAAGGTTCAAGTCCACCACTAGTGGACCCCCGGGTCTACTTTCACGCCACTTCACCAATGAAACCCTTTGAACTACGAGGTCTTTGATCCATGTCAAGGCATGGTACGTAGGAAGCCTCCCCAAGGTTCAAGCCCATCTCTCATTGGACCAAGGTTCAAATTCACGTCGGTTCGCTGACGAATCCCATCCTTTGAACTACGAGGTCTTTGATCCATGTCAATGCATGGGAGGTAGGAAGCCTCCCCGAGGTTCAAGCCCATCTTTCATTGGACCAAGGTTCACTTTCATGTCGGTTCACTGACGAATCCCGTCCTTGGAAATATGATGTCTTTGATCCATGTCAAGGCATGGTATGTAGGAAGCCTCCCTGAGGTTAAAGCCCACCACTCGTCGGACCAAGGTCCACCTTCACGTCGGTTTGCCGATGAAGCCCCTCTGAACTACGTGGTCTTTGATCCATTTCATGACATGGTACGTAGGAAGCCTCCACGAGGTCCAAGCCCACCACCACTAGGACCCTACTGGTCCTCCCCATTCACGTCAGTTCGTTGATGATGACCATCGGACCAAGGTCCACCCTCATGCCGGTTCACCGGAGCCATCCCGAACTATGCAGACTTTGATTCCCTGCCAAAAGGATACGTAGGAAGCCCCTTCAAGGCTCAAGCCCAACTCCACTGTTGCCCTTACGATGGTCCCTTGCCATTCCCCACTCCACTTCATTCGTTTATCAATCATTCACCCTGATTCCTGCCCAGACCATCATATCCTGGTGAGACCATGTTGGTACACTCCTCTTCGTAGCCGCCCATGGGCTTGTCCCTGTATCGGCACCCCTTCAAGGGAAATCCCTCAATCTGATCCATTCTAGATAATGATCCATCTCCGCGGGACGTTAAACTCATGACGTACCCTGTGTTAAACATAGTAAGATGAGGAAAACCTCAGATATGTTTCTATGGCATAAAATTTCCTACGCTCGATGTGGGATGCCTCGGGCTTCCACGCCCTCGAGAAGCCCTGTGACCATGGATAATAGACAGACATGCCGGTTCCCCATCATCCAGACACGCTACTAATGTATCAACGTGAATAATCCCCCGACTGAAGGTTGCTGCACTGACCGGACCCTTTGGAATGCCCCGACAGAAGTAGTGTAATTAACTGGAGTCCATGGAAACATGGAGCTGGGAAGAGTTTCATGAACAACGTACTAAATCTATGATGGAGACCCGGACTAGGTGACGAGTTCTGGGGAGGAATCCACTGAAGGATGAACCGACATCCCATCATCCCGTTTCGATCAAGGAGTAGACTTCCTTGAATAAGGAGCGAATGCCGCCCGCCTTTGGAAGGCGGGAATGCGGGGCAACAGTGCAGTGCATCCCCCTCCATGGACGGACGGATGCGCACGCCCCGGCGAAAGTGTCGGAAACAGAAATGGTGAACCCGAAGTGAATCTCTTCTCCTCAATGTGGAGATTAGTAGCATTCGAGACACCAGTAGATTGACGTGTCACCAGATCCAGATATCCGGCGCCTAGTCCCACCATGAAAATAGCGGGACAGTCGTGAAACTCACCGAAAGTCGGGGCAGTAGAATGTGGGGCACTCCGTTCTGCAGCGTGTTGGTGTGGATCCTTCTTACAGACGTGGAGAATGGAAGGACACTAGGGCAATGGTTGTGAATCCTTTTCCTCGCAGTGCTGATGAGTTGATCCCTTCGTTTCTCAGGAACTAGGTTGCTATTACAGAGACACAATCACCGCCTGCTCGCCTACGCAGGGGCAGGGGCAACACCGCCACAACCATCCCGCATGGCGTTGCTACTACCACGACGGCCTCCACATCGCGGAATATGGGGCACCCACATTCCCTTTCCCCATCAGAGGTCATCCAATGAAGGGTGACCAACAACCTCATACGTAGGTACGAGGAGGAAGGGGTCCTCCCAACTCGGGATATGGCCCGCTTGGACCTGGAGGCATCCAGGCCCTGCCGTCAACGCCGCCCTAACAGGCCGCACAAGGAGCCCCGGCTCCCCACCCCAACGTTCAACCATTTCAGGAGCCTGTCTCCGGAACGCCTTGGCGACTCCTCGCCTTACGCTGATGAGGCGGGCGCCGTCCGACTCGGCCCGCTTAGGGTCCCGACCCAAGGGCTCCAGGCAAGGGCTCCCGTTCGGCCGCGTCAGCGCCGGCGTCCGACTCCGTAGGAAGAGCAGGCAGGCCATTCCCCTACACCACCTGCGCTAGCTCGTCTGACTCGATGTCAGCGCCGGTCCCGGGCTGAGGACGTTCGCCCAGGTGCATCGACGTCAACAGCTACAGTGGCCCGAGCCATCGCCGACGTGCATCATGGAGTCCCTGCATACACTGATCAGGGGCACTCTTTCACCCATCCATGATCGAGACCCCAACCGACCCACGGGCAGGCTGGGTTTACTCTTCGGGTTGCAGGCCCGAGTGGTGATCGCCTCGAACTAACCCACGGTGATGTCCCCCCGTACAGAGTCCCTCCCCATACCATTACACCACAGGGCGTCGACCTTCCCCTCTCCGATCCTCATCATGGAGGAATTCCTCGTGCTACCCCCATCCTGAAGGAAGACCTACCCCGCAGTAGGGACGCTCGGCACAGAAACCTTTCCCACGCCCACTATACAGGGTATGGAGTCCATCCTCATGCCCCTGACTGCCGATCTGAAGGCCATGTCCATCCGGTCCTTCTCCAACATGGGGGCCCTCCCTACGTCTTCTCTGCAACCGGTGAAGGTCCTCCTCGCCCCAGCAACTCGAGGAGTGAAGTTCAGCCTCACTCCGCTCGCATAGACCATGGAGGTCATCCCCATGCTCCTGCCGATTCCAACAGAGGCTCCACCCACATGGGTGTTGTCCATGGAGGTCCTCCCCATGTACCCTTCGACATTTTCCCTGGTGCCCCTCGCACCTCGGCTATCTCGAGCGGGGGCCCTCTCCGCCACGGTGCCAGCGCCACCCCGAGGCTACCTATTAGGGATAAACCCTGTCCCGAAGAGCTACCCCGAGGCAGGAGAGCGGGTCGTTGCTACCACAAGAAGAGTCCTGGGAAGGCCCGGGTGGAGATCAAACCGTCTCGATTATCAGATTCTGATGCGGAATGCGACTCATCGATAGAACCATCTCCCCGCTCCTCCGTATCAAGGACTGGGGCAGGAACAAGACGCGTTAGCCTCATTCTCCCGGAATGCGAGGTCCACCATATTCCCTTCTCCCTCCGTAGGTACATCCAGGAGGAAGAAATCGTGGAAATTCTGCAAATCTCGACCATCCAATCACCACCATTGTCACCAAAAGTGCCCTTTACCCCTACCAGAGATCACAGAGAGCTATTTTGGGGGCCAACGGCGGTAGAGAGACGACAATACCTGTCGTCGGCATCCGCGACTCCTATGTCGGAAGCTGCGGCTATCAGCCCATCGTATTGTGACATCGTGGCCAGGTCACCTCACTCTTCAGAGGATGGCCCGGAATTCGGCGGCCAGTCATCTCGTTCGCCGTATTCTCCGCCGCCGAGTTTAATATCCCAGAGTTCCGCCTCGGTACCACTACCGGTCCCTCAGCCGCCCCCAGATGACGAGTGGGGCAATACAGGGCCAGACCCCGAGTCCGAACCCAGGAGCTTCTGGAGTATTCTCGCAGCGGATCACATCCCGGAGAAATTCTGGCCGACGGTGGCACTGAACTTTCATGCACCAGAGTCCCTTACCCCTAAAGAAGTGGGGTGCTTTTGTCGAACCCTATGGGCGACACACTTCTGCCTTCTTTACGAGCAGGTGGTGTACCCTAGAAGTCGAGAGAACTTAGAATAAATCGGCGAGCAATGCCGCCTGATCGATTTGGTCGCACTCCTTGTGGACCAGCACCCTGAGTCGCCAGGCCGTCAGAGTGCCATTCAACGGAAATGTGTTCAGAATTTCAAAGTACTCCGCAGAGTCCTCAGGGAAGCTACTCCCCATGTGAAAGTCCATGGTTGGGGACACTATGCCACTCTCCTCTTCGACCCTATCCGACGGCAGCCCGATTGGTTATGCGACATTGAGGACATTCCCTCGAGAGGGGTCGAAGTCCACATGGCTGACGTAGTGGACAAGGAAGACGATATTGAATTCCTTGATGGTGAATTACCCCATGAGGGTGTACCGCCACTGCTGGACCCATCAGGGAGGGTTACCCGTCAGTAGAGGAACCTGCTAGGACTCCTTGTACCCACCGAGTCGCTAGTACTCGGTCGAAATACCAGCAAGGGTAAGGAGCACGTCGGAACTGTCAAGCACTCCGACTCGTCTGCCTCTATGCAGAAAATGGACGAAGATCCCGAGAAGTCCACGTTATGCCAGCATCTTGCTGAGTAGAAGAGGCTGGATGACAAACTCTTGGCTGAGTGCGCCGCAGAGCGGCGACCCGACTATGGTAATCCCAGGCCGGGGCAGCAGGGGCAGGAACAATTTCCCCCCGGTGAGATGCCTCTGGGAAACCCTGATCATGCTACTTCCGCAGACAGGGCAGAAGCCAGAACTTACGGTAAGAGGGTGCGATACGTCTCGCCAAACCCCCCCGAATGATGGGGCAATCTGAAGAATTCAGTCCGGGTTCCCCCAGTCGCCCCGCAGGTCATTCTTCCAGTCGATCCATGAGCTGCTGAAGCCATCTACCGTGTTTAAGAACATGGTAACGCACTTGTGGTTAGGGATCCCCATCAAGACAGGGACCCCCACCCAGATGATCTTATAGCGGCACTCGCAGCCCGCCTCGAAGCGTTGGAAACGTGGCAGGTGGCGGTCCCACTGGATGGCAAGCCGTATCCCGCGTGGGTGGATGATATGCCCGTGCCCCCGGGTTTTGGGAACCCCACTTTCTCGCCCTTCAACGGGACATGGGACCCACCGCTGCACTTGGATCATTTTTCTTCCAGGTGTGGCCCCATGTTGGGGACCCCGGCTCAGCAAGAAGCCGCCAAGCTTCGATGTTTCGTACAGACATTGGAAGTTCCAGCATTCGTCTGGTACAACCAGCTCCCTATCGGATCGGTGACCGGTTGGGAGGATCTCCGCTGGCAGTTCCTATACCAGTTCAGCTCCACCATGAGGAAGAGCAGCATTGCAAACCTCTTCAAGTGCAAGAAAAGGCCTGATGAGCGAGTCGCAGATTTCGTTGCCCGGTGGAAGGGACTTACGTATTCCCTCGATATGCCACTGACTCAGGAGAAATTATTGAAGATGTGTGTGGGGAACGTCAAAACAGAGCTAATAACCTCTCTGATTACCCAGAACTACCCTGGAGGGTTCAGAGATTTTTCGGATAAGGCTCAGTGCCTTGAGAAAGCTCTGCAACAGGATATTTAGGCATGTTCGTTGCCCCCTATGATCCCAGCCAGGAGGACTGCCAGAGCTGAACCCATCGCGGTGGCCCAAATAGAAGCCCGTAGTAAGCTGGAATTTCTGCCAGTGGCACCATCCCCACAACCCCGTAGAGGTCCTCCACCTCAAGCACAGGCTCCTGCCCAGCAGCGACCGCCTCAGAATCGACAGGTTCCCCCGCGCAATGCGCCACCTCCACCTAGGCGAGACAATCAGGTGCCGCCTCCTCGGCAGGCCCCTCTGGCCCCTCGTTAGGGAAAGGCCCCCAGGCCCCCCTATCCAGAAAGAAGGCACCAGACTTATTCGTTCAACAAAAATCAGGTCCCTGGATACTTCAGAAGTGCTCTAGAGCAAGGGATTGTGTGCCTGCCCGAGTGCAGAAGGCCGGCAGAGGCGAATCTCACCGATCACCCCAACTACATTCCTTATCATCGGATTCTGGGGCACACCCTTATGCAATGATATGTGTTTAAAGACTGGATTTAAGACCAGGTCAACAACATCATAGTCAAGTTTGGCCCGGCACCAGCACAAGTGGCGGGTGTCTTTGCAGGGTCAAAGATAGGTAGCGACAGCGAAGGCGAGTGGCAGCAGGCTCCCAGCCGCGGATCGCGGAAATACGATGACTGGATGGCTTGAAAAACCATCGTTCGTGCCCATGGTATCATCTGGGAATGCCTGAAGCATCCGGAACCTTCAGAAGAAGTAGCCAGTACCTCCGCATCACCTTTACAGCCGACCTCTTCCCAAAAGGGCAAGCAGCGACGACGCAAGAAGAAGAAATGCGCTCCGCCGGTGCTATCGTCATCCTGCACTCTCGGTGACTTTATGCCCCCAGAAATGGGGATTCCTCCCAGAATCTGCCCGATGGTGGATGACTCGTTGAGCAACATCCAGGGGTACGCTTCGGTTAACACCTTGGAGCTGGTAAAGCCCTATATGACTCCCGACGAGGGGGAATGCCAGGCGAACCTCCCCAACGTTTCCAACCGACATCAATGTCAGTGGAATCGCAACCGCTCCGGTCATCGAGGTACGTCAACGGGTACTTTCAGCCAAGCTGTGCACGCTACTGAGACCAGACAGCAGGCTCAGCACAGAGCTCAGCACGCGCAACCCCATCTAACACACTCAACTCTACCTCCACCGCCGTTTGTGCTACTAGATCAGGGAGAGCTTCCTCGTTCGTATCACAGTCAGTCTCGCCCGGCTACAGGCCATCCCCCGTTGTCCAATCCTAGTCTGGCGTCTACTCTCCAGGATTCAACTAGTAGGCAGCAGGATGTAACCAGTACTAGCCGATCACCGGTTCAACCGGGAGGACCCACTATGCCTCCAAATTCCGAACGACCTCCTGTAGGCAGAGGTTCACGTTTGGCACGAAAGTATGATGTCCTGAAGCACCTGTCCGGAATTCCGACAAGGCTTTCTATCCTCGAGGCCCTTCACCTGTCATCTAAAATGTGCGAGGCACTTGCCGAGGCCCTAAGGATCCCCTCTAGTTTGAGACGGAGGTAGCAGCTGTAGAAGCCTTCCATACCGAGAAAATTGAGAACGCCGAATGTCAGGCAGTTATCTCGTTCTCCAGTGAAGATGATGACCCTCTTATACAGGGGCATATTCGCCCATTGTACATCACTGGCCACTTCAATGATGTGTATGTCCACCGCAACCTTGTTGACACGGGTTCCGGAATCAACCGAATTCCAACTCGGACGTTGCGGAAGCTGGGTCTGTCTGAAGGTGATTTAACTCCCTCTGACCTCATAATCCAGGGGTACGACAGGAACGAGCAAACCCCAGTCGGCAAGATCCGCCTGAAGACTCAGTTCGGTGGCTTAATTGCCAGCACCGAGTTCATGGTCGTCTCCCAGGACACCGCCTACAACGCGTTGATGGGTAGGCCATGGCTCCACCTGCATGCAGCGTTCCCTTCGTCGTATCACCAGTGCCTCATATACTCACTAAACGGTCAAGTAGGCATGCTTCAAGGAGATGCGTCTCCTTTCGCCTCTTGTGAGGCCCGCTATCTGGATGCTGGTTATTACAAAAGTAAGGATAAGCAAATCCTAGTAAGTGAGGATGAACCCGCCCCGGTCACAAGTGATCCCTGGGCAAGCATGGATGACGCCTACATCCTCTTGATCCACCGATTGGAGGCCATGACCCCCAACACGGGGCAATGTTTTGTTGTTTCGAGTACACAAGGAAGGCATGTTCCCGTGTCAAATCGATGGCAGAAAATCACCTCGTACTCCTACATAAACCAGGCTCAGGTGATCCCAGAACATCCTACCCATGTACGGTACCAGAATTTCAAGCTTATGACAATCGCGGTACGCCATACGTTTCTCTTCCGCCGGGCTGGAATCAACCGACTCAGGCTGACACATCACCACTGCTTTGATATCATCAAACGTGGCCCCTTAGGCCGAAGGCCAGATGGGATAGGGTCAACTGCCTTCATTTCTATGGTCTCAATGGAGAGTGAGTCTCCTGATATGATAACCACTGCTGCCCAAGCCGGCACCAGCTTCCCCTCAGGTTTTGATAGCCCAGAAGTATCTCCCGTCGTGGGAAATCCCCCCACGGGTGGGGAGGAAGACTTGGAGGATGCTTCCCCCACCTTTGAGGAAGGCGTCTCTTCCACGGTTGATGAACTGATACAGGTGAACCTTGGTAGCGAGGAAGATCCGAAACCCACATTGATCAGTGCAGTCATGTCCCCCGAGGATCGGTAGCAGTACGTAGACTTCCTCAAACAACATCGTGACGTGTTTTCATGGAGTTACAATGTGATGCCAGGACTAGATCCCCAGGTAGACGTTCACCGTCTGGGCCTCTCGGCAAAACATCGTGGGTTTAAGCATCCTCCCATGAAGATGCACCCTTCTCATGGTGCTATGGTTGAGGCCGAATTTGACAAGCTTATCAAAGCCAAATTCGTTAAGGAAGTCCAGTACCCCATGTGGCTTGCCAAAATTGTGCCAGTCAGGAAGAAGAATGGGCAGATCAGAGTCTTCATCGACTTCCGTGACCTTAATCGCCACTGCCCAAAGGACGACTTTCCACTCCCGGTGACGGAGTTATTGATTGACGCCACGACTGGGTTCCAAGCACTCTCTTTCATGGATGGGTATTCTGGGTACAACCAGATCTGGATGGCCCCTGAGGACGATGATTCCACTACCTACAGGGCTCCCCAAGGTACCTTTTTCTACCAGGTTATGCCATTCGGTTTGAAAAATGCAGTTGCCACTTATCAGAGGGCCATGCGCCGCATATTCAAGCCGATTCTCAGAACATTGGTGGAATGCTACGTAGATGACCTAGTGGTCAAATCATGTCAGTGCCAGGACCATCTAAAAGACCTCAAGAAGGTGTTTGGTTTTCTCCGTTCCCGTCACATGAAGATGAACCCATTGAAGTGTGCCTTCGAGGTCACCTTTGGGAAGTTTCTGGGATTTTTTTGTTAGATACCAATGCATTGAGATTGACCCAGAGAAGATAAAGGCCATCAGACAAATGCCTCCCCTGAGCAGCATTTGGGAACTTCGAGGCCTGCAAGGCCACTGAGCCTATATACGCTGATTCATCGCGAATCTGGCCGGCAAGTGTAATCCCTTTTCCCGGCTCATGAAGAAGGGTGCCTCCTACGAATGGGATGAGGAGTGTCGGACCACCTTTGAGTAAATCAAGCAGTATCTTCTCCAACCTCCAGTTTTGATGCCACCCATCTCTGGAAAGCCGCTGGTCCTTTACGTGACCGCCCTGGAAAGATCCCTCGGTGCATTTCTTGTCCAGAAGAATAACGAGGGTACCGAGAACAGTCTCTACTATCGCAGCTGCATGCTTCTCGATATGGAGGTCAGATACTTCCCTATCGAAAAGAGCTACCTTGCGCTCATCTTCTCCATGCAGAAGTTGCGACATTACCTACAGCAACATGATGTGCAATTAGTCTCTCGGGTAGACCTACTGAAGTACATCCTGAACTGCCCCATGCTGACTAGCCGACTAGCACGGTGGGCTGTGATTCTCTAGCAGTTTGATATCAGGTTTGTATCTCAGAAGGTCATTAAGGGACAGGCGTTGGCAGACTTTTTAACTGCCCATCCAACCTCCGTGGATCAATCCCTGGACCTGGATTTTCCTGATGAGACAATCCTTTCAGTTGATCATTTCGTCCCATGTTGGAAAATGCATTTCGACGGTGCCTCCTGGAGCCCCACCGGTAGGCGGCTCAACGATCCTAAGCTCAACAGAGTGGGCATGGGTATTGTCTTCATTACATTGGCACATGCTGTCCTGCCATACACGTTCCTATTGTGCAGAAGGCTATACGAACAACGAGGCAGAGTACCAGGCTCTCATCACCGGTCTCGAGTTGGCCCTTGAGATCAATGTGCCCTATCTACATGTGAAAGGATATTCTGAGCTGGTAATCAAACAGGTTAATGGGGACTATGTAGTTAGGAATCCAGAGCTTGTACCATTGCTGGAGTACACCCTCTGCCTAATGACCCAGTTCTCTTCTCGACCAGAGATTACCCATGTCCCATGGTCACAGAACGGTCAAGCAGATGACTTGGCTGGCTTGGCCGCATCGCTCGCAAAACCCGAGCAAGATGATTTGATCATACGTGTGGCACACCGGAGATTCATTGCCCCCGTCACCCAAGGGGACAATTATGGCCTGCAAGTAAGTCATCTCACCGTCGGAACCTCTGCGTCAGGGGTCCCTGGTTCGTCAGACATAGTGGTTGAATCCACTCTCGACTGGAGGGCACCTTTGGTCAAGTATCTCCAAAATGGTCGCCTCTCGGATGACCGGGCCGAGCGTGAGCGAATCCGACGCTGCACGCTGCAATTTACCCTCCAGAGTGGCCCCAGTCTTGAACAGATCCTTTATAAGCAGAGCTTCGATGGCGTCCTCCTCTGTTTCATCCAAGGAGTAGAGATTCCTCAAGTCATGAAAGAGGTTCACACCGGTTCCTATGGCGCCCATCAAGCTGGGCCGAAGCTGTCCCATCAAATCCAGAGGTTGGGGTACTTCTGGCCCTCTATGATCCATGATTGTATTGGGTATGACAATAGATGCCACGCGTGCCAAGTTCACGCCAACTTTCTGTATCGTCCTCCAGAGCCCCTCCACCCCACCAAGTACTCTTGGCCATTTGCGGTATGGGGACTTGATGTAGTGGGACCAAATCCACCGGAAAAGCCTGCCAGTGTAGGTTCATCCAGACTACTACAGATTTCTTCTCCAAGTGGGCAGATGTAGTTCCACTCAAAGAGGTCAAGGCCCATTCCATCTTCGACTTTGTGAGATCCAATATTATCCACCGGTTTTGGGTCCCTCATGTCGTCCTCACTGATAACGGCACAAAATTCCGAGCGGCTGAACTGAAGAAATTTTACGCCAAGTATGACATCCGTTTGAACCATACCTCTCACTACCACGCGCAGGAAAATGGGCATATTGAGGAATTCAACAAAACCCTCTCTAACATTCTGCAGAAGATTGTTGGTCAGAACAAGAAAAGGTGGCCCGACAAGCTCCCCAACACCCTCTGGGCTTATCGGACGACGACTCACAACTCTACCCAGGTGACCCCATATTCCCTGGTGTATGGAGCTGTGGCCATCTTACCCATTGAGATCCAGCTGCGATCGTTACGCACTACAGTCTATGATCACCAGACATCCGATGAGGTAGCAGAAATCCATCTAGCTGAATTAGAAGCACTGGACGAGAACCGACTTCGTGCCCTGCACAATCTGGAAAAGCATCAGGATAAGATAGCGAGGGCCTTCAACAAGAAGGTTCATCTCTGCTCTTTTTTACAGGGTGACCTAGTACTGGCCCTTCGAGCACCGATGATTCCTGGTAGGAAACCGCCCAAGTTAGAAGCCAAATGGTAAGGGCCTTATATCATTCATAAGGTTTACCCCAACGGGGCGTACTCCTTGGTGACCATGGATGGAGAATGCATAACCCCTCCCACCAATGCCAGGTTCCTCAAGTGGTACTTCGCCTGATCTTGTATGGTCCCACATGACCTTAAACTACACGTTATGGTCCAACACGACCTTAAACTGTAAGGTCCTGCACGACCTTAAACTGCATGTTCGTCCTGCAAGACGATAAACTGCAGAATGGTCCGAGCTCTATGACCTTAAACTAATATCTCCTCTTATACTTACTGTAAGACATTAAACTACAAGCCAGTCAGGCCTTCTTGACTGAGGCTCAGCCTCAGGCCCCTTGGCCTCCTTGGGCCCCATGACCCCCGTCCTTACTGCAAGATGTTAAACTGCAAGCCAGTCAAGCCTTCCTGACCGAGGCTCAGCCTCATGGCCCTTGGCCTCCTCGGGCCCACGACCCCCGTCTTCACTGCGAGATGTTAAACCGCAAGCTGGTCAGGTCTCCCTGATCGCGGTCCGGCCTCAGGACCCTTGTTTTTCCCCGACTTACCCTCTTGCGGGATTGTACGGTATGGTGTGGGACTATGTCCTCATTCACGTCGGATTACATGCCGTACCTTACATATCCCCAAATGAGATGCATCCTCGTCCCGCAATATGTTAAACTGCATCTCAAGAACTACGTGTGGCTTGATTCTCATATTAATGGGATACATAGGAATGCTCAGACGCCTCGTCTTGAGCCCAACCCCATGCTTTTCTCTTCCACTATCCCCCCTGGGAATAGTTTCCTTGGAGGATCTTTGTGTAGCAAGGAGTAGGCTTTCTTAGCCCCACTCATACAACTCTTCTCATACAAGGATTGTAAGGGTTGAACCATGTGCCCACTCCCATTCTTCTATCCTCCCACGTCCTCACCGCATGACGCTAAACTGCATGGCCTTCAAGAACTACGTATGGCATGATTCCCATCCTAATGGGATACGTAGGAATACCCGTACATTTTGTCTGTTGGCCCAGCCCGAAATCCAAAATATTCCCCTCGGGTCAAGACATATGGCAGGGTTCACACTTTTTCCCCAACTCATATCGAGAAAGCCTCGACCCAGCTACACATCCCCCTGGAGATGTTTGCCTCTTTCGTGGATGGATATAGCTATTCTTCACCCACTCCTTGACTGGGATTCCATCATTTTTTTCACACCCAGAGAGACCCCCAGGAACGGCCTGGATACTACGCCCAAGGGATCTCCTACCGATACGGGCCAACGCCCCCGAGGGTTTTCAAGCAACAAGTTGATAAAAGTCTCGTGTTGCGAATTTGGTCAACGGTCGATGCTCATTTGTTTTTCCCATATCAGGTCACCATAGGAACGCTGTGTTTCGAACATGGTCAACAGTGGCTTGGATCTTCGGGTCCACCCCGAGATGTCCCAAACATCGAGTGTAGTGATTTGTTCTACCCCACCCCAAAGTGACAAACTTCCCCCCAGGGGGTGCTAGCGGTCGGGCCCACTGCCCTGATTCCCCTATAAGGGGTGTACGGCCTAGTGTGGGACTATGTCCTCATTTATGTAGGGATCATATACCATGTCGTACGCCTTCCCTTATGAGGCCCAGCCTCAGGCCCCTTGGCCTCCTCGGGTCTCCGGCCCCCGTCCTCATGTCAGATGTTAAACTACAGACCCGTCAGGCCTTTCTGACTGATGCCTGACCTTAGGCCCCTTGGCCTTCTCGGGCCCCTCCACCCAATCTCTTACCCAGGGTGTACGGTGTGGTGTGTGAATATGTCCTCATTTACGTAGGGATCATGTACCATGTTGTACGCCTTCCCTTACGAGGCCCAGCCACAGGCCCCTTGGACTCCTCGGGTCCCCGACCCTCGTCCTCACTGCAATACGTTAAACTGCTAGCATGTCAGGCCTTCCTGAACAACGCCTAACCATCAGGCCCCTTGTCCTTTTCGGGCCCCGGCCCAGGTCCTCTCTTATAGGAATGTATGATGTGGTGTGAGGTTATTTTCTCATTCACGTCGGTTTATTCTCCGTACAGTACACCACCCTTGTTTGGGGGTATATTACTCCCCCCCTCATCCTGTATGTTGTTAAACTATATCTAGAGAACTACGTGTTGCTTGATTCCCATCCTCATGGGATACGTAGGACCACCTGAATGTCTAGGATTTGGGTCCAGCCCCATATCTCAGTAATCTTCATCCCATCTTCGCCCCTTGGCCTACCCTTCCTCCATGAGAGGATTATATGGTGTGGTGTGGGACTACGTCCTCATTCACGTCGGTCTTGTAATGACCACGCCATGTACCTCTCCCTCCTGAGCTGTTTCATCGATCCCTTTTTGACGGTTCACCAATGTGCCTAAGAGTGCTCTGGTTTATTACCTGGAATGCCAAGCTTTACTCGGACACGTCCGCACCAGCTTTCCAGGCTTTGTGTATCCCTGCATCAGGGCTTCCATCATCTTTCACACCCGGAGGGACCCCCAAGAATGGCCAGGATAATAAGCCCAAGGGATCTCTTACCGATACGGGCCAACGCCCCCGAGGGTTTCAGACAACAAATCAATAAAACCCGCGTTGCGAATGTGGTCAGCGGTCGATGCTTGTTTGTTGTTCCCACCTCAGGCTAACGCGATATGGACGCTGCGTTTCCACCATGGTTAGTAGTTTTCCTCTCTCACCATCTCAATCCATTAATCCCAAAATGTCGGGTACACAATTCATAGCCTTCATCACTTCACTGTGTCCAAGTAGAGTCTCAGAACTCTTGGTACATTTACTCCATGCACGTCTGTGCGTTGGGGAAACAAGCCGCGTCAGAGGTGTCCTTCGGGGCCCTCTACCAACTCCCCTTTGATGGGTGCCCCAAGTATTGCGATAAGGATTCCCCCCCTTGTTTCCTACACCGAGTTTAACTCACAAGGGCTTAGGGATCAGGTTGACGTCTGCGCTAACTTGGGAGGTTGTTACCATTCATGGTCCGAGCTCTAAGACCATAAACTATGATCCATCTAGAACTACGTTCAGCTTGATTCCCATCATCATGGGATACGTAGGACCTCCCAGACACCATGTCTTCGGGTACAACCCATTTAGGGATCCAGTCTCTCCCCCCTGTTTCACCTATTACCTCTATATAGGCCCCTCGGCCTAAGGTATCCCTCTCCGAGTGGCGTACAATGTGATGTGGGATCATGTATCCATCAATTGTGTTTTATAACACTACACATGTTCCCCACCTAGAATCATCTTTGCTACGTCTGTGTTGCATGACGATAAAATGCATGCTTGGTCTTATCATACGACCCTAAACTATGACATTATCATCCTGGCCGCATGATGAAAAATGGAACTGCATTGTGGTGACCTCGTTGTAGAGGACATCATGTTGGGTATTGGTCACGTACCATGCCATTTTTCAATGCCCATCATGGCTTGATCCTTGTGGAGACACCACGACCTACTACTATAGGCATGTCGCTTCGCAAAAAAAACCACTCACCTTAAAGGACAAACAAGATTTATCAAATTCCGCTTCTTTTGGTGCAAGGGACACGGCTGCACTCCCCTTTTCCCCTGGCACTAGTATCTTACCATGTCACCTTTAAGTACTACGTGTGTCTTGATTCTCATCCTCATGAGATACGTAGGAGCGCCTGGGAAATTCCCCTCGGGCCCAGCCTAACCTTTGTGTTCGGTCCCTCGACTCGAGCATCTCCCCAGAGAACGCATGGTAAGTAGGGATTAGGTCCTCTTTCACGTCAGGTTTTGTTACCATGTTTCCCCTGCTCCCTTTACCCATTTATGGTCTAAGGTCCATCAAGAACTACGTGAGGCTTGATTCTCATCCTTATGAGATACATAGGAGCGCCCAGGCACTTCCCCGCGGGCCCATCCTAACTTTCGAATTTGGTCCCTTGACCTAAAACCTCTACCAGGGGGGTGTGCCGTGTGATATGGGATTACATCCTCATTCACGTCAGGTTGTTCACCGCACCGTACACACCCCCTATTCCCATTCACGCCAGGTGTTTGAGTTACTCCACCATGTGCCTCTTATGTCTCCTCCCATCCATGGTCCGAATTCTACGACCCAAAACTAAGATCTCCCTATGGGAAAGGAATCTGATCCCTCTATCTAATACGTCTCGTTGTCATATTCAGATGTGTTTTGACAAAGAGCCCGGAGTGTGGGAATTTCATAGGGACATCCTCCTCATCCCATGACCATGCTTCGTGAGCTCGCTATTTGGATCCTCATCCTATTCTATGTCCAAAAGGACCCTCGGATGACATGGATACTAGGCTTAAGGGATTTCCATGAATGCTGGACCTAAGCGCCATCTAATTGTTTTGTGCCAATGTCCCTACGGATCTATGGCAACATTTGTGACATGGCCCCGTGTTTCGAACATGGTCAATGGTCAACCCTCATTTGTTTGTCCCCATTCTAGGATAACGAGATATGGATGATGGTTTTCCACCATGGTCAACAGTTATCCTCCATCGTCACGCCGCCATCATCTTGATCTGAATCTCGAGTGCCATGATTCACACATTTCCACTTCCTCTTGTTCAAGTGGAATTCCATCATACTCGGCTCTTTCTCTTCGCACATCTAGGTTCTCTAAATGATCGTGTTAGTGTCATTGGACCAGTATTCACCGAGCGTCCCATTTCCCTAACCTACCCCTTTTTGTGTCGGGAAATTCCCACCACTACTTCTTGTTTCCCACACCGAGCACGACTCACGTGGGCTTAGTAGTTTTGGCAGGATGTGTACCAACACGGCCAGGATTCTCATCATCCCACATGACGTTAAACTGCGCTTTCAGAACTACATATGGATTGATTCCCATCCTCATGGGGTACATAGGAACGCCCGACCACTCTACTTTGGGCCCAGCCTAATCCTCACTCTTGGTCCCTCGACCTGAAGAGTTTCCTCCGGGGGTACGTGGTGTGATTTGGACTCCAAGTCCTCATTCATGTCGATTTCATGTCTACCGCACCACACACTCCCTGGGATCTTCCCTTTTATTCCATGTCCTATTGTATGACGTTAAACTAGAGGAGTCCATGTGTCCTCAATGCATGACACTAAACTATGAATCTGCCCTGAACAAGTTCAGAATGCCCCAAGATTACATTGGGAAGTGGTAAATCCCCTCGCCAGAGAGGCCCTGTCTAAAAGAAGGAATGATCCATGATCAAACCAATGCGCCCATATGGTGTACTCCCACCATGGTGGTGTAACTACCTATGTGTTAGATTCTCTTCGGACAAACCATCACTCCATATTCCACGCTTTACGTGCCCCTTATACGGACCCTCGTCCCCTTTCATGTCTCATGGGACCCCCTAACGGCCTGGTCTCATACCGCATCAGCTAACCTACCTTCCGGGGCCAATGTTTCGGAAGACTGGTCATGTTTGGAAGGACCCCCTAACAGTATGGATGTTTGACCTATGGTCCGCCAACTGTCCTGGGTCAATGTCCCGTAAGATTGACCGACAATATTTGTGACATGGTCCTGTGTTTCGAACATGTTCAACGGTAGACCCTCATTTTTGTCCCCAGTATAGGCTAACGCAGTAAGGATACCACTTCTCCTCCATGGTTAACGGTTGTCCCTTATTGTCACGCTATCCCCACAGTGCTCTGAATCTTGGGCATCGTAATTCACGCTTCTCATTTCCTTCTATTCGGACTGATTCCAGTGTCCCTGGTGTTGCACCATTCGTGCATGAGGGCACGCTGAAGAAATGGTAATTCGGATGTTATGAAAAGTTTATTCTACGGTCAATCCTCTCCCATCTTTCGTAAATCTGGACTGGTAATCCAAATCTCGGATGCTCGGAGCATGATCTCCACTCTTATGTTAGGTGGGACGAGAAGGTAACTGTCTCCAGTTTCTCACACCGGGCTCGACCCATGCGGGCTTGGGGAATTATCGACGAACGTCCCATAAACATTGTAGGGATGTAACGAGGCAATTCAAACAGTCAAAATCGTGCGCACTGCGACATTCAAAACAAAGGAAGAAGAAATTGAAGCATGAAAGTACCAATAAATGGTTTTTGGTTTATTACAATACCCGGGGGTCGACTCCCCCCATGGACGGGTTGACCCCGTCAAAAGAGCGTTGCAGCTCCGCCACCCGTTGGCTTGTGGCGTCCAAGGCTTGCTGCCACTGACTTAGCTCCCGCTCCTCCTCAGCAGCAGCGGGGCGCAGTTCGTCAGCCTTGGCTTTGGCCCTCTCTACGCCAGCTTGAATGGCATCCATATTTCCAGAGGCCTGCCTCATATGCTCTTCTGCCTCTGCCAGCTGGGCCTTCAATCGTGAGATTAGCTCAGATTGTGCATTAAGAGAGGCTGAAAGCTCATCTACCCAGGTCTGTATCTGTTGGACCTCGCTTTCAGCCTCCTGGAGCTTCTTGATGTTGGTCTCCTTCCTCCGCTACCAGCCCACGCTGAGCCCACGATCATTCTCCCGGATCTTCTTAGCCATAAAATCTCGGATGAGTGCATGAGGACATTGGGCATCCACTCCCCCAGCACACAGTTCGCGCAACATCGAGCGGACTCTGTCCATTTCGGCTAGCCATCGCGCTTGGGGGGGGTTGTCCTTGATAATGCGTGTGATTAGCTTCCAGAACCGGTGGCAGACTATGATGCTTTCTTCCTCGTCGGAGGCCGTTTTGTCCCAGTCTGTCTGATTGGCAGGATCGTACGCGGGATACACCCACAAGAAATCCTCAGCAGGATCTACATCTGGTGTTGAATCCAGTACGACATCTGGCACCGAAGTAGGCGTTACAGGACTGGGACCGACCGGTTGATCCTCTTCATCGGATACCACCTCAATGACTTCAGGCACGACCCTGCTGGTGGTCCCGCCAGTGATGATGTGTGTTGCAGCTTGAGGAGATTGGGGGACTATCGCCAACATCACCGGCATGCCCCTGGGAGGGACGCCACCAGACATCCCGACTAGTCTTGCCGCAGCAGCCCACGCCAATCAGAGAACTGTACAACAGAGAGGGACATACACGTTAGTTGGCATAGTCTACATATGACGACAAGGAAACCGTTAGAGGAAACTTACAGAGATCGACCTCGTGGCACTGCTCTTGAGCCGGTACTGACGGGACCTCGAGGTGAGGCCCTCCGTATACTGTTGGAAGGTCTAGAGATTCCGGTGGAGCCACCTCGGGTGCTCTGGTCCCACTAGACGTGGAACTGGACGAATCCATAGGCGCGGGTTCTGAAGGTCCGACATCATCACCCGCCGAGGGGCGAGAACGAGGCCTGCGAACAAGTTCCTCCTGCATGGCTCAAACATCGGTGAGAAGTCCATAGTGGCTCGAGAACGGACCATAAGGAAAGAAGTTCGGAATGCTACCTCGAGAGCCTCTGCGAAATCATCGAAATCTGAGCCTTGATCTCTGACCTCGCCCTCCTCCAACGGGCTCCCTCCTCCAGCCTCATCCTCCTGAGAGGAGTCCTCTAATTCCTCCGGTAGGGGGAAGCGCTCCCTCAGATCGGCGGCTGATAACTATGGGGGGACCGTTCGATTCAGCAGTACCCTCACCCAATCTGTCATTGGGTGAGGGACACCACTGGAGTGGACGTAATCCTCCAACTCGTCCAAGTATTGCTCTTCCTCCGCCGGAGACGCCATGATTCTATCCCAGACTGGTCCTATGCCCGGTAATTCCATCTTGAGGTGATTCAGGTGGGCCCATATCTCGGGTGGGCTGTGGAATTTCCGGTTGACATCCCAAATGTCCCAGGCTTCCGGGAAGACGGCATCCTCTACCATGTCGATATGACACAGGCGCTTCCCCGGAGCCTGAGTGGAGATCCTACGAAATCCCCTCAGTGGCTGCCCCTCCGGATGGCCCTTCTCTTCCGGAATCACCGGATCTACCACTGCTGCCACACCCTCAGCCGGTGCGGGTCTCGCCGCCATGGCAGCCCCGCCACCACGAGAGCCCCTAGCTGGCCTCCTACCCCGACCTCGAGATAGAGGAGGCGTACCTTCACTGACCTGAATAGTTGGTTGCTTCAGCATCTCCCCTGGGTAAGTAGCTTCCCAACTAATGGCATACTCCCTCACCAATCCGAAAGCGGCGGTGGATGGAGGCAATGCAATTTGCATCTTCCCATCTTCCCGTGTGAACATGAGCCACAGTTGCCTCATCACACACGGGTGCTCCTCGTGACGCACCTCCCAGTAGACCTGCGGGGTCTACCGCTAGAGGCACCAGAACTGCCTTGCAAACCAATTCGGGGTGTACGGTTCGCAGAGTGGCTCACAATCTACTCGTGCCACCAAAACTCTACCTCGAAAGGCTAGGAGGTAATCCCGATTTTCTTTCGTTCCCCGCCCATCATCAGTAAGTATCCCCGTCGGCAGTGGGAAGGGGTGTAAATTAAACTCATCCACCCTCCACACCCGATTCAGCACCATCGGCACAGCTAGTTTGAACCGGAAGCTCCCGACCGCATTCAGGATAGAGGGGTGGAAATTTGATCCCGGTGGCGAAATATGGTTTGGATACTCATAAATCCCCTTGATGTGCGCTACGATCCACCCATACAAGAGGTGGAAGGGCCTGCATATCCTTGGCGGCTTCTTGCCCTCGCTAATGTGCCGCAGCATTCTGTACAGTTTGGCAAGCATTGGAAACCCCAAATTGATCCGCTACCCCATGGCCAACACGGACGCCATAATAAACGAGCTGGGCCGCACCCCCATGCTTGTATCCCTCACCGGTAGAATCCAACCACAGATGAGAGCCGCAATGAACGCAGCCAGCCTGACCATCAGCTATTGTTCAGTGCTGACACTGAAACCCCAAGTCTTCCATTGGTTGTCCTCCAAGACCCGCCAATAAAAGTGCCCCTTACCCCGTTGGGCCGCCATCGGACAAGTTCGAGGCCTCGGAGGGAACTCTCGATTCTCCGAGAAATTCAGAAAGCACTTGAACCATCTCCTAAAGTGGACACCCCACTCTGCCTCTCTGTCCTCTCCAGGGACGAGTGTCATCAGCACTGACGCCAGTCGCGGAATTTGCTCTATATCCTCCCATGTGCTCATGACGGGGAGGAACTCATCATACATGGCCCCCAAGATCGGAACCCCAGAAATATGGTGGACATCCCACAGGCTGATGCCCACCTCCCTGTGATGCAGGTGAAAGGTATTGGTCTTAGACGACCATCTGCTCAGAAATTCCAACATCAGTTGTTTCGGTTGACAAATGTGGAATTGGGAGGCCCATGCCGCCTCATATAACCCCACTCTCCTCAGCTCGGCCCCAAACTCCTCGCATGAGGCGCCTACCCAGTAGGCCCAGGCCCAGTCATCAGTGCAGTTGCCGCCTTGACGCAGGTCCTACTCATCGGACCATCCTTTCTTCGAATCCTGCAAAGCCACCTTCAACATGGTACGGTAGAGAGGAGGGGACATCTCCGGTTGTAGTGGCTTCCCGTCAATATCGTTCACATGGTTGTAGAGACAGTCATCGGTGACGCGTGTGAGGTACTCCTACGCATGACCATCGGCCACCCTGAACCATTGGTGCTGACATGGTGTGCTCCTGAACCAACAAGATGGTTCATCCCTACTCACCTCAGGGATGAAGATGTCATCCCTCAACCCGAAGCCGTACAATGGCAGCTTCTTACACTACAGATAATTCTTTTGACCCTCTGATAGAAGATCTGTCAAAGAAGCGTGGTCCGAATGGCTTCAGACCATCTCCCCAAGGCCTGGACAATTGGCCATCTCATCTCGACGAGCGACATCTGCAAGCACCCCCAATACAGCTTCTTGATGGGCCATTTCAATTCCGGCACTCAGAAAATAATTTTTTTGGAATGGATCGCGACGCCGGATCACGAAGCCGGATCGCGAAGGTTGGTCGCGAGACCAAGCCACGAAGTCTGGCCTAGTCCAGCAAATAAGAGTTTGTTTGGCGCGGTCGCGGAGTCAGAGACCCGCAGTTCGCCGCGATGCTCGATTCGCGGAGAGCCGGCATGGAGTACGCGGAGCTTCGCGAAATCGAGTGCAAAAAAAGACCAAGAAATCGCATAAAGACAAAAGAGGTCGACCCCCCTATTTATAGGCGGCAACCCCGGGGCATCGCGGCGCACCTCACCCGTACGAAGCATCGCGGCGCGTCCGGATCCGTGGCCCCGGTCACCACCGCGGGCCCACTTTCACGAAGCCGCAACGCGAACCGCCGAGAATTTTGTCGATTTTCCCTCACACTTCGACCCTTCACTCTCCGTGGCTCCAAGTCTAGGGGGGTATTTGTTGGCGCCAAAATATTGCACGGAAGGAAGGGACGAAAAAGAAGGTCGGCCCACTGCCTCGTGAAGCACCTCGAGCATCGTGGTCTCGCAAAGCTTCAGAGGCGGTAACTCTCCGCGAACGATTTTGATGTTCGCGAGCCCACTGCGAAGCTCCGGAGGCATTAACTATCCATGAACGAGTTTGACGTTCATGAGCCCGCCGCGAAGCTCCAGAGGCGGTAACTCTCTGCGATTGCATTTGACATTCGCGAGCCTGCCACGAAGCTCCGGAGGCAGTACCTCTTCGCGAACGACGTTGACGTTCATGAGCGCGCCGCGAAGCACCTGAGGCGGCGCGCGAGTTCTGCTTCGCAGAGCCCATTCTTTATAAATACTGGACTCCCCTTGAGTCTCGGGGACGAACAATCCGACATTTAGGCTTCTCCTCTCCCCAATTGCGAAGCAACCTTTTCCCCCGGGAATCATGAGCTCCGCGAGGAACTTCTACTTTGCGTGACGCATTTTCTTTGTCTCGTTTTAAGCCCCTCTTCCGAGAGGGATTCCCTTCACGAAGCTCAAGGGCATTCGCGAAGGAAGGGGATTCCCAAGGGAACCCGGGCAGTCGCGGAGTGTTTATGCTTCACGAAACACCCAACCTGTGCTAATGATCCCTATGCTAAGGCAGGATCGCTACACATCGCGAAGCACACTGCTTCGCAGCACCCTGCTTCACGAGGCACCTCTTCATCACGAGGCAGTGCTCCGTGAAAACTATTCCACTTCGCGAAGCACCCTCCACTCACACCTATGCCCCATGCTATGGCCAAGGCACTCCTCTTCGTGAAGCACACTCCTTTTCTTGGAAATTCTGCTTCCCATGCAACCCTCCAGGTATGCACGATGTGATTTCAAAGTCCCACGGACAATACCACTCATAGCATTGCTTCGCATAATGCTTCTTCGCATAGGCACGCTAACGGCTATTGCTTCTTCACATAGCCACGCTAACGTGGACCTGTCGATGGTTCACTCTACAACCCCCATTGACCATGGCCTTACTGGTAACTTCTCTCCCCCAAGGACCAGAGGGTACCAGTTATGTAAGTCATAGGGGTGTGGAGTGAACCCGCCTCATCCGAGCTGCAGGACGTTAAACTGCCAAGCACCACGTCCTCAACACATGATGTTAAACTGTGACCCGACCTCATGCCTCTCACAAAGGGTCCCCCAGCTCGAACATTTTTTACACCACTCATCTCCACAGGAGTGGAATCACCCATCCACAAGGGATGATATCCTCCTTATTGGAGTGGCGTATGTTCTCAGGAGAATGGCGACCCTCGTTCCCCAATGTATGGCTGCACCCCTGCAACTCCGTACATCCCCACTACCAAGGCCAGTGGAGGGCGTGGTAGTGAACGAGGCACCTCCCATCATTGGTCCCGAATCCCTCTTTCGCTGCACTTTGTCGCACTCCGGGCCTCCATCCTGGAGTAAGTCCCAGCGCCATGGGCCGCCTAATGCATAAGCCCCTCTTCGCTTCACACGGACACACCCTTCGCAGCGTGATCGTCAGGTCCTTGTTGTCTCTTGTTTCTCACACCGAGCATGACTCACATGGGCTTAGAGTTGACATTGGCCATGACAATACCTCATCCAACATGACGTTAAACTACATACCCTCATCCAGCATGCCATTAAACTGCATGCCATCGTCCATCATGATGTTAAACTGCATGCCCTCATCTAGCATGACATTAAACTGTATGTCGTTGTCCCGCATGACATTAAACTGCACACCCATTTGACTACGAGGTCTTTGATCCATGTCAAGGAATGGTACGTAGGAATCCTCCACGAGGTTCAAGCCCACCCATCATCCAATTCACGTCGAGTTCTACCTGCATCTAGCATGACGTTAAACTACATTCCAGTCCGACAGCAAGCCGTTGTCACAACCCGAACTATGAGGACTTTGATCCATGTCAAGGCATGGTATGTAGGAAGCCTCACAGAGGTTCAATCCCATCTACCATCGGACCAAGGTCCCTTATTTACGTCGGTTCGCCGACACCCACCGCCATTCCGAACTACGGGGACTTTGATCCATGTCAAGGCATGGTACGTAGGAAGCCTCCATGAGGTTCAAGCCCACTGCCAGTCGTTTATTCACGTCAGGGTTCACTACCGTCCCACATGATGTTAAACTGTATTCCATCAACCCTTTGAACTACGAGGACTTTGATCCATGTCAAGGCATGGTATGTAGGAAACTTTCCCAAGGTTCAAGCCCACCAAAAGTGGACCCCCGGGTCTACTTTCACATCGGTTCACTGATGAAACCCTTTGAACTACGAGGTCTTTGATCCATGTAAAGGCATGGTACGTAGGAAGCCTCTCCGAGGTTCAAGCCCATCTCTCATTGGACCAAGGTTCACTTTCACGTTGATTCACTGATGAATCCCGTCCTTTGAACTACGAGGTATTTGATCCATGTCAAGGCATGGTACGTAGGAAGCCTCTCCGAGGTTCAAACCCATCTCTCATTGGACCAAGGTTCACATTCACGTCGGTTCGCTGGCGAATCCCATCCTTTGAACTACGAGGTCATTGATCCATGTCAAGGCATGGTACGTAGGATGCCTCCCCGAGGTTCAATCCCACCACCCGTCGGAACAAGGTCCACCTTCACGTCAGTTCACCGACGAAGCCCCTCTGAACTATGTGGTCTTTGATCCATGTCACGACATGGTACGTAGGAAGCCTCCACGAGGTCCAAGCCCACCACCACTAGGACCCTCCTGGTCCTCCCCATTCACGTCAGTTCGCTCATGATGCCCATCGGACCACGGTCCACTCTCATACCGGTTCACCAGCACCATCCCGAACTACACGGACTTTGATTCCCTGCCACATGGATACGTAGGAAGCCCCTTCAAGGCTCAAGCCCAACTTCCCCGTTACCCTTGTGATGGTCCCTTTCCATTACCCACTCCACTTCATTCGTCTATCCATCATTCACCCTGATTCTCGCCCGGACTGTCATATCCCGGTGATACCATGTAGGTACGCTCCTTTTCACAGCCGCTCATGGGATGGTCCTGGTATCGGCACCCCTTCAAGGGAAATCCCTCAATCCGATCCATTCTAGCTAATGCTCTGATCGGGCTGATCCATCTCCGTGGGACTTTAAACTCACGGCGTACCCTGTGTTAAACACGGGAAGCTGAGGAAAACCTCAGATATGTGTCTATGGCATATAATTCCCCGTGATCGATGTGGGATGCCTCGGGCTTCCATGCCCTTGAGAAGCCCTGTGACCAGGGATAATAGACAGACATGCCGGTTCCCCAGCATCCATACATGCTACTGATGTCTCAACGTGACTACTCCCCCGACTGAAGGTTGCTGCCCTGACCGGACCCTTTGTAATGTCCCGACAGAAGCAGTGTAATTAACCAGCGTCCATGGAAACATGGCACTGGGAAGAGTTTCACAAACAACGTATTAAATCTATGAGGGAGACCTGGACTAGGTGGCGAGTTCTGAGGAGGAATCCACAAAAGGAATAACCGACATCCCATCATCCCGTTACGATCAAGGATCATACGTCCCTGAATAAGGAGCGAATGTCGCCCGCCTTTGGAAAGCAGGAATGTGGGGAAACAGTGCAGCGCGTCCTCCTCCGCGGACGGACAGATACGCGCACCCCGGCGAAAGCGTAGGAAACAAAAGTAATATTAATATTTTATTCAAAAATATGGATAAATATAAAAATGTCATATTCTTTATTTACCTGGGGTGTTACAGGAGGGGTGATTTAGTGATACTATTTTATTTTATGTTTTCATGAATCGACCTTTTCCTCTAGCTAAATATTTAATTCTCTGCTGGAAAACAAATTTAATCATTCATCCATTAGAACATAAGTATTTACTATTTTCAATTTTCAATAATAATAGCTAAATCCAAGGTATGGTTTGGAAGTAATCAAATACCACAAAATCCACTAGAGAACAATATTTGGATTTCAACAAGTAGGATATACCCTTACACTCATGTATCACTTTGAAGACAATCCAAAAGTGCTTGTTCACCATCTTAGCACAAATAAGATAAAAAAGTTCTTGTATAACAACTCGTGTCACTTGGCTTCTTTTCCACATCCAAAAATGTAATATTTGAAATACAATACTTCAATTGATTTCCCGGAAGATGATAAAAACATCAAGGACATTGATAATGTATCCAAATACTATTATCTAGTTGGATATTATCACCCCAAATCTGAAGATATGATCAGCCATTCTGATATTCCAACTCATATCTTTAAATTCGATATACCAATAAGATAGATATATCTCTATCAGAATACAATCAAGACAATTCCTAACACTTCCTTCTATAATATGAGAAAACCAATATAGAAATACCTGATCCAATTTATGTAGCTAGATTCGATGACTAGCCAAATAAGATGACAAACCAAATACTATAAACAATTGAATAGGATAATTACTAAATACGATGGGCAACTGAGAAATTTTCCGATCTTGTCTATTTTTTATCACATCCCTTCATCAAAACATTCACCAACAAAGGATCAATAAAAAATCATTCTCCCACTTAATCTTTAGTTCTTATCTATCTTTTACGGTGATGAATACATTAGTGAACAATAGTGAAAATTACACATTTCTTTTATGTGTGACCCGTGGATGGGTTTTCTGGGAATTCCAAAATCATTCCCACTCATCCAAATTTACAAAAATATTGATTTCCCTTGAATTTTTGGTGAATATATAGTTCTTAAACTCTTCTCAAATATTAATAAAAATTATCCAAACATTAGTTTTTTCCATTCAATCACCAGTTTGGAACCTATTTCTGAATTTCATTATTTGCAATCCGATTTATTTATTAAGATGCTATGTGCCAATTGAATGTGCGTATGAATAAATTAATGACCCCCATAAAAACACATCCATATATATTATTCAACTCTTATCCTGGCATACATTTAAACCAAACCATGTAACTCGACCCATTTTAAATGGTTGAATGCATTATTGAAAACATTATTTTCACTTAATTTCATTGATTAGACTCATGCAATTCCTCTTCTAAATACGATATCATAATTATTCTGATGAGAAACTTTTTTTCTTACGAATATGATACCAATTATCAACTACTTTATATTTTCTTATCAGATTCCTTCTTTCACAATCTTTATTGTTTATCATGAATTCTTTCATGATTTTTAATTCATGTAGTATTAGAATCTGCATCATCATATTTTCCTTGGAAGGTCTTATAACTTCTTTCTCTTTCAATAACACCTATTTTCATTCTTATCCCAAATACGATTGCAATGAATTCACTTTTTAAATATGATAGACATGATTATGATCAAAATTATTATGATCAGACTGAATAAAATATTCAAAATATTTTCTTTGTCCATCTAGATATGATCAATCTAAATATGATTAGATTCAATCCTTTCACCCCCTTACATTAATAAATATTGGATCACATGATTTCCAAATACTTTTGAATTATGAGAAATCAAAGATTAGGAAAGCGTTGTCACATTTGTTTTATCCTAATTATGAAGGCTCCAATCATACAGACTCTGATTATTCATCAACCTAATTCATAGTGAATTTGATGACCATTTAATTCCAACAAGATTAACCCTCAATATAATCAATAGTTTCACTATGAATCAAATGAGTTCTTGCAACCAGTATCTCTCGAATAAGATGTAGATTCGTAGGGATTGTGAATCCAATTCCCTACATATGATGGTCAGTTCAAATTTCACCAATTCAATGTGAGTTTTTTTTCTTTTATTCTGAAGCTTCTTTGAAAACAAAAGACAATATGTGAATACAATCACCTTCATCATTATCTTTTTCATACCAATCTCTCGTATTGTATTTTTTTGTCAACCAAGTTTCATAAATAAAAAAACAATGTATCCTCAATAAATGGATTACATATAAAAAATTCTAAGCCTACACAAGCTAACCCATTATAGGAAATAGTAATTAGTAAATAAAAACCATGTTTTCCAAATGTAGTGATTATGAAAAAAATAATCATCTTGCCCATCGTTTTTTCACAGTTCATCAACTTTTCTAGAATACAAAACAAAATTTTGGATATATATGGTAATAGAATATGATCTAGAGGGGATGAATACAGCAGATTAAAAAAATTATCAAATAAATTAATTAATTAAATATTTATCAGTGGTAATAAGTATAGTTAAAAATATGTAAAAGAAAAAAATAATACCTGGATGTTTTTTATTGTAGTGTGGTCCATAGTGGGCATATTATACTCTTATACCTCCCTACTCCACAAGAGATACATGGGAAATAAAAAAAATTTCTATGGGGGAATCACATCATTATTAAAGAATCTTTTTTTAGTGGATTATAACTATGATGCAAAATTTTTTATGTGGATTCAACATCATTACATCCTGACGTTAGGAACTAGGAGTCCTAACGCAAATAGTCCAGACTTTAGAAATAGGGATTCAATACCACTTAAATCATGAATTTAGAATTTGTGAGTCACAACATGAAGAAACAGATTTTAAAATAATTATTTTTTGTTAAAATTCATAAAAAGAAAAATATATGGTGCATGTGAGGGATGGGAAATTGTGTTTCAGACACACAAATAGATGAATGAGAAGGTAAATAATTAATGTATAGGTGCTAGTTGTATAGAAGTAGATATGTCTGTCACATAATGTAAATGGGACTTAAAGTAGAAGAAATTATTCCCTTGAGAGATCATGTAGGTGATGAAATATAGTGACACATGACATTGCAAATGCACAACATGTTCAAAGATCACATTGCATTCTCTTTAAAAAAACAGTGTTTCAAAAATGTAAAACCTTGTGTCTTTTTTTATTTTTATTGTATCTCAAACCTAAAAGAGAGAGATATAAATATATATAATAGATATTAAGCAGTTACAGCAGCTCCACATCCTTCAGATATTTAAAATAAATTGATTCAAGATCTTTCCAAAATATATTAATATAAATCACAATACTATTGACTCTTTATTCATATAGAATAAATCATAAATAAATGATTTAAATATAATTTGAATAACTCATACCATAATATCTCCAAAAAAAGTGTATCAATTTTTTTTAAATCTCTGGTTAAAATTCACTCAGATCTCTTTAAATTTAGACAAAATAGTAATTAAAAACTAGCACCACAAGCCAAAAGTAAATTTGAATATTTTAATTTAAAGAAACATGAAACTATAAACATTATTAGAAAAAATATTGAAAATTGTATTAATTTTTCTATTAAATATAGCACCAAAAATATAAAATGCTCTTAGATCATAACCTTTATATTTAATGTTAATTTATATAGATTAAAGACCTGTAAAATCAATCCATATTTATATATAGGCATTATATGAATTCTCATTATAAAATCAAGAAGTGGTAGTAAAAAATTACATTAAAAATAGGAATATAAGGAATGAACATATCACATTAAATAAAAACAATATTTCAAATTAATTTACTATAGGAACCAAATACTATATCCTCAGTATAGATTATTACAATTCAAATATTATCAGAATTTATTGCGATAAAAAGGGATGGATCATCACTTCCTTTCTTAAAATCATAATTTTTTTAAAAAAATTAAGAAAGACTTTCACACCAAGACTGAGGTTATTGTTTGATAACTTACAATTATTTATAGAATTTACAATCATTTTTAGAAAATTTTTTACTTTACAAACCAAGGTGTAGAGAAACATAAACTTCTTCAATTATAAAACGATTTAAGAATGAAATTTTTCATCCATTTGATAAAATTTTAATCCTTGAAAAATAAAAAATAAAATAAAATTCGAATTGCCTCTAACCTGGAAATAGGTTAAAAATAATCTTTAATGTCTATAACTTCTTATTTAAAGTATCCTTGAGAAACTATCTTATCATAATTTTTGACAGTCTATCTAGATTCATCTATCTAGTTTTTAATGATCCACTTAGTTCCAATAACCAAATTATCCTTAGGAAATTGTACTAAAGTCCAAAAATTATTTCTAACAAACTAATTTAATTCATGTTTCATAGAAACAATATAGTTTTTATCTTTCATAGAATCATTAACATTACCAGGAAGATAATCATAAACAAAATAAAAGTTATCATAATAACTTAAAATAGAATTTTTAGTTTTCACAACAGAATCAAAAATTGAAATTACATTTTCAATATGATGATCTTTTTCAATATTCTATTATTTTGGACCGGGTTAAGAATGAGTATGCTCCCCCTTAATTGATTAAATATTATCTTGATGAATTTCTTCACCAAAATTAAATTCTATAAACCTTTTTTAATAAAATTAAAATTAAAATTTATTTTAACATTATTTTAATCGTACATATCAACAATAGATTCTTCAATAACCCGAGATATTTTTTTATAAACTCTATGTGCTTTAATATAAATATAATAACCTAGAAAAATACCTTTATCAGTCATAGAATCAAATTTATCTAAATTATTCTTTGAATTTTCAATAAAAAACCTTAGAACAAAAAACTCCATGGTAACCAACTTTAGGTTTTTTATTTTTAAATAATTCATAAGTAAAATTCAATAAAAATGGTATTGTGAGATTTATTTTTAAAATATTACATATAGAAAAAACGATTTAGACCAAAAATATCTAGGAAAATCATATTCACTTAAAAGAGTTATATTCATTTCAATAAGATTTCTATTTTTCTATTCTACAACACCATTTTTCTATGGTGTTCTCAGAGTAGAAAATTCATGAAAATTTCCATTATTTTCAAAAATTTATATAAAATATAAATTATGAATTCCACTCATTTATAACTATGAATATAAATAATTATATACCCTTCTTTATTTAGAACTAATTTAAAAAAAGTAGTAAATCTATATGAAGTATCATTTTTATAAGCAATAATGTATACCTAAGTAAATATACTATAATCATCAACAATAACTAATGTATATTTCCTTAAACTAAGTTCAAATATTTTAGTGGGAATAAATAAATCAATATTAAAAACATTAAGGTTATATTTTTACTTATCTGATTGATGGGTTTAATAGAAAATTTTTGTTGCATCCCTTTCATGAAAGCATCACAATGATGAATTTGTTATTTCTTAAAATAAGGTACCTATGACACATTCTCATGATTTAAGAGCTTATTATTAATTCTTAAATTGATATGACCTAAACTTTTAGTCCTAAGGATTATATCATTATATATACCATTCAAAAACATAACATGATGAATAGTTAGTTTAGAAAAATATATAATATAAATTTTATCTCTTGGATTAGCATAAAAAAATAAAGAATCATCAATAAAAACTATAAATTTATCATTTATGAATTTAAATTCCATTCTATAATCACATAATTTGGATATACTAATTAAATAATGTTATAAAAATTTAACATATTAAACATTAGAAATAAAAGTATAATTTTCAATACAAACTTTACCAAATCCTTTTATATTCCCTTTGGAATTGTATCCAAAAGTAAATGTGTGTCCATCACATGTGTTTTAAGTGGTAAAAGTTTGGTGGTCTCTAGAAATATTCCTATAGAATCTAATTTATATGTACCTTATATTATTATTGAGACATCTAAGGCATTTTTCCTGCAGAAATAAATTACTAGACAATTTTAGTTGTCATACTAATTTAGGTCCAATGCGATTTGTAATAACATATTTTGGAATCAATACAGAATTTAAACATGTAATGTAACATACTCTAGATAATAAGTATTGATAAATATTATTATCTTTAGATCCCAATGATTTTTTTAAAAATACAAGAATAGTGATTTTCATAATGACCTTTCAAGCCACATTTAAAGCAAGTTAAATTTGAAGTACAACTTTGTTTACTTCTAACAAATTTTTTTTATAAATTTGGGGAAATAACCTATAATATATATATATATATATATATATATGTTTTACCAAAAGAATTCATCTCATTATATTTTTCACGATCTTCAATAAAAGTTGATACACATTTTTTTAGAAATTTAACGTCATTTTTTATATTTTCATTTAAATATTGAATTGATAAAAAAATTTCATAAACATTATAATGAGAACTAGAAGTACTGTTATTTAATTTTTCATTGTTCTATTAGTGAATTTTATTTTCAAAAAAATGAATCATTGGTTTCTTTAGGCTTATTATGTTAATCATCATATATGAAAATATCACCCCTTAATATTTCAACTTTTTATTTAATTAAAAAACATTCATATTTTCAAAATCATATTCTGAATTAGAATATATAAAATAAATAATAGAATTAGTAACCTTATCTATGGATTCAATGAAACAAATGATAAAGGATTCATTTTCATTTATAGATTGTTCACTTGAATCACATTCTTCAGTATAACTCCAACTGGTGATCAATTCCGTTTTGTCCATCATTTTTTATTTTTCATTACTCTTATTTTTTGAACAGTTGGGAATGCTATGACCACTATTCCTACACTCGTATCATGTTACAAATGAAAAATTTAAATTTATAACACCTTTCTTATCTCCCTTAAGCTTTTATTTTTTAGGGTTTCTTCAAAACTGGTTCTTGAATTCTTTTATTTTCATTTTATTGTACACTCCAGTCATAATTTGAGACATATTTACCTTTTCACTATCCTATAGATCAGATTTAGAAGCTTTAGTAAAAAAACATCCACATTTTCAAAATAAACTCCTCTTCTTTTTTATGGTCTCCACAAAAACTATGTTCTTCATTTCTGAATCATATTGGAGTAGTGATCCAATCTATTCATCAAGTTTCTACTCTTTAAAGTTCTATATTTCATCAATGTCAACCTTATTTGAAGGAATTTTTTTTGGTAAGGCTTTAAGGACTCTTTGAATAATTACAATGTTTTCAATATCTTCACCACGTAAATTCATTCCATTCATAATGATTTTGAATATAAGGAACATTTGATTTATTATTTATTCATTTTCTACCTTGACATATTGGAACTCAACATGAAGCATTAGGTGTTTCGTTTAGATTATTTTTTCTGAGCCTAGGTGAGAAAATTTTAGAATACACCATATTTCATGAGATGTATTACAAGTAGAGACATGACCAAAAACACTTCTGTTAATAGAACAATATAATAGATTACCAACATTGTAATTTAAAACATGTTTAGTAGTATTAATTTTAGGAAGAGTATCATGGTCATCTTCAGAAGGTGTTTATGATTTTGAAATGATCGACCAGTGCTCAATGATCATCTGTTCGAGGTAAGCTTTATTTTGGGATCTCCAATAGCCATAATCATTACCATCAAAGCGTGGTGGATTATGAGGAATCCACGAATCATTCGGGTTCATTCCATCCATATTATATGATCATTTCCTTAGAATATGAGGTCTAATGATATGTTATTATAGTAAATTATAAAATATAGACAATATTAAAGGGTTAGATGAATTTGGAAAATCAGCACCTATGATTCCAATGTTTGGTATCAAGATAGAGAATGATATAGATAAACTATTCATAAGAATGAAATCCTCTAATACCATTTTTAGGTCAGATAGGGTAATGAATGATAGTCTAGAGGGGGGGATAGACTAGATTTAAAAATTTAATCAAATTAATTGATTATCTAAATTATTTGTTAGAGTTGATTGTTATTGTTAAAAATCATTGGAAATTGTAAGTAACACGAGGATGTTTTCATAGTAGTTCAGTCCAAAGTGGTCCTACTCTACCCTTATAACTATCTACTCTGTGAGAGATACATGTGCACTAAAAATGATCTTTGAGGGGAGTGATAAACAAATCACAAAATATTTTTTAAGTGGAGGGTAACCATGACATTGAATATTGTATGGGTAATCAAAACGCTTACAACCATTCTTTAGAAACTAGAATTCACCACTCAAACATTCCTAAATGTACATAATGGTAGTCACCAATAAAAGATCATGCCTTTAGAATCTTAGAGTCACATGATGAGGAAAAACAAACACAAATAATTCTTTTGTGGGTAAAAGGATAAACAGAAAATTAGAAGGTGCGTGTGAGATATGGTAAATAGTGTTACAGACTCAGAACCGAATGAATGGGAAGATAAGTAGTTACATCCTAGGTACCAGTTGTAGAGGAATATATTAGATCATCTCGTCAAGGAAATTGAAGTTGTAGAAGAATAAACTCAACCCTTGAGAGATCATACTGGTGATGAAATAGAGTGTCACCGGATGTTACAAATTCACAATAGTGTAAAATTTCAAAACACATTCTCTTAGAAAAAATAAAGTATAAAAAATGTTAACATGTGTGTCATTGTGTATTACTATTGTCTCTCTAACTTATAAGAGATAATGATATATATAGAATATATGTTCAGCAGTTACAGTAGCTTCTCTTCATTTGGGTATTCAAAATAAATTCATTCAACATCTTTCATTAATATATCAATACAAATCACAACCCCAGTACCTCTTTAATCTTATAGAATAAATATTAAATAAAATAATTTAAAATAATTTAAATAACTATTCCAACAATATCTACATAAAAAATAATGCATCAAATGAGTTTAAAACATTTGTTTAAATACATTTAAATATTTTGTAATATATTAAAAAATGATCATAAAAACTAGCAGCATAAGTTGAATGTAAATTTGAATATTTTAATTAAAATATACATGAAAACATCAACATTATTAGAAAAATACATTGAAAATTTTCTTAATTATTATCTTTAAATATTCCACCAAAAACACTAAAAACCTTTTTATCATAACATTAGATTTTATGTGAATTTTCCTAGTTGAATAACATTTGAAAATAATCCATATAAATATGAAATAGATAAATTTTAGCATAAAATCACAAAGCTATAGTAGCATATTTGGGTAAGAACAAGAATACAGTGAATGAATACTAACATAGGGAATTTATAGCAATATAGAGAATGAGCAGTAATGTAGGAAATGAACAATAATGTAGGGAATGAATAGTAACTCATGGAATGAATAGTAACTCTTGGAATGAACTGCAACGTAGGGAATAGAGACTAACATATAGAATGAACAACAATGTAGGGGTTGAACAGAATCCTAGGGAATGAATAGTGACATAGAGAATGAACAATAACATAGGGAATGAATGGTAATGTAGGGAATGAACAGTAACATAGGGAATGAACATTAAGGTAGAGAATTCATAGTAATGAAGGGTATATAAAAAAATTAGGGTAGCTGGACCACACTTTTCACATTAGAGAAAGTAGGGTTTTTGAACCGTATTATTCATTATTGTAAAAGTAGGGTTTTTGAATAGTACTTTACACTATTATAAAATTATGTTGGATGAACCAATATTTTCACTGTTTTGAGTGTAGTTTTGTGGAACCATACTATTCGCTATTGCAAATATTGGGTTTTCGAACCATACTTTACAGTATTGTGAAGGCAGGGTTGTTGAACCACACATTGCACAATTGTAAAAGTATGGGTCATCGAACCACACTTCATAGTATTCAGAGAGAAGGGTTTATGAACCCTACTTTACACTATTTTGAATGTAGGTTTGTTTAACCATAGTTTGTAAAAAATAGGATAGCGTACTTTAATAAACATCAACCAAATTGTAAATGCTCTTAAAAACAGATTAAGACTCTTATCAAAGAGAAATATTTGTAGAAAAACAAATTTTATTTCTAGTGAATAAATAATCAATAAAATCTTACTTATAAATCTCCCGAAACCAAATAAAAACATAATAAAAAATATTCTAGAAACAGCATATGTGAAACAGAATATCATAACATCATATAATTAAATGTCTATTCAATCAAAAAATTCAGACATTGATGAAAACTAATGAAATCAATATTCACATGTTGGATTTCTATAAAATTATGTTTGTGTGAATTTGATATCAGTAGAAATTTTATAAAATAAAATAAATAACTTTTCAAAACCAAAAAATTGTAGAGTTTCTAAAACTACAGCAGTAAATTTGTTGAATTTTTAGAGTACTAGAGAAGTATTTTTAGACTACGCCGTAAACTAATGATGTTCAGATAAATCTCTTATCTAGACCTCTTGATAAGAATCACAAAAAAACTAAATTTTGTAGTTTAATATATTATCAAATTTCCAAATAGTATTTAAAATAAAATCACATTTTTTAAAACTAAATCATAAAGCATTATAAAAAATGTGAAATCATATATAATCAAAAAAATAATAATATGAACAATAACTAAAAAATAATTCATTCTTAAAGCCACACCAACTAATAGTTAGAATAGTTCACTGACAATATAATTCTAAATTCACAGATTTCCCATAACTCCTCATTTTTCAAGGCATATAAAAGGAATAATTTATGAATTACTACAATTATTCTCCCCATTAACAATATAATCCAAAGGTATGATGAAAAAGGTGATAGAAACACATACCTCGCCCTCGATGAGAAATATGTTGGATGCCCATGATCAACCTCAATTTAGAAAGGGAGTACTTTATTAATGGTTTTGTGAAAATTTCAGCAATGTGTACCGATGTTGGGGAATATTCAAGCTTCAATTCATTTTTCTCTACATAATCATTGATGAAATGTTTTTTGATATCTATATGTTTTGAATGGTAATGTTCAAATATAATCTTGGTGATATATATTGTAATTTTATTATCACAACCCAAGAGAAAGGGTAACAACACTTTAATAATTAAATATTTTAAATTAATTTACATAGACATAATTTAAGTAGTGGATTTAGTGGTAGAAACATACTCAACTTCTTACATTATGAGATTTACTGAATTATGTTTTTTTTATGAAAACTAACACATTTATTTCCCAAAAATAATACTCCACTAGATTTAGATCTTGTATCATTAACATTTCACACCCAATCTATATATTAATACCCAAACAATTCAATAAAATATGAGCTTCCATACCTAATTTTAAATTATACTATTCCTCTTTTGTATCTAAGAAATATTTTTCAACAATATAAATGTGATTATTTTGGATCTCTCCGGAATATTTCAAAAAAGTTAACAACATAAATAATGTTGGGTCTTTAGGCTTCCAAGTACAAAAAACATCCAATCAGCTACTGAAATTATTTTTGATGCACTTATTTTCCTTTTCTATCCTTAATCATCTTTTTTCTGACTATAATTCACGGGGAAACCAATTTTTAGACTTTTATACTGAACAAATTGAGAAGTTCCTATGAATAATTTTCATGAGAAGGAAATTTTTTTTCTCATTCTATAAAATTTGTATCCCAAGAATCTATTTCATTTCCCCTAGCATGGTCATTTTAAATACCTTGAACATTTATTTAGAAAATCATTCACAACTTCCTTCATCATTCCCAACAAAAATAATGTCATCAATATAAATAATGACAATGAGGAAATATCTGTGACCTCATTTTACATAATGATTTTTTTCAACTCTTATTATCTTAAACCTCATCATCTTCAAAAAGTAGTATAATTTGGAATACCATGAACTCAGAGATTTTTTAATCCCATACAAGGACTTTTTCAATCAATATAAATATTTTTCATCTTTCCCAACAACAAATAAACATGGGTTTTCAATATCAGGTTCATCTTCAAGATCACCATTCTGTAATTCTTATCTAACATCCATTTGAAAGATCTAGTTACCTCGTTGGGCAGAAATAGAAAGAAATATTCTAATTATTACCCATAATTCCATTATAGAAAAAGTTCCACAAAAAAATTCCTATAATTTTGGAATACCCTTTTCAAACCAAACTCTCCTTATTCCTTGTCACATCTCCTTTTTCATTCAAATTGTTCAAGAATACCAATTTTGTACCAATGATGCTTTTGTTTTCTAGCTTGGTAATGAGTTCCCATGTATCATTGATTTCAATCTGATCATGTTCTTCATTCATGTATGAAAACCAATTTAGATACTCAAAATTATTATTATATCATTTATCTCCACTTTTGAATATAAATATGTATGTCTAATTGAAATTTTGGTTCTTATTTCTTGATCCTTCAAATGTTGATACCTTATGATATTATGAGTGTCCACATTCTTCTACAGCCTATGATGAGATTTTTAATATCTTTATCATCACTAGAAATTACTATGTCTTATTATTCTTAATGAGTAGGATTACAATTGTTTGTATCCTTATCAGAATTATTTTCCTTATCTTTCTCAACTTCATTTTCAGCATGAGAATGTTTCTCTCTCTAAAATCATTCAATTACCTTCACATAAATAGGATCAAAAATTATTTTTGTTTATTTTTTGATTCACTTATATCCACTTCCTTCAAGATCATATCCATGAAATATTCTATCTTCACCATTCTGTTCAAAATCTTCATAGTTTTCTCCTTTCTTATTTATAATACATAGACTCCCAAAAACACTAATGTGTTTCAAACATGGAGTTTTCCATTAAAAAATTCATATAGAGTTATATCTAAATGAGGATCATAGAAAGAAAAGTTCTATATATAAACATAAGTACTCATAACTTGCCTCCTAAAGTAATGAGAAAGGCCATGTTGATGTGACATGGTTCTTCCCATTTCTACCAGTCTTCTATTCGTTCTTTTAGAAACCCCATTTTTTAAAGGAGTGTATAGGGAACTATACAAAATAAAAATTATATTCTTATCCTGATAACATTAAAATTATTCACTTTTTTATCCACAACCGTTGTCATTTCTCAACTTCTTCTTAGAATAGTCACATTCCTTTTCAACATTCCTTCTGAAACTTTTAAACATTTTCGAAGAATATGATTTATATTTCATATAAATAAAATATTTAATGCACATAAAATAATCAATGAAGGTGTTGAAATACATATCCCTATTTTTTTATTGTTTTTTCATTGGCCCACAAATATTAGAATGTATTATCTCCAAGGGATGTCTTGAAAAAATATCAACCTTCTTAGGGAAAACATTTTTAATCAATCATTTCTGAAAAATAATGAAACACAAATCTCTTTTTTATGGTACATAAGGATTTTCTCATATGATATATCATTTCAATAAATTGATCATGTTTCCTGGACACATGTGACCCAAAATTTTATTTCACAATTTGTTCTCATCTACTATAATCGTGTAACATGAGTTTTGTATTTCACAAACCCAAAACAAGTTTCCTTTTGTATCTTGGAATCATGTAACATGTTTCCCATTTTATTACTTTTCATAATAGATCATTCAATTTTTTGAGAAATTTTTTACCCTCATCAGAAAATTTTGAAAAAAATTATAAAATTGTGTCTCATCCCATCAAAATATAAGGTTTTCTTGAAATTCATCTTTATATTCCCAATGATGGATTATCTAATAACTTTGACTTTCAGGGATTCATCATTTCCAAATGTCACTGTTCCATATTTAAAATACTTCACATTCATAAAAAAATAAAATATCCTACCTTATGATAATAAAAATTGTTATCAAGAATCAATGATCATTCTCATTTTGTAGCTTTCAAGGTAGTTTCAATAATATGATCTTTTTCTTCTTCCTTCTCTTTCAACACTACTGGATTCTATGAATAATTAATAATCCTTTGTTGTGATTGTAAAATATCGAGACATACTTTTCTAATATTTAATGGTTATTCAAATATTTCACAAATAGTTTATAAAGGTTGGAACCTATTTTAAATTATTACTCCACCATTCTTAGGATTATTCAAATAGCATTATCAGATTTCTTCATCTATGTGAATTGACTCTCCGTAATCCCCTTCCTTTCATTACCTTTGGGTTAATATAAATATTTTTGGTTGAACTAATATATATTTTTTATGTGTCCAAATCCAATATAATACATATAATATAATAAAAGGAGTATTTTCCACTAACTCTTCAATACTGAGTAGAATTTTGATTAAATTTCACAGCAAAATTATTTTCATTATTTTTTGAGCCACCAACCATTTGGGTATCTATAAAATTGTTTTTCTTATTCTCAAAATTATTATATTTAGATGTAATGTAAAATTTTCAAGATATATATAAAGAATTGTGAGACTCAATATACTTTGAGACATCTAAAATATTCACTTTTTTAATCATGGAAACATACATGACTTACCCATCTTTCATCTTTTCAGAAACAATTTAATATTTATTCTCACCCTTTGAAGGTAACTTTTTTGAACATTATCTATATTATAAATATTATAAAAATAACCAAATTTAGTGATAGAGTTATTGAAACATTTATTTCTCATATTGGTTTGAGTTAGATTTTTTTGGACATGTTCTAACTCTTCTTCTTTTGGGTTTAGCTTCTCTTCCAAATGGTTATTATGATCATTTTATTATTTAAGAGATTTCATTAAATCACTAACATATTTTATCAACTTCACCTTCTAGTCAACAAAAAATTAGTGATCTCTTATTTTGGAACATTCAACTATGAAGTTTTTGTTTTTCTTGTCAATACTTCTAATATTTCTCAAACATTCCTTCAACTCTTCCTTCAAATAAAATTCACATTAAGTTTCTAATTCCTCAGAACTATGAATTTTTAATTCTTTATCATTCAAAATTTTGATAAAATATATTCTAAGCATCTAGAATAACTGATTTAGATGTTTCATAATAACTATCCTCCTCTTAATCATTTTTAGATAGAAAATATAAACATTTAGATTTTAATAATTTTCTTTCCTTTACTATGGAATACATTTTCCATGTATCTTCATTTTTCTTTCATGGTCTTCTGGGTTTCCTTTCTTCTTCATCACTAACCTATTACTTATTTATTCAAGGAAAAATCACCACATAGTATCCAATGGTTACACAATCAAATAATTTCAAGAGAAAATTCCAATTGAATTTCCATATACATTGTTTCACATTTCATTAAAAAGGATAAAATAGTATAAATATTTTTACATACATAATTTGTAGATTTTGAATCAAAAGATTCATTTCCACTAATATTTTTTTTTACTTTTATTTCTTTACAGCCTTAAAATAATTTTCTCTATCATTATTTTTTTTCATTTCATAGATTTCTCCCTTCTCATTTAATAAGTGATGAAAGTGCTATGAAAATCATATAGAGATAATGTTTCAAGATCATTGTGTTCCAAGGAATTAAATTTTCATCAAACATATCGGGAAGGATTCTCAAGATCCTCTCAAAAAATATTTAATCATCTAAATATTTACCATAAAATTTTATAGTATTGACATTGTTAGTTAAAATTATAAAGATGTCCATACTAGAT